>OZ020244.1:18436490-19729781 GCA_963971285.1 Astropecten irregularis | reverse complement strand
CGCCACGATCTTTTGAATGGAACCAAAAACGACCTTTTGACCATTTTTCGTGGTGTCACCCGCCGATGTTCGAGAACTCACGTACTCCGCAGTCGTATATTTGAACCTTGGTCAGCTTTTGTTGCCATTTTACCGCGAAACTTCGCCACCATCTGAGCGTGATTGTAGGTCGTTGAATATTCATAGAAACATGTGTTGGGTCTGTTGGTTGTGCCATGGAGGAAGGAACCTTCCTCCATGGTTGTGCATGGTCGCCCGAGTTGTCGTACGGCCGACCGTTGGTCGTTTCGTAGTCGTACACCGTGTGTGCTTGAATAGGCACATCGCGTAATGCGTGCTCCGTACGTGTCTGCAACGGCCCTACGTGCGTGCGTAACGATTTGGGCCAGCACATGGTTTCTGTGACGTCACGAGCACTGCCTATCGCATTGACCAATCAGCGCGGCGCTTGTCACAAACGGCACTGTTGTTATGGGGCCGGGAATTTTGCCGAGGCAAAGTGATCTACGTATCGACACGTCCGCATAGTATGGAAATTACCAAATTTAATATTCATGCGATGACGTAGGACCGCCATTTTGTGTGGAGCAGAGCCACACAAATTAAATTCCGTTTTTTACGTTCTCGTCTGGACATTCGTCAGAAAAGGTCGATTTTCATCAAAAGGAATGATCGTGAGTACAAATGAATATGCTGTATTTCATCTTTGACTTTCGTAGAAGCAATGGAGCGAGTTTCAATTCTGTTTGTGATGTTTCTGGTGTAATCTGGGGACATTTTCGGCGGAAGTGCCGTGAAATTTAGTTTTTCCTGTGTACGACACATCTCAACCAATATAAATCACTGGGGCGCTAGACCGACCGTCAACCCCAAAAGTCAAAAAGGGAGTTCAGCGCCCCAGTTACTGGGTCTAGTACTATACATTACTTTATTTCTTGTTTGGGAAACAGCATTCTCTTATGCATAATATAACAATCATGATGACAGTTATAATGCACCAAGGTGGTGATTTTACTAGCTTGGCTGATTCACAGTGATGCAGGAAAAAGGAAATAGCTAAAACAAAAGTGGACTTCTTAATTACTCAAGATGATGCACTGGGGTGTCTTGTTTGCACTCCGTGAAAACATAGTGAAGTTGTAATAGTTTGTTGCATGAGCTTCTGACATTTAGCTTACTTTCAGGTTTCCAATTTCCCCATAGCCTGGCAGGGCTGAGTGTCATTTCTATCTTTGTGGTCCTACTAACCTCATCACACACTTTTTTATTCTTAATATCTGTTAAATTACGGTACTCTTTCAATCGCCTCGTACCCCCAATCTTCATTCCACTCATGTCAATAATTTTAAGACTTAGTTTTTCTGACATGTTTCACTTCCTCATAGTCCTTTCATATTCCAAGGAACTTTGTCTTCACATATTGCTCGATAATAATAATAAACACTTAAAAAAAATGTTTGGGATCAGAAACGAAACTCAAAACCAAACTTGAAAGTAGGCAGTGACAAGTGACAAAATCTCTTTCATATTCCGTGTGAGTTGCAAGGGGGCGCTGTCTAATTGAAAGGGCCGATGCATCGTCAACATTAATTCGCTACGGCTTCAGATTACATACGGCCAAAATGGAAAGCGGCTGCTGTAGGTACTGTGACGTGTGAATTTAAGCCCTAGCCAAACAATCTAGATGATAAGCCATATAAATTTTATTAAAAAAGAGCGCCCTCTTTTGGACCTGAAATCGATCTGTTTAGTATCTCGCCGTCTTGCATTAATTTATGCATAATCGACAAAAATCTTTGAATTGGAGCCAGACTACTTTATTCATGTGTAATTTTGTGTTGATGCTGATCAGTGATTGATAGAAAAAGAATATTTTAACGATGCCTGCATTTTACATATGAAATTTCATCCTTTTTACCATGCAAATATGCAACTAAACAGCTTGCGCAAGTAGAAAGGATATGAGTGCTCGTCGCGGTGGCTGTCATGATTGTTTTCAGCAAGTTGTGAAGGTTGGTTGAACTTGTTAAAATTTCTAAAAATCTGGCCTTGCCTGATGTGTTATTCATGGGAAAAATCTTTTAATGTAGGCTATACCTGCCTAGTTTTAAGTTGAAATATTTATGACTTTATATTTAATCATTCAGCATTTTATTAATCACTCAACACTGTCACTCATACTGACTCAGTATAGATCAGCGCGGACATCCGGGTACTTTCATTCTCATAACTTGATAACAGATGAAAACTAATGTGTAGATGGCGCAAGCTACGGACAAATCACGCACCAACCATGCACAAACCGCCCGTCGTCGAGAATCGTTTTCCAAATATTTTTGTCAAGAAGCAGAATTTGTGTTCTGCACGACTTTCATTGTTAAGTCATAGTTTTTCCTCAGACAATAATCCTTCTTTGAAGTACCGTATACTATAGGCCTACTAAGATTAAACAATTCTGGCAGCTTTTTGTCTTAAAACCTGTACAACTTAATGCTTTGTTTTCATCGGCTCCAAGGTCGGTGAGTTGGAATGACGTCACTCCGCACTGATCTATTACTATAATTCGTAGTCAAACTGACACTGACAATAATATGACATAAATGATAAGAAGCTGCAGTGGTTAACATTTACAATCATGACAATACATTACAAGTCAATAGCACAGGCACCCCGTACCCAGTCTATGTCTAACGTTAGTAATTTGTTTACCATAAAAAAATAGCTAAGTTGAAAGTTCTGTTTCTGGAATTCCGAATGCTGTTTTCACTATGAAAATGAGTCGCAATCTCACCTATTTTGGAAGCATGTCTTCAGTTGAATGAGTGTGCACTGTTATCCTTCCGTTGTGACGATTTTGTTCTTTTAGGTGTTGAGTGTCTTTCTCCATGATGCTATTACTCCCTTCATAATGTCCCTTAAAAACTCAAAACCCAGCCAACTTTCCAAACCCTTAGCTTTCTGACAATCAAATGGATTACACAGTGAGTTTTTTAACACTGAAGCATAATTCTCTTCTTTTATAGGACTGGGGTGCTGTTGATTGTAAACCAGTGTTTAAGAAGCTACATGTCTTTGCAGTCTATCAGTTGCTGTCTAGAACTTTGGCGATCAGACATGTGGTAGTGGGTGCTTTTGTTTATTATTGATTTGTTATTGATTGTTTTGCCATGTAGGAGAGAGGAGTGCCATGGACCACGCTGAGCACCCCAGCTGCGGAGGTTCCAGTGATTCTGAAGGTGCCAGCTTGCGTCCGCCGACAAAGCGAGCCAAGTCTAAGACGAGGGTCTGGGAGAAAGTGGCCTGGTTCACCCGCCGGCCACGCACTCCCAGAGAGCCAGAGGGTGAGTCTGCTGTAGGGGAGGATGGCGGTGCTGCATGCCTTCCCCTGGATGTCATGGATGTCGATGACGTGCCATCATCAAGTTCCAGTCATTCTCCAAACATCAGCCAGCCGCTCTCCGAATACAGCTCATCTAGCGAGGGTGATATAGCAGTGACCTATGGTGAGCCCGCTAGAGATCCCGAAGGCAGCCAGGTGGTGTACCAGAACTGTGTACGACCAAGTCTGGTCAAGGCGATGTTTGGGAAAAGCGAGGGGGCTAAGCCTGACAGGAAGTTATTGAGTCACGTCAAGAAGGAGAAGAAATGCACGCGCAAGTCCATGCGAGAATCACCAGATGATTTCCTGACAAACGGGAGAGATGGCATAGTGGAAGAAGAGGATGAACAGATAGATATGAGAGATGAGACCAAAGATTTAGCAGGTGCTGATGAGTGGGGAATGACTAGGTCACTACAGTGTCATTGCCCAGCCTGCTGCTCGTGTCGACACGGCAAATCGGACGTTAACTTTGCCAGTTGGCCGCGGAAGCGCGCCTGTCCACTCCAGTTGAGTCTCCGGATGACCAAGGCCAAACTTCCCATGGCGGTCCAACTGGCATCTCAAGCAAACACAATTCCCAAGCAGGGACTAGTTGGCAGGAAGCATCATTCCCATTGCACTCTGAATGAAGAGTCAACACCTCCAATAGCCAGTAGATCCTCTCCTGACCGTAAGAGGTACCAGGCATCGGCGCACGTCCCCCACCAGTCTGCAGCTTGCTGCTGCCAGCATGCCTCTGATCACCAGCACAAATCCAGGAGCCTGCCAACCTGCATATCCCTCAGCTCCCCGAGTCTCCGTCCTGACCTGGCCACTAGCTCTCAGCCATCTTCACCCGACCATCTTGCCGTCTGTAGGAAACGAGATCTCCGCATCACCAAGAACTCCAAGCCAGGACCCTCTGGGCTCAAGGCGTCAGCCGGCGAGGTCCAGGCACGGTCAAGGAGCGGTAATGCCAAGTCTCACAGCTGTCATTTAGGGGTCGAAGGAGCAGTCTTCAAACACAGAATGGATGTAAGTTGATTACAATCTAGTAGTCTAGAACTTGACTTCTACATGTACTTACTTTATTTCACTCTGCTTTATTCTAGTTGTTTACCAGATGTTCCAGGCAACACAGATCCTTATCAAATTGTATGCCAAGCCCTATTCCTACTTGGTGACACATACTAGGTCATTACTGAATTTACGTTTAAATGTTACCTGGGAACCACTATGACCAACTTGTGTGTGACGTTTTAAAAAATTTAACAGCCATTTTTACTGTTGCTCTAAATTATGAAATATCTTTTTCCTTTTCTGTTTTTATGCAGATGATTCACTTATGGTTTCACGAATTCAATGACCAGCAGAAGAATACTATGATGAAACGCCTGTTGGTAAGAGATTAATTAGCAAAGTATACTTAACCCTAACCCCCTGGGGGCATTTTACTGTGTACCATCCTGAATCCTCTACAATCCTCCAATGGTTACACTTTAAAAACTACGTTCATCCTGAATCCTCCACAGTCCTCCAGTGATCTCACTTATACTCAAAATGAGAGGTACCTGAATCCTGAATCCTGAGTCCTTCAGAATCCTTTAGTGGCCCTACCTCAAAAAATGCGTTTATCCTGAATCCTTGCCACTTCTCCAGTGGTCCTACTTCGAAAATTACATTATATCTTGAATCCTCCGCAATCCTCCAAAACTACCAGGAGGATTTTGGAGGATTCAGGTGGGTTAGGGTTTTAATGTATGCAAAGAAGTTAGGTCCTTTTTTTCCTTTCAGTGAATGGCAGGATGTCTAAAACTGAGTCGCATCTTTCTTTACCTTACACCTTAAACTTCTTTAATCAAAACTTGTTCTTTTGTCTCATTCCAATTGTAGGAGCAGTGCGACCTTCCACAAATGCACATGCTGTCCGTTACCATGGCGCCCATCTTACATCAGAGCTGCCCGCACAATTGTCAGGACCTGTTGTCGTGGTTACCTGCTCAGTTGTCCCTGCGTATATTGGCCTATCTCGATCCTGGTAAGCTCACGAGACCCAATTCCAAAATCACCTTTACAGCAGAAAATGTCGCTCTACAAATTTGCATGCTGAAGCAACGACTAGCAGAATACCATGCACAACCAGACAGAGCCATAGGGCGTTTACGAAACGGAGGCTCAGGCTCCGTCTCAGGCTCCGGCTCCATTTTCATGATTCCATTCCAAAATAATGGGTATCAAAGTGGAGGCTTTTGGCAACGGTTTAGAAGTAGATTCTTTAGTTTGAAAAGGAAAACAGAGCTTCAGTCTCAATGCAAAACCACAACCTATATTTTCAGCATGTGGATGACAGAGCTGGAGCCTGAGCCTAAGCCTCAGTTTCATAAACCCCCATAGTAACACTGTTGCCCTGACCCCAGCAAGACCTACAAATGACTGGATGAAAATTGTTCAAGCTTGGCCTTGAGACTTGTTTAAAAGTTCTATAGTACCATGACCCCATGGCTGAGTCTTGTTGAAATTTTACTGGCCATGACCTGCGACATTAGTGGGTATGGATAGATTTTACATGGTCATAAGACCAGCAGTCAATTTCACAAAGATTTATGATTCATCTTTGACATGAGTAGTTCCTGTTTCTATTGTAACTAGAATTTTGACATCGCACTTTGCTTAGCAATTTTAGATTGATATGCATGTTACGATCTACATGTATCTTAGCCTTTCGTGAAATCGAGCTCAGAGCACACTGGTCGAAACATCTCTCCACAAGAGTGCATGGTGTGTCCGCAAACCCGGTACCCTGTAACCCGGTGCAACCTCCGCCATGCCAAGTTTCAAATGCCAGTCATAAGAACAATCATACAACCACTTCTCGATTCTGTGGTATAGTCTAAGTGGTTGGAAGACATTCTCATAGCTTTTTGGGTCTTGCAACCGGTTTTTTAATCAACTTTCCTTGAAGCACTCATAATTTCTCAGGACTGGGGTCGATTTCACCAAACTCATCGTAACTTACTATCAATCGTAGGACTTATGAAAATGATTGGTTATCCTTGGTAACTTGAGTTATGATCAATCGTTGGGCTTCGTTAAATCGATCCCGGGACAGCTAAGATTTGCGCTTTGTTTTTTTTTCTCCAGTGAGTCTATGTCGATGTGCATGTGTCAGTCGTGCATGGTGTGAACTAGCCAATGAGCCCACACTGTGGCGTAACTTGTGCCGGCTTCCCAAGTGGGCATTACCCAAGGCTGAGGAACAGAAACAGATGATCAACCATATCTCCTCCTATATTCACGTAAGTGGGCAGTTCCAAATCTCTCATTCCAATTTACAATCTGTACTCGTTTACAGTTTCGACCTTACACCACAAGTGGCACATACTGAACACTTTCATTGTTATCTATTATTAACTCATAAACAAAAATAATTGCCGTTGTAAGCAGAGAGTCTCGGATCGCTTTTGTTGCAAAATCTGTGCTTCAGGAATCCATTGCCTTCAGACAAAATTTGTTCAACGTTGTTAGTAAAATCTTTGTATGTATTTATGTAGATTTGATATCTTTTATAAATATTGTTTAGCTGTCAGCAAGGCATTAAATTCCATTAGTTTACCCTAAAATATGAAAAGGAAAAGAAAGGGACAGATATGGCACATCTTTCTAGTTAGCCAGTGTTAGCTGCTAGGTGGTTCAACCAGGTTGGAGCCTGGTTGAGTGAAGCCCAGTTCATGCTCCCTACGAATTGCAGTGGAAAGCTAATTTTGGTGAAGTAATGATCAGTATGTGCTCATGGAATGACCCGCATACAGGCTTGTTGACAGGTATCTCAAATGGGGTCCTAACACTTTTGTTTTTCCCTTGTCGTCTTTGCCTCATAATGAAGTGGAAGCAGGCATTTGCTGAACGGTACCGGCTGAGACGGAACTGGCTGAAGGGTCTGTGTTCGGTGCGAACGTTTGAAGGCCACACTCAGGGCATATCGTGCGTGCAATTTGACGACACCAGAATCGTCAGTGGCTCCTCGGACAACACCATCAAGGTTGGTAGACAATTTGAAAAAAATGTAAGTGATGCCACAAGTAGTCTCTGCCAATTAACTGTATTGGGCTGGAACTTTGGTCATAATTATTTCAAAATTCATCTGATCGTACAGTTTCTTCATGTTGGGGTAACACTCAACACAAAATTCTTGTCTTTCTTACACAGTCTCAACTAACCATACTATAAACTATTTGTAGACAGATGATTCTAAAACACAAGTAGAAAAGTTTTATAACAAGACTTTGCTCATGTACAGATCTAATGATTCATTATATTTATAAGGCAGTTTCTACATCATGTGGGAATTCCATATGTCACTTTAACAGTGACGCAAAATAATCATGTAACTTTAACTATTTGACTGGAGCGGGATTCAAACCAACAACCACTGGAATTCCATACCGGTGTTCTACCAACTGAGCTATCCAGCCATATGTAGGTGTTTTGTTTGTTTGCCAGTCAGAAGCTATTAGGAACACCACCAACATAAGGCTGGATAGCTCAGTTGGTAGAGCGCCGGTATGGTATTCGGGAGGTCGCTGGTTCAAATCCCGCTCCGGTCAATTTATCTTTGTTCAATTTTTAATGACTTTAAAATTAATCCAGTCAGTTTCCCTTGTGGTTATTCGATGATTGGAACTTATAAATTAAATTTGCATTAACAAAACAAAGCTATTTCTCAGTTTGTCTTCTGAAAAAGAAATTTTTTTAGAGTTGTTACAAAATCAACCAAGGTAGTAAGCATCTGTTTCATTCAGTCCTTCGTTTGTACGATTTCTTCCTCTAGGTGTGGAACATCCGTACAAATTCACCGTGGTCAGTACAGACTCTAGTGGGTCATTCAGGGACAGTCAGATGTCTCCATCTACAGGGTAGTCAACTGGTATCCGGCTCCACGGACCGGACCATCAAGGTAAGTACTGTTTCATACACAAGAGTGACCAGCCGTGAGTTCACTACTGCATTTGTGTTTGTTAGTCATGTTAGTTGTCATTATTATTAAAGGTACTATCATACCTTGATAACATGCCAAAACAGAAATCTTCACAGATTTACCTATAATTCATAGAGTATAAAGATGGTGATGGTAGAAACATACCATTAACATTTTTCTGCCTAAAATACTGTATTTATCCAGTAATGAATAAAACAAAAGTCCGAAAACAGTTTTGATGTTTGAGATCAAAACCTTACTATTACAAATACGTTACAATTTCCCGTACCAGTAACAATTGCAACGGTTTTTCGCTGTTTTCTTCTGTTTCCAACGGTTTTTTGCTGTTTTCTTCTGTTTTCAATCATCATTTGAGCTGATAATTTCACAGGTTTGTTTCATGACAAATCAAATTATGAAAAGACCGCAGCTGTTCACCAAAGTATGAAACTACCTTTAAGCTGGACTTGACACTACCATTTCATCCCTGTGCTTCAGGTATGGGATCTGTCCATGCAAAACAGCTGGTCCAGTATCGCCTGCCGAGTGACCATGACTGGACATGAGGACACTGTCCGCTGCTTACAGGTGGACGATGAGAAGGTGGTCAGTGGTTCCTATGATAAGACACTCAAGGTGTGGGACATACGAACTGGACACTGCCGACACACACTCAGGTATGAGATCCGTTACAGTACCAGGGGTCCATTTCACCAAACTCATCGCAACTTACTGTCAATCGTAGGACTTAGGGTGCACTGCTGCCCTACGTAGGATTCGATGGGTTATCCTTCGTATCTCAAGTTACGATTGATCGTAGGGCTTTGTGGAATCGACGTCTTTATAACGTTAACATCATCATGACTTTGTAGCAGTCATAATCAAGGATTCGATGATACATAGCAATATTTATATTGGAAAAGTTGCAATTTCTCAGGTTATAACCTTGAGTGATTGTCACTGGAATGGCCAATTTTCAACTGATTGAGAATTACCCAATTTTCGAGAAAACCGTGAAATTCTATTTTGTTGATACATTTTGAGGACATTTGTGAGTCCACAGATAAATGCTTTAGAGAACTTCTTCTTTTTTCCTCACTATATTTGTGAGGTTGGCACAAGTTACAATGGCACTGTAGCCCACAGACCTAATTATAAGGGTCTAACGGAAATGTTGAGTTTAAGAGATGGAAGGAGTAGCCTAAAGCAGACAATATACAAGAAGCCCACACTGGGATGATGGATCAGTCCAGACTGAAAAATCCCAATGCAAATATCAGCCCGAACAGGATTTGAACCTGCTTGACCAAATGCCACACAGCGCAATATCCTGTATTTTTCTGTGACTTCCAAAACTGATCCTTTCTACCTACCACGTGTTCTATCTTACCTGAAGCAAACTGGCTCATTGAGGACTTTCATCTAGGATAGAAGAAGGCATAAAAAACCAAAGTGTCATTTGTTTTCATTTGATCACGTCATTTGCAGCAAACATTTTCAGACTGATATGTTTATGGTAACTTTTGTGTCATGATTTCATTTTTCAAAGATAATTATACTCACGGCTCTGTTCCCTAATTCATTTTCTCATTACACAGGGGGCACACAGGGGCTGTCTTGTGCCTCCAGTTTGATACAACAAAGATTGTCTCCGGATCGGCTGATAAAACAATCAAGGTGGGTAGCTTTTAAATCCTCTCACTCTAACATCCAGAGGCCCTCTTCCACTTGATAAAATCTTAAGATGCATGGCCTTGGGTAGATGCAGGGGCAAGAAGGCATTTTCATCCAGGGGCAACCTCTGGAGTCGGGTCTTGCCCCAAGGGGCCCAAGGTGAATTCATCCCTGCTCCAGACAACGGAGGAGATTCTCCAACCTAGGGCGAAATTCATCTTCAAACAAAATGTCTTTATGTGAAACAAATGAAACATTAGTGTCCAACCTTTGGGCGAGCTCGCCCCTGGGTTAGGCATGAACCTTTCCAAATCTAACATTGTTCAGTATTTGCATAGGCAACACATTGTTTGGACTCAGACCAGCAATCCCCATTACAAAGATACAGTGCCTAAATTCCTGAATTATCCTGAATCCACCAATATCTAGCTTTTTGAAAATAGATTCTGTGTGGAGTTAGAAGGGCCCGACGTTTCATTCCTAGCAGGATCTTTCTCAGAAGCTAAAATAAGCAAAAAATTTGCCTTTGAGAAATATCCTGCTTGGATCAAAAAGTCAGGCCCTGCTATAAACTCTAAGCATTTTAAACATTTCCGGTCAATATTTTGGTTGATGAGCAGTCTGCAGCAGTTTATTACTTGCATTGGAAATAGATTCTTGCAGACTTGGAATGGTTAAGTGTTAATGATTATGATGTATCTCACAGTAAGCTATTTTGTCTCAGAATAAGATACTGGTAATCAATGACTTTAACTGCCACTTTGGTCGTTCTCTTCAGATTTGGAGCTTAGCCACTGGATCTTGCCTGCGCTCATTGGAAGGCCATCGGGATGCCGTGACCTGTCTACAGTTTGATGCCAGCAAGATCATCAGTGGATCGCTGGACCGGAATCTCAAGTTCTGGGAATTGACGACCGGTTTCTGCACTAGTACTATTGACTGGGCCCACTCGGAAGGACACACAGGTGTTGTAAGGTACGGGTTACATCAAGTATTTATTTGGTGAGTCAGGTTGGCGTAGCGGTTCTTTCCTCGCCTTTCACCTCTGGCGGACCGGGTTCAAGTTCAGCTCATTCCACAAGTGGATTGGGTTTTCAGTCCCTACCTGATTCTGTGGGTTTTACCCAGAACATTATTCTGGGGTTTTCCTCCCACCTCTAAAACTGTATCTTCTTCTCATCATCTTTCCATAAAAGGGTTCATCAGGCTTTCGAGCTACAGTGCCTTGAGCACTTTTGAAGAATCCTTGGTTTCATTTCAAGAAATAAATAATAATAGTTCAAGCCTTAAATTTAACAGAGGCCACAGAGGCCATGGCCTTCGTTGCCCTGGTTCTTGGCCTTGGTGCCCCTTCAAATGTTTCCATCGATATTATGATTTTCCAATGGAAGTGCCCCTTGCAATAGAAAAGTGACCTCCCCCCTTTCAGAACCAAATTCAAGGCCTGATAATATAGGAGATGTTGGGTACTAGACTTGGCCCACTCAGAAGGACACACAGGTGCTGTTTAATGCAGTCTAGTCGTTTCCTGATAATAGTGACAGATGGAGCATTCCTGATGTTGATGGGGACATAATTTCACAGTTTGGGACCAGCTATCAAAAGCTATCTCCAAAATATTTTGACCCTGTGGGAATAGACAGAAGTTTACCATCAGAAGATTGGAGTCCAACTCCACCTGGTTGATTTTAAGTGAGTTGGGGCCGATTTCGTAAAGCTCCGCAACGCGTCACAACTCGATTTGTGACGCGTCGTAGCTGCGACGCGTCACATAGATGCGATGAGTCCATAGAGAAAGGATGCGTCTTAACTCTGTGATGCGTCGTAAGTTTTATGAAATCAGCCCCAAGACATACAAGTAAGAAGGAGAAACGCTGTGTAAGCGCTTGTAAACCATGACAGATGCTTTTAAACTGTTCAAGTATACTGTTCAGGATATCATATTTTTTCTGTCATTCTTGTCATGAAAGATATCAATAGTTAGTTTCTCTGTTTATTTCGTTGTCCAGGTGTTTACAGGCCGATTCTTGGCGAGTGGTCAGTGCGGCAGATGACCGCACCCTCAAAGTGTGGAACCTGGAGACCGGGGAGCGATTGGTCACTCTGCGGCACCACACCGACGGCGTCACTTGCCTGCAATTTAACAACTCCAAGATTGTGTCCGGATCTTACGACAAGACGGTCCGTCTCTGGGACTTCAGCTCTGTGTAGTAGTGAGTTTGGCTAGCTTGCTTGCTAGACCCCGAACGAACCAAGAAAATTGACAGTTTGGGACACTGCCAACATAGGGCTGGATAGCTCAGTTTGTAGAGCCATTCCGAAGGTGGCAGGTTTGAATCCCACTCAATTTTGTTGGTCAATTTTTCTTTGTTCACCTTACAATGACAGAAATGATCTGTGGCAGAATATGACCTTCGGTCTATTGTGCAAAAAGAAAATATACCCGATAGATAACGGTACAAAAATTTAGAAAATTTGTGAAACCATCATCAACAAATTGAGCTGAACAGAAAAAAAGTTGAATGATTTTAAGGGTGCTTGCTATCTTGCCCTGTCCATTGTAATATTTGGGTAATGTTCAAGGTTTAACTTTCTACCCCAAAAAGTCATATAATCTCAGAAAAGTAGGTTTTTTTTCACAAACACTGTCCACGGTTAAAACAAAGAAAGTAATTTGTGATAAACTATCATCCTCATTTTCATCCACCACATAGGTGCACCATGAGCTATAACCAAATTACACTTAGATTTGACCTTAGGTTTATACCATTCTATTCAAATTGAAATGTATTGTTTTAATATGTTCATTGATACTATGCAGGTGCTAGAATTGTCTCTGGACACCTTTTATATTTTTTCGTCAGTTTAGTTGTTGTTTTCTACTTCATCTACTCTTTTTTTTTCTTCTTCTTTTTTCTGCGAATATTTATGTGAAGAAGTTCTACCAACTGAATGCGTATACTGCCAGCTTGTGATTATGCTCGTAAAAAAATGGTGTGCCAGATCCTGCAACCATGAGTATCATGTAGGGTACTAAAATTGAATTTTAATGAAGCGCTTATTGCGAATTGGAAGCAATGTGTGTAACAATGTGGGTGATTGTTATGCTTTGTCATCAGGGTGATACATAGGATTATTCAAAGTAGACTTGCCCTTCACCGATGTATTATCTGCTCTGCAGACTCGGTGCTTACTCATCATGCGCTGGCTCTGGTGGGATTCGAACCCATGACCTCCTGCATACAAAATCTGAATAATAATGATTAATTGCAGTACCCGCTGCGAAAGTAGATTGGAATTAATCTGCTGGCCCCAGCTAGCTTGATGGTCTAGTGGTATGACATCTGCACTAGTAAGCAGAAGGTCGTGGGTTTGAATCCCACCTGAGCCGGCGCTTGAGTATAAAGCACCGAGTATACAGTGCTGATATACACCAGTGAATGACAAGCCTAATTTTATATAATAATGATGCAAGCAGTGATCTGATGGCAGTTTCAGTCTCTTTCAAGAACAGACAATGGGAAACTGTTGAGACATTGGTGGCAGCAGACTGAAGTATCTTTTTTTCTATCTCTGAGCATGTGCGTGTGCACTGTCAACTTGAAGACCCAGCTCCAAAGTCCCCCATTGCCAACTACATGTATCAGCATGCACTGGTAGGAATGGGTGTAGTACAAATGTTTACCCTTATGAAGTGCAATTCTTTTTGGAAACAGTATACGAGCAGGGCCAGTTCCGGTAATTAACTCTCTTGCACTTTCAAGAGAACAGAATCTTGAAAGAAGACTCATTGCTATCTAAACAGTGCTACTGTTCAGGTTAATCATGTGCACCTTTGTACATGTGGTTAGGATGTGTGCAAATTACCTGGGTATTGGCTATGGCTTGATATTACACAGAAGTCTATGGGAAGCAGCTGCAGCCACTACCATAGACACGTGTGACACGTGTAGCCAAACAATTCTGGTAGTTGGCTGATGCAGTGTTAAATTAGTGCTTGTCGTAGGTGTGCCAAATCCTAAGAAACAGTTTACTATTGTATGAATCATGAATGGTCATCTTTCTTTCTCTTTCCTTACATTTTACAGTGGTAATTACACTACCAGCCAAATGATATGTTTGTAAAGTTGAGGTTTTTTTTTACAATATTATTGCCAGGTATCCTGGTCCTTTTGTGTGCAAGTTTTGTTTTTATTTTTTGCCAGCATTTCTAAGCATTCTGCTTTATAAAAGCAGAAAGGCCGATCCCTATTGCCCCAAGCAGTGAAGTATTCCCTATACTATAACCTTTGGCTATTGTTTTCTTATCTTATTTTTTTTTAAACTGTACATTCTTGGGGAGTTTATGTTGTATTCGTCTAGGCTCTAGCTGCGACACGTCTTTGTTATGTATGTGAAGTTTTGCAATTAGGAGTTACATGTATATATGCGTCTGACCATTAAGATATACATGTAGCTACATAGGCACACTGTCACACCATCTAGTAAGTATACGCCATGGTGGGGTCAGCAATGTGAATTCTGTATGTGGATAATGTAGAACCATCATCATCGTGTCCTAGATTTAGTCCACACAGCAGCTTTTTAGAATGGGCATTTTGCAAGACATTACTATTTCGTATACAGGATGCTATTGTTAAAATATTTGAGGACATTTTAACAACTATACATTCACTGTCTTAGTGGTCACTGGTTAAATTGGGATATGTACTCTCTTGTCTCGTACTGTGAATTATTACATGTATCGTACACCAACAAAGCTTTCAGTAAGTCAATGGGCAAATGTTGCAATTTGAAAATATTTGGTCTTAATAGTAGGGCGTCTTTAAACTAAGTTAGTATGGTTCGTTATGCTTATAGTGTACACTTATAGTCAGTTTGTTGATGGGGACGTCAGTTTACTCAAATTTGGGGACTACCGTAGTTGTTTTCATTCTTTCTTTCTTTTCTCTTCACTGTTGAAGACGTACCACATGTCTACAAAGCGAGTCCAGCAATGTTGTTCTTGCACTACTTACTTGTCCATTGTACTCCAAATTGCCATGTGAGTAGATTTGTCCATAAACACTTAAGAAGAAACTAGCATTATTATACTGTGTACAAATTACAGTCAGATTGACTTTTCAGAAAAAGTGGAAATAGTATAATTGTCCAGTTTTTGAACCATTGATTCACTGAGAATCAATTAATAGCAGTTGTATCCTGTACGGTGGAATTAATACTGTTTCTATCATTACGCGGCGAGATGACCAAATCTGTTGTATTTGGAGTGTACACAAATGGATCAGTGCTATACCGGTATGATTACAGTCTATCAAAATGATCTTATCTTAAACATTTCTCTATGGGGGAAAAAATACTTTAAAGTCCAGTATTCTATAAAAGGACATCCTGATAACTATCACAAAATAACAGCCAGTGATTATTCAAAATTGGCCTTTTTCAGAATTGATAAGCCCACACAAAAAAACATGTTGTATGACGTACATCATCATGTACATGTGTAATGCTATTTAGATCTCTCTGCGTCATGATGTCAATAATATGTTGTCATGGTAACTGACTAACTGATACTAAATGCAGCTGCTTCTTCTCAAAAGCCGACAAAAAGGCTGAGAGCATAATGAATAATTAATTTCATATCCTAATTCTGAAAAACAAATTGTCCAAAATGTTCACTACATAAATAGAATTTGATGTTAACTACTCCAGGTGCTTGCATTTGTTCTTGCCAAACAAGAAAATCTTCAAACTACTATAGATTTAATATGTATTTTTAATGCATGGAGGAAGAAATACATTCCTGTGATTGTACTGATGTATTGAAAGTATACTACTTAATCAAGCACTCAACATAACACTCATTGAAAACAACATGCAAGGCTTCAGGATTTTTAAGGACAGTTCCTACGACTTTTTATGAGTTACTGTATGCTTAAGTGGTGTACTTAACAAAAATGTGAGATAATGTAATTTTTGTTTTTAAATGAAAATGTTGTAAACCCAGTGAGAAAGTGTGTGATTACATCGCTTCCAAGATTTCCCCAAAGGTGTTTTGTCTGTGCGCCAGCCTAATTTTTCAAGTGAATGTAAAATGTTTTAAATTACAACTGTACTTGCTGTTTTGGTTTTTAATATTTTGGGGTCCTGAAAGTGAACATTTAGGTTTTTGCATTGGCAACAATTTGTTTACAGTTCACCATGTAATTCTGCAACATACTGCAAGCCCTCTTGGATTACTGAGAAGTAGTTGTTCAAGAACAAGAGGTTTAAATTGTCATGTACTAGTAGACCAATTAAAGGTAGTATCATACTTTGGTAAGAAACCAAAACAGAAAAATGTTCACAGATTTATGTATAACTTACAGGGTATGAAGATGGTGGTGGTAGAAACCTACCGTTAAAATGTTTCTGCCTGAAATTATTGGTGTATTTTTTCAGAAATTAGTAAAGCAACGACCAAAAATCTTTTTGATCTTTTAATTAAAATATCAAAAATAAAAGAGAAAAGACTTAAGAAATGCTGTGGCTATTTTTCACAGTTTTCTCAAAACGTGCCGGGCATCGTATGGGACTGAAATTTTCACAGATGACTGTGACTGTATCGTCTTGATATTTTTGCCCATGAATCTGTATTTCTTTGATAAAAACCAAAGTATGATGTTACCTTTACGGCCCAATTAGTCAATTACTAGCTTTCAAATACAAAAACCTTTCTGGAAAAAAAATAAGACGGAAACAAGATTTCAAGACAATTTGATTCATGAGTTGTCAATTCATAAACAGCCAAATCAGGACATGGATTTTAATATTTCATTTGAAAGCTAGTAATTTTAAGAGAATCTTATCATATTACCAATTGAGAATAATTTAAATGAGTGTGGATGGTAAAGCCCAAGTACTTGTTATACCCTGTAAGATATTCATGGTAGTTAATTATAATGTCAGTCTCGCATGCATATGTTAATGACAAATGTATCAAAAATAGATGTGTAAAAAAGTATCCGTCAGTGATGATAGTGACTGTGAAATGCAGTACATGCATTTAAATTGACCAACGGTATAATGCTAAATATGCGAGTCCAAGCTAGAAAAACCTAAGATTATAATAGGGACAAACCAAATGGAAGTTTTGCTAGAAATAAAAGTAATTTGTGAACACTTCGGGTCTCATGTCTATAACTTTTATACTGTGTAGGTGACAAGGATATAGCGTCATGTGATAGCAGGAATGTGAAACTTCATATTTTAATCTGAATTCCAATTATTTTTTGTTTAGATATTTTAACTCAGAATTTCAGCTTTAGTTTGTACACCTGCTCTGTACAAAAGTATAGTAACATTGAAATTTCAGCTTTTTCCTTTTTCCACAGTATAAAAATCTGAAATTTTCAGACGTCACAGTGTTTTTTGTGTGTGGCCACTCACACCCCTGAATTCATATAGTCTTTCAATGTGGTTTTATGCAGTGAGTTTTGACCTTCTACTCCAACCATTACTGGCCCCTTCAGGAAAAAAGTACCTGGCACTTGGTAGGCATATTGATAATAGAGAACAGTGGTTCTTGAAGCAAATGTTGAGAAACATTGTCAGTCTCCTTGACTACCTGTTTATGAGATGAGGTTCCTTGGAGTTAGGAGGGCCTGACACGTTTCAATCCTTGCAAGATCTGTATTGAAGCCGTCAATTAAGATCCTGCTACATACTAGTGCTAGGATTGAAACATGTTCAGGCCCTCCGCTATCCTAACTCCAAGCATTTTATAAATCTCATGTAATTATTTTGGCTGATGAGTAGTTTGCAGCAGTTTATTAGTTTATTTATGAGGTTGTTGATGTTCAACCCCCACCAGCCATGAATACAATGTCCCTATTGTCTTCCATTGTTCCTTGTGCATCTTTCTGCCCTCTTGGGGGCATCTTGGGCTTGGCTAAGTATGACTCACACTTGTGTATGAATGTGCTTCTCCATGTGTGACCATAAGGCTTGTATTGTCCAGCTAATTGCAGGGCTACATCATTGAAATTGGGTCACAGCAGGCATTTTAATCATACAATGCCCAAGGGAATTTGGTGAATTATTGGTGTTGGGGAAAAAAGCAGAGTAGAGGTATGCGACTACACGTATATTGAGTACAAGGGAAGGCCCCTTTAAATTTCCACTTCATGTGGACCTCCCAGTTTGCTGATCAATGTGACCACCAAGCAACCAAATATACAATTTGTTTGTTCTTGTGTTTTGTTTTTGTACTAAGCCCTTTCCATGTTCAAGGCTAGGAACAGGACAGGTAGCTAGCAGTGATCTGGATGTGAAAGGGTCATTCACATGCTACCATACAAGTGTACTGATAAACTTAATTGACATGTGTAGCAAGTGATTCCGGGAACTACATTCATCAAATTCATGTTGCTGGATAATAGAAACTCCACAACACCATCAGTCATAAGTTTACTGTTAATGAGGTTCCTACTGCACCTATATAGCGACACATCCTTCCTTGTCCATTTATTGTCATGGTCTTGCTTTATTACTGAACTATAACTGCAGAAATTAAGGAAGTGGTGGCCATGTCATCACTGTCTGCATATGCCACAAAATCACAACCCAAAAACCAAACCATCCCCAACTAGTATCAGTGGAAGTCAATGTTTATTATGGCCGATCAGTCTGGAACCTACTGTGGTTCTATTAACGATCCATTTCCTAAACTCACTACCTGTACGTTTATATTTAGATAAGGTATTTGCATGAATAAGGAAATGATTGTGGCTTGTTAGGGACCAATCTTGCCTACAAATAAACCCATGGCATTGAGAAAGAGGATAATCATGGAAAAAGACCTGTAAGGTAATTGTGACCCACAAACATGAATGTCTGGTATTCGCTTCAAACAGGACGGGTTATGCGGTGAGAACATTTAAACATTCAGTAGGCCTCCTACTACGTGTGTGCATACAAATTTAGCCAACGATATCACACATAAATAATATCAGTAGCTCATAAGAGATAGCCAACTACTACATGTAGTACAAGCCTATACTCTACTACATGTAGTAGTATAGTTCCACCACAATGCTACAACCAAGGTCGGGGACACGAGTATACACACTCAGCACTCGGATTGTATCTGATGGCTAAAATTAGACAGATCGTTCCCAGTTTTCCGATTATGTTTAAACGTGAAGTCCGGCATTTTTAAAAACAAACTTCCCACTCCCAAATTCATTCTTTCAACCCTACTTATAAGGTCGGGCAAACACTTAGATTAAAGACCATTTAATACAGAATTCTTCTCTGAAATCTGGCTTAGTCGAGTGCTGGATCAGGCTTTGAGGATGATATCACGCATCACTACAATTACCGAGGCAAAGATTGCTCCAATAAAGGTAACGATGTTCATCTATCCGTTCATTTAGTCATCATATCCAGTATTTAATCTCAACATTGGGAGCTGTTCATGGCCATGTTGGCTCGCAGCATCCTGAGATATCATCATTTCAGGTTGAAAACAACAGCACATAATCATGAAGAACTACATGCTGTGCACAAACCCGATCAAATAAGATCATGTGAAAAGGTGTAGTGTAGTAAAAAATACATGAAAAAACAACAACAGGAAATTAACAAGAGACGTCACTGGGTAACACCATACGGACGGGAAGGAACAAGAACAGGTAAAAACAGGACAAACAGGCTGCGTGCAGTGAAAAACACCGGCACACACCGGTATAAATCTACCGTACGCAGCCCACGATCAGACCACAACCACAAACGTACATGAAGTAAACACATTTTTGACCTGTTCGATTTTTATAAGAGCACATGGATGTTTACCGCCCTCTCTCGGTGAGAATCTGCCAAGCCAATTTTTTTAAGAATCTTTCTCTAATTTTCATTTATAAAGCCGTTATTTATCATTCTTCCGAAGCCTTTAATCTGTCCTCAACTTTCTTATTTACATATTTGTAATCTCCAATTTTATAATTGTGTTTGAAAATTGTAAATAATTATTGAAAAAAAATCTTGTTGCAAATTTGTTCTAAAAATAGAACGGCTACATTTTATAAAGGTGACGTCACAAGCAGAGAGACCAACAGACCTCGCCCAACGCTGTGGGATTATATACGGAGATTGTCTTAAGTTTTTGAAGGTAAGGACTTGATTTTGACTGTTTAAATTGATGATCGTTATGTATTGATGATCAGATTGTTATAATGTGTTTCATGTGATAATGGATTTCATGTGGTCCTGATTTGGGGAAGAACTGTTCCGAAATAACGGACAAAATTTGGTAATGGTAGGCCTAGTACGAAGTCTGTATCATATCGATACAGTGCACTGTGCGTAGGCCTGTCGTCCTACCATAAAAATTGCGGTGGCTATTGCCGGTAACAGGTCAATTCGTACCTTGGCCAACTCGTACCTTGGTCAACTCGTACCTTCCCAACCGCAAGGTTATGTCAACTCGTACTTTCGCCAACTCGTACCTTTGCCAACTCGTACCTTCGGTTAAGACAACTCGTACCTTCGATTTATATAATGCATGGAGGAATAAACGGAAAGAATTCCACTGATGACCATTACGGAAAAAGGATTATACCCTCCAAGAGTTAACTTATTGGATACAAATTATGATGAACTTCAATCTCAGGTGTGGAAAACTTTGGTAGCATATCTGGAAAGTGAGTTTTACAGGGTTTTTTACAGGTCTACAAATTGTACACTTCCAATACAGCGGTGCCATTTTGCTCAAAACGCCCTCTATTGGTTCCATAGAGTTGTGCACAAATAATGGTCATCAGTGGAATTCTTTCCGAATAAACTCGTGCAACTCGTGCTCAAAGCAGCATCGATGGGCAAAATGTTTCGTTTTATTCTATCCAAAATTACCATTTACTATTTAGAAACTGGTTACAAAAATAAAATTGATTCAAATGCATGTAATCCATGTATATACCGATTACCGGCCCTAATACAGTGCAGTCTACTGCAGTGTAATAAAAAGAGATGTCTCAAGATGAAACAGCAAAAGCAACTTGAAAAGGCATGCAGAAAGGAAAGATAAAAACGATCTCCATTTAGAAAAGTATTCCAAAAATGAAATGAATTATATTGAAAACATACCTCGCCCAAGCGGCTCAATAGTAAAAATTACGATAGGTTCTTTCTGTGTATTGCTTTTAAAGTATAATAAATACGATTTTTTAAAGAGTGGAATTCAGCACTAATTTGTCAACTTCTTCTGCGATATCGCACACAATGTTGTTGTATAATAAAGTTGATTATAGATTATCAAAATGTTTGATCATTGTATAAAAAGGATTATTGTCTGAGGAAAAACTAGGACTCAACAATGAAAGTCGTACAGAACACGATTTCTGCTTCTTGACAAAAATATTCGGAAAACATTTCTCGACGACGGATGGTTTGTGCGTGATTTGTCCGTAGCTTGCGCCATCTACATGTCAACAGTTTTCATCGATTTTTAAGTTCATGAGAATGAAAGTACCCGGATGTCTGCGCTGATCTATATCTAGGTTTCTGGAAAGGAAATTGATGAAAACATTGTCAAATGTTTCAGCATTTGTTCCGCATTTAGATCATAAATTCACCTAAATAAAAACTCTTATTTTTTGGCTACCAGAAAATAGAATTGACATAAAATTCACTGAAAGATCAAGTATGAGCTACATGTAGGCCTAGCTTTAATTGAGTGACATTTCAAAATCAATTTTCATTCCTGCATCGGTGTTCGTACAGTTTGATCACGGTACTACGGTTTCTGCACCTGTTCTGTCACAGCGTATAGAAACAATGCATGTCCTTGTGTAACATTGTGTAATGGGGAACTGACTGCCCCAATTGTTGAGTCATTGTTTATTCATGAGTAACTTGCATTGTTTGGCTTTGTTCCCACTCAGGTTCACAGTCAGCAGTCATGCGTGAATACAAGCTTGTCGTTCTGGGATCCGGTGGTGTGGGCAAGAGTGCCCTGGTAAGTAATGCATGAATGTTCATTGGCCTGGTTTATGAATGTGAAAGTGTCCCCATAACGTAACTTACGTAAGTAATAGTATCGAAAAGTGAGCAAAGAAAAAAATTGACTGGAGCAGGATTTGAACCAGCGACATCCGGAATACCCTGCCATTCCGAAGGTTGCTGGTTCCAACATGTCAAATCCCGCTCATGTCAATTGTTCACCTTTCAATAACTTAAAATTCTCTGAAAAGTGAACAAAGAAAAATTGACTGGAGTGGGATTCGAACTGGCGACCTTCTGAATACGATACGCGCAGCAATGCTGCAACCTGCAATGGTGCAATGCTGCATGTATCGATGAAATGATCCTCGGGATAAAGCTTGCGGTGTGTGCGTGGTTTCATGGCTTCTGACTGCCAAACGAACAAAGATAATTGACTATTGGGGTCACCACCGATGTAGGGCTGGATGGCTCAGTTGGTAGAGCACCAGGTACAGTATTCAGGAGGTCGCCGGTTCGAATCTCGCTCCAGTCAATTTTTCTTTGTTCATTTTTTTTTTATGACTTTAAATTCAGTCAGTTTCCCTTATTACTTGCTGATTAAATTGAACCAATAATCACATGTTACGCATACATGCATTTTTTAACCGTAAATTATTGTGATGGAGTCCTTTGAGTCGGGGACTCGGTTGAGTAATCCAAATGAGTTTCAGCTGATTTTGTGTCATTCCGTTCCCTGTTACAGACGGTGCAGTTCGTTCAAGGAATCTTCGTGGAGAAGTATGACCCTACCATCGAGGACAGTTACAGAAAGGTATGTTTAAATAGGAGTGTCTCCGGCTATGCATAGTGAAAGTACAGATGGTAAGACTGCCAGCGATACTACATATAATGCTCTTTGAGTTGTCTTGAAGTCTTGAAGGCCAAGTGTTGCTGACCCTTGAAGGTCAGGCCAAAGGCCATAGCTAGCTGGACATGTGGACTTTATGCATAATTCCCTCTCTGAATCATATAACCGACAACTCAACACAGTATTATTATGTCCTGCCTACTGTAAGCCTTACCATCAAGCATATGATAGACATCACTGTGAAATTGTGCCAACATGATGAAAAGTCCTGAAGAAAGCCCCAATTGCGCTATTTCATTAGAGGCTTAGATTGATTTTAAGTATCACTAAGGAAAGATTTAAGTACGACATATATATATGGTGAGAACGTGTATTAACAAAACTGCATGCTTGGAGTTAGGAGGTCCTGACATTTCCATCCTAGCAGGATCTTTCCCCAAGGCTGATGACAAGTGGACATGAACATTCTAGTAAAGAAATGGATGAGAGGATCAGAACAAAGGGCCACATAATGACCAGGGAAACAGGGACAACTGCATGAATTAGGAAGGTTGATGTATATATTGGACATAACTTTGGGTTCACGCTCGATCAGTTGAATCTTTCCAGACATATCAGAACTCTATAACTCAAGAGGATTTTATTCCATGGTCCTAGTTACCAACCTTATCACCAGTATGTTACAATCAGGCCTGATGTGTCAGATTGATGTATGATTTGGGATTTTCTAAGTCCCCTTTCAAATGCCATTGAACAGCATGGAGCAGTATGCATTATACAGTATGTGCCATAGGGTGCTAGTAAAACATTATTAAGCTTTCACTTAGTGTCATTTCTGGGTGTGAGCCTCTGTAAAATGTGCCAGAAAGTAGGCCCCTAT
The DNA here is from genome assembly GCA_963971285.1 of Astropecten irregularis. NCBI lineage: Eukaryota > Metazoa > Echinodermata > Asteroidea > Paxillosida > Astropectinidae > Astropecten > Astropecten irregularis. The sequence goes on along the minus strand of OZ020244.1, from coordinate 19,706,062 downwards.
AGGTGACTGCTCACCATGGACATTTCACATTCTGTCAAACTGTTAAAATGACTGAATAGGTGTTATTTTGATTAAGTTATTTATGAACTTGTGAAAGTCGGAGAACATGCATTAAAGTTACATTGTAGCTGCTTGTCAATTGTGAAACCATAGAAATCTACATCTTCCTTTTTGGAAAAGGAGGTTTTAGTTTTGTTACCAACATAACTTTATCAGACATGTTGTCCCACAGGCAATGCAACTTTTCCTCGGATTAGCTGATTTCCTCATTTTTTTTTCTTCATCACACCCGCAATACCATTGAAAAAAGAAAAACACTGCACAAAGTCTTCTAAAGATTGGAATTTCCTCTTTCTTTTTTTGTTGAGTCTGAGTTGCATGCCTGATCCCAGGTGTCGTTCAAAATATTTTTTGCTTATTTGTTCACGCTTTTGGAAGAACCTAAAAATTCCTCCAAATCTGCATAAATTGCTACTTTGTTCCATTTTCAGATCATTTTCTCAGTGCAGATAGTAATTGGTGAAACTTAAAGGTATAATATAGGATTGGTAAAGGTCACAAAGCAGCACTCAGACTTGGTCTGATCAAGCATGAACACGAAATAATAAACCTTAAAAAATTTGAACTCAATCAGCCGTCATGAGAAATATTGAAAAACCGACTCAATATTTCTCATTAAAATTGTTTTTGGTCGTTGTTTGACTAATTTCTGCATAAATATACCATTTCAGGCAGAAATATGTTAACAGTATTTTTCTACCAGCACCATCTTCATACCCTGAAGTTTGTTATACATAAATCCGTGAACATTTTTTTATAATAATTAAAAAGCCGTATCCTCTTTGAGTGATCCCCCATCTACCGTTCCCAGGTTGCAGCATTGTTGCGTGTATCATTGAAACGATCCCTGGGGTGTGGCGGTGTGTGCGTGGTTTCATGGCTTCTGACTGCCAAACGAACAAGGATAGTTGACTATTGGGGTCACCACCAACATAGGGCTGGATGGCTCAGTTGGTAGAGCGCCTGTACGGTATTCAGGAGGTCGCCGGTTCGAATCCCGCTCCAGTCAATTTTTCTTTGTTCACTTGTCAATGACTTAAAATAACTCAGTCAGTTTCCCTTGTGGTTTTTTCACGAATATAACATTTCTGTTTGGGTATTTCACCAATCCTGTACTGTACCTTTAATTAATAATACAGCGTGTGTAACTGCAGCGCTCTGTAGAAAGTTGTACATACTTTATATTTTTGTAATATATTGAATTCAGTTGTACGTGTACAATTTGTACAGCACTATGTACCGGTACATGTTTGTATACAGTACTGTACACTGTACATGTACAGTACGTTAGCAAACTAATAAAAATACTTGTCTTAGATTCAGTTTCATTCAGACCAAGGCCAACGACACCGCTCACAAGTTTCTGTTTTGATCTTCTATCATTAGTTCTGTTCCTTTCCACTCATTACACTGTTTAATAATGGGTTTAATGTACATTCAATCTCAAGTGTGTTTTCTTGTTGCCGACAAAAGAGAGAAGACGGAAAGTTCAGTGGGAAGTTAAATTATTGACTGACGTGAAGAGGGGAAAGATGCTTGTTTGTGTGTTAGTTACCGGTAATTGTAGGTGCACTTTGAACGCTTTTAGAAAAGGGTTCATGTACAGTATGTAATGGATAACAATGTACTTTGTACTGTGCACAGAACACCAGAGACTACCGGTAAATAAAACTTGTGCTTCGAGCACTATCAGACGATGCTACTGTTCAAGTCACTCGCACCATAGGTTTAGCACTGGTACATGTACCATTATTCCTTCAAGTTCATTCTGTGCACAGATGCACATACTGTGTATGTGCAATAGTTATGTGATGGTTACACAGAAATACAAATAAAACATGTAAAATGTGCAGCTTTTTTATGCATGTTTAATTGGTGAAAACCTGTGTGCTACTGTACAGTACATTTTAATACCGGTACATTTTTACTGTAGAAATATTAGGCTTTCTTCATATTTTGTGAACAAAACTAAAGTCCATCATGTCCATAAAAATAACAAAACTAAATCGTGCACTTAATACTGACTTAGCCCTTAGACATGTTAGAGTTGGTTATTATAGCAAAAGAAAACCGATGTATACATGTACATACATGTACATATACTAAATTGCTTAGCATTTTGTTTAGCAAGAAAAAACAAATGAAGCAGATAGGGGACATGTCTTTCAAGAAATGCAGACAATGCAGGCAACATTCCATCGGTCATTCATGAGTATTTATAACTTCAGTGACATGATTATTTAAAAATATTTAAATGAACATTTTAATCTCTGTTTACGTTCATAAACTGGTGGCATTACTTATTATTACACATACATACATGTATTATGCAAAGGCTAAAAGCCCAATGTTGCTGAATACATGTCTAGAGCTCTACCATGTCTACGTACGCTGTACATACGTGTACAGGGCACTGCTAGTGTTTACAGAATTTACGTTTTTCATTTTGCATTACAATATATTTACATTTAGTCAACAAAATGGCATTTTGATGCATAAGCTGTTTACAGCATCCATTTTATATTAGACCCTATTTAAATGTACAGTGCCAGCCACATATTGGCTCACCGTGGGTAAGCAAATTCCACAATTACTAGTTCGCCATGATACAAACCCAAATCAGCACAGGAAGATCACGTTGATGCATGGTGCTATTCAGATATTGGAAACCTTGTAGAATTTCAATCATGCTTGGTGGTGTTTGGATAAATTGTATTATACTGTACTGATATATTTAGTTACCAGCTCAACTGGGTACACCGTACACATGTGGAGTATAGCACTCCGCATGTTTGTCTGACATCCGGGGATTTTGTACACACGTGCTGGCCAAATCACTCATGTGACGTCATTAGTGCGGAGCGCTATGATACATTCTGTAAATCTGCGTGTAGTATTGGGCGAATAGTTTTCACATTTGGATGTTTCATCTGATCAAACAATATCAAGTGCACTATAATTTTTTTTTTTTTATTCAGTACAGTACATTGTAGAGTACATCACATTGCACGTTGCCTGTATCTATGGCACATTTGCCTGATATTATTGGTGTGGAACCCATGCGGGTGGTCCTATGACAAAAAGAAGAAACTCTAACCTCAGGATGCTAGGCCTACATGGAGCATTTGGTGTCAGCTTAATATTGCACAAGGATGTGGTACATGTAATATCTGTGACAGTATGACTCCAGCACAACATGCATGTACATGTACAGTACTGTACGTGACAAAAACATTTTCAAAGAGTTCTAGTGTTCTGCACATCTGGGCATTTTCAGTGACATATGATGAGGGACAGTGGTAGAAACCTAGGCAGTGGCATCAATAATGTTTTGTGATGTTCTGTTATTCACGTATACTGTACATACATACACATGCATCATAATTGTGGATAATCATACTCAATGGCTGCGTTCGAGCGGTTACTCCCTGTAACACGAGTGTGATGCGCGCGCAATACTCTCCGGTGCAGGAGTATACTCCCCAACGCTGGAGAGTATACTCTCGCTGACCCGAGTGTCGTACTCCAGCCGTTCGAGCGCTCAGGAGTATACTCGTGTTAACACGAGTAGCTCGCTCGAACACAGCCAATGTGTCTTCAACTGTACACATGTGCAGTTACCTGTACAATGTATTTATCGAAATGTCGAGACCTTACGAGAAGTGCGAACAAAATAGAAGTGCCAAAGTACACGTGTACGAACGCTTCTTACATGGTGTTTACTGCAAACCGATCCACATACCAATTGTCACCATGCAAATCCTCACAGCTTTCAGAATTTATCTATCCTTTGCAAGTCATTCTTTGATGCCTGGTATGCTTACCATTGCACCATCACAAGGGAAGAGCTGCATGCTGTCGTAACACACACACACACACACTGTATATCATACATGTAGCATCCAGGTCAGCGTAATATATGCGTGAAAATGGCTTCGAATCACCATAAGGCCCATTAATCAGGAGGCTTGAGCATACAAACGGCCTAAGAGCTTTCCCTGAAACACTGTGATTTATGTACCAGGTACTGTATCAGTGTACATGGTGTAGGAATGCTAATCAGTGGGATTTTTATTTGAAATGAATAGAGAAATCAGCTGTACATGTATATAATATAAGACATTTTATTCAGATGAAATTTGCAGACTTGTTTATGTATGCACGTGTACAGCACTGCATTGTATTATAATGTACTGGTAAGTCTCCATATGCTCAAATGCCAAGGATTTTTTCTCATTATGAATTTAAGCATTGATGCGTTACATTTGATTGATCCCAACCCTTTTTTGATACAATCATCATTGGTGTGAATGTAAAAACTAGAGCTTGAGTGTCGTTAGTAAAATGGTTGAAAATGTGAAATGTTGGAGGGGCACTGAGACAATGACCAGGGACACCCGAGCAATGACCAGGGACACCAAAGCAATGGCGAGGGGCATCAAGTCAATGACCAGGGGCATCAAGTCAATGACCAGCCCGGGCATTAAGGCAATGACCAGGGGCATATTAAGGCAATGACCAGGGGAACTTGGGCAATGGCCAGGGGAACTTGGGCAATGGCCAGGGGCACAAAGGCAATGACCAGGGGCACCAAAGCAATGGCCAGGGGCATCAAATCAATGACAAGGGGCATTAAGGCAATGACCAGGGGAACTTGGGCAATTGCCAAGGGCACAAAGGCAATGACCAGGGGCACCAAAGCAATGGCCAGGGGCATCAAGTCAATGACCAGGGGCATTAAGGCAATGACCAGGGGCACCAAAGCAATGGCCAGCACCTGGGCATCAAGGCAATGACCAGGGGCATTAAGGCAATGACCAGGGGAACTTGGGCAATTGCCAAGGGCACAAAGGCAATGACCAGAGGCAGAGGCACCTACAATGTACATGGAGGCAATGACCAGGGGCACAAGAATTTACGGATCAAAGTTTTTGTCAAAGGAGTCAATCAGTCAAAAACGTTTTAGATCCAGGTTAGGGATTTGAATTGGAGGCCCATACTCCACGTAGACCATAGTTGAAAGTTAGTTTTGCCGGGTGAAGGGGTTTCACCTATTTGTCCACTAGGCGCAGGCCAACCAACAAATCACTGTTTATTTTTGCATATATACATGTACAGGTAACAGGTTAAGCAAATATTGCACGCAAGTATCAGTAACTTACTTTATACCTACAGAACATGTAAACAGTAAAATGCTGTACATACACTCAAATATATTGAAAGGAAGTTTGAGAAGAAATGCAATTTAATATGGATGTGTTGACACGACTTCCTTGACATTGAGCTGTTGTTGTAATTTTTAAAAAGTGTTTTATAAAATGACTCTTACACCAACATGAACAGTAGCTTCCTGACCAAGTTCCACTTCATCGCATGACATGTACAATGTATACAATAGCGCTCTGCACTTGTGCTTAAAATAGCACCGGATCTCAGACAAACATTGCAACCATGCAAACGTGCGTGCATGTGCGCGTGCATATACACTACGTGTGTGAGTCAATGTTTGTCTGACATCTGGGGATTTTGTGACGTCATTAGTGCGGAGTGCTATTCTAGAGCTTTTTTTTTTAACATTTATCTATTGTCATCAAAAGGCCTAAAAGTCAAACTAATTTTCAGGTGATAACTGTAATATTAGTGCCAGGGAGTGGTGACTGTAGAAATTATAGGTACCCATCCGACAGCACGACATGCCTTCCGCCATTACTGCGGTGTCCCCGTCCGTTTTTTGAGCCCACTGAGTGGCAACAAAAGAATATCTGCTCCGCCGCACTCTATACTGCAAGGTGTATGCCCCTGATACAATGCTGGGCCAATTACGTGAATATGCCTTCCGCCATTACTGCGGTGTCCCCGTCCGCTTTTTGAGCCCACTGAGTGGCAACAAAAGAATATCTGCTCCGCCGCACTCTATACTGCAAGGTGTATGCCCCTTATACAATGCTGGGCCAATTACGTGAATAGGAAGTCGGATTGGTATATTACACACAAAAGGCGGGCGGGGACACCGCAGCTCCCAGTAATGGCTAATGGTATTTTGTACCGTCAGATCGGTGAATAAGCCAACATTGTTTGCAAGGATCTGTCATTTGTATCATTCATCTCTCCTGTCATTCCAAAAGATGTACATGTGTGTGTAACATGTACATGTAACATACATGTAACAACATAACAAGCTTGATAATACTGTTGTACATGTTGTATTTGTAGTTTTTTCACAAGTAAGCACATAATCATGACTGTTTATTTTACTTTTACACATACTTTCTTAGTACTTACGTGTATACATACATGTACATTTACTTCTCCATTGCACTACACATTATTTTTTATGCAAACAACCAAAGCTTTTGAAAGAGGAAGGAAATAGTAGAAAATGTTCACACGTGTTGCTCTAGTTATCAGGGGTGTCATAGGCTACGTGATGTTTGCATCTGGCCAAATATACACACATGTACACATTAACATAGTTTACATACATACATGTACATGTATACAATTCCTGTGTTCTTGTTTTCTTAGTTGGCAGTTTACAAATAATGAATGTTTATGAGTGCAATGATAAGGATATTTTCATGAGTTGAAAGATAAAAGTTGAATGGAACATTTCGTGTTGCAATGAATGAAAATAAATCATTTGTTTCATATTTCCTTAAAGTCATTCGGCAATTTCCTTGTCATTCAGCAACATAAAATTACTTGAACCTGCCGCCATTGTACTGGTGGGCATAACATTACAAGTCCTTTGCGTGCAATCATGGCAATAGATCAAACTGAATGGAACCAAAAATGCACTGTGAATGGAACAAATTTCAATGTTTATAATGTATTAAGCCATGAAATAGTCTACATTTATAAAATATCGTGTGACATACAATCCTCCAATCAAATGACAAGGATCTACAAAGGTGTATACACTGCATAATGCATAGCCTAATGTTGGTCATTATGGTCAATCCGTACTTAATGTAAGCATCCACTAATGTGCTTTCATCATGTTCATTGTGATGTACATTGTACTTGTACAGTATACGTGTACAGTATACTGTAACAATGGACAGATACAATATGTAAATTATGCATACTGGTATATACATGTACAGTATATCATAATAATATCATGTCTGCCTGCCAGTACACGTCAGTGCATGCAGTTTGGTGTTCCTGTGGCCAGTCCAGATGGACTCTGTAGAACTTTGCATATTTGGCAATAAATCATAAATAAATTGATTTTAAAATCTAAAATTATCTTCTACAATTTTATAACCAGATAACTTCTCCAATTATTTCGTTTTGCGTGGACATGTTCGTACATGTTCCAGACTTACCTCAAGCCTATACCGTATCAAATATCATATGGAATTATGGATCACATACAATATCAACACATTGACAGCAAAATTACAATTTTGAAAAACACATACATTAGGGGCCTACTCTATATGCAGCCTATCCGAAGAAAAATGAATAGCATGTTGTGTGAAAGTAAATTCAAATTACTCATTAAATTTCTTAATTATTAGGCATTCCATGTTTAGAATTCAGTGTGTAGTCTATAGTATGAATACCTCCTAATCGGACAGAAAATCCTCTAAATTAGCGATTAAACTTTTTTTTTCATCTCATTCAGAACTGGCAGAAACGGGTTTTACAAATCACATTTTTTGATTTCTCCATAACTACTCAGACTGAACACGATATGCAGCTGCTGACTTGAGTAAGCAAGGTTCAAAAGATCAATCCCCTGGATTGTCGGACTCTGTCCAGTGATTTGAACCCTGGTCTAGTAGGCACAGATCTAGTCTGGTGACACTCAGACACTGTCACAAATGTCCCATTCTTGTTAGGAAATCTGTCAAACTGCGTTATGACATCTCTGTACAGTGTCAGCGTCACCTCATTTGTTTTGTATGGTGACACCTGGGGTTTTTTTTATGTATTTTTCAGGTCATTATTACCAGTTTGTGAACATTTGAAAGTAGTTTATCACTTTAATTGACAATTTTGTGTTCTTGTTTTGTTATTGTTTAACAGCAAGTGGAAGAGAATGGACTGTCATGTATGCTGGAGATTCTGGATACGGCAGGCACGGTAAGGAAATCATTTGTTTGTTTGTTCGATTTCAATTTCAGTTGTACATGTATACTATCTCTCATTATTTTTTTTCTGGACTGAAAGAAAGAAACGGCAGTTTACCAGTTTACAGTATCAGTTCAGTTTGTTCTTCAAAGAAGGATTTTGTTGCAATCAAAAATAATATAAAATGCAAAATATTTCCACACAATCTGGAATTTGTTTTCGGGCCATTGTTGAGAAACAGTTAATTTTGTGTTGGCCTCATTTTCATATCATTGATATTTGCATGCTTAGCAATTTTTTCTTGGTAAACAGATTAATGAAAAATTGGCCCCTGAGTACTGGTATACATACATATCTCAATTCATGTGGGAAACTCGTTGAGTCGGTAGTCGCTGCTTGTGCGGTGTAAACACAAGCCAACGATCTTCCACCTTTCAGTATGACAGGGAATGCATCATTGCTTGTATCATGCCACCATTAAATTGCCCAGTAAATCACTTCCTTCTGTCATTGCCGGGCTTAAGAAGCTCATTTTTTTTCCTTCTCGTTTTTGAAAGGTCACACATTCAGCATGTTCACCTGGATGTGGTTGTAGACGTATACATATTATATACGCAAATACATTGCCTTCTTGACTCGCACTGCTCTTTCTGTTAATTATGAATGTGTCTGGTGTTTGGGAAAGTGCGGCCGGCCAACGTAATTTGACACCCACTGGGAAGTCTGCAATCAAATTTCATAAATTATTAACATGTTTTTTTTCGATCGAGATCAGGCGTCTTTTTTGTTTTTTGTTTTTCCTTCCTATCGAAATGGACTTTTTCTGCAAAGATTTTACGATTTGCAGCTTGATGAACTAGAATAAAATGCTAAATAATCTGGTGGTTAAAATGAAAATAGATGGAAAAAAGGTCTTACTAGTGTTTGGCTTTCTGGTAATCCTCTGAATGATAAATTTTTGCAGTTTCAAATTTTGTTGTTGTTTTGCCAAACTTTTAGATTTATACCAGCATATTGTGAAGTCAGGAGAATTTACAAATGGTGGATATTTTTTGTTTTTATTTAACGATATTTCTTAGCCTTGTTTATTTGTCAGCCCGATAAAATCTTTGTTAGGACAGTTTCCTCTTTTTTTTTTTCTTTTTTTTTTACAATTTTCGGACTTCTAAACAACAAAAGACTGTTCATTTCAACCCCTGTTAACATGGTTAACCCTACATCCTGTACATGTATATAGTTCACCTGCCACTTGTGTTAATCGTGTTCGCTGTTATTGTTTTTATTGCGTTTATATCTTTTTGTACGGGGCACTTATTTAGAACTCATTTTTCCTCTTCTTGTTTGCGTTCTGTTTAGGAACAATTCACGGCCATGCGAGACCTGTACATGAAGAATGGCCAGGGATTCGTCCTGGTCTACTCCATCACAGCTCAGTCCACATTCAACGACCTATTCGACCTCAGAGAACAGATTCTACGAGTCAAAGACACAGATAACGTGAGTACATTGTACTCACTCGAGTGCGCGTCGTATGCGCTTAAATGCCAAATCCATTTAGGCCAGCTTGACATTTAGATAATTTCTTTTCGGGTGGTTTTATTTTGGAAATTTCTCCCGGATCATGGAAGTGGAGATCATTAGGATATTTTTTTGGGGGGGAGGGATGTTGTTGTTTTTCACGGATACAATTCCTAAAAATATCCTGGTGTGTTTTTGTGAGTAAGCTGTACGGGGTTGTAACTTGACGTTGATGACCCTTTGGGATTTGCGGCACGGGATAAGTAATTGAAGGGTTTTTTTTGGGGAGAGCAAGATACTAAGGGAGTACTTTGCCCGTAATGAATTATGCCGGAGGCAGGTCCGCTTATCTCCGAACAGGCTTGTGTCTCATGTAGCTATGTACATGTAGCAGTCATATTAGCTTGTTATTTGGCCCATTATAAAGTCCTTGATCCCCTCGTAGCTAATTCCAGGGTTTTCTGGGGGCCAGACCCGGCTAAATGACATAGTGGATTCTTGTCATCAGCAGATGGCAAAGCAAAAAGAAACTTCAGGATTTCATAATCTGTTACATAGAGTAGTGTCTTAAAGTATTCTTAAGAATGAGCAATGATAGTGTTAACATGTACAATGTACTGTACAACTTTGATGTTTTATAATGCATTCACAACATGAAAGCCCTCTCCACACACATTAACAAAAAAGAAAGAAAATCAAGAGCGAAGAAAAGGGCTAGAATACCCAGCTTGCTTTTCGGCAACTAACTTTGAAACCTGTATAGCAGCAGGCACTAGTACACTCTACAATCATACATGTACATGTACAGCAGTCAGTTACGCCTGTAATGAGTGGGACATATACAGTGCATAGGTTAATACTGATAGATGACAAGTCGTGCACTTAAAGGTTCACTGTAATAAAATGTGGGAAAGGGATGAAAGTGCTTTAAAATTATTGCTTAATACATAATTAATGAAAATATAAATTTATATTTGTATGTAAGTGCTTCTTTTTGGCGAAACAAAATCGATATAATTATGTATGCCCCGCCCCTCAAAAAAGTCCCTCTTGGAACCGACCCACGCAACAATAGCTTGTGACGTCACCTACAGAACTAGTATAGGCTCGCACCGCAGTATACTGTGTGGCGTTCTGCATGTGACGTAAGCAAGGTTTTTCGTCTCGAAAAGTGGGGTGCTCAATTATGGGTATAAAATACCTCCTTTTTCTATATACAATATTTTTTAGCATAAACATAGATAGACAGGTTGAGTTTTATAACAGTACAGATGTATTAAACTTCAGATGTGTTTTTATTACAGTGAACCTTTAATGTTCCTTGCATTTTCATTTCATAAAAGGAAGATTGTCCATACTGGCTGTGCATTTTTTTTACATGAATGCGCATATTTCATTCTGATGACAGCATCATAATGGGCTGCTCATCATTGTGTCTGTAGTCATACATTCACATAATCAGGATGCGTCAGTATGAATCGGCCACAGCCTGAAATTGCACACGAGTCTATGAAAGGCTGCTTTGGCTGTTCCAGACTTTTGGGTAAATTTATACGACATTCAAATTCAAACCAGGGGCCGATTTCACTAACGCTTTGCGATCATCGTAAAGCCCAAATCCATCGCTAAACGGAAAATTGCTACATAAAGTAGCGATCGATTGTCTGTTTAGCGATGGATTTGGGCTTTACGATGGTCGAAAAGCGTTAGTGAAATCGGCCCCAGGTCATTAAGAGATGACATCGCAACCACAATGCATTGCAGAACTTGAGTACATTATTTTGTAAATTGACTACCGGTATTTGAGGCATTCTGCCATATTATAGTTTAATCATCTTGGATTTCTTTTCATGTTTTACACTTTGCAGGGATGTGAAACTTCAGATTTAAATCTTAATTCTGATTTTTTTGGTTTTGATTTTATCTCAGAATTTAAGCTTTTTTGTACACCTGCTATGTACAAAAAATATAGTGACTTTTAAATTTTAGCTATTTCCTTGTATGTGTGTAGCTGCTCACATCCCTGCTTTGTAATATATAAAACATATTGAATGATTTGTAAAAATTGTTTTAACTAATTACAATCTCAGTTCAAATTTAAGAAGTAATGATGATTAATTGAAAGATAAACGTTAGATGATGAGAAATGCAGGGGAACTCAGTTTCCATTTCCATTCCTCAGTTCCTAAACATATCAGTCTCTTAGAGAATTGAGGTTGTTATTTTCTCCCCCAAACAATAACAGCAACAACAAACTCAAAACATTTGAAATGGCAAATGGCATCCGACCAGCTTTACAAACAAAGGCAATTTAAATATTGGGTCGCTGTCATAATACAGATGGATAAATAGAGTGCTGGTACAGTGATTCTGTTGGTCCCAGGTTCCAATCCCGCTTCAGTCAGTTTTCTTTGCTCAACATTTGAATGGAAAGACAAATGATGTCAGCTACATGTAATAGTCTTTTGTTTGTGGGTTTTATTACAGGTACCCATGGTGTTGGTAGGCAACAAATGTGACTTGGAAGATGAGAGAGTGGTCGGCAAGGATCAGGGGGTCAACCTAGCCAAACAATTTGGCAACTGGTAAGTTGACAGACTCAAGCAGGTCTGGAATAGTTGACTGTTGTGCCGGGTTGAATGCCAGCCTTCCCTTGCCCCAAATTGCTGTGAATCTGTTGATCCCAACAGATATTAGGTATCGTGCAGTGGGCAGGGAATTCATAGTGAAGTTGCCTTGGCCTTAATTTTATTAAAAAAAGCTGTTTTGTATTTCCAGTGTTTAGTAAACATGGTAAACACGTTTTGAGTACATGAAAGAGATATGAGGCCCTGACGCATTTCGGTCCTGACGCATTTCGGTCCTAGTAGGATCTTTATCGAAGACAGGGCCTCCTTCATGTCCTATCTCCAAGCATTTGTATGAATTCCAGGTCATTATTTTGGCTGATGTGCAGTTTGCAGCAGCTAATTACTTGTATTGAAAATGATATGAAATGGAAATGATTTGGGGGGCACAATGCAAAAGGACATGATTGGCATTTGCTCAAGGGTAAGGTTGATTTGTTAAACTACTGATGGCGTAGAACACATTGTGAATGCCAAAAATCATTTGGAGCTTTCAAATTGCAATATGTCTGATTTCAATGTTTGGTGACCATATTCCTCCATATTCACAGCACGTTTCTGGAAACATCAGCCAAGGCAAAGATCAACGTGGACGAGATATTTCACGACCTGGTCCGACAGATCAACCGCCAGACGCCCGACCCCAGACGGAAGACCAAAGCCAAAGGAAAGTCCAGCAAGAAGTCCTGTGTACTGCTGTGAAGGGGGAATGGGGGTAGACATAGATAGTGGCTTGATTGCACGCTAAATAGGTAAGTATCCAGTCTCCATGACTTAGGGCCTGTTTGTTTCATGCACAGGATCAATGATCCTGCTGATCCGAATCCCATTTTAGCTTATCTTGCATGGGACGTGAATCTGCAGATCTGGGATCCCGTGTGTTAAACAAACAGGCCCTATAATGAAGACTTGATCATGTTGATATGCCTGATTCACAATACGTTGGCCGCCAAAAGAGGGCGCCAGAGATGTGTCAAACAACAGCAACTGAACCGGGCGAGATGTTCATTTAATACTACTCGTTTGTTTGCAGTATTTTTGATCTTTTCAAGTGACCTTTTCATCAGTTTAAATGATCTAATGATCCCGTAGACTTTGTGATTTTCTCCATTGGAAACACTCGATGGAATAGCCTCGGTTACCCTTTCAGATGAGAGGACAAACAGTATGCAGAATGATCCAAACACGTACACATAAACATGTACACATAGCATGCTGTGTGTAATGAATCTGAAATACTATGCATCAAAGCACGTGTGACGTACATTTGACAACTGACGAAGGTTCTTGTTTGTTTGTTTATTTTTGTTGCCAGGGGGATTTGTGGCATTTATGCTTGGAGTTGCCATAGATACATGTGTCAACATTGCTGGTCTTATATTTGATCTTCAGCCTGGTTCGTCATGCAGGTAGTCCGTTTGCTTTTGTTATTGGTTCTCAAATTGTTGTCATCCTTCGTGGATTATCGTCCCAGCCAGCTAGCGACACCTTCCAGCCTACCGAATAATTATTTGTTGTAAAAACAACTTTGGTTTTCCCTTTTTACGTATGAGAAATGAATTTGTTTCAAGATTTGTTTGTTATCTTGTCAATGTTATTGATGAAACAGCATGACAATATGCATGATTATGAACACTTAAAAACTAATGAAATCATTTTGGGAGTTGTTTTCCTTCTAATTGTGTATTATAAAAGATTTAATGGGGATAACATTAAGTTAAAGTTTTGTTTACGCATTCTCATTTAAATTTGACATTTTGGCAGCAATTTGCACTTGTCAGACTGCAAAAGGCAACATTTTGTTGGGGGTTCGTTCAGGAGAATTGTTATTATACCTTTGTAGAGTATTTCTTAAAATTTTCAAAGATTATTTATTGGGCTTTTTTGATGGTATATTTGGAAGGGATTCTCTGTCGACTTGGTATTAACACAGCCTGCGCAATTTTGTGTGTTTGTAATTTCAATGTCGGGGGCATTTTGTCCAATCAATGTGAACTGTAAGAGTGGAATTGTATGTTATCTGCAAAGTGGAATCATCAAGTGGTCTGTACCCTGACTCTGCTTAGGTCGGTTATGTGGTAAAGGTGTGTTGTACTCTCAAAGGGAAATCATACCACAGTGTTTTTAATTAATGATGTCAGACTTTTTGAAACCATCAATTGTTAAAGGTAATTTTCATCACGTCAGGCCAAATTTGTATTGGGCCCTTGTAGCCTTGGCCATTTTCATGAAACGTTGTTCGGTTTTATAAAACAAAAAAGTTGATTTCATCCCAATTTTGAAGAGTAATGGGAGACTTTTGAGAACCGTTCTTCAAGTCAACAGCACACGCGCACATGCACGCACAACAGCGCAGGCGCAAAACAACGCGCACATGCTCACAATTGCGTGCGAGTGCGCGGTTGACTTGAAGAACGGTTCTCAAAAGTCTCCCATTGTAAATAAGCACTTGTCTGTGATAAGTGGACTCATAACAATAACATACATATTGTACATGTAATTAATAACAACAAGACAGATCCAGTTCCCACAATTTCATTTTCTCCGCTGTTCCCTCCGACCCTAAACTGTGCCTAATCCATCCAAATTCATCTCATTGTACAGTTTTGGGTAGGACTTGGGTAACATAGCTTTATATTGCTGGCTTGCTGGCCCAACTCATCCCCAAGACATGAGATTGTGCCATTTGGATGGGATTCAGAAAGGTTCTTAGTAGCAAATGCCTAGGTTTGTTAGGGTACACGATGCCTTGAATGTGCATTGGGAGTTGCTATTCGAAGTCGAAGCTCTAGTGACCACACAGGAATACTCGGTAGCCTTCATCCATACGAAAAGTCAACAAGATCAAACCAGTGTTTGCTGTCTGTCCACAGCAATCTGATTCCTGTCATGAAATTCTGAAATAAGAGAACGATGGCCCAATCGCCTGCTGCACTTCCTTATTCCTACATTGTACATGGTTTCATTTTGTTGTTGTTGTTTTTGATTTTGGTTTTACCCTGACCATGTCGTTGTTTCATGCTTTCTACATGGCCAGCTCTGATCTCTCTCGTTAACATACTAAATATTCTATAAAAAATTAGTCATTTAATGATCAAATCAAGAGAAGAATACAAATTAACATTATTGTCTTGTCAACCTACAAGAACTTTTAACATTTGTGTGTAAAGTACATAAGTACATGTAAGCACTGGAAATGGTGCCTTTGAGGTGCTTTTTGAAAACAAAACAAGAAATTAACAGGTTTTTGGCAAACCGTTCTTTGTAAAACTGACATCCACAGAATTTGTGGTGATACAATATTGCAGCGTGGACGTTGCAAACATGGTTTCATAAAAATCTCAAAATTTTAACGTTTTTTCAATATCGTACAATATGAAACCAGTAAGTGCCCATGAAGAATTGAACATCATTTGTAAAAAAAATAAAATAATAAGCCTTTTCCTATTGTAGCTAAGCATTGTATGTGTATAACCAGTAATCCGATGTGCATTTAACGCATTGCAGAGCTAGATATTTCCATGTGTACAACATCTGTACAATGTGCAAGTATTAGATTTATATATTGATGGTATAAGAACACAGTGCAAAGGGATTGTAACTGTGTCTGTGTAGTCAGTCGTATCTTTGCTTTATGTTGACTTAACAATGCAAGGAGTTTTCACATCACCTTTTTTTTCCGTCTTAGCTTTTTTCCACACTTTTGTTTACCTGGCAACAAGTCTGAATACTTGTCCAAGTGAGAGACAGATAAAAGCAAGATGGCTGTCCTGTCGTGTAGTAAAGGTCGGAACGCATATTTAAGTTTGGCGTAGTCGAGGTCCGGAATTAACCCCACAAATGAACAGTGTACATGTATGCCTTGCTTTAATACACGTTCCATTGGAGATTTGGAGTTTCATAGGTTTGCGTAGTTGGAAGTCCAAAAACACTTCCACTGGGGCTTACTTGCTGCCTTGAAACGAGACTAGCAGTTGTGACCTTTGACTTAATCTGTAAGCTGTGCTGTATGTATTTGTTTCTCTTCGTTCTAACTTGTACAGTATAATGTAGATGTACTGGTAAATAGAATGGGAGACTTTTGGAGAGTCGGTCTTGAGTCAACAGCGCATGCGCACGCACGCGCAATACAACGCGCGCATGCTCACATTTGAACAAGTATGGTTTGCTCGTGCGCTGTTGACTCAAGACCGACTCTCCAAAAGTCTCCCATTGGATAAGATTCAAATATGTGTTTGTGTGTTTATAAGCAACAGTCAAAATATACTTGATTTATGCCAGTTTGAAACATAATGTACCAAGGCAGGCTTTGCTGAAAATCCTTTTGTGCGGCATTGTGCCACTTATTATCACAGCACACCAATGCATTCTGGGACATTTCTTCCCCCATAATGTGCTTGAACATGCACAAGATCATAATATTGTGAACTTTGAAATGCCTACAAATTTTGTTGGGATGTGAAGGCAGATTCAGTCAAGTATGTTGCTTGTAAGCTGCATATGTGTTATGTGGGCAGGCGGGCGTACTTTGTGGGGGAGTGGATTTGTTTCAAATGTGC
Organism: Astropecten irregularis; assembly: GCA_963971285.1. Lineage (NCBI taxonomy): Eukaryota > Metazoa > Echinodermata > Asteroidea > Paxillosida > Astropectinidae > Astropecten > Astropecten irregularis. Next base: position 19,689,216 of record OZ020244.1, on the reverse strand, counting down.
AACATTCAGCAATGCATCAAACTTCTTCAACCTCTGATAAGTTTGAAATTCAAGTGAAAACAAACTTGATTCACTCGTCCTGATAAATATTACTTTCCTAGGCATGAGCATGATTGAACGATCTATACATCACTGGTAAATGGCAGTTTGGATGATCTTTAACAAGGTTCATAACTAGTATAGGTTTTAGGTCTCAAGAAGTGTGTCTTGAATCGATGAAATTGAAATTGGCGGGATGTTTCTCAGGAAAATGTCTGAAGCTTAATGCGGGTTTTCATCAGAAAACATGGGAAATAACTGATATAGGTGCTGGCAGTACAACATGAAATGAATCTGAAAAATATTTGTTTCTGGTATAACATGCATAATGGGTCTGTTCGCCAACTTGAGGCAAAACGGGCCATGAATCTATTTTCAATTTGAAGCTGAAATCGTCTCTTGTGGGTCAGTACCACCGTCAACTTTTTGGCAAATCTTGTGATTTGTCAGCTGCTTTTACCAGTCTTGTATAGTGGCTTCAAGTTGTCTGTAGTCACTCAAAATCCCCTCAAAAATTGTTGTAACTGAAATACAGCTTGAACACACTACCGTTAAATAGGACAGCGCTATGCACAGATTACTATGTAGATGCATATTGTGATGTTGAATGTAAGGTAACTCAAATCTGTGGCTGGAGTGAGACTTGGTTTTGAGTCCAGACTCAATATTTTAAGACCTTCATTTTAGTCGCACTGTTGTAATATTTATGGTACTGAACTTTTGGAATTTTTTACTTACGGATTGAAATGCTTTCCACTTTCAAAGGGAAACATTCCATAATTTCTGAGTCTGTGTTTGAATAATTCTTCAGCCCCCCCCCAAAAAAAAAAAGGAAGTTTTGATATTAACAATTTCTTTGAATTTCCAATGGAAGAAAATCACAAGTATATGAATTGTTGAATTGAACAGGAAAAACCAAAACTACACCGCTTTGTGTAATGTTTTAGAGTTTGATTTTATGCAATATGCACATGTACATACCTGTTACCAACGGACCAATGCAGTATAAGATAATTGATGAATTACAGTATCATCCTCAAAATGAGGCTTGCATCGTCGCCATTTTGAATAAAATGTACATAATTACCGTACATAATTTCTAGATCGGAAATTCTCCTTAGGTGCATGCCGAATATCACCCTATTGGCCCATGCCATCTCAGGGATGGTGCATGACACAACTACATTGATCACTATGGCCTTTTGGTTGCATTTTAGGTTGTTGTTTTTTATGCTTCCTTGTAATTGTGAACTGTTTGGAGATTTTGTAAAGACAACAGAATTAGTAACCAAAAAAGAAAGAAATATCTTGTCCTTGGGATTGTTCCGCTATTATTAGAAATTGTGAAGTATTAATCATTTTTAAAAGACTCATGACATTGTTTCAGTTGTTAATCTTGAGTGTTAGAGTCAGCTGTATCTAATTTCGTCTTTAATTTTATCGAAGGTTTTTGTCGGAACAAAATTGTCACCTGCGTGTGACAAATCAACGATTGTAGTTTAGATGCAGTGCACTTCATTTTGCCAAAAATATTGATGGCCTTCCATATGGTAGACACTAGAATCCTCGTAAACACGACTTCCTCAAGCAGTAACTCAAACTACAGGCTATGCATATTGCTAATATCCGTTGGGATATAGAATAGACACAGAACTAGCATTTCATTCATGTCATAACTTGGCAGAGGCACAGGAAGATTGATCGTAGAATGACAGCCTAAGCTACAGTAACCCCAAGTGACTACCGGTTTCTCGTGTCCATTTCATTCTATATTCATAACTTCACACTGTGGTTCAATGCACATATACGTGGGTATACATATCGAACCACATTGTGATGTACATGTACAAGTCATTACGTTTTGGTCTATACATGTATTTAAAGGACATGAAAAAACATTGGACATTTGCCAGATTCCATGCACATACTCCTGATTAGGGGATTTCTTTTTCTGAGAGCCAAGTTGGTTTGGGCAAATTTGTTGTGATTTTTGTTTCCTGTTCAGGCAGTGTGTATTTGTGAATGAATTACCTGTAAGAATCAATCCTTACACATTATGCCTGCTTGTATGTCACTGTAAATAAATCTTTTAGTCTTGTATATGTTTTTTTTTTCTTCCTTTTTTTTCGGTTTTTCCCTTCGCACCCATCACATTTCCACCTTTTTCATGTTTTTCAGTATTGAAATATTAATTGCTTTAATAATCAAAAATTAATCGTGAATTAATCATGTTCTGATTGTTGTGGTGAACCAGTCAATGCAATGCCATGTACAGAAAGGACTTAGTCAGGAGAGCAAGTGGAACATGTAAAAAAGGGTTGTACGTGCATCGTGTGTACATGCAATGGGTAAAAACTTGTCTCATTCGAACAAATTACATGATCTAGTCATGTAATTTGCTACTCATTTTCAGTTTTGCTCAGTTTAATAAGCGTTGACGTCAGCAGTACAAATATGAGTCACAATAAATTCAGTAGCCTTTTGTTTTGTTTTTTAAAATGTAATATTCACATCAGCATGAAGCCCGTAAACTAATCTAAGAGTTTGTAATAGTCGTTTATTTGAGTGTAGAAGGATTAGACTTCTTGCAGGGAGTCGGTTGATGGGAGTTAGGACGTCATGGCTTAAAAAGTGGCGTACCTTTCTCCCGAGGAATAGAAACTTTGTACAAAATGTATGCATGCACAGATTTGATTTCAGGATGTTTGTGTGTGTAGTGCTTGCGTTTTACTTTGATGTTAATGTACATGTAATGCTGTAAAATCTAATATCAAGTTAATTAATTGGTGCATTTATTCTGACTTTGTCGCATCGATGGGTCATTACCCATTTTGGTTAGAGGAGAGGGCTCAGCATTTCAAGAAAACAGCGTCCACTGCACTCAAGAAAACACATGATGCAGTAGAGAAGGCTGTGTTCACATAAGCGACACAAAACAGAAACACTTATAATGCAATTTGAAGTAATGCTGGAGTCCTATTAAGCAACCTCCATTCCAAAATGGCTGATGGCCCAGATTTAACCAAAGGGAACCGTTCGTTTCCCCTTCAACTCCAGCCTTTATCTTTTTAAAATATGATTATGGTTTCTAGATAACTTAAAACATTTTTACAGATTGTAAACATTAAGGAATAACTACGTCAGCTAATAACAAATAAAAGGAAGTAGCCAATTCTACAATGAAAACTGAATTTATTTGCTGTGTTTGCATTGATCAGACTGTCATATTTGTTGGTCTATGTTCATGAACTGCAGCCCATGAACCGTAGCCCATGAACTCTAGCCCGTGAACTGTAGCCCTTGAACTCTAGCCCATGAACTGTAGCCCTTGAACTGCAGCCCATGAACTGTAGCCCATGAACTCTAGCCCATGAACTGTAGCCCTTGAACTGCAGCCCATGAACTGTAGCCCATGAACTGTAGCCCTTGAACTGTAGCCCATGAACTGCAGCCCATGAACTGTAGCCCATGAACTGTAGCCCTTGAACTGTAGCCCATGAACTGTAGCCCATGAACTATGTCCCATGAACTGTAACCCATGAACTGTAACCCATGAACTCTAGCCCATGAACTGCAGCCCATGAACTGTAGCCCATGAACTCTAGCCCATGAACTATGTCCCATGAACTGTAACCCATGAACTGTAACCCATGAACTCTAGCCCATGAACTGTAACCCATGAACTCTAGCCCATGAACTCTAGCCCATGATTTCTAGCCCATGAACTGGCCTATCGTTCTGAACTTATTACATGTACTAAACAAGTCAAATATGAAGCTTGCACACACACATTGGAGCAATCAAGATCAATTTATTTCATATATAAGTACATCTTAAATTAAGTAAATTCAATTTTTTATACATTCACCCACCACTTCGGTGTCACCTACCAAGTGTAGAAATCCCTTTGGTCTCATGTTTTTAACAAAATTCCATCATTCAAAGACAATACATGAACTTGGGACATTCATATAAGACGTATTCCATTCTTATTTTTTATAAACTAAGTCCATTAAGTAAGCCTAGTACACTGACTTAACTAAACACTGAATGCATAACCAACATTTGTATTCACCCGACTAAGGACACTGTTGCTACATCACATGATTTGCAGACCAGCTTTTTCATAGCTACATAAGAGAAGGCCAGCAGTAGAACATCATTTAATGTACGAGAATTGCATAAAGGCACGTACAAGACCATTCCTAAGTTACTGAGCAAGAGTGTGCCCCAAATCACATGATAAAGCGACTTGTGGGTCAAATTCCAAATTGGATTGTTCACACGCAATGAAATAGATTCCTTGTTCACTAGACATCTTTGAAAACAAATTTCACGAGAGGCTAAATGATGAATACACATTTGTTCAAAAGTTCCAATTTGTTCACAAATCTATAAATGAAACCAGAAAGAGGTCCACAAACCCTATGGGACTGAACTGGTGCCCACGGCAAAGGGTGTTTGGAGAATTAAAAAATGGCTGCCACTGCAGCTTCAAAGTGTATCATTGGGCCTCAGACTCAGGCTTAAGCTCTGTCATCCATATGCTGAAAATATAGGTTGTGGTTTTTCATTGAAGCTGAAGCTGTTTTCCTTTTCATACTAGAGAATCTAATTTAGAACCACAGCCAAAAGCCTCCCTTTCGATACCCATTATTTTAGGATGGATTCACGAAATGGAGCCGGAGCCTGAAACTGAGCCGCCATTTCGTAAATGCCTTTTGTATGTCAAAACACACTAATGTTTGTCACAATTGTCAAAAATCACATTCATTTTGTACATTTTATGTACAAATATCATGAACATGTACAATACAAAATTTAATTCTAAATTTTAGACTACAAATGATCAACGACACACCTAGTAAAAAAAAATTCAGCAAAGGCTGAACGCTCATGGGTCATACATTAACATTACAAAACACTGACCAATGCCATGCAGTTTAGAAAACAAACCCTAGTACTTTTCCATCACAGTACTGGACCATTCACAACAAATGTTTAGAAACAGTTCACAATTCAAATGTGCGCAAGCTGTTCGCTGCACATTTTATGATGCCAAATTTCAATTCATTTTGCAATTCACACAAAGTATGAACCAGGCTTAAAGTTTCTAAAATTCACACACTTACTACTGGGCAATTCCAGCGTAACGGACATGACAATTACACAGTTTTTGCCTTATTCAGAGGATCATAAAGTAGGATTGGCAGTTTGCAAACAATTTTAATTAGGCTTATCAGACACATTTAACTATCAGTGACATATGTAGTAAATTTTATGTAATTTCATTGAACAGTTGTAGAGAAAATGCACTTCTTGTGACCGTAACGGACATGACACTAAGTTGTCATGTCCGTTACGGTCACAAGAAGTGCATTTTCTCTACAACTGTTCAATGAAATTACATAAAATTTACTACATATGTCACTGAAAGTTAAATGTGTCTGATAAGCCTAATTAAAATTGTTTGCAAACTGCCAATCCTACTTTATGATCCTCTGAATAAGGCAAAAACTGTGTAATTGTCATGTCCGTTACGCTGGAATTGCCCTACTCTTAAAATTACAAACATACATATGTACATTTATTTCTAACACAAAAATATATATATGCAAATGTTTGTTGAACAATTTTCATGTAGATGCATTATATATACAAGAACAACATCATAGAAAAGCAGAAAACAATGTGCTGCTTTGGTGCCTGTTTGTTAATCGCACAAGATCACAAATCCTGCTGATCCAGATCCAATTTTAGCGTACCCTGCATAGGACGTAGATCCACAGATTTGGGATCCTGTGCGTTAAACAAACAGTCCCTTGGTTTCAACGTCGCAACCCAGAGGTTCTTGACTTAAGTACGAGTACCTCTATGTAAAGACTGGGTAGCTCATTGGTTATTGAGAGTATTGTATCCATATTGAACATGCATTGAACATGCATCAGAAACACGCTGTCACGAATTGTTGTAAATATTGACATCAGTAGCTCTCAGAAATTCACTCGTTATGAAAAAATCCCACCAAATAGCTGTACACCTATAAATCCACATTCCAACCTAGTGTTATTTTTGTGTGTGCAATCGTCAGCACCCCAAATTACTACCAGATCAGGGGTCAATTTCACAAAGCCCTATGATCGATCGTAACTCGAGTTACGAAGTATAACCCATTGCATCCTACATAGGGCTGCAATGCATCACTAGACTTACGATTGATAGTAAGTTATGATGAGTTTGGTGAAATCAACCCCTGGATTTTTTTTTTCAAAATTATGGAGCGATACACAACACATGACAACAATAAACACAACATGGCAAAGCTTGAATGCCAAGATACCATTAAGCTATCCAGTCTTCATCTAGATATCATCGGACGTGCAATCTTCTCCCAAAATGGATCTTGGCTGATTAACACCATAGCCTGTCTCGGAATGAATGAGTGTCTCTGAGTCCACAGCTTCCTTTAGGATTCATCAGGTGACTTGCGGCAGAAGGGACAGTGGTTCTTCTGCAGCACTTGAAGCTCAAACTCATCCGTGTGAAAGAACTAAAACAGAGAAAGACAAAAACCGAAGGACTCAAGTTTCAGAGTTTGTACGCGATGGAGAAGCCCTTGATTACGCTTATAGTCATGATAGTAGCATTGTGAGACACAACTCTCTTTTTACTTAGAGGGAGAGTTGACTTAACTCTCTGTTTATTCCAGAAGTCAACAACTTAAAAACAAATAATTTGAAAGTGAACAAAGACTGGAGCAGGATTAGAACCGGCAACCATCAGAATACCGTACCGGTGCTATTACCAAATGAGCTATCCAGCCCTATATGTTGGCGATGTTCCTAATAGTCAATAATGTTTGTTCGTAAAATGTGTTTACTACATCTTTGAAGCTGCCAACCTTACTGCCAGAGGGCCCAGCAATAAATCAAGGCTTTGAGAACGGAAAGACTCTGTGCATTTCCTAAAGCTCTGTATGGTCCTTTACAAAAAAATGGCTTGGGCTTGGGCTCTGTCATCTAAAAGCTGAAAATACAGGTTGTGGTTTTTCCATAAGGTTGAAGCTCCGTTTTCTTGTTCGAAACAGAGTATGTACTTCAAAACTGTACCCAAAAACCTTTATTTTGATACCCATTACTTTAAAATAGATGTAAGAAATGGAGTTGGAACCGGAGCCCAAGCTGAGCTTTCGTAAAAGCCCTATATTCATAGAACCTTCATTACCTGGTTGCAGGAGGGGCATATTGTAACCGAGACATCAGGCATGATAGTCTTGAAGTACTGGTAGCGTAGAGGTGCAGGCCATTTCCTGATCAGCACATGGTGACGTTCCATCGCCTGTAGAACTGACCGTCCGACCACCACGGGGACAAACTCACTACCTCCTTGCTGTTGGGGTTAAATTAGTATTTCTTATTAAAGTTATAGGACATCGCTATTCACATTTTGCTTTAGGGGAAAGAGGGTATTACAATCGTCTAGTTTTGAAATTGCATATCATACAACTAACCTGTAAAATCGTTCTGAAAATCACTCTTCATATTTTTTGAGAAAATAATGAATAAGGAGACCTGATTTTTAACAGTGACATAGAGCACGTTCCTGTTGGGTATAATTTGGTTGTTGCAATCACATCAAATGGGCTGATGCATTTTTTTTTTTAGGTTTTCAGGCAAGAGTTTCTCAAAGATGACACAATTTCAGAGGGAAAAAGTCAACAGAAAAAACTACAGTGGTACTACAGTGGAACACTGTTATAACGAACACAACGGGATCCACAGAAATTGTCCATAATAGCAGTCGTTTGTTATAGTGATTTAAACAACAATGTTCGGTATGTTTTGTACACAAACATTGGGACCCAAGGAGTATGTTGGGTATAGCAGAAAGGTCAGCAAAGTGGTGTTTGTTATAAAGGGGTTCCACTGCAGCATCTACTCTGCAAACAGTAAAGGATTTTGCACGAACCTAAGCCATGACGGTTTTATCCAATAATAGCTTTAAAATAAGGTTTCTGAACTTATCAGTTGTTCGATCAATGGTTCCAACTGCTTCTTAGTTATTCGGCATGCTTAAAAGCATCGAGTACATGATAATTTCAGTATCTTTCACATTTTGTCAAATTGCCACACAGTACTAAACATTTAGGGGGATACAGCTTGTCACTGAAGATTATTGGCAAGATGTCGTCATTTTCAGGATGGAAGAGTATTTTTAAAAGGATTAGGCACAAGGAGATTATGAACTGACCTCAAAGCTGAGCAGCCTTGCAGTGAATGGATCCTCCTCCTGTGCTTCTGAACCGTAGTCATCAAGCCTCATGGACTGGGCAGCACCCATCGTAGATTCCTGCCAGCCTCCACCTTGCTGAGAGGACTTCCTGATGGGTTCCATCTGGATCAATCCCACAGCCTCCTCGTCGCTCAGGCCTTCCTCCAAGATGAACTCCACCAGGGGTAGGACGTCTGCATTGGGAATCGGAACACGGGGCAAGAGGTTGATGCAGGTGTGGGATTTAATATTAAATATGTGACAGACTCGTACACACTGATGACGAACACAGGTCATTCCACCAAGATGCAGGCGCGGTTCAGAGCCAATATTTTTGGGGGGCTAGAAGAGCCATTTTTTTTTTTTGGGGGGGGGACTAGAAGACCCAATATTTTGGGGAGCAAGACCCTTCTTCTAACACTCGCTTCTGCTATGTCTTATTAGGAGTCGAAAAACATGTACCTATAGCCTACAAAACGTGTTTTTTATGTAATTGGCGCTTAATAACTGAAAAGATCCAGCATTTTCCAGAATTTTTTTTTTCAATTGCATTTGTGGGGGGGGGGGGGGGGGGGGTTTAGGCTAGACAACATTTTTGGGGAGCTCAAGCCCCCCTAGCCCCCCATAGAACCTCCCCTGCCAAGATGAGGTACGATTTGTACGGTGTCCGAATGGCCTCAGCAAGCTTCTACACTTCAAGATGCCAGGACTACACATCATATGGAATTTGGACTAACAACAGAATGATTAAATGCAAGACTTTTATTTTATGCCTAGCGTGGAAGCTACATGACACTACCCTCTGAAGAAATAAATGCATCATGGAAATCAGATGGAATACTGGCACATACCGAATGAGGAGAATGAATGGACAAACGGCTGAGCGCAGTTGATACACTGATTGCCCTGATTGTTGAGCAGTGGGTTGGTGGTTGAACATCGGTAACACATCGACAGTATGTCCTAGAATCAAAGGAGACAAAAGATCATCATGGAAAAAAAGTAGAGCATGAATTTATCCAAATAATTCCTAACTACAAACTTGGCAACCAGAGCTAGTAAAGGTACAGTGCATCAATGGCACACAGTTAACAGAATGCCGGCTTTTAGCAACTATGTGACGTCATCATTCTTCGTCTACCAGTGAAGTTTTACTCGTTTGCCCTAAGACAAAGCATATTATCAACACTGATAGCCATCCAAACCGTTACATGTACTGTTAGCTAAATGTAAGCATGATGCATGAAATTTCTGACTGTGACCAAATGAAGTAATTGGAAAGTGAACAAAGAAAACTAACTGAAGGAGGATTCTAACCTGCAACCTCTTGAATATCAACTGAGCTATCCAGCCCTATATGCTGGTGGTATAAACAGTTAAAATAAGTAATTGGAAAGTGAACAAAGAAAACTAACTGAAGGAGGATTCTAACCTGCAACCTCTAGAATATCAACTGAGCTATCCAGCCCTATATGCTGGTGGTATAAACAGTTAAAATAAGTCATTGGAAAGTGAACAAAGAAAACTAACTGAAGGAGGATTCTAACCTGCAACCTCTTGAATATCAACTGAGCTATCCAGCCCTATATGCTGGTGGTATAAACAGTTAAAATAAGTCATTGGAAAGTGAACAAAGAAAACTAACTGAAGGAGGATTCTAACCTGCAACCTCTTGAATATCAACTGAGCTATCCAGCCCTATATGCTGGTGGTATAAACAGTTAAAATAAGTAATTGGAAAGTGAACAAAGAAAACTAACTGAAGGAGGATTCTAACCTGCAACCTCTAGAATATCAACTGAGCTATCCAGCCCTATATGCTGGTGGTATAAACAGTTAAAATAAGTCATTGGAAAGTGAACAAAGAAAACTAACTGAAGGAGGATTCTAACCTGCAACCTCTTGAATATCAACTGAGCTATCCAGCCCTATATGCTGGTGGTATAAACAGTTAAAATAAGTCATTGGAAAGTGAATAAAGAACAATTTACTGGAGCGGGTTTAAAACCTGGCGACCTCCTGAATAGCGTACAGGCACTCTACCAACTGAGCCATCCAGCCCTACGTTGGTGGTAACCCCAATAGTCAATTATCTTAATTTTTTCGTTTGGCTGTCAGAAGCTATGAAACAAAGCACACACTGCCATACCCCAAGGATCGTTTCAATGATCCCTGGGAACGGTACATGGGGGATCACTCAAAGAGGATAAGGCTTTTTAAGTGTGTGTTAAATAGGAATTTCAAAAGTGTTACAGCAACCGAATTACCCAGACGGGAACCACGTAGAAATGTTTCCCCCGAAAAGACCCAAAGCAGTTCCCCTTGACCCTTCCTGACAACAAATGGCCCTCAAGACTTCACCACTGTGCACTTTGTTACACAACTGAGAACACTCAGGATTATCTTACCTCAGCATCGTGGAATGGTTTGGACCTGATGGTGATGCTGCCTAGATCGATGGATTCCTGGAACCTGGGTGGGATACGCAGTGACTGCAGCTTCTCAAAGGCAAAGCGAGCCAGCTTGAAGGCTGCTAGAGATCGACTCTGCTTAGCCAGAGCGTACAACGTGTTACTGGCAGCAATGTAATCAAGGAATCAACTGACAGAAAGTTGATGTGTTTAAGAGACGGAATGGAGTGAAAATCAAGTCTTTTGAGACCAGGTCAATCAAAAATGCTCATTAAAGGTATAATACATAATTGATAAAGGTCGCAGAACAGCACTCACACTTTGTCTAATCCAGCATGTACATCAAATAATAAACCTGTGAAAATTTGAGCTCAAATGGTCATTTGAGTCACGAGAAAATAACGAAAACCTGACTCAATTTCTCTTATAAAACAAAAAGAATACTTTTGATTTTACCCCGAGATCAAAACCGTTTTCAGTCTTTGTATTACAAATTTCTGGATAAGTACAGCATTTCAGGCGGAAATATTTTAACGGTATGTTTCTACCAGTACAATCTTTATACCCTGAAAATTATACGTAAATCTGTGAACATCTCTGTTTGGGTATGTTACCAATCCTGTACTATACCTTTAAGACTCTCTGGACATATTACAAGACAGTCATGTTTCTCCATCAATGATAAACGTCTGCAAATGTTAATGTCTTCAATGTTCCCCAGTGAATGTCCAGCAAATGATATCTATATTTGATTCTTTGCACACAAGGCATTGATTCTCACAAGTGCCAATTCGTCACACGCACTCTGTCAGACAGGATGCAAACAAACTGCAAGAATCTTGGAGATAGAGTGGATGACAACTGCTGGACCGATGGTGTCACCATGGCAACCAGTTCCATCACACTGTCATGATATTGACTCTTTGGTTAATATAATCAATACACTTTACGTCAAGACGCATTTACTATGTATATGTACACAGCAGGTTGCAGACTGTTGTAAAAGATTGTATCCGTAACAAAATTACTTGAACCTGGTTCAAAGTGATGAAAGACGGTGAAGTACCATTAGTTAAGTAGTAGTACATCAGGAAACAGCCACACACACATAATAAACTACATCCATGGTGCTATTGACTGCAGTGTATCCCGTAGTTGTGTACTGGTAACTATTTCATGAATGTACTCCATGACAGTGTGACATCAGGATACTGCTCTTGGTGGCCAGTGTGCTAGGCCCTGTACATTCCCTCCAGATGATTATTAGACTAGATGAGGTTGACTACACATTTGGCTCGGCCGAGCTTGTCAAATGATTCCTTACAATACTTGACAATTATGCAATCTATACAGTAAGCATGGAGACATGTGATTTTGCAGAGGGGAGTTCCCTGTATGAGAACGATACACAAGTAGCTCAGTCTGACGTCAGAAAACAGCAAGGGGAAATTCCACAGGTACCAAATGGATGATTCCTCTAAAACTCAATGGACCGTTCCGGCTTTGCTCTTAAGCCCTGCCCAATTTTTTTTTTTTATTTTTTACATACCGCGTGTGACCGAGTTTGATCGACGCTTTCGTGGTCACATGATTAAAATGCGTCTTCCAATTGGTCAATGTTTGATTGACAGGCCTGGAAGGGTCCATTCCTCTCTTTGTTAATACTCTCAAGATGCATGGAATGGATAGCTGCAATAAAATAGGTTTGAATGTCACTGTCAGTCAGGAGACACTGAAGCACTGTGTACTAGGAGTGGACTAGAAGGTAGTTTCTGTCAAGGAGAGGTTCGGTACACTCTTTCATTTGGGTCCTTCACGATTAGCCTGGTCGGTGGAGGTTAGCGGCATGGGCAGCATGAAGGTAATAAGCCGTGGAAAGTTTGTCGAAGTTCCCTATTCCTCCAATAATAGATGAGACTATTCAGCCAGCTACAGGAATACAACATAAACTCAGCAAAGAATGCAAAGTAAATGGAAACCGGTATGCCCAGCAGCGTCATGATGACTAGAATATTGTGAGGTATCCAGGAGAGCCACAAAGCCCCCGATATGATGAGGATGGTCGTAGCTGATTTCATGCAGATGCAGTGCAGAGCGTCTGGTGCCCGTTGGCCAATCTGATTCTCAGTGGCAATACGTCGTGCCTGACGCTGAGATACCTTAAAGATGTGCATATAAAGTGCCATGATGATCAGAAGTGTTAATACACAGATACAGGATACTGAAATATTGATCCAGTGTGTCCGACCATACAAACAATAAGACCCTTCTGGGGATACCATGCTTCTTGAGTACAGGCCACAAAGGGCGAAAATCAGGAAAGTCAAGAGAGTCAACGTCCATAAGAGTGCAACGGCAACCTTTGACCTCTGTGATGTAATCAGACTTGGGTAGCGCAGTGAATGGATGATGGCGACGTATCGGTCGACTGTCATGAACAGCATGGATAGGATATTTAATGCTCCCAATGCGGAGAATGCTACTGCATGCACGATGCACAGAAATTCTCCCCGAATCGCGCCTCGGGAAAGCAGCACCACCAAGTCTGGGGCCACGCAGAAGATACCGATGCAGAGATCAGAGACGGTCAGCGAAGCCATGAACACCTTAGTCGTGTCTTGGATGTTACCAGCACGATAGAGAACAAGAAGGCCGAGAATATTGAGAGGAACAATCAGACTGAGACTGAGCGCTGTCAAGACACTGTGAGCAATACGGGATGGCAGTAAGCCCTCTGTACCAACCGTCTCCCAAGTAATGTCATCTGTTGCATTCATTGTACCGCCTAAGCTGCTCCTCAAGAAGACTGCCCACGTTGGCTGATCACAAAGATTTCTCCCAGGTGATAAAACGGTGTGTTTAAGAGAATTAAAGACTGATCTTGCATGGGAGGAGTGTCATAAAAAAGAAGACGTGTCTTCTTAAGAAGACACATCATAGCTAAGATCAATCTTACAGCTGGGACTCATCCTAAATCTTAAGATCGATCTTAAGATATGACGAGTTATACAAAAAATCGGCCACAGGATTCAGAGACTGGCTTTCATCCACTGGACAAAATCAATCCCAGGACGGATCGCAACAAAGGACGAGTTACTCTTCCCTAAGATGCGTCTTAGCGTTTCATGAAAGTGGCCGCTGCACTCAAACAGTAACATGTGTGGATGTACAGCGTGTATTTCGACTGGCAGACTGGATGCAAATAAGCACAAGAATCACCAAGGTAAGAGAGGTGGAGAATGCTGGGCCGACGGTGTCACCATGACAACCAGCTACATCATACTATGGAGATGATGGTTTAATTCATCAGAGCATCTCCAGTGCAAATATACACATCAGGATCTTGTAAAATGTTGTAAAAGCTTGGTACGTGCCTATTTAATTACATTACAGTGACCTGATTCATACATTTGGGAAAGACTGTGGACAACCATTAGTTAAGCAGTGCCTCATCCCGAGATTGGCACGCACATGATCTATTAATGTATCCTTGTACCAACATTTACGCAGTTGTACCAACTGTGTATTTGTACCTACAAATACATTCTCATCTGTAGGTAGGGGGTCTAATAGGTAGGTCCCACGATGTCTTGTAATTAATGAGGATGACAGTCACTGACTGAAAAACTTGATTGGCAGACAAAGCTCTGTCCAAACTTTCTTTCATTCTGCAGATCTTCTAGTGTGGAGTGGAATTTCAGTTCCTGACCTCAGAAGGGAAAGCAGACCTGATTTCTCAGATCATTATCACAACAATAAGGTACCAATTCATCCTTTGGGGCAAACCCTAGCTACTTACACCAGTTACTAACACTAGTAACTTACTGAGAAACCATTCTATTTCCATATGCTTAAGTATTCGTGTATTAGCCAAGTATTAAGAGGGGGAGTTCTTCAAAGGATACACTTTGCTGATGCCATGAGGGATGTCCTTGATGATAGCGTGCCACAGATAGCGGGCCATGTTGAAGAGGGCATCGGGCAGGTGTGAAGTGAAAGGTTCGTCCGTGTAGCGCTGGATGGAGTGGTAGACGTAGTACATCTCCGCTTTGCTCTGGAACTCCCGAAACTTGGCCAACATGTCTTCCTGTTTGGCCTCGTCCCCTGCAAAGAGATACCAATGAGAGACTCTGTTAAAACCAAATGCTAACCGATAAGGAAAAATGAGATCAAAGTCACGCGATGTTGTGTTGCTGGTAGCGACGTTTCGACTGCTAGCCTTCATCAGGTAACTGAAGAACTGGATGCTGCAGTGTCCGTTATATCCTGTGGGGCGGGATTCGGGTTCACAATGCCGTGATCAGTGAACTGTGGATGGACAAATGCTAACCCTCACACAGCCTCTTAATCTATAACAAAACAGGCTTCACCAGCTGATGTCAATATGAGGAGTGATTCAGATAAGAGTTTTGTCCATAGCTGGGAACCAGGCTCTTGTATACTTGTGACCAGATGACTGAATACAAACTGGTCAACTGGTACGCACTGCTGGTAGCAGGCTATGGACTCACTCATCTTGACCAAGAGAGGTCAGCTTGAAAAGGACTTGACAGAATGTCAAATTATGACCTCAAGTTCCTTCAGAAACAACTCTCTTCCCAAGAGGTATTCCTCAAGCTATACCCTATTACTGTGTTTTCCCAGACAAAGTTCCACATCTTCTTTAGCAAGCAATAAACAAAATGGACCATGGGACTTGTTCAGTAAAGAAGTACACAAGACCAACTCAAACAGCTCATATGACTGAACTAGCTTCAACAGTCTGGTGAACACTTCTGCACACTGATCTGATGTTGTTTCAGGACAGTGTACGGTCCATACCTCCAGCAATCTCCAGGCACTGCATAGACAGCATCCAGAAGTAGTATCCAGCATCGTTGAAACGACTCTCCAGTACGGCATTGTGGGTCAGCTGCTCCAGTACTTTGACCGCTTCGTCTTGACGACCAGCCTTGTGGAATGCTGGGGGAACAAATTAGCCATCAAATCAAGAAATTAACAAGGCTTCCAAACAAAGCTTGTTTGTTTGTTGGGGTATTGCATTGGGGTATTTGTTTTGTCTGTATATTTTTGCTGTCTTTCTGGGATGCAGACATCGTAGGATTCATAACAACTAGATAATCGGTCCTCATGAGATTTGCAACGGCCTGCTAATCTTCAGATTCTTTCACCTACCTCGTTGAGCTTCTTCAAATCGATCATTCTCTGCCAGCCACTGAGCATAAGGCACAAACACATCATCCTGAAAAAGGAAACAAAAACCACATGAACACCATAACAAAAGAAAAGAAGATCGAGGAGTTTTGGAAACAATACTCCTAGATGCATCAACAACATAATGATCATAGAGGGCTGAATTTTAAACTGATGCACTCTTCAAAACCCTGGCCCAGGCTCCAGTCCTTGCTTCCTACCCACCAGTCCACCAGTAGAGTCATAAGTTACCTCATAGAAATGGTTTGTGGGGTGCTGTGGCCTAGTGGTCTGGTGTGTCACACTCAAGATCTTGTGGTCAATCTACAGATTATGGTTCAAATCCCAGCCATGGGTAGTGGTGCTTGCATCCTTGGGCTAGACGCTCTGTCACATATTGCTCCTCTTCACCCAGGAGTAAATGGGTAACTGTGAGGGTAGAGATGGCTTGTGCTTGATTTATAGCCTAAATGCGCTTATAGCAGCCAGGGCTGTGTACTCACCAGGAAGTTGAGATGGTTTCAGGAATATTAATGTAGTCCAATGACCAGAGATAATGATAATGCGCCATGAGCATCGCTTGCGGTGGGTACCAGCACTATACAAATTATTATTATTATTAGAAGATGGGTGAAGTTTACTGTCTGAATTCCAATGCTTCCCCAATGTGAAAGCTCTGGTTTTCTTCACTGAACATGTAAATCATTCAACATTTCAATGTTCGGTAAATTTTCTGTAACAAAATGAACCTCTTTGTGATATTCCTCCATACCTTAAACTCTGGATGTTTGTCTACCAGTGTGAATGCAGCGTCCCAATGTCTGGTCTCTACATGAAGCAGCATCAAGGCCTTGGTGTCTCCCATCTTGGTGTAGGTCTCACTGGCGTAGGCATACTGGTCCATCTTCTTGAAGAAGTACGCACAGCGAGATAGGGGCTCCCTCTCAGCCTTGTCAAGTTTGCGAGCAACGTCAATCAACCTGTGGGATTAAGTACATGTACATTGAACTGATTTAAGGTGCTAGGTCCTAATGGTCCCACAAATAACCTTACATGTCGGCCCATCTGTGGTCCCCAATGATCCCCCAAACAGTCTTACATGTCAGCCCAGCTGTGGTCTCCAATGATCTCAATAGCCTTGAGGTGTTCTCCCGCAGACAGGTACATCTCTGCAGCAGCCCGGGGCTCGTTGATGTTCTTGGCCCAGTCAGCTTGCTTGGTAATCAGCAACTTCTTGTCCTGTGGGTCTCCCGTGCCGATGAACTCCTGGCAGAACAAGACAGAGGGTGGCATAGAATCCAATGGTAATCTAGCTCTTCTAATCCTATTTGCACTATAAAGAAACAACGTTTTTGCCACTTCATCCAAATGAATGACGTAGCCCTACCATGGAATGACCAGATGACCCTATGCAATGCAGTTTACATAGTAACATTTCAAAAACTCTTCACAGTGGATAACATTAATTTTTGTAGGCATTAAAGTCTTTCGTCATTTACCTTTGCATGATCAAACATGCGTAGATCTGTGTACATGTTCATGGCTCGTTGTTCCTGCCCTGCTCTCTTGTACAGCTTGGCAGCCTCAGCAAACTTGCCCTGATAAGCGTACACGTCGGCTAGGAATAGCTGGTCGTTGACCTCACCACGTCTCTTACGCTCCTGTTTGGAGGAGAAGGTTAAATATGAAGTGTCAGCTTCCGGCAATGATGAAGTTTTTTCTGCTCTAGAAGAATCAGCAGGTCATTTAACATGTTTTACCTCTTAGATCCTGTTCGACGTTGTCATTAGTTTACCGTCCTTAAGTACAAGTTATTAGCCTTCTCGCAGCAATGCCAAACAATTTTACTGGATTTTTATCTGTTTTTACCCAATGTGGCAAAGTTCAGATAAAGTCATGATTATTCTTTCGGCCACAGACTGCAATCCTGGTTGATTATGAAGTTTCGAGATGAAAATTTTGTGACGTATTTGAGCAAACTTAGTCTCTTTTCTGATGATTGCAGTTGACAAAGTGAAAACAATTTCGCTTAATACCAAGTGCACTGAGCATTAAAGATGGAATGACATTTTGCTTGCCAGCGGTGGATCAAAGAGATCAATGAGGAATCATTTGCTTTAAATCCAGCAAGCATCATTTAATAATTTTTTTTTTAAATAATTTGGAAGGCTAATCATCCTTACTGGCAGCTGGGGTGCTGAATTGCGAAGGATGCGACTTCAACGTGATCGAGTAGCAGGCTTTCATGGGCGCCCTTGGCTGCCAGCCACATCAACCCATATATGATCACGGAGTACAGCCTGAGATCGAAAGTGTTTGATTTTGTGGAGGGAGGAAAACCGGATCACCTGGAGAAAAACCCTCGTAGCATAGGAGAGAACCAACGCACAACTCTACTCACATATGACCCAGGCCGGATTCGAACCCGGGACACATTGGTGAGAGGCGAGTGCCTAACGCACTTGCCACCCATGCCACCCAATCATTTCAAATATCCTGGTTGTAATATCTTTCCGAGGCACAAAATAGGTAAATCATACCTAGACTCTGCAGTAATTGCACATAGATGGAAATTAAAACTGGGCTAATTAGCCTACCTCTATGCTGTGTATGAGCTCCAAGTATCGGATGTCCCTGACCCTGATGAATGCCTTCTTGGCTGTGTCAAAGTCCAGGCCTTCCATTGCCTCATGAGCCAAGGCATTCCAGTCCTTGTTGGTCACTCCTAGGCAAGACACTTTATATGCATCCCTGGGAAGAAACAAGAGAGGGGGAGAGAGAGGTGGAAGAGATTACATCAGAGGTGAAGAATGGGGCTGACTTGCTCATGGACAGTCTCTCGAGATGAGGGTTATCTGATCAAGTTTGATTGTAGACCCAATTCAGGAAATGGCATAGAGAATACATAATTCCTGCATATTTGGAACTTAGTAAATTTTACATGGAAAGAGTTCCACTGAAAGACAACACTTTGACACCCCGTGCACAAACCCTATAGGACTGAACTGGTGCCCAACAGAGGGCGTTTGAGATTTTTTTTAAATTGCTGGTGCTGCATTCAAAATGTATCATTGTACACCAAAAACACCCTGTAAAACTCACTTTTGAGATATGCTATCCCAGCTTTAAACAGCTGAGATTGAACTTTATCATAATTTGTATCCAGTTTTTGGCTCTTAATTTAAAAGGATATAACGCTTTTTTTATAACGTCCGCCAGTGGAATACTTCCCTTTTAATAAGTTATTATCATGTTTATTATCATAATTCGTTTGATTCACTGCAAAGTAAAATGAAGTGATATATTGAGTGCATAAAACCAATGGAAGATTCATGACTTTATTGGTCACTTCTGTTGCAGCAACTATTCAGAATGTATCACTTAGTAGTGCATCCAACAAATTATCATCGATATTATCCATTATGTAATATGATGTATGCTTCAGATGGCCCTTGCGCGAGTATCACTCACTAACCAGCATGATGCTTGTTACAGCCACATGCCAAGTATCATGGGAAGCTTAATGTCATACACTGACGCTAAACCCCCAATAAGCAACATCATCATCAGCATATCTCAACAAACTAAACAATTTCACTTAAACTTTGTCAGACCAAACCGAAAGCTGCTCAGAGAGCTGCAATCATGATCCAACATTGCTCCATTACAAAGCAATAAGTATCAAAAAAGATGTTTTGAGGTGAGACTTCAAAGTGGATACTCAGTTTTGAACAACAAAAAAGACTTTTAACTTCGATAAATAAAAAAAAACCTGTATTTTCAGCTTTTCATGGAAGGACACAAAGCTCGAGTCTCAGCCGAAGTTTCAGTAAGTCAGATGGTACAACAGACACTCTATGGGGATAGAGCAGGTTGGGAGGTTGTTAGGAATCAAGACATGGTCTAGACTCTAGACTCACTTGAACTGCTTCCTCTCCAGATACTGGTACATCGGAGCCGACTGCGGCACCTCCACCGTTGTCATAGCGTACACGTGCAGGCAGAAGATCTTGGAGCCGGCAAAGCCCACCACAAAGCCCTGCAGCTTCTGCTGATGGACGGGGAAGTTGCTAGCCTTGATATTGAGCATGCCATTGCCTGAGAAGCACAGCATGTCCTCATACTGGGTATTCCAGGCTACGCTGTTGGCATTGGGCTCCTAAGAAGGTGAAATGCGAACATTAAGGGGTATTACAAGCTTGAAAATGGCTTTTATTGATGGTATGCTATTTAAATGAACTTTTATCGATGGTATGCTATCTAACTCTTGCAACAAGAAAACAGGTAACTTATAGGATCAAAACATGAGGCATCTAATCTAAATGCAATTGTTGAAACAAATTCAAAGACTTAGTCACAAAGGAGTGTACATCTTAGAGATACTCAGTGCTGTGAGACTCGAGTCCGGTACTGGACTCGAGACCAATCTAGAGACTGTTTTTGCCGGACTTGGTCTCGGACTCGAAGGTTCATGACTCGGACTTGGTCTCGGATGAACAGGTTTCGGACTCGGATGTGTTGACTTGGTCTCAGACTCGGGTGGACTGGTCTCGGACTCAGACTGACCGACTCAGACACAGCACTAGAGATACTACTATGAGTTGTAAGATAAATAGACAAGGATATGACTCAATGATATTGACGGGTAAAGCTTCGTACCTGAAACAGGAGTTCCTTGGTGTTGACGTCGTAGACCAGGCAGGTGTTGTGCTCATCAACAACGGACAGCTTGGTGCGAGAGCAGCTGATATCCAGACATCGCACGGACGTCTGCTGCTTCAGGATCAGGATGGGGAACGGATTGTCAGCAAACAACTTCAGAATCTGAGGAAGCAACACACGACATAAATCCTTTGCATCAATTGTGAATGAGACAACTTTGGTCGAATCATACATGAACAGAGCAGAGATACCTATTGAAGAAACCGATTTAGTCATTCTTAGCACCAAAATGAGTCCATCTTTCCATGAAAGCTTACCAGTCATTTTGATATATCCATCAAGGATATCCGTCTGTTTTATAAACATACTAGGATTATCTATCATCCTAAAATGCAGCAACTGCTTTTATGTCTTCAACCAACCTGCCTGTCTATTTTCAGGCTTCCTAAGAGTCACTGTACTACAAATAGCCCTTTTCTCAGGTTGCAGCATTGCTGCATGTATCTTAAATGATCCTTGGGATCTAGCAGTGTGTTAGTGGCTTCATTGCTTCTGACTGCAAAAACGAACGAAGATAATTGACAATTAGGGACACCACCAACCTAAGGACTGGATAGCTCAGTTGGTAAGAGCACCAGTGCAATATTCCGGAGGTTACTGGTTCGAATCCCACTCCAGTAATTTTTTATTTGTTCATCTTTCAACAAGCCTGTTAATCAGGCTTGTTGTCCGCAACAGAATAGAAGTGAGAAAGTGGGAATAATTCTTACATGGTGTTTCCGCAAACCGATCCACATACCAATTGTCACCAATCAAAGCCTCAAATCTTTCCACATAGGTATGACCCGACAACATAGATGTAACTTTCAGCACTGAAGACCTGACCAGGAGTCCTCCTACTCCAGAAAGCCCATTGCTATGTCTAATCCACTTACCTGTCCATTCTTCAGTCCTACTAGGAGTCCCTCTCTCCCTGATGGTCCACCAATGACCTTGATGTATCGGATTAAGGCCTCCATCACCCACTCACGTTCCTTGACACCTTTGAAGTTCAGGCTTATCAAACGTCTTTCCTGCAATTCAAAATGGAAGATAAAGAAGCGTTATACCATACATACGAAGATTCAAATACACATACTGACTCGGCAAATACACATACTGACTTGGCAAATACACATACTGACTCGGCAAATACACATACTGACTCGGCAAATACATACACTGACTCAGCAAATACACATACTGACTCTGCAAATACACATACTGACTTGGCAAATACACATACTGACTCGGCAAATACATACACTGACTCAGCAAATACACATACTGACTCTGCAAATACACATACTGACTCTGCAAATACACATACTGACTCACCAAATACACACACTGACTCACCAAATACACATACTGACTCGGCAAATACACATACTGACTCGGCAAATACACACACCGACTCACCAAATACACATACTGACTCGGCAATGCAAACTGCACATCAACCACAATGATGACCTGAAATATATTAAATGCTTAAGAAGGTCGGACATTTGCATCCTAGCAGTAACTTTCTCAAAGGCTTTTGAGAAAGTTCCAGCTATGATTGAAACCATGACCTCTGACCCTCTTACCTGGCACAGGATGAGGTTGAGTGAGCAGACTACCAGCAGGTTGCAGTCAAACTTCTTGTTGACCTTCTCCTTGACCCGGTAATGCATGTCAGAGGCATCATCCGAGTACAGCTCATACACCACTATCTTATCAGACAGCTGGACCTACAGTTAACATAGAAGAAATAGAAGGGAAATACCATTGGTTTGTGGCTGACTGACTGACGTGTTGGCAAGTTTGATGTCTTGGAATATCAGGATTACTGTGAAGTGACGTGGACCATGAATCCTAGCCTAGTTATGGCAAGTCTCATCACCTACACAAATTGTTTGATGGACCAATTACAACAGTCTCTAAAGCAGCAGGGATCAGAGGAACTTTCCATTTTCTTGGCTAGAAGAAATCACAACTGACACTGAATAAAATCATCAAATAACCACAAGGGAAACTGACTGCATTATTTTTAAGTCATTGAAAAGTGAACAAAGAAAACTAGCTTTCGCTGGTTCGAATCTTGCTCCACTCAATTTTTCTTAGTTCCCTTTGCAATGACAACTGAAACTGGACAGATTGATTTACTGAAGTCAATTTTATTGAAGACAAAGAAAATTGACAGAATCCTAACAGGGTATGAACCTGTCACCTCCAGTTTACTATACAGAGCTCTATCTAACAGAAACAGTATTCAGCCCTGATTGTGTCATTCACTATTATCAGGCTTATCCATCAGCATTGTTGGGTTGCTAGTCAGACTGTAGGTAGCTTCGCGGCTTCTAAGAAGTAACTACAAGCCTAGACTTGTACCAAGTCAGGTTTTGTATCAGCACTAGTGAGTTGCTTGTACAAGCGCACCCTCTATTGTCCACAGCTGCTCCATGTCAGCTTGTTGGATCGCAAAACTTCAGAACCCAGCCGACCGGCACATTATTGGCAAGTGAGGGCGTCCAATAATGCATATGATAACAAGCACAAAAGTCTGACTTGGGTAAAGTCTACTACAAGCCTTATTCATGATCTCCTGCCCCCACTCCTCCTCCCCAATCCCCGCCCCCTACTCACAGCCAGCCTGTGCTTGTAGATGGCAATCTTCTTGACGATGTCCCGGCACTTGATGCGCACTTTCTGGTCGGTGATGAGATGCTGTATGATGACGTCCGTCATGTTTTCCCGGTAGGCGTACCGGTCCCGGTACAGGCCGTGCACGGTACTGAAGATCAGCTGATACATGGCAATGGTGCCGTCCTGACAACCAACCGCCTTTAATACAAAAGGAAATGTTAAAAATCAATCTCAAAATTGTATACTATGTAAGGAACAGCCAAAAGGCTATTTGGATGGTTATTGGGTATAGGCCTTATTCACGGTGCATCCATCCTACATTCAAAGCAGTGCAATCAAACTGAGGCTTGGATTCAAAATAGTCTGGTACCCGTTTTCCTTTTAGAACTGAAGGGTATACAAAAAAAGTGACAAAATAGATGCACCATGAATAAGGCCCATACAGGGACTTTGAGAACGTTAATGATTTCAGATGCAGTTCATAGTTGAAGCTGCATTCACAATGCATGATGCCTCAATGGCTGACCTGGCCAGTATTACAGAAATACACCACTGAGCCGTCCCAATCAAGATCCACAGTTGACTTGACTTAGACAACTTGATCTTAACTCCAGTCCCATCAACAAGGCTTGGACTAGACTACTTGACTATCAAGAACCAACCTAGCAGGTATGGTTACTCATTAATACTGCCTCTGTGATGGAAGGGTCTAGTCTTGTTGACTACCTAAAACCAGTCTACAGGGGATTGAAAGGTACATCTGTATGTAAACAATCGTAAACGACAGGAAAGTATCAGAAAATACTGGTTGATGATATTAAAGATCATGCTAGCATCGAAACGCGTCATCAGGCCCTCGTAACTCAAAGCATTTGATTTAACAGTGGATGTAACTGGGTGGTGCAATAACCAGAGCTTAAGTACAGATTGCTACTCAGCAGAAACTTCTGCTGAGCAAACATTCATGACAATCAAACATCAACTGAGTACTAGTCTCAAGCAAAAACGTAGTGAACTTGGTAACCCTAAGATTTGTTAAAGCCTTACCACGTAGTTCTGATCTGGTCGGACCTCACAGCCCCAGATCCATGAGTTCTGCTCTCCGATCACTCCCAGCTGCACTCCGTCCTTGGTGTACAGGGAAGCCTGTTTGTTGGCACCGGCTATCACCATGTACTCACCCCGAGAGAAGTAGCTCAAGCTGCATGGGTCAAAGCCAAGGGTCTTCTCCTTGCCGGTCTATGGGTAAGGAGGAAATTGGAAAGATTCTAATTTTTGGCTGTGATACCGACGTTTTCACCTCTGGTTTTAAAAACATTTATAAAGCATTCAACACAATGCAATATACCCACTTACAGACTGTATTCATCTTGAGAACATTCATTCAAATGACCGACGTTCGTACAGAAAAACCAAAATTACAAATGTTCCACAACCATTCCTGGGCCCAATTTCATGGAATCCGTTACGACCTGTTTACGACCCGGGCCCAATTTCATGGAATCCGTTACCGTTAGCAAATTTTCTTAACTTACGGTAGCAGATTTTTTTGGGTTACGGTTAGCGTATTTCACGGAAGAATTTCCTTTTTGGTAACGGTAAGCAAGGAATTTGTGCAGAATGCATACGACAGCACGTTAGCAGAAAATGATCATGGTTACCCTTGAAATTCTTCGCTAACCGAGATGAGTCTTGCTTACGGATTCCATGAAATAGATTTCACGCGTTAGCGGCGTAGCAGTGCCCGTAAGCACAAAAATAGGCCGTAACGGATTCCATGAAATTGGGCCCTGTGCTTATGAGGCACTGCTACGTGTGAAATCTATTTCATGGAATCTGAAAGCAAAACTTTTAGTTAGGAAAGAATTTCTTGGCTAACCTTGATTTTTTTTCCCCGTGAAATACGCTAACCGTAAGCAAAACAAGTTGTTACCGTAAGCGAAGATTTGTTGCTTACGGTAACGGATTCCATGAAATTAGGGCCTGGTTTTGATCTATTTCTCTGAGCAGGATCAAAGCTGAACCACCTATGAACAGGCAGGGGGGTTGGTTCAAGTAACATATGAGGGGTTAGGTTAATTCTGGCCCATTTGGATATAATGTACAAGTCAATAATGTAACTCGCATGCGTGAGTGGAGGGGAATTATTCACTGGGACTGTGTTTTCTCAGATATTTCTAGGTATACATGTTCCACATCAGAACCTTTGCAACATTTTAACTGCAACCTTTTAAAGTTTTGGGTCATACCCTCAGCATCAGGTGTAAAATATCATTCCTGCACTTCTGGTTGGTTCATATTTCAAGAGCGAATCTCTTGATTGATACTATTGAATTCATGATCGTTAGGACCTAATGTCTATCGCACCTGTTTACCACTGAGATGATAGAATGACATCTTCTGTCCCCAGTCCACCACTGCAAGTACATCCTGGGTTTCCTCCCTGGAGAAACCAAAAACCAAATAAATCCATCAGCCAATGAGAACTAAAACATGACAATGTCCATATTATATTCCCTATTGGTTGCTGCAGAGTGGGTTTTTCTTTTGGCTGGTTTGCACAATCTGTGCTGTGCTCTTCGCTCCATGTTCTTTTTGCTGAGGGCTGGTTTTGCTGCTTTTGAGATTTGAGAATTGAAGAGGGTTCTTTTTCTTTTAGCGGCTGAAATTTCTTTTGCCTTTTTCTTCCAGCTTAAGGAGTGTGATATGCATGAAAGAGATGACTTTGGGTTAGTTTGTTATTAAAACAAGACACCATCTCATGCATACTGAAGTTCTTTAGCAGTTTATACAAAATTGTTGTTTTTTCATTTAGGCAGATTCTCAATCCACATGTACTTATTGCCATTACACCAAACACGTACACTAGATCATGTCAAGAGAAATATTAATATGCAATATATCTGTCACTCTGCTCAATACTTCCTCACAAACAAATCACCAAAAGTGCTTTGGACTAATGAGGTCACTTCTGTATATCAATTGTATGTCAATATTTAAACCATTGAATTCATTTGAATTCTCTGCCCATCCATGGGCTATGTAAATTTCACATACATTGTATGACATTAGGGTACTTGAGTATGGTACTTTTGTAGCTTCAGTGAAGACTGCAGAGTACTATTAAGGAATCAAAACTAATAACTTGCTCATTTCAGTCCAAACTGATGTCACTAAAAGTATTCATTATAAACATGAACAACAGATGTGTTATCGTGTTAGACAAAATAAACAACATTCAAATATTATAATCCAACAAGACAAGTGTAAGTTAAGTAGCCACTAGCCAGTACATGCCATGAAGGTAGGCTCTGGTTTGCTGTGCAACCCACAAGAGTATAACATGTCCCTCGTGGAAAAACAAACAAACAAACAAAATAAAAACAACAAAAGTGGAACCCAGAGATCAATTTCCAGGCTAACAGGCTAAGACTGACCTAAAAACCATACAAATTCCCTAAAATCTACCGGTAAGTACAATTTAGAATACAAGTTACTATTGGAAAATTTGAAATCATAAATCATAAAAAGTTTGCAAAATTCAACCACAGTTTCACAGGTCCAACAACCTCAGAGTTAGTGAACAAAAACAAAATATATTAAGAAGAGGAAACATCTCAAAGAAAAACTAACAAACAAACAAACAAAATAGAAACTACAAAAGTGGTAATCAGATATCAATTTTCAGGCTCACAGGGTAAGACTGACCTAAAAACCGCACCAATTCACTAAAATTGGAGGAAACATTTCAAAGGATTGAGGAAGAAGACGCCACCATTTGTTGTCCAGGAACGGAGACAACTTTTACAAGATAGTACAGACTCACAGAACAGACCCAAAAAGAAAACAGACCATATCCTGCATGCACATAGCCAGACAGCCCAGTAAACCATACTCCAACCAACACCTAACGGTACACAAACTACTGTTCAAATCTGTGTTTAAATTTTTTCTGGAAATTTCAAAGACAAAGAACTCAGTTAAGTCCGAGCACCACAACTATGGAAGCCTTGTTGTTGGTTCATTTTGTATAACCTGACATTCAAAACCTATAATTGGCCTTCAGTGGTAATTTTCTTTTCCTTAACAAATTATACCTCTTGCAACAGATACACACAAACATTCTTCTTTCCAACGTGAGAGATTCACAAGACATGCCCATAGGGAGTAAATATTACATACATGCCCAACTGATTTCCTTATTCATATATAGACACTTCCTATCCACTAGATCCATGCAAAGATATATGCACAATATCCAAATTAAAATGACTCCGATTTACAGGACTGGAAACACATTGAGTCATGCGAGGAGGTATTAACTATGACATACCTTCTTAAGTAACTGCTAATAGAATGAATAAAAAAAAATAATGACAACAATCAATAAACCAGCTTCCTGCCTATTTCATAAGAAGAGAGTAAATTAATGGATAATTATAATTCAAAAAAAAAGTTGAGACTTTGCATGGTGACAATTGGTATGTGGGTCGGTTTGATGAAACACCGTGTAAGATTAGTTTGTACTTTTGCACTTGTATTTCATTCGCACTTCTCGTAACTTATCAACGTTTCGACTAGCCTGCTGTAGCTTTCATCAGGAGACCCTGATGACCCTGATGAAGACTAGAGCAGGCTCGTTGAAACGTTGAGAAGTGCTAATGAAGTAGATGTGCAAAAGTACGAACGATTCTTTCATGGTGTTTCCGCAAACCGATCCACATAATCATAATTCATTTGACATGTTTCACATTTTTGGCTAGTCATGCAATATGGCTGCTGATCATATCCAGCATGACCAAATGTATGAATTAAAAAAAAATCATGCAAACTAAATTAGCAACTCAATCCAAAAAGAACAAAAGGGTTCAACTTGAATGATGTACACAGAACTGAATGCCCTCATATGTCACTAACCTACGTCGGCCATACATCTTTCTGACTGACTCATTACTACTAGTACTACTACTAGACAGGACAGAATATTCCTCAGACTTGGAATATAGACGTACGGGTCTGTGTGATGAAAATGGTCATTATTATCAAATCATGAGTGGCAATAATTCATGCCATGGGCCAAACATCATGGATCTGCTGCAAAAGAAAGGTCATTGCACAATACATAATGAGCATATTAAGCAACCTGGGGCCGACGTCACAAAGCACTAAGATTGATCTTTAAGTGTGAATTCATCTTGATTGCTAAGCAACGTGTGATGTTACAATACCAATCACTATGGTGATACCGAACAACTCATCTTAAGATCAACATTAGTGCTTTGTGAAATCCAGCCAATATGTTGGCCTGTCAAAGGCTTATTGCATGAAAACAGAAAACCTCCTCGTGGTAGAAACCGCCAGAATGAAAGTATGGAAAAGATGTGACAAAGAGATCAATTCTTTAAGGAAACAGACTAAGCCCATGTCCAAAATCTCTGGCTGCGACCTCAAATAACACACAAGTCTATGGAAACGGTTGCAGTCACTGGCTAGTGGCTGCCATAGGTATGTGTTTAATTTGCAGCCGCAGCCAGAGATTTGGGACATGACCTAATAATTTTGAGAGCCTTGAGAAAAAGGTGCAGGTGCAGATAATTTGAGGAAATGAAATTCAGAAATTCGAACTCAATCTAAGAAGGCTTTATTGCTTTGCTTGTCTGAAAAAGCAGTGAACTTTCAGCATATGGCTAGAGGGAAGGCCAGAGCAGGTAGCTTAGCTCAGGTCAAAGAATCAACCTAACTGCATTTGTAATGGTGCAATAAAAACTGACCACAAAACTGTATCTATAGGTGTATGTGCACGTGTTAATCATAAAGGAAAAAGATGTGCATTGAGTGCATAATTATCCTGAAGTGAAATTACGTGCCCCTTCTCCCCCAAACCAAAACAATATTATGTGCAGGGGAGTAATCACCAGACCTCTGTTACCCTACAAAGTATGCCAATTTGTTTTAATGGATGCTGCCTTTAATTGGCACGAACGTAAAATGACTGGCTGCATTTCACAAGGTTTTCTATAAAGTAATTGGTGTTTGCAGTATTCATGTTCTGTCTGCCTTCAGGAGAAACATTCATACTGACCAGAATGTTGAGTTATGGTAACTGGCTCTAATCAGTGCCATCCAAACTCATAAAAGAGTACCGGTAGTATATCTCATGGTATTACTGCTAAAAACCAATTACCTTATGTACTTTCGCCACGCATAGCCTTAAATCCAAGTTTCCTCATGTTCCTAGAACTTTCATGAACATGATGAACACACACACATTTCTTTCAATGCAAAGATTCTAAGCAACATGAGCAAAGCTCAAACTGCAAAAAAGGTCTTGTACACCAAGACAGTGCACAAATGTGGCTCTACTTCTCTTAAGGCTCACTGTACGCAGTTCATCAAACCACATTTTGACACAATGGCCAAACTTGAGAACTTTTTGCCGGGAAACTATGCAAAACATTAGTGGCATACTTTGCACAAGCTAGGTAACAGAACTCTGCTCTTACTTGGATACAATGAACTGTGCTGTTGATTCAATACATCAGTGCAGTGTTTTGAAGAATCAAAAACCAGCCAATATGCCAATGACTATGGGCAATTTAGCTTTTTGGGGTTATTATTTCTTTTCTTTCAAAGCATACCTAGTACTGACGTCAATGGTGCTTGAGGGTAAAATAAAACATGGAAATCATAAATGACAATGGACATACAATGGAATACAAGGAAATGAATTCTTATAAATATGTTGGTATTCGAGAAATGATTCAAATAATGCTGATTCTATTTCTTTTCCAGCATGCTTTTGCCACTTATGTGATCAGGGGTTTGGGTGCAAAGGTGAGGGTCAGAGGTTAAGATATTCTTCCCGTAGCTGGCAAATTTTCTTGCAAAAAAACTCTAAGATGCTGCGTTTCAAAATATCATAAAAATGTTTAGTGTGAGAAATGCTAAGCTGTAGATTTTTAATAAAGCAACTGAATTTCATAATTAGAAAAAAAATTACAAAATGAACAAAATTAAAAAAACCTATAACCCAACCTTTTGATTTTAAATCTTGAAATAAATCAGAAATGGCTCTATCACAAAGCTGGTGAATCAAAAGATGAACTGACAAATGAATGATTAAAACCTACATGGTTTGATAAGTTTTGACTGAAAAGATACACATGTATATTTATACGGGCGATTCCCAATAATGGGCCTCCAAAAGTTCGCAACGGGTTGGCCAATCACAATGCGCGAAATCTGTCAACCCTTTCCAGATGCACATTGGGTCGGCAAATTCCACGCATTGTGATTGGCCAACGCATTACAAACTCTTGGAGGTGCACTTCTGGGAATCACCCATACTGAGGCGATTGAATTGGATTCTGGATTGTAAGGGAAATGGATAAGGGTAACTTATGGCATACTGATGAATGAACATACAGTGTAAATGTCAGGTGTATATTACATAGGGTGTGTACTTACCTGGATGGATTCCACTTGATGGCCCAGATGGGGCATAATGCACCTCCAGGTCTCTCTATCTTCACCTTCTCATCACCGTTCTGCATATGACACACACAAATCATGATTATACCACTTTCTTAAAGATGATGTGTAATGTGTAACAGGGGGCAATCTGATAGTCACAATGTAATCCCTAGTGTGCCAAATAATCACTTCAAATGCATCGCGACTCAATAAGCCTTCCGTGAGTCAAAATTGAACAATATCTGGTACACTGAATTCTTTCACTGTACGTAAACATCAAAACCTGAATTTTCCAGACTAAAGACACTGTTGCTATGCCACATGATTTGGGGCAAGCTTTTGCTTAGTTACATAACAGACATCTTGCACCAATGCACTGTTCATAATGGATAAGAATAGCACAAAGGTACGGTCCATTCAAGAGATGGGTATCGCTATGCAAAAGCTTGCCCTGAAACCCAGTGCCATAGCAACAGAGTCTTTAGTCTGGAAAATTCAAACTGGGGTGTTTATATGCAATGAAAGAAGCCAACGTACCAGATACTACCGTATTCAGATTTAACTCGCAAATTGTTTGTTGACGAATATGCAGTTTGCAAGTAACATTATGATTTACTTCAAGTACAATGACGAACAGCATTTAAATTGTACACTCCTTAGCGTTGGAGTCCCGTAGCTTGTATTCTGTGTGCTACAGTCTTCCTATCATGATATTAATCTACATGGCGTATGACTTACCTTGCTACGCACACTGATGCAGCCATTGTACATGCCAAGGGCCAGGTACTGACCATCGTTGGTCCAGCTGCAACAGGTGATCCTGCTTCCGCTCTTGTGCTTGGAGACGGACTTCTGTTCCATCGACCACAGACCTGAGGTCCAAGACAAAAATAATCACCCATGACACCCATGAGATGATTCATGGAGCACTCCCTGGATGACATTCAGTTACTTTAGGCCTGAAATTTGGGTAAACTGGCTACAGAGCACTCTCCAGTAGTCTAGGCCTAGGCTGCCCCCTTGGAATGTTTCCAAAGAAAATCAGAAATTGCCAGAGGAATGACCCACAGTCAAAAGGTAAAATTGCCTCAACCACTGAAGAACAGATTTGAGTACAACAGCCAAGGTCTTACACTTCATTACGGTAACTCTTCTTTAAGAACAGGAACCCCAGTGGTGTACTAACTTGATGTACCCACCAGTTTACTGGCCATTTTCTGGAGAAAAGGTATCTTCCAAGTTGAATGTAAAGTGTTGTCATAATATGTCCATCTGTACATGTGCGGGCATTTTGTTTTGCAGTTTACTCACCGAAATCACTGCAGGCACAGCTAGCAAGCTGATGTGTGATAGGGTTGAATGACAGGCACTGGATGGCATCATTGTGGCTGCAAGAAGGATAGAAACAGAGACAATGTATTTTTCCTATAATCATCTCCTGATGATGACATCCAGAAGAGTCCATTGCCCGGGGCACAGGGGCAGCTGACCAGGGACACCTTGAGGTGATAGTCATGAGAGGTGACAAGACATGAGCCCCAATGCTTACGTGTATTTAAGGATGCCTTCTAGTTTGGAGGTCCATATGATAACGCTTTTATCGGCTGATCCCGATGAGAATCTCTTGCCATCCTTGGCATACGCCACACAGTACACTGTGTCTTTGTGTCCCTTCAGGGGCTGGATAAGGGTGCCATCATTGGCATCATACACCTACAAATCAAAGACACAAACAGATTCATTATTGCCTACTTACATTGAGTATAAAAAGCTGCAACTTTTATTCTGATCCCTCGGCTGCATTCAATGAGCTTATGAGGAGTTATGACTATAATTTAACTGAATCGGAAAGTAGTGTCAAACCTTTTCTTTAAATGCAACACTTTTTCGAGCCAAACTGGGGTTGAAACAGTCAACAGGGTGCCCAAAGGACCAAACAGGATGTCCAAAAGATGACCAAGCACCCATGAAGGATGAAAACCCCTTGACCAGTATGCAACAATGATGGCCAAATGACATACAATCACAGAATTCAAGCAAGCAGTTTTTCCTTGACTTACCAGTACTCTATTACCAGCTGCTACAATGAGTTGTGTTCCATCAGGCCTAAACGCTAGGTCGTAAATGCTGTAGGCGAAACAACAAATGGATCCATGAGTGAAATACATCTTATGTCTTTAGTTTTATGGTACATGGAAATAAATTCAAATAATGTACATGCGTTATCTTCTTCTAGATGCAGGAACAGAAAATTACATTTTTAATTTGAATATTAGTTAATAAACCATATATCAGAGATCACTCAACAGCTGCATCCTCTTTCAGTGATCTCTCAGTCAAATATTAATCAATCATACAAGTTCACAGCGAAAAATCCCTTACACGAATTGGCATGAAACGGTCACAAGAGGGCGTCACGATCATCTCATTATGTGACGTCATCGCACTGACCAAAAATGGAAGTTTTCATGAATGAAACTGACGCGCATGGGCACATACTCAGCGATGCCCACTCTAACCATAGTTACTTCGACAGACCTCGCCACGATCTTTCGAATGGTACCAAAAACATACAAATTTGTACATTTCTTCGATCTTTTGACCATTTTTGGTAGTGTCACCCGACGTTTGAGAACTCACGGACACCGCGATCGTATTTGAACTTTGGTGAGCTGTATTTTTGTTGTCATTTTACCGCGAAACCGCGCCACCGTCTGAGTGTGATTGTTGGGTCGTTGAATATTCATATAACATGTGTTGGGTCTATTGGTTGTGTATGCTGAGAGCGCCACATGAATATGCATAGAATTGCATGGTCATCCGGATGTCGTACGGCCGACTGTTGATCGTTGCGTAGTCGTACACCGCGTGTGTTTGCATAGGCACATCGTGTGATGCATGCTCCGTACGTGCCTACAACGGCATTGCGTGCGTGCGTAACGAGTTGGGCCAGCACATGGTTTCCGTGACGTCACGAGCACTGCCTTGCGCATTGACCAATCAGCACGGCGCTTGTCACACACGGCACTGTTTCCATCCGTATTACAGTACATATGGGGAATTTTTCGCTGTGAAGTTTGCAGCATTGTTGCAAAAGCATGCATACAGTAGTATGTGAGTGGTTACTTCATAGGTTCTGACTGCCAAAATAACATAGAAAACTCTGTGACAATTTGGGACACCACCAACATAGGGTTGGATGGCTCAGTCGGTAGAGTATTGGTCAACTTGGGCTTGGGGCTGTGGTCAATACGGAGGATGCAACAAGATCTCAGCATGCACTGCACTACACAGAGGCGAAATGATCTACGCATGGCCACATCCGCAAAAAACAGAGCAGGCAAATTACAAAAATAGGCTTACATATTATGCACTGACATCATAGCCACCATCTTATGTGGAGCACAGCCACACAAAATGGCCGCTCGGACGACATAATCGCCTGCGTTTTGGCGATCGGAAAACATCGATTTTCATCACTTGGAATGATCATGAGTACAAATAAATACACTGCATTTGTGGACAAAATGCCGACTTCTTTTTTTTTTTATTTAATTGTTGATAATGTGTTTGTTGGTGTTTAATGGGCAGTCCAATCACAATGAAGATGCCTTTTTAAGGATACATAAAGTAGGCCTATTTAGAATTGAATTGAATTTAACTCTATGGGATTCTCTGGGTCCGGTGCTAGCCTAACCAGCTAACCACTGTCGACCCCCCCCCCCCCCCCCCAAACAAAATAAAAAATAAAATAAAAAGGAGTTTGGTGCCCCTGTAATTACTGTCTTGTCTGAAAACAATCCTTGTGAACTAATGAAATACGAACCCCTTGTTTGTTCTATTTAAATTGTAGGGCCTAGGCCTAGGACCTATTTGAATTTTCAATTTAGCCTAACTAGGTCCTAGCCTAGTCTAGGCCCGGCGCCCATGTGGAAGTGCATTAAATTAACGTTGTCCGGAAAGTGGACCACCCAAGCAAATGAGAAGAGGTGGAATTTATGATAGAAATAAACCTTTAAATTCGTTTTAATTGACAGCAAACAAGGTATATAATGTGAATTAATCAAAGACAAACTTACCATTGTTCTACTTTGTCCCTGTCGTACACTCTGTCAACCCACGTCGGAACAGCCCTCATGATTACTTTTTTGGAGATGACAACTTTTTAATAATCGCTCAAAATATGCAGAAAACTGCTGGTAGCGCATGCGTGAAATGTCATCACTATGGACGCAGGCTGACCCATCGGTGTCAATAGAGGGCGCTTCTTAATTGATTAGTTTTTGGTGTTTAGGGGGCGGGGAGTTGAAAAAAATGCATCATTACATTTTTATTCTTCATAATTTGGGCACATTCTATCCAGTTTCGTCGAAAGAGTAGGTGACTGGAAATAAAAAACAAAACAATTTCCTTTTGGTTATAGCCTCAGACATTTTGTTCATCTTCAGCATCAATTGTAATTATTACAGTGCCTTTTGCTTTTGCGTTTAATTATACACACATTTCACCAGGACTCAAAAAGATTTCACATTTAAAATCCAAATATTTTTAGTCGACCAAAGCTATAAACCTTTAATATAATATTAAACTTTAGTACATGGAATTCAATGCCATAGAATAACAATACTGAAAATCAATTTACTACAAGTGGAACAAGTTCGATCAGCAACTGTCAATTACATACACTAGATATTCCATGGGTACCAGGCACAATCGACCAGTGGTTGACAAATAGTCGCTGATCAAACTTGCTCTAGTTTAGTATGAACATTTTTAGTGCCTAACATTTTAAGCTACCTATAGCTAATTGCTTGTATTGTTCAAGGAAAACAGTGCATGGTGGAACTCACTACCTACTTTACCAAGTGTTTTGTAAACTATAAATTCTAATACAGACAAACAAATACCGTGAGATTGGAGATTCAAGAATTTGCTTTTTATTGTTGTATATAAAAGTAGCAGAACCGTAGAGTAGCAGTTCACAAAGGGTTTATTTCCCATTCCTGCAATTATCTGCATGTTTTTTTAACAGAGACCTTCTGACAAATTAAAAAGAGACATGATATTCACTGTCCCTAGGTATAGTGTACCTTGAATGCATGCATATTCATTGTACAGCGTGTAAACATGTGTAATTTCAACCTTATCAAAATTGTTTTTCCTTTTTTCACATATTTGGATTTGAAAATGTTTGGATTTGGAAATGGACTTTATTTAGAAAGTTATTATTTTCTATTCAAATGGAATTTGACAGAAGAATATTAAAAACCAGATAACATTTATTTCGTTTTCAATAGAATTATTACTTTTTATTGATTCATCTTCCAGTCATATATTACTAAAGTACTGTAAATCAAACTAAAACATAACTCTTTGGGTTAATGAAGCACAACTAAGAGAAATGAATGGACTAAGAATAATTATATACTTCTATGACATACTAGAACAGAGGAAGAGTTAAATAAGAGTTGAACGTGAAATACAATCACATAAGTGACACAGTCACTGTAAAGTGAAACATTCCTGTCAGTTCGATGAAAAAGAATTTTTCTAATGGCTCACCATCAAATTTACATTCTCAGTTACAATTTGTGTCCAGTGCAAAGATATTCAATGCAAAATCCAAGAAACACAAATTGCTAATAATGCACAAGTAATGTAAAAGGGAGGATGGTGGCATTGCAACATGTGAAATTTCTTTCTTCTGTCGCAAAACTTTGTATTACTAATTTTCTCCAAACTAATCAACTCTGTATTCCCAATCAGTTCTTTCTTTGTATGTACAATATTTAATGACTACACTTCAACTCATGGAAAAAAAATAATTCATGAAATATTATAGCACTTTTTAACCAACTAATACAAAAATTATACCCTATATTTTCCCATTTCCTACCTTAGAGAGTGATAATGCTTCAAAATCATCTTTCAAAAAAAAAATGATAATAATACGTTTCTGAGTTGGACCGAAATTATGTTAATTAAAAACATTTTCTGATAATACAAAATAGACCTTTGTTTAATATTTTCTTATTTACAGCTTAAGTACAATTCATTTTTCCTTTACATAGCAAATATCAAATGTACAGCAAGGATTGGAAATCCATCTTTATTAATAATCAGTTGCTATGCAAATAAATAAATAAGTCATCCTAGACTAATATAATTATAACACGTGATTATATAGTTCATTCTAGCAGGTTGGAGCAGGATTTGTGCCAGTTACCCTATCATACAAGTAATAGCTACCTATTGTATCATTATCCTTTATTATAACAGTAAGCGATATTCTTCAGATTAGAATGAAATCAATTTCAGAATGTTACATATAAAATGAAACATTATCAAGTTTAACATACCAGTATATGTACCAATGTAAAGAAAAGACATTCTCACAAATTTTGCCCCAACTTGGTAGAAAAACCCACACACTAGTATTTGGTCTTTTTTCTCTCTTTAACCCGTTTTTAAGTACTTTTTTATAATTACAAGAATGTGTTTTTAACTTTTTTACTATTCCACATTTTCAACAGGATTTCAAATGAAATTTGAAATTACAAGAGTTTAATAGACCTGATGCAACGACATCATCTGCTGTCACTGCAACCACTATAGACGTAAACTGAAGGTGAGAGGTGAGTGCCTAACGCACTTGCCACCTATGCCCTCCTTATTATAAGTTCTGGATTCAAAGAAAAGTTGTGACCTCCTGTCATAATATCAGCCAAAATAAATTTTGCATAAAATACACTCCCTGAAAATCATCGATGAAACAAAAACTGTCCATGTCTTAACTTCAGCCCAGCTACAAGAAGTAGGAATATTCTTAATTTAATGCCTCAAATTTAAGTACAAATCATAAAAATTTGGGCGATAATTAACCATGCTAAGCAAAATGCTCAATGGCTGCATAAATCTGGAAGGCGTCCTGACCATACTACAGTGGATAGACTTTCAGAGGCATAATGATTATGGAACCAACTGCCATTTTCATTTATTTTCCAATCTTCTTTAAAATGCAGCAAGCAGTGAAACCAGGTTGCATCAGTGGAAAATAAACATGTAATTAACAAAATAATAATTTATTAAATGATTTTGTGTTTTTGTTTTGGTTTTAGCAATGTCCAATACTTCATCTCAATATTAGCATGTTTATATAAAAAAAAAATAACTCAGGAAACAAAAAATGAAGACAAAAAATGGAAAAGGTAGACAAATAAAAAGTCAAAATCTGTTCATGTTTTGTCCTAATTTAGACCTATATTTACCATCGTAGCATGACAACTGTATTAAACCTGTCATTCAACTTACACATTCATTAACCCACATTCCCAAACCCCTGAGCAGTTTTGGGCAAATAACTCCCTTAGTCTGCCTATGTTATGTCCAACACTGTCATGTATTCCCATGCCATGTACTCTGTATCTGCACGAAGGCCGATTTGCTAAGATAATATTACCAATACAAGTAATAAATTGCTCATCAGCCAAAATAATGACCTGAAATTTATAAAATGCTTGGAGTTAGGAGGGCCTGACGTGTTTCGAACCTAGCAGGATCTTTATAGGCTAAAAAAGCCTTTGAAAAAGATCTAGCCTTCGAATAAAGATCCTGCTAGGATCGAATCACGTCAGGACCTCCTAATTCGATCCAAGCATAATAATATTAAGTAAGCATGATAATGCCGCTACTTTATCTTAAATGATGCAATGTACATTCAGAATGTAAGATGAAGAACAACTAAACGAAACTAATCAAAGGGAATGTGGATGAAAAAGTACAGTTTTCAGTTTACTCTTAAAAGTAGTTGAGTTGAGTAGCTAGTTGCAAGAGTTAATCGTAAGTTGGGCTAGCATTAAACCCATCGAACACACAGAAGCTTTTCTTAAAAATAATAAACCTTTGCTTAAAACATGATAATGTTTGCTTAAAAGAAAATACATATTAGTTTTTAAATTATATTATTAAATGGTTCAGTGCACAGTACAGAGCCACAATCATACAGTGTGTATCCAGTGCTATAGCTAGCCCATTTTGAGTGCCGGCTAAATTAACTTATGTGAAGCGTAGCAAGCGGAGCACTCGCTGGGGTCCAGGAGATAATACATGGTAGCTAAATGCAAGTCTGTACGTATGTGAGCGTGTCAGCAATATTCTGTATTGTTATTGGAAATCTGGTCATATTATCTTTCCAAATTTGTCTCCGAGTCAAAATCTTACTGTTCTTTTTGTTGTAACTTTCTGTACATTAACTGTGATTTTCAAGATTTTTTGTGTTGGTAGGTAACATGGGTTTTCATCTCAGTGCCAGTCGGGAAGGCTGAGTGCCGGCTGTCCCCGACCGGTGTCGACCGGCTTGGCTAGAACACTGTGTGTATCTCAACTAATTGATGCCTATTTCATGAACTAGTTATGAACCAAACCCCAAAATATTTGATAATCATTATATTTCTTGTTATTATTTCATAATCGCATGCACTTCACAATGTTGTGCAATATCAATCAAAATATTCCAAATGACAAAGGCATTATTTCATTTAAACAATGGCCACCTGTTTCACTCTTGAGTGAGGAGAGCAGCAATCAGTGGCAAAGTGGATAGCTCATGGATGCAAGCATCATGATACCCATTGGCTGGTATCGGACCCACAGTCATAGGAATCATTCACAAGATCTTGTGCACCAGACCACTCAGCCAGGGCAATAGGGCTCTGCACTCGAGCTATTTATAGAATATGCCCTTTATATCGACAGCTATAAGTTACCCGGATGTTCGGACAAACTTCACAACGTTTACGTTTAAGTTACGGGTAATTGGGCAACGTGCTACTTGTTTGTCCGAACAGCTGAATATGACGTCACAAGCACGGAGCCCTATTGTAAAAGTTACTTTTAAGGTTGATGGACCAGCCCAACTAAGCACAACGGCTGTGGGTGTTACAGGGACAAACAGCATATAACTATGGCAGTGTACTGCACACTAAACTTATTGGTTTTTGCTTTCAATTTTGGTATAATACTATAATGGCCAACAACACTTGCTTTGTTTCTCAAAACTATGAGGCAGCTTGATTCTCCCGTCGTCGTCGGTAAATTCCGCAATGATGGACCCCCGACCTCTGGACTGGAGCCTGGCAAGGATCTCCTCCACAAGAAACCTGTCGACAATGAACAATAGCCAAAGAATACAGGTATGAAGTTGAAACTATTCAAAATCAATACATAAGAACAACAGCCCAAGTCATGAATATAATAGAACCTGTTTGGTAACTATAAAGCAATCATTTTATTAAATAGCAATGGCAGCTTGGAAATGTGACCAGCATTTTGTAAAGAGGCGAAGCGTTGATGTGTACAGTCATAGACTGAACTGAAGAAAAACGTAGTCAAATCCTTCCTGCATCAAGATACATAAACTGTGACCAAATATCAAGGATTCCAATTCAAAATGGTTTATGCTACACCCAAAGCAGTGTTCCATCTTATTAACATTTTTCTATAATCAACAGAAATTCCAACTGCAAATGAAAAGGGTAATAATCCCACTGACTTCAGAGAGATAGAGAAACTCTACTACATATATCATATTATACAATATGTAACCTGAAATGACTGACTTTCATTGTTGGATGTCACACTTTCAGCATGTTTAGACAGAGGGGAACTTACAGCATAGGCTCTTCCACATTTAGATTGTCCTTGACGGATATCTTGCTCCAGCCGACAAAACTGTGGTCTTGCGACATCTTCTTGATCTCCTCGTCAGTGATGCGATCATCGTCGAGATCCGACTGGTTGGTCCAAAGCAAAAACAACAAAATTAGATATTACATGTACTACTTTATTCAGCGTGCTGTCACACTTGTATGTCAGTCTTTCAGTTTCTGTCAGTTTTCAGAGCACTGTGACTGCTTTTTTTAATTTCTTAATTTCATGCATATCAATTCCACAAGAGAATCCTCATTAAATTAATACAATTTGAAAATAGTACTGAATTATGTCATTGAAGTATAAATACTTAATGCACCTGAACAACTACCGGTATGCAGAATGAGCAAAATATGATACAGTGGAATGCCACTATGAACACTGCTATACTAAACATTTGTTTCTTTTGATCACTATAACCAACGACC
Organism: Astropecten irregularis; assembly: GCA_963971285.1. Lineage (NCBI taxonomy): Eukaryota > Metazoa > Echinodermata > Asteroidea > Paxillosida > Astropectinidae > Astropecten > Astropecten irregularis. Next base: position 19,648,361 of record OZ020244.1, on the reverse strand, counting down.
ACTATAACAGACAATATCTGTGCATCTTGCCATGTCCGTTTAGTGGTGTTCCAATGTAGTGTGTTTTGCATGCATATCACAGACCTCTAAAACTGGTGATCAAATTCAACCTGTTACAATCAGAAATCCTGCTTACATAAATGCACACAAAACTGGAAAAAATATGGAATGATTTCTAATGGGCTCATATGATTTCATTATTAGAAAGCTACATCCTCTTTGAGTGATCCCGACATGTACTGTTTCGCAGGTTGCATCATTGCTAATGATGTGTGTATCTAAAATGATCCTTGAGAGTACTGTATTGCGGTATGTGAGCAGTTTCGTGGCTTCCGACTGACAAACGAACAAAGTTAATCTACTATTTGGGATATCTACAAAGCGCTGGATAGCTCAGTTGGTAGAGCACTGGTACAGTATTACTGGGGTTGCAGGTTCAAATCCCGCTCCACTCAATTTTCTTTGCTCACATTAGAAAGGCTCATACCTTGTTAGCAAGAAGAAGGCAAGGGACAGGGTTCATATCCCGCAGGAAAACCTTTGAGTCCACATCATTCTTCCATCTAACCACACTCTTGAAGGACTTTGGCGACGTAATGTCAAACATGATGACGCAGGCTGAGGCATCCTTGTAGTACACTCTGGTAAGGCTGCTGAATCGCTCCTGACCTATGTGCAAATACCATCACACAAAAAGGTCAAAGGTCAGTGTGAGGATTGCATGTAAGCATAGTATCTACAGTTGAGGATTTTTTCAGTGCAACACACACATGTTGTAGTTTCTTGAGTTTGAACATTAGAGAGGAAACGTAATGGCCATCATCTTGGTGCCCTAGTGTCTCAGTTCCTCTGGTCATTGTCCCCATGCCCCTTTGAATGTTTCATCGGCGCGACTTTTTACATGTAGTTCTCACTCAGAAGTGCCCATTGCCACTTAAAGAAAATGGCCGTGTCCCTACTGCATCAGTTCAAACCCTGAAATGGCGGTGTTTGGTGAAACACTTGCATTGACGATTATGCCAACAAATGTAGCGAAAGGAACAAGAATACATGTATTTGGATAGGTATGTGTATAAATAGTGCATTTTGTATATTGCAAAAGTGGTGTGGTAATAAACAAATTAATATTAATTAATATAACATTTGTATAGAATATCTATAGTCATTAATTTGAAAAGTGAAGCTTATTTTTGGAATTTGTGCATAGAATTATGGTCCCAACTCACCAACTGTCAAATTAGTAATATAATAAACACATTTACTCAACATCAAGTATACATGTCACAGATGTGAAACAAAATTACATGAATTAATAGTTACATACATATATCCCAAAACTTAATTCTTCACAAAAAATGTGACCAGTTAAACTTTAAATCCATAGTGTTGCATATTCAACGTCATTTATTTTAGCTTAGAAACCATTCACAATTACATACATGTACACAAGCACTTGCACAAGCTCACAACATACATGTATAGTACGGACACAGAAATGCAAGGTATGCTGACACAAAGCATTATATGGGTCTATGGGCCATGACTTTTGTAGTTGTTTTTGGTGTCCATTACAAACATGATCTCTTACAGCTATTATCCTTTAAAATGAGAAATGCACATTCCCAGCTGTTCATTGAATTGAAATGAAATGAATTTGCACCTTATGTATAGGAACATGCATCAATGCTAATAAAAAAGCTATACAGTAGTAAAGGATGCAGCATAGTTAGTGTCCATCACATACCCAAATGACCGATTTCACTAACGCTTTGCTATCATCGCTAAAGCCCAAATCCGTCGCTAAACGGAAAACCGATCGCTACTTTGCATAGCAATATTCTGTTTAGCGATGGACTTGGGCTTAGGTGAGATCGCAAAGTGTTTTTAATAGTGAAATCAGCCCCAGTGATAAACCATCAACATGTGTTATTAGTACACATGTGGTTCATTATATGGATGTAAATCAAGCATCGGGCTTTGTTGCAAATGGCCCGATATGAATGTGGATTTTATCATTTTAGAACTTCATGTATGATAACTATGATAATTTCTTTCAATATTAAAGGAATTGTGGCTTTCACAAGTGGTTACAATGAACTTGTAAATTGAAAATGAAAAAATATACACTAAGTGTACTTCTGGCAATTCGTCACCAATACATAGGGCCTATTAAGCAAGTGTTTCAAAACTGCCAAAAGAAACCTTGATTTCCCGATCTGAGCAAGAGTTAAATATCTGCCTAAGATCCACAATCCACTATTCCCACATTTGATTCCTGTTATTGTAATTTGAGCCATGTGACATTTTCGGTCGTACTATTTTGAGGTAAATCATTGAACTCAAATCTTCCAGTTATCCAAAACCAAGCACCAAAATGAATCTGGAATGTTCTCAAAGCCAAAAGCTGCCTGCTAAAAAAGGTTATAAATAGCCTGTTTACCATCACCGGTTGGGTAAAAAATGAACTGAGGAAACTGTTTGATGCAGTTTTCCAGATAATCCTTCAATTGAAATTGAATTGAATATCCAACAATGAAGACCAAATGAAAGTTTAATACTTGGTATTCTGAAAGTGCTGCACAACTGATATCATGGGGTCAACATGCCAAGGTCCTTAACGCCTCATTAAATTTGACAAAGGATGTTAAAATGGTAGTGACAGAAGGATCAGGATACATGTGTGTACAGAGTCATGTGTTATAAATCCATGGACATGAACAAATTGAGTAGCACTAGCCCTTTAGGCTAAAACTATCATGAATGGGAAAAACCACATATGAAAGTGTGACCTTCCTTTGCGGTTTTTTTTTTACAGAAACATGAAATGATAACACTCTGTAGGTTCAAGGTCCACTGGCAACAAGACAGAAATTACTTACAACATATTGGTGCAAGTACTGTACATGTTCATGTACATTTGGTGCAAAACTATTGTACCGGTAATTATTTCAACTCAGAAACAAAAGAGTGCTTTACACTGTATACAAGTCAAACAGAAAACTACCACCCATACAATACAAAACTGTACACGTACTGTACGAACAGAAAACAAAAATAAACAAAGATGCGTAAATTGGGAATGATGAAATAGAATTTGAGATTACTGATGAAAGCCAAAAGTGGTGATCCTCCTCAATTCTTTTTTCACGATTTCCATAGCAAATTTGTGTCTGACGGCCTGCCAGCAAGGGAATTCTTTAAGGAGGAGGAGTAGTTGGTGGGTAAAAGACATGAACCATGGGTGTCCCCATCTGACTTGAAAACCCTTCGAACAGTTTGCTCATTAAAGACTAATTTTTAGCTCTTTCAAGATCACTTCATCTATTTTTTCTTTTAAAAAATTAACCTAGATATGATTTAATGCACCTCCATAAATATATCAATGATCAGGACTTCAAACTAACACAAGGTTTACTGGCATATATATCAGTTTATCTATCATTTAGTGAATTTTGTGGATAATTTGGTCATTCTGAAATCTTGGATTCTGAAATATTGACCCCTCAATATTATGTTTTCCAACCAAAAATGTGTCTGACTTTCGCATGTATAATTTTCAGAATATACAAAATATCAAAAAGAAACAGTACCATACCATACAGTATTCAGGGGGTCGCCGGTTTGAGTCCCGCTCAAGTCAATTTTTCTTTGTTCACTTTTCAATGACTTTAAATTCAGTCAGTTTCCCTTGTGGTTATTTGATGATTAAGTTTATTTTGCAATAAATTTAAATGAGTTTTGAAAGATGGGCAGGCTGGAATCAGTTGGTGGCAAGTTCTCAGGGAAAAGAAGGGAAAAAAGTTATAATATTGTGGGCTTGCAGAACCTTGATAAAAGATACGTATATAAAACTAATGTTTCTCAATCCTTGCTACTAATCTCACCAATGTGACCAGACAAGCCAGACGGATAATAAAAAGGTGTGTGCAAACACAGTTAAGTGAAACTTTACTTGGGGTGCAATAACCCCCCCAAAAAAAGAAAGAAAAAGAAAGAACGAAGGCACACAATCATCAGATCATGCAGTGCAACACCAATTACCGTCATTTCCATCCGAGAATTGCACACTACATCCACCTACACAGTGTGTTTGACAGAAAATAGGAAGATCAGATCTTCAAGCAAATAGCACACAAGACGTACATTCAAGAATTGACCTTTGACATGGGCAGTGGGTTTCCAACAACCTCCAGTGTACAAGGATTTCCCAACCGATAAATGTTCAAGATTCTGCTTAATTTAAACATTACTCTGTTAACAAAACTCTTGTGCACATTTTGTAATATATTATCATGAGATCAAATGGCTTATTGTACAGTGACTTGCTTTACTATGTCTTGAAAATGAATACATTCCTTTTCGGACCATTTACTACCCAAAATCTAATAAGACCCACCACAAGATAAAGGTTGTGGTACTTTGACCGATTCAGTGGAATGTAAGAAAAAGCTGTGTAGATGACTAGGGCCCTTTTCCAAACCTCGGCTCCGGCTCCGAATCCGGCTCCGGCTCCATAATCCATATGCTGAAAATAGAGGTTGTGGGTTTTCATTGAAGCTGAAGTAGAGAATCTACTTCCGAACCACAGCCAAAAGTCTCTATTTTGATACCCGTTATTTTAAAATTGACTCAAGAAATGGAGCTGGAGCCGGAGCCTGAGCCGGAGCCGAGGTTTGGAAAAGGGCCTAGGTGTTGAAACACTGTGGGATTTTAATGGAAAAAGATGATGATGTGGAAGCATGCATACAAACATACATGTACATGTCCTAATATCCAATTGTGGGCATTTGTAATTAGACATGTGCTATTACATGTATGTAGCCTCAATAAGTCTCTTGCAAGTAACATTTGAATAATGATCTCCCTGATCATCCCCTGACTGTTGGTGTCACATAATTTGGCACAAGCTCTACTTATTATTAATACGTAACCTACAGCTTTGCAATGGTTTGGCACCTTCATGCCATTCACATATATCCATTGTGAATCCCAAGTAACCATGTAATATGGCAAAAGAGTCCAAAGCCCAAGGAGGTCAAAGTTTGAATTACAACTATCTTCCTAGAAAGATTTGAGGCTTTGCATGGTAACAATTGGTATGTGGATCGGTTTGCAGAAACACCATGTAAGAATCATTCGTACTTTCACACTTTTATTTCGTTCGCACTCCTCATAAGGTCTCAATGTTTCTACAAGCCTGCTCTAGTCATCATTAGGTCTCCTAATGATGACCAGAGCAGGCTAGTCAAAACTTTAACACCTTACGAGAAATGCGAATGAAATAGAAGTGTGAAAGTACGAACGATTCTTACAAGTTTGTTACATGGTGTTTCCGCAAACCGATCTACATAACTATCTTCCTGTAGCTGAAGGTGTTATTTGGGAGGATTAATAGGGATTATGGTGAGCTGGCCTACCTGCAATATCCCATAGTTGTATTCTGATGATCTCATCCTCTGATCTTTGGATTTTCTTCAGAGCAAAATCAACTGCAAAGTACACATGTATTTGGACAGAATGCATGATATTAAAAGTTTGGCATATTCCTGAGAAAGGAACAGATTGCATTCAGTCAAAAAAATAAATAAATAAATAAGGACATGAAAAATAATAATAGGCTTATCAAGCACACAAAGCCATCTCAACCCTCACATGTACCCATTTATTCCTGGGTGAAAAGAAGAAATATGTGACAAAGCATCTTGCCCAAGGATGCAAGCAACACGAGCCCATGGCTGGATTTGAACCTACAATCTGTAGATTAACCACAGGATCTTGAGTAAGAAACGCCAGACCACTAGGCTACAGCACCCAACAAAATGAAAATGTCAATCAAGTTGCAGATTGCAAAGTTCTACTACTACTACACTTTTAGGGCCTGTTTGTTTAACGCACAGGATCCCAGATTTGCAAATCCACCTCCTATGCAGGGTATGCTAAAATGGGATCCGGATCCGCAGGATTCATGATCCTGTGCATTAAACAAACAGGCCCTTAACATTACTTGTTATGGACTACATGTGAACAAATTAAAATATACAGGCCTATTCATCATGCTTCCAAGCACAAGTTAAGTATTTTCTCTAAACTTCACAGATGTGTTTGATCCTGTGAAACTAAGAAAATCCAAAACAGCATTCTCACCTCCAACGGTCACTTTATAGTTCTCGTCAAATCTGCTGTGGACATACTGCTGGACAAAGGCAGTCTTGCCCACCATAGAGTCCCCAACTATGATCACTTTGAAAAGCTTCTCACTCATGGTGAAGGCACTGCAAAATCCAAAGAACAAGAAACTGTCACCGGGTTATCATACAGGGTACCGATTGCCATGCAGAAGCTGCATGTACAATGACTACTATACAATTTTTGTTTGACACTGATAAAATATGTTATGTTGTAAAAACAGATATGTATGTAAAACTGGACAGGAGAAGACCACTCACTTGAACGGTTTGTTTGATATCCATTTTGATGTCAGCAAGCTGACAGAGTAAAAATACAATTTTTTTACGAGCTTGTTGCAAACTTGAAAACAGCCGTCTGCCATTTTGTCTGGTCTGGCTAGTCTTGTTTAGTCTGGTACCTACATGTACACCAAATGTATCAAACCTCCACACAATGAGAGCAGAAACTAAATTATAGATATTCTCGTCTGCGGTCGTCCGTGAAAAGCCGCATCTTTGTTACCGTTTTTACCCCATAATTTCCCTAAAAAATCAAAGCCCTGTCCTCTTTCCACAAATTAAACCTTGCTTATATATAATAACATTGAAGAGGACACCACGAACATAGTCTCTTTACCATGTTTACAAAAAGTTTTTTTGATTTCCTTTATCTGTAGGTATCGTATGGTGGCGCAGGAGGGACATCGCACATCACAAATGTCTGTGCATATATTTGTGATGTAGGACGAATCGTACATCGCAAATATCTGCAAACATATTTGGCTTGCAATGTACGATGTTTGCAAATATTTGTGATGTGCAAACATCGTACATCACAAATATCTGGGAACCAGACTAAGATCCTATAAGTATAACGCCTATGACGTGGCTAATAAATAAGCAAAACAACATTCATTTGACATGCTGACATGCCCCTCGTCTCTGTCGTGTACTAAGTTGTGTACATTCTCCATGGTAACTAGGCCTATATAAAAAGTCCTTTTTATAGCTCCGTGGTTATATGAAGACTGCATGGCCGGAAACCAGACGACGCTCAATGAGACCCTTCAGCTTCTTGAAAAAAACACACCAAGAAAATGTGCGCAGATATTTGTGATGTATGAATGTCGTACATCATAAATATGTGCGCAAATATTTGTGATGTGCAATGTCTCTTCTGCGCCACCATAGAATCGTCAATATAGTAAACCGTTACCATTGTTTTTGTGATAAAAAAGCCAGGGGCGAGTCGGCCAGGGGGCGTGTTGGCCAGGAGGCGAGTTGGTAAGGGGTGAGTCGGTCATGAGGCGAGTTGGGGAGGGGGCAAGTCGTTAAGGGGCGAGTCGGTAAGAGGCGAGTCAGCTAGGAGGCGAGTTGACCTGTTACCATTTTTGTTTCCTTACTAGGGCCTAGGCCTAATAAGTAATACTAACCATGCTAACGTTAGGTCTAGTTTTCGTACCCATCAATCCACAATCACCCATGATAGCCGGCCTACTTCTGCTATAGTTGCGATGATCGTAACCCTAGGTCTGACATGGGGACAGGGACCTTAGGGTTACGACACTTTGTTAATAAAAAGTGATCGAAACACTTTTAGGCCAAGTTGTGAAATAGAATTGTCCTTAATTTTCCACTTTCCAAAATCCCAACACAAAATCTGACTACATGGATGTGATCGGTACTTATCAATGAGTCATATAAAACCACTTTGAATATCGAAAGATCATTTTCTGCAGAAAAATTACCCAAAACTTACCGAAGGTGTCTAGATTCCCTCCGTTCGCCGTCAATCGGCCATTTTGAATAGCGCGCAGTGTGCCATCTCGACCAAAATACATCACGCGAAATGTCGTTCTGGCTGTTCCACCTTTCAAACTTAAACTCACAGCCCTATGGAGGATGTTCCCAGAATAACACGTGCGCTGTGATATACCGTGTACACGCATATCGCAACAGTGCAGTATGGAGGAGGTTTTTTTATTTTAAGTCCGCATTGTTTGCCCATGTCAAGCTGCCGCTGACAATTCAAATCTTTCATCATGAAATGAAGGAAATTGCTAAGATTTTCAAATGATTTCCTTTACGAATGGTCCCACAAACAAGCAAGTCACAAACTCGGCGCCGACCCAATCCATGATCAAACAGAAATAAAAATGTCATCCACCTTATCACAGATCGCGCAGTGGTCGGTATATCCGGTCTTCAATTACACCCAAAATGATCATACCCGGTACTCTGGTAGGACAGTGAGGATATTATTCCTAAAAATATCACCGGAATATTCCATCGGAAAAAACACCATTTCTTACTGCAAATCTCTACCGAGCCGGCCGGCCGTGAGCCACCGTCCGTAACGGTGGAACGAACCCGGCCGCGATCCCAAAAAGGTAGCCCTTCCGACCGAGCGCAACATGCACTTCATTTCAAGCCCACGGCACGTACACGTGTTATGTACTGATTGAGACTTTCGCTGGTGCACGTACACAATGAACGTTTGCTTTGAAACTGTAGCTATTACTCACGCGGATACCAGGCTGTCTGTCTGCGGTGTGGGCAATGTGTTTACGTCTTAATTTAATGCGATCGTCGTCGGTCGGTTTCGGAAGGATTTTGCGATATTTATTTTAGATTAAGTATAATTATGAAAAGAGTGTTTCTACTTGGCCAATTGAACAAATTAACTGAGTGAAATTCAAGTAAGATTTATAAGCTGATGAGCCTGCGATTTGCGGTCACTTTGGAAGGACGGTCGATCAGAATATTTTTATTTAGATCTCGCAACGATAAAACGCATACATCTCATGTATACAAAAAAAAAATCACTCCAGTCTCCATTTCTTCCTCCATGAACCGTATTTTCGCATGTGTTCGATGTCGGTGTTGGATGTCGGAAAACAAATCACGCCATACGTTTTTCTTCACCTGTCATGAGCGGCGAAAAATAAACTTAATTCGGCAGTTTCGGCACACGTATAGGGTGTTTTGAGGGATCTGGTCAATTCTATAACCTGTAATTTTTTTAACGGTTGATATGGAGTACTATGGACACACTCACACACGCGAGCGCACGTGATACAAGCCCTCCATAGGGCTGTGAGTTTGAGTTTGAAAGGTGGAACAGCCAAAACGACATTTCGCGTGACGTAATTTGGTCGAGATGGCACACTGCGCGCTATTCAAAATGGCCGATTGATGGCGAACGGAGGGAATCTAGACACCTTCGGTAAGTTTTGGGTCATTTTTTCTGCAGAAAATGATCTTTCGATATTCAAAGTGGTTTCATATGACTCATTGATAAGTACCAATCACATCCATATAGTCAGATTTTGTGTTGGGATTTTGGAAAGTGGAAAATTAAGGACAATTCTATTTCACAACTTGGCCAAAAAGTGTTTCGATAACTTTTTATTAACAAAGTGTCGTAACCCTAAGGTCCCTGTCCCCATGTCAGACCTAGGGTTACGATCATCGCAACTACTTCTGCTACTGCTACTAACAATAGTTGTGATGATCATAACCCTATGAGGCCTAAGGTCCCAGTCCCCATGTCAGTCCTAGGGTTACGATCATCGCAACTAGTACTAGTCAGAGAGTAGTACAAGTGTTACTCGCTTATCAACAACTGCTACTGCTAGTGCTAGTGCTAGTGCAAGTGCTGAGTATTGCTGACCGGGGTGCCAGTCAACTCGGTCCGTAACCAACTCGGTCCGAGTCAACTCGGTCCGTGACCAACTCGGCCCGAGACCAACTCGGTCCGAAGCCAACTCGGTCCGTGGCCAACTCGGTCCGTGGCCAACTCGGTCCGAGGCCAACTCGGTCCGTGACCAACTCGGTCCGTAACCAACTCGGTCCGTGACCAACTCGGTCCCTATGGGAAAACGTACACAAAAAAGAATCCATGCAGTTTTCAGCAGCAGTGTACAACATGTAGGCTACTTGCATTAATGTTTTTTAATGTCATCATAACATAATAATATGTTTTGCTTGTGGCTGAAACCGTGAAGAAATAAATTATGTCTTATTATGTTGATACCATAATTATTTGAATAAAATGGCACAATACAATTTTAATTAAAATATTAATTAAATTATACACGAAGTCAAATGCCTTATGAAAACGTGCTTTTTATGTTTAAAATTAATAAATCAATTTATGAATAATAATGATGATTGTTATGTGTTTTTGTTTTTTTAGCTTTGTTTTAATTAATGTGTATATACATATAACGTAATTTAATATAAGATTTATAATTGGCAGGTGTTTGGGAAGGCACGTCTTTTGATGACCCTTTTTTTTATTCTTTTTTTTTACTTTTTGTCAGGCCCTGGGCTGCACCTGTCAATGTATTTTTCATTCTTTTAAAGGATTTTAAGATAATAAATAAATAAATAGACCTAAATAAATAGTTAAATTCACGCAATTTGCGAGACTTCGTACTCGTTTTGCTGCAACAAAATTACCAGACGTTTTTGCGTGCATTTTCCCATAGGGACCGAGTTGGTCACGGACCGAGTTGGTTACGGACCGAGTTGGCCTCGGACCGAGTTGGTTACGGACCGAGTTGGTCATGGACCGAGTTGGTTACGGACCGAGTTGGTCACGGACCGAGTTGACTCGGACCGAGTTGGTTACGGACCGAGTTGACCTGAAACCGCTGACCGTGGTGGTTGAGCTGGTTAGTTCACTTGACTTGCTTGCTTGCTTTGCTTGCTTAAAAAAAATACTTACCCGCCTAGCTAGCTAGTACTGTAGCTCCTGTCACCAATCAACCATTTAAAGCGGACAAAGTGACAAGTGACAACATTCCGGAAGATTTAGGACTTAGACTTAGCAGCAAACGAGGGAATCCTTAAAAACAACAACCTAGTCCTGACTAAACTTCTTTTTCTTTGGCACCCAGCACTAGCAAGTAGCAGCAGCTGCTGCATGTATTGGAAACTTCATCAATAGAGGGCGCTCTTATCTTGCACAAGAAAGTCTGGTTCCCTTAAGATTTTACAACATGATTTGATTGCGAGTCTTCCAGCATACGACCTCAGGTATATGGCTTCGTCTCATAGGCTTAATTCAAGTCTACAATTAGAAAGAAGTTGATGATTACACATAGAAATCTTATGAAGAAACTGCATGATTTACAAATAACGACCTAACTCGCCTTGGAAGAAGACTACAGCTAGTAATAATAGGGCGCGCACGCGTGCACCCGCCCCAGGACCCAAGCGTCGGTAGGTCCTTTTGTTACTGTTCATAATTTTATTGATTGATGTTTATGTTTATTTCCCACGGCTCTTTTGGCTGGGTTATCATTGAATAATCAAGCTGCAAATGGTAAGGAGAATATCAAGTGTAAAATGGAACTAGAAATTGGGAAAGATTATGTCTGTGGTTTCCTTATCAATGCTGATTTATTTTAGCAGACGACAGACCCAACAAACTTGTGAATTGTGTTGTTGTTTAAGTTGTAGGCCTACTTCACTATAGCACCAGCAGGCAGCACTAAGCTAGTAACATTACATGCAGCTATAACTTGTACAATTGTGTTCTATTTTTTGTAGGTAATGGGAACACAGTAATTATTTGTGCTTATTTATTGAGTCTAGAATCCTTCCATTATATTGATTCTTCATTTAGAAATTTTAGGCTAGCATTATTTTAGGCCTGTGTTTTATTTCATTTATTTTATTGAATCACTTTAATACAAAAATTAATAGGCCTAGGCCTACTAAAATAATAGGTATGTGTAAATACTGGACCTACAATAACATCATTAAGAATGGGACTCAAGGGTCATGCCAATACTCCAGAGAATCGTATGTCATTTAAGAAATATCATATACCGGTAAAGACCCATCATACTTGCGCTGAAATGTCCCCATAAAACAGCTACCGGTAGACATTAAAGATAGGCTTGAAAATCAGCCCCTTCTCTTCTAAAATCAACCAAAGCTCAGACGATAATGTCGCCATCTTGGGAGGTTTAAAATCAAGTCAAGGAAACTCCCCATAAATGATAATGCCTTATGCTTTTCCTAATTTGCATACTATTAAGTGCATAGAACATTAATTCAAAGAACCACTTAAGGATTAATTCAGCTTATTTCGCTGAGAGTAGTCATTTTGTTTCATTTTTGTTGATCTTAACATTGCTGAAAATGACAGACCAGTGTTATAATATGCACCACTATACTACCTTTTTTTTAAATTGTGAATTTGTTTTTTTATTGTCACCCCTAGTTGGAAAACCTGATGTGGATATAATCATGGATGATTGGTTTTTACCATTATTGGAGATGGAGCCTCAATCAACTGCTTGAGGGCTCTTTTTGCTGCTTGCACAGTACAAGGACAACATCAACCATCTCTCTGAATAACCCCTGCCTACTGGATGCGAGGACAATGGATGAGGCGGACTGCTGTTCTCAGATCTTGCCTGAGAGTGAGGATGTTGCCGGCTGCCTGGCACAGGGAAAGGGAGACAATCAAGGAGACTGGAGAAGAGAATTAAACGAGCAGGAGAACTATCTCTCTGGCACTTCACAGGAGGGACGCTGCATGAGCAGTGACCAGGTTGAAGGAGACTTTTCAGGTCGTGGACTAGATAATACATGTAATGTCTTGAGAACCTCCCAGAGAGTTGGTGATGGCCACGATGAATGGACATCGTCCTCATCTCACAAAGAGGCATCCAGTGTTTTCACTCCAGCACCAGAGAAGAGCCAGAATGAGAATCAGTTTGAGAATGTACCCTGCCTGAACGAAAACCCTTTGAAGACTGACATAAGCAATAACCTTGGTAAGATGCCATATCTCAGGGTAGATGACACCCAAGGTAGTGGTTCATCAACTAGTGGCACCGACGAAACTGACCAAGGACAAGTGGTGCCAACCTTAGACCTGACCAGGAACCATCATACAGCGTATGCCCCAGAGCTCTCCAGCAGTCAGTATTATAGTAAACACCAAGAAGAAGGTCTCTCAAGGCCTACTCATTTGGTCCCAGGCACAACCATAAAGGAACAACCAGGGTTGACCAGCGGAATGACACAAGCTGCAGTCGGTCACGCCAGTAATGCAAGCATGACAAGACAACAACATCCGGCAACTGCAGCTTCTTGTGCAATAAACAAGACAGCCGTGCAGGGTCAGACACTAGCTAACAGTAAACTGCCTCCAGCATCGCGTAGCTGTGTGGAATCGGAGGAGCTGACCAAGCGGAAGATGGAGGAGAGTGGGGAAGAGGACCAGACGCCGGCGATGATGAAGAAGCAGAAGGTGTCTCCCACAGTCAATCAATCAGGTAGTCTCATCACATGACCTTTGCCATGTCTCTGACCCAGCACTCTATGAAATCCTGAACACAGCAGTTTATTCCACCTACTTTTTGATATTGACCAGTCTGAAGGTCATATGTCTTCCTAACAACTTGCAAATTCCTAATAATTTGAGTACTACGTCTGCCCAACTCCAACACATGTCCAACGGCAACATTTTGGACTTGGGGACAAGTTGGACTGGTCATCAAAACCCTTTTAAAATTATGGTGGATTTTGTCATAGCCAAACTTCCATACCTACCTGTATCTCTTCCTTTATGGGTGACCATTTACTCCTTGGTGGCGAGAAACAATATTTACAAAAAGTGTCTTGCTCAAGGACACAAGGCCAGAGAGTCATTATTGTGGCGGGGACCAAACTCACAATCTGTGAAATTGTCCACAGAATTTGATTTTGATTCATCAGATCACTTTTACAAGTTGAAATAGAAGTGACTTTTCTCTTGCATTGTAAGCAGTATTCAGGTATGACTGTTGTTTTGTTTTTTCCATCCCATAGATGTGCAATACAACCAGACCATTTTGTCCATGCCTAGGAAGTACAACGTTAGTGGTACTGGCAACTATGTTTTTGATGCTCCAAGCAACTGTACATTTCACTGTAAGTAAGCAGCTTGAAATTGGAAATGCACTAAAATTAAAAAGAAACAGCTGTCGTTCATGTGTTTCACAATTGATTTAGCTGTTGACTATGTGCGTTAAACTGGCTTGGGGGGAAACTGCATCTCATAGAACTGACAAGCCATACTTGGGGCAGGAGCTTTGGTCGTAAAATTGGGCCTTGATGTGATGGTCCCTCTGTGGAGAGCACTATACAAGAGAAGCTCAAGTGTCATCTGGATCATTAGAAGAGCCTTGTATTCTACTAAAAACTTTATTTTTTCAAAAATTGCATCTTTTTGTTTCTTCTTACTTCTTGCAACTCAACAGTTTATTCATTTCTCCAATATTTTGATTGCCCTATCTTATCATTACAAGAATTTCCATTTATTATGCTTAGGCTAGTTATTACAACATCAAACGGAGTGCCAGTTTTCCAGAATTAGTGAAATTGCCTGTTCGAAAGTCAGTTTGGAAGCAAATCCCAGATAATGAGATTTTGTACTGCTTTTGCAATTGATTTGATCTTGTGGCTAAATTCATCAAACAAGTTTAGTTTTCAATTATTAGGTGGAAATAAAAACAGAGTTGTTACTTGACATTGCACAATGCACATGAGTCTAGGGAAGATGGAATAGAATAGACATGTGTTCATGAATGTTTTTTTTTTTTTCAGTGTACCAAAACCAGAGAGGAAATCAACCCCAGAAGCAGCATGCCTTAGAGTGGGCTAGTCTAGTAACACAACCAGACAGTGTCAGTGGTACGTACTTCTCCTATATATCAAATCAAATGTGTCAAACAGGAATTCCGAACAAATGCGGAAACTATAGAAACCATAGACTCTTACACTTCGTATTAATCGGCATTTTCATCACTGCTTATGTAGATGCAACACCCGTCCCAGCCTTGGAAACTGTGGCCAAACTGATTGCCCAGACGACCAACTGGAAGACGTTCGCCCGTCGCCTGCCCATGTCGGAGTGTGGCAACCTGGAAGCAGACATCCGGGCCTTGGAGGAGTGCCAGGGCACGACCAGCGACAAGACGTCGGCGGTGCTGATGAGGTGGTGGAGAGAGCGCCCTCAACAGGCGGACGGCGCTGCGATGAAGACGAGACTGAAGGATGGGCTGGAGGCATGTGGTCTGATCAGGTTGGCCAGGAGTCTTGATAAATACCTGTAAGGAGGTGCCAACAATCATTCCTGTCAACAATCCATAGAAAGAAAAATGCCCAGAAGGTATGCTGACGTATGAGAGTAAAATAGTGACATTTTGAACAGATATTGCGTCCAGAAATCACCCCAAAAGTAGACAAGGTCAAGTTTATAATTTAGCATTCCAATTTTAATCAGAACGTGTATTAAAAGTTACAACTGAATAGGTCAGTTTTAAAACTTTTTAAAATGAAGAAAAGAAAGAAATATTAGTTAATCCTCTGTTTTTGCAGCCCTTTGTATTCATTCACACTGCCACGTGTTTCACGTATACCTTTAATATGCTGTGTGACTGCCACAATTTGAGCAATACAGTGATGGAACACAACTATAACAAACATGCTAAAACCCACAAAAACTGTGTGTTATAGTTGTTGTTTGTTGTTGTGAACAATATTCAGCAGGCCTAAACATTGTACACAATAATTGGGAGTCAAGGATGATGTTCAGTATAGCATTGTTTGTTATAGCGACGTTCCACTGTTCACATATAAAGTCATTCTTTCAGCATCAGACAATCACAAAGCTGTTAAGATCAATACTTCAGTGTGTACACAGTATGTGTAACAACAACCAAGACATTGACGGCATCATTGGAACAATGAAGTCCTTGTTATTGAACAAAAGGTTTTGTTTTAATTTCAGACCAAATTATTATGCACACTGATGGCAAGTATCCTTAACTGAAATCTAAGCCTGTGAATCCATAATCCACATGAACCACTGTTCCGGGGCCAATTTCGTAGCTTTTCTTGCTAAGTGTAGCTGAAAAAAAGTGTAAGCATATTTCAGTAAGCAATAGATTTGGCCCTATATGTTTGAATCTTCACCTTGGATTCATGACATTGGTATGTAACTCATTTGCTAGATGTAAGCATGCTGTGCTTATTAAGCATGAAATGGAAGAAAAGGGTGAGCTAAAAACCTGCTGTGAATTTAGCAGCACAATGAAATTAGCCCCCGTTGAAAATTCCTTGAGATTTTGTAAGTCAGTGTGCAAAAGGAAAAGTAACAAGGGCTTTTTACATTTTTGTTTCTTCGACCTAAACACTTGGTCATTCCAAATAAGTTTTTGTCTTTTCATGGAGCAGGTGTTTTATAGGTGAGGCTTTTATTTAACCTTCCAGTGTATTCATGGTCAAGCTTTGTGTGAGTTTGCCTTTTTAAACGAGGATGTAAATGTATTCAGTAGTTAGACTATTTTTTTGTTTCAGCCCCAAACAAATCTGTTTTTTGTCATTTATTGAACGTTTTTTGAACTTGTTAGGGCAATTTTTTCTTTGGTTAAATCCCTGGAAATGTGCTAGACCAGAGGAGACACAGAAAGTCACTGCCTCAGACTGCAGATTCATCAACCAATCAGCTTTAGCATTGCATGTAGGTAGACAAATGATTTTGTCTTCACCTTTGGACCAAATTCAATCTAATACCATACATTAATGGTATGATAATATGGCCTAAAGATTACAAATAACTTTTTAATGATAAATTTTCTATCTTGTTTGAATTAGGTGTCTCTTTATCATATCCAATGACAGTATTACTTTTAGTTCACAATTAGCAATATTTTGAATTTCAATAAGGAAAGATTTGGTGGTTTTTTTTTTTTTTTTACTCTGACTCTGCAAAAATGTGAGTTTGAATTAAATAATACAAAATAGAAACAATTGTAGCTATTTTTTACACTGCCAAAGAATTTGTTGACATGCTACACCAACTGCTTTGTTTTCTTTGTTTTTCTTTTTTACACACCTAGAAATTGCCCGAGCCTGAATTGTCATTGTTTTTAAGGTTTTTTATCTGTCATCCAAAAACTGAAAATATAGGTTTGGGTTTTACATTAAACCTGAAATGAGCTCTGTTTTCTTGTTTAATTCAGAGTATCTACAGCCAAAAGGTATCTGCTTATGATACCAGTTTGTCAGTTACCTTACAATGGGTGAAGAGAATGGAGCTAAAGCCAACATTTTAAAAAGCTAAATAGCTAAAAGTATTAATGAGATCTAAATTTTCTGAACTTAAGAGAAATTTTATCAGCTGTGAATTGTACCTACACGTAGTTTAGTTGTGTGCTGGCACACAGAGTATTTAAAGTTAAAGTTTGTAAATACAGAGTTTTTAGTTAGCTATTCCATTATCAATTGAAGATGTTTATAAAAATATTTATACATGTATGGGTTATTACATCAGGCTGGGACGTGATTTTGTATGGTGCCCAATTGCATTCTATGTATGCCTAAAGCATAGAGGTATTATACATGATTGGTAAAGGTCACAGAACAGCACTCACACTTCGTACATGTGCATGAAATGATAAACCTGTGAAAATTTGTGCTCAATCGGACATCTGAGTCCCAAAAAAATTGCGAAAACCCAACTCAATTTTTCTTATAAAACATAAAGAATATTTTTGATCTCACCCCAATATCAAAACTGTTTTCGGTGGTTGTTTTACTCATTTCTGGATAAATACACCATTTCAGGCTGAAATATTTAATGATATGTTTCTACCATCACCATCTTCATATCCTGAAAGTTATACGTAAATCTGTGAACATTTCTGTTTGGGTGTATTACCAATCCTGTACTGTACCTTTAGTTTGCGATGTTGAAGCTACACGGACACTATTATGAATCATATAACCTCCTGCCTGGTGGAATGACCCTTATATCAACATGTACATTCCATTGGTTGTTAAATTGCATGGCTGGGTTTAGATAGCATTCCAGATTTTTTTAATGAAAATTACATTTTTAAATAAACGTCTTGGACTTATTTCTGTGATTGAAATGTAATTTTTCTTTTAATTCTGCATGTTCTGTAAATCTTTTATATAAACATTGGATATTTCTAATTCTATTGATTTTCAATGTACAAAAATAGTTCATTGCATTGGAAATCATTTTGATTGAGTAAATGTTAAACTTCATTACAAGCATATTTATGGGAATTTTTTACCTGAGTGGTAACTTAGCGCCCTCGCTTGACCAAAAAAGGTGGATTGTGGAGCGTACATGAGCCTCCGTCGTGAGGTGTGTAAATGTTAAAGCTATTATATGTGATGATATGTGGATTGGTTTGCGGAACTTGTAAGAACCATGTAAGAATCGTTTGTACTTTCGCACTTCTATTTCGTTCGCACTTCTCGTATGTGTGATGATATTTTACACTTGGTTTAGTTGACGTTTCTGTGCTTTGACCCAATTTTTAGGGTAAAGTTGACATTGAAATTTTGAAGGTTTATAATTTGCTAGTGTTCCCAAAGGTATGACTTTTTCCCCATTAATTAACATTGAACTGATCAATTAAATGTTTTCATTTATTGGTGAACAAAGGAAATGAATCACAGTTAGATTTGAATCTGCAGCCTCCAGAATACCATACCAGATGTTGTGGGTTGGAATCCTATTTCAGTCAATCTTTCTGTTCACATTTGAATGAGTTTAATCATTTATCTTAGTTTGTTTACCTTGTGGTTTATTTAATGATGTCATTTTAATGTGTAGTTAATTCAATATCAGTGACAATCAATATAGACAATTGTTGTATCTTGTTGCTTAAACTACCCTTAAAAGAAATATGAAGAGTTTTCCAGTTGTTTGTTTCTTCTTTAGATACAAATCCATGTGTTCACATAAATAATCATTATTTTGAAACTTTTTGTGAACAAATCTGACACTCATCTTTATGTTTTTGGTGAGGAAGTGTTTTCAGAATTCCCAGGAAGGTGCCACATTGGTTGGCCATAATTATTAGTCTATAATCTGAAGTATTAAAATCTGTCTGTGCTGGAGGTTGAAGCTGAGCTGATGGCTGAATAAATTATAAACTGAGATATTTATAATTTACTCAGTCGGATAAGATGTCTTCTCTTTTTAATGAGCCATCACATGAAATCAAATTTTTATACCTATAGGAAAGGTTTGAAAAGTACAGTAAACTTTAGATTTATTGTCCTGATATTAAAAAATATTAAGTCAAATGTTTGTAAACCTATCCGTTATTAAGTGCTGAATATTATTTCTCTGTGGTCTACTTTTAAAAACTGCACAACTTTTTTAGTCAAGCAAATTATATATAAATCATATTCTTTTCATAGGAGGAAAACAACTGTGGATTTTGCATTGTATAGACAATTGTTGAGTTGCCAAATATTTAATGCAGCATACTGAAGTTGCTTGGAGTTGACATCTTTTTGTTTAATGATTTATCTAGCGCAAGTATTCAACAGTCCTTCCAATTAACTTGTTCTAATTGCTATCTTTTTATGGCAGTTTGTTTTTAAATGTAAAAAGAATATAGTGAAGATAGAACTTATGGAAGGGCTTTTTGAGATTTTCAATAAACACATTTTTGAAACATATTTGTCCGTATGAAGTGCAGTTTTGTTGTGATGTGTATGTCCTCCGTAATATAATATTTGTGGTCAATACTGGGTTTTCTAATGTTGGGGAGAGATACAAACAAACATTTAAAATGAAATAATTGTCAAGTTCCAGTATGGCACGGGTTCCGTTCCTATATGCCTAAGAGTTCGACGGTAATTACTTTTTACTGTTACCAAACTCACACATAATATACCGTTTGGGAAAGAATTCCACTGACGGCCATCACTTGTGCACAAACCTATGGGACCAACAGAGGGCGTTTTGTTAAAAATGGCTACCGCTGCATTCGAAGTGTATAATTGTAGGTCAAAAAACCCTGAAAATCTCACTTTTTAGATAAGCTACACCAGTTTTCACTCCTGAGATTGAAGTTCATCATGACTTGCATCAAATAAGTTAACTCTTGGAGGAAATAACCCTGTTTCCGTCATGGCCGTCAGTGGAATTCTTTCCATATTGACTACTGGTTGTAGAATTTAATTTCGGAATGAGTGAAAAAATGTGGGTGTAAACTGTATTTTTTTAACCTTGTCATAAAGTTACGAAAAGCAGCTTACGATTGTCGTATAGGCCTATAACCATGGAGCGCGCGAGTCTATACAATTTATTATTCAGAACTCACATTTTGGAGTACAGTGGGTATAATACTGGGTGGGCGTTGCCGGCGGTTCCGTCTGCGACATTCAGCGACATTACTCCATTACATAATATTCGACATCATGTCTTCGGCAGCATGTAAAGAATGTTTCACAACAAAAAATACCGTTGTTTCACATGATTATTTCATTGCTTTTTTATCCAACTCGATGAAAAACGTGATTCTTCGGGAAAAAGGGCTTGCAATATAGTTATTGTTTTTGTGTGTGTTTTTTTCGGACCATAGGCCTATCCTTGATTTGTGCATGTGTTTTAGGGCTTTTATTAAGTCGAGTCTTTCCACTATAGGTAGGCCTACGGTGTAGATTAGTTTCAGAGTCAAGCATTCGTAATAATTTGCTTCCGAACTATAGTTTCCATATACCTGAATTGTTGTATTGACTGAGAACGAAACAATAACCAAAGTCCAAACTGACTACCGGTAAAAGATTCTCCGGTAACATACAATTCTCATTGAAACAAAAAGTGGACTTGTAAATCTTCGCTCACCTTTAATTTGACTGCCATCTTGAACCCAGCTCATCATGCCTTCAGCTGAAAGGTGGATCTACTCCAGCAACACAACCGATAAGATGTCACTGTCACCAACATACTGAACCAACGTAGGCCCACTGATCAAAAAAATGATAGCCTACATATTTGGACCGCCAAAAGTACCACGTTTCCCGTCCCGGATCATGCTAGAAGCGCCAAGGTAAATTATCGCATCGTAGCTCCAATTCCAACGAGGTGGCTTTCAAAATGTAAGACATTCTAGCTGAAGAAACACCCAAACATGCTTAAATTGCCTTTCAAATGTAGAACATCTTTCAATGAATTCTTCTCCAAAAATACATGTATGGTAAACATAAAAAGACGACCGTAAAATGCAGGGAACGACGCCATCGTTTCAACGGGGCAAAGCCCTGCTGCAAGTCAGCATTATTTTGCCAGCTAATGGCAGCCAGCATTTGGATTCCTTTCCTTTGCATGCTAGGCCTAGCTGGGTCACGTGTTTGGAATAATACCAGCTGCAACAATCCTTAAAGTTAATGACATTAGCAATTTTTCTTTCTTAAAATTATATTCACGGTTTCATAAATGATTTATATAATCAAACGCTTGAGACACACTTCTTCATTTTGACTAAAAATGTTTTCAACATACACTGCTATGTCTCATCCACTCACAAAGCAATCACTTAATTCACTTTAAATGAATGCAATGACTTGACTAATAGAAAATAATGCACATTCTCAATACAATTAATTTCAATATCTGGGTTATTTATTCAATCATTTTTTCACTATTATGCAGACGAATGTGGTATACAAGCAAGTATCCTTCAGATCTGAACATCATTTAATAACGAATGTAATTCTATACCTCTCTCATACAGAATATTCTGTGCATGTGGGATGACCTGATGTTGCAATTACATTACATACTGTAACAAAATCTGGAAATGGATAAATATACCAGCACTCTACCATCTGGGTTATCAAGCCCTACGATGGGCACCTCTCTATATTGCCAAATCTCTTTGCTCAGGGTGCTTGCTGAAACCAACTGACAATTGTACACATGTACCCTAATCGTCATGCACAGCCCGTTCACTCCTTGAGAGCGTTATAAACTGGTGGTATGGTATGGTATATTGGTGAAAACTTTTTCTATACACAACAAATCACCCCTATTCCTCCAAAAATTCAACCCAATTATAGAATTTCAATCTTTTTTGTGACAATTTCATATCTGACTCTTTTTGTAATTAACACAAAAATTACTTTACTCAAAAACATTCATTTTGTGGCGGTTTATTTTGTATACATGTATAACTTTAATTGCTCAGCAGTTCCTGAAAAAAAAAACATCCTTAGCTGGAAACAATTCCACAGATCGTCCAAGTTCTTAGCGGGCTGAGAAACTCTGTACAACCAAATCAAGGGTGGATTTCTCAAAGTAAAGCAATCAACAATTAAAAAAAAGAAAGTTTTGGGAACAAAATTGCTTACTACTTGGACGTTACCAAAAAGGCTTGCAATGCTTGGCCAAAAAACAATGACCATGAAAACGGATTTCTTTAAATAAATTTCTAGACTGACATAGAAGTCCTTATTTGATGTAATTCTTCATAAATAAAACTGGAAATACAACTCTTGCCGTTGTTCAACCCCCTCCCCCTGTACAATCTATTCCAAACAATGCTAAAAATGCACAACATAACGGTTATTGGCTCCGAACAGCAGGTGTCCACTTTCTACACATGGAATCGGAGTGTTGTGTAACTCCACAATGTGTCCAGTGGGCTATCGTTACAGTCGTATCCAGTACATTGAGCCACGGATTCTGTTGTAATCCGGCAGCTGTTCAACGGGACCTGCAGAGAGAAGAAAGAAATCCCATGAGAAAAACAAAACAAAGTCTTCAAGGACCACAAGCAGCACTTGGTGAAGGGTTTCTTCTAAATACAGGTTAAGATCTATCTCAAATGCTGTTGTAAATTCTAAGGGGTACACATCACATCAAGTTATGCTCAACAATTATCACAATTATCATAATACTGCAATACCTTCTTGTAATCTGTATTCGCTGAAGTTGTACATTTACTTCAATGAAAGTGCACTTGTGGGATTTTTTACTGACTTGTACTTCAGCCAAAAAATTTCGAATCACTGGACTTAATTTGGCAATGCTGAGGATATCTACAGGTCAGAGATTGAGTACGATAGCTATCAGCTGTAATCTGGATGAGTTTCTATGAACCGTAACCCACATGCATACCACAATCTACCACGCATGGTTTTTCCAGTGGTAAGTCCGGAATACCACAATACACCACTGTGTTATAATCTGTGGTTTATAATCCAGTTCTTCTGTGGAGACGGTGGTTTTGTGTGTTAAAAGCTCAAGAGCTGTTGCCTTGTGTGTGTGGTAAGTGCAGAGGGTTAAGGTTAAACAAAAACAAAAAATGAACCAAACAAATGGTTTTACTGACCGATTGCAGCCACTGCTGGACATTTGTCATAGATGTGACGGGAGCAGACGTCTCTGATGACCTTAGCATTGACGGCATCTATACGGGCATCCAGCTCAGGTAGAGGGATACGACGGTTGTAGCACAGAGCCTGACGGCCAATATCCTCACAGATAGGTGTAGAACCTTCAAGATTAACATCACAAATACAAACAACCTCAATTACAGGGAATTACGGAACACTTGATTGATGGAGATGAAGATTCGATATGATATTTCATACTGGAATAGTCCAAATTTCTAATATAAGAAACCATAAACTTAAAACCGGGCCATTCAAAGCCAAAAGCCGGACATATTTGTGTCAGCTACTAAGTGGTTATAATGAACCAGGGGTCGATTTGACCACCGAAGCCCTGCGATCGAACAAAACATCAGATCCTACGTAGGGCTTCAATGCATCATAAGTCCTACAATTGATAGTAAGTTACGATGAGTTTGGTGAAATCAACCCTTGGCCTCACAATGATAGTATCACACACATGACATTTATTTTTCTTGAGGTCCCTCTCAATCTTACCATCAAGCTGCAGAAGCATGTTGGTCTTGAGCAGGTTCTTGGCTCTGGTCACTTCGCTCTCTGTTACACTGGTGCACATGTACATCCACTCTGACTGGACATGGAACAGCATGTCCTCAATGGACAGACCATCGCACACCATATACAGACCCCTGTGGTAATGTATAACAGGAAAACAAATGTTCAATTATACCATAATAAGGGACTCTTCCAGCCACTTGACCCCTCTCTGGCCAATTTCATGAAGCTTTTTGATAATGATACTGTTGCCTCATAACTAGTAATATTTCCATTCCAAAATGCAATAATGTTATTACTACACTGCATCTTTGTACATGAATGAATTTACAAAGAGTTGTACGATAAATACCGTAGTGCTGTGCTTTTTATTCGGATATAGAGTAACCCACACGGATTAAACGTTTCCGTTTACTAATTTGCCAAAAGGATTAACCGAAACCAACACCAAAAAAATTTGGACTCACCGTGGCTCACGATTGGCTCACGCAAAAAAAAATTTACAGTCAGTTATTTTGTCCATTTCGCCAAGTAGAAACACACTGTTCATATATTTTAATCTAAAAAACATCGTAAAATTACTATAAAAATAAACCTTCCGAGCGCGATTGGTATAATGAACAACTACAAAAATACAAGCATGGTTTTTCATTTAGCAAGGCACCCTTCCGCCTACGGAAAAACATCATACACAATGAATTGCAAAATACCCCTGTGTCAGGATACCAAACCCCATCGGTTTACGCTACAGACTGCACTACGTGTACTGGGTGTATAAGACAGGTTTGCGCTTTCTGTCTACACTTTCCTTCGCTTCATAACATGGGATGAAGCGATTTTCTCGACTCATATATGGTTATTAATATTAGAGTAGAAGAAAAGCCTTGCTACAAGTTTTCCCCAAAGGCACAAGTTTTCAACAACTTCGTTCCTGAAGGCCTATAAACTCCCATGCCGTACGTGTAAACAGAGTGTAAACTTCACGCACGTGAACTCAATGGACCTGCAGATATACAGACCACGTGGGTTTCTATCTGTCACATGTATTGAGAATTTCGTTAAAATCCCATTGCATATGCAGCGTACCGCGTGTGCCGAGTGCTTTTTATGGTCAAATTCTCCTTACGTCTAATTCTTGACACTGCCATTGTTAGACCGCGTCTAAAATACTTGGCTGCGGCTTGATATTACACACAAGTCTATGGTGGTAGCGGCTACAGTCACTTCTCATGATTTGTATGCGACTTTGATCGGAGCTGAATGACCGAAGTTTTACCGTGCGGGCGATTTCATGTACATCGTACGCGTAGAACTTCACTGGCCAGTGAACCAATATGGCGTATTAATGGCATAATTAACGTATTTCTATCACGAAACTAATAATAAATTGGAAGTCACAAGCATATTGTTTTTATATTTTAAGGGCTTTTATTCATAATTATGTTGGTCGGACAATTTGTCCGTGCATATTTGATTTTGTTCGGACAACAGGCACACAAATATGGCCCGTCTATTTTCTTCAGAAGATTGAGAGTTGAGTACATTATAGCCTAATAAGAAATTTTCTGATAGGCAGACAGATTCCCATTGTGGTCGCGTCAATACTGTCTGTCAACACAGCGCTTTTATTCAGGCACTATTCTTCAACACTGACCACACACGACTGCCGGCTAGCACTGTTTATTTAAAAGGCGATTAAATCGTATAACACGGATCCGAATTTTGTTTTGCTTTCGGAAACGAATAAAAAATTACCCGATTTTGCACAGCACTAACGATAAAGTAATAAGTTATAGCGGTATGTGAGTGGTTTCGTGGCATCTGAGTGGCAAACGAACAAAGACAATTAACAATTTGGGACACTGCCAACATAGGGCTGGATAGCTCAATTGGTACAGCAGCAGTACGGTCAATCAATCCATTTGAAAAAGTAATCATTTACACCACAGGTTTTGTACATTCACCTTTGAACTTAGTTGACAGTAACATACATTGTTAACGGATAATGCAATTAGGTTGCTACTGTAGGTATTGACTTTACAGTGATCATGGACTGATGGTTCTGCCAGGTGTAAATTGGTACTGGAATCAGTTTGCACATTTGTACAATGTTGACCTTTTCTATACTGTCTACACTAAGTCTATACTGAGTGCATGTTGTTTTTTGTTTTGATGTGCTGTGCTGTGTTTCTGCTGTGACAGCATTGACAGTTTGGGCTACAGGTGGCTCACTGAGCCAGCATGCATTATGTTTTTGGAGGAGTCCACAGTGTATGTTAAGGTTGGAGCACTTACCACAAGCCTGTGTCTGTGTAGCAGGTGTTGAAGGACTGGTAAGAGTGGCACAGGTTACCCTCAAATGCAGCCTGAGCTAGCTTACTTGCAACATTCTGCCAGGGAAGAAGTTGGTAGGATTAAGGGGTGAATTTGTAGCCAGTGGGACCAAAAGAATAGAGACGAGTTTGTTTGTGGGCTGTGAATGAATGTATGAACATCTTCATAGTACTCTAATAGATATCAGACATTACATACTGGACATTAAGCCCTACTTATGACGCAAAATGCTGACAAAACAATGAAAAATGCATAGGGCTCTTTAATTGAAACGTAGCGAACAGGATGGGACCTTCAGTTACTAGATTTTGACCTCCAGCTGAGATTGCTCTACTCAAATATCATCATAGGAACTTTAATGTAAAGAAATGTAAAGCTAACAATCTGCTTGCTTTCTGCATCTTAAAGGCTCACACTCAAGTAATAATGGAGTGACATATCAAAAATATTCCACCCAGAGTGATACGTGTTGGCAAAAAGCTCAATGAAAACTAGATGTACTTACAGCTCCTCCACCGAAAGAACGATCCCAGCTTCCAATCAACTGAAATACACAAACAAATAAATTGAAAAATTTTGCAGTGAGCCAAACGGATGAAACAGAAACAGTATAATTCTAAAATGACAATTAAGGTGAAGCTCACATATTCCAAATCATATTTGCATCTTTAATATTGTATTATTGAGTCAATTTGACCTTACAACAGCAAAAACAAACAACCAACTTAATGACTTTCTCAGTTACCAACAGGGAAACTCTTGTAACAGTTGTTTAGTCAATAGGTAATTGAGAGTTTCTAAGGGGTTGCAGGGCTGAGATTGCGTAGCCATTATATTTGTACCTCAATGTGTGATACAGTCAGATTATCGGCATCACAGAACATGATGGGCGTGAGAAGCTGGAGTCTGCAACTTATTAGAGACTAAGAGGGTTCCCTTAATACAAAGCTCAGTAGGTTATCATGGAGTAAGACTGATTCCTTGATAGATACCATCAAGGAGTTTTGACCATTCAAACTATAAAATAAACAAGAAGATGTTTACCGTGTTGGCGACCATGAGTGGGATGTTATCAGGGTGGGCCCAGCCTACTCCTTCCACAGCGATAGCAATGTGAGCCAGTGGCATACTGTCATCACGAATACGAATCTGAAGAAGAAAACACACAGACACGCGATGACAGCTTGTGAGGAATTTATCAGTTTGAAGAACAATGAACATAGCTTCCAGATAGTGTTAGGGGTTGATCTTTCACTATGAGACAATTAGTTCAGCAACTTACCTCACTGCCTGTGAACCTACATGGAGGAAGCACAGGGATTTCATTCTCGTAGTCGGTACCGAGACGGCCAAAGTGCTGCTCAGCCAGGCCGACCAGTTCATCATGGTTAACACCTCCGGCTGCGGCCAGCACGATGCGTGGGCCCTTGTAGTGGGTGGAGATGTACTCAGTAAGGTCGTTACGGTTTATGGACCTGCGAGAGGGAGACAGGCAGGTTTAATTCATTGCTTACCAGACTGGTGACATCACTGAACCAACAATAATCTTCTGGAGTGGTCACATCAAAGTGGTCACATCTTGGAATTCTTAACAGTGTCATCAGTCTTTTTTTTGTTAGCTTATTAATTTTACATTGAAACGGCTACAGCTTGCTAGAGCTGGAATTCCAATACCACGTTGGGCTCCGTTATGTGCATTAATGGGGAACTGACAGAAAGTGAAAAGCAGAAGTCTGTAGAGGTAAACCTTGTACTTTTCTGGGTTCCCACCAAATATTTGGCAAAACAATTGCATGACATGTTCATGTCCACACATCTACTTTTGGGGGTAGTTTTCATATTCCTTGACTTTCCCATGGCTTTGCACGACTCAGATGTTTTCCCAGGATTTTCCATGACTGTGGGAACCCTGTGTACATGATCTACATGTACGCATAGGGAAGGGATACAATAGTGTATGCGCTTACTGAGATGTGACAGTAGAGCCACAGATATAGGAAAATAAACCTGTTTAATGTCTTAGCCTTTGAGAAAGATGCTGCTAGGATATAAATGTCGGGCCCTTCAGGTCAATATTTTGGTTGTTGAGCAGTTTGCAGCATTGCCTCACACAAAATGTAAACCCTGTCACCTTATTGTGTCTCTATCTTGCAGGGTCTTAGGGCCTTTCCGAAACGGAGGCTCAGGCTCCGGCTCCATTTCATGAATCCATTCCAAAATTAAGGGTAGAGACTTTTGGCTGCGGTTCGGAAGTAGATCCATTGGTTTGAAAAGGAAAACAGATCTCCAGCTTCAATGAAAAACTGCAACCTATATTTTCAGCATATGGATGACAGAGCTGGAGCCTGAGCCCCCGTTTTGAAAAGGCCCATATTTAACGGAATCCCATCTTACTTGATGTTCTCAGTGGGTCCTAGGATGGTTCTTCCCAATGCAGTGCCCTGGTAGGCTGTGGCATGTAAGTGATCGAAGATGACCTCCTGTAGGTTGGTCTCTACCTCCTGCATCTCTCTCAGGATCACGCCCCTCTCTCTCTCAATCTCCGCCTCTCCCAGGGTGCTGTTCTGAACGATGTCCGACAAGATTTCCACGGCTGGTTCGGAAAAAAAGGTAAAATTCATCAGACGTTCGAATGGACTCGGCCAAGGTGTATGTAGCAGGACAATATTTGACAAAAGTGGTAAACCCCCTATGGAAATTGCTGGTACTGTAAGCCAGAGGTTGCAGGTACAGGTCCCAGCACAGATGAATATTCTTGGCACATTCTTGTTTGATCAGTCTGCTTGAAACATGCCACAATGACATGGCAATAAAAACAAGAATGTCTTAAATCTCCATCTCTTAGCAGTAGGATCTAAATTAACACCTAGCACATCATCTGGGTCTGTACCAAGTTAGGCAAGCTGACCCCTTATAGTCCCTAAGCCAAATAGACCTCTCATCTTCTGATATCCATCAATACTAGGGGATCAATCTCAGTGGTTTTCAGATGTCGGTACGAGGTGAAGCAGTCCCTTCTTTTACCTTTGGGTAGATCATTGGAGAAGCTCTTTGCATAGTAGACTGTCTGTTCTCTAGAGGTATATGCATTGAGATGAGCTCCCATGTTCTCAATCTCCAATTCCAGATCCATCTGAGATCGGTTCTTGGTTCCCTGAGCAAGATACACATGCAATGTTCAAATAATGATCAAGCTTTGATAACAATATCAAATGAAATCTTTCACAAAGCAATACATTATCTCACATATACTCAGTAAATGAATAAATGATTTTTTTTTAAAGTGAGAAGTAATGAATAATAGCAAAGATAATAAGGCTGTAAAATGAATGTTTTTATCTCTGGTTTAAATCAGTATGCCAGCCCGTCTTTGTGAATGTTATACTCAGCAAACAATCGCCAAGTCAAAAGCAGTAAACATCACATGAAAATTGGGTTGCTAATCCTGTTTGATCTAGGAAGAGTTTTCATGCTTGCGCAAATATTGTGCTTAAGCAGCTCTATGAAATTGGCATCATGAATCTTTCTTCTGACAATACTCTACCTTGAATGCCATATGCTCCAGGAAGTGGGCTGTGCCATTGTTCTTTGCATTTTCATATCTGCTGCCTGCATCTATCCACAATCCCACCTGGAGGAAAAGATTAAGAGAAAAAAAGAAACTGCATTCATTCCTGTGACCTATGTCAGGCAATGTGAACTGTACCTGCAAGTGGAGAATAATAATAATAATAATAATAGCGGGATTTATATAGCGCCATTCCATCTAGATCAAGGCGCTGCACAACACATGATAATAAAACTATACAGGATAAAGGTGACTTTTTAAGTGTTTCCTGAATGATGTGATGGTATCCTGTGATCTTATGTTAGATGGTATTGTGTTCCAAAGTTTTGGGCCAGCGACTTTGAAGGCTTTATCCATAGAGGTGTTTCTAGATCTCGGGACAGAGAGGAGTGTGGAATCATAACTGGATCGAAGACCAGGCCTGGATACGTTGAGGTGGATGAGGTTATGAAGGTATTGAGGGGCTGTGCAATGAAAACATTTGAAGACAAGGAGAGCCATCTTAAATAAGATTCTTTTCCGAATGGGAAGCCAGTGAAGTTGGGTCAGTAATGTTGAAGCTGATGTACCCCAATCAGCGTTGAATATAATGCGTGCAGCTTGGTTTTGTAGTCGTTGAAGTCTATCAAGCGATGACTCCGTGATACTGTATAGTAGAGAGTTGCTATAATCTAGACGGGACAGGACCAATGCACGAACTACATGGTGGCAAGTTTCATGATCCAAGAAACGGCGAATTCGTGAAATGTTACGAAGTTGGAAGTGGATGCTGCGGTTGAGGTTCAGAACGTGAGTTGACATTGACATGGATGAATCGAAATGGACCCCAAGATTGCGGACAGATTGCGATGGTGAGATGATAGTGTCCCCTACTTTCAGAGTGATAGGAGGTAAGTTGCGGAGACTGTGTGTGGAAGCCATTATCAGAAATTCAGTCTTTGAGTCGTTGAGTTTAAGCTTGTTATTTGTCATCCACATCTTGAGATCGAGTATGCAAGTGGACAGTCTGGTAAGTGCATGGTTAATTGAGTCCGTTTCATTAGGGTTGAAACTGCAGTATATCTGAATGTCGTCGGCATATAGATGGAAATTAAGACCGTGTTCGCGAATGATATCTCCAATTGGCTTGGTGTAAACGGTGAAAACAAGGGGTCCTAAGACTGAACCTTGCGGGACCCCGTACTGCAGTGACTTCCGATGTGACAGGGTGCCGTCAATACTGACACTGCAGGACCGATCGCTGAGGTAACTCTGGAACCAGGATAATGCTTTTCCAGTCAGGCCAATGGACTTACTAAGCCTCTGGAAAAGGATCAGGTGATCTACGGTGTCAAAGGCGGCACTCAAGTCTAGAAGAACTAAGAACACACCTTTGGAGTCACCAATCATCTGCATAATATCGTTTTTTATTGCCAGTAGTGCAGTTTCAGTGCTGTGGCCGGATCTATAAGCAGATTGTCGAGGTTCCCATAGACTGTGATCGTCCATGTGCGTTTTGATGCGCGAAGCAATGACCTTTTCGATGACCTTCGACAGAAAAGGTAGGTTGGACACCGGACGATAGTTGGCTAGTATTTGAATGTCAAGCGACGGTTTCTTGAGAATTGGAGTGACAATAGCATGTTTGTATGAATCTGGGAAGATACCTGTGGTTATCGATGTGTTCACAATATGAGTTATAGTCGAAAGAAACGAGTTGGCGTGAGCCCTTAGAAGCCAGGTAGGGATGATGTCAGAACTGCATGATTTATTTGTTGAAGCCCCGAGGATTTGACTGATCTCCTTACAAGATGAAATCTCAAAGAATGCCAAACTATTAGGAATTAATCAAACATGTTTAGCATATTCTATTCATTAAATGGTTCTTCACAATGGATCTTCTAAAATGTGTACACCGACAACTTTTAGATTAACAGGAGTCACTTTCAGAAAGCCCTACAATCGATCGTATAAACTTGAGTTACAAAGGATAACCAATAATATCTTAGTTATCCTACGTAGGGTTTCAATGAATCACAAGTCCTACGATTCATAGCAAGTTATGATGAGTTTGCCAAAATCGACCCCAGTAATATCAAAAGTTTGAACATAACATATGATTCACAAAGCCTGTGATTTTCAGCTATGATTTGAGAATAACTTGTTTGAAGTGAGGTAATCAAAGTCACGCGATGTCATATTGCTGGTAGCGGTGTTTCGGCTGCTAGTACTGCTAGTCTTCATCAGGCAACTGAAAAACTTGGTGCTGCGGAGTCTGTTACATCCTGTGGGACTCACAATGCCGTGATCAGTGAACTGTGGACGGGTCACTCCAGCGGACATCGTATGGCTCACTCTGCGGTCAGCTGGGGGCGTGTCCTCGGTGTGGCTCTGGCGGTCCGCGTGCGCGTTCACAATACCATGCTCAGCGGAGCCCAGATTGAAGTGGATCAAAAAGCAGGGTGTGTCCAAATAGTTCATTTGAATTAGGCACTGCTCTGGTAACTAAACTCTGAGCAATACTCACACTCACTCCATACTTACCGTACATGTTGGTATTCCTGAATCTTCAGAGGCTACCCTGAAGCCATTACCCAGTGAAGAGATCTTTGTTTCTGGCACATTGACAAGCGTCTGTTGGTATGCAGCAGACTGAGTGGACTGGTGCCGACGACATATGGTCACACTGGCTGGACGGGCCTGTAAAGGAATACAATAAAGAAGAGTTACGAGCAAAAGAGGATTTATGGCCAAGCAAGAATTCAACAGTGTTTAAATTAATAAAAATGTGAGAATTGCAGACATAGCAGAGACCTTGTTGTTCCAGATCAATGCCTCAATGTCCCTGGTCACTGACATCGGTAATTGACCTTGGTGACCCTGATTATTGCCTTTGCATTCTTAGGCAGATGATTTTCTGAAAAACACATGCATCTCGCAAACTGACAAAGTAAAAAATTGATGGATATTTCTGCTGCAACTTTTCAGTTTTTGTTCTGTAAATGTTGATTGCCATTCTTTGTATATAATGACCAACTCCCAAACAAACTGTCGCTCAATTGCAGAATACCCCGCCACTCACCTCTCCCTCATTGAAGCATTGACATTGTCGCTCCACTTCTCAGCTTCTTGACCGCTCATAATGTTTGTGCACACGGCTTTTAGTTTTGAGTTGCGGGGTATTCTGCAATTACTCCCAAACTGTTGAAGTGTAATTGTGTTTTCTTATACAGGGCTGGGATGGTCGTAGTCGTATTGTAAATGATTGTCAAAGACAAAGTCAAAGAAAGCCATAGCATAGGTCATGTCATGTGTCCGGAAAATGGACACGATTTTGTGTTCAGATTAGCCGGCATCCTCGCCGGTCATGCCGGTCGGTAACGACCATAACAAGAACGCTAAAAACACACTCTTTATCTTTAACAAATCTTATTTTTCATCATGTTTATCATACTTGGGCTTTACAAAATGCATTTTCAAGAGGATTCATGATTAAATGTACTTACCAGCGCTGGTGATGTCGAAATTCTCGCCAAGAGATTCGCTGATCTCGATAACCACGACGCCATTTTGGTTCACACAAAATTCCGAAACTCATGAATATTCATAATATATAGTCGGGTTCCACGCCGAATAAATTAATTTCCGCGTATTACCAACAGCTTGCTTCTAGACGCAAGACGAAGATAAGTTTAAACCTGGTACCTAGACTTATGCCCACGTGTATGCATCGCAACACCATTCTTTGCCCCAGACGAATTGCACCATTTCGTACACGTACTGCAGCTAGCAGCTTGCGATATGCAGAGACGAATTCTTCCGTGAAATTCAACTTTGCAAAAAACTCAAGTGGTGTGTATTGCATTTTGATCAGTTGAGGGGAAACGATGCTTTGTGTAATGTTAAGCTCTTGCTGACTTGTGATCAGTTGTACTCGAATGGATGACCCAAGTTTTGTCAAATGTTAAAATTTCCTGTCAAATTTATTTTTAATGTTTACTTCACACACAGTTCACTGCACTTGCTGCATGCGGACTTGAGAATTGTCCACGCCCCCCCACTTGCTTGAGTTTGACATTGTTGAGTGCAAATTTTGTTTTAAACTTTGCACAAACAACACAATTTTAAATCTCCTGCGCAATCGTAAAATTGTGCAATAAGATTTACAGCGCAATTTTTGAACAGTGCTCAATGTTTCAACCCCTTTTTTTCCCAATTAGGCCAATAGTATCGTCCGGTCATGTGTTTTCACCCGACATGTGTTTTCGCTCCCCAAATTCGACTCCCGTTTACCGCGAGATCGTGCGAGATTCTTTGTGATCAGTATGCATGAAGTGATGACTACACTCAGGGCTATCTCCGACATTCAGGATGTTGAGAATAAAGTTTCCAGTCCTGAGTGATACTCAAAAGTTAAAATACTAGGTGGTTTTGGGTGTATAATGTATATTACTAATGCATTTTAAGGCTAATGTTCAAACGTTTATAAAAGACACAATCTGTGGTCAAATATTCCAAACTTAACTGTCATCTGCTCAAACAACTTTCATTCTTCAGATGTGAGACGGCAGGTCATGTGACCCTGTTGCGATCTGGGTTTTTTTGGCATGCCAATGAGACAAAAGTGTTAAAGTCTTTCTGTAACCGGAGTGACAGTGTTTTGTTTTTCTCCTTTAAATTTTACCTTTGATAAACTGATGTATCCATGTTTAGGCCTCTCATAATGATGCCAGATATTATGAGAAATGCTGTGATAATATTTCGCATCAAGATAAACAATTATATTTAATTTTATTTGCCTTTAAATATGTCATGCATGATATTGTTGATAAATTATCTATAATTCACAATCTTGGAATCAAGACTGTTTTAGAACCTTTTTAAAATAAACTCAATTGACCCAGTAAGAAGAATCGAGTCAGGACAATATTCCAGCCGTTTTTTGAGT
Organism: Astropecten irregularis; assembly: GCA_963971285.1. Classification (NCBI taxonomy): domain Eukaryota; kingdom Metazoa; phylum Echinodermata; class Asteroidea; order Paxillosida; family Astropectinidae; genus Astropecten; species Astropecten irregularis. Next base: position 19,613,611 of record OZ020244.1, on the reverse strand, counting down.
GACTTGGTGCGCCATAGCTACCCCGATGTCAATGAACTTTGCCGCTCAGCTAAGGGGGTGAAAACACATGACGTCACGTTTACATAGCGGAATTGGTATCCCTGTAAATGACGGACAATATTTTCAAAGAAAAGACTTGAACTTCGAGGATTTTTACAGATAATAATCTGGGAGTGTCAAGTTGAAAGGTGTGAGGAGTGATTTTCTGACATTCCATTTTGTTTCCATTTTTGAGAAACTTTCCTGTTATCGGAGCGAAAACCGATAACTGCAGGATAATTAGTATAGGATAGTGTGTACTAAATATTAGTTTAACAATACTATAATAGATCAGCGCGGATATCCGGGTTCTTTCATTCTCGTGAACTTGACAACCGATGAAAACCAACATGTAGGTGGCGCAAGCTACAGACAAATCACGCACAAACCCTTGGTCGTCGAGACATCAAGTCATGATTCAGAATTGTTTTCCCACGTATTTTTGTAAAGAAGCAGATTCGTGTTCAGTATGACTGCCATTGTCAAGTCATAGTTTGTCCTCAGACAAATACAGATGTGATGCTTCTTTGATGTACTGCATACTAAGATTAAACAATCCTGGCAGCTTATTGTCTTAAAAACCATACAACTTGCCGCTTTGTTTTCAGCGCTTTTTAAAAAAATGTATATGGTCGGGGCATATTTTTGGGTCAGGCGGGTTACGCCAATACAACAATTTTTTTTTTATGGCCTAACTAGTGCTATTTTGAACCAATAAAGGCAGTCCAATATCTAGGCACTCAATGTCATAAATTATGGGCTTTATTCAATTGCATTGATCTGGCTTCCAATTTTAATTAAGCATTTGTTTGAATGCTTGGGTCATTTAGCAGATTACCTAGTCAAACCATTGGAAGGTGGGGGATGTGGATGCACAGTTGTTACAAGATTTGATATTCGTAGTTATTACATTCTGTACTCTGCTTGAAATCAATCAAAATGTTTTTTTTATTTTCTTTCTTTAGATACTTTGACAGTCATCATCAACATGGCAACTAAATTGGTTCAGTGGCTGTCAGCTTTAGTACTCTTTGCCAGTGTGTGGAGTGTTTTTGTATTTGACCTCGTCTCTGTCGATGCCAGGATCAAGGAAGTCATCGTACCAGTAAGTTATTTGGTTACAAATTGATATGGTTTAAGATTTGTTTCTTATTACTGATGAGTTTATGCATGCACGTCGACCACTGCACCATATTTTAAAAACATTTACCAAAATAATTTATAAATAATTCTAATAATTTGCATTTCTTGTTATTTTTCAGCTGCCTGTCTATTTACTGATAGTCTTTGGGGTATGTTTCAGATTTATTGTTTTGTTTGAAATAATGTTCATAAGTCAGTTTTACTTTAATACCATTTTTAGAAATCTTACAGGCCTGGAATCTGGTTTTGAAAGGGGCAAGGCCACTTTTCCATTGCAAGGGGCACTTCCATGTGAAAATCATAATGTCTATGGAAATATTTGAAGGGGCACCAAGGCCAAGAACCAGGCCAACGAAGGTCATAGCCCCCGTCAAATTCCAGGCTTTATCTTATTGTTGTCCCTTTAAAAAGAATATAAGCAGTTAGCATTAACCTTAACTTATCCATTTCCATGTATTGTAGGAGTTTAAATAGAGTTCTTGGCAATATGAACCAGGCTCCTTATGTGGGGCTTAATGACCCAACTTGTGAATGATTTTCAGAAAATGTCATTTAGGAATACTTTTGATCAAATTCGGGAAGGTTTGTCGTAAAAATTGTTCTGAAGTTGGGGATGGTTTATGATATTTTTTGAGTGGAAGTTGTACATGTAATAGATTTACAATTTGTCAAAAAAAATTTGTATAATTATATTTTGTTTTTGATGTGCAGTGCTTCTCGTTAGCAACCATCGGTTACCGTGTGGCAACATTTAATGATTGTGAAGAAGCAGCAGAATCTCTTAAAAAGGTTAGTAATCAAAATAAAAAAAAAATGAACAAACTACAACACAAGCAAACCTTGACCCCACATAGAATGACCAATAAAACATATCACATTGTTTATGTACTGGTATGTATCATGTGATGTACCGGTATATATATTTATGAAGGCCGCATTCTGAAACAAGTTGATTTTTAACTTGCCACACGAATAAAAGCTCAACATTTTCATGCAGAACAATAATTCAGTGGTGCCATGCTCAATTCAACCGAGTCCAACATTTGCTAAAAATGTGGGAGGCCAAACTGCTGAATCCAACAAATCCAGCTCTGAAATAACTACTGGCTGTCCTGCAATTGGACTGCTGAATCCAACAAATCCAGCTCTGAAATAACTACTGGCTGCCCTGCACTGGACTGCTGAATCCAACAAATCCAACTCTGAAATAACTAGTGGCTGTTCTGCACTGGACTGCTGAATCCAACAAATCCAACTCTGAAATAACTATAAACCATCTGTTAACTGCTCAATCCAACAGTGTCCAACAAGCAGTAAAAACAGTTGGAATCTGTTGTACTGAGCATGGTTAGTGTTAACTGTCATAAATTGTTGTCTTCTCTGCTTGTAGGAAATCGAGGAAGCCAGAAAAGATTTGAAAAACAAAGGATTCAAGTTCACGTGACACAAAAGTGACTACGGTACATACACGTTGGCTTGGACTTCCAGATGACGGATCATCATCAGCGATGGTGTCCCAGGTCTTGAGGCAAAGATTTTGGAGGTTTTCCGAAGTCTCAAATGATTTGATAAGTTTTCAATCGGTATTATGTAAGATGATTCTTATAATTAAATCTCATTTTTCCTGATCATTGAAAGGTGAAAAAAGAAAAATTAACTAGCGCGGGATTTGAACCGTTGACCTTCTGAATGCCGTATAGGCGCTCTACCAACAGAGCTGCCCTACGTTGGTGGTGACCCCAATAGTCAATTATCTTTGTTCGTTTGGCAGTCAGAAGCAATGAAACCATGCACATACTGCTATATCCCAGGGATCATTTTAACGATACTCACAGCAATGCTGCAACCTGAGAACAATACAGTATTTTTCCTAATAATAGATTATGACTATTTCATTGGATGGGAGGCAATGGCATCACTGGGCTGAAGTAAAGTGTATCATGGGGTAATTACCTTAATCATCCTCAGGCTCAGGGCCTTTGAAATAGTATCCACCCTATTGTGCTGCATACCAACGAAGCCCTGGGCACAAGGTTGTACTTGAACACTGTAGCCTGTAATTATGCACAGAAGAGAAGGGATAAATTAAGCAAATCATTATACAGCGATCAGTGTGTAACTTCTTTCTCACAGGATCATGATAGCCATACACTGCTGTTTAAAGAAAACTGTTTTATATTGGACATATTGGGTTTTAATTTTTTTTTTTTTTTTTTTTTGGGGGGGAGCTCATTCATTCCATTTTTCAAAAGGAATATCATGTAAGAAACCTGTGAACATTTTCAAAAAATCCAGCGTTCATATTTTGTGCGAAAACAAATAAATAGTGCTTTGTGCATTTATACTGAACTTTGTGCACACTATTGTGATTCCCATCATATCGTGTTTAATGTTGATTGCTATTAAATATTTCACAGGAAGATTGTTACGTATACATGAAGTTTTTAGATTGAAAATAAACCATGTTGTTTATCCATACCAATCCCTTACCTACACTTCCTCAAAAGGTCACGGTGGTGTGTAATCCTGTTGGGTTCCGTTAAATTTAATACATATAGCCTTCGATAAAGATCCTGCTAGGATCGAAACTCATCAGGCCCTCCTAACTCTCAAGCATTTTATAAATTTCAGGTCATTTTGCTGATGAGCAGTTTGCAGCAGTTTATCACTTGTATTAAATTTAATACACCACCGATTACAGTACATGATGAAGAACTGGTAACACTGAAAATTGCTGAAAATTTTGGTTTTTGATCGACACATGCACACATGGCCCAGCCGGACGAACTCTGTGATTTGTCTAATAATCCCAGTTGGTGAAAAGAACAAAAACTGGTGCAAAGATTATGATTATTGTCAAATTGGTGGGTTGTTTTTTTGGGGGTCACTGTAGCATTGTGCTGTAAATGTAGATTCCAAATAAAAATATGTATGTCTGTGTAATAACTGAATACTTACTTTGTAAGGAATTAAATTTCTCATGATGTGAACTGCTGCATTTTGACTACCCTGGTACTTGCCCACAAATGGTCAACAGAGGGCGCTGTTGAAGAACCCTTCCCTACTAGAGTTGAATATTGCACACAACAATGCTCAATATTAGACAGGCACAAACCAGCCTAACTCAATACAATGTGTTAATGTTAGTTTCAGTATTGCTGACAGTTTTAGAACCTGAGGAATGTCTGAGGCTATACAGCAGTGGTGCAATTCAGTTTACCAACTGAGCTATCCTGCCCTTTGTTGGTACAATTAAAGGTGTCTCACAGGCGTTTAGGTTGCACAGACAAATGATGATGAACATGTCACCTTTCATCTTCTTTTCTTTTGAATTTTTGAGATATACTCATTCTCAGCTGACCACCCTAAAACAAGGTATGGATCACTCCAGTCAAAGAAGCCATTTAAAAAAAAACATCCCTCTGCAAAGCGGCTGAAATAAACCCACTTTCTCACCCAATTGCATCACAAATGGTCACAAATGGAAGCCCAGAGTCCAGGCAGGAGGTCCAGTGCCCTATTTTGGGACTATTTACTTGGGTGCACCCCTATGACTTATAAACCCTGAGTTCTTTATGGCCTGGATATTTCTCATGTTCTATATACAGCCTGGTTAATGGCCGAAGTAAACGAAATCAAAATGTGCAAAGAAAACCCAAATAAAAGAATGTTCTGTTAAGACAATGGGCACTTTATTCACTCTTTTGAGTTTCTCTGGGTTACTCATAAACAGTACACTTGGGACACATAACCCATGTATATTACTCAACTACTTGTACAACATAAAGGTTAATATTAATAATTTGTTTTAACATAACATTCAATGAACAATTAACTCTCACAATATCATAATTAGTCCTTCGATGTCACTTTGCCGCGATCCTCACCTTGTTTACATTTTGGTTGGCTGTTCACTAAACCTGAATAGGTCTAGGTTACTATGACAACAGGCAAATACAGTTTCCATCCATAGGATGAAATACTGGCTGCCGAAATACAGAGGTCACATGGTCATTTGCAGTTCATACAAGAAAAGTATGAACAATCTTTGGCAAAGATTTAGCAACTGAGAAATTTGGCAATTGTGTGCACACCGTGTGTGAAAATGGATGTTGTTCCTAACTTTGGAATCATTAATTAGTAACTCTTTCTCACTGCATGGTCAAGCTTTTGTTTGTACACTTTTCAATAACAATAAACCAGGGCCCAATTTCATGGAATCCGTTACCATTAGCAAAAATTCTTCGCTTATGGTAGCAGATTTTTTGTTGTTACGGTTAGCGTATTTCACGGAAGAGTTTCCTTTTTGGTACCCGGTAACGGTAAGCAAGGAATTTGTGCAGAATGCATATGACAGCCCGTTAGCAGAAAATGATGATGGTTACCCTAGAAATTCTTCGCTAACGGAGAGTCTTGCTTACGGATTCCATGAAATAGATTTCACGCGTAGCAGTGCCCGTTAGCATAAAAATAGGCCGTAACGGATTCCATGAAAGTGGGCCAAGATGGTTTACTTCAAGTAAACTATGAAAACCGCCACCGGAAGCATTTACTTACTTATTTGAACATGAAGCAAACATTAAGAATTGTTCAGTCCAGTCCCATAGTGTTAAAGGTAGTATCATACTTTGGTAAGAAACCAAAACAGAAATGTTCACAGATTTACGTATAACTTTATATAGGGTATGAAGATGGTGGTGGTAGAAACATACATTTTTCCGCCTGAAATGCTGTATTTCTCCAGAAAAGAGTAAAACAATGACCAAGAATCTTTTTAATCGTTTAAAAGATCAATAATAAAAGAGAAAAGACTTAAGAAATACTGTTGCCGTTTTTCATTGTTTTCTCAAAAAGTGGGCACCGTACATATGGGACCGAATTTTTCACAGATGATTGTTACTGTATATGTCTTAATATTTTTGCCCATTCATCTGCATTTCTTTGACAAAAACCAAAGTATGATATTACCTTTAAAGCACAGGGTGCTAAGTGTTGTCTGTGTATGGAAATTTTTTCAATGTTTAAATTCTTGACTATGAATAAATGCAATGTGTAGAGTATGCACTATGCAGAGTTCATAAAACCCAAGTCTTTCTCTTCAATCATGCCAATATGATGTGCAACCAATCTGATAAAGCAAATGACACATGGGACAGGGAACTGGCTGAATGTCAGCATGGATACCAAGTAAAAAAAATAATCAAGTGTATCCTGAAAAAAACAAAAACTTATGGCTATTGGTTAGTGAAGTGTTTTTCTTTCTTTTAAATGTTTTGTTTACAAGGAGAATCTTTAGTCCCTATTTTGCTTACCTTGTGCACATTAGTAATGAGCTCATTATCTGTTAATTAGCCCGTTAAGGAATATGTTATACATGTATATATCTATCTATCACTATTACTTTAAAACCTAAAACAAATGGCAAATATTGCATCTAATTGCCAGTAAAATTCAACTGCAGAAAAATAAACTTTTTGGTTTTCAGGATCATACCTCAGACAAATGAGTGTCTCCCAAAAGAATTAGTTACAGAATTTTACTTATAGACTGTCCTTCCTTCCTCTGTTGCCCGTCCAGTCATTGCACAATGATTAAAGAATTTCTGACACTTCACTTAGAATATTCAACAACATCACATTACTTACTTAACAGCAAGGAGTTAAAAATAGACATCCCTCTGTTATATATTACAAACTATATATACAAATAAAGTACTCAAATAAACCGTATTCACATTTGTGTCAGCAATGTGTGACATGATACAATAATCATATAGTATGACGAATAATGCTCAATAATCTAGCAAACCAATTTATGACACCAGAAAACTACTGACAAGGACTGATACTTCCATATAATAAAATACATCTTATGCAGAAGGGATACACCAATGGTCCTGTAAAAAGAGAAAAATAATTTCGTTTGTGAAAATGGCATTTATTTTTTGTCAGAACATCCCTTGAAACCATAGCCACTTATTTATTTATTTTTTCAGTATTTTTCCTGTATAGTTTTATAACTATAAAGAAGAGACCGGGTTGGTGAATATGAAAAAGAATGGGGAAAAACCGTTGAAAATTATCATGTGTTTACAAGTTCAACTTCGACACTGAACCATTAACAAAGTCTCCCTATGGAAGAACATGCACGTGGTGCATAAAGAGACCAGTTACTGTTTGACTTAGGCTAAAACCCTAAATTATATAACAAGTATTTGATGCAAGTCAGTGAAGTCGTGTGATTTTTCTTTTTAAAACTAGTGATCCCAATCCTTTGAAATGAAAATACTGAACATTGCACTAGTACACCTAAACAGTGAGGGGACAGCCTTGACATTTTTCCCTCACTTGAAGAAAAGCCCACAAGCCTGTGTGCCATTCCTTGTTATTCTTGTGCTGCTGTAATGTTAGTCCGGAACTCCCTTTCCAATTTTACAGATTAAAAGTTCTGAATGACATTTCTCTTGAGAAGGGGGCAATGAAAGGGAAGGATGAAGGCCATTGAAATAGCTGACAAATGAAGATTTCATCTTGAGTACACGTGGGAGAGACAGCCATGAGGAGTGTATTATTATGTAGTAGCCCTGGCTATCCACTCAGGATTTCTTCACGGAATTGAGCAAGGCAACATGGTGAAAAAATATGCCCATGCTTTGTCCAGTCACTCAGTACACTATACAGCAAAGATTCTATAGCTGCGCAACATAGGGCCTGTTTGTTTATGGCGAATCCTGCGGATCCGGATCCCGTTTTAGCGTACCCTGCATAGGACGTGGATCCCAAAATCAGGGATCCTTTGCATTAAACAAACAGGCCCATAGCCTATACTCTTCCAAAGTCACGCGCATGATGAAGTACGCACAGGCGGCCATTTTAGTGAGCCAAATTTACTCATTTTCATTTGATCGTGATTCTGGCCGAATTCGGGGATGAGATTGACCAATGATAAGTGTCTGAAAACAGCTGACACTAGGGAGCATAAAAAAGTATGAAATCTGAAAATCTCCTATACTTTTGTACACAGCCTGTGAGAAAAAAAATCTGAAATCCAAAAAAAAAGTCTGAAATCAGATTTTAACCTGAGAAATCTAATATAAAAATTATTCAGGTGAAAGTTTCGCTTTACAACAATTGAATTTGATGTTAATAACATCAGAAAAAGCTCTGTTTCATACTCAAAATGGCAGCCAAATGATACTTCACTTTTTGGGCTGAGTAAGCTATCTTGTGCCGTAAGCAGCGTTATCTTTGCTGTCCAGTATGGACTGGTCTCACAAAGCATGGGATATTTTTGGCAGTACTAGCACCAGTTCCTTCCCCACCCTTAAAAAACCCTGATAAATAAGAAAAATAGCCTTAATCTTACTCTGCACAAAGACATCAAACCTAAGTTGGTGCAATAGTCAGTTAGTGCAGCATACATTGCAGTTTGTGTCATTTTATGTCCTATAACCATCATACATTCACAAAGAAGTTTAGTTTTGAATAAAAATGAAACATTTTTCTATGTATAAATTAGGTCCCTCCTTCATTTACAGATAAGGGACACCCCCGCTTTATTATTTGTTTTAACTTTAAGAGTGGTACAGCCATAGGTTTACAGGTTCGCCCCAAGATGCACCATTGTAACTTTGACACCCCTGTTGAGAAGTGGAGTGACCTGTTACAGATAACTGAGGATGCAGTGGTTGGGATTGGTGTTGGGCAGCATGCTTTAGTGCTGTTACAACATCAATCCTGACTGCTGTGTCCTCTTTTAACTTTCCTTTCCAGCAAGTACAAAGATCACCCATAGTGTTCATCCGCATACAGCCCTATTACATGTAACCAATATATACCCTCACTATACCAAGCAAGCTTTCATTTAAATAATGCAGTAATAAAAGCAGGAATGAGCAACTCTAAGTATAAACAGATTAAGAATACAATTAAGGTAAAAGCCAATATTATCTTCAGTTTTGGGCTGAAATTTAAATACACACCACTCTATGATATAACTACATTTTGATTTCACATGGGTTTAAGAAAACATTACAATGGATATTTAATCTATTAACATGACAAGATAAACTTAGCTTTCAGTTAAAGACAGGATGTACAGTAAAATCCAAAAGACAAGTGAGAAGAAATTTCCGCAGCAACAAAAATATATACTTTATATGAAGGCAAAACAAAAAATATATCTGTACACAAAGATGAAATAAACTCACCTTATCAAGCATGTTATTAATTATGTACTAATATACGCAAGTACAATGTTTAAAATAACCTTACAGAGGTACATAGAATACAATATACTAAAACATCTTACGTACATTGCCCTCGATTAGTTTTTGCTTGAAATGCAGACCAATACTGCCTAAGTGATTGGACATCACAGTAGCACCTAAGTCTTATAAAAACACCCCAAAAGCAAACAGGCAAAAATAAAGAACAAACAATAAAGTATAATAGTAATTGTTTTCAATCAAAAGGGTAATTATAACAAATATGATTGTCCTGTGGTTCATGAAGCTAGCTCTACATATCTATATAACACAATATTAAAACTGCCTACATGCAGCTCTATTTGGTTAGAATTATACAAAAATAAATATCCTGTTTTTGTTAGACTTTGGTTTATCATTTGCATTCCCTTTTCGTCCAACAACATTGCCAGGAACATTAATTAAACACAGAACACGGGAAAAAACAGCTTTAAGAAGATTGATTAACATTTGCAAAAAGACACATTTTTTTCCCTTTATCTTCAAACTTCAGTGATATCGTAATTGATAAACACACTATAGAATGGAGGAATATGACATGAAAGGCGTTTACGATACGGTGGCTCAGGCTCCGTCTCAGGCTCCGGTTCCATTTCGTGAATGCATTCTGAAATAACTAGTATCAAAATAGAGGCTTTTGGCTGTGGTTCTGAAGTACTAGTTTCTCTAGTTTGAAAAGGAAAACAGAGCTTCAGCTTTAAATGAAAAACCACAACCTATATTTTCAGCATATGGATGCAGTCAGATCTGGAGTCTGATCCTAAGCCTCCGTTTTGTAAACACCCCATATGTGCTGCTGAGGATTTACTCTTACAATGTAAGTGTTAAGAATATGTCCGCTGAGCAAGAATAAATTAAGCCGATTCTACAATTCCACAATTCCACAAAGTCAATGCCAGGGTCATCACAAACTATAGAGGGTGTGCAGTCACGTGATCAGGATCTATTTTGGACGGCAACACTGTACATATGTATAATGCACGTACGTATAGTGTATGTAACCCACATGTGTTTGTGTAGCTTGCAAATTAACCGGACGCGTACGCAGACGCAGAAGTGCGTGCATATGATGCTGTCTGGTAGGTACGCGTGCGCGCATACGCGACGTGTGTGCGTACGCGTGCCGTCCAAAATGGCCGATAAGCTGTCAAGTGACGTCACGTGCACGCTCCCTATATATATGGCCTAAACCTTGAAAAGGGAGTGGCGGGGAATCCAGGTGTATCAACTATGTCATGATAGTGAGTGCTATTACCATGATTACTGACAGTATCATACTGGTACTTTTAATTAATCGTACACAGAATGATGCAGCACTGGTCGCTTAATTTTTATACACACAAAATATAGTTTCAGTTTCAATAAACAAATAATTGTGACATCCACAGGAAATGAATATGATTTCAGATAGAAACCTATGACCTCTGAACACAGGGTACAAGAGATTTATATTACCATGATGACTAAAATATTATGCTCTTATTGTTATTAGATTTTGGTTGTTTAGGCTCTGGTGGCGGACATTAAAGTAAAATTAATGATCAAGTCGTAAATTTAAGTGGGTGACATGAAAATATAGTGCCAATGATTTTTTATTCAATTTTGACATTTCCAAACTGCATGAATTTTTATGGTGTGATATTAATTTTCATGTCTTTTCATCTTTTGAACAATGACAAGGTGAAAACTGTCATTGGGCCGCTCAAAGAGGAAGGCATAATGGGAACTGACACAGAGAGACTCCAGCCCATCATATAAACTGAAAACAAGACTGACGGTTTCTTTAAAACGGCATAACAACTGATACCTCCATCTACCCCTAGGCCCTATCACAGTACATGGGCTATACACATCATATAAACACCATTGATTTATGAATGCTTTTTCGCCGTCCACTTAGTGCGCACAGTTGAAGTAGCTTGGTTTTTAATAGTTATCTCCCAATGAGCCATTTTCCAGAAACACCGAAATTATGACTATGGGATGTCCCCCCGTAAAGTTTGTGTAGAGACTTATAAGTCTTTAATTTTTTGTATCACTCTTTTCTCTTTTCCGTCTGTAACTGAATATACAAGTCATTTTCACCAAACTACTGACCGAACAGAAGATATCACCAACTAAGTGCATGGTATATCTCATTTAGACCTAAATAATGTCCAGTTTTGACCATAATTTTCAGTTTTTTTTGTATTAGATTCTTCAATACACATAGTGTATGCATTATAAGGAGGGGGGGGGGAATGATTGGAAGACCGGGTACTATCACGTTTCCTTCTTAGTTTCCCTGCCCGGTGCCCCGGTGGTGTTGATGGGAATCTTCTCCAGGGGAATCTGCTCAGGCGATCCCACCACCAAATAAGCCTGGTGGGTATCGACCAGGCTGGTGAACATCTTGGAGTGGTCTGCCATCGGACCTTGGGATTTGCTGGTGATGAAGCACTGTCGGCACCACGTGAATGCATTCTGCGCCTTGGCGATGGCTGCAAAAAAACAATAACCAGATTTGATTGGATGTTGAAATAGTTTGATGTCGCGGACGTTTCACCATTTCTCAAGTAGAAGCTACTGTAAAAACATATCATCACTTCCAAGCAAGTTATTCTGTTAGTCTTTAAGGCCTGAAGTCGATTTCACCGAACTTACTATCAATTATAGGACTATTAAGATGCATTGCAGCCCTATGAAGGATATGATATTATAATAATAATACAAATTTGGGGGGCTAATCATCCTTACTGGCAGCTGAGGCGCTGAATTGCAAAGGATGCCGTTACAACGTGATCAAGTTGACAGCGGCACCTATGGCTGCCAGCACAATTCAATCCATATATGATCACGGAGCACAGCCTGAGATCAAAAGTGTTTGATTTTTGTGGAGGGAGGAAAACCGGAGAACACCCTCGTAGCATAGGAGAGAACCAACGCACGACTCTACTCACATGACCCAAGCCAGGATCGAACCCGGGCCACACTGGTGAGAGGCTAACGCACTTGCCACCTACCGATGAGTTATCCTTTGTAACATAAGATTGTTGGGCTTTGTGAAATCGACCCCTGATCACCTTTTGCAACTTACTATGAGGGTGCTGATTAAATCAAAATCAATGCCTATCATTGAGGTCAGATGATGCATGATTTTTTTAGTTTTTCACAATCAAGACAGGGAACATAAATACAAAACAATGCACAGAATCTGACCCAAAATATAGGAGTACAAAAAAAAATCAAACTTTTTCATGACATTTTTTTTTTCTTCACACTATCCGACTGTAAAGCTTGCTGTCAATCCCACGCACTCACACATGGTCCCCCCTTGAGATTTTCCCGAGGACATTAATACGACTTGAACTGCTTCTCAGTGAGGGGTTAGCGTGGACTATACTCCTCTGAAAATGTCAATCCAGGATTTGGAGACACTGGGGAGGGCTTCATGATTCCTAATTCAGGGTCTGGAGACTGCTCCCTCAAGCCCCCTATCTGTGCTAACCGCGTCCTCCATCAGTAGCTATAGGCTTTCAATTATTCAGACTTTTCTGATAAGAACAAGAGTGAGCTGTGTGTACGTCAACGGAACTAGGAAGACTGACGCCGAGTTCGGAGATTGTGTAACCTTCACAGACACTCTAGTGATGATTTGGATTTTGGATTATAAAACTGAGATAAAAAAATCCCCCGGAAAATCCTTGACAATGGAGAAAAAAAAATTTAACAAGCTTGAATGAAAGTTGAAAAACAAGCAGCAGAAATCAGCTTTTACGTTATAGTGTATTCGTGACAAACAATGGGCAAGAACATGGAAAACAAGAGTTCATAAAAACGCTGTTTATGTTTATGTATCCTGAGGGCTCGATTTCACTAAAGGCTAAGACAGATCGTAAAATGCGTATCAATCTTAAAATTGCTAAGCAGAGCGTGATGTCACAATACTCGTTACTATGGAAACATTAACAACTCATCTAAAAGATGAATTGTAAATCTTTGTGAAATCGACCACAGGCCCTCCTAACTCTTAAAGTGACTGTCAGTGACAAGTCGTTATTCTGATATATGACCAGTATGCAGTGATTTGTTACTTGTACTCTTACATCAGACCACAGTAAGCCACTCGAAAATACACAAATAATACATTATTCTGGGTTTTTTTTCTGACAAAACAAACAGATAAAAAAGTTACTACTGTCTCTTACCTGGAACTTTATTTGGCAAATAGCCAACAACCATAAGTGTGACGAGAACAAAAATTCCAACAATACTAACAGCTTGGCAGAATATAAGAAAGATGAATGGTTGAATTGGGAAGAAAACCTGCAATAAGAGCAACAAAAAAAGAGAATAGAAGAGTAAAAAATATGCAAGAAATTAAAAAAAAAATCCTTGAAAAGTGAACTGGTTAATTTTAAGTCATTGAAAAGTGTAAGTAAGAAAAACTGGAGTGGGACTCAAATCTCGGCTCGGGCTCCAGCTCCATTTCGTGAATCCATTCTAGAATTACGCACATGGAAATAGAGGCTTTAGTCTGCGGTTCAGAAGTAGATTCTCTGGTTTGAAAAAGAAAATAGAACTTCGGCTTCAATGAAAAACCACAACCTATATTTTCAGCATATGTATTACAGAGACGAAGCCGGAGCCGGAGCAGGAGACAGATGCTTTTGTTTTTAATGCTGCGCCAGCAAACCATTTCATAGAAACCTATAAAATTGCTGAATACTGACCACAATATAATGCTACCAAAAATTAAGTAGAAGACATACTAAGTGTTTTCTGTCATTAAATATTGGTAGTTTTCTTATCATGTACATTTCGTCATGCTTCTGAATACTAAATGGAAAAAATGGCATTACTCTAAAGTAATAGGTTTTGCGGTTACACCATGTGACATCTCTTTTGTGAGTATGGGTGTGTCTCTGAAAAGAACCGGTTAATCTCCTGAAGGCAGCCAGAGCAAATACTGGCCGGAATAGCAAGTTAACCAGCTCTTTTCAAAGTCACCCGAAACTCACAAAAGAGATAAATATGTCACATGGTATTAACACAAAACCTTTATTTATTTCTGCCATGCATAGCCTCAAATGTAAGTTGGCATTCATTTCTACTTCAAAAATTATATCAGTCATATTTTCCAAAAATCAAGAGAACAGTAATTCTATTTGAAAACAAACAAACAAGCGCGGGTTTTCTTCAGATTTTCAACTTTAATTAATTTGCAGACGGAGAGACTATCAAAATGAAGTGATGTAAAATGACTCACCCTGCCTACAATGACTGGAAATGCCATTTCACCAGTGGCCGCTCCAATCACAACGCAGCTGGTTACAAACCCTGTCAAATCAATCAATGCAAATTCAATTCAAATCAAATTAATTACGTTAAAACCTGCCACTGCAATATTCATGCATACAACTTTTTATTATGACCTTAATTACTGTCAGTTATGGCACATAGAATGAATGATGATGGATGTTTGCTGGTGCCCTGTCATTCTGTTACCTAGCCGAATTGCTGCGCAACATCTTGGAATATATTTTATTTCTGCCTTTCCGTCTGACAGGAATCTTTCCCTGCTTATCAGCACTTGTCAGCACTAGGAGGGGATCCAGGAATTACCAAAAGGGGGCTTGAAAATAACATGCAACAATTAAATAGCAATGGACGCTTTTCAGGGCAATGAAAGCTAGAAGGTTACGGTGGGCCTGATGTGAACTGCCAAATTAATCTTTTTTTCAATCTCTTTTAGAGTCCTCTTCCTCTCTATATGTAAGTTGCTTTGGGTTTGTTGTTGGTTTGTTGGTTTACTTTTTTGCTGAAAGAAAAGGGCGGGGGGGGGGGGGGGAGGGGGGTGTACGCCCCCCTCCACAGCCCCTGGTTCCGCCCCTGACTGTGTAATATATCCTTTTTCTCTGCACACACATCCACTTGATACTCCTTTTTCATATTTTGTCTTCATTATGGTCCTTTAAAGGTGACCAAAGAACTAAATGATGACATGGATGAAGGATGTGAACCTACGAACTCCGAAATACAGCACTATATAAACTGTTAGGATCAAACTGTGAAGTAACAAAGTTGCAGTGTACTCAGATTCTGTATCTAGCAGTTTGCAGCACTCAATTAAAGGCCTGTTTGTTTCAGACATGAGATCAGTGATCCAGCGCGCAAAAGCTGCTGTGGATACCGAATCCTGCATGGGATGTGTGGATTTGCAATAATCACTGATTGCGTGCCTGAAACAAACAGGCCCTAATTCGTGGTCTCAAAATACAGACCATGTGGTAATATATGCAAAGCTACTGCCTGAGAACTGCAAGGCTTTGTTTGATTGTCATACCATATGTAGCTACCCTGTCCTGAAAGATGTTGTTCCAGTTCATGAATTTTAAGGTCATCAAATCCCAGGGTCCGAAATTACGATAACTGGTATACATACATCACTGCATTGCACATACAGAATTGAACATGTATCGGAGGCTGACATTTTTGTGCAAAATTTCATTGAAGGTTGTGTGTTAAATCACCTAAATACCCAAGCATTTCCTACCCATGGATCTACGGATTTGAAAGACTGTGCTAGTTGTCTTCATTCAGATGAAGAATGGGAAAAAAGGTTTTTTTTGTAAGAAGAAACTTTGAGATCAATCTCTTAGCACACACTCTCATAGCAATGAACATCATTGGACCAAAGACACTTTTGCCATATCATTATTGGGGCAGGCCATTGCATACTTCCATTAGGAAAGAACATGGCACAAAGGGACAAGTTTTAGTCAAAACCTGCTGGCAAGAATACTGTCAAAGACCCTGCCATGAGTCATATGATATTCCAAAATGAGGAACAAGTCAATGGGATCGAAATGATGAGCATGCTTGTACAGTTGATTGGCTAGTTGTAACTCCTTCTGTTCCTAGCTCTATAGATGAATGAAGCCCATATGCTGGATGCTTAAGAAGTTTGGGGTCGATTTCACGAAGCCCTACAATCGAGCGTAACTCAAATAACAGATTGATAGTAAGTTACAATAAGCTTGGTGAAATCGACCCCCCACAAATGATGTCCATAGGAGACTAGACTGTAGTCTAGTCTCTCTGTTATTAAACGACTGTTATTAAGTCGATCTGACTGAGATTAGCTGAGGTTTTGCTTACCTGTCATGTGGATGTACTGCTCTGCAAGTGCGATGACCGTGGGATAAACGCTGCTAAGCGACAGGCCGAAGATTCCAGAGGTGATGAAGACAATGACGTAGTTATCCCTCAAACATACTAACAGGGTTAACGCCCCAAAACATCCCAGCTGCCAAAATAGAAATAGAAATAACTTTAAGTTTTCCTACAAAATCCACATTAGGGAGACATGTCCCATAAACTTAAGCACAAAACCTCCCATTTGGAATAATCCATTTTTGTTCCCTTGTTAGGAAACCCGGCTGGACTAAACTTTATAAACAAAGGTTTAAGACCACAAGTATTCCAAAAAATTCTTTCTAGTTTTCGATAAAAAAATATTAGGGCGACACAAATATTAATACCCATTCCTCTTACACTTTTGTGGATGGATTATGAATATCTTAAGAGGAACACAAAATGCTCAATGACAATTAGGCATTATTATTCATTCTGCTCGGATTGTCTCAATGCCAGTCTTCTACTTGGACTAGACGGTGTCTCCTATGAATATAAATTCCTATACTGTTCATTTTCCTCTTTTGTCTGTTAGGATGAGCGGCTTTTAGCATTAAATCCTGGCAGAGAAGGGGAAAAAATATGAAGCAAATACAGGAAATGCATGCATTACGATGAAATGTTCCCTATGAAAGAATGAAGAGACTTGGCATTTTCACCACACAGGGTCGTGACATTATCAGAATAATACTGCTTAAAGCGCCGCCCCAAAACCGCTGAATCGTGAAAAATATTGCTGTGCTTGCTTTTTTTTTGTGAAAGGCTTTCATGGTAGACAGAATATTTTGCCCCTAACAGACTCCATAGAGGAATATGGGTTACATCTGTTTAGAATGGAAATATATACCACTATTCATAATATACCACCGAGAGATTTAATGGTATCTTTTGAATCTAATCATCATACACACAAAGTATATTAATGTAATATGTATATTTTTTAAAATACATGTATTTTTGTAATTTGAATGCAGTGTCTGTTTAAATTCAATTAAAAAAAAATCATTTCCACAAAATATATTCATTTCCACAAACTGACACTTCATGTTTCAAAATTATGATGGATTTGATGAAGAGAGAAGTACTGGAGATCTATACAACCAAAAACCTGTAGAGAACAGCCTTTTTCAATCATTCATTTGCAGAGTAAGATCCTGCTTGGATTGAAATGTCAGGGACTCCTAACTCCGACCATTTCATAGCCTTTAAGAAAGATCCTGCTAGGATTCAAACATCCTGCCCTCCCAACGCTGACCATTCAGCCTTTGACAGTTTGAGAAAGATCCTGCTTGGATTGAAATGTCAGGCCCTCCTAACTCTGACCATTCAGCCTTTGAGAAAGATTCTGCTAGGATTGAAACATCAGGTCTCACTATACTCCGACCATTTAGCCTTTGAGAAAGATCCTGCTAGGATTGAAACATCAGGCCCTCCTAACTCTGACCTTAGCCTTTGAGAAAGATCCTGCTAGGATTGAAATGTCAGGGCCTCCTAACTCTGACCATAGCCTTTGAGAAAGATCCTGCTTGGATTGAAATGTCAGGCCCTCCAAACTTTGACCATTTTATAGCCTTTGAGAAGGATTCTGCTAGGATTGAAACATCAGGCATTTTAACTCTAACCATTTAACCTTTGAGAAAGATCCTGTTTAAAATTGTTAACGTCAGACCCTCCACTACTTCAAGCAAACAATAAAAGTCAAGACAGACCACTCAGAAGAAAAGACAAAAGGATCAGAATGATGACAAGTCTGTGCAATTCTCAAACTGTGACTGATATCACTGTCTGGCCATCTGAAATTGTCTACTCAGTCATCAAAACAATTTGACCGGATAAAAAAACAGATTTCCATTTTTCTCAGAATGGAATAAATTTTTATACATAGCCTCTAGGCCTACATATAAAGTGTTTTTTGGGCTGTCAAATAAAATCAAGAGCTTAAAAAAAACATGGATTTCAAGAAGTGATTGTGTCTGTGTTTTCACAGACTTCCCACAAAAAACGCACTGCCTATAAATTATGCAAGTCACAGCTTACGTGTAGGAGTGATACATTTTTTATGTCGACCGCCCTCCAGCCTGAGTCCCCTTATTAAAAATCAACCAGATATTTACAAACAAGTCTTTGCATCATGCTAAAGGCACAAATCTGGCAAAGGACCGATGATAGGTTAAGTCACATGGAAAAAAAGAAGTGAGGTTTTGGATATCAGGCAGTTTATTGCCACATACACTCATGTTGAAAACAATCTTTCAAATACAGAATAATATGCTAATAAAATATATAAAATGGTCCACAATGTTTTTGAAGACAATAGCAGTGCTACCCAAATTTCTTGAATAAAAGCCAAGTGTTAGTGCCAAATTATTTAAAGTCCGATATTGCACACACTGGCTTTCTGAACCAAATATTTTCTATTTTTTAATTTGGGAACAAATTCTGGCAGCCATTTCTAAATCGCGCATTTTTGTTTTATCAATTTCAAGTCCCTTTCCCATGAATGAATTTATGGAGGTGGCTGAACAATATCAAATCCCTGTGCTGCAGTCCTATAACAATGTGCCGTCTATAAATACTGCCCTGCACAATACGTCGTTTGTCAATCATGTCATGGCAATCTTATTCCCATAGACACGCAATATCAAGGAGCAATTTGCGCATAATTATTAACAGTTTTCAAAGCCTGTCAGGTCTCAGTGGACACAGCGTGATCTGATAAGACGTCCTCCCCGCCAAAGGGTAGAGAGATTCTGACTTCATGGCGTCGTCGTTGCGCATTCCACATAAATATATCATACACGTTTCCATACTCGGTAGTTGCAGAAGCCAAAAGTCAGAATGGTTGATACGTGTCCCCAAGGAAAAAAGGATGCGCACTGAAAAATGTGTGGGTTGGCCTTTCACCATGTTCACACGGAAATTCATCTCCTGACATGATGGCATATACAACCAAATTCAATGTAAACAATCTCAGGACTTCTATGATCAACCCACCCATTCCACCCACCCAAACCCCATCCCCCCACTCCAAACATGCCAAAAATATCACAATTGAATATCAGCCTGATAAAAGGGAGGTTTCACATGCGAACGGATACGCTTAGCTATCCGTATAAACGTCAACAACCGATCTGATATTTCGCAATAGTGAAGTCTATTTCCGACAACAGAGAACCACTTATGTACCTGACTTTGAGGCTAATTTTTGAAATACATAGAAATGACAAATTCATGTTCAGCAAATCCTTTCTTTTTAATCTATACCGTAATCATGCATGCACATGACAAAAAATGAACAGAGAATTACGAAAATACTGATATTCATTACTCATTCAACACTTATGTGTAGCGAGCAAGATACCTGTGCCTCATAGTCGTAAAGCGAATAGCAGAAAAACTTTGACGTCATAAGTACTCAAAAACTGGTGACGTATCCGGCGCGCTAACCGTATCCGTTCACTTGCGAAATCTCTGTAATAGCTGCATTGAGTGCACAATTGCATATACGAATAAAGCTCCCTTATTATTGCTGGTGAAAAAGTAAGGCCCATTAACACATCCAAAGAAATAGACCGGTTATAGGCCTGTATTGGCATGAACACGGTATGAATGGGTGACTGAGTATAATGTCAGATCCTGAGTGCTAGAATGATACTTGCCCTGTGGTGGCGGAGTGGGGAGGCAGATAGCAAGCTAATAGATAGCAGACATGATACCGACTCATTCAGCCCGTTAATGGAGCTCAATTTTCTTTTCAACGGAGATCCGGGAAGGTATAATGTTAAGACCACGTATTTTCTAACATAACATGCGCACAGTCTCGTCTCGTGGAGCCGGGATCAAGTTGTTTACACTGTCCCACTGACACAGATAGTGAGATTAACTGCCCAGGGAAATTAAAACTGACATGGAAACTCTCTGGCTCTGTGGAGGGAGCTCAGCTCCCCTTCCAAGAGAATCAGAAGAGCAGATAAGACATCAATCCACTTGCAAAGCCTTACCAGGTTCGTCATGAGCATGGCTCCTGGAGAGAGCTTAGTGGAGATGGGTATGGACACCAGTCGGCCTAGGGCGAAGCAGCCCCAGTAGACTGAGGTGATGTAGGCGCTGTCCGTGGCTGATAACTCAATAGCTACGTTCTTCATGGCGTAGGCAAAGATGAATCCACCATAGGCTGCCTACAAAGATATGCAAGAAAGGAAACAAAATCAGGAAAATTGTAGAGGGGTGGATTTCTGTTTGATTTATAATGGATGAGATTCACAGGAAGAAGGAAATCGAAAAGCCACTGAAATGGCTTACAACTATCTTGCATTACAATAACAAGTATTCAAGGTATAAACGGATAGGCATAATAGGTGGTATAGATCACATACATGTACGTACAAAACAAAATCCTTTCAACAAAAAATTTCACAACCCTGCTTAGCACAAAAAATTGCTAACCATGAAATTTCTGTCTTAGCAATAAAAACAGGATTAACGACCAAATGTCCATGTATATCATTTGTGATTATTCTTTGGCTGTTGTTCGCTGACCATGAATATCAAACAGATTTTTTTTTACTGTGGTTTGTTTTATTCAACAAGCAAGACATTTGTTGCTAAGCAATTTTTTTGTGCTTAACAGCTCCATGAAATTGACCCAAGTATTATTCAAAGGGAATATCACTTTCCTGAATGTAACACCAACAAGCATATACTGTAGAATACTCATTGTGGGTTATATTGTTGGGCAAGAGAAGTCTAGGACAAAAGTAGCTATAATTTGGCCCAGGGGAATTCATGCAATATTTACATCCCAGGTTGCAGCACTGTTGCGCATATCGGTGAAATGATCCTTGGGGTAAAATGATCCTTGGGGTAATGTTAGGGCGTGCGTGGTTTCATGGGTTCTGACTGCCAAACGAACAAAGATAATTGACTATTGGGGTCACCACCGACGTATGGCTGGATGGCTCAGTTGGTAGAGCACCTGTATGGTATTCAGGAGGTCGCCGGTTCGAATCCCGCTCCAGTCAACTTTTCTTTGTTCACTTTTCAACGACTTTAAATTCAGTCAGTTTCCCTTGCGGTTATTTGATGATAATATTTACATCTCTTTGAAGTGCAATCAATGATCGTGAGAAAGCCCTTCCACTCAAAGATCTACATGCTCTGATTGCTTAACTACCCTGTGGATTGGAAGCAGGGTAACTGTTTCAAAACAGCTTCAATGTAATTACTGCTCTGAATGCTGTTAAGGATCTTGCTGTTTTTCCCAATGCATGATTGACAATCTGCAAGGCAAATTACCCAGCTTGACTCCTTGATGTCAATTTCTTGGCTAAGCTGCACACGGTAGTGTTCTGTGCTAATTATTAATTAAAACCATTTTGTGCTCTGACAGGATAAGTGCAAAAATGCCTGCAATAGCTATGTTCCGTATCCTTAAAGGGATCAGCATATAGGATTTCCAAAGATGTGCGTTTTGGGTGAATTTGGTACTTAAACAGAAGCGAAGGTCTTATAAACTTCCTTGCAGACGTTGTTTCATGTCCCTTTTTATGCTTTGTTCATCTGGATAGCAGAAAATACGGCCGAAATAATCTTGCCCTCCTCCGAATCCTTCACGGTTACCCCACGCTTTTGACATGCTAGCGTTCAAACGATCTTTGGAAAAGACACTAAATCTTGATTTCCTTGATAAAACCCAGCATCTGATGAGCCAAGATTTCCCATGGTGACTGTTTGCATTGTTTACGAAAATTTTCTGTCTCAAACTCAATAAATTTTTGTGGAGGCCTTGCAAATCCTGTACACTGCCTTTAAGCTGTAATCAGCTGCAGAGCCTTGACAATATAGGCCCATATCATTTTATTAATTGGTACCAAACAAGGTGAAAACACAAAAACACTGCAATAAAAGATCCTTCCCGTGCCAAATAGACTGAAACATTCCAGTTTCAATCATCTGTTGAAATCGGAGACAATTCAGGATCTTTGCAAGCAAAAACCGTCGGCTCTGGATGGTTGAACAGGCTTCTGACATCTCGTGACTTGTTTGTTGTACATTTTGAACAAATTTGCCAGGCAATTATGCATGCCACGGTGTATGTAAATGCAATACATTGTATGTAAAAACAAAACAAAATTATGAAGCAACATCTGGTATGACTACATTTGCTATGCAAATGCCTCATAATGCATACATAAGCAGATAGGTGGACTAGAATACTGAATATTGTTTCCACAGGTTGGGGCAATATGGTGTCTGAGTAGACTACCAGTACTGGTTTCTAGCATGCACTTCATTACAATTCCCAATGACGGCTTATGTATATTCCTACTGAAGGACAGGGGACTGATTTAAATTCTGATCAGGAGAGTAGTACCGGTAGTTGATTAGCACACATTAAAGTATTACAGATTGTATAAATTAGCATGTATCGGCTATGTTCAGACACAGTACTCCGGAGATTGAAAAAGGTCTACCTTCTACACTTTATCCATACACTTCAAACCCTTTGCGTCCATACTACACAATGTTAAACTGAAAATGGTCTATCTCTGGTGTTTAGAGGCCACTTGTGTCGCAAAACTCTGAAACCGAACTTCCCTTAATACAGTAGTGACAAAAATCACTGGTGAGTATGCACCCGCTCACGGTCAAGCATAACTGGATGTGGTTGAGATATACCATTCAGATGTCTTAAGGCCCATTTGTAGACAAGTACTACGTAGTCTAGACCATCCCTCTTCGGCGGTCTATGTTTTCGAAGACCGTTTTTAGCACCCAAATGAGTCTATCGTAGACCGTTCAGACATAAGTAGGTAGACCCTTTTCGGTTTAAACCGAAGATAGACTACTTTTAGTACTGTGTATGAACGCCCCCATGGTGGCCCAACTTCTTAGAAAGACCCAATGCCACGGGTATCAATTAATTGATGAGGCCTTGGTTAGCTGTTACCCAGATGATGCTTACCTGAAGACCATCGTACAGAAAGAGAAGAAGAGATGAGAGAAGGGTGACAGAGATGACCTTGGAATGAGACGAGGTGCAGCAAGGTCCGGTCAGGTTGCTGTCATCGTGGGGCGACAAGCTGTCTGCCTCGTCTGTTTCTACAATACATGAATAAAATAAATTGTTGACAAAAAATTATATAAATGAATATTAATAAAGCAATAAATCAGGATGAATATTGCTGTATATACTTGTTTGGATGTATGCACCATCTGTTCATGAATAGCGTTCCGCACTTGCGCTAAAAATAGCACCAGACCTCAGACAAACCATGGACAAACATTGCAACCATGCATACGTGGGTGGGTGTGCGTGTACATGTACACTTCATGTGTGAGTCAATGTTTGTCTGACATCCGGGGATTTTGTGACGTCATTAGTGCGGAGCGCTATTGGAAAGAAGTGTGGGACCTGTTGAGTTTTCCACGGGGAAATATGGTTAGAATGGAACAAGGTATAATGTCTCCAATGTATGGGAAAGTAAAGGATAATCATGGCACAATTTCTAACTGGATATGGTTTGAAGGGAACACAACAGCTACTTTCAGGTTCCCACTTTTATGGGGGTGCTCGGAACAACATTTTCCTCGGCAAAAAGTTCCCACACAAAACTGATATTTCAAGGCAGTTATTTTCTGCTTAAAGGGCATGTACAACATAGGTAAAAGTGCCAGAATAGGTGCAGGATGCTCATAATTTGATTTGCCATGGAATAAAAACAAACATGAAATTTCCAGCTCATGTCATCATTGGAAACAGCTAGAAAACAATGAAAAACCGTTGCAATTGTTACACAAATTTTGAAATTTAGGTTTGATCTTACCCCGAGATCAAATTCGTTTTTGGTCTAAATTCAAATTTGATTGAGTAAAACCTGATTACAAATGATCAATTATCTCCATCTAACCTTCAATGAAATCACACATATATGAACTAAGAGCCATTATGCAGTAGTTAATACAGTAACTACAAGTAAATAATGCTGGTACATGTTCAATTGAGCACTTTAATTAGGAGCATTGGGCCAAGGACAGTCAAGCCTGAGTGCTCTATAGAGGTAGCTAGCCTGCACTATTTGCTGGCAGTAGGATCCAAAAACAATTAGTGGTACTTGTAGTTCACATTATGGTCAGATGTACATAGGCTCACTTCTGATGTTTTAAAAAATGCTACATGTATGACCTTTCTGTTTGTAAGAAACTAAAACTCTCCTTTTATCGGAGAGCGTGTAAAGTATATACTGATGTAGACTTGTGTTACAGTTAGAATCACAGGGGAAGGGATTAAAAAAAGAAAAAAAGAAAAAGATGTTTTTGTTTCAAACAAGGACATGAGCAACCTAAAACTGCTGCATACTCTGCATAATGCATGCAGTCAAGAGGTTAGCTTAAAGGTAATATCATACTTTGCTTTTTATCAAAGAAATAGAGATTCATGGACAAAAATATCAAGACAGATGTACAGTAACAGTCATCTGTGAAAATTTCAGTCCCATACAGTGCCCACCTTTTGAGAAAACAGTGAAAAACAGCCACAGTATTTCATAAGTCTTTTCTCTTTTATTTTTGATATTTTAAAAGATCAAAAAGATTTCCGGTCATTGTTTGACTAATTTCTGGATAAATACACACTTTCAGGCGAAACAATTTTAACGGTATGTTTATATCACCACCATCTTCATACCCTGTATTTTTATACGTAAATCTGTGAACATTTGTTTTGGTTTCTTACCAAAGTATGATACTTCCTTTAAAGCTTTCTGCTTAGAACCGGACAGCAACAAAGATCTACATGTTTTTTGACTACATTTTTTTAAAGTGAATAAACCAGAAATATAGAAATATATATGTACTGGTAGGTAATAGCATAATGGCTCAGGGAGTATACATGTGCACAAAGCACACTGAAGAACCTGGACTAAACAAATATTTTTCAAAAAGTGACACGAGCCTGAAAAGTCACAGATTATCTCTCCATATTCTAGACAAAAAAAACTGTCAATACATGTACATGTAATACCTTGAAGACAGTGATGAGTATTGATGACTGGTTTAAACCTCATTGCTGATTGAACAACGTGCTGCGTTACAAATATTAACTGGAGCTGTGACGGACTATCCCTTGGCAAGTTGCCATCTTGCAAACAAATTCCCACAAAACTTAAAATGCATTGAATTCGGCTTCACAAATACCATGACGACGGGTCATGCATGATCGCGACTTAAGCTCACTTCCTGAAGAGCTGAGACCTATTAAACACAATACTACGGGTCTCCTCATTTGCAATAAAATGATGACGTTGATGCTTCTATTTGACAAAGAAACAAGCCCCCAAGAGAGACTTTGTACTGAGAGAATCATCTACTCACTTTGCATATAGATAGCTTGATATACCATTTTTTTTTACTGTCCACGTGATATAACGATAGAAAACAATGCTTCAGAAGGCTAAAAAGCCTTTGAGAAAGATCCTACTTGGATTTCTTTTCAAATTAACTACCGGTATGCTAGGGGTCATTGTTGGTTTACCAACAAACAACTTCTTCTACATCCCTGGTAAATAAAAAGATAGCTGTTTTTCACAACAGCTTGAAAAAAGTGACAGATCATTAAATCATTGTTTGTTGTTGCTGCAGAACGTTATATGGCACTTTCAGCAGACTTAAGTACCCCCTTATGCCATTATTCAGTGTGGTGGAATCATATATCATCTTCTTATGATGCATCAAATTGATGCAGTTATGAACAATTTTGACAAATGAGACCGAATCACACCAGTGACTTGCCTTATATCAACACTATGCAAAGGTAGGTCCTAGCTGCCAGACTCTATATGCTAGAGTGGGAAAATTTAGACAGAATTCTTTATTAAGTGAGGATGAGAGTGGCCACACACAAAAATCCGAATCAAAAAATTAAAAAAGGCTTAAATTTAAAAGTTCCTTCACTTTTGTACAGAGCAGGTGTACAAAAAAGCTGAAATTCTGAGTTAAAATCTTTAAAAAAGAAATTGGAATTCAGATTTAAATCTGTAGTCTCAAATCCCTGTATAAAGGACTTTCTTCGGATGAAAAGCACTTTTGCTCCCACCCACGACCCACGGTGTTTATGCGAGAACAGTCAAGTACAGTGTGTATGTGAAGGTCTATCAACAAAGATTTGAATGTTGTGCATTTTTCATTGTGGCAACATTCCTGTCACGAAAGTATACTGGCCGTTAATTCAGAAAAGCCACAAACCTGGAAGTTTGTATAAATGCTCTGTTGACTTTGCACACCACATAATAATGACACTCCCTCAACATGCAATGTATTCACTCTCTGAACAAAAAGAATCATGCCTATTGGGGTCTGTATAACTCAACTATAGAATGTGGCATCTGTGAAATTTATGGATGAATTGACAGTTGTTTAGCAAGGCAGGCACTGTACAAATGCTTCTTTTTTTGTGAAAGGGATGTTTTTTGAGCTGTCAACAAGCTGCATGTATTTATAGCAGTTTTACATGGGACAGACGTTAGTGTGAAAACATCAGAACTACCAGGCTTAACATTAACCAATAGCGCTGCGCACTTGTGCTAAAAATAGCACCGAACCTCAGACAAACATTGCAACGTGGCCATGCAAACGTGTGGTGAGTGCAAGTATGTGTGCGCTTCGCGCGTGGTGTGACGTCATAAGTGCAGAACGCTATTACCGGTACAAGAATGACTAGTATTACTGCCAGATTACATCCACACAAACTAGCAACAGTCAATTTCATTCAGCTTCTACAAGCACTAAAAATCTACTTACCACAAAAATTGGCATACAAGTCCAAATTTCATGTGACTTCCTTGCTATAGTCTGCATATCCCAAGTTCTTATACTACTTACAAGCATCACATATCCTGTGTGATTTGGACTGGCAAATCATTTTTTTATAAGCAAGGTATTTTTAGCCCCCCACCCCTTTTTTCACTCTCAACAGATCTGTGAATTTGGACTCACTCAGTTAAACATGAAGTATATAATGTATAATGTTATGTTAACCTTTGTTAAAGAGCTCTGAAGAACTCTTTGCAAACAGATCGAGAGTGTAAAAAAAAACCATCCCGAACAAAATGGTGCGCTGTTTGCTCATAGGCCGGATGATGTATATATACGCTGGGTAAGTGGGCAATCAATTCAGAATACCGGATACAATTTGAGAAACCTAAACTTATATCATGTTTATAATGAACACTGTCTTCATGTCAAAAGAGTGAAAAAGCAGAGTCATAATGAGGGACAACTCAAACTTTTTCATCTCTTTTAGAGTGAAGTTTGCACAGTTTTTGAGTGATTTTTCACACTGGCCCAGAATGAAAACCACTCCAAAAGAATGAAATAACCACCACCCTTTTTTAAGAGCCATATGAGGGACAATTCTAAACAAATGACTTTTTCTACTCTAAAGCCCTGTTCGCACTGGACTTATTTTGGGCAAACTAACCGAGCCAATGGGCAACTTAAGTCTAGTGTGGACAGCCTGGGTAACATTGCACACAACCAACGAACACAGGAAACCAAATTTTGCCCGAGAAAAATCCATTCTTCTTGGACACGTCCTGCTTTTTCAAAATATTTCAAAATTGTGTTGATCTTTTAACAAATGTACTTCAACAAGTAACCAACCAAAGCAAAGAAATGGAGTGGGTAAACCTCAAGCAAATTCTGCCAGCTCGGTTAGTTTACCGATCGTCTTCGGTAAATCTAACCGCGTCAATAAATCCATGTGCGGACAGTGGGAAGATAAACTCATTGGAATGTTACCCATCATCACAGTAAAGTTACCGTAAATTTTTATCCAGTGTGAACAGGGCTTTATGCATTTAGAGAACACATTCTAACATGACAATTGCAATGCACTTCATCAGTAAGAATTTCAGCAGTGTGATTAACATAGAATTTCCTTCAGAAATTTGCCCTCATGAGAAGTTAGATGCCATACTGTAGCTATTCCTCCAGCTACTCAGAGAAACGTTCATATCAATTTTATTTTCAATGCCTCTGGCTCTTCGCACATTCTTAGAGATAATGAAACAAAAATACCCCCAAAAGTTTTAAAGTCCTATGCATAATTTTAAACAAATAACAACCGCTAAAAGGGTAATTTTAAAAAAAAACAACAACTAGATAAATATTTGATTAAATTTGTCCAAGTAAATTAAGAATAAGCCTTTCATAAAGCGCTTGCCAAATGATGCAGCGCAAATCATGCAAATTGCAGTCAGTGGCTTCATGTATAAATCCTGGTGTGTGCAAGTTCCATAGGGAGTTGTGATCAAAGAGCCTTAAGTAATTATAGACTTGCCAATTTGTTTCCAAGAGTGGAATTGGGATTCAGAATTCCCATAAGGTCTATCCGTGATATGTATTTAGCGTCTGTAATTCTAACTGTCTACCCCCTTCCCCCTCTCACTGGAAATCAGACCGGGCTGTATTATGATGAAACCTTTCATGGCAACCATCTTCAACCTCTTTCCCTCAGCGCATGTATGCATGTGTAGCATCTTGTGCAACCTTTCATTAAAGCCCTGGTCAGGAGTTGTCACATGCTAATTGATATGTAACACATCTCATTCCTAGTCATTTATTCATCCAAGTTACTGTTTTGTTTTTTTCAACGTAAAATATCGAATGCCAGCCACCAAAATATTTTCATAACTACATGTACATGTATTACATACTGCACAGTGCACAGGCTTTTTTTGAGCGGCAAATCATTTTTGGATGAGCGTGACATTTAAATTCTTCACCATTTATAAGCTTCATGAAATTTTACAAAGAAATCAAGTAATTCTGCCAGTTGATTGGGGCCAATTTTATGAAACTTTGTACAACTGTGGGATTCTGTGCTAAACCTTTTTTTTTTCAGCATAGCATGTCAAGATTGCACACTTAAAATCTTCCAAATGGAAAGGTACCCAGGGGTCGATTTCACCAAACTCATCGTAACTTACTATCAATCGTAGGACTTATGAGGCATTGCAGCCCAACGTAGGATGGGTTATCCTTCGTAAGTCGAGTTACGATCCATCATATAGCTAGGGCTTCGTGAAATCGAACCCTGCTCTGCAAAGAATGGTGAAATAATTTGCTGGAGTGCTGCAGCCGATTTCACAAAAAACGTACAAATGTTGCGTACGTTTTGTGAAACGACCATAACTTGTGCAACCAAGGCAGGAAAATGTTGCTTGAGTTATGCAACAAAATGTTGCAATGTTGCGTTCGCAACAATTGAAGTTTCATGAAATCGGCTGCTGAAATCTAGGCAAAAGATTCTAGGTATCTTAGCATCTTTGGATTCTTTGGCAACTTGTCACAATCAAACATACTGGCCTTAAAAAAGGGGCTATTAACTTCATTGGGAAAGCAATATTGCAAGGGGCTAGAAGCCAGGCTTGCCATGTGTGCACTCAGTGGTGGCCTATAGAGTCCACAATCAGCAATATGGATCAATCATAGGATCTTTATCAACAATGCTATTAAAAAACAGTCACTTTGGACTAGACAGTGTAACAATACCTACCTTTGTCTAGATCCTCATACATGGATCGATCTAATACACTTGTTCCAGAATTCCTGCCCAGCAATGGATCTAAACACTTTTTTCTCATAAGTAGTAAAAAGACCATCAGAATTATCGGGATCTGGGGGAAAAACAAAGAAGAAGAAAATTTCTTGAATTTCCAGTAATACATAAAGCACAAATAATAAATTGGTAATGAACACGAACCATGTTTTTATGGCAAACGAAATATGAAATTAGAAAAGACTGAGAAAGATGAATATAAAAAATAGCAAACAAGGGTTTATAAACTGACTGAATTATAAGTCATTGACTGGAGCGGGATTCGAACCGGCGACCTCCGGCTCTACCAACTGAGCTATCCAATCCTACGTTGGTGGTGTCCCAATTAGTCAATTATCTCTGTTTGTTTGGCAGTCAGAAGTCATGAAACCATGCACATACCGCTATATCCCAAAGGTCAATTCATTGATACTCGCAGCAATGCTGCAACCTGAGAAACGGTATTCAGGTCACCGGTTTTGAATCTTTGTTCACTTTTCAATGGTTTATTTTATCATTTAAGAGTTTATTTGGGGTACAAAGGTTGTCCGTGCATGCAGTGTCTTCAGCAGCAACAATCACTTTAAGTCAGAACTTAATATACTTGTGCTATTGTTTGATTTTTCATGACCTCACTTAGGTAACAAAAATGTAATGTCAGCATTATACGTGAGGTTAACCTTTGGGACGATATATTTGATAGACTGGCAAAACAATAATTATTTTGCACCTTATTTTATAGTTGGGAGCAGTATGCCAAAAGTCGTGGAACAGTGAGAATTTTACAATGTACAATACATCAATAACACTTTTTTTTGCAGATCACTGGTTTACAAAATAATTCTCTTATTTTAATTTGAATGACACATAATGCACTAAAAAAAAACTATATACAAGTATAAAATGTTATGTCGATGTTGAATATGTATGACGGCAACTGATTAATATACCTGTAGAGCCATAATCCAAGGCCAAATGCTGCATATTATTTATGAGCTACATTACAATTTGCTTTTGCGAAGGTCACAATCAGCTGAATTACCCTACGGTGCGAGTTAATCACTTGTAATTTCTAACACAGTGTTTAAGCTCAATCTGGTATTAATGGGGATTTGATCCGGTGAGAGGTACTGAAGGGGGATCAATTATCGATTAGGATTTGGCCGATCCATGGCTGATCCGGCTTTTCAATTCCCCTTTCGGGAAAGATCACAGCAGGATCTGATCCCACAATGGCATAGTATAGTGGCATTTATAGTCCATCCAATCCAGCTGATACGACCAGTACATCTGGTCTATGTTGTGCAATGGAATGGGAGCACAACAAGTTGAAAAACGGAGTACAGTGGAACGCCATAATGAACATGCCGGGAGCACACAGAAATTGTTCGTTATAGTGGTCGTTCATTAATGTAATGAACAATATGTTCAGCATGCCTATACATTGTACATGTCTCCAAATTGGGAGCCAATTAAGGATGATGTTTGGTATAGCCAAATGTTCGGTATAGCAGTGTTTGTTATAGTGGCGTTCCACTGTATGCAATGTGTATATTCCTTTGGCGATGAACTTCAAACACACACTTCCCTTGTGATTGGGGGATTGAAGCCGGATCAGGATTGAGTGCAAACTTGAAAGCGATAAAGCCCCCTATGTTTTTATTACCATTGCGGGATCTGGGGCCGATTTCACAAACGCTTTGCGATTATCGCTAATGCCCGATTCCATCGCTAAACAGACTTTTTTCTGTTTAGCGATGTATTTGTGCATTAGCGATGATCGCAAAGCGTTAGTGATATCGGCCCCATATCCACCTAAGCTGGATTGACTGTAAACGCGGTCCTAATTATCCACCACCATAAATCAACAACCATCCTTGTACCACATGTGGCACCATGCCACGGCCCATTTATTAAAACAGATGGAATGGAAACAGAGCAGTCTATATAATCCATATCACAAATAGAACCATAGTGAGAACCATATCATTTGGTCCTATTTGCACTGGTGATAATAGTGGTACAGCACTTGTATACAATATACACAGCCATGGGAACGCTGACAAAGTGGAAGTATACAGAACACACAGAATATCCACAAACACACCTTCATATTGGACTCTTCTAGTTTATACAGCAAACAAGCTCAAATTCAAACATCTGTAATGTGGACCTTGGCAACGGAGCTCAGTGTCAACCCAAAAATTCTAAATGATTAAGATGACTATGCAGATTAAGAATCTTTGCTTTCAAATTTTATTAATTTTTTTTTAGTAAAGAACTTAAAAAGAACATTTTTCTTCAAATCTTTCTGAGCATGTTTATGTTGTTGAAATGGGACAGCATATGGGATATGCTGATTTTATGAAACACAATGTTTTACACTGCATGTAAAATGGTGATTAACTACAGACTACAGTATAATTATTTTAGATTGAATAGACAGGCAACTTGGAATGATTTCAAGAATGATTAAACTAAAGTAAGGCTTGCAGAGACACCATGTATAGAAGGTGTACCAGTGATAGAAAATATCTTCACGTTTCGGTCAGTGTGCTCTGGCCGTACTCGTCAAGAGAAACATATGACTTCTCCTGTAACAAATTTCTCACAGGCGTGACAACAACCTCCAGCTGAGGCCACCAGGTGACATCAACCGTGTCTATTCTTTACAAACAATTCAGCAAGGAGGGGGGGTACATGGTCAGACCATGGTCATGTCAAACCGCCCACATTTTCCCTTTTGCACAATATACCACTTGCTTGATTAATACCAGTTTGCCAGAGCAGAACGAGTTTCTGCTCTGCTGAGTCACAAACAAAATACCTTGGGAAACAAAATGCTCAATGCCAGCGGATCAAAATACATCCAAGTTAGAATGCAACAACTGGTGATATTGGGAAGCTTGTTGGACTGTGTCCACTCCATTTAATTATTTACAAATGAGTTCATCAATGCGTATGAGAAATATGCCAAAGGACAGCTTATTGAAGGTTATAATAATCATACTTTGGTTTTTGTCTGAAAAAATGCAGATTCATGGGCAAAAATATCAAGAAAGATAAAGCAACAGTCATCTGTGAAATTTCCAGTCCCATACAGTGACCACTTTTTGAGAAAACAGTGAAAATGCCCACGATATTTTTAAAATCTTTTCGCCAATATTTTTTATTTTTTATAAATCAAAATTGTTTTTGGTCATTGGTTTTACTCATTTCTTGATAAATACAGCATTTCAGGCACAAAAAACTTGAACAGTATGTTTCTACCATCACCATCTTTATCATACCCTGTAATGCTGTAAGTTATCTGTAAAGATTTCTGTCAGGCTCAGTATGCTACCAAAGTAAGTACCTTAAAAGCATGGCGGATACCTTGTACATGCAAGTTACACAAAACCATATCTCTTCGAATAGAGCTACACAGGAAAGAAATGGGGTAATCAAATGTATGCTTAATTGTATCAATATATGCTTGTGAAACATCTGTATATTGTGCATTTGTTTGTTTTGGTTATGTAGATAGAAATTCGTACAAGCATTCAACATGTGATAATGAGCGAGTGTGGTACATTTTATACAGGGGTTGATTACACCAAATGCATTTGGTAACTAACTACACGTAATTATCAATCGTAGGACTTATGATGCATTGCAGCCCTAGCCTTATGTAGGATACGAAGGGTTATCTTTCGTAGCTCGAGTTACGATAGACTGAATCTAGGGCTTTGTGAAATCGACCCCTGTTCCAATATTCCGGGCAGGAAAACATCTCACTAATTAAATTGAATAATCAGTTTAATAATAAAAAATAAAATTCATTGAATGATCATACCTGTATTGCAGCCATGATCCAGAATGCAAAACGCACTCTAGTGTTCCTCTGCGCATCTAGCAGTGTCTCTATAGAGACAGAAGGTGCCTCTGTAACACCGCCAACGTCACGCTCAATGACTGGAATCAAGGGATCGCTGGACGACGTGCCGTTGTCAATGAGAGGAGAGCAGTCCTCGTTCAGCAGGAAGGGTTCGGCCACGATGGGACTGATGAATGCCCCCAAGCCGTAGCAGAAATGTAGCGCCTGTGATACATCGGGAAAAAGGAAATGTGTGAACGTTGGGAGAAAAGTTCATTTCTGGATTTTGCCTGGCAACCTATAAACAAAGTTTGCAAACTATTTGTAATGGGTACCAGGCAAAGTCAACTTGTGATTGACAATTAGTCAATTAAATATTTCCACCCCAAATGGTGTATTTATCCATAAATTAATAGTAAAAAGACCCGAAAACAGTTTTGTTCTCCGAGTAAGATCAAAACTATTCTTTGCATTTTATAAGAAAAATTGAGTCGGGTTTTCATGTTTTCTCGTGACTTAGATGTCCGATTGAGCTCCAATTTAAACAGGCTTACTATTTCATGCAAGTATTGGATCAAACAAAATGTCAGTCAGTGAGTGCTTTCCTGTGACCTTTAACAATCAAGTATTATACCTTTAACAATTAATGGGGATTACAGTTTGAACTTGAAGAATAAATCTTAGCAATTTCAAGTTTTGTCATTTTGCTACGAAAACCTGCAAAAGCTGCAACCATTTTTTTTCCTGCTAAACATGAACATTTAACAGATTGCATAACAAATTCAGTGCATTTTCCCACAAACAACCAACCAACAATAAAAAAAAAAGCATTTTGGAAATGAATGGCAATAAATGTAAGGTGACCAGACGTCCCCGATTTCAGGGGACAGTCCCCGATTTGACAGTGCCGTCCCCAATGAAAAATTGTCCCCGAAAATGTCCCCGATTTGACAAAATGCCCCCGAAATTGTCATAAATAAAAAAAACTGAACACAAATGCTGTGCTGAAGAAGATCCATTCTTCAGAGAAGTATGCGAAGACAACCGCCTAAGATCCCTCCCCCAGGACACGGATCACAGTCCCCGGATCATCTCAACAAAATATGGTCACTTTAAATAAATGTCCCATCCAATAAACTTCTGACGTATTGGTCTTAAATTACAGCATTAATATGACAAAAGAGACATAAAATCCACATGGTTGGCTTTTACAAAAGCTTATCAAACATAAAACATACAAGATATAATATAACAACTTTATCATTATAATCCAGCAGCAAATAGTGCATTGCTTCAGGTTGCAAAGAAAAAAAGTCCGGGAAAAAAAGAAGAGTTTCCCAAGCAAAAGACAAACACGGCAAATGTCATCGTATCACGAGCATATGACGCAAATTGGGAACAATCTTCAGGGATGAAAAGATTGTTATCGAGCGCGGGGAGATAACTCTGCATATCGTGGCATCCTATCAATGACATTGGACCTATAGGCGGATGTGCATGTATTATATGTATTATAGCATTACTAACTCACCATCAGCTAAAAAGCAAGCGGGGACTATAAAACAATCGCAGCA
Organism: Astropecten irregularis; assembly: GCA_963971285.1. Lineage (NCBI taxonomy): Eukaryota > Metazoa > Echinodermata > Asteroidea > Paxillosida > Astropectinidae > Astropecten > Astropecten irregularis. The sequence continues at coordinate 19,577,960 of OZ020244.1, read as the reverse complement.
TTAATATACTACCTGGAGATCAAATATTTCCATCCACTCTAGAATGTATGATCTGATCAAGAAGTGTGTAATTTGCAGCCAAAAGAAAAGAGTGAGCGACAGGGAATGAAATAACCTTTAAAAAAACGTCAGAGGAATTCAAAGAACTACACCCACAATCTCTGTGGTATCTAAAATGTCACTGTATTTTCCCTTCCTATGACAATTTTGGGGATTTCAGAAATTCATTTGCGGAGGTGCCACTGCTGCAGGTGTGGCAAAACAAATGGGTCCATTTTGATGAAACCTGAAGAAGAAAGAACAGGGGGAAGTTTCTATAAACAGGCCTCAAAAGATGCTTTCCTTTTTACGTTTTTTCATGGGATAAATTAAGGACTTGAATCCTCTGTTTTTGACTGGAGGTAAGAGGGAGCAGCCAATATATATACTCTATGTATGCCTCATTTAAAAAGCTGAAATATCGGGAAAGTTTAAAACCACCACGTTTCCAAAATTTAATTTTTCATACTTTATTCATGTGTTGAATTGCTGATATAAATAGGATGCATTGAGCATCATTGTCTTGGGATGGCCATTGGCCAGTCCATTATACTAAGCCATATTCACATGATCAAGTTCCATTTACTTAGCAAGCCCACCAAACAATGTATTGTTCTACTACCCTAAATTGAGACGACTGGAAAATCCTGAAAACCCTTCCACTCTTCCCAACCTAGATGTTAGAAGCACTGTATGCATATGCATTACCAGAGTGTGTATGCACGAAAACATGTCAATGGCAAACATCTATAAGCGGACTGAAGGTGGGGAGGGGGAGGGGGTGGAGAGGGGGGTGGGGAGGGGTGTCAATGAATATTCTCCTCCGGAGACTTACGGGCACTCTCTAGTGAGTACACAGGTCTGTGTACTATCGCTGAAAAGGCAGAAAACTATTACTGATAGCCACACAGATACTTATCGGAGGATCTGCACAGAATGTGCAGGGGGGCTGCGCTCATGTCATTACGGATGAATGAAGTGAGATGCCTCATGATGAAGTGATAATGACGACCACAATATGTCTGAGTGTGGGGATGTATTTGTTTGTTTGTTTGTGCCTACCTGGAGGAAGGGCGAGACTAGCTTTCCGTATATCTTCAACAGCGAGACGTTGGCGACCGTGTCGATGATGCCCATGAAGATACCCATGACGGCCATGTTGATAATGAGCTGGTATAGATGGTAACAGAGAGGAATCAAGGCGATGGTCACGGCGATCAGAATGGTAGACATGAAGAGAAGTGGATCTGGACTGAACCTGAACAGCCAAAGAAATACAAACAGAAGATTCTGATTAATTAGCGACCAATAAAGAAAAGGAAGATGTGGGGTTATCGTTATTTCTTTGAATAGTGCTCCGCACTAATGACGTCACAAAATCCCTGGATGTCAGACAAACATTGTCTCACACACGTAGTGTACATGAATGCGCACACGGTACACACACACGTTTGCATGGTTGCAATGTTTGTCTGAGCCGGTGTTATTTTTAGCGCAAGTGCGGAGCGCTATTTGCAATATTTGATTGGTTTGGGATTTACAATCCATGAGAAATTCCGTACGGCATAGAGCACTTTATGTATCACATCCAGAACAACCTGAAGCCATATCAACAGAGCTGCTAAGCAGTTATGATTTGCTCAGCAAAAAAAAGGTTACCACCAAAGATAATTATGTTTCATCAAATAACCACAAGGGAAACTGACAGGATTAATGGTAAGTCATTGAAAAGTGAACAAAGAAAAAATGTCAGGAGCGAGATTCGAACCAGCGACCTCCGGAATACCATACCAACACAGCACTCCAACCGAACCGAACCGAAGTTGGAGGTGTCCTTAACAGTCAATTATGTTTCTGTTCATGTACACCAATTGAGACTGGTATTCAACAATGGTTACCAGTCAAGATACATTATACCACTTGAGACTGGTTATTTATCGAGCTTTGTTAAGCATTTAAACATAATCATGCTTAACAAATTTCCTGCTAGCCTGGGCCCTGGAATCCATTATCGCAAGCAGAAATTCTTTGTTTACGGTTGGTGTATTTCATGGAAGAGTTTTCTTTCTTGCTACGATATAGAATTTCAGCAGTATGTGCGTAAAGCAAAAAATGAAAAAGTGGATGTCCCCAGCAACACAAAACATGGCCTACAATGTCAAACAAAAATCACACCTGAAATGGATGTTGATCTAGCAACGTCCTATTTGGAAGAAAAAAATTATCGATTGCTCCATAAAATTACAAAATTTTGCTTGCAGCCAAAATCAGTGTCTGGCTCTATTTTGCCCAATCTCTCAAAACTCTAGGCTGCAGAATGTGGCCTCGATGACCATTTTGATGGCCGTGCCTTATTTATTGCCATACAGGAGACTAGTCTGACAACAGATTAGCAGAAAAAATTAATAATAGCAGAAATTTTTTTCGCTAGCCGATTACGCGCCGAAAGTCTTGCTTACGGATTCCACGAAATAGATTTGATGATGCTATAGCCGTGCGGGCCCGGTCATCTGGCAACGGATTCTATATGAAACTGGTTCACTCTTTTCCTAACAAATCCAGCTGAATACAAGGCCTTGAATTATTGCTAGATAGGTTCAAGGAGAATTCTCTTTCTCAAAATTAAATCTAGTATTATTTGATACAAGGAAACAGCCCGATGAGCTGAATTCACAACTACATGTACTTTGAGCATAATACAGTGCATGAATTTTCTTGGATGAAGTTATCATTATAATGCTGATACACGCTTACATTTGACATAGAAAAAAAAAAAAATTTCAAAACGTGCAACAGCTGGTGTGTGTATGATCCAGCTGCAGGCGAGGCAAACTGAATCATTAATTAACCAGGGGCCAATTTCATTAAGCTGTTTAGCACACAAAAAATGCTTAGCACAAAAATGGCTAGCCCAATAATTAAAACAAACCACCACTGAAAATTCGATTTGATATTTATGGCCAGCGAACTCACAGCCAAGAACAATTGCCAGTGATACACAACCCGTGGAAATTTGGTTGTTAATCCGGTTTTTATTAAGGAAACAAATGTCATGCTTAGCAAATTTTTGTGCTAAGCAGCTCTATGAATTTGGCCCCAGATGCCAGATGTTAAAAAGCTTGGCGCAAATATTGCAAAAGAAAAGCCAGTACTTAAATCCAGACAGCAGATTTATTCTGTTCATACAATAGTGTAGGGGCTGAGATTCAGACAGCCAGATATTCAGAATTTGAAAGTGGTGAGGAATTGTGAACACTTTTCTTCAATCTTTCTTTCTTTATTTTCTTTCCGGCTTTTTTATTTTATTGAAAATGAACAAAGAACTAGAACAGCGAAGCTGTCATGGCTCGCTGCAGCCTTACGTGCAGTTACAAACATGATAGCAAACACCCATCCATCACACACACACACCCATCCAAATAAAAATTCAACATTTTGAAACAATAGACAAAACTTCAACATTTTGAAACAACAGAAAAAACTTCAACATTTTTCATTTACAATAATAACATTATTTTGGACAACACACCCATCCCCCCCAAAAAAAAAAAAAAATCAAAATTTTGGAACAATAGAAAAAACTTCAACATTTTGAAACAATAGAAAAAACTGCAACATTTTTCATTTACAATAATAACAACATTATTTTGGACAACACACCCATCCCCCCCCCCAAAAAAAAAACCACAAAAAAAACATTAAACATTTTGAAACAATAGAAAAAACTTCAACATTTTGAAACAATAGAAAAAACTTCAACATTTTCCATTTACAATAATAACATCATTTTGGACAACGCACCCATCAAAAAAAAAATAAAAAATTGGGGTTCAAGCACATACTAAAAAACTTTAACATTTCACGCGGACGGCCGAACGGACGGCCGGACGGCCCGACGGACCGCCCGACGGACGGACGGACGGGACGAACGGTACTACTACATAGGCTTCGCTTTGCTTCGCAGCTCGCCAAAAATTGACTGGAGCAGAATTCAAACGGAGCTTTTTGTTTTGTTTTATTTAGGGGTCGATCTGACTGAAGCTTCCTGAAAATTACAGCTGCGGCAGGGCCAATCAGAAAACTGCATGGACTAAATGTAACTGCAATTATAACTTAACTCCACATGTTATATCTTGAAGCATAGCAGTAAATATTCAAAGGGCTGAAGAGTATGGTTTACATTGTGACATCACAATTCCGAAGAACGTATACCTTTTAGGCAGAGGTGAGAGGAAAACAGACTAATGGGAGACTTTTGGAGAGTCGGTCTTGAGTCAACAGCGCACGCGCAAACCATGCTTGCGCAATTGTGAACATGCGCGCGTTGTATTGCGCGCGCGTGCGCTGTTGACTCAAGACCGACTCTCCAAAAGTCTCCCACTCTACATGTACATGTATGTTCCTCCATGAGCTCATACAGGAGCCTTCTGATTCTACAGGAAAACTCAGCTTTGATAGCAAAATCCATAATTTGTGAATTAGCCTAATTAAAGAAACCTCCAAACTCCAGAGGAGATACTGTAATAAAACCCAGGGCCAATTTCATAGAACTGCTGAAGCACAACATTGCTTGAAAAGCATGAAAAGTCTTCCTTGATCAAACAGGATTACCAACCAAATTCTCATGTATATCTACTGCTTTTAACTTGTATTTAGCCATTGTTTGCTGAGCATAACATTTACAAGGAGCTTGGCTAGCATACTGATTTTATTTATGTTTTTATGTTTTTGGTGCTGTATCAAATTTTGGTGCTTATATGCAGCTCTATGAAATAGCGCTCCGCACTTACGTTAAAAATAGCACCGGATCTCTGACAAACATTGCAACCATGCACGTGTGTGGGTGTGCGCGTCCATGTACACTACGCGTGTTAGACAATGTTTGTCTGACAGCCGGGGATTTTGTGACGTCATTAGTGCGGAGCGCTATTGGCTCCTGGACAATTTCTTAACTACGTGTACCGTACATTGCTAGTACATGTACAATAGTTATGATGGGGCCCACTGTGTATTAAAGGATCATCATTCTCCAAAGACTAAAAGAAGAGCGATGTCAAATGTCAAGTTCATATCAAACCGGAAAGACCTCAAAATCTGCCATGGCTGGCAGATTCCCTGCTGAACCAATATGCCGGGTGTCAATGAAGCGTTATATTGATATAATTGGCACTTGTCTCATCCATGCGTGTTCACACAGTGTTATTGGCACTATGAAAGTCCTTGCATGCCCGTAGAAATAACTCAGCGTTAACTGTCAAAACACTTCTGAAATTATGCGTCTGCTAAAAAGCTTAACTACAATGTTAATTATCTCTTCAATGAGGAAAGCAATATTATTTCTTCCTGTAATTTTCTGTTATACAGCAGCATGTAGTTTGTACATGCATGCAACGACAAGTGCATATTTCTGTAAGAGGGGATTTAGGGGAACATCAAGAAACACTAGCTAGGTGTAGCAATATAAAAATACCCCAATGCCAATGGTGAAGTCCATAACAAGACTAGACATCTTACAAAAGCGCTGTGCACTTGCGCTAAAAATAGCACCGAACCTCAGACAAACATTGCAACGTGGCCATGCAAACGTGTGGTGAGTGGAAGCATGCGTGGAAGTATGTGTGCGCGTCGCGCGTGGTGTGACGTCATTAGTGCGGAACGCTATTAGACAATGCATTTGATTCAATACACAGTCAATAAACTACAAAAGAGTCTATTTTAATCAGGCTAACTGCTTGCAATGGATCTATATCGTCCTTTTGTGTATGTATGCGTGTCGATTTACGTATAATGTCCTCTAATGATTTAACTGGCATGCACGTCCTATCCATCTGTGACTGTCTCTACGCTACACGCGACATTAATAACAAAAATGATTATTAAAATGCATCATTCACTTTGATATGAAACAGTGAAATTCTTTCTGCCTCCGGTTATTTCCATCACATCTGTCATCCTCAAACACAAAACAAAAAATAATTTTTGAAATATTGCCTGAAGCTCCTGACAGTCAGTACTTCCCAAACTGTTCACACGCCCATCCTGCCATGATGCAGAAACACGTACCACAAAAAAGTGCAAATGGGGCATTTTTAGAAATTGGCTGCACGGTAAAATGAATCTGTTGCAAAGGGATATAAATACCGGTATATGATTTTCCATTATCAATATGGTGCCATTGCTTCCAGTATTGATCCAGCCATATAATGTGATACAGTGTGTATGGTTGCTTATATATTTTATACATGAACTGTCTGCCCATACTGAAAGTGTAGATACTATAGATACAAACAAATCAATATGTGATGTACACGTCTCTTTTAGACACATTCAGTAAATTTGACTGCTTTCAGCAGATTCTGAAAAGCAAAATGACTGGGGCCAGGGGTGGGAAAATGGCCGGCTTCCCCATACATGCACATCAAATGCTGATGAGCAATTTAATCATGTGAATTTGGGGGCACATCAGTTAAATCGCTAAATTACTTTGTTGCTCTTCAGCTTTCACTATGAATTCTAGGGCTCAAGTTTTAAAAATAACGAAAGAAATTGACAAAATCAAGTCAATCTAATATAAAAACAACAACAGTGTTACCGTTTAAAGAACAGAATTGACAGTGCAAGCACCACTTACAAAATGCCTATGAAAAACAAAAGGATCAGTACATTGTTCTTATCATTTTTAATCCTATTTCAGAAACACCACTCTTTCCAAATTGATTAATTACATGTATGGTACATTGTACATGTACACCTGTTGCAATGATAATGAATTTATATGAACTGTGTATACATCGCATGGCCAGTATGGTACATACAGTCTATAATGGCGGGAAAAAGCTTAAAATTACAAATCACTTTCATAAACTTTGAATCTTTCGTACAATGTAGACAATGCAACACAGAATATTAGGGTGGGGAGGAGATTTGAGATGTCAGACCTTGTCTAATCTTCTGCAGACGGTCTTAAAACTCAGAGGGGCTTCCTCCGTCACAAAATTATCAAATCACGAAGAGAAAGGGTGAAGGTCTCTTTAATCTCTTGCTTTTAATACTCTTCAATTAGGTTAATACTCAAATTTATAGCTCAGCACTCCCGCCAGGGAGATCTCGTTAGCCCCTCTGGCTTTCCACAATTCTGTCAGGCGACGAGAGAAAAAAGAAAAGAAACACACAAAAAAAGGAAGAAGGAGAAATTGAAGATAATGGAGAGATGCGGTTTGTCTGGGGAGGTACTTCGCGAGCCAGTTCTTTTGCCAGATGGATCACTTGCCTGCACTATTGATGGCGTCCCAAGAGAGAGTGTAATGGCAGCAGAAACTGAGGCCACAAATGAAATAAGTAACGTTTCTGGAAAACACATCCAAATTCAACGGGAGCTGTATGCAGTTTCAATCAGGTATATGAGAATTCTTATCTGATTTCAGATTTGTTGTTTAGATTTTAAGTCCAAATTGCAGCTTTTTGTACAACTGCTCTGTACAAAAGTATAACTTTTAAATTTCAGCTATCTGCTTTGTGTTTTCATATTTTTGTGCGTGGCCACTCTCATCCCTGGTTTAATATATATCCCTTCATGTTTTTGTTTACTTGTTCCATAATATGTGAAATTAAGAGTGTTTTTGTACACATCTGATAATTGTTTATTTTAATTTAAAATCATTATCAGGATTTATTCAGTTGGACAAACTAAAATTAATGATAGTTCAATGCCCAATCAAAATGATTGTTCAGAAATTCATATTTGTTTGTTTGTTTGTTTGCTTTTATTAGTGGGGGGACTGACCATGCACATAAAACAAATTGTCTGTGAATTGAACAAAAGTTCCATTTAAAAAGAAATAGAAAGAATGCTTTCCTGGAATCTCTTGTCAAAAGTTTGAAATAAACTAAGCACACAATGCGCAAGAAGATAATTCCATACAGTGATATCAATTTTCTCACTGCAAGAAAAGAAAAGAGCTTGAACCCCCCTCCCCGCTTCCTTAAAATAACAAAAATGAATAAATCCAGGCATTGATGAAAGAGTTATTAAGACTACAGGAAACAACTCTTTTTTCTTTCGTTGCCTTATTCTCTGGAAGTAGATGACCGTGGTTGCATTGCAGGGATGAAATATGAACTAAGTGCATCAATTTTAACAAGTAAAGCTGTAATATCAGTGTCTTCCTATGAAGACTTCAAAAATAACGACTAGGGATTGGTGCCAGTCGGCAGCGAAGAGAAAGAGGGACAGACAGACAGTGTGACAAACACTGAGATACATGCACTGTCACAAATAGCTCTCCACAAATAATGCTATAGAAGCTCTAAATGACGATGTGAATCGAGCAACCAGGGGCCAATTTCACTGCCCTGCTTAGCACAAAAATTTGCTAAGCATGACATTTCTGTTTTAGTAAAAGGAGGATGAACAACCAAATTTCCGTGTGTTGTGTATCACTTGCAATAGCGCTCCGCACTAATGACGTCACAAAATCCCCGGATGTCAGACAAACATTGTCTCACACACGTAGTGTACATACACGTGCACACACACACGTTTGCATGGTTGCAATGTTCGTCTGAGATCCGGTGCTTTTTTTAGCGCAAGAGCGAATCAGCGCTATTGTTCTTCGGCTGTTGAACGCTGACCATGAATTTTCAATGGTGCTTTGTTTTATTGGGCAAGTTATTTTTGTGTTTAGCAATTGTGTTGTGCTAAGCAGCTCTATGAAATTGGCCCCTGCTCTATAGGATAACTCAATATTTTACATACTCCAAAAAGACTATTAGGGAAGCCATTTAGTCTTTTTGGATTATGTATAATATTTAGTTATCTAAATATCATCAGTGGATCACCATCTGGATCTATAGGATAAACTGCGTCAAATTTACCCTGGACAGATTTGTGGCAAATTTGAATGCGTTTGTTTGACATCTCAACCTGATTTGATGTATTATTCCCCAGTGGGTCAAACTATCACTTCTAAAACCCCTCTAATAATTCCCCAGGGTTGTGCATGATGCATATTTTGTAATTTATACACTCTATGGACTGCAAAAAAGACTCATTAAAAGCATATCAAGTATTCATGGGTACAGTACCCTATATAACTATTTATCTATAGTCCTGGGTGGAGAGACAGGCTATTAGTGACAATGTGTCGTGATCCAAGACGGAAGTACCTCAATCCACGCCTTTGGCCAGGATTGAAATCCCACAAAATGTAACACTACGACATTATTTCACGAGATCTTCACTCCGATATAACTCGGTTGGCTTTTTGTTGAAAAATATACATGTAACCTCAAGACGGATCCTGTCTGAGAGTTGCACATTTTGAAGAGTTCTTAGAGAAATAGCGCTCCGCACTTGCGGTAAAAAAAAGCACCCGATCTCAGACAAACATTGCAACTATGCAAACGTGTGTGCGTGTGCGCGTGCATATACACTACGTGCATGAGACAATGTTTGTCTGACATCCGGGGATTTTGTGACGTCATTAATGCAGAGTGCTATTGCTAACAACTGTAGGCCTACATGTACAAATAAGATTTTGGCAGAATCATCTACATGTACATGTATGTACATGTATACCCAGTCTACAACATGAGACACAGCAATAGGGATAAGGCACTACACTAAGCTGTCCTTAGAAATATACTGAAAAAGAAATAAAAAGTGAACGATGGCCGATGGGTCTATTTAATTGTCATGTATTTGGAATTTTATTGCGGCTGTTTAAATTAATCGAATTCAACCAAATTATGGCAATAAGAGCAACACTCAAGTCAGAAATTGTGTACAAAATTATGTGGAATTTGATTAATTTAAACAGCTGCAATAAAATGTCAAAAACATGACAATAATTTAAATGAACCAATCATTTTCCTTTCTTTTGTGGCTCAGTAACACTCAGTATATATTGTTGAGTTTATACAGTCATTTTTTCGAGAGCAGTGCTGGTGATGAGATGCCCAAGTCCCATCCCTTTCCAGGAGTAAAGGACAAAAGTACCAGTACACAAACAATTAAAAACATAGAGAGAACATTTGTTTCTATTGAAAAACGTTTGTTCATACCGGTATTAAGACAATATGGCAGCATCAGATAACATTGTGCAGTTTCTGGACAGCTCTTAACGTTTTGATTGGATGAATGTGTATCTTGCAGCAATCATTAATTACGCCCATTTGATTGCTTTTATAACTCTATCGGAGCTGTGGATGATTTTTCACTCAGTCGTGAAGAATGATCTTCACCAGAATGCATGACCTTTGAAAGTGCAAGTACCGAAGCATTAAAACTACCCGGTGACACATGTACAGCAATGGGGTGGACTTTGTCTTCTTATCATCACCTTTTCATTATCAAGCTTTCTTCAGCCCTTCGAGCTACAGTCTAGGCCAGGCCAAGGGTGAGTTAAATCTGAACAGTATCTGGTAAAAAACTGTTTTCATTGCATATAAACACCCCGATTTGAATTTCCCAGACTAAAGACTCTGTTGCTATGGCACAGGGTTTCGGGGCAAGCTTTTGTACAGTGATACCCATCTCTAGAATGGACTGGTTCCTTTATGCCATTCTTATACATTTTGAACTGTGCAATTGGTGCAAGATGTCTGTTATGTATAACTAAGCAAAGCTTGCCCGAATAATGTGGTATAGCAACAGTGTCTTTAGTCTGGAGAATTCATATTTTGATGTTTACAGTGAAAAAAATTCAGTGTACACCTACCACATATTGTTCAATTTTAACTCGTAAAATGCTTCATGGGTTTCATGACCAGAAATAAACAATAATGATAAGAATAATATTAAAATAATGCATGATATGCATGTTGGAAGCAAATAACAATGCCGATAAACTGTTGCGGCTCAATGATAAATATGCGTAATTTTTGAAATCCCTAAAACCATGGTTTCAAACAACCAACAGGTTGACTACAGAAATATAAAATTTCAAAATTATTCTTATAACCAGCAATAAATGAAAAATTGAAGACATAATTATGTACATTCCCAAAATAGAGTTTCTTTTCCAAGTTAATTTTCCACCCCAAAACCTCCCGAACCCCCCCCCCCCCAAAAAAAAAAAAAAAATCAAGGACAACTAGGATTTTTGGCATGCTAAAAATTCATTTCATGCAAGAGCGAATATTTTCAGGATTTCAGCGGACCTGCTGAAACATGATCCCCGGACCAAGGGAGAAACATAAATCCGAGTTTTAATTGGCTGCTGAATAATACAGGAAGTAATCAAGAGCTACCAAGTTGGGCAGGCCGCCCCTCGTTCATCAACGCTCCAGGAGTCCCAGACCAAGATGGCCTGCAATATCAATCAGGAACGATCAGTGATGGGAGCCCAGGACATCACCAATGTGACCCAAGACTTCCTACCCACAGTTGGTTCTCTTGGTGTCAATTTCATATGTCAATCACAAGGAATCCTGTGGCCAATTTCATTGAGCTGCATGCTTAGCACAAAAAATCACTAAGCATGACATTTCTGCCTTAACAATAAAAACAGGATTAACAACCAAATTTCCATGTGTTGTGTATCGCTTAATTGTGATTGTTCTTTGGCTGTTGTTCGCTGACCATGATATCAAATGGAATCTTCCATGGTGGTTTGTTTTAGTGGGCAAGCCATTTTTGTGCTAAGCAATTTTTTTTGTGCAAGAATCTCTATGAAATTGGCCCCTTGTTTTATCATGAAATGATGTATGTCCTTGAGCAAGATACTTTCCTTTAGCCAAAATGAATAGAGCACCAAAGTGCTACGCCACTTTGAACAGGAAATTTGATGTAAATGAAAGCAATTCATGCTTGCACGCTGTTTCATCACACGCTGGTTCCTCAACCAATCAATTTACCACACAATGTACCCTTCACGTTTTTCAACTTAGCTCATGTAACCATGGAGGTATAGACGTGACTGTGAGGGTAGATGTGGTATTCTGAGTGGGGTTATTTCATACAGCCCCATGCAAACGGGGAAATTAATCATTTCCAAAGAATGATGACCATTGGCAACACCTGCTATGAAGAATTGCTTTCCTCCTAAAACCCTGTTACCATCATCAATCACAAGACACTTTGACTGCTTTCATCAACCCCTTCTGGTGATTACATTGCACAGCACTACAATTCATTTCCAGATGTGTCCAGCCCTATCAGTCAAGTTTCCCTCATCAATTGAAACCAATCTCAAGTTACATTGGAAAGCTTGAAGAGATTTAATGTGAGAAGACTCACTGACAGGAGTGACAGAGCACCCGCACGGACATTCAATACCTGAATTTGTATCCTTGTGGACACATGGTTTTGTTCTTGTATACTAGTGAAAACTCTCCGAAAAGAGCAGAATTGAAATCGTTCACTTTCCTGGGTTGAAATTTCTAGCGAACGTCCCTTATATAAAATTCTTCTGTTTGTGATGAATAAGTATACCTTGGAAATTTCTCCTTGTTGAGTTAATTCCAAATATCAGTTTCGTGAAAAGACTGTGGAGACCTATATACCTTTAGAATTTCCCTGGTGCAGATATATTCAACCTATTGTGCTTGGTCTCCACAAGGCACCAGATATGCATTCACTGTGAAGAAGGCTTGCCACACAGTTCCCAGGAAGTATATGCAACACATTGTCAAGTCATCAATTCTCGTGACAAATTGCAGTAACAAACACCTCCAACCTTTCCAAAAAGTTACAATTTAACTTTATCCTGTTGCTTGACGTCAGGCTAAATCAAACAGAGACGAGGACAGACGCAAAGGATTTGCATTCAGTATACAGAGACAGACTTGTTTTCTCAGCTGAAATTTGCGGACTTCTGACAAGAGGCTCCCTGCTTTACTTGTGCATACATTCAGTAATTTGATAGGCTACCTGAGGAAAGCACAATTAGATATACCTTCAGAACAGTCCACCTGCAAATGCATATGGTTGTAACAAAGATTTCTATTTCAATGTAAAAACATCAACCAAACACAAACTAGCCTTGGGACAAAAAAAGCATTTGAATTGTGAAACAAGGCACAGATGTATAATTTGTGTTTTCATGAATTTCTTCCAGAAAGCAGAGTTTGTTCCACTGATAAGGCCTACTTTTACAGACCGGTATATACACACAACAAACTTGATGAACAAACAAAGCAAGGAAGCAGTGGCTATAGCCTACAAAGCTTCCTTTAAGAATCCAAGATGGCCGCAAACAAAAATCAAATTGATTTGCAATGTAATCAGACACTAACAGCCTGGAGCTGATGAAGGTGAAAAAGCCTCAGGTCGCAGGTTCCTTGTATGCTTAGTATTCCCTCTTCTGTGACATTTGGTGCGGCGCAGGTGAAACTAGAAACAGTATTAAAATGGGACCCTGGGGCAGATCAGAGCCCCCTCTTGTCAAATCACAATGCCGAACCCGGCACAGCTTCCTCCGGCAAACTCGAGGATTCTTAAAAGCCACCTTTATACACCGCCCAACAAATTTTGCAGTGATTCGATAACCTCGCCGTCACCGAAGCTTCCCCCCTGCCAGCAGGTACATGAAGGCTTGAAGGCCGTTGACTCCATTAGTGAGAACAAGTTACTGTTTTAAGTGAGGAACAGTACTGAGACTCCACATGCTTCGGGCAACAGGATGTAAATAGCGACATTCAGTATTGATTTTGAATTGGATTGGATATGTATGCATGAAACTCCCCCCCCTCCCACCTTTAATAAAAAGGGAATAAATCTTCTTCAGACTCTGTATTCTGTAAAGCTAGCAATTGGGACATTTTGAAATACACAAGATAATTATTACAGATCAAGAGTTTGAGGATTGGACATAAAATCCCGGCTTTTGGGTGATGATCTGCCCTGTATCAAACATTAGCTAGAATGACAATGAACACCAAAACATATTTTAGGTCACAACAACCACAAGTTCATTCCAAATTGAGAAAACTGTTTCGATTTCTGTAAGATTTGGTAAATTTCCAAATTTGCTTCATTTTTGTTTTTCATAAAATACACAAGAGAAACTAAACCCAGCATATAGTTATTTCTATATACATTTATACTTTCAAATGTCCACTTCATGACTAAACATTGGAGGGACTTCAGGATTCATGATAATTAGCCAAAAGGTCTAGACAGGAAAATTTCAAAAACAACGAAAAAGAACCATTTCGAAAATAGCACATAAGCCACTTTAAATTATTAGAAAAAAGACCAGACCTAATATTGTCCTCTTTTTCCTACACGTCTGGATGGACATAATTAAAGTGCATAATTAGGGTTGGGATGATGAGCATGACTGGATATGCATCCACTTTCATCAAATGTTAATCCCATATCCTGAATAAAATTAAAAGAAACCAAATTATTTAAATAAAACCTGTCTCCTAACTCCAGAGATATTATATAAATTATAAAGAGATATTTAATAAAGTTATAAAACCAAAACATACCAATATAAGGACACAAAAAAAACCTGATTAAACAAATGTAAAACGCATCCAAAAACAACGAAAATGCACAATAAAACCTTCATTACTACAAAAACAAAATGGAAGAAGACTGCAATTTTGAATCCTAGCATTTAGTAAATTCAAAATCTCTGAACTAATGGTGAGCACTGTTAATGCATCTAGCCCTTTAATATATGTCGCCATGCCAACCACCGGCTTGGCTTGTCAAAATCAAAAGCTGAACCATCACAATTTCTGGGCAAATTCCGGCCAACATCTCTTAATGGGTCAACATGCACCTTGGATCTCTGCTTCATATCTTTTTGTTTGGTCTGATCTACGTACAATCCACAGTTTGAATGCCGATGCACTACAATGTATAACACTTTGGGAGGACAGTCAGCAGGAACAGCCAAAAGTGGCATGGACCAAAATTATGTGATTCCCGTGTGTCAACAAGCATGACAGATTTCTTAATTGATTGGGTAACATGGATGGGAAGTGAGCAGGTGGACCAGCATGATAATGTTTTGCTCAAGGGAAAACTCATATGATATGATATCCAACTTGAAAGAATACACAAAAGCCGCTGGAAACAGGATAAGTATATCCAACAATGGTAAATATTAACAGAACAGTCTTTTGCCCACGCACACTTTTCTAAAAAAAAAAAAAATTAATCATAAACTGTCGTGATGCAATGTGGTGGAAATGGGTACTTCAACTTTTCCGCTGGTTCTATAATATCAAAATACAGGAGCCCCCCCTCCAAAAAAAAATTGAGATAATAAAATATATGTAATCAAATAAACAAACTGAGGCAGTCCAGCTGGATAAATACACAAATGTTTTGCTGGCTTGTTTTTGATATCTAGAGACAATTTTGAAAAAAAAAAATTTTAATTTCGGTCCGTCTGAAGTCGGTTTTAATAATTGTTGCACGTTGCATGGCTGAATGTTTGTAATACAACAAACGATAATTAGGTTTCAGTCAGGGAATTAGCTATGTCATTTGTATGAATCCGATATGTGCTCGGAGCTCAGAGCTTCAATGCAATCCCATTAGTCCTCTCTCGCAAATTACATTTGAATAATGTCTCCTACATCAGCTTGATTTCATTACAAATAATGCATGTTCAACATTTTAATTTTCCTTGAGTTGAAAACACAAGTACCATACTCTGCTGTTCCCAGGGATTTTTTTGGTAGTGTGAAAAGTCCAACCAAAAAACCCCAGCAATGCCCCACTTATTCCCCAGGGTATTTTGTCTACAGTGTGAAAGCTCTAATATGGCGTTCAATAACTTCCTCCACATCATGTGGCATCCCAGGGCTAGAGTAATTATCAATTCAAGCATTCCACGTCGAGGGATTCAAATGCTGGCTATACACACCTGTGTCATCATGCACCTGTACTTTACATACAAACTTCTAATTTGTAATTTGTATTTTTTCCAACGCCCTCAAATGAACCCAGTGCACATTTGAAAGATTTTTGTTCGTGAACAACAATGGTTTGATTGTCAGCTGTAGCGACAGGTATTTAATTCAAAAACCCATCATGAAAATACCATCAAAATTAATTTCATGTTTCATTAACTTCCATGGTTTATCAATGGATAGCAATCTTCTTCTTCTCGAGTCACTACGTTTAATAGTTGCATGAGTTAGATAAGTCCACTCCAGTGCTGAGTGCATTGCATCAGGTCATCAGCACTTTAATATTCCAAGGATGGATAACAATACCCAATGCAGATTCATAAAAGCAGAACCTTGTTGGGAAAATTGTTCATAGTTGCAAATTTTCATATTAGTTTTAAGTTCTCATACAGTTCTTAAAAGGTAACATCATACTTTGGTTTTTGTTAAAGAAATGCAGATTCATGGGCAAAAATATAAAGAAAGATACAATAACAGTCGTCTGTGTAAATTTCAGTCCCATACGGTGTCGACTTTTTGAGAAAACAGTGAAAAACGGCCACAGTATTTCTAAAGTTTTTTCTCTTTTATTTTTGATCTTTTAAAAGATAAAAAAGATTTTTGGTCATTGTTTTACTAATTTCTGGATAAATACACCATTTCAGGCGAAAACATTTTAACGGTATGTTTCTACCACCACCATCTTAAATGCGTAAATCTGTGAACATTTCTGTTCTGGTTTCTTACCAAAGTATGATATTACCTTTAATGCTCATTTCTATTCAGGTTTGTCTTCGGCCTATCTTATATATTCAGCTTTTATTCAGATAACTAAATATTTCTTTTATTTTAAAGTTTGAATATTTTTTGTAAAGCTCCTTGAGCGACAACAGTTGTGGAATATCACTATTTTCCTTTAGCAACAACAATGGACCCTTCCGGCCTGTCAATAAAACTGTGCGCACTGACCAATTGGAGGACGCCTTTTAATCATGTGATCACGAAAGCCTCAGTCAAACTCCATGACATGGGGTATGTAAAACACACACGTGGGGCGGGGCTTAAGAGCAAAGCCGGAATGGTCCATTGCGGACTTATTATTATTATTATTATTATCATTATTTATTTCTGGTAATGACACCAAGGATTCCTCAAAAGCGATCAAGGCACTGTAGCTCGAAAGCCTGATGAAACCTTTTTATGGAAAGATGATGAGAAGAAGATACAGTGATAGAGGTGGGAGGAAAACCCCAGAGTAATGTTCTGGGTAAAACCCACGGAATCAGGCAGGGACTAAAAACCCCATCCACTTGTGAACCGGCGAGCCAGACTTGAACCCGGTCCACAGAGGTGAAAGGCGAGGAAAGAACCGCTACGCCAACCTGACTCCCCTGACTTTGCACTATACAGAAACTATTTAGGGATTAAGTTACTATAATTATTAAATGAGTGGAAAACAAACTGTTTTAGTTAAATTTATAATGAGTTCTGTCTCAAAATTCTTTTTAATCAATTGTCTTTCCTTGAAACTGCAATAGGATCCATAATAATGTATACATAAGTAATCTTCAATATCCAATTGATTAATTACTTTGCAAGTGTGGGTGAAAATGCAATCATGAAGTCATAATTGCATATTGATTTTAGTAGAATGAAGTATTCTGCATTTTGCAGATTATACAGGCAAGAAGACCTTGAAATGAATGAAGGCCACGTGTAGTCGTCTCCACTAGTCCCAGTCCGTCTCATTTCATCAATATTTAAAGACTAATGGAATGATTAGTAAACCATGTGGGGTTCCCCGAGCCTTAATTGTATTCATAATTCATGACTTAAGCCACTTTCCTTAATTCCATGTGGGACATTAAGATTCCGCCGGGCAATTTTTTTCCTTTTCGCTCACGCACATGCATTGCATATAATGGGCTTCATGATGATGACAAAAACACATGACTAGTTGTTCTCATTGGACTTTTCTTCCAAACTTAACTTACCGTGGCATTTCTCCAGAAAAGTCTATTGTACATTCCCATTTGAACTCCTTTTACGAAGACGGAACTTACATTTGCGGTGAGTAGCTGACAGAAATGTCACACACAATAGCACTGTGAAACTGCTCAAATTTAGCCTACAAGGGATATGGTGTGTGTGTTTATAGTTTTTTTAATAATTTGTTCATGCTGAATTTGCAATTTTGCATAGTCATCGGCAACCAATTTACAAAATGTTCACATAGCAATGAAAATCTGCACTCAACTGGGCCCAATTTCATGGAATCCGTTACGGCCTATTTTTGTGCTTACGGGCACTGCTACGTGTGAAATCTATTTAATGGAATCCGTAAGCAAGACTCTCGTTAGCGAAGAATTTCTAGGGTTACCGTGATCATTTTCTGCACAAATTCCTTGCAATACTGTTACCAAAAAAGAAACTCTTCCGTGAAATACGCTAACTGTAACCAAACAAATTCTGCTACCGTAAGCGAAGAATTTTTGCTAACGGTAATGGATTCCATGAAATTGGGCCTAGAACATCCACGCAATCATTCTTACTAACAAAGTAGCTATATACCATCCACCATTACTGCGGTGTCCCCGCCCGCCTTTTGTGTGTCAACAAAAGAATTAATGCTCCGCCGCACTCTATACTGCAGGGTGTTCATCCCCTGATTAGTATACGTACCAGCCTGCAGTATAGAGTGTGGAGGAGCTTAAATTCTGTTGTTGCCACACAAAAGGCGGGCGGGGACACTGCAGTAATGTCGCAAGAGGTTGCTCTTATTGCACAGCATTTTACAACAAATTAACTAAAATGGGAACTTCCCATTGGCCTTTTAGCAGTCCTGTTAAGTTACTGTGGCTGCGCGACGATCGTCAATGACAACAATATGCGCAATGGGGATTTTTTTTACCCCACCAACAACCCCAGCAACCATTCACACTAGACCCACTGTAACTCCCAGGGACACCATTTCACTAGTTGCTTTTCTCCTGGAAAATGTTAAAGTTGGGGGGGGGGGGGATTTCGGCTTTAACCCTACTTCCGAGCAGGGGTAAACATTCCCCGGGGAAAGGCTATTCCCCGGGAATCTCTTTGGTAGTGTGAAAGGTCCAACCAAAATACCCTGGCAATAACCCAAAAATTCCCTGTGGAATTTGTCTATAGTGTGAAAAGCTCTTATTGCAACAATGTGCACTTATGATGAAAATATAATGACAATGTGCACTTATGTTGAAAATAGCTGTGGGATATCAATTACGAGGCTTAAACCGCAAAATGGTCCCTGAACCCAACATGTTTGGTGGAGGCAACAGAACATGTCCCGGCAAGCATCCTGATAATCAGCGAACGCACGGTCAGATTTACATCACGGCCGTGGTTAATTGAAGGGAAGGTCAGATTTCCATATGTTCCCATTGGATTGCATTCTATCACTCTACATGAAAATCACGGAGATTATAAAACGACAGAGGCCCAGGAGCCGATTTCATAAAACTTACGACGCGTCGCAGAGTTAAGACGCATCCTTTCTCTATGGACTCATCGCATGAGATTCGACGCGTTGCAGGTGGGACGCGGTGCAAATTGAGTTGCGACGCGCCGCAGAGCTTTATGAAATCGGCCCCAGGAGGGACAAGGCTTGTAGACTAGACACCTAGGTGGCATTCAGATAATTTGCACTAACAATTAATCACCGCATCTTCACTTTTGCAACTACAGTATGTGGTCATAGCGGTGATTCATGACATCACTTTCCATAAATCTGACAAACTGAGTCCCTGGTTGTTCACGCACTTAAAGGTAGTGTCATACTTTGGTAAGAAACCAAAACAGAAATGTTCACAGATTTAGGCATAACTTACAGGGTATAAAGATGGTGATGGTAGAAACATACTGTTAAAATGTTTCCGCCTGAAATGGTGTATTTATCCAGAAATATACAGTAAATTAGTAAAATAAGGACCGAAAATCTTTTTGATCTTTTAAAAGATCAAAAATGAAAGAGAAAACACTTATAAGAAGTACTGTGGCCGTTTTTCGCTGTTTTCTCAAAAAGTGGGCAACGTATGGGACTAAAATTTTCACAGATTACTTTTTCTGTATCTTCCTTGATATCTGTATTGCTTTAACAAAAACCAAAGTACATGTATGATACTACCTTTAATGCATGTCCCAACAAACAGCGAGACTGCCACAAAAAGTCAACCTGATGATTAAATGGACTCTTACGGATAATGGACGAAGCCTGGTCTGACTGGCTCCAATAAACCACCAACAGACATTAATCAATTTCCATCAGCAATTACATTTCTCATATATTTTGATGTCAAGCACACTTACACCAAACTGTTTCCCCAAGTGATTAGTTTAGTGAATATCCAATCCAGAGAGTGAATACTAAAAGATATCTGCAGTTAATTTCCCAAGATACATAAGTCAGGGGTAGTGTGTGCAGGCCTATGTGATTCTCAAGGGTTATTTCCGAAACATGTGTAACAAAACCGTAGATGAAATACATTAAAGTTGATGCATCTAGTGAGCCAACATTTCCCTAGCGATTCTTATCCTTCGTTGCGCAGCCACTATGAGGCAGAAGTGCAACAGTATGACTTTGGTTACGTTTTCGAAATGCGCGTTTTGACACTGAAATACAGCCACACTGGCCCTGGCAGATACTGAAAAACAGTAAATGATGGAAATATTTAACCTTAATCACATTATCATCAAATAACCACAGAGAAACTGACTGGATTAATCTTTTATAAGTCATTGAAAGTGAACAAAGAAAAATAGTCGACTGGAGCGGGATTCGAACCATCAACCTCTGGAATATGCTCTTACCAGCTGAGCTACCCAGCCCTTTGTTGGTGGTGTCCCTAATAGTCTATTATCTTTGTTTGTTTGGGCAGCCAGAAGCCATGAAACCACTCAAATACCGCTTCAACCCCTGATAGTTATTCCTATTCCAAGCCCTCTTGAAACTACTCAAATGAAACACACGAACCTGGGGCCAATTTCACTAAAGTCATATTTTGTGATCATCGCTATCACACGTGACACGAGATTGTTACTTTGCGATTGATTCTCCGTTTAACGATGGATTTAGGCAGGAAAAAAAAACAAGCTAAGGCCTAGTCTAGAAATTTTTCGCTAACCGATTAAGTGCTGAACGTCTTGCTTACGGATTCCTTGAAATAGATTTCACACTTTTCAGTGCCAGTAAGCACAAAAATAGGACATAACGGATTCTGTGAAATTGGGCCCAGGTGTACGCTTTAACTTTATCAATTGTTCAAAATGTTGACTTTGATTTTAACCTCATTGAATTCTTTTTTCTTTTCTTGTTTTTAGCTATCAACTGTGAAATATAAAACAGATGTCATGTGTGATGATAATCGCATTCTCTCTGGCCTTATGGACTTTGACCGTCACCCAGATAATGAATAAGTTTACTCCAAGGAAAATAAAACTTAGTTGAGTTCCAGTGTGGATTTCAACATTGGTTATATACTTTTTGCATCAGCATAAAACTGTGTCGATTGCTTGAAGTGGCAATCCTGCATACAGAGTATTACCATATGCCTCACAATTGAGATGGGAGTCATTTGTATTATAAACCATTGAGAGATTGTTCAATTATGTTATTGGATAAGCACCAATGCACCTTAACAACGGAAATTACTTTTACACTGAGACTGGTACAAGGGCCACTTCTATTTTTGAAGCCTTTACATGCAACAATATATGAGGGTACTTTTCTTTTTGTGCTTCATCATATAATGTCATGTATCGTGTCATGTTTCATCGTGTCATGTTATGTTGGTTTGATCTAGTTTAGGCTCTCAAAATGTCAATGAAGATCAATTGTTATATTATTTGGGTTAATATTCCACATGCATGCATAATCTATATCGCAACAAATTTACAACTTTCATCATCATGGCCCGTCCCGTCGTAATCGACGATGGAGTCTGCGTTTAACACAGTCATCGACATAATGTTTGGTTGGGGTAGAGCAACCATTACGAGTGGCAGAGCGCCACTGGGAGTGGTTGCTAGCTATTGTCTCCCATGTTGTGTTGGGTATGTTGAAAGCAGTGAGGTAACATTTCAGGACATTTATCCTTATGATGCAGTCTTCGTCGAGTCTTGTAGTGAACATACATCCCAGTGAAGTCAAGGAAAAATCTCCTCTTAACACTTTATTGACTAACTATAGAGTTTAGTCACTACTTGTATTTTTCTATTTTATTTTGTTATCTGACTGACACGGCTACCCATCATTATACTTTATAAAACATTGTCAAAATTGTTTGCAATATGGTGTGAGTGGGGGGGGGGTTGCCAGGGTGTGTAGGGAGGGACTAAAACTAGTTGGAATCCTGCTGGGCCTATATTTGATAGAATATTTTACCATAAACAAAAAATGTTCGCTTACGATATAGCAGACTTTTTTTTGCTTACGGTAAGCGTAATTCATGGGAGCGTTTTCTTTCTTGCTATGCTAAGCGAGGACTTTCTAAAGAATGCATGTGGCAGTGCGTTGTCAGAAAAAAATCAAGGTTTGCCTTTAGAAATTGTTCGCTAATAAATTAAGCACCGAACGTCTTGCTTACAGATTCCATGAAATAGATTTCACGCTTTTCAGTGCCGGTAAGCAAAAAAATAGGACGTAACGGATTCCGTGAAATTGGGCCCAGGTGCGCACTTTAACTTTTTCAATTGTTCAATATGTTTACCGGTACTTGAATTGTAATCTCATTGAATTAAAAAAAAAATAAAATTTATGAACTGTGAAATATAAATTACATGTGACGATAATCGCATTTTCTCTGGAAACGACTGCCATTATGGCGTTTGACTGTCACCCAGATAACGAATAAGTTTTATATTCCAAGGAATATTAAAGCTTACTTCCTGTGTGGATTTCAACATTATATATACTTCTTGCATCAGCAAAAAACTGTGTCAATTACTTGAACTTGCAATCCTCCATACAGAGTATTACCATATGCATCACAAATGAGATGGGAGTCATTTGTATTATGAGAGATCGTTCAATCATGTCATTTTTGTGGCACGTCCTAGAAAACATGTCATCCTTGATTCATGCCTGGCCATGTAATGGAAATGCTGAACAAAAGCCCTTTTGTCAGCAAACTACCCAAGCTCTTTTAGACAACATGATGTGCTTTCGCAGCCTTTGAACCTTTAGTTTTGTTTTGTAATATCTGTGAAGTTCAAATGATAGTCGTATCAATGAACAATAAAAACATGCTATTAAAGCTGATTTATGAATCCACAGCGTGCATTGGGGACCAGCAGAAAAACATTCCCAGGACTGGATTAAATTAATTACAAGTACATATGACAGTCGTATAGAGGCAATTACAATCCATTAGAATTGACTGATAGATATTACAACTTCAGACTCTATGACGGCTGCATGTGGCCTTCATTTCAAGTATAGGACTATTCTGTTGCCATATGGTCATAATAAAACCTGAACACAACATTTTTTGTCTTAATAGTGGATCGGTTTGCAGAAACACCATGTAATAATCGTTTGTACTTCTTGCAATTAAGGTCTCAACGTTTCGACAAGCCTGCTCTAGTCCTCATCAGGAGACGATTGAAATGAGGGATGTGAGGTCATTATATTTTTTGTCTTCCTCTCGGATCTTTTTCAAGAACTATGATGCAACCTTTATACTTCGATAAGAACACTGCTGTTTGAAACATGAAGGGATTTATTTAAAAACTCCTGCAAAAAAAGTTAAGTCTGTGTTTTCTTGTTTATGGATACATGGAGGAAGCACTTTTAGTTGTACTTTATTTCTTTACCACTGGTCCACTGCATCTTGGAACATGAATGATTTGTGTACAAATTAATACACGGTGTTACATGTAAGCTCATTTTGAACACTTTAATAATGTGCATCATAAAAGTTATAATGATGTGCACTAAAATGCTGTTGAAGGGTATCAGTTCGCAAAAACTATGATTCAAAATCGAGAAAAAAATTATTTTGTTTTTGCTATCGAGAAACGTGACTCAAAACATACACACTCATGAGTTTGTACGTCCGCTATTCTGGAAATGCCCCTCTGTATCAAAACCAAAGATCCTATAGCTAGCAAGATAGCCTACTCTTTCAAAATCACATGCAACCAGAGGAAGTATAGGGTGCATTCGTTTAGCTTCCCCGGGTCGACACCAGTCAACCTCGTCCCCCTTTTTTCGCTTGTTTTGTGCAGTAAAACACGACCATTCCCAGTAAGGGCTGACCCGTGTTAGCTAAACGAATGCACCCATAATACCCACAGGTGGCCATTTTCGTAAGCCAAATTTACTTTTTTCAGTTGGTGTGTGATTCTCTCTGAATGATAATAATGGGCCTTAATGATGATTATAAAAATTATTCGGGTGAAAGTTTCGTCTGATAACAGTTGAATTTGATGTTAATATCATAAATAGCTCTGTTGCTTACTAAAATGGCGGCCAAATGATACTTCACTTTTTGGGCCAAGTAGGCTATCTTGCGCCCAAAAGGCGATTTACTATATTTGATCAAAACTGATTTTTAATTATTCAAAACCGAATGATATGCACCAATGCATGTTAACAATGGAAATTACTTTAACAGACTGGTAATACAGTAAAACAGAACAGCGCAATTAGTTGGCTGATGATGCATGAACACGTATACCAGGCAATACCTGGACTCCACTATGGTGAAGGATCAAGCTATAGAATCACAGTGTAGTTGATAAGCAGAGCCTGCTCTACTTTCTAAACTGGCGATCAATTGCCGAGCATCGAAAGCTGGGTCACGTATATCAATGTAACACAGCCCAATCAGTGAACTTAGCTTATAACTGCACTGAAAATCAAATGTCCCTGCAAATGGCCTGAAAATAAATTGGTGTTAAGGTATTTTGACCACTGCCTTCAGGGACAAAATGGCCGGTAAACCAGTGAAAATTTCCCAATTCATGTGCAGTCCGAGTCAATCTTATCAAATTGTTATTTCAGATACGAATATACATGCAACTGGACTGGCCTCCACTACACTAGAAATTGCAAATCAATGTCCATTAGAATCAATTTATTTAATCTTGAAATTGTAAAGGTGCCTTGTGTTGTGGTTATGTCACATTCAAACTCAACCGATAGGCCTATAGATACATGCTGCCCAAGTGTGGATGAAGGGATAGAAAGATAATAAAAAGTGAATCAATTTTAGGAAGGTTTAATAATTCACTGTAATTTTTGCAACAGAAACTCAAAGAAAAGATATCTGATGCCAGAAATTCTTGATGTTATACAAGCATCTTTATTTTGAATTTTGATGAACCTCATTATGATTATCAAAAAGTATTTTCATACTTTGGTTTTTGTCCAAGAAATGCAGATTCGTGGGCAAAAGCATTAAGGAAGTACTTTACAGTCATTGTGTGAAATTCCCATTCCCATATGGTGTCAATTTTTTTAAAGAAAACATTGAAAAACGCTCAAGGTATTTTAAAAAATATTTTCCGCAGGATTTATTACTTTCCACAGATCAAAATTGTTTTTGGTCATTGGTTTTACTCTTACCTGGATAAATACCAGTAGGTATTTTGGGAAGAAAACCTTTCACGGTATGTTCCTTCCATCACCACCTTATTATACATGTTATACCCTGTAAGTTAAAGGTTAATCTGTGAAGATTTCTGTTTCGGTATACATGTATTACCAAAGTATGATAGTGCCTTTAATAAAAGACTGTGCCAGCCTTTTTGTTTTTAAAATAAATTTTATTCTAAATAATATTTCTACCCAAGGTACCAAAACTATTAAGCCAATAAAGCCTTATGACTTTTCCTATCTTTTCCTATATCTGGCGTGAAGACTAAAATTTATGCAAGTTTCACAAAGAGTTTCTTATAATTTTTTCACATACATCCGGATGATTCTCCCTAGAAAGATGGCCCAATCCAGGGATGGCCCAATCCGGGGATTATATTTCCATTATGGAAGATGGCAACAGATTAAAAGACCTGTGCCAATCCGGAAAAAAGTCTCAGTTTTCATCTCGTTCATCCATTGATATGACTCCTGGGGTCGATTTCCTGAAGCCCTACGATCGATCGTAAGTCGAGTTACGAAGGATAACCCATCATATCCTACGTAGGGCTGCAATGCATGCCCCTTTCTCTTCCAGCAAAAAAAAAGAAAAGAAAAGAAAAAGAAAAGAACAGGAAAAGATTAAAGAAAGAAAGAGGAAAAAACAATATATAGGGAGGGAGAAAGACTCAAAAAGAGAAGAAAAATAGGGGGAGACAAAATTTGCTAGCTTTGATTGCCCCGAAATGCATCCGTTGCTATTGAATTGGTGAATTTTATTTCCACGCCCTCCTTTTGGAAAATACTGGATCCGCTCCTAATGATGCCGCAGCCACATTTACAATTCTACATTTCATGAATTAATTACAGCTGGGCATTGAGACAAGCCTGGCACAACATGATACAATAACATAAGACTCGAGTGACATCCCCAGTGCCTGCATGCTCTAGATGACATAGACACAAATCAACAGGTATTTGGGTGTCACATGAATGATGTATGGGGACTATTCTGGGAGGTGAATATAGATTCATGCACAGAGCGGGGAGAGTACCCTGACACACCGGGGCAAAAGTGACACACTGCCCTGTTAAAGGTAGTATCATACAAAACCAAGCCAAAACAGAAATGTTCACAGATATATGTATAACTTACAGGGCATGAAGATGGTGGTGGTAGAAATATACAGTTAAAATCTTTCCGCCTGAAATGGTGTATTTATCCAGAAATGAGTAAAACAACGACCAAAAATCTGTTTGATCTTTTAAAATATCAAAAATAAAAGAGAAAAGACTTAAGAAATACTGTGGCCTTTTTCAATGTTTTCTCAAAAATTGGGCACCGTATGGGACTGAAATTTTCACAGATGACCATTACTGTATCGTCCTTGATATTTTTGCTCATGAATCTGTATATCTTTGACAAAACCCAAAGTATGATACTACCTTTAACGACCGACAACAGGTTTCCTAGTTTCCACTCGGATCAATACTTCCATCGATTTCTACAGTGGGAGAATTTCCAACGATGTGTATGCACAGTGAATTACCGACAGATTACAAACACATTGAAAGGCCACACAGATAGCGAACAGAATACCTGAATCAATAATGCATTGTGTGTGCTGCAGTTTGCTATCTCTTTTTAGTCTAATTGTGTCTGTGTTTGGTGAAATACGTGGAGTGTTTTGGAAAACATTTAAAAAGGGGTATATAGGGGCAGCGGAATGTGAGATTCCATGATAGAGAGAAAATGGACTTAGAAAGCCTCTTGCTTGCTGGTTGATTTCGAACAATTTATTTCTGGGGCCGATTTCATAAAACTTACGATGCGTCGTAGAGTTAAGACGCATCCATTCTCTATGTACTCATCGCATCTATGCCTGCGACGCGTCGCAAATCAAGTTGCGACATGTCGCGGAGCTTTATGAAATTGGCACCTGGTGTCACAGATCACAGATCACATGACCAGTGGCGTAAATATGGAGAGGCCCCATGAGCACAGCAAAAATGTCGCCTCACTGATAAGCTCCCATTCACATAATCATGTGCAACATGTACGCAGACAAAGTTTTTTAAAATTCATTATTTATAAACTTATCTACTTTCATTTTGTCCAGAGCACATAAATCAAGCATGTACAGCAAATGACATCTGCCTGTCCCATCTTGCAATACAATAAATAGCGCTCCGCAATAATGACGTCACAAAATCCCCGGATGTCAGACAAACATTGTCTCACACACGCAGTGTACATGTACATGAACGCGCACACCCACACACGTTTGCATGGTTGCAATGTTAGTCTGAGATCCGGTGCTATTTTTAGCTTAAGTGCGGAGCGCTATTACAAACAGTTACAGCAGAAAATGTGCACCAGAAAATTCTGTGCTGATGAGCTTTAATGGATTAGGCATTTGAAGTTGTGCATGTGCGTCAGCGTAGTTTGTGTATCCAAAAAATAAGAATTTCTAGCTCATGTGGCAAGCATAGCAAACCAGGGGCCTTTTCAGTCCAAACCTCGACTTCGACTCAGGCTTCGGCTCTGTCTCTGTCATCCATATGCTGAAAATAAAGGTTGTGGTTTTTCATTGAAGCTGAAGCTCTATTTTCTTTTTCAAACCAGAGAATCTACTTCCTAACCGCAGCCAAAAGCCTCTATTGTGATACCTGATTATTTGAGAATGGATTCACAAAATGGAGCCGGAGCCGGAGCCTGATGCGCTGGAGCCGAGGTTTGGAAAAGGGCCCAAGAGAGAAGTGAGGATTATAAGGAACAAATTCTGTGGTAGAGAAATTAGTCTTTAAACTGTGTCATAATTTAACATCCATGTACATAAATTAACAAGACAGACAATTACTCAACAATCTTGTAAGCTTTGTCTGAATTTATCTAATTCCAAACAAATATCTTTTTCAAAAACTATGTTTCCATGTAATTTTTTCATCTCATGACGTAAATTTCTGCGCAACAAATATTAAAGTATCCGGGGTAACTGATGGCGAACTGCACTCTGGCTTTAGATATTACCCGCGGTGCACTCTTTACCCAGACTTCAGAGCCACATTTATCCCGACCACAGCATTTGTCATGTCCCCCTTAAACTGATCCTTATAATTCTTCCTCTAATGGCTTATGCATGAGTCAACAATAATTAAACCACTGCAGTCAGCATGAACCAACGCAAGGATGGACCGGTTGATACGTGCAAAATGAGAAAAAATTTGTATTAATAGTTCATGTCGACGCGGACGGCAGACGAGGCCCCAGCTAGAAACCCTTTCCCCTAAACTGCCAGGAGCACGTAACAGTGTCCCCAGGGTAGGCTTTAAACATGTCCCCCGGTGTTGCAGACACCAACAAGGGTGGCAAGCACTCAAGCATGCCAGTGAGTTATTAAATAATAATAGCTGGTGTTTTCACTAACAGGCCCTGAGAATCCAGCGTAAGACAGGAGGATGTACTTTTTTGTTTGGAGCATGGCAAATGATGGCCATGGAAGGATTTTGATAGATTGTGTAGAACTCATCTACGTAAGACAGGAGGATGTACTTTTTTGTTTGGAGCATGGCAAATATGGCCATGGAAGGATTTTGATAGATTGTGTAGAACTCATCTAAAAATTAGAAGAAAAAAAACAAAACTGGCATGCATGTATGTACACTTTGCCAATCTGAAACAGGCATATACCAGCAACTGCCATCTGGCCTTATGTTGAAGAATAAGCACAGCTTTTATGTTGCTTTCAATTATCTGGTAAAATTCTGGTTCATTGCCAAAGTACAATACTATAAAAATACCAATAAAAAAACAAATGCATTTGAACCATCTGGAGCTGCTTCCATAAAAAAAACTTCTTTTTTTCTCTTTTTTTGTTGAACAAGGTTGAATAATCAGGCTGAAATAACTACTTTCCCAGTTCAAGTCAGTGACATATTGGATGGGATAAATATGACTGGGCCAAGATACCGGTTAAAGGTAATATCATATTTGTACTTTGGTTTTTGTCAAAGAAATGCAGATTCATGGGCAAAAATATCAAGAAAGATACAGTAAAAGAAATTCCCAGCCCCATTAGGGTGCCGACTTTTTTAGAAAACCGTGAAAAAGCTCACAAAATTTTTTTTCACCGTTAATTTTTTATCTTTTAAAAAACAAAAATATTTTCGGTCGTTGCTTTTATGAATTTCTTGATAAATACAGCATTTCAGGCGGAAACATTTTAACAGTATGTTTTTGTCAGTACCATCTTCATACCCTGTAAGTTAAATCTGTGAAGATTTCTGTTTTGGTTTCCTACCCAAGTATGATACTACCTTTAAACTCTGCTACACCATGTCAACTGCGATTATATCCCGCTAGCAATTTCACAGATGTCACATATCAACACCAATTTGGATTCAGTGTTCTTCTTTTCGAATGAACACAACCGTCTGCATTTGACAATGAGCATAAAAAGGCTTTTTATTCTAACATTAATATATATGCACATTCAACTTCATTTAAAGGTGGTATTATACTTTGGGTTTTGTCAAAAAAATGCAGATTCATGGCCAAAAATATCACGAAAGATATGTACAGTGACAGTCATCTGTGAAATTCCCAGTCCCATACGGTGCATGCCCACTTTTTGAGAAAACAGTGAAAAAGGCCCACGGTATTTTAAAAGTCTTTTCACCGTAATTTTGTATCTTTAAAAGATCAAAATTGTTTTTGGTCAGTGGTTTTTACACTTTTCTTGATAAATTCAGCATTTCAGGCAGAAACATGGTATGTTTGTAACATCACATCACCATCTTTATACCCTGTAAGTTATTTGTAAATCTGTGAAGATTTCTGTTTCGGTGCGCTACCAAAGTACACTGAGTCACGACATGAGACAGGATTTTTCCTTTCGGAGCGGGGGAAGGAACTTAGGATCCCCATTATCATGTCTGAGCAAGCTTTGTCCTCATGGGCACTAAAAAAAATGAGCCAATATTATCATTGTTGCTTTAAAATAAATATATACTCCTACAGTCATGGTGGTTTATTTGAATAGACAAAAACTGGTTGTTTGCAGCCTTGCACAGCAAATTCGAACGATCATTGACTTTAATAAACCCTGAAACGGTAGACATGGTAGAGGAGGCTGGAGCGGAGCTCGTTTGCATCTTCCATGGTCGTCCTTGAAATGAAAAAAGCAAATCGCTCCCTCCTCCCTGCAAACACAAATTATTTCCCGTTTGAATGCATAGATTTATCTCCACGGGAAATGACTCCTGATTTGATGCAGCGGAGGCAAAACAAAACAAAAACAAAACAAAAACAAAACCGAGCGGGCGAATTCGAACTGCCGTCTGGCTTTTATCAGATTAAAACTGTCTCAATCCTTTAATCAAACAGTCTCCTTTCAGGAAGGGGGGTGGGGGGCTTCTTTCTTCCCTCATGAGACATACACAAATTGTCGCCACGTGCTATTTGATGAGTAATTTGGCCTGTGATGGGCCTTCTGTCAATATCATCAGTTTGCTGTTAATAAAGTCCGCGGTTTTTTTTTTCCCCTCTTTTATTTTGACTCCTGGAAAATTTTGAGGTCAAATTTATTATACATTATAAACATATAGCTGCAGATAGATCATTATCTGTACAGTGAGACACAAATATAATGAACACCGGTATACCAAACAATTGGCTATATACCGATTGCATCCTTGGCTCCCAATTATGTACGAAGTGTTTGTTATAGCGGCGTTCCACAGTATGACCAATGAGCCTGATTTCATGGTTCTGCTTAAATGCAGAATTCTACGCTTGTGATCCTTATTCTCCATTTTAGGGTTAGCGCCAATTTCTACACTAGCCGAGTACACTAAACTCCACAAGCACACAACTAAAAAATTCCTTGCATATGCATGAAATAGGCAGGCGCGGTTCTAGAGCCAAAATTTTTGGGGGGCTAGAAGAGCCATTATTTTTTGGGGGGGGCTAGAAGACCCAATATTTTGGGTTCTTCTAACACTCGCTTCTGCTATTATGTGTTATTATGGGTCGACAAACATGCACATTATAGGCCACACAACGCGTTTTTTATGTAATTGGCGCTTAATAACTGAAAGAATCCAGTATTTTCAAGAATTTTTTTTTTTCACTTGCATTTTTTGGGGGGGGCTAGACAACATTTTTTGGGGGGCTACAGCCCCCCCTAGCCCCCCCGTAGAACCACGTCTGGAAATAGGATATCATAAGCACAGAATTTTGTCCTTCCGTAAGCACCGATTCTATGCTAACATGAGGCAGAACCATGAAACTGGGGGCCCAGTTAGATGCTCTGGTGTCTATGGTACTGATTGGTTAGGTCCTACCTGATGGATTTTTACTAAAAAGCTCACAAATTTGACTGAAATTTGTTTAAAAGTTGACAACACGAGACTAGCAAATAATGTAATAAACACCATCCAGTCCAGTGCGGACAGTGCGAGTCGGGAACCCTTATAAGCCTAGTATTGTCAGCTCGGTAATTCTTCCATGCCTGCACGGTTAAGTTACCCAATACCCAAGTCAAAAGTCCAAGTGTGGACACCGATTATATTTGCCCATTTTTCATTTAGGCCTACCCATTGGCTCAGTTAAATCCCCAGAAAAAAAGCCCAGTGTGGACAGGGCTTATAAATTGAAGATCAACTTGACGCCTGCACAGTTGGAAAAGTATGATGGATGGCACAAATCTGCACACAGTACCCTGGACACAGCAAGATACATGTACATATACTGAACCTCCACCCTAAAACCTGAGTGGTACTTCCGAAAAGTAATACATTACAAGCAAACAAAAGCAAACAAAAAGACCCCTCCAAAGACCGGGCACAAATTACACACACGTAACACAAAGTGCATCCTCTTTGGTGAAGGCTATAGACAAGATTCTCATTTGCTGACTCAAAAAAAAGAAATCCTACTGCCAGTGCCAGGGATGTATATACCTACACATATAAACAGACTGCAGAATTTAAAAGGTAATCTCGGCTGACACTAATGGATACAGCGGCACAAAAGCCTGGTGTGAATAATATGGGATGGATCATATATCAAGCCTTGAAAGCATCCTGTGATGAGTTTTCCACCCAATGCTTATGCCTCCGCCATTAAGAAGAAGAAGTGCTGTTTTCACCAGCATCAGCTAAAGGCGAAATGATCAACAGGCCCACAGTCAGTTACATGATGAAGAAATTATAACGAGAGAACAGGCCTAACAACTGTCACTTAAAGGTAATATCATACTTTGAGTTTCTTTCAAAGAAATACAGATTCATGGGCAAAAATATCAATGAAGATACAGTAACAGTCATCTGTGAAAATTTCAGTCCCATACGGTGCCCACTTTTAGAGAAAACAGTGAAAAACAACCACAGTATTTCTTAAGTCTTTTCTCTTTTAATTTTGATCTTTTAAAAGATCAAAAAGATTTTCGGTCGTTGTTTTTACTAATTTCTGGATATATACACCATTTCAGGCGGAAATATTTTAATGGTATGTTTCTACCACCACCATCTTTATACCCTGTTATACGTAAATCTGTGAACATTTTTGTTTTGGTTTCTTACCACGGTATGATACTACCTTTAAGAAACTACAAAAAATGAAGTCTGATTATTAAAAACTTGGCCACATGGAAAATTATGCATTTGGGGGGAAAAGACAGAAAGATGATGAACAGATCATGTTCTCGTTAATTCCCCTGATTGAGTGATGACTGCTTCCATATCGAAGACGACATCATGCACCACTGCTCAAACATGACAATCCCATATGTGACTTCACTGACATCATTCTGACTAATTCATAGTTTTTCTACAGCACAGTTTTCAATGAAGTTCATTTTACATGCATTTATATGAGGGTTTGCATTTAATATCAACATACGGTAGTTTTTCTGTCTTTCCAAATTCCACATCCCTGGAACTTACTAAAAAAAATGAAAACAAATGATACAAAAACAGTTGAAACAAATTAATTGATGTACATGTACATGGTTTGGCAAATGAGACCTGTGCTGGCCAACTAAAAGGAATGCTTTCTGTACACCTGCAAAAGTTCAGGCTTGTGAGAAAAGTGCCTTTAATATCAAAATGCCAAAAACTATTTCAGCTTCCACCAGAGTAGTCTTGGTCCAAGACTGTAAAGCTCGGTAACGGACCCCATCGTGCCACTGCGCCCTCTCGTGACTTCATTTGACCCAGCTGCTCGCATTACAGTCTTGGGCATTTGCTATGAATTGTTTAACTTTTTCTTTATTTCTCCTTCGGATTTCCGGAGGAACCAATCAGCGCCCGCAAAAATCCAGTTGAATTGGTATCTAATGAATATGGATGACCTGTAACGAATGGCCTCCGTACGCGTGTACCATGATAATGCAGTATCGTACATGACTAGTACTGTACTATGCTTCGGTGTCGATCGTGGGATCGGGAATAGTCGGTGCGCTGTGGTTTTGTCATGGGGAATTTAAATAATGTCTGCGTTGCCTACTGCTTGCTATAGTTGTCATGATAGTATATACTTACTATATTCATCGCATAGTCGGACATGCCTGATGCATGAGGGCATTGAACAGTGTTACTATACACACGATCTATTTCTATTATGGTAAATATTACAACATGAAAGCTTGTGGTACACACACATTAATTGTGGGTGCGTAATTAACTCTAGCTTTCCACAAACGAGACACTACCACATGGATTTGAATGTAGCCGCCATGTTGTGTCTGCGATTCAACAAGCACGGAATCATGCAGCTCAGACTGTTTTATAAACCACGCGCTGAGACAATAGATATAAGTTTTTTTTATAATGTCTATGGCCGAGACTGTCTGGACGCGGACTGTCTCGCGTTTGTTTACATTTCAGCAGCTCCAACCATGACGCTCCCACGGCCCGCGGCATCCTATTTTGCATTTCAACGTAAATCATGAATATTCATAATAAGGTACCTAATTGGCATACAAAGGCCACGCCTCGGTTTATAGCAAATGCCCAAGACTGTAATGCGAGCAGCTGGGTCAAATGAAGTCACGAGAGGGTGCAGTGGCACGATGGGGTCCATTATCGAGCTTTACAGTCTTGGACCCGCCTTCCACGCACAACCACATGTTCTCTTGCCTTGATGAATTTATAGTTTTCTCATGAATATGGATAACTCTGATTTGCATACAAACCAAAATAAATGAAAACTGTGCTGTAAACTTATGTCATTCTTATGGAACATGCCCTTTAGATGGTGATCCACTGATAATATTCAGATAACTCAATATTATACAAACTCCAAAAAGACTAAGGGAAGCCATTTTTGATTCTATATTTCGTTCTTTATTCAGAACATCTTCAGGAATGAAGATGTTCCTGAAGATGTTCTGAATAAAGAACGAAATATAGAATCAAAAATGGCTTCCCTTAGTCTTTTTGGAGTTTGTATAATATTGAGTTATGCCCTTTAGCATCTCAGTTTTGTATCATCATTTGGTTGACTGACAAGGGGCAAATTTCATAGAGCTTGGTGAATAAAATCAGTATGCCAGGCAAAACTCGTTGTGAAAGTTATACTCATCAGCAAACAATGGCCGAATACAAGTCATAAGTCAGTAAAAACACCACATGACAATTTGGTTGGTCAATCCTGTTTGATCAAGGAAGACTTTTCATGCTTAATAATCTTAATAAGCAGCTCTATGAAATTGGCCCCAGGTATCAAATGACACGGCAGTTGTCACAATTACACAGCTGGCAAAATGACTTGACAAGACATGACTGCAGTCATATTAACTGGACTAGACTTTGCGTGAGCCTCGCTCCATGCTATGAGCAAACGAATATAATTATGCCAGACAGTCTACAATGAACAATGACATGAATAGCCCTGCACATTCTCACAATAATTCACTTGCCTACATACATGTATGTAATTATAATACCTTTGCCAAAATGTCAGAACATATTGTATTGAATATTTATTTACATGTAAATAAGCTGCCATCTGGCTCAGCTTACAATGAACACACGCGGACATTTACAAATGCATCACAAATGCATTCAGAAATTGTACAAATTATCACGACAACCATCCAATTATGAATTTAAGCGCCAATTACATACAAAACGTGTTGTGTAGGCTATATGTGCATGTTGTTCGACCCCTAATAAGACATAACAGAAGCTAGTGTTAGAAGAATCCAAAATATTGGGTCGTCTAGCCCCCCAAAAAAATAATGGCTCTTCTAGCCCCCCAAAAAATGTTGGCTCTAGAACCGTGCCTGCATTATAAATGTCAACATGACTTTTAAAAAACATTTTGATTCCACTGCTAGAAACTGAATGTTTTCTTCCTTGTCTAGTCTCCACAGGTTTCCTCATCAGGACAACATTGGTTTGATACATAATTGAAATGACGGATAGTCAACATCAATTTGTATGAAGTCAACACACACATAAATGACACACAGACACATGAGTCCATTCATATAATTTTGTATGCACACCAACAATTGGAACTTGGTGGGCGTTTGAAAATGTCCTCATTCGTACTGTAGAAATAGTGCCTGTTTGTTTAACGCATGGGATCCCAGATCTGCGGATACACATCCTATGCAGGGTACAATAAAATGGGATCCGGATCAATAGGATCTGTGATCTTGTGTGTTAAGCACACAGGCCCTCAGCAACAAACAAACTCGTAATTTCACGTTTAACATTTTCAGTACGTACTAGTGTGAGCATGGCTTATTTCATGGAATCTGTTATTTCAAGTGTTACTGTCTCAGTGCTTATGAGCACTGCTATGCTATGCTGAGCAAATATGCATGAAATCTATTTCATGGAATCTGTAAGCAAGACTTAATTGGTTAGCAAAGAATGTCTAGACTAACTATGCTAATCTTGATTTCTTTTCTGCTGCCGTCATATGCATTCAGCGGAAAGTCCTTGTTTTAAAAACGTACTGCGAGAAAGAAAACTCTCCTGTAAAATACGCTTACCTTAAGCACAAATCTTTGCTATCACAAGTGAAGAATTTTTGCTTACTGTAATGGATTCTATGAAATTGGGCCCTGAGCCAGTCAGAGCCACAGAAAAAGAGGCATTTTAATGGCAATTCCGAAGTCTAATAGGTAACCTGATCGGCTAGTCGGAATTGGCAGAGTAAATATCATAGATGGACTCAGACATAGCAACACAGCATTTCAGATGGGAGATAGAAAGTATAAGAGATTGTGGGCGACAAAGAAAAATGTTGTGTACTTTTGGCTCTTAATTGATCCGCGTGCCGGCCCGGTGTGCGTGCTCAACAAACAACACCGGGCTACTTCTCGGCTTCATATATATCAAAAGGACGAGCTATCTAATTTCTCATCCACCCAGCTTCCAAACATATTACAGGCAATTAGCGCGTCTTCATCGGATGCAGCGTGGGATGGATTACTTCCCCCCAGTTTCAATGGCGTTAAAAGCCGCTAATTGCATTGATACATGCGGCGAAGTGGAATAAGGCCCTATATGACGAGGACGACAACGGAACAATATTGGCCCCCGTCTGATGTTTGCGGAGTTCTGCACATCATTTTATCCCGTCGTGAGGTAGAGGGGAGAGAGAGAGAGAGAGCGAGAGAGGGGGGGAGGGATGCGAGAGAACTCAGGAAATCAATATCTTGTGATATGTTGCGGACGAAGTCACCGAGTCAGAAAGCATGGCAGTGCTCTCGGCCCGATGTGCAATTTGAGACGTTATTGACGGTGCATGTGCTCTAGGGTGACAGTCACAGCGACATAAAGTATGCCTAGTACAAGATTTCATCTTCTTCTTCTTGTTTTTTCTTTCTTTTTTTTTTGGTTCTTGCCGAACATACCCTTGTGGATTCAAGTCCGCTGATTGACACATGCATGTGTACTAAAAAATTCAGTCAGCCTTTAATAAGACTTTGGATGAGTCATTGTTATCTTGTATTTTTCCCCCTGGTTATAACGAGAAAAGACTGAGAAAATGAATCAAAATTGTGCAAACAAACAAACAATAGTATCGAACTTGCTGGACACGATCAGGGCCAACCAGCTACCTACAACAACTACGATCTGTTTCCTAAACAAACAAAGATCAGAACTGATTTTTTTTTTCAACTGAAAACTACAGGTGAAAAAAACTTAAGAATACACTGGCAACAAGACGAAAGCACCAAAACTTCTTCACTGATTTTCTAAAATAAACACAAACACAGTCTGTGAGATGATACTCTATAACACTGTATGTGATTCTTAAATTTCAACTCAAGTTTATCAATTATACAGCACGTATCGACCGACCAATTCTTTAAATTCAACGAGATCCAATTTATAAACCGACGGCATATCAATTTTGTAGCTCAGGGGAAACAATACATAATATATTTATATCAACATGACAAGGGGCATTCATAAAATATAGGCTTTCAGTATCATGTGATAATTTTATATAATTTCCCATCATTCCCAACATTCCTTCACGTATACATGTATATAAATTTGATGCATTTGTAGGAAAAGGCCAAAGAAAATTAACGACTCAGACAAGAAAAGAATCCTGTGTTCTGTAAAATCATCCCCCAAAGAAAAAAATGATTGTGAATTGAAAATGCAAATCTTGTGGTCTTATTTGTAGCACTAGTTATAGAACAGCCTATTCTTGCAATACTCCTGCGTTTCAGCAATTTCTCATTGTATTTTGTTGGCCTTGCACTGTTCTTTTCACTAATAAATTCATGAGAAATGCAACATATTAAGTGTGCATAATCTGCTTGGTGTACATGAACAATCATCCTTTAAATTTATTTTAACATGCACAGTATCTTGAAGTGTACTTTTATGAGCACTG
This sequence comes from Astropecten irregularis, assembly GCA_963971285.1. Lineage (NCBI taxonomy): Eukaryota > Metazoa > Echinodermata > Asteroidea > Paxillosida > Astropectinidae > Astropecten > Astropecten irregularis. The sequence continues at coordinate 19,539,582 of OZ020244.1, read as the reverse complement.
CAAAACAAACTTAGGAGCGGATCCAGGATTTTCCAAAAGGGGGCGTGGAAATAAAATGCGCCAATTCAATAGCAACGGATGCATTTCGGGGCGATCAAAGTTAGCAGTTAGCTAAATGTGTCCCCCCCCCCTCCTCTTTTTCTTCTCTTTTTGAGTCTTTCTCGATCCCTATAATTATATATTGTTTTGTCCTCTTTCTTTCGGTTTTCTTTCTTTTTCCTTTCCTTGTCTTTTCTTTTCTTTTTTTTTGCTGGAAGAAAATATATTTTACATTTTACACATTCTCACATTACTTATTGCTATCTCACGTATTACGTATTGCTATATATACACTTATTTGAATGAAAAGTGGAAAAAATATCACAATACTGAGCATCATTTGGCATTTCATGGCTGCATATCCATGAAGATGTGGACTCTTGAGCATGAAGTAACTCCTTTTGTTCGAGTCTCCTTATTACTCCCCCGCAGGCCGCATCCATCTCAAATTGATTTCTTTGACATCTCCAAGCTCTCAAAGTTACTTCCCTTTTGTCCTTCCCCTTCCAGTTGATTTCATCTTTTGAAAAAGGATTCTTTGATAATTCCAAAGCAAATAGTAAAGTGACAGACAGTCCCTCCTTAAAGGCAATATCATACTTTGGTTTTTGTTAAAGATGAATGCAAATTCATGGGTAAAAATATCGAGAAAGATACAGTAAAAGTCATCTGTGAAATTCTCAGTTACATATGGTGCCAACTTTTTAGAAAACAATCGTCAAATAACCACAAGGGAAACTGACTGAAAACAGTTTTTAGAAAACAGTGAAAACAAATATAACATGTACAGCATGCTTGGACAAAAAACAACTCCCTTGCAGTATTCTTGGAATTACTATAACAAATAGCCAAAAAAGGGGCAATGATCAACTTGAATTTACTCAGTATAGGCCAAAAAACAAGGTGAATCTGAGTGCAATTCTCAAACCACTTTATATGTAGATTGAGGATTGTGTGTCTAGGATAATGAACTCCGCATTCTGGCCACAAGATGCTTGGGTGTGTGCGTGTGTGTGGTGTTCCTCTCCATCCAGTGTGCCAAACTGATTCACAGTCTCCCTGCAATGCTAACAGAGCTCCAGCACATTGCAGACTAATGTCAATAAATTTTTCAGAATTTTGTTTTTATAAACACAGAGCATGCACTGAACAACATTGTTAACTTCAAGGACTCACATGAATAATGCAAAATTAAACATGGGAGTTGTATACATCTAGCAAATATTGGGACTTTTTGTACATTGTTGGCCAAGAATAAAAAAAGGTACAGTGGAAAGCCATTATAAATATAAAGAACACAGCTTTGGCTCCCATTTTTTGTGCACAATGTATACCGGTAACACTTACTGTTCACTATTAAAAAATAAAAACGGCCACAATAACGAACAATCTCTGTGCATGCATCCCGGCATGTCCGTTATACTGGTATTGTGGTATTCCACTGTAAAGGTTAGTTCAGGCATTCAGGCAGCAGCACATAATTACAAGCAACAAAAGTAGACAACGTCATTTATGGACAGACAATCAACTCTCCAACAATTGTATCATTAGAGGTGGGCTAACAACAGTATTTCTCCGTCTCAGGTTCATTTTGGTTTTTCCTTTTTCAAGTTGAACATACATTATTACATGTATCTGTAAAAGCGTTTATTTGACATTATGTCCAAACAATATTTTTGGGGGCCTAGGATTAGTCTTTACATGGACTCCTGTTAACCTGGTCACTATTGCACAAAAGTTGCCAATGGGAGACTTTGGCGAACCGGTCTTTAAGTCAACAGCGCACGCGCAAATCAACGCGCGCATGCTCACAATTGCGAAAGCATGGTTTGCGCATGCACTGTTGACTCAAGACCGATTCTCAGAAGTCTCCCATTTAAGGTTGTCAAAATGTGAAGTTGGGCATTTCCACGGTTTTGGGACATTTTGTAACGTAAGTTACCTCTTTTTTCCCACATTAATTTGCATGCATTTCAAGGAACCATAACTGGCATAAGTGTTATACTTACTGATTCCAATGAAACATTTTTAAATTAGAGTCTTTCAAGAATGATTGATCAAGGAATAGGTCAAAGTCACTCAGAAAAGGTAACGTGGAATGGGAGACTTTTGAGAACCGGTCTTCAAGTCAACAGCTTACGCGCATGCAATTGTGAGCATGCGCGCGTTGCTCTGCGCCTGCGCTGTTGTGTGTGCGCGTGCGCTGTTGACATGTAGGTCGGTTCTCAAGTCTCCAATTGCCCATTTGTGTCAAAAAGCGACTTAAATTGATGCGTGTCCAAACCTAAAACCCCAAATTCATTAGACTTTAGTACATTTGATCTTACATGTAGTAAGCATTTAAACAACCCATGACACTAAAAATGTTTTAAAAATTGTTTAAAAAACCCTGATTTTAGCATGAAACACCTCATTAGCCCCTTGGCATAAGTGATATAGTCATAGACTCAGCAATTTGGCAGTCAGAAGCCATGAAACCACACACACACCGCCATACCCCAAGGATCATTTCACCGATACGCGCAGCAATGCTGCAACCTGGGAACAGTACATGGGGGATCACTCAAAGAGGATACGGCTTTTTAATTAATATAATCATGGAGGAAGGTAGGTTTTCCTTCATGATATACATGTAATCATCAAATAACTACAAGGGAAACTGACTAAATTTAAAGTCATTGAAAAGTGAACAAAAAGAAACATTGACTGGAGCTGGATTCGAACCGGTGACCTCCTGAATACCGTACAGGCGCTCTACCAACTTAATTATTTTCCAAAGTGACATTGATTAAAGGAAAGAAACGTACCTATCTGAGAGCATTCCTCCGATCATAGAACCGATCAATGTACTGAGTGACTGAGACAAGAACGCCCAGCTCATACTAGCCACATTGCTTCCAGTCTGACAGCCAAGATCTAGGAGAGTTGGTCCAAGCAAAGCCACGCACATCCCGAAACTCCAGAACACGCTACAGTAGGTGACAGTGGCCTGGAGGTTGTCAAAGAACAGCGTCTTAGCGGTGTGTGTCGCCTTCCTCCCACCTGACTGCAACGACGGGGATTTACCCGTGCTGCTATCCACCGGCCCCGTGTTCCCCGTGCTCTTGTAGGCAGCGGTCCCCGTGCTACCACCCCCACCGGGTCCACCATCGTCCCCGATCACTCTGGCGTGCTCGGGACCACCACTATCCAACCGTCCCGGACTTCTGTCCCGCAAGGATGCCATGATGAAAGGGTCGTCAAAACAACAGATCGGAGCTGCAAACGTCGATCACTCAATAACCTGATGTTTCTTTTTCTAAAGACCACGACATTCTACTTAGTTCTGCAAGAACTGAAGCAACATTTTGGCGATCTGATTCTGTCAGAAATAGTTCTCGTGTCCAACTTTCAGGAAGTACAACCATCCCTCCTCCAGCTCGTTGCTGGGATGTTTGTAGATCAGTGGTTATACGATGACTATGCACAGTACGTACGTACCACGTACTTACACACCCCCATTCACAGAGCTAGCTGAGCATTGTACAAAATCACAATACACTGATTCTGGTCTGCTTCATTTTCAAAGCGGGGGTTCAGAACAGGTGCTTTAATAATGTTCACAATAATAACACTGTAGTTAGAATTTAGAAATGATATTAATTTCAACTCGATACGACAAGTTGTCGTTACGTGATCAACATGATCAAAATCCATGATCGATGTATAGTATTTGTCACTTTGTTGTGTTGCAAAACACACAGGGACAGACATTGAGGACGTCGGAAATTATACACTTTTGAGACAGATATTGACGTGTCCAGAGGTTTAATTCACATGTAGAAAAACTCGACATACAGTTCGTAAAATGAGAGTGAACAATAAGTAGAATTGACTATAGAAGACATGGGTGTTGTCAACGGCGCCTCAGAACCAACTGCACCGAGTAAGACTCTCGGCCCGGTATACGAAGCAGTACAGTTACGTATTAACACACAATCAAACAGGGAATAAGTAAACCTGTGCCAGAATTCCACCCAGCCAAAGGCTTGGTGCAATAATGCTAAATAGGGTGCTAAAATGCATCACAACAACTATAAAACAAAACAAAATTGTTGGAAAATCGCAAAAAAAACACGCAGATTTTGTTTCCCTGTGGAAGTTTTACCACTGTGGACAGAATGGACAGTTCCAAATACACCTATGTATTGAAAGTTGTAATCAACAGATTATAACGGTATACCGCGCGCGGTAGGACATTAATTCGGGCTTGAAATCGATATCGCTAGGGTATAGTTGACACTTGTCGAAAGCTGCAATTATTCATTTCAAAAGGATTAAAATACTTATACAAACATTGTGTCCCATTGTTTTACATAATCTATCGACCGGCGATAATTTCGTTTAATTTAGTATGAAAAATAAAAAAACAAACCAATTCCCAGACGAACTACAGCCGGTATTTAGAACTTTTGTTCTTTTAGCGGCTGTTTTATGGGCGGATCTCATAGGTCTATTTTTTGTGGATTGGGGAGGGCCTGGATAACTAATAACTAAGCGCTCGCGTGGAGAGAGAAAAATAAGGTAGGCCTACAAGGGGAAAGAAAACGACGGGAATGCCTTAATTTCTGACTAAAATTTATGCAACTTTTTTTGTGTCAATCACGACACCTAATAAAATGACCGGCCGACAAACAACTATAGCTTGACATAGAATTGTCACATGGGCTCCAATTTCGTAGAGCTGTTAAAGCAACAAAAAAATGCTGAAGCATAAAAAGTCTTCCTTGATAAGAGGATTGCCAACCCAATTTTTATGTGATGTTTACTGCTTTTGACTTGTATTCGGCCATCGTTTGCTGAGAATAACAATCACAAGGAGTTTTGGCTGGCATACTGATTTTATTTATCATGGTTTTTGGTGCATTTTTAAAGCTCTATGAAATGGCCCCAGTGAAAATGTCTGTCTGATATTTTGTCACTGAGAGCCGTCGGCTGTGAATTTGTCCAGCCTCAAGTGTGTTGCGATGATCGTAACCCTTGCTATACGTGGACCTATTAATGTAGACCAAGGGTTATGATCACCGCGACTACCCTCAAGTATATGCTTATGCAGTGCTTGGTATAGCACACGGCAGACTTTACTTTGAATAATCGCATTGACTTATTATTTCAGCGGCAAATAAATTGCACAAAACCATGTAATTTACCATGGATCAAAGATTAATTTGACGTAATGGATGAGACAAGCGGATTATGACGTAATTGGTTAAAGTTCAAGAAGGCAGTTGAACTAAAGTCACAGTACACATCAGTGTTCAGTAACAAGTAGCTTACGTAAAGACTACATTTTGAAAAGAAATAATCTAGATTTATTTTTTGCTCGGGCAGAAATGGCATAAAAATTCATATAATTGGAGATCAAAGATGAACTTCATATCAAAGTTTGACGTAATGGATGAGACAAAAGGATTATGATCTTTAGGTTAAAGTTAAGCCAGGTTAATTCCCTGCGGGGATGAGGAAGTCTGAAAAAGGATTACTAAGCAACGGCATGGGATAATCCGCAGTAATGGATATGGGATTAGCATGAAATAAGTATTAGAGTATGGAAGCCAAACTTTCTCTCCAAAATAAGACGTCAGCAGTATATATCATTGACAATGTGTGAATACAAGTGAACCCTTTTTCTTTTGGATTTTGGATGAAAAGTGAACAAAGGAAACTGACTGGAGCGGGATACGAATCAGCGATCTCTTTCTTTTTACCTTTTTAATCAAAAGCGAACAAAGAAAAATTGACTGGAGCGGGATTCGAACCAGTGACCTCAGGAATACAGTACTGGCACCCCCTTGTGGTTTTTGATGATTTTTTTTGGAACGGAATTTTTTTTCCTAAATAAGTATTCATTAAAGGTAGTATCATACTTTGGTTTTTATCAAAGAAATGCAGATTCATGGGCAAAAATATCAAGACAGATACAATGACAGTCATCTGTGAAAATTCCAGACCCATACGGTGCCCACTTTTTGAGAAAACAGTAAAAAAGAAAAAACCAGCCACGGTATTTCTTAAGTCTTTTCTCTTTTATTTTTGATCTTTTAAAAGATCAAAAAGATTTTCGGTCGTTGTTTTACTAATTTCTGGATAAATACACCATTTCAGGCGGAACATTTTAACGGTATGTTTCTACCACCACCATCGTCATACCCTGTAAGTTGTACGTAAATATGTGAACATTTCTGTTTAGGTGTCTTACCAAAGTATATGATACTACCTTTAAGGGATTCGCACCAGTGACCTCCGGAATACCGCACCGGTACTCCCTTAAAGTTTTCGATGATCTTTTGGGAACAGATTTTTCTTTCCTAAATAATGTTCATTATGGCCCTCTGCCTAATTCCGAGTCGTCAGACGTTGGTTACAGTTTGGCGGTAACCTATATAATTTCCTTTGATGTTGAAAGAAGGGTCGTGTTTTGCAGGACGGTGTCTGAATATTCAATTCACTCAAATCACAAAGCAAAGAAGAGGACCAGTTCATTCAGCAGCCTACGACTGAATCGTCTGTTTGTGAAATCCTAATCGTAAAGTTGTCAGGAAATGCACGCGCGCGCGTGCCGAACGCGCTTTTTTGCATTTAGGTCAAAATCACAGAGCTCTATAAAAATGGACCCCACACTATACTGCCACAAGGCAAATATCACGGAAAATGTCAAGCACATCATACATTATTTTGCTAAGCGCAGTAAATATGCTAAGCATGCACAGGCTGCCAACCAGAGCTACATGCAATGGGATTGGCGTGAACAGTTTCAAGCTTAGCAGTGAGCACCGAGTTTCAAGAAAAAAGGTCTGGGGGGGGGGGGGGGTTGAACCCGCCCACGGTCTATAGTCAACAAGCGATATACATACATCACGTGAATTTCTACATGACAATCTTTTTTCTATGTTTTTTTTTCTTCCAATTATGGATGATTCTGATACGATTCACAAGTTAAAAGGAATAATACATGATTGGTAAAGGTCATAGAACAGCACTCCCATGCATACCCTTTGTCGAGCATATAGGCCTACATGAAATAAACCTGTGAAAATTTGAGCTGAATCGGACATCTGAGTCACGAGAAAATAGCGAAAACCAAACTCTAGCGAAAACACGAATTGTTCTTATTAAACATTAATAATGGTTTTGATCTTATCCCGAGATCAAAACTTTTTTCGGTCTTTGTTTTACTAATTTCTGGATTTCCCCCCAAAAAATTAAAAATAATATTAAGCATATTATGCTTCTACCAGCACCATTTTCATAATCTGAAAGTTAGGAGTCAATCTGTAAACATTTCCGTTTGGGTAATTATTTACCAATCCAGTACTGTACCTTTAACGACCCTACTAACACGAGCAATTTTAAGGAATTGATACAGCACTACGTACACCAAATCATTCCAGATCAGGAAATGAGGGATAAGTTTAATTTGATTATCTCCTTTATATAATAACAACTCTTTTTATCATTTGAAATTAAGCTTACAATTTTACATGTCTTAATAAAAAATAATTTCAACTCCATGTCTAACTATCATAGTGACAAACATTTGAAAAAAATTAAAAATGTGTACTTTTTACCTTTAGAAAACAAGCATCATTGTGATACATTTGTTTATAATTGGCACAAATGTAAGGATGTTCATATCATTCATTTATAATGAATTTAAGTTGAAATTGGTTAATACAGATCACGTCAGAAATATTCAAACAAGTATCATAAGCTGGGTGTAATGTGTTCTGCAACCTTCAATACGAAGCAAAGCGTTGTGTCAAATATGGATATTCATAGTGAATGCCCACCAACCATTGAAAATATTCCAACTTGAAGGTAGTATCACACTTTTTTTATCAAAGAAATGCAGATTCGTGGAATAAATATCAAGGAAGATAGTACAAGATACAGTAACAGTCATCTGTGAAATTCCCAGTCCCATTCGGTGCCCACATTTTGAGAAAACAGTGAAAACACCAAGGGAATTTTAAAATCTTTTCACAGGATTTTGGATTTCCCGAACATCAAAATTTATTTTTATAATACAGCATTTCAGGCCTGGGTCTAGTAGCGGTATGTTTCTACCATCATAAACTTTATACCCTGTAAGTTAGAGCAAGGCTGTGACAATTTCTGTTTAAGTATGCTACCAAAGTATGCTAGTACCTTTTAATCAGTTTCACAGTCATTTTTGGTCGACGGCTTTTGCTTTTAACTGCAACTCATAGCAAGTATGGCCTTCAGGTAATCGTTTAACCTCTCATTATGACTTCTTGTAAACAATTAAACAAGATTTTTTTATTGCCTACCAGGGAAATCACAAGGTTGCCACATAAAAACGTCTAATTGGCAATGGCAAATGAGGACAAAAAGTAAATATAAAAATAAACAAACAACAACACTGATTAATTTCTGTGTGAATGCTTACTGTTTATAAATGTAATGATCTTCTTGAGAAATATTGAACTATTTAAAAAAAAATTACGTACTGTATTTCATAAAACGCATCATTTAATTTGGATTATTTCAGCAATCAAAATTAAAATACGATTTGACTGACAAATGTATATATCTACAAGTCAGAATCTGTTGTTCCTTTTATACTTGAAAACCAGTGCGAGTGGTTTCATGGCTTCTGACTACCAAACGAACAAAGACAATTAACTATTAAGGGCATCGCCAATATAGGGCTGGATGGCTCAGCTGGTAGGAGCACCAGTACAGTATTCCAAAGGTCGCTGGTTAGAATCCTGCTCCAGTACATTTTTCTTTGTTCACTCTTCAATGACAAGTTTCCCTTGTGATTATTTGATTGACATTTTTACTCATAGTTTTATTTTATACATTTCAATTGATTGAAAATAAATGCTCTCTTCAAACAAACAAAGCAATAAACAGAAACAAACAAACAAGACAAAAACAAAAACAAAAACCCATGACCAACGATGTACCATACATCTGATGTGCACCTCAAAGCCATTTGGTTTGTTTCCCATTATGAAAACAAAAATCATCAATTAACGAACATTGACTAAAAGCATTATTATATAAACATAGGAAATAGACCATGTAGGCCAATATTGTATGGCTAGACAAATATTTGAGCAAGTCTACGCCGAATGTTGAATGTCTCTGTGCTCATGGGAGCCGTACCGGACGTGGATTGTACGTGGGTTTTACATTATATAAATGCATTTAATGTAACTTTGATCGGATAAACCCGCCATTTGGAGAAACAAATAATTTTAGAAGCCACATCAAATCTTGTTTATTAATATAATTTGTTTTTAATTTTCAGAATAAGCATTTTACAAACTCTAAAATTAATTTTTGTTTCCGTTTATAGAGCTTAATACAGATCTGATGACAGTAAGCCCATACTACGGTATGTTGCTTTTTTGACAATTTGAAATTCAACCCGTAAACAGATTACGGTGATCAATTCGCTGAATCAGCAGAATAAATATGTGGATTGATGTCGTCTGATTGCAAAGCCTTTTTCTCTTTTCTTTGCCATGCATATTTCATATTTTTGTTGAGACGTGGACAGGATGCCATCTCCTCAGGAAAAAGTACGACAAACAATTCAGCAAACAATTTGCTTACGCATGAAAAGTCTTCCTTGATCAAACAGAATTGCCGACCAAATTTTCCAGTGATGTTTACTGCTTTTTCGGTCATTGTTTGCTGAGCATAACATTCACAAAGAGTTTTGGCTGGAATACTGATTTTTATCAAAGTATTCGGTGCTTAAGCAAATTTCAGTGCTTAAGAAGCTCTATGAAATTGGCCCCTAATCATATTCCCATCCCATTTGTACTGTGCTGAGACAGTTAAGTCTTATTCGCTTGTGAGAGACTTGGCCGCTTTTCTGGCCACTGACTTTCATTAACAACCAAAAGAAGAGTGTCTCAGTTGTTAAAGTGTCCAACTCATCACCTCTCTGAAGCACTTTGAAGGGTCTTTTATTGGTTCCTGCCTGGGGTGAGGGTATGAGGTACTTGGGCATGTCACTTATTGCCAAGATTGCTTCTTCATTTTGAGGATCATGTGAGCATTTTGATAGACCAAGACCCAGACATAAGAGTGCTGATCACCAATGCTGTTTGGGGGTAGGAAGGGGTAGGGGTTAAGAGACCATTGCAATTTCGGCAAATAGTAGACATGGCTTTTGTAAGTATCTGTGGCTTGTTTCTGTTTGTTTGTTTGTTTGTTTGTGGGGTGCTGTGGCCTAGTGGTCTGGCGTGTTGAACTCAAAGTCTTGTGGTCAATCTACAGACTGTGGGTTTGAATCCAGCCATGGGCTTGTGGTGCTTGCATCCTTGGGCAAGATGCTTTGTCACATATTGCTCCTCTTCAACCAGGTGAAAATTGGTACCTGCGAGGTTAGAGATGGCTTTGTGGTTTGATTAGCCTCTGTGCACTAAATACGGTAGTCAGGGCTGTATACTTCCCAGGGAGTTGAGATGGTTTCAGGAATGTAAATTATGGCCCGGTGACCAGGAATAATAATTTATTTGCGCCGTGAGCGTCATGCTTGGCGGACACCGGCGCATTATAGATGTCCATTTTTATTATTATTATTTGTTTGTTTATAGTTTCCAGTATTAAGACTGAGGGGAAGAAGATAAAAAGATTAACAATTGAAACTATTCTAATAATTCTTCCTTTTCACCTTCTTTTAAAATTTCTTAAAGTTCTTTATACAGTGTATATATATATATTCAGTTTGTGTCCTCATGCTTATTGTTATTATTACTGCCAAAACTGACTGCAAAAACGAACAAAATTAATTGACTATTGGGGTCACCACCAAAGTAGGGCTGGATGGCTCAGTTGGTAGAGCGCCTGTACGGTATTCAGGAGGTCGCCAGTTCGAATCCCGCTCCAGTCAATTTTTCTTTGTTCACTTTTCAATGACTCAAATTCAGTCAGTTTCCCTTGTGGTTATTTGATGATTATATTATTATTACCGGTACTTACATTTGTCTTACTTAATCAAACCTGACTTGTATTGCTGTTACTGAAAGTATGGAAATAAATGTTGATATTGAATTGAATAATCATAACAATAGGTATTCATAAAGCACCTTACAAGATCAATGCACCGTACAAATTAAAAAAGAAAAAAAAAATGAAGAAACCAAAAGACAAAGACAGGTTTTATGAGAAGAGCATTGTTTTAAGAGGTTTCGTGATAATAATGATAGAAGGAGCATTCCTGATGTTGATGGGGACAGAGTTCACAGTTTTAATAGTAAAGTAGCATTTAATGAAGTAGGGCCTTATCTTTAGAGGTTTGATGTAACATATCAAACTGGATGCATCAAATAGAGCCGAGGTCAAAACAGGGAGCCAAATGGAAGTTTGTTCAATGCCTTCATTCGCAGAGCTGTTGAGCACAACATTTTTGTCAGGCCCCCAAAAGTTGACACCTTAAAAATCCATGTGATTTCTATGCTAAATAAAAGTGCCTATTGGTATTCATCAACAAGTAATGCACATTATATGGCATTACGAGTGATACCCATTTTTTCATAATGTTCTAAGCACATTTTTTGTGCTTATAACTAAAAAGTATTGACCCCAGATAAACGGACGAGAGGGGTCATGTGTGAAATGAGGTTCTGGCAGATTGGAAGCTACACATCAATTTGTTTCCATCTTGGAAACCATCCATACATTGTACAATACTTCCACACCACTTCCGACCTGAGAAGTCTCAGAAAAAAAGAAGAAGAAGATAGAAGCAAACCCTGCTTAATCATCATCTTCACCCCTGTAGACTCTGAGGTTATTGGTACGGACCAACTTCAACTCAGGACAACAATGCATACGACTGGCACAATCCATTGTGACACAGGTAGAGTCCAGATTGAGGAGGGACAGGTGTGGCAAGCGCAGGGCCTCCATACCTTGACAAAGAAAAAAAATAAAATACAAATCGCAAATGAGCTGAGAAAAATGAGCGCTGCAGTGTTCCATATTTTTCTGGTCATCCATGGCTGAACTTTTGTTTTTCTGCCGGTTGATGTCAAAAGTTTGGGGTGCGCCGTATACATGGAACTTTACAGTAAGACAAATCCGGATATTTATGGTCTGAAAATCCATTGCAGAACCACTGGTAAATGAATCTATACAAAAAACAAACACTACAACCTCCATCAGAAAAAGTCCAGTACTTTGAACATACAAAACCACACCTTACTATTAAGCTGGCCATGTCAGCTTGAACAAAATAGCTTGAAATTTAGTTTCCAAATGACCACATACGGTGTGTGTCTAGTGTCGGAGAGCTGTGTAATATGACAATTATTTTGCCTTAATAAAGGTACAGTACAGGATTGGTAAAATATCCAAACAGAAATGTTCACAGATTTAACTACTACTTTCAGGATATAAAGATGGTGATGGTAGAAACATACCGTTAAAATATTACCGCCTGAAAAGGTGTAAAGAAAGGTGTAAAACAAAGACCGAAAACAGCTTTGATCTTGTGGTAAGATCAAAACCATTCTTTATGTTTTATAAGAAAAATTTAGTCGGTTTTCGCTATTTTCTCGTGACTCGGATGTCTGATTGAGCTCAAAATGTCTATATATTATTTCATGTACATGTTTGATCAGACAATCTGTGAGTGCCTTTACCAATCATGTATTATACCTTTATCTAATAATAATAACAACAACAACACAATTTTATATAGTGCATCACACAAAAGTCTTGATGCACTACACAAGAAATAATGAAAGAAATTAAGGTATCTTCTTCAAATCTTTGGAAGAATGTCAACGAAGGGTCAACAATTTAGAGGACTCTTCAGGAAGTGTACAGAATGAGAGGTTTAGCTCTTACCTTTGTTAGACACGTCTGTTCTGCTCAGATTCAGCCTGGTCAGATGTTGGCATTTGTTCAGCGTCTGGGAGCACAGAAACCGATTTCTGATGCTAGGGGATATAAACACAATGGGTTGAGCATGTTACAACTTGTTGAGCATTATCATTTGTATGGAGGCGAGATATATTGGATAGTGTCAGGTAATGGAAGTATGGCATCTGACTGGCCTTTTGAGTAAAGATAGTAAACAACATTAATAATATATAATGCCCAAGCCACCAATCAGAAGCATGCTGTCTCCGGATTGGACGGAGCATACACCAATCAAGGATCAATACCAAGCACAGCCAAAACTTAGCAAGAAACCAAATGTCTTCATCAGCTTGATAAAGGCTTACAGTCTGCAGCCGAAAACGTCCCTACCTTTCAGCCAACATCGTGAGCCATCCAACGCTTTGCTCTTACCATATTCCATGATGAACAACCTTTATTCTAACATCAAAAATGATATCGAATTATCAACCATTACCATTCCAAATCTACCAACATCCATTTTCTAGGATCGTTGAATTTTCAACTGTTCCATACTGGTGAGATCAGGAGCCAATCTTATGGCCCTGCTTAGCACATAAATTTGCTAACCATGAAATTTACGTGTTGTATATCTTTTGTGATTGTTTTTTGGCTTTTGTTCGGTGACCATGAATATCAAATGGAATTTCTAAAGGTGGTTTGTGTTAATATTGAGCAAGACATTTTGTGCTAAGCATTTGTTTGGTGCTTAATAGCAGAGTTGTAACCAAGTCAAATTTTCACAAGTCAAGTCAAGTAAAGTCGCAAGTCAAATTTTCTCAAGTCAAGTCAAGTCTCGAGTCATTTTGTTCCAAGTCAAGTCAAGTCTCAAGTCACAAAGATTGGTGACTCGAGTCAGACTTGAGTCCAAGTCACCGACTCGAACCAACAACTCTGCTTAATAGCTCCATGAAATTGGTGCTGGTTCTATGACTCCTGATGAGATTTACTGCTGGACTAACTTGGCCCACCACTGAGAAAATCCATAGAGTCATACCATACAGTGTTGGACTGGGGAAGTCTGCTAGTGACAAATGACAAGGGATTAGAGGTTTTTGTCTTACTGTGTGGCAGCCATGCTGAGCACCTGTAGTTTACTGAGACATCCAATAGCCATAGCCCCAGCATCAGTGATGGATGTACGATCTAAATGAAGCTCCTTTAGCTCACTCAATCCTGTCATCAAAGGATAACAATAAAAAATGCTCTAAATTCTGCAGTTTGAAGTCGTATTTCTGAAATGTCTTTCATCAAAGATAAAATAGTTCTGAGGATTGCTTTCCTCTTTTATCAACATCTTCCAAGATTCCATGCATAACAATCTTTCTCAGATTCAGAGAGGGCCCTCTAAGATCTGTTCCAAATCCTACCTTGGATGTACGTCAGGGCAAGGTCCGTTATCTTGGTATTGTTGAGCGACAACTTGGTGAGACTAGAAGAAAATAAGATAATAACAAGATAAGCAATCAACAGAAAGGAAATGGTTGTTCATCGCGGTAGATACAGATAAGCAGAAAGGTGATCAAAGTCACGCGATGTTGTGTTGCTGGTAACGATGTTTCGGGTGCTGGTACTGCTAGCCTTCTTCAGGCCGCTGAAGAACTGGATGCTGTGATGTCCGTTATATCATATAGGTCGGGATTCGCGTTCACAATGCCGTAATCAGTGGGCTGCGGACGAGTCACTCAATGCCACCCCTTCTCTCTGAAAAACCAACCCCCCACATTACTACCGGTACTCTGTTTGCCTAAACAGGCCTGGGGTCGATTTCACCAAACTTACTATCAATCGTAGGACTTATGATGCATTGCAGCCGGCCTACATAGGATGCAATGGGTTATCCTTTGTAACTTGAATTTCGATCGATCATAGGGCTTTGTGAAATCGAACCCTGGTCAGCTGGTACTTGCAGGAAAGCTGCAAGACTACATGAAGGCCATTATTAAAGACGTATAAACAAATAAAGGAAAGAAGGGGTAGTACGTTACCTTGTCATATCGGCAATGTGATGGATGCCTTGATCGGTGATGTGGATGTAATCGGACAGATCTAACGCGACTAGTGGCATTCCTGAAAACAAAAGGAAGCCAAGACAATAGTTAAATAGAGACAAGATCAGAGTCAAGAACTAGGACAGCTGGAGCTGGAGCTGGAGACCAATGCACGCAGTATGACTAATGACGAATGCCTTGACCAAGGCTAGGGGTATGAGCACCGCGATCAAACATTTGGACTGGCTTTCATAGAACTGCCCATGGGTACGTTCAGACAGCCTTTTATTTAAAACCAATTGAGTTAAACCGCCCGGCAACCGCAGGGGGTAAGTCGTTGCGTCCATACAGCGTTTTACTGTTTGCAGTTAAAACCATTTTAATTTGCTTTAATTAAAGCAGTTAAAACGGTTTTATTTGCTTCCAGTTATAAAATAAAGCGCGCGGATTGATCTGTGTGCTGGATATAAACAAGCGCGCCACAACAGGTGTTACGTAACCAGCTGCCAGGATTTGCTGCGCTGAAACAGGATGTTGGAAAGTTATTCTGTCCCAACAGCGTTTAAGCAGTAAACTTGATCGGTTTTAAGCGCTAAACCCTCCTCCCAGGCAGTTTTAACTTCCAGTTTTAGCGGCAGATAAAACAGTTTTAAATATAAAACCATTTTAGAGCGTCCAGACACAAATGGTTAAAACCGATAGGGATAAAACAGTGATTTTAGCGAATTAAAAATGCAAATGACAGCATGCCTATTTCATTATGGATGCAGGCATTGCTGTCCCTACCGCCAGGCTTGGACTCACGATCTGCCTGGAATTGTACATAAGATCTTGAGCATGACTAAAAACCTGCCCAACGCAAACAATACAGCGATTATCCATTAGCCACGGACCCTCAAGAGATGAGTGATGTTTATGTGGGGTGCCGTGGCCGAGTGGTCTGGCGTGTCGTACTCAAGATCTTGTGGTCAATCTACAGATTGTGGGTTCGAATCCAGCCATGGGCTAATGGTGCTTGCGTCCTTGGGCAAGACGCTTTATAACATATTGCTCCTCTTCACCCAGGTGTAAATGGGTACCTGCGAGGGTAGAGATGGCTTTGTGGTTTGATTAGCCTCTGTGCACCTTATGGTAGCACAAGGCTGTACTGGGTATACTCCCCAGGGAGCTGAGATTGTTTCAGGAATGTAAAAAGTGTACAGCATTGTCATACCCATCTTGTGTGTAAGATTGCTATATAAATGCCATATTACCTGCAATGCAGCACAATCCACTATCTGTCGTTGTATGTCTGTCTGGCAACTGCAGCTGCTTCAGTTCCAAGCCTGGATACGAACAACAAACACACAGCTTTCAGAACATAAAATTATCCAAGAAACAGTGAAAACAACTGTGCAAGTAATAAACTGCTGCAAACTGCTCATCAACCAAAATAATGACCTGAAATATACAAAATGCTTAGAGTTAGGATTGTCTGAAGCGTTACGAGGCTAGCAGGATCTTTGTCAAAGGCTACAAGAGTACAAGAACATGCAGGTGAAGATACATGAAATGGATGAGAGAATCAGAACAAAGGGGGACAGAGTGACCAGGGAAATAGGGGACATAAATCTGTGACTGAGAAGGTATGTGTACACAAAAGAACAACAAAAATCATTGCAAGAAGTTCATTGCTGTATAGAAACACTGCAGGAATTTGAATAAGAATCATCATGCCAAAGTAATTCATCAATGTGCAAATTAGAAATAGTTGTAAAGATGTTTTATTGTATGTTGCTTTATAATAATTCTTAATTAAGACTGTTCAACCCCTTCAGCCCGGGGCTTTTTTGGGGCTCTGTTTTTAGTAGCCTCACCATCAGCCACAGGTCAAATAGTGGTCATCTGGCCAGGCTACCCCCCGGTATATGTGCAGGGAGCTCAGTGTAAACAATGCGTACACACAGTGGTTGAATACCGCAGAAGAATAGCCTGAATTCCAGGTGGACGTAATCAATGTCATGCATCTGTGTTCAGAGCTCGCAGAGATTGCGGTCTGCTCGAAAAATGTTGATCTTGCTCGAAAATATACCACAATGAGAGTTTTTTGGGACAATCAATGTTCACAGAACCTCTTGTTCCAGACAGTTCCCCCATTCAATGCATTTCAATGGAAAAAAACAAAGCAATCATGAATATTCTGAGGCCGTGAGGTGAACTGCTGTAGCAGCTTCCCGGGCGGAAGGATTAAGGTGCATAGAGAGAAACAATATCAATTTGAAGAGTGATTGTCAATGTGTTCCAACCGAGTGGAATGACCCTGCACACTTCAGTGGGTACGTGTTTGTCACCTTGTGACACATTACCCCACCAACCTCATACTGTGTCATCCAACAAAATTGTGTCCACATCTTATTTATTTATTTCTGGTAATGAAACCAAGGATTCCTCAAAAGCACCCTAGGCACTGTAACTCAAAAGCCTGATGAAACCTTTTATGTAAAGATGATGAGAACAAGATACAGTTTTAGAGGTGGGAGGAAAACCCCAGAGTAATATTCTGGGTAAAACCCACAGAATCAGGTAGGGACTGAAAACCCAATCCACTTGTGGACCGAGCCGGACTTGAACCTGGTCCGCCAGAGGGAAAGGCGAGGAAAGAACAGCTACGCCAACCTGACTCCCCAAGGAGGGATGAGACTTATTAGACACCAACCTTGCAGGCGGTGTAGCACCTCATCCCCAGACAGGCCTTGTAACATCATCACATTGAGAGCTGTCAGTTCAGGCAGACGACCAAGCCGTTCCAGTGCAGGACCAGCGATACCGTTCCTGGCAATGTTTAGAGAGTGCAGACTCACTAGGTTCTCAATACCTTCCAGTCTCGACACCTTGGGAAAACGAAGTAGAAATTAAGAAGGATTTGAAGTTTTGCATGGTGGAGAGACTAGAATTGGG
This sequence comes from Astropecten irregularis, assembly GCA_963971285.1. Classification (NCBI taxonomy): domain Eukaryota; kingdom Metazoa; phylum Echinodermata; class Asteroidea; order Paxillosida; family Astropectinidae; genus Astropecten; species Astropecten irregularis. Next base: position 19,521,685 of record OZ020244.1, on the reverse strand, counting down.
TAAGACTTGCGGAGACACCATGTATGACACTCTTCTTGGAAGGTGTGTGGTCCTGAGAAGGACCGATGAGAGTAAGAAAAAACTCTACGTTTCGACCAGTGTGCTCTGTCGAACTCTCTCTCTCCTGAGGACAACCAGAGCACACTGGTCGAAACGTCAAGAACTTACTCCCATCGGTCCTTCTCAGGACCACACATCCTCTAAAGTCTTTTAATACTCGCACAAATCGTGCCGGGTGACTTCGCTTCCGTTTTTTAATTTGTTATAATATAAGTCAAGAGAGGGCGCTATAATATTACATTAAAAAGGGGAATATTATTTTTTACGCTTCTGACTATTTATTATTATTTTTGGCGTCACATGATTTCTGTGGGATAGTTCAATTATTTATTAAACCGGTTTTTTTTTTACCAGCATGGCACTGCTCTCCCTTACAAGCCATGGTTTTATCGGGGGTCAGGCGATAAAACAGATCAGTTTCATCGGCGTTAAAGATGTCCGCGATCCCCCAGCCAACCGCAGATGACCCTTAATTAGGCCTACCGTGCGACGTCTGCTGAACATTTTATCGATCACCCTTTTTCAAAAGACAGGGTGCGATTTTTAAATATATTTTTAATTACCACAACGGACGACAATTTGGAGCAATTACACCCCACTGCTGCTGATGTTCCAGCGGCAATACTTTTTAAATCTCTTCTTACAAAGCTAAGTTACACTGATTATCTCCTGGGCGCCCCTATTGTCCGTTTACAATGCCTACTCAGCAGCATGGTGCCGCAGTCATGAACCTAGTCAGGCTAAGGAAACCGCAGCGGGGGGATTAGAGACTTGACACGCATGGCTCTGTGTTCGCTAATTCACGCCATCCCATTGAATAGATTTAAGATCGGCACACTCGTGATGAAGCTGTCGCCAGAATTGGAACTTGAAAGATCGCCGACAAAAGGTTTGAAAAGATGTCGTTGTAAATGGATTGAGAACAATGTTTTTGCTCGCATTTGGTCAGCCAAATTCGTTGTTATACCCGGAATCTCGTAATGCCCATGCTCTTAATAACCAAATATTTCCCCATAGTAATGTGCACAAATTGATCGGGACTGGGGAAATATGCTCGCTAAATCCGGGTTGTCGTTATTTCCGAGCTCGTAGTAACGGGAGTCGACTGTAGTAAGTTTAGCTTGTTGTTTACTTTGTACAATCCATTCTACTTTCATGTCTCACCTTGGTCTGTTCCACTCCAAGGCTCTTCAAATTATAAAACACTGAAATAAAACCACAAAAAAAAAACAGTTTCTAGCTGTACATGGATAACTCAGGCATTTTCGAGGAAAGAAATTCTTGAATAACAAGACACAAATCTGATTTGGGCTAGGATTTCAGCATGTTTCCATTAAAGGTACTATCATACTTTGGTTGCATACCAAAATAGAAATCTTCACAGATTAACCTATGACTTACAGGGTATTAAGATGGTGATGGTAGAAACATACTGTTAAAATTGTTCTGCCTGAAATGCTGTATTTATCCAGAAAAGAGAAAAACCAATGACCAAAAACAGTTTTGATATCAGGGCGATAACAACTCCTGTGAATAGATTTGAAAATACCGTGAGCATTTTTCACTGTTTTCTCAAAAAGTACTGGTAGGCACCGTGTGGGATTTGAAATTTCACAGATGACTGTTTCACTGTTAATGTATCTTCCCTGATAGTTTTGCTCATGAATCTGCATTTCTTTGACAAAAACTTAAGTATGAAATAACCTTAAATCTCAGCATAACTGATAATTCTTTTTAACCTCTGAAGATACATAAGAATGGTGTATTAATTATCCCAAATAATTTTCCATTCAGAAAGACTCTGTGATTGACATTAAAAGAAAGATTCTTTTTATCATATACGTCAATGACATTTCTTTCAAAATGGTCAGGATGAATTTTTTTTTTAAGTCAGAAGTCCAAAAATGTTTTGTTTTTAGCAATTCCAGAAAAAAGATTTATTCACCTCAGAAGTTTTCTAAAATTAATCTTAATCTAGAAAGGTTATGCAAAAGTCTGAACCTAGACTGAATGCGGCCACGATTGCAACTCAGTCTTGTCACTCATACATGACTGAGGACTCGAATAACAATCTATCATATGCAGTAACACAGACAGCTTAATACCTGCAAGGTACGGAAGCATCTTATCCGATACGTTGGTCCTGTTGAGACTCAGATGTGAGAGCTGCCCCATGGTTGATGAGGACAGGACATGGACCCCGGTGTCACTCACAGACGTGTCTTCCAAGACCAGGGTCACCAAGTTGGACAAGTCTGATGACAAAAGGTAAAGGAATACAGATGTATTTAGTACTGGTGACTGATAGCTAAGCCCTAAGGGGTTTTGACACTATCCAAAATCTTGAGGTTGGAACTGGATCGAACCCCAAGATTTTTTCAACTCTTTTCACACCTGGTAGGACGGCCTAGCCGGATCGAAATCAACCCTGGTAGGGAGCAGGGATGAAAATCTCAACCCGGTTCCAAACTGCACTTTGCGGCGTGATCTGGGTTGTATGAGCCAGTTCACCATAAACGTAGTGTGAATGTTGCGTCTCTTTGATCCGGTTCAAAAACTTGCCGGGCTGAACCGGGGTTGATCCAGGTTGGTTTCAACACGGATCAAAAGGAGATAGTGTGAAAAGGCCTCTAGTTGACAAGGACAGTCAGCGTGGAGATTTACTGAGGCCAAGACTTAAGACTGTTAAGTGACTTTGACGGTTATGACCTACTCCTTGATCAATCATTCTTGAAAGACTCCAATCTAAAAATGTCTGAATATTGGAATCAGCAAGTATATACCACTTGTGGTTCCTTAAAAATGGATGCGAATATGCGAAAAAGAGGTCACTTACGTTACAAAATGTCCCCAAACCTTGGAAATGCCCAAAACAAGAATTAGTTTCTATGACTGTATATCTAATGAGTCCAGGGAAATACTTCACCTTTGATTGAGTGTAGGATTCCATCGGTCAGCTGTTTATTATTGCTCACGTTCAGATACTGCAGCTTCTTCAAACCTGTTACAAAACCAAAAATCGTATGACATCACAAAAGTGAAAATGTCTTTGTACTCTATGTATGGTGATTGAATATACAGTTGCTGGCTGCAGCTGTAATCTGGGCCCAATTTCATGGAATCCGTTACCGTTACCAAAAATTCTATGCTTACGGTAGCAGAATTGTTTGGGTTACGATAAGTATTTCACGGAAGAGTTTTCTTTTTGGTAACGGTAAGCAAGGAATTTCAGCAGAATGCATACGACAGCGCATTAGCAGAAAATAATCACGGATTAATTGCTTACGGATTCCATGAAATAGATTTCACGCGTAGCAGTGCCCGTTAGCACAAAAATAGGCTGTAACATGAAATCGGGCCCTGGGAATTCCAGGGTTACTTCACTGCTTGGCTGGACATCGGGTACACTTTGTGTAGTCAAATAATATCTTGGTATTGGGGTACAGATATCCTACTGTTGTCGCCTCTTTATCCTATAGGAAGCATCATGCATGGGTCTTGAACTTTGTTGGTAATCAGGTGGGGCAGTTTTACACCTTGTTATTAAAGGGGATTTCCATGGAAGCTAAATGACAACTGGAATACTTGAAGGGGAACCAAGGCAATAACTAGGGACATTTAGGTCATTAATATTTCCATGACTAGGTAAGGCTTGCGGAGCCAGAGCACACTGACCGAAACGTTGAGATATTTCTCCCACTGGCCCTTCTCAGAACCACACACCTTCTGAAAAGAGTAAACATGGTGTCTCCGCAAGCCTTACCTAGTTCTAGTCCCTCCACCATGCAAAACTTCAAATCCTAATACAGTATTTCCATAAAGCCTCCATTTTACTCACGGTGCCAAAGATACACCCTTTGCAATATACAGCCCACATTTTGAGGAACACGCTCAGTCGCACAAGTGAACAATTGATGATTTCATTTTTTATTTTGTTCAAGCATTTGAAAAAGATCCTGGGGTCGATTTCACCAAACTCATCGTGGCTTAATATCAATGGGACTTCTGATGCATTGCAGTCCTACATGGGATACAATGAGTTATCCTTCATAACTCGAATTACGATTGATCGAAAGGCTTTGTGAAATCGACCCCAGGCCCCATTAACTCTGAGCAATTGTTGAAAATAAACAAGTTTGGTTCCCATGACCAAGACGGCACATATCACTATGAAGGATTTTCCTGTGACGTTCATGGACGACATGCATCACTGCCGTGGGGTGTACTTACTACTGATAGAGACGAATGCCTGATCAGTCAGCAAGGGGCAAGCACTCAGACTCAGCCTTGTGATGTGCACGTGAAGTCTTGCTGTCTGCAGCAGCTCATTGGTGGTGTACTTGTAACAGTCCAGGCTTAGGTGTTGCAGATGGCTGTGGTAACAGACAAGAACCAACTCCTCAGATGAATGATTTCTAGCGAGTTAAGGTCAGACTCTCCAATACGTGAGAGGCACATCGGATAGGCACAGACTGATTGCAAATGTCTCATGTTTTGAGCCTGCCACAATCTGACTATAAACCCAAAGACACAAAGGTTACTGAGGTCAGGGTAATGGCAATCTAAATGTAAGTTGTCGACAATCTGTGATAATGATCTAGGATTACGGTATCCAAAAACTACGATGTTGTCATCATATGACAGTTTATCTCAGGTAGTGACATCTTGAGAGTAGGATGCCAACTTCCTAAGATAGTACATGTATATCTTATGATGACAACATCAGGGGCAAATTTCATAGAGCTGCTTACACAAAATTCGCTAAGCATGACATTTGTGTCTTTAGTAAAAAGTGGATTAACAAACAAACTTCCATGTGTTGTGTATCACTTGCAATTGGTCTTTGGCTGTTGTTCGCTGACCATGAATATCAATGGAATTTTCAATGGTGGTTTGTTTTATTGGGCAAGCTAGTCTTGCGCTAAGCAATTTTTTGTGCTAAGCAGCTCTATGAAATTGGCCCCTGGTACTGGACGGCACCTGCAGAGCTTCTTGGGAAAAACTGCCACTGGTATAGAATTCTTGATGGTTTTGAAATGATTCTTCTCTTTTTATTTTTTCATACACTCACCAGGGCAAGAACAGATTCAACGTCTTGGGTCGCAGAGTCCCCGACTTCTTCAGTTCTTCCACCAACCGGTTGGCTACTTGAGGAGGCAGGGCATCCAGGGTTGTGATGGGCTGGGGGCTGCGTCCCTCGATACGCTTGCTGACGCAGCGAAGGCACAGGTCCTGCAGGGCCGTGATGGGCTTGTCGCTGGTGAAGACCGGAGCCTGCACTCGAGACACGGGAGCAGCGGCAAGTCGAGACAGCGCTGCTGCAGCTGTGTGGAACAAACCACCAACCAAAACATAATACTGACAAATGAAGGTGAATACAAGTATTACACTGCTGCAAACTGGGGCCAATTTCACGGCGCTCCTTAGCACAAAAATTGGTTAAGCATGACATTTCCGTCTTAATAAAAACAGGGTTGACAACCAAATGTTCATGTGTTGTGTGTCACTTGTAATTGTTCTTTGGCCGTTGTTCGTTGACCATGAACATCAAATTAAATTTTTAACAGTGGTTGGTTTTATTTGGCAAGACATTTTTGTGCTAAGTAAATTTTTGTGCTTAGCAGCTCCATGAAATTGGCCCCTGCTCATCAGCCAGAATGATGACCTGAAATATATCAAATGATCACAGTGAAGAGAGCCTGACCATTTCGAATCCTACAGGGATCTTTCTCAAAGGGCTAAAATGAGACAAACTGACAAGTGAAGATAGCTTACTCATCTAGGCAGCAGAGCAGCATTATAGATGAGTCTGTTTATGCTTACCGGCCCTCTGTGGGCTGGGTACCTCCACCCCATCCTGCCTCTCATTCCCCTGGGCAAATCCGTAGTCAAAATTGAGAGGTCGCCTGCCGTCCATGAGACGGTTGCCATCTCCCCAGGCGTGCTGTCGCCTGCCTGCAAGTGGACATTTTTATGTGTTTAAGAAAACTCCAAGCCTCAAAGTATGACAACATTTCATGTTGCTTTTCACCTATTAGGATGATTCAGCTCAATTCAATCCACTCATGTTTTCAATCAGTTTTGTAGGATTGAAGATTCTTCCAGGTTGCAGAGGTCAAAACAGTCCCGGAGTCGTTTTCACTAAAGATTGCTACGCAAAGTAGCGATCGATTTTCCGTTAAGCGATGGATTTGGGCTTTAGCGATGATAGCAAAGCGTTTGTGAAATCGGCCCCTGGGGTCAATTTCACAAAACCCTGCGATCGATCATAACTCGAGTTACAAAGGATAACCCAGTAGGACTGCAATGCATCATTAGTCCTAAAAGTTACGATAAGTTTGGTGAAATCGACCTCTGACTTCATATTATAAAGCTGGAGTGCGGTGGCTGGGTTGGCCAGGGCCCAATTTCATGGAATCCGTTACCGTTAGCAAAAATTCTTTGCTTACGGTAGCAGAATTTTTTGGTTACGGTCAGCGTATTTCACGGAAGAGTTTCCTTTTTGGTAACGGTAAGGAAGGAATTTTTGCAGAATGCATACGAAACGCGTTAGCAGAAAATGATCACGGTTACCCTAGAAATTCTTCGCTAACCGAAAGGTCTTGCTTACGGATTCCATGAAATAGATTCCAGGTGTATCAAAGCGCAAGGTCATGTGGTTGATTCTTACCGATGGCGAGTTCAAGTTCAGCTATGAGTACTTGCATTCTTGAGCAAGACACTTTGCTTAAAAAAACAACAACACATTGTCTTACATGACCTGTAAAGCTTCAATCACTTAAAGAGAGCATATAGGATTTGCAAGGCCTCCAAAAAATATTAATTGAGTTTGAGACAGAAAATGGACTCAACAATTCGTAAACAGTGCAAACAGTCACCATGGGAAATCTTGGTTCATCAGATGCTGGGTTTTTCAATCAAATCAAGATTTAGTGTCTTTTAAAAAGATTGTTTTTTAAAAATCCTATATGCTCCCTTTAAACCTTGCTCACTCAGTGTAGCCTACTCATTCAATAAATGCCCCTTTGTCAAGGCTTCAATGTAATGATTCTTCTTGTTGAAGTGAGAGTGATATCTAAACAACCTCCTAAGACTAAATGTCCCATCAAAGAGATCACCAAGCTATCACTGATATTACTCTCATCCCAGTGCAAACTCTTAGCAATAGTGACTGCCATACAACATTCCTATGAGGGTATGATAGTTAGCTGACCTGCTATAAAGTGCCGTTCAGGTGCAGGTGCTCCCCAGAGCATGTCCTGCTCAGCACCACCCAATCCAGCCTCATCATCCTCTTCCATCTCATCTAATGCACCGATCATCTCCTCCAATGCTCCCCCTCCGTCGGCGTGAATCCTCGCTTCCCCGCCCACCTCCATGGGCTCTTCGTCTCCTGTTTCTCCGCTGGAGGGCTCTTCGGAGCTCAGGACGTTGCCCCGGCCCCACGTGTGGCGGCTTGAGGAGGGATGGGGAGGAGCCGGCCGCTGACGAAGGATGTCCTCCAGGGATGGCGGCAATGGCTGCTCGGGGAGTCCTGGCTGGTTCTCCTGGTCATCATGGCGGGGTTGGTCATGGCTTCCCATACTCACTGATGGCCTGGTGTGGTCCTGGTCACTGATGTTGGGTTGTCGCTGTGCTGATTAAGAAGAAGCAAAATAGTGCATATTTCAGTGAATTGATCCCGCCTGTCAAATAATAAATCATTCAAATAAAGCATTTTCTGATTATCAATGGCTAACAGAGGCTTTCATAATATATGCAGTTTCAATCATTTTTTCTCGAAATTAAGTCAGTGCAAAGATGAAAGAAAACCTCAGTTGAATTTAAAGGTAATTTCATACTCTGGTTGCAGATGAAATACAGATTCATGAGCAAAAATATCAAGAAACATACAGTACAATCTGTGAAATTCCCAGTCCCATACAATGCCCACTTTTTCAGAAAACAGTGAAAAATGCTATTTTAAAATCTTTTCGCAGGCCTTTTGATCTTTCGAAGATCAAAATTGTTTTTGTTCAATTGCTTTTACTCTTTTCCGAAAAATAAAGAATTTCAGGCAGAACAATTTGAAGGGTATGTTTCTACCATCACCATCTTTATACCCTGTAAATTATAGGTAAATCTGTTCAGAGTTCTATTTCGGTATGTAAAGACAACTGCAATGACATCTCACGTGTGGCAGCAGGTTCCTGAGTGGCCAGCTTTGCAACCAGGTTGCCGTTGGGGGTTAACTTGAGCTGTTCTAGGGATGATCCCAGATCAGTCGACGTGAACAGACGATGAGGAAAAGGCTGTAAAAGGTTGAAAACAGATCAAAGGGAAGTTGTCACAAAGAAATCTTCTCTTTAAAAAAAAAAATCAAATTGGTCCAATAGTCAGAAACTGCGTCTGATGCGAATCAATCAAATCGATGCCAAATTGATGCCTAGATTTTGGTGGTCATTTCTCTCTAGTTCTTTCTGGAACTTCACTTCTGGATTCTTCACAGCCCAACAATTACTCAAAGAAGTGGTTAATTTCACATGGAGCTACTTCCAAAAACTTGTTAATGAATGCTGTTTTGTATCATCTTGTTGCAAAAAAAAGAAAAATTTGAGGTGTGTGATTTGGCCGCACGCTGTAATTTCATTGGTCACTAGAATCTCATTCTAGCAAGAAGCAATAAGCTTCTCATTGTCAAACAGATTCTTATCAGAATGAAGGCAAACTTCACTTCCAAAGCATGCTTGTTGTCCATTTGTCTTTACCAAAGTCCACTGCTGATTCAACTTGTATGGTTTCAAAGAGCTACATGTTTACCTGGATGAGGTCGAAGCACGTTAGGTCACTGTGCTGGCTCTTAATGTGATCCACGACCGACTGGAGAGTCGCTGAGGGAGGGAACTTCTCACGTACGCTCTGCCCCAATGGTAATCTTATCTAATGAAAAGCAAGACACAATCCACAAGAGCCTTAGAGAGGCTACCAATGATACTAGTCCATCGTATACAGTAATCTGAGCACACGGTTTTGAATGGAGCCCTCTTTTGATTAAAACAAGAAACTGCGGTGGTGTTTATCCATCTAAATGCACTACAACTCCGGCTTGGTGGGTGATATTCCTGAAAGGAACATGAACTTAGAAGAATATTCGGCATGGACAACATGTCCCGGATTTCCCAACAGGTCTTTTGCTCATGATTAGCTTTCCAGCTTCCCAGATTTCAATAAAAGATGATTGGCGGTGTACAAATTACCAAATAATATACTGACACCACCGCAGTTTCTTGTTTTAATCAAAAGAGGGATCCATTCAAAACCGTGTGCTCAAATTACTGTATAGCACTTCCACAGATCACAGAGATCAGTATTACCCATTTCATTCCTTCATGGTCTGACAAAATTCCTGAAAGCTATAAAAACTCTCTAAGATATACAGACAAGCAGTGACCTCATGTCTGCAATTGATTATCACAGCGCAAGGGGGTATGCCTTCACCGCAAACAGCTATGCCTTCCTTTAGGTACTTGCTTCTCCCCCATCATGAAAGAAAGTGAACATTCTGACTGAGTCTGGGTCACATATTAAGCCCAAACCCAACAACAAAAGCCTGTTGAAATTTGACGGGTTGTGTACCATTCTCATGAAGTTGCTCTTGAAATTAAACAGATTGTGTACCCCTAAGCAGTGTGGCAGGTTGAGGAAGGACCTTAATATAAATGTCTAGGGGGGTCAAGGTTAAATGCTCAGAAAAACATACCAATATTCAGTTTTTTTACACACCTGCAACATGCACATTGCCGGGGTGCTCTTAGCCTTCTGTGTATCTGGAGACGCTGAGGTGCTGCTCTCATCGGGGTGTTTTGGAGCAGTAGCAGGTGCTTGGGGGTTGGTGGGTAGCTGGGCAGAGGAAGACACCTCCATTGGGCCCTCCTGTTGATTGGTACTCTTGGGGCTGGTGGGTAGCTTGCCTAGCTGATGCCTGGCTTCCTTGTCCGCCTCGATATTCTTCAGGATGTAACTCCTTTCCTAAACGTACAGCAAAGAGTTTTCAAAATGTCATATAAATGGTTTGTAATTTAATGATAATCAGACTAGTACTAAATCAGACACCGTGATAGCAATTCTGCTTATTTTGCACAGACTGATCATTTCAGGACCAGGGAAATCAAAGGCAGCAGCGGAGACCACAGTGCCTTCGTCTCAAATGTTCTGCTAAATATCACTGCATCTCACCAAGTAACCTTCAACGCCGCATCCTTATCAACCAATCAAAGACCTCCACAAGCTCATCTCCAAGTCTCTACCCATTTCGGGAATGCCTACAGAATAGTAATACATGTATCGCCTGAGTCAACAACTTGTGTTGTACCATTAAAGCAAATTATTCATACTGTGCTCTAGAAGCTCATCAGGCAAGGTTCAAATCAAATGAAGCTGACCACGCACCTGTTTCGCCTGTTGTCTGGCCTGACGTGCCTCCAATGCTGCCTTCTCTCTCTGCTCCTTCTCCCATCGGTCTTTCTCCTGTCGCTTCCTCTCGGAGAGGGAGAACCTGCTCACCACGTCCTGCTGTTGGAACTTGCTGCTGTCATCCCCTGTGTTACCAGGGGAGGTAGGGGTCTGGGAGTCCCTAGGGAGGCTGGTGGGGCCGGGGGCAGCAACAGGCGGTAGGCTGAACGGGAGATAGTTGGTGTCAGGCACTTCTGTTGTAGGTCTTGTCTGGGAGAAAAAAAAAAAATCTGTAACTAACTCAGCCTTCAATAAAGATCCTGTTAGGATTGAAATGCATCAGGCCCTCCTAACTCCAAGCATTTTATAGATTTCAGGTCATTATTTTGGCCGATGAGCAGTTTGCAGCAGTTTATTACTTGCATCATTTGATAAATTACCATTATCAAATTATTATCAAATCCTAAAGTCATTGAAAAGTGAAGGAAGAAAAATTGACTGGAGTGGGATTCTAACCAGCGACCTCCAATATACCTTACCAGCGCTCTTCCCCACTGAGCTACCCAGCCCTCTTTGATGAACAGGGAATGTGAGCCATCAAGTAAGAGAATTACAAGTTCACTAATGAACAGGGAAACCATCACAAATTGTGCCCCAACTTGGTAGAATGACCCAAATAATAATACTCCCTAGCAATGGTTGCTAAAGATGCCATTAGGAGACCTGTAGAAAAATCGTCTTGGAGTAGATTACAAGACTGACCTCTTGCTGTTGGTTGAGACTCAATGTCGGAGCAGAGCGCGTAGGGATGCTGCCTTCTTCTGCACCATGGCCCTGCAGGAGCCTACACAGAGAAAGTTTGCAAAGTGGATGCATTATGACCTGAGCTGGATTTCACAAGGCACTAAGATTAATCTTAAGATGCGTTGTAAGTATCACCATAGTGATTTGTACTGTGACATCACACTTTGCTTAGCAATTATTAAAGATTAATTCACACTTAAGATCAATATTAGTGCTTCGTGAAATTGGCCCCAAACCAGGGAAGTGAGTGGCCACACCAAACAATTTGAAAACACCAACCAAACAGCTGAAATTTCAAAGTTCCTATATTTTTTTGTACATAGCAGGTGTACAAAAAAGCTGAAATTCAGAGTTAAAAATCCAAACCAAAAAATCTCAAATCAGATTAAAATCTGTAAGTCTCACATCCCTGCTAAGCCAAAGATAAAGTAAAAATGGTCTTTAAATTGCCCTTGTCATCAGTTTCCAAATGAAGCACAATTGGTAGCTTATCCCTTAAATCCCATGGGTAAATTTGATTTCAAGATGGGAAAATTCAGTCAATTCTGGTCCCGGAAAAACACACAGTACAAGACCTTGCCTTCACACTAAACAGTTACCGGTATGTGTCTATTTTACAGAACTACTTATCAGCAATAAAATGGCAAATTATTAATCAGATTAGCAATTTAGCAAATTTGGTTGTTGAGTTTAAGTCAGTTGGAGGCCATATAAATGAACGTGAATAATACAGGAGTCGGGTAGGTAGCTTTGACTACACTCAACCATTAAATTTAACGGCCTCAAATGAACGAGCCACAGTAAGCTGTCACATCTTGTTGTGACCCAACAACATAGACCGTTGCTCTTAAGCCCCGCCCACCTTAGCAATGTCATTTGTTTTCCATGCCGCATGTAACCGAGTTTGACTGAGGTAAAAGAAGACAATGACAGACTCCAATCCATTGTCATGTCTGAACTTTGACCACTGGAAAATCCATTCTGCTTCAACTTACCACTCTACTGCCTCCTGAACGGTGAGCTTCCCACAATGCACTGCTGCTTGGCACCGGTCCAGCTGAAATCCCATGCCTACTAACGAGGCTAATAATGAGTCGACAGTCTGAATAAAAAAAACAAAATGATATTTAAATAACTTATTTATGCCGGCTTTCTTTTTCTAAATGTTATTTTGCCGGAGGTACGTTTCTGACAACATGACATAGTACTACAAATTGACCAATCAGAGTAAGGGCATGGCAAAAGAAGGAAGAATGCCGGTGCCAGCAAAATATACCCAGAAAGAGTTCCACTGACAGACATCAATCACTTTGACACCCTGTGCACAAACCCCATGGGACTAAAATGGTGCCCGACTGAGGGCGTTTTGAGATAAAGAACACAAATGGCTGGTGCTGCATTTGAGGCGTATCAACTAATAACAATCATTCATCATTGTATTGTCAAAAACACCTTTAGTCCTTACTAAGTCCTTACCACTATTACCAGTACAGTCACAGACACAATTTAAAGGTTATATCATACTTTGGTTTTTGTCAAAGAAATACAGATTCATGGGCAGAAATATCAAGGAAGATACAGTAACAGTCATCTGTGAAAATTTCAGTCCCATACGGTGCCCACCTTTTGAGAAATTTTTGGACAATGGTCACAGCATTTCGTAAGTATTTTCTCTTTTATTTTTGATCTTTAAAAGATCAAAAATAATTTTGGTCACTGGTTTGACTCTTTTCTGGATAAATGAAGGATTTCAGATAGAACCATTTTAACGGTTTGTTTCTACCATCACCATCTTTAGGCCTATACCCTGTAAGTTATAGGTAAAACTGTGAAGATTTCAGTTTTGGTATGCTACCAAAGTATGATACTACTCCTTTAACTGTTAAAGGTACAGTACAGGTCTACAGTATTGGTAACATACCCAAACATGAATGTTCACAGATTTACATATCATAACTTTCAGGATATGAAGACAGTGCTGGTAGAAACATGCTGTTAAAATATTCCCACCTGAAATGGAGTATTTCCAGAAATTAGTCAAACAAAGACCGAAAACATGATCTCGGGGTAAGATCAAAACCATTCTTTATGTTTTATAAGAAAAATTGCGTCGGGTTTTCGCAAATTGTCACAGGATTAGGCCTAGGCCCTATTAGATCAGCGCTGAGAGTGACCTTATTCCAACTCGCCAACCTTGGAGCCGATGAAAACAAAGCATTTACTTAAGTTGTATGGTTTTTAAGACAAAAAGCTGCAAGAATTGTTTAATCTTAGTATACGGTACATCAAAGAAGGATTATTGTCTGAGGAAAAACTTTGACTAGACAATGAAAGTCGTGTAGAACACAATTTCTGCTTCTTGACAAAAATATTCGGAAAACAATTCTCGACGACGGGCGGTTTGTGCGTGATTTGTCCGTAGCTTGCGCCATCTACATGTTAGTTTTCATCGGTTGTCAAGTTATGAGAATGAAAGTACCCAGATGTCCGCCCTGATCTATATGCCTACACAGTACATATTGTTCGGACAAAGTGTGAATGCAGTGTTCCGCTGTGACCTTTGCCATATCAATTTCATGTAGGCCTAGCCTTTTAATATTAAACACCCTCTCAGATTGAAGTTGATAATGTAACCCATTAACTTACATCCAGTAAGCAACTGGTAACGCTTTTTCCATATTGTTCGTGAGTTCCCGTAAAATCTTTTAAAGTGTGTCGGCCTACATGACAAAATGTTAATCGAAAACATTTCGGCCATTTTGTCGTCTGCTAAAGCCCTAACGTTACTGCCATTTTCCGTCGGTACAACTTTGCTTGATTCCAATTCTATCTTCAAACTTCACGAAAGAACCCGTTTTCATGAATTTATTCAAAACAAAACAGACAAACAAAAGATGAGCAAAAGATTTATTTACCTGTGCGGAGTCCGACATGATTATTTTGAGCCTGTGTGAGTGTTGTTTTGTTCCTCGTCCAACTCAGTTCAGCTAAATGAAATTCGTGGTGTTTATTTACTGTGCTTCACCTTTTATTACGTACACTTGTCGCAAGAGGGCGCTCGTTATGTGGAGTTCGTCTGATCTGATCGGGAATCTACATCTTCTATTACATCTGATGAAGTAGTTGTTGCTACGAAAGCACAAATATTAATGCACATTTTCAAACTCTAGTTAGTCAATAAAGGTAGCCTACCCTGACGACGCTACTAATACGTTATTAAAGGTAGTATCATACTTTGGCCAGAAGCCAAAACAGAAATGTTCACAGATTTACCTATAACATACAGGGTATGAAGATGATGATGATAGAAACATACTGTTAACATTTCTCGCATGGAATGCTGTATTTTTATCTTTTAAAAGATAAAAAATAAAAGAGAAAATACTTAAGAAATGCTGTGGCCGTTTTTCACTGTTTTCTCAAAAAGTGGGCACCGTATGGCACTGCAGTTTTCACAGATGACTAGCTGTCACTGTATCTGTCTTGATATTTGTGCCCATGAATCTGCATTTCTTTGACAAAAACCAAAGTATGATATTACCTAAGTATTCGAACTTATTGCAACCCTAAGTTCGAATACTAATGACAATCGGAATTCCGACAGATTCAAAGAGCGACCGGATGTACACCCAGGCCTATGGCCTCAAGCTTGGTGCAGAAAATAATTGTCTTTCCCTATTATTGTAATTATTGTGCTTGCTAATAAAGTAATAAAACGATACCAAACACTGTATGTAAAATCCCTTAACCTGTACTTACTTTGAGATTGTCTAAATTTCAGATTATTTTGTGATGGAAATCGTATTTTCCAATTACCAAATTAAAAATGCAACAACAGTAAATTTTCTCTTCGTATAAAATAACTACTTTTTAATCTTTATAAATGATTTTGTTACCTTCCAAGTTTTACACCAGACCGTGTCTCTCTGCATGGAAAACGGAACAGTGGATGTCAAGGAATAATCCGACTCGCTGGTTTGTCTTAAGGAATTATATCCTTGTGTGTCATAGCATGGATTCCAGCTGATCGTGTTAAAGGTAGTATCATACTTTGGTAAGACACCAAAACGGAAATGTTCACAGATTTACGTATAACTTACAGGGTATGAAGATGGTGGTGGTAGAAACATACAGTTAAAATGTTTCCGCCTGAAATGTAGTTGCGATGATCGTAACCCTAGGTCTGACATGGGGACAGGGACCTTAGGGTTACGATCATCGCAACTACCTGAAATGGTGTATTTCTTTCAGAAATTAATAAAACAACGACCGAAAATCTTTTTGATCTTTTAAAAGATCAAAAATAAAAGAGAAATACTCTTAATTAAAATTAGAAATACTATGGCCGTTTTTCACTGTTTTCTCAAAAAGTGGGCACCATAAAAAAATCTTTATTTTTGCCAAATTCGCCCCTTCGTGAAAACGTCGACGAAATACAGATTCATGGGCAAAAATATCAAGGACGATACAGTAATAGTCATCTGTGAAAATTTCAGTCCCATATTATGGGACTGAAATTTTAATTTTGCCCATGAATCTGTATTAATTCTTTGACAAAACCCAATGTATATGATACTACCTTTAACCGTTTTTGCAATCCTTAATTTGATTTTATATTAATAGCTGACAGTGCTGTGAGACTCGAGGCCGGTCTCCCCCTCGGACTCGAGCTCTTTGACTCGATGACTCGGGCCAAGTCCAGCGGCGTAGCTAGGATTTTTTTCAGCAGGGGGGCACTGGGGGGCCTTGGAATTTTGTGTGTGGGGGGGGGGGGGCACCCGGATTTTTTTCAAAACTTGAGATTTGCAAAATATGAGAAATGCGGGGGGGGGGGGGGCGGATCCAGCGGGCGTGGGGCAACCTTTTCTTCAAGCAAAAAAAATAATAATAATACAAATAAAAATAAAATAAAAGGGAAACAGAAAGACTACATAAGAGCTGGAAGAGGGGGAAGACAAAATTAGCTAGCTTTGATCGCCCCGAAACGCATCCGTCGCTATTGAATTGGCGTATTTTATTTCCACGCTCCCTGGAAAATCATGGATAAGCGCGAAGGCCTTGCGGCCGGGGTCCAGGGCCTGCTTAAGGGCCCTGGAAGCTCTGGGGTTCTAGATATTCTTTGGTGCAATATGTGCCTTATTTTGGAAGCAATTGTTCCGATAAATTTTTTCATTTATTTATAATTATTACTTTATTATTTCTTTTTAATCCAACACTCTTGAGCGGGAGAAATTCAATCTTGGGACCAGACTAACTAGCCAAACCAGACAAAATGGCAGATGGGCTGTTTTGAAGTTCGCAACCGTAAGCGCGTAAGAAAATTGCAGTTTTACACTGAAATGTTGCACAGATTTCTTCACTGTAAGGTTTTAAGGACTCAAGAACATTTGCTGAAAGTAAAAAATATCATTTTGGAACAGTAAAAGCTGTAAAGTTGTTTTTATTTCCTTTATAGCTATCATACCCTACAGATTATTTTTTTTCTTTACCCACGATTTTTTCTGGGGGGCACCTGGGGGGGGGGGGGGGGGCACGCCAAATTTGTGGGGGGGGGGGGGCACGTGCCCCCTCAGGCCCCCCCGTAGCTACGCCCCTGGCCAAGTCCGGTTCAAGACCGGTAAATTTGACCAGTTTGTAGAGTGTGCCGTGAATTTAATTTCAACTGTAAAAACTCTACCTTTTTCCAATGTCAAAAGAAGAGTTCTTACTGCAAAAACTACTTTTAAAAACACATGACAAACCATAACTGATAAACAACTCTTGATCGACATGGGCCTTCATAAAATGAGAACAAATAACAAGGTTAAGTTTTCAGTGAGACGTTTACAAAACACTCACAAATTTCATATTTTCCTTTTTCTTCATGAGAATCTCAACTCTGGTAAAGCCTGCATTCAATTATTTAGTTACAGCAACAGCCATAAACATTTGACCATTTTTACCCATGAACGTTGGTGAAAATACTATAAACAAAACTGACTTTACCCAACGTTTTCAAAGTGAAGTATCCAACAATTTCATAAATCCTTGGTATTTACTTCAAATAAACTATACGATGTATTCCAAAAGAGGGCAGTTATTCCACTTTCCAGTACATACGTTTCAGATCTCTCTGTTTTGATTAAGCTGTTTTGATTTGAACCAGTAGTATAAAACTGTCTTGCTGTAATTTATCATCTTGAAAAAAAAAAAAACCAAATTGTGTGATTTTGAATTATTATGTATATTATGCATGCCTCGGACTCGGATTGACCGGACCCGGGACACGGATAGCTGATTAAAGTTCTTAACTTTAACCGCTAACAAAAACCGATCGAAAGGTAGGTGTGCGAAATATAGAAATACGTGCGCCGGCCGCTTGGCCTGGGGCGTATTTGCATATAGTACATAATAATATACCATAGAGTCAATGTGCCCTATGGGAGGTTTCAACTCGCCCATCCAAAGTTAGTTGGAGCTCTTCCTAGCTCTGTTGGAAGCATTAATAAACAAACACAAGTGAACACACACCCTCCGGATCGGCCGATGTATATAATAGTCAGCGTGCATTTTATATGTTGCCATTTTGTTGTTGAACGCACTCACAGTGACGTGTTCAATCATTGTACAAATTAAGATTTTTCGACGATTTCTTTGCATTGAATCTTTGTCAACCCAGTTTTCACTTAAAAGTTAACACAGGTTAATCATTAATTATACTGATAGACAATTGTCAGTGTCTTTTTAAGCGTTATTTCGTTTTGATATATACTCCAAATGCCATGCTCGCGACAGACAATGTATGACATCTGAAATTGATCATGAATAATAACAATACTCATTAATGGAAATCAATGATAATAATATAATTAATAGCATAGATGATTTCAATTCTACGGTGCTCTGTAAATGCCATCAAACTTGCTGCGATTAAGTTTCGAGAGCACGATTACAGTAGGTGATCTTCACATTATTTTCCCACCTTTACTTTCCTCCACACACAGGTAATTGTCATAAATATACAGATGCCCTCTCGAAGGAAACAAAAACGTAATACTCCGTTCGCATGATTTGATGTCTGTGCCGGGTGCATGCACTATACTATAGTAGCCCCCAAATCAATGCACCGAGCTGATTATCGTATTATAACCTTCAATGTTAAATATTAATAATATATTGTGTGACTATGACACGTTATGGCAATCTGGGGGTTCAGTGCATCAGTCTGTTGTGGTGACTTGAGAAATGTTGGCTTAAGATTTGGCCCTACATTGTTTTGAAATGGAGGATAACTTGAAAACTGTAGCAAGACCTGCAGTGCCAGTCGGATAGCGGGAAAAGGAATATTATTTTGGGAGGTGTTTTTATTTTCTTTGGGCCATTGGCAAACAAATCTTATCGGCTAAAGAACAAACCACAATGATAATTGATGTAAAATAATTAGTTAGATGAGGGTTGGTCAAACCGCCTTTTGCAGTATCGTACCATGAGACATCTCATCTTTTAAAAGATCAAAAATAATACTGTGGCCGTTTTTCACTGTTTTCTCAAAAAGTGGGCACCGTATGGGACTGAAATTTCCACAATGACTGTTACCGTATCTGTCTTGATATTTTTGCCCATGAATCTGTATTTCTTTGGTGCAATATGAGCCTTATTTTGGAAGCAATTGTTCCGAAAATTTTTTTCGTTTATTTATATTATTACTTCATTATTTTTTGTTTTTAATCCAACACTCTTGAGCGGGAGAAATTCAATCTTGGGACCAGACTAACTAGC
The DNA here is from genome assembly GCA_963971285.1 of Astropecten irregularis. Classification (NCBI taxonomy): domain Eukaryota; kingdom Metazoa; phylum Echinodermata; class Asteroidea; order Paxillosida; family Astropectinidae; genus Astropecten; species Astropecten irregularis. The sequence continues at coordinate 19,502,632 of OZ020244.1, read as the reverse complement.
CAAACCAGACAAAATGGCAGATGGGCTGTTTTGAAGTTCGCAACCGTAAGCGCGTAAGAAAATTGCAGTTTTACACTGAAATGTTGCACAGATTTCTTCACTGTAAGGTTTTAAGGACTCAAGAACATTTGCTGAAAGTAAAAAATATCATTTTTGAACAGTATAAGCTGTTAAGTTGTTTTTATTTCCTTTATAGCTATCATACCCTACAGATTTTTTTTTTCTATACCCACGATTTTTTCTGGGGGGCACCTGGGGGGGGGGGGGGGGCATGCCAAATTTGTGGGGGGGGGGGGGGGGGGGAACGTGCCCCCAGGCCCCCCGTGGCTACGCCCCTGGCCAAGTCCGGTTCAAGACCGGTAAATTTGACCAGTTTATAGAGTGTGCCGTGAATTTAATTTCAACTGTAAAAACTCTAGCTTTTCCAATGTCAAAAGAAGAGTTCTTACTGCAAAAACTACTTTTAACAACACATGACAAACCATAACTGATAAACAACTCTTGATCGACACGGGTCTTCATAAAATGAGAACAAAATAACAAGGTTAAGTTTTCAGTGAGACTTTTATAAAACACCCACAAATTTCATATTTTCCATTTTCTCCATGAGAATCTCAACTCTGGTAAAGCCTGCATTCAATTATTTAGTTACAGCAACAGCCATAAACATTGACCGTTTTTACCCAACGTTGGTGAAAATACTATAAACCAAACTGACTTTACCCAACGTTGTCAAAGTGAAGTATCCAACAATTTCTGAAATCCTTGGTATTTACTTCAAATAAACTATGATGTGTTCCAAAAGAGGGCAGTTATTCCACTTCCCAGTACATACGTTTCAGATCTCTCTGTTTTGATTAGGCTGTTTTTATTTGAACCAGTAATATTAAACTGTCTTGCTGTAATTTATCATTTTGATATAAAAATAACCAAATTGTGTGATTTTGAATTATTATGTATATTATGCATGCCTCGGACTCGGATTGACCGGACCCGGGACACAGCACTGATTAAAGTTCTTAACTTTAACCGCTAACAAAAACCGATCGAAAGGTAGGTGTGCGAATACCAACCCCCCGCCGGCGCCGGCCGCTGGTGAGTACTTCCATGAGTACAGCATATGCAGAATACAATTCAATAACCATAGAGCACGCCGGTGCCCTATGGGATTTTAAGCTATCCAAGCTTTAATAGTTGGAGGCAATCTTACCTACCAATAAACAACGGTGAACACGCACCCTCTAAGTTTTAACTCGCCCATCCAAGCTTAGTGTTGGAGGCATTAAACAGTGAACACGCACCCTCCGGATCGGCCGATGTATATTGTAGTCAACGTGCATTTTATATGATGCCATTTTTGTTGTTGAACGCACTCACAGTGACGTGTTCAATCAATTGTAAAAATTAAGGACTTTGGACGATTTATTTGCAGTGAATCTTCGCCAACCCAGTTTTTACATAAAAGCATACACAGGGTAATCATTAATTATACTGTGACCTTTGTCTGTGTCTTTCAAGCATTGTGTTTTGATATAATACTCCAATGCCAAATGACGGATCATTCATGTGACATTGTATGACATCCGAACTTGATCATGAATAATAATAATAAAATTAATAGCATGGATGATTTCGATTATACGGAGCTCTGTAGATGCCATCAAACTTGTTGCGATTATTATTTCGGGAATTCTGACGCCGATACTCTCCACCTTTACTTTCCTCCAAACATAGGTAAATTGTCATATGCCCTCTTAGAGGAAAAAAAGGCGTAGTGTGACAAAACGTAGATAAAGAGTACTCCGTCCCCATGAAGTTAGATGTTAGATTTTTTTTCAATGTCTGTGATGGGGTGCATGCACCACACTATTATAGTAGCCCCCAAATCAATGCGCCGAGCTGATTATCATAATTTGTATACCCTTAACAAGTTTTTTTGAAGGGGGGGGGGGGGTCATTGTGTTACTATGACAGGGTATGACAACCTGGGGTTCAGTGCTTCAGTTTGTTGTGATATGGTGACTTGAGGCTTCATAAAGCAGGTTAGAGGCATCAAGACATCTGAGGCACTAGAGGCATCAAGGCACCAGAGGCACTATAGAGACATCAATGCACCAGAGGCATCAAGGCACCAGAGGCACCATAGAGGCATCAAGGCACCAGAGGCACCACTAGAGGCATCAAGACACCAGAGGCACTATAGATAGGCATCAATGCACCAGAGGCATCAAGGCACCAGAGGCATCAAGGCACCAGAGGCACTATAGAGACATCAATGCACCAGAGGCATCAAGGCACCAGAGGCACTATAGAGGCATCAAGACACCAGAGGCACCATAGAGGCATCAAGACACCAAGGCACTAGAGGCAGTATAGAGGCATCAAGACACCAAGGCACTAGAGGCATTATAGAGGCATCAGGGCACCAGAGGCATCAAGGCACCAGAGGCACTATAGAGGCATCAAGACACCAGAGGCACCATAGAGGCATCAAGACACCAAGGCACTAGAGGCAGTATAGAGGCATCAAGGCACCAGAGGCACTATAGAGGCATCAAAGCACCATAGGCACTATAGAGGCATCAAAGCAAAAGAGGCACTATTGAGGCATCAAGGAACCAGAGGCACCCTAGAGGCATCAAGGCACCAGAGGCACCATAGGCACCATAGAGGCATCAAGGCACCAAAGGCACTATAGAGGCATCAATGCACCAGGGGCATCAAATGCACTGGAGGCACTATAGAGGTATCAAGACACCAGTGCAGCAGTGACAGCAGAAAAATGTCAATTTAAATAGTTCAATCAGTCATCTGCTAAGTTATCTAAATATTATATAATCACAGATTCATGGAAATGACAGTCATAGAACTCAACATAAACCATGAAGACAATAAAAAAATATATATCTGTATATAATTTGTACCAATAATGAATGGTCACTATCAATTGAAATATATAATATTCATTTCATTATATAAAAGTGTACATCACCCAGATGGACCGATTTTTTCACTAATATTGTTAATTCTGTGTATTATAAATCTGTTTTGGTTTCTTACCGAAGTATATATTACCTTTAATGATATTATATTAATAGCTGATTAAAGTTCTTAAAACCGCAAATAAAAAGACCGATCGAAAGGTAGGTGTGCGAAGTTTTGCTTTTTTGGTGGGGAGTATTTGCTTTGAACCCTATAGATTCTAGGCTTCTACTCGACAACACAAAGCTGTTGATTTGTGGCTGTTAGATTGATTTTATTGAACACACACCTTCCGGATCGGCCAATGTAAATTGTAGTCAACGTGCATTTTATATGTTGCCATTTCGTTGTTGAACGCACTCACAGTGACGTGTTCAATCAATAGTAGAAATTAAGATCTTTGGACGATTTATTTGCATTGAATCTTTGTCAACCCAGTTTTTCACCAAAAAGCATACACAGGCTAATCATTAATTATACTAATAGACCTTTGTCTGTGTCTTTCAAGCATTATGTTTTGATATATAGGGCCTACTCCAATGCCAAATGACGGATCATTCATGCGACATTGTATGACATCCGAACTTGATCATGAATAATAATAATAAAATTAATAGCATGGATGATTTCGATTATACGGAGCTCTGTAGATGCCATCAAACTTGTTGCGATTATTATTTCGGGAATTCTGATGCCGATACTCTCAAGAGCACGATTACAGTAGGTAATCTTCACATTTTTCTACCTTTACTTTCCTCCAAACATAGGTAAATTGTCATATATACAGATGCCCTCTTGGAGGAAACAAAGGCGGCGTGTGACAAAACGTAGATAGGCCCTAAAGAGTACTCCGTCCCCATGAAGTTAGATGTTGATGATTTTTACTCTCTCCTTTTTTCAATGTCTGTGGGGTGCATGCACCACACTATATAGTAGCCCCAAAATCAATGCGCCGAGCTGATTATCATAATTTGTATACCCTTAACAAGTTTTTTTGAAGGGGGGGGGGGGGGGGTCATTGTGTGACTATGACAGGGTTATGACAACCTGGGGGTCAGTGCTTCAGCTTGTTGTGATATGGTGACTTGAGGCTTCATAAAGCAGGTTAGAGGTATCAAGGCACCAGAGGCACTGTAGAGGCATCAAGACACCTGAGGCACTAGATGCATCAAGGCACCAGAGGCACTATAGAGACATCAATGCACCAGAGGCATCAAGGCACCAGAGGCACTATAGAGGCATCAAGGCACCAGAGGCACCATAGAGGCATCAATGCACCAGAGGCACTGTAGAGGCATCAAGACACCTGAGGCACTAGAGGCATCAAGGCACCAGAGGCACCATAGAGGCATCAAGGCACCAGAGGCACTGTAGAGGCATCAAGACACCAGAGGCACCATAGAGGCATCAAGGCACCAGAGGCACTGTAGAGGCATCAAGACACCTGACGCACTAGAGGCATCAAGACACCTGAGGCACTAGAGGCATCAAGGCACCAGAGGCACCATAGAGGCATCAAGGCACCATAGAGGCATCAAGGCACCATAGAGGCATCAAGGCACCAGAGGCACAATAGAGGCATCAAGGCACCAGAGGCACCATAGAGGCATCAATGCACCAGAGGCATCAAGGCACCAGAGGCACTATAGAGGCATCAAGGCACCAGAGGCACCACTAGAGGCATCAAGGCACCAGAGGCACCATAGAGGCATCAATGCACCAGAGGCATCAAGGCACCAGAGGCACTATAGAGGCATCAATGCACCAGAGGCATCAAGGCACCAGAGGCACTATAGAGGCATCAATGCACCAGATGCACCATAGAGGCATCAAGGCACCCGAGGCACTATAGAGGCATCAAAGCACCATAGGCACTATAGAGGCATCAAAGCAAAAGAGGCACTATTGAGGCATCAAGGAACCAGAGGCACCATAGAGGCATCAAGGCACCAGAGGCACTATAGAGGCATCAATGCACCAGAGGCACTATAGAGGCATCAATGCACCAGATGCACCATAGAGGCATCAAGGCACCAGAGGCACTATAGAGGCATCAAAGCACCATAGGCACTATAGAGGCATCAAAGCAAAAGAGGCACTATTGAGGCATCAATGCACCAGAGGCACTATAGAGGCATCAAGGCACCAGAGGCACTATAGAGGCATCAAAGCACCAGAGGCACTATTGAGGCATCAAGGAACCAGAGGCACCATAGAGGCATCAAGGCACCAGAGGCATCAAGGCACTAGAGGCATCGAAGCAGGCTAGAGGTATCAAGGCACTAGTGCAGCAGTGACAACAGAAAAATTTCAATTTCAATAGTTCAATCAGTCGTCTGCCAAGTTATCTGAACACTAAATGTATAGTATCACACTTAGGAAGCATAGGCCTACCGGGGGTACCTAGTTTGTATATTGTCCGTAGGGCTGACTATAATTAAACAAAATTAGTGGCAAATTTAAAACGAAGTTAACCACAATATAATTCCTTTATTTTTAATTAAAAAAATAAATAATTTTTTGACAATAATGATGATTACAACCATTATCTTTGTTGATAGAAAAACATACATCCATTTGCAAATGGTTATATAATCACAGATTCATGGAAATGACAGTCGTAGAACTCAACATAAACCATGAAGACAATTAAAAAAAATATTTCTGTATATAATTTGTACCAATAATGAATGGTCACTATCAATTGAAATATATTATATTTATTTCATTATATAAAAGTGTACTTGTGGGTGTTGGACCGATTTTTTCACTAATATTGTTAATTCTGTTTATCATAAATCACATAGATAAGTCTTCCACTGTGTTGCACTACCATCGTCATACAAAGTAAGGGTCCAGAAAAGTGCACATCAAAAATATATGATGAGGTATATATTTTTATTGACAGTGTAATTGGATAAAATATGGTTTAAAATTTTACAATTCTATTAAATTTCTTAATCATGGTTCACAGGTTGCTCATTTTAACCAATTACCCTGTACCACATAGCCAAGGATTTGGGGTGGGTTTTATATGTAGGTAGTACTGTAGATTCAAGGAGCTGGGGATGATGATGAAGTCAATTGTCCAGAAAATACCGGTAAACATTATTCAAGACCTAAGCAAAAGACAAAAACATGTTACAAACAGCCACCAGGCCGCCAGCTCAAAAATCCATCTTACCTTTTGAAAGAGAATTATTTGACAGGTATTTATTTGGATTGTGTTGATTTATGAAAACTGGATGGTACAATTGGAATGTTCAGTTCATATTTAGGCTGAAAATTTAACGCGTTTTCCTTTTTTAATCATTCAACAGACAATTAGGGCTTGGCAATTCTTTGTGTTCACCGGCTGAATACAACTGTCCCCATGGGCTCTCGATCATTCAAGATGCCTTGGATTTCAATCTGATTTTGAAAAACAGTCCTTCTTAATGTTCCCCTCTGTCACAGTTGTCCATTTTACAAGTGCTCCCTGTCGGCATGGTGCATGAGGATGTAGTAGAACTTGACCACTTGTTCGTAGTTCTTGATTCTGATCCTCTCGTTCACGCCGTGGAATCGTAGGATGTCCTCTGGCTGCGTGTATGTCGGGAAAAATCGGTAGAGCTTCTCGGTCACTTTGGTGTAGTGGACCGTGTCAGTGTTGGCCAGGAGAATTGCTGGTTGGATTAACAAAAAAATGACAACTGAAGGTATTTTTTTAGGAATGAGAATTAGCACATTCTATGGCATTTGGAGAATATGCCATTGCAGTGAAGTCATAACATCACTAGGTACCGTACATAGCTATGGCTTGACATTACACATGAGTCTATGGTAGTGGCGAGATAGCGGCTGCAACCGCTTTCCATAGACTCCTGTGTGAGTTCAAGCCATATAGCCACAAAAATTCCGACACTGTGGGCCTTTATTAAATGAGACTTGAGGGATTTATGTTGCCGCCACCCTTTTTTGTCCTAAATGAAATGAAGGGCTTGATATACACTGCAAAGCTGGAGCCATTCTTTGGCTACATCACGTGGCCCAATCCCTTTGTTTCGTTTTGTGGGCCTCAAATGGTGGTAGCGAAATGAGACCCAAGCCTAGCCTCAAGCATAGTTTCGTAAAGGCCCTGTGTCAATCATCAGAGTTCATAGGCCTAATAATCCTGCAGGTGATCGTGATAAAGAAACAAAGGATTGTTACAATCCTTAGTTGCTCCATCACACTGATGCAGGGCATATTACATGAATGGCCACTGCAGAGCCCTTGACAGCTCAACTGAGCTAAAACTAGGATGGTAACGACTAATGGTATTTTGCCAACTGAACAAAACCTTCAAGGAAGAGTAATAAATTTGGGACAAAAAAGGAAAACAAAAGAGAAACGGTGGTACACAGTGGGGAACTTGGGTGCTGCCACTGTGTGGTCTGTTGCATCAAGATCACAAAGATAATTCCGCAGATAGCAACTCTGAGCAAGACATGTTGTCACCAAGCACTTGGAGTGGCCACCATAGGGTGGGTGGGTACCAGTGAGGGCAGAGATGGCTCTGTGTCTGTTTGATGAGGTATCATGTGAATAACTAGCTTCAGGCCGAGGTTGGGGTCAGAGCATGGACTGAGGAACAGGATGCGGGACCTACCTGGGGCAATGATGGCTTCAGGAAAGACCTGCTGGATGCTTCAGGAGGTTAGGGTCGGAGCATGGACTGAGGAACAGGATGAGGGACCTACCTGGGGCAATGATGGCTTCAGGAAAGACCTGCTTGATGCTTGATGAGGAGGTTGGGATCGGAGCATGGACTGAGGAACAGGATGCGGGACCTACCTGGGGCAATGATGGCTTCAGGAAAGACCTGCTGGATGCTTGAGGAGGTTAGGGTCGGAGCATGGACTGAGGAACAGGATGAGGGACCTACCAGGGGCAATGATGGCTTCAGGAAAGACCTGCTGGATGCTTCAGGAGGTTGGGGTCGGAGCATGGACTGAGGAACAGAATGCGGGACCTACCTGGGGCAATGATGGCATCAGAAAAGACCTGCTGGATGCTTCAGGAGGTTAGGGTCGGAGCATGGACTGAGGAACAGGATGAGGGACCTACCTGGGGCAATGATGGCTTCAGGAAAGACCTGCTGGATGCTCTGGCCGATGGACTGGTAGGCAAAGCACTTCTCATCATACGGGGAAGGGACAAATGATTCTTTAGTCTGTAGCACCTCCATCTTGACCCGGTCATCATTGATGAGATGCCTGTCACGTTCTAGGACCTAGGAGTCAAAGCCAGGGAAGCATCAAAGACCTGATATACATCTGCTCTTAATATTTTAAGCAGCATATTGAACCTCATCACAAACACACAATCCCACATCTGTTAAGGTCAGTTAATTTGTCTGTTTGAAAACTTTTTTTTTGGAAATTAGACACTGATTGCAGTGTGAGTAAAAGCTCATATAGCTGCACAAGATAGCCTACTCTTTCAAAATCATGCGCAACCTGATGAAGTACGCACAGACGGCCATTTTAGTAAGCCAAATTTAATGTTTTCATTTGGTGTGTAATTCTGGCCGAGTGAATAATAATAATAATAGGCCTTAATAATGATAATGAAATAGCTCTATCTGTTGCTTACTAAAATGGCGGCCCAATGATACTTCACTTTTTGGGCTGAGTAGGCTATCTTGCGCTGCTACTATCTTTGGTGTGAATGTATGTGATGCAATTTCAGCAAAATCCTGACCCGTGCAACTGGATGCTCTTGCGAAAGAATGTCACCTTAATTAAGACCATTGCTGAAAAAGAACTGTTTTACAGCCACGCCATGTGTTTTGTTGATTGCAGCCGTCACAAATGGACCCAAAATGCACACTAACTGTGACTTATCATGAAGCAATTCTGATAAATAATCGCGAGTTCATCACTATCTTACCTCCTGTACAGTTTGACTGGGATGGATGCGATGATTGACAATTGCAGTTGCGTCAGGAGGCAGCACGTTCACCTTATAGGGGAAGAAGCAAAGCCTCATCAAAAACCTGTCAAATCATGTAGGTGGGGTACAAAGAGTGATTGTGGACATGAAGTTGTGTCAATCACAAACTACTCAAGCAAATTAACTAAAATGAACGGTAAGTGAACTTTATTCCCAATCAGGCAATGATTTTCTGCCATTCAAAGGAAACGTCTGTGATAGAAACGGAAATGTTGACTAGAAACATTTGGAAGGACGCCAAGGGGAAGGCCAAGAACAAACCTCCATTGCCTTGGTGGAACCGAAACCCAGTTCTAATAAATCCTGACCCAAATTCAGACTTGAGATGTTATTACCACAATATCACTGCACAGAATTGGAAAAGAACTTTCCAAGGGTTTATGCTGCACTTGTGGTATAAATCTTTCCATTATTTTTAAACCCTGGGATTTTAATGGAGTAAGTCAACAAGATAATATCTTTGAACATATTAAAAATTAACTGGCCAGACTAGAAATGCCTATATTTTAAGCCTTCTAGGAGAAAAGGGTTGTAAAAAATAGTACACAAGCCACAGACCTTCATGCCTCCTTTGAATATGGTGACGGCTGTCGTTGTGTGCAGCAACGCTTTGGTGCTTTCCTTTCGCTTCATAATTCTGAAGAGTCATAAACAATAAAGAGAGAGAGTTTGTTAATGCAAAATCATAGTTAAACCTGATTATCTTGTTTTTCAGTACAAGATTTTACAGCGAAGACAACTGGTTATAAATTGGTACTTGATGGCACAATTTGGTCAAGTTGGTCACATGCACTGCAAAAATATTTGACTTTGGCAGATTCATTACAATTTCAAGGCCAAATTTATTAATGGGGCTAAGTTCAGCTCGGAGCTGTTGTGTGACTAGTCAGTAGTCACAGTGGTCATCACAAGTCAAATCTTTCATTGTTCCATGACTTAGTTATAACCTGCCTGGGCCGACTCTTGGGCATTTGAAACGCCAATAGTAAAACTCACAGATGCTGAGGTCAAAATTGAAACACGCAAAGCTAACACCACACAAATCAGCCAAAGAACAATTACCAAATTCTCAAAAGTTCAATTCAATTGCTTATTATCTTGTTATGTTTTCGCCTCTCCATCCCCGCCCCCCCCCCCCCCTCCACCCTTCCAAAGAAAAGAAAAAACCCACAACACGTACTACTACAAGAACAAACTTCACAATTACCTTTCAACAAGTTTTTTGAAGAGCCACAAGTTAGACATTACCAACTTGACTGGGTAATTCAACTGAAATACAAGCAAAAGAACATCATCATGATCATCATACAAACATGTTAAAAACATGCTCACAAGATAGACAGGGACCACGGGTGGCCTTGTGGAATATAGATACCCATATTCGGGCTGTCGAAGTGTGTCAAAGTGTCAAAGAGTCTATCTATTCTCTAGTCATCTTCAGCAAAATGCAGCATCTCTATGGCTTCATACCTGGGGTGCGTTCCACTCCAGCTAACTACTCGCACGGCGCACAATGTGCGCCACCGTTTTCAATCCGGAACGCGTTGTTCGCCAAACACGCACACAACGTTCGCCTAACATAGCAAACGGTTTAGAGGAGGTGTTTGCTGAAGTTGGCTAACAACATCGAATGAAAGATGGACGCAGTACGCAACATATGTTCGCAGTTTGTTGCGTGTGCGTTCCACTACAAAATCCAAGCGTAACGCAAACGGCGTGAACATGTTTGCGTATTTTCGCGCAAGCGGAACGCACCCCAGGTGAATTGTTGCACAGCAATGAATTAATAGCTTTTTAGGTATGTCCTCAAGCCTTGCCGATGTTGGCCGAAGGGGTTAGTGAGTTCATTTACCTCTGGTGCTATATGGACAAAACTGTCGTACTCCACACCTGTACCAAACATGCTGGGGAAGGGGTTCTGCTCAAGTCTGTTTCAAATGAGAACAAAATAGAGGAACAGCGGTTATTTTAGAGAAGAAGAAAGAAAACTGACTGAAGGACGATTTGAACCTGCAATCTCCCACACTCTACCAACTGAGCTGCCTCATATTGGCCCTGTCCCAAACTTTTGACACCCTTTCTTTGGTCAGAAGCTATGAAGCCACGCACTTTCTGAGCCCTTTCTGAAGAAACCACTAAAATACTGGCAAAATTGGAAATGCTGCAAATCTGAGTTTTTATCAAAGTGCTTACTTTGAAACGGCCTTGGCCAATATTCCAATGTTGGTTTCTGCCGGTGGCATGGAGGAGTGTCCAGTCTTGGCGCAGTTCACGCTCAACTTCACAGTCAGGTAACCCTTTTCCGACACGCCGATTAGACCGACCGGCTGGCTGACGTTGCTCATTACACCCTGCAGGATGCTGTAGCCCTCGTCCAACAGAAACTCTGCCTGTATGCCCCGCTCAAAAAGGGTCTTGCCGATGTTGGCCGCACCGTCAACTCCTGTAACCTACAAGCAGAATACAGTTCAAAATTTATAATAAATATCTACATGCTTAACAGCCTGGTCCTTGTGTAATCTTGATGCTGCTTACCCCCTCCCCCCCAACCCCAACCAAAAAAATATATATCACTATAAAGTAAAAGCCAACACCTGCAATTAACTACATAGAGCTTAGTGGAAAATGAAGCTTAGCAAAGATTTCTGCTATACAGCAAAATTCAGCTGAGAACAATTAGCTGTAAGCAAATGATATCAGTTGGTAACCTTACAAGCTGAATGGAATTTTACTACGCTTTGGACCAGGCGGTTTGCTGGGGCCAATTTCATAGAGCTGTTTTAGCACCAAAATTTGCTTACACATAAAAAACATTGGTAAATAAAATCAGTATGCCAGTCAAAACTCCTTGTGAATGTTATGCTCAGCAAACAATGGCCGAATAGAAGTCAAAAGCAGTAAACATCACATGAAAATTTGGTTGGCAATCCTGTTTGATTAAGGAAGACTTTTCATGCTTTAAAAGCAAATTTGTTGTGCTTAAGCACCTCTATGAAATTGGCTCCAGGGGCCAATTTCACTGCGCTGCTAAGCACGGAAGTTTGCTTAGCACAAAAATGTCTTGCCCAATAAAACAAACACAGTTAAAAATTCCATTTGATGTTCATGGTCAGTCAACAACAGCCAAAAAACAATCACAATACAAGGTTACACAACACATGGATATTTGGTTGTTGACCCTGTTTTTACTAAGACTGAAATGTCATCCTTAGCAAATGTTTGTGCTAAGCAGCGCCGTGAAATTGGCCCCAGATCTTCAGCCAAGCCTCACCTCCTCATCATGGCCGAAGCATAGATACAAGGTCCTGGTAGGTTTCTCCTGCTTCTCCAGCCGGTACTCTAGCGCCTCAAGAATGCCCTATTCAAGATAGATATAAAATAGTGATAAGTGGAACTTACAGAAGAATTTTGTCATTTCACCAGGTTGCTGCAAAATGTGTAACATTTGCCTCGATCCCCTGCAATGAAATTATAGATGTGCCATCCATTGTCTTTAGTTATGAGCTCAAATTCAAAATCATTCAAAGCCATCGGTCTCTGTATCATAGTAGCCCCTTGCATATGACAGAATTGTTGCGGCTTCATTCTGAGATTCAAGGTTTTGACAAGGTGCCTGTATGGGCATACCATTACTTAACACAAGTATAAATTGCTTATGTTTGCAACAGAACATGACATCTGATTAACTGCCACACCCAACCACTAGAAATTTCCAGATCGACCCATAAAAACCTTGCTAAAATCAGGCGGTCCAACTGGGCCCAATTTCATGGAATCCGTTATGACCTATTTTTGTGATAAAGGGCACTGCTATGCGTGAACTTTCGAATATCGAAGAATTTTCTATTGCATTCGGCAGCAATTCCTTGCTTTTAAACCGTGAAATAAGCTAACCGTAACCGAAAAAAGTATAACACCGTAAGCAAAGAACTTTTTGGTAATGGTCACAGATTCCATGAAATTGGGCCCAGATGAGACATCCACACCAGAAAAGCAGGAGTCCAAGGTTCAAATCCTGCATTGATAGAGGATTTTGAATTTTGCTCACAAGCACATTACTAACATTAGGAACTTCTGGGTGCATAGTAGATACTGAAAGGCCAAAAACCTTATTTTCAATTACCAATGCAATCATGACAATTCTGAGGACAATTAGCAATTTGGTATCGACACAATAAAAAAAAACCCAAGTTTTGGACATATAATTGGTAGCTCATTCGTGTCTGATACAAATTAGCAGTGAATGGAGGGAATTTGTGTTTGTCCAGCGATCATCTTACCATCAACGAATGCTTGTCATCTATCGTTCCCCTTCCATAGATGCATCCGTCCTGCTCTCTCCCTTCGAACGGTGGCACGTCCCAATTTTGACCATCCACTGGCACAACGTCCATGTGGGCCGCTAGAATGTATGGTTTCAAAGAGGGGTTGGTCCCTTCGATGGTGTAGAGTAGGCTGTAGGTATTTATGATCTCCTTCTTCACCAGCGGGGAACTGTGAACCTTCGGGAAAGCTGTGGGAAGTATCCAGAAATTCATCAAGTAGTCATTGTACGTAACAGACTGATTAAGAAACTGTAGTCTGATGAGAGCTCTAAAATCCTGCCATACTTGAATGAGGGCACATTCATATTCTTTCATCATATGGGTCATTCAACAAAAGTTGTGCTACGATTGTACTAGACTTATATGAGGAGGGCCTGATATTTTGATCCGAGCAGGATCTTTCTCAAAGGTCCTCGAAAAAGATCCTGCTGGGATTGAAACATCTGGCCCTCCTAACTCTCACCATTTAACCTTTGAGAATGATCCTGCTAGGATCAAATTGCACGGCCCTTCTCTAACTCTGAAAATTTAGCTTTTGAGAAAGACCCTGCTAGGATGGAAATGTCAGGCCCTTCTTACTCCAAGTATTTTGATATTTTAGTTCACGTCATTAGTACTTTGGTTGATGAGCAGTTTGCAGCAGTTTGTTACTTGCACTGAATTGTATATTACTTACCTCTTTGTAAAAACGCATGAAACTTCAAAATTTCATCATAGTTGATGTCGCCTGGCATGCGAGAGATTGTCTCATACGTGATAGCTTCTTGCAAGTTGGTCTTAATCTTCTGATTTCCATCAAAATGGTCCGTGTCTAATGACAGGCCAGAGGGCTTTGGTTGCCTAGACTTGGCTGTGATGGCCCGTAGGAACAGAATGGCCGCCAGGCCACTCAGTCCAGCAGTGGCCGCAGAAAGGATGGTCAGAAGCATCGTGGCCAAGATTGCACACAGCGGTCACAAAAGCTGAAGCCGGGGGAAGACAAAAAAACTGTTGTCAGTATCTTGATCCTTGTGAATTGGAAATTAATTTTGGGGTCATTTCCAACTATTTCTGGGCAGCTGGGAGCAAGAATAGTACCAAGCATTCCCTTGTAAAAAGTGAGGTAAAAAATTTGTGAGGTTGTAACTGCACTATTGAACCAATTTAGACCCAGTGACTGGAGCGCTGTGCGTCCTTTTATAATGTCTGGGAATGGATGGTCATACCAGCACCCCAGAAAATCGTTTGTCTGACATTTTGAGAGGAGGGGCAATATTAGTTGCAATGATCGTAACCCTAGGTCTGACATGAGGACTGGGACCTAGATGATCATAACCCTAGGTCTGACATGGGGACTGGGACCTAGATGATCGTAACCCTAGGTCTGACATGAGGACTGGGACCTAGATGATCGTAACCCTAGGTCTGACATGAGGACTGGGACCTAGATGATCGTAACCCTAGGTCTGACATGAGGACTGGGACCTAGATGATCGTAACCCTAGGTCTGACATGGGGACTGGGACCTAGATGATCGTAACCCTAGGTCTGACATGGGGACTGGGACCTAGATGATCGTAACCCTAGGTCTGACATGGGGACTGGGACCTAGATGATCGTAACCCTAGGTCTGACATGAGGACTGGGACCTAGATGATCGTAACCCTAGGTCTGACATGAGGACTGGGACCTAGATGATCGTAACCCTAGGTCTGACATGGGGACTGGGACCTAGATGATCGTAACCCTAGGTCTGACATGGGGACTGGGACCTAGATGATCGTAACCCTAGGTCTGACATGAGGACTGGGACCTAGATGATCGTAACCCTAGGTCTGACATGGGGACTGGGACCTAGATGATCGTAACCCTAGGTCTGACATGAGGAGTGGGACCTAGATGATCGTAACCCTAGGTCTGACATGGGGACTGGGACCTAAGGTCCCAGTCCCCATGTCAGACCTAGGGTTACGATCATCGCAACTAGGGCAATATTCAAGCCAATTCATGGGGCGTGGAAATAAAATGCACCAATTCAATGGTGACAGATGCATTTGGAGGTGATCACATGGTAGCACTAGCTACGCAAGTAACGGAGGGCTTGACGTGAATTAATTTTCCCAATAATTTTGTCACCCCCCCCCCCTCTTTTTGAGTCTGTCTCTCTCTGTTGGTTCTTCTTTCTTTTTCCTTCCCCCCTTTTTTGCTGTAAGAAAAGCTAGTAAAACAGGGCGTACGACCAGACTGCACGCACCATGTACCACCGCCCCCCTTGGATCCGCCCCTGTCTGGGGACATTCATTAGTGATTTTTCTGTGCATAAAATCTCAAATGTTTAAATACAATTTGACAATTTTCTGGGACCCTGCCTTTGTAGCTGTAGTGTACTACCGCCCCCGAGACGAGTCTCAAAATTAAAATAGAATGGGAGACTTTTGAGAACCGGTCGATCTTCAAGTCAACAGCGCACACGCACGCACAACAGCGCAGGCGCAAAACAATGCATGCATGCTCAAAATTGCGTGCGCGTGCGCTGTTGACTTGAAGTTGAAGACCGGTGGCGGTTCTCAAAAGTCTCCCATTACAGATCAGCCACGGCCACGCCCCCTTCCTGCCAACCCTATCAACTGCATCCTTTTCGTAATTTTCGCGATGTTGTAGCACGTAACGTTAGCGTCATGCTTGCAGCTGTGAAAAATCCAACAGCATTTCCCAACAATATCATTACTACATTAGGCCCCTACACTGCTTTTGACGAAAATGACAAATCATTAGTTTACAGACATTAGCAAGGCCAAGGGCCAACCATGGAGGAAGTCTGTTTCTTCCTCCATGGGCCAACTCACGGGCACTGTGGAGTGTGTACTGTGGTGGATACAATATGACCTCGCGGATCGTGATCGGAGGTCCCCGAAAAATAATGATGACCCAACAAAATGTTAATTAATAGTCCGCGGTTCGGCTAAACTAGTTACAGTCGATCCAGTGTACTGTACCAGCAGAATATACAGTGGATAACGGACCTTCCTCTGCAATAGCATACTCTAAACTTAAAAAGACTGAAACACCAGTTTATTATGTAAATTAATAAGGGACAAGTAAGTAGAATTTGACCAATCAGAATTGGCGTTTCAAAGTTACTCGTGTTTGTTGACGTACGTATTGATGTACGTACGTACGTACGTATACGTGACGTGACCCCAAGTTCTGCATGCATTGATCCAAAGTTCGTTTATCTGCTACGCGTACCGAAACGAACCGGTCAGAACGGTGTGCAACTTGGGTCCTCTTTTTGCACTGCTGCTCTGAAACCGAAGAGCTAGATTCGGCCTTTTGGGGATTTTTTTCTCCCGCACATCATGCTCGCAGCTTCAAGATTCATCAGGCGTTTCTCCACGTCACAGGTACGAAATCTGCTTAAATGACTCTTCTTTTCGATTGGCCTTGGGCCGGCGGGTTAGCCTAGTTAGTAGTTACGTTGCTCAACCATATTTAAAGTAGGCCTAACTGTTGACTGTTGTGTTGACCTAGCGAGGTCACGACTGTTGTCGCCAGTGCAGTGTGGAACTTGATTGATCCAGCTCAAACTCGATCCCATGCATATGGAGGACCGTACGTTTAAAACTACAACTAGGCTACAACTTACAAGAAGGGTGCAAATTCTTCAATGTACATAGGCCCTAGGCCTAGAGCATTTAGCTTAAAAAGTTAAGGCCATGTAAAACATGAGTGACTGGGCAGCTGCAGGCTGCTCAGTCATAGGCCTAATTTGATTTGTCGTGAAAATAAAAACAAAGCTGAGATTGTGACATTTTCAGCTCATGTTGTTAGGCCATATGTTATCACCGAAAACAGTAGAAAACGATGATCGTAACCCTTGCCAAGGTCTGACATAGGGTCCGAAACTAGCCCGGCGTACAATGTCTAGCAAAAAACACTCCGGGCTTGCTAGACTCGCTTATTGCCCAGTGCCCAGTGGGCTTGAAAGAAAAAAAAAAAGAACCTGCATGCAAAGTATCAACATACATGTACAGGCTAGTAAAGATTTAAACGGATTAGTAATCTGAACTTTGAAGTAAGCTGGTCTGGTGGGCTATGCGCTAGCCAGGATAAAAAAGTTAGCGCAAGGCCTATACAGTACTATAGCCATAGGGATAGGGACTTCCTTTCATGGATCATGGACCTTAGATCCATAATCCATTCTAAAAAAAATGTTTTATTATCATTCCTTACTCCAAGCATCATTCCTAACTTATTAGACTTCACATAATTTCTACAACTGAGCAAAGCGTTGTCTATGAGAATATGCTAGTTTCTGTTTACACTAAACTACTAAGAAAAAGTGTCATATCCACAGCGAAAAATCCCTTACACGAATTGGCACGAAACGGTCGCAAGAGGGCGTCACGATCATCTCATTATGTGACGTCATTGCACTGACCAAAAATGGAAGTTTTTATGAATGAAACTGACGCGCATGGGCACATACTCAGCGATGCCCACTCTAACCATAGTTACTTCGACAGACCTCGCCACGATCTTTCGAATGGTACCAAAAACATACAAATTTGTACATTTCTTCGACCTTTTGACCATTTTTGGTGGTGTCACCCGACGTTCGAGAACTCACGGACACCGCGATCGTATTTGAACTTTGGTGAGCTGTATTTTTGTTGTCATTTTACCGCGAAACCGCGCCACCGTCTGGGTGTGATTGTTGGGTCGTTGAATATTCATATAACGTGTGTTGGGTCTATTGGTTGTGTATGCTGAGAGCGCCACATGAATATGCATAGAATTGCATGGTCATCCGGAGATGTCGTACGGCCGACTGTTGATCGTTGCGTAGTCGTACACCGCGTGTGTTTGAATAGGCACATCGCGTAATGCGTGCCCCGTACGTGTCTGCAACGGCCCTGCGTGCGTGCGTAACGAGTTGGGCCAGCACATGGTTTCCGTGACGTCACGAGCACGGCCTCGCGTGTTGACCAATCAGCACGGCGCTTTTTACACACGGCACTGTTTCCATCCGTGTTACAGTAAATATGGGGAATTTTACGCTGTGATATCTTATTCTTATTCTTTTGCATCCGCAAGTTGGCAATGTGCCTATGCACCTTTAAGTTTCCATTTCGTGTGTGGAAGAGTATTCTTTGTGTAGCTCTCCACAGTTTCCCTTAAAACTCAAATCACTGCAAATTTTCTAAACATTTAGTTGCGATGATCGT
Organism: Astropecten irregularis; assembly: GCA_963971285.1. Classification (NCBI taxonomy): domain Eukaryota; kingdom Metazoa; phylum Echinodermata; class Asteroidea; order Paxillosida; family Astropectinidae; genus Astropecten; species Astropecten irregularis. The sequence goes on along the minus strand of OZ020244.1, from coordinate 19,484,142 downwards.
AACCCTTGGTCTGACATTGGGACAGGGACTTAGGGGGCCTAATCCCCATGTCAGACCAAGCTTAAGGCAAGGGTCACAAAACATCTTTTGTACGTCTATTTGCATCTGCATTTGTGTTCTATACAGGTGCATTATCGAAACCCAATACGCCCAAAATCTGACGCACATGCTCGTTGCATTTAGAGCTTTGAAAGGCAAAGTTTTATTGTTCCACAGACACGCACATTATATAAATTTTAAATGACTGTGCCGAGGACAGCTTCAAAGTGTTTACGCACAGAGAACACTGAGCTAGCGCTCTAGTAATTTTGATATACATGTAGCTCAATGACTGTACACAACCTAACCACCAAATACAATTGAATTATGATGCAATGATGTAGGCAATGGCAAATGTACAATATGCAGTACATTAACTCACACCATAATTTTTTACGGATAGTTCACCCAGGCTGTGGGATTTTGTGAACAAAATAAAGTACAGACTGTCTTGCAGGATGTTTTACATGATAAATTCCTGGTTAGCTGTTTCGCATGCAGCGGAACAGCTTTTGTTTTTTATACTTGTATTTGTTTTTTTTTTAGGGGGGGATGATTTAGTTTTTGTGCATAGGATCGGTATTCCCAGTAATACTTGGCATATGAGACTAATAAATCACAAACAATCCAATTTAATTGGCATCTTCACATAAAAGCGTAAATTTAATGCATACCGTGATTAAAAAAGTACTGGTAACCAGGGATTTATCATCATAGGGCCTAAGCATGCTGCTAGATAGTCTGCACTTTATATTGTTCACAAAATCCCACAGACCCACAGCCTGGGTGAACTACATGTATCCGTAAAAAATTATGGTGCTGAGTTTATCATGTAGTGTATAATTGTACATGTACATGCCTACATTGGAACATAAATTGTACATAACTAGACCTGTGTTTGTAGCTAACAAACACTGAGCTGTTTCGCGTATGTTTTAGAAAATACATATAATATATATAAAATTGCCCCAGGACAGAGAAATAGTTTATCAGCGGTGTCTTAATTGTCCTAAACAACTACCAGGAGCGTCGTCACTCATCCATCAATATACAGATAGATGAATACACACGGCCGGCCATGAGAAACACAGAAATGGCCGAGTCTACTATAGGCCAGCGCGCATAGTATGTATGGTCGTGCTTATGGGCGGCGAAAACAGCAAAATGACTGATTTTCTAGGTTGTCTTGCTACGTTTACGTGTACACAATTGGCCCATTACTATGGATAGCCATATCAGCGGTCCAAAAAGTTCCAAAGCCGTGTTTTGTGTTATGTATGTTTGACTCTAAATGGCTAAATTAATTATTAAAAAAATCACTCAAAAATCAGTTGATGACGTCATCGTGACGTCACTTCACATTAGGAATACTAATTACCATTTCCTACCTACCCACCAAGTTTCATTACGATCGGAAATTTGCTTATATGTGTTTCTGGGAAAAAATGGCAAAATTAAATATTTAAAAAATCGATAAAAAATCAGCCGATGACGTCATCGTGACGTCAATTCACATTTCGGATACTAGTACCATTCCCTACCTACCCACCAAGTTTCAACACCATCGGATATTCCCTTATATGTGAATCTGAAAATCGGCTTTTTGATGACGTCATCATGACGTCACACCTTTTGGGTAAATTGTGGCATATGCCTATAACTAACAAACATTAATACCGAAAGAATTTTGAAAATACGATTTGTCGTTCATGAGATATAAAGAAAAGGTCCAAAAATTGAATAATTCGTATAAAATCACATGATGACGTCATCAACACGTGACTGCAATTTTTGTCTATAACACGTCCCCATATACTTACATACCAAGTTTGAGTTGCATCGGACTTGCCGTTCAGGAGATAAAGAGCCTTAAAATTTGCACTTTTATGATGATGTAATTGTGCACGTGATGACGTCACGATGACGTACTTACGCGGGACACTATTCGGGGTGGTGGTCTAACTATGTGCCAAGTATGAAGTTGATCGGAATTTGCATAATGGTAGAAGTGACTTGTAGAAAATCCCTGTGTTATGTCTATGGGGAAAAAGTGGAATAAAAAAAAAAAAAAATAAGAAAAACAAAATAAGAAAAACAAAAGCTGTTCCGCTGCATGCGAAACAGCTAAAAATATATGAAGTGCATCATGCTTTGTCCTGTTAAACACAAAATTCTGTCCTGATTGTATGACAATACAATTTGTGAGGCCAGCATCAAAGTGGTAGTGAGATACTGAAGAGATACAGCTTAGGATTTGACACAGGGCGAAATTGGGAACCACTGTGACATCTGTTGGTATTCATTGTGTTAAATGTTAGCGACACTTTATTGTGACTTCATCTGCCACAATCGTTGCAATGTTCCACAACATGTGCACAACACTTAGGGCCTAGGTGTACATACAAATAAAAACACCACTTGAAGATCTGAAGGTACAACTTGACAATCCGTGATGACTTCACAAAGCCCTTCAATTTTGGTTACATTTTGAAACATGCTCTGTGACACAATTGATGAAACTGCAAAATATTTACCAGTTTCTATCACTAAACAAATGTATATTATATACATTATGCATGTACATGTACAACAGCCCCACTAAGACTACCATATGTGCGACTTGTCAAGGACTTAGACATCTGCATAAATTGGCATAAAAATTGTGATGATGGGACCAGGGATTTTGCTGTACACATAATTTATTAAGATATATTCATGGCCATGCTTGTCAAAGTCTTTAATTTTTTTGAATACATAATTATGTACATGAAATTTCCATAGTGATTGTGCCAATAAATCTACAGTATAAATTATGCGGAATGAGACTCAACGAAAATCACTATAGATTTGATTGTTAAAATCAGTGCCTCCTTGTCTTGATTTAATTAACAATTTCAAAATCATTTGTATCATAGGTCTGACTGTAAAGAGTATGGAGTTCACTTCTAAAGTTTGCTGTCATAAAAGTATGGACATTTTTATAATTTCAAAGACTTCTTTGTGCAGTGATGAAAAGTCAAAAAACAAAATTTAGAATAACATGTAGCCTGCGATCCCTTTAATACTGTACATTGTATTGTATACATAATTTTCCTGCAGTAAAAATTATCCAAATATAACAACATAGGGAACCTGGGGCCGATTTCACTAACGCTTTGGGATCATCAAAGCCCAAATCCATCGCTAAACAGAAAATCGATCGCTGCTTTGCATAGCAATTTTCCGTTTAGCGATGAATTTGGGCTTTACGATGATCGCAAAGCGTTAGTGAAATCGGCCCCAGGAGTCGATTTCATAAAGCTCTGTGAGCGTCGCATCTATGCGGTGAGTGCCTAGAGAAAGGATGCGTCTTAACTCTCAGACTCGTTGTAAGTTTTATGAAATCGGCCCCAGACCTTGCAACATGTGCTTTTTTTACACATAGGTTGGCACCCCTCATTATTCATAGTTCATACACAAAAGCCAGATGGTGACTCTAATTATAACAGCTCTGTACATGTCCTTCCCTCATAAAACACTAGGCACAGGCTGTAATTTTGTCAACGTCAAAACTTTGCTTCTAAAACAAGTTGCAATATGGCGATTTGTTCATGTGTCGACAAGAAACAAGACTGCTTAATGAAATATTTACATATCAATTTCCCTTCTGTATTTAAGAAAAGAACAAGTTGGATTTGTTTGAATTTTAGTAATTGTGGATTTAAATTATTCTGTAGTTTTCTGAGTGACAAAAAGTTGCTGTGATGTAATAGAAATCCGTAAAATTTCAGTTGTTTTTTAACATCCTATCGAACGATTTTTGTTTGATGTTTTAAAGATGGCACATAAAATTTGTCATATTGTAAAAGGGGAGAGCTTCTATGTGTAGTTTTCAAAATACATATCATCATAATGAAACTACATGTAATTAAACTGGAAATTTCAACATACTGCACATGTATACAAAAGGACCATTTTTTAGAAGATGATGAATAACTTATGGTTTTTTTAATTTGAGCACGCTTCTGTTGCGTTAAATTTTTGATATTACAAATGGAACAAAACGCTATTTTTGTTTCGTTTTTTTTTTTCAATTCTGACTATGCTTCAGGCAAATATTTCATAGATATACATGTTTTGATATGACCTTCATGATAAATACGTGTAGTAAACTTAAGTCTTACATGTAACAATTTTTTTTTTTCTAACCAATGCTTATTATTTTATGAAATCACCTAATTTTTTTTCATGAATATGAAATTAATTGCCACAGATAAAAGATAACAAGTATCCCATTGTTAGCTTACAGCCTTGAAATTGTCATAATCCGTAATCATGCCAGTGGGAGTGTGATTAACAAAAGCGTAATTGAGATTTACATGGTATACAATTACAGGCAGGGTATACAGGGTTAAGTCTTGTGCTGTGTATACAATGTACACGTGTACATGTATACACTATGCAGATGATGTACAGTGTATGACAGGCATGCAGTGTGTAGGCCCCCTATTTCCCAATGTACTGTTGATTTATGTACACTGTACACTTGTATAAATTATCCTTTTCAGATAACTTTCAGTTAGATGTTTAACAGTGGATGTTCTTTTTAGCAATACTCCAAAATAACAAGGTGCCACTGTCTAGATGTTCAATACAACATTGTAAACAACTACCCATCATTACAATAGGCTGGCCATGGGCCTTTTGTTGTGCACAATTCAATAGGTGGGTCATATGGTGATTAGCATGCATGTAACAGCCATTTCGATTGGCCACTGGAGAGAGGGCCTGTGGGAGGTGTGTCATTTTGGCCTATTTTCCTGCGCGTGATTGGCTGGCAGCCTGCTTGCACACTGAAGGTGAAGGCTTGCAGATGGCTTGCATTATGCATGAACCTGGTTATCTGGTATGCAGAAATGAATAGGGTTTTTCTGTCATGCACAAACTGCATGTACGTGTACAATGTACATGGTAAGGTGCAGCATAGCATGTGTGCAGTTGGGATTTAAATTGGTACTGTGGGGATGATTACATCATATAAGCCTACATACAGAACAGTTATATGCTGGGCCTAGGGATAGCAACACATGCTGACTAATTCCACTCCTTCCTGATTTTGAGTCAAGGTGCTTCATGTGCATGTGAACTGAAAAAGTAAGTCTTTTTATAGGAAGACTCTGACTTGTGGGTTGGTGGTTGTAATTATGATGTAGGCTACCTGACATTGAAATTGACAATAGGCAGCAGTTGTGTGTTAACCTTGTTTGTGTTAGGGGTCATGGTATATGTGGCGTGATGCATTCATCATGCAGCCAATTTGCTGATTCATGTTATTTTGTTTCCTCCCCATGTACATGTACTGTGCTGGTAATGGCAGAACAAAATTGATTGTGTTATTACATTTTGTCCGAGCACTTGTTTGGTCTAATTTCAGGCTCTGCAGTATACAGTGCCACCTTGCAATGGTAGTAATATTAATATTTATACTCTGAATTCCCGGGAGAGTATCCCTTTGTACAGGTCGCCCTTAGTTTTAGTTTCAAAACTTTTTGCATTGCATTCAAGTTGTGTTACATTGAGACATTTCAGGATCAAAACTTTGCACCTCCAGATTCTACTTGATCCACCTCTTTTTCCTTAAAAGGTTATTTGCATGTACTGTAAAAAAAAACCTCACTTGTACTACGCAAGTACTGTACTCAGGTCACCATTATGTAACTATTGCATAATGCATCATTGGCTAAAACTGGTCTTGTCCAGTTGGGTCCTCACAAATGCTGTACATGCCTACACGTGTTCAGAAATAGGGCATTGGTCCATATACCTGGTTACTAATCACTGCAGATAAATGCGCACTATTCTTGATAAAATAAATTCATCATGTGGGTCGCCACAGAAAGGCTATTCACTTAAACGGTTCAGGTAGTGAGTGTGGTACTGTGGTAGTCTAAAAAATATATAATATTTGTGGATTTGTCTTGATGACAAGCCTTAAATTTGACGGAGGCCATGGCCTTCATTGCCCTGATATTCCAATGGAAGTGCCCCATGCAATGGAAAAAGTGGCCTTGCCCCTTTCAGAACCAAATTCAAGGCCTGGTATGAGAGTGTAAATTGACATTACGAAATTCATTATCCAATTTGTTTTTGGTACGGGTAATTATATATTTGTAAAAAATAAAATTAAAACCCAGTCTATTTTATCCATTAGTTTTTCATTTTTTTAAGCAGTCTATGTGCAGAGATTGAAGGTTTATACTAACTGATATACATCCACAGTTAAAGCCAGTATTAATAATGCTGACTAATCTACTCGCTCTCATACTGGCATGCCTGGTTCTTGTTATGTAACGTAACTATCTGATCATTGATAGGACAGGCAACGTGTAAAGATGAACATTGTCCGACTGAAACGTGAGGATTGTGTTCTGTTTCCAAAATACATTTTTTTGTTCAGCATCAATGCTATCAGTGCATCAATGCTATCATATTGTGCAGTGTTGTCTACTATTAACTAAGCATTCGAGGCATTCAAAGTCCATCTGGGATATTTGTTGTGGATTTATATTTAGTCCAGATTGTGGCAGGTTTTGGCTAGCTGAAGTATTAGTATTGTTTGTCTTGTAGATTACCAACCAGGATGTACAGTACAGTACTGGTTTGGTGCTGTTCAATTTTTTCCCAGTGTACGTGTACTTAATGTAATTCCATTAGTCAATCTGGTTTTTGTACCCATAGCATCTCTAGGCAGTAGTAGCCTCAGCATAGGGTGAACCACGCCCCTTGTAGCATTCATTATGAAATCTGCACAGATTTAGCAGGTCAAATTGTCACTAGAAGAGTCTGATGACAATTCGTTATTCCACTGTTAGTCTACATGCACAGCTAGCCATTTGTACTAGCCATTTGTGTCACTGAATTACAAAATTGTTGATGAGAAAGTCTGGTATTGTATTAAAGATAATCTATTCCGACACACACACTGTACTGGGCCTCATTGTGAACAGTTGAACAGTTGAAATGACTACCAAACTAAAATCCCCTGCCTGTGTGGTGTCAGTATGCACATTACCAGTGTACAGAGTAATTGTACCGCTTTGTACCTCCTATTGAATAGGAGGATTGGAGGAGATGGTGAATACTGTCTATTGTGCTGGTCTGTTGACTAGAATCAAAGGAGGAACCTGGGATTCCAAGAGCAGGATCTATAAAATGATTTTGCTAACAAAGACAATTTTGCAAAACCATCCTCAACCCCCCAATAACAATGGACAGTTTTTCATTAGAAATTGAATGTGTGAATCGATCAAATGCATTCTTTATTTCCTGCTTTCTATTCAGGCGAAAGATACTCAACTGCCTTAGTCCTTCAAATGATGAACACGACACACAAAACTGCTTTGATCACTCGCACTTTGTTTTTCTGTTATGACTCAAAAATGTTTCCCAAAAGTTTAAAACAATAAGAGATTAATAAGGAAGTTGGAAATATTATTGCAGTTTAAAACAATCATTATTTAAAAACAAACAATTACATCATTGTGTCATCAGGAAGTACTGGTAAACAGAAATTCAGTATAATTACGTGCTCTCTCGTTTTTCCTGTTGTTTTTTTTCTCCAGAGTATTTGGGACAGAATGAAGATTGCCGTGATTGGTCAGAGCCAGTTTGGCGAGGAAGTGTACAAGTTGATCCAGAAGGATGGTCATGAGGTCGTCGGTGTCTTCACGATACCTGACGTCAACGGCAAGCCAGATCAGCTCGGTAAGCATCTCGTAAAAGCATCAAAGGCTCTGGACTAGACTTTCTCTGCCAAATCGGCAGTTAAAATGGCGGCACACCAGCCTGTCTTTCCAAGAGATGTATTTGTTCTGTCGGAAGTAGTGAAAATCTGATAGGATGTGCTTTGACTATATCCGGTTGGCACCAAAGTTGCTGGTATAGTGTATAGCACATTGTCTACTGATAAAGCTCAGCTAGTTTTACAAGGCCTATTTTCTTTGTAAATGTAGGATGTATAGTGGCTTCACTCTTGATTTCGGTATTTCTTTTAAAGCTTGGGTTATGTACAGTATGTGGTTCATTTGTTCAACCATATATTTTTTTGCTGAATCATGTTCGTTGGGTGATTGCCAGGTTATTTGTTTATCATTTTGCCTTTTGAAATGATAGATAGATAGATAAATGTAAACATAGTGTGGACTATGGAGGAGGATTCTTTAGGTTATAATGATAATGTGCATAAATGTACTACATGGAGAATCGTAGGATTAGACAGAAATCGAGGAGAGTCAATCTCAAGTTGATAAATTACTGGATACATTTGAGAACAGCACTGGAAAAAGACAGCATTTAGAAAAAAAGCTGGTACCAGTATATTTTTAGAGATGGTATTATAGCTCACCATGCATGTGGGTTTATCTCCAGCTGAGTATCATGCACACTGTTAAATCGCATCAGTAGTATCCATTATGTAGCATGCTGATAGCCATTGTGTATCCTTTATCCCCAACCCCCTTCCCAAGTTAAGGACAATTTCAAATGTCAGACGTTTTTTTCTTTTCTTCCTTAACGCTTCTGCTCAATTGATGCTAAATTGTACCGATTCTTGTTGGTATTTCCTAACATAGCTGCTGCAGCCGAGAAAGATGGAGTCAAAGTTTTCAAATTTCCAAGATGGCGGGTCAAGGGGCAAGCCATCCCAGAAGTGCTGGAGGTAAGGCTGGTTCTTTGTTTGGCGTGAGATTCTCAATAGCTCATATGCAAGGTTTTGTTATCATTGCCTGTTGCGTTTCTTGCCTGTGCCTATATTCTAATCTTCTGGTGGTTTGATGTTTCATGCTTAGGCGTATCAGCAGACCAAACCGGACCTGAACGTCATGCCTTTCTGCTCCCAGTTCATCCCATCAGAAGTCACTGACTTCCCCAAGCATGGCTCCATTGTCTACCATCCGTCCATCTTACCAAGACATCGAGGAGCATCGGCCATCAACTGGTACGGTTGTCTACAGAGTCCCATGCATTGCAAAGACCTTCTGTGGCTTCCCCTTGTGCTTAAATGTTTTCAAGTGCTGACAATAACTTCAAAACATCATTCAAACATCAAAAACTAGTTTTTGTCTCAAGAAGTATACCTGCAAACCAAGTGTAATGTGATATTGGGTCATGCTTTGTCCACGTCTTTCTCACAATTTTGTACCTGGATTGGGACTCATTAGTAAGGGATTTTAATACTGTACTTCTCTGCTTGTATAGGACCTTGATGTGCGGTGATAAGTACGGTGGGTTCTCTATCTTCTATGCTGATGACGGCCTCGACACCGGCCCACTTCTTCTGCAGAGAGAGGTCTACGTTGACATCAATGATACAGTAGATACATTGTACAACAGATTCCTGTATCCTGAGGGTATCAGAGCAATGGTAAGATCTGATTGGCCATAATAAACCCTCAAATTAACATTAGTCCCACACACTTATTATTTCATACTATAAACTACAGTGGAACGCCACTATAACAAACGCCAAACATTTGGCTATACTGAACATCATCCTTGGCTCCCAATTTTTGTGCACAATACATACCTATATAGGTTTTTAAATAACGAACGACCACTATAATGGACAATATCAATGTTCGTTATAGTGGCGCAATGTATCATCATTTTGAGTCATTGTGGGGTTGGTTTATGGAAGTATGATTCCGAAAATGGCTAAACATAACATTATTAAACTAAAAAAAAGGAAGCCAGCCTGAAACCTAAAAGTCGAAAACCTCTTGCACCTCAACTGTTCAACTGCAAGCTTGACAAGATCTTAAGTGAAATGTTGACGTTGTTCTTATCTTGAAATCAGAATTGGTCACATCAAAGCTAGCCTTCACTCTGTACAGTTCAGCATTAACCTTAAATTCCCCCTGAATTTTAACTTGGTATCTTTGAAAACCTATTTAATACATAATAAAACCTGAATATCTCTTTCAGGGAGAAGCAGTGCAGATGATCGCTGATGGGAAAGCACCTAAAATCACCCAACCCGAGGAAGGCGCGACCTATGACCCCATATGGAAGAAGAAAGCAGTGGCTGAGGTAATAATCAGATCAGACTTAAGAACTGATAATCACAAAAAGGGTCTCTCAATTAACTGGGCCCATATTGTGCTTAGCATTAACATGTCTAAAGGGCTTTAAATTATAATACATGATTGGTAAAGGTCACATCCGCATTCACACTGATCCAGCATGTACATGAAATAATAAACCTGTGAAAAATTAAGCTCAATCGGACATCTGAGTCACAAGAAAGTAACGAAAACCCGACTAAATGTTTCTTATGAAACATATAAAGGATGGTTTTGATCTAAGCTTTTCTGGTCTTTGTTTGACTAATTTCTGGATATATACACAATTTTAGGCCGAAATATTTTAACGGTATGTTTCTACCATCACCATCTTCCTACCCTGAAAGTTAAACATAAATCTGTGAATTCTGTTTGGGTATGTTACCAATCCTGTACTGTACCTGTAAGGCCAAATTTATGCGATTTTCAAAGTTAAGTGGATCGAGAACATGTCAATGCTAGTCTTGTGCAGTGCCCATCATGTGAATTTTGGATAGGCAATCTATTTTTCAAGCAAGGCACTGTGTTATTCTAAAGCCCTGTCCGCACTGGACTTTTTTTGGGCAAAGTAACCGAGACGCTGGGTACTTTACCCATTTTAAGTCCAGTGCGGACGTCTCAGTAAGTCTACCTCTCAGTTACTTTGCCCGAGCCGCGCGGGTATTTCTACCGGCCAACCTCTGCCCGGGTAGAATACCCGAGACACTTTGCCCGAGACGAAAAGTCCAGTGCGGACAGTTTGAGTCGGGTATCCGCATAGGGCTTGTATTGTCAGCTCGGTAATTCTTCCGTGCGTGCACGGTTAAGTTACCCGAGTCAAAAGTCCAAGTGCGGACACCGGTAATATTTGCCCATTTTTCATTTACCCATCGGCTCGGTTAAATCCCCGGAAAAAAAGTCCAGTGCGGACAGGGCTTAAGCAAACTTTGTTCTACTTGTCTTTACCAACTTTGGTTATTATGTGTATTCTGGTGTAGTCATCTCTGATGAATATTGATTTCTTCTTCTCTTTGTACGTTCAGATCAAGTGGGATCAGACCGGGGAGATGTTACATAACTTCATCCGTGGTAATGACATGATACCCGGTGCATGGGCCACCATTGATGGACAGGTAATGCTAGTTCCTGTGAACAGCTACAGGCGTACGTGTAACTAACTTGGAACCTTTGTCTTCCGAGAAGACCTGTGCACCCTGCAACCTTGCTATATTACCATAGCTCTAAGCCCTGCGTGAGCTTCAGGTTTTTGATCCAATGGACCGTTCCGGCTTTGCTCTTAAGCCCCGGCCACCTGAGCAACGTCACATGTTTTACATACAACCAGAGGTGGCAGCAAGTCATTGTTTGCAAATCCAAGTCAAGTCAAAGCTGGTATTTCCAAGTCAAGTCGCAAGTCACGAAAATAGTGACTCGAGTCCAAGTCACACGACTGGAGTCAGCAACTCTGCATACAGCATGTGACCGAGTTTGACCGAGGTAAAGGATGACAACGACTCCAATTTTAGTCTATGCGCACAGTTTGATTGACAGGACGGAAGGGTCCATTCTTCAATTGCCTGAATTTCATCACTCTCCTTTTTTTTCCTCCATTGCAGAAAGTCTCCATGTTTGGATCAAGGTTGTTGAAAGGGGCGAGGCCCAAGGGTAGGGAGGTGGAAGTTCCTGGGTGTGCCACTCCGGCCGTCGTCACCAAAGACGGCATGGTGTTCACTGGAAATGACGGGCAAATGGTGAGTCCAACTTCTTTTTTTGGTTCTTTTTTTTTAAGTAAAGTAATTCATTTCAAAGGGAATTGAGGAAGTGAGTAACGAAGTTTGAGGTTTTGAAAAATCTGATGCCATTTTTTCACTCAAAGTTTATAGAGTGAGTAGGACCCCTGAAATTTCAATGTTAACTTTTTTTTCAAATGCTGAAATTGCAAGATTAAACATATGTTGATAACTGTAGGAGGATATAAATGCATGTTCTTGTACAACTACCATTTAGCCTCTGAGAAAGATCCTGCAAGGATTGTCACATCAGGACTTGACTTGCTCTAAGCATGGTTATAATTTATTTCAGATTATTGTCGGGTTAGTGGACAACGTTTACAGCATTTCATCATTTGAAATGAGTCAAATCCCTTGTAAATTGTTTGTCCTTTTGTTATTCTGACAATGACTACTTTTGTCTCTTCATTGCCATTCTTCTCTCTCACATGGAAGATCATCCAAGCTAACGACTTCTACTACATAAGTAGAAAATCTGCCGCCAAATAAAAATCATCAAGGAATTTCACATGAACCAGTTGGAATTTGAGCAAATTTTCTTGTAATTTCTCCTAATCCCTCGCCAGCTGAAAGTGAAGACATTGCAGTTTGAGGACGGGCGCATGATCCAGGCCCAGAAGTACGGGCTAGGGGATGATGCTGAAGAGAAGCTGGAGCTGACTCCAGAGGAGGTCGCTATGGGACAAACCATCAAGGTATGAACCCCAACCGCCTTGGTAGAACCCTTGAACTACAGTTTGGTAGTCCTGGGAATTCCATGAAGCTAGGGCCAGGTTTATATGGCTGCTAAGCGTTCAAAAGGACTGGTGACGGTAGGGGAAGTCCTGCTTTATAGCACAAACATTGTCAAGCTGGTTGAGATTGTTGCATTAGAAACCAGAAGTCTGTAAGATCCTGTCCATGCCACATGTGATTTTATTTTGTTAAACAGTACTGACTATTCAATATTGCAGTTCATCAGGAGGGGAAAATGAAAATGACACAGTTGGAACATTTTGTTTTAGACCTATTTCTGGAGCGACAATTTTACAACAATTTTCTATTTATTATTTTCATGGTTTTACTGGTTTCCATTTCCTACTGTATTATACTAATCACCATATACAGTGTATATCTCATTAACTATTGCATACTCCCATAGCTTTTTGTTAACTAGTGTGTATCTTTCTTTTTCTTTTTCTTTCTACTATAATTAGCCGATGTAATTGCAATGAATGTCTTGTTTGATTTCAACTTGTGCATATCTGTATTCTTGCATTGTTTTTAATTGGAGTTTTCATGTAATGTATCCTGGAGAAATTTCTACACGAAGTCAATTTTATTCCATCTATCGTTGTTTTGAAAGAAACCTTGAATGCTTCTGTCCGTATGTTTGTTTGTTGGGTTCGTCTGATTTGTATTGTTCCTACCACTTCACTTAGTACCTCATATTAGCTAGTTATCTTAAGGCATCTCTACACAAGCTTCATCTTCTTGAACATGCCTCCATTTATGTGCCGGCATTGATTCTTTGTATATCTTCATTTATTTATTGTTGTTTCTTGTATTTCAATTTCCCTGTACTAAATGGAAATAAATGTGAATTGAATAATAATAATAATGCTTGGACATTATATCAAGTGGTCCTTGATGAATGTTTGGTGGTCTGGTACACACACATAAGCTGATGGAGTAATCCTTGATCTTTATTTGGATATTCACTTTGAAGGATATTTGGGCAGGCATCCTCTCCACAACCGACATCAGCGCTGAATCAGACTTCTTCAAGATGGGAGGTGGCTCCATGGATGTAGCCAGGTATGTACGGTCCCTCGTGCGAGAGTTATTTCATACAAGATTTGTGACTTGTGTAAAAATTGTGGTTTCTATAAAATCCTGTAAAATAGCATCAGGAAAAACACCCATTCTCTGGTTCACCCAGCACAACTGCACTGTCACAAAAGCTATATGCTGCAATTATTATTTCAGGGTTGAGATTTTTTTTTTTTTTTGGATTTCAGATTTTTTTCCTCACAGGCTGTGTACAAAAGTATTGGAGATTTTCAGATTTCTGACTTTTTATGCTCCCTGTCAGCGGTTTTATTAGACATTTTTATCATTGGTCAATCTCATCCCTGTTATTTGTAAGGCCAGGGTCTCTTCCAGAAAACTTGCATCATTAGCAAGAAATAATGTCAGCATGTCTCTAGTCAGTAGAAATTTGGGGAGAACCGGTCACAAGCAATATGTATGGCATTGGATTTTGGTTGGTAACCTCTAAACCTGTGATGGTTATAGTACATAATGTATGCAAATGTAGCAGCTCTCTGTGATACAACTGTGCAGTCGACCATTGGCCGTTCAGAATTTAGACCTTCACATTTCATTTCATGGGCTGCCTCTCTCTATTTCTGCATGCAGATTGGTTGAGGAGGTTAAGCAGAAGTGTAATGGTATTGCACTCTCCAATGAGGATGTGTACATGGCCACTACTTATGAGGCTTTTGTAACAAAGGTTGTCAAGAAGGGACGTGGCTTGGACGATTTCGTCTTCGAGTACGATGCTGTGAGTACCAAATCTCTTTCATAGTTTTTAAAAGTAACACAGAGCACATGTATTTAAAAATTTGATTTCATTAGATTTTGTATTACTGCTCATTTTGATTAAAGTTGATATTTCTGATAATGTTGAAGGCACAAGTAAATTCTGTTCTTTTTACTATTTAAGATAATCATCAAAAAACCACACAGGAAACTGATTGGATCAAATCTAAGTCATTGAAAAGTTAGCAAAGAAAAACTGATAAGAGTGGGATTTGAACCAGCTGAGGTCGCTGGTTTTGAATCCTGCTTTAGTCAATTTTTCTTTGTTCACACTTTTCAATGGTTTAATAATGGTAAATTTCAGTGTGCAAACCTGAAGGTTGCATTTTTTTAAGCTGGATAAGTTTTTATCTCTGGTATTAAACCTAATGTGTGACTTACCAGCTAGGATAATTTCTGGCAGTCATACTTTGGATTAAAACCATGTCCTTGGTTTGATGGACTCTTGCCTTCCTTCCACATCACCCACCTCACAGGTCAAGTTGCATGTGAATGACATGGACCTGGAGTTTCCCAACCAGCTCTTCATCAACAATGATTTCATGGACTCAGCGGACGGCAATACGTTTAACACCATCAACCCCAGCGACGAGAGCGTCATCTGCAAAGTTGCCAAGGGTACGGCAGCCGATGTTGATACCGCTGTAGCTGCTGCCAAGGTATGAGTGGCTGCCTTGGCTGGGCGATCTAGAGGGCATTTGAGTTAAGGATCTTGGAGGGCGTTCAGACTCGATACTAAAAGTGGTCTATCTTTGTTAAACCGAAAAGGGTCTACCTACTTGTGTTTGAACGGTCTTCGATAGACTGTTTTGGGTGCTAAAAACAGTCTTCAAAAACTTAAATCGCCGAGGAGAGACGGTCTAGACCATGAAGACCGGTCTACAAATGGGCCTTAAGATATCTGAACGGTCTATATCAACCACATCAGGTTTAGCTTGACTTGCAATTGGGTGCATATCTCACTGGTGATTTATGTCACTTCTTGTAAATTAAAGGTTAAGTTTGGTTCAGAGCTAGTTACGTGACACGAGATAGACCGTTTACAGTTTAACCCCTTGTTGTATGAACGCGAGGGGTTTGGGATGAAATGTTTACCTCTGTGACCGCAAAGGGTAGACCTTTTTGGTCTTCTGAGTACTGTTTCTGAGACTGGCAGTCTGTTATTTTATCTCTCTGTCTGTCTTAAATCGCCGAGGAGGGACGGTCTAGACCACGTAGACCGGTCTACAAATGGGCCTTAAGATATCTGAACGGTCTGTATCAACCACATCTGGTTTAGCTTGACTTGCGATTGGGTGCATATCTCACTGGTGATTTATGTCACTTCTTGTGAATTCAAGGTTTAGTTTGGTTCGTAGCTAGTTAGTGACACGAGATAGACCGTTTACAGTTTAACCCCTTGTTGTATGAACGCGAGGGGTTTGGGATGAAATGTTTACCTCTGTGACCGCAAAGGGTAGACCTTTTTGGTTTTCGTAGAACTGTTTCTGAGACTGGCAGTCTGTTATTTTATCTCTCTGTCTGTCTATTTGTTTATTGATTGATGTGATGGATTTGAATCACTTGAAATTTGCCTCCTTGCCTTGTTTTGAGTTGATATGGTGTTCAATGGAAAGATACTAATCAGTCCAGTGCCAAACCGTTTGATCTCCATGTTATGAACTACAAACTGTTTGAGGTTGTGTTTGATATTGATGTTTACATAACCAATGCATAGATTTCACGTTTACTTGGCTCAATCGCAGAAAGCAGTTGAAGACTTTGGCATATTAGGCTTGACCCTCACTGACGTAAATAAGCACTGCATACTCCATGCCTTTTGAAATCATAAATAACAATGAGTTGAGGGCTTATCCATTTAGCCTCCCAGAAGTGGATTCTGCACACAAAGATGCCTTGAAAGAAAATGACTATTTGCCAGTTGATGATTATTTACAATTATTCCTTGGTTTTTCTTGACAGGAAGCTTTCGAGGAGGGAGAGTGGGGAAAGATGAATGCCAGAGACAGAGGAACACTGATGTTCAAGTGAGTTGCAAGCTTCAGAGTAGCATGGATTGCCCAAGGGGGAAGCTGATCAGGATTGCATAAGGAGGAAAGATCAGATTCTTAAAACCTTCAGCCAGGTTTTGTTTTTCTTGGCTTGTACTGACCTCATTATTAGCCACCAGTCAAATAGAGGTCATCTGGTTGGGCTATGTGTACTAGGAGCTCTCTGCATAAACAATGCGGGCACACAGTGGTTGAATACTAATTGTTGGTTGAATACCGCCGCACAAAATCCCAAATTCCAGGCAATATGTCCACAATGAAGTTGTGTTCAGAACTCAAAGATTGCTCTCTGCTCGAAAATGCGGATCTATTCAAATGCAAATCAACTTGGTTAAATGTACCACAATGAGCAGATTTGGGGGACAATAAAGGTTCATAAAACCTTTTGTTCCAGACAGTACCACCCGTTCAATGTATTTCAATGGAAATAACAAAAAACAATCATGAATATTCTAACGACGACAGATGCTCCCTGGGCAGAAGGGGTTATTTTCTCTGTTACAAATGTTTTTGTTTGCTTTCTTCAAATTGGCCCTTGGTTTTTCTGTATAAGACAGTAACATGTTGCATTTCATCTGGATGTTTCCCTTTTCCCCTCCCAGGCTGGCTGATCTTATGGAACAGCACAAGGAGGAGCTAGCTACTCTAGAGTCCATTGACTCTGGTGCCGTCTATACACTGGCCATCAAGACGCACATAGGCATGTCCATCGATACTTTCAGATACTTTGCAGGATGGTGTGATAAAATCCAGGTGGGTTGGACGTACTTGTTGCAAGGCTGAAAAGCTTACTAGTCTGGAATCTTAATCCCAATATAAGTTAGATTAAAATCCTAAAACCTCTGCATGCCACAGTTTACCACACATGGTTTTTCCTGTTGTAAGTGTGGCATCCTGCATCCCTTGTGTTTTGTTGATTGCTTTTGACTGATTTGGATTTTATTCCAGGGTTTAACCATCCCCATCAACAACGCTCGTCCGAACAAGAACCTGACCTTCACTAAGAGGGAGCCTGTTGGGTAAGTTCACCCGAGAACAAAAATAATAAACTGCTACATTTACATTCCTGAAACCATATCAACTCCCTGAGGAGTATATGCAGCCCCGGCTTCTGTTAGGCAAACCAAGGCTTATCAAGCACAAAGCCATTTCTACCCTCACAGGTATTCAGTTTTACTCCTGGGTGATGAGGAGCAATTATGACAAAGCATCTTACCCAAGGATGCAAGTACCACTAACCCATGGCTGGACTCGAACCCACAATCTGTAGATTGACCACAAAATCTTGAGTACAACACACCAGACTGCTTTTTTAGGCATTGATGACAGAAAAGGAGGGGGCAATATGAAGTGGACACACTGTACAAAGGCATACCCTTTCATATTTTAATTATTTTTAATGAATAATTCTCTGGGTTCTGTAGTCTCATGCCTTCCTAAGGGTTCTACAGTCAGTAGTTCTCCAAACCTTTGTTGGAAAGAAATTGATATTGGAAGATGTGGGACGACATTTAAGGTTGTAATTTGTGCCTACCGTGACAGAATAGAAGAAGAATCTCATAAAGTTGTTGCACTTACAACCCAAGGAAGTTCCTTGAGTCTTATTGAGTGAGCCTCTGGTTCTTCTTTCCCTCTGATCAGGGTGTGCGCCATCGTGGTCCCATGGAACTACCCTCTGATGATGTTGGCTTGGAAGATGGCCTCTTGCATTGCTGCTGGCAACACGGTGGTCCTCAAGCCGGCTCAGGTCACCCCGCTGACGGCGCTCAAGTTTGCCGAGCTGGTGGTCAAAGCTGGCTTCCCGCCAGGTGTCATCAACATCATTCCCGGTTCAGGTGAGTCAGCCGCTCAATTGTCAGTATCCCTAACGATGCTTGTAGTGTCTTGAGGCAGGAACCTCACAAAGCCATCAGAAGTGATTATCTTTGTTACCCACGGCCATTGCCTCGGTGCCTCTTCACGTAATCCATTAGACAGTTTTAATAGGTGTTTGTGCTTAATGTGTTTGACAGGATCGGTGGTTGGACAGCGGATGGCCGACCATCCAGACGTCCGCAAGCTTGGCTTCACTGGCTCCACCCCCATCGGCAAGACCATCATGAAGAGGTTAGCAAGCTTCAGTTTATCTCAGTAAATTCAATGTCATTCATTTAGAACTTGACAATTCCTGCGGAAGATCTCTCAATTCCTAATAACCTGACAGAATTTCATTGTCTTTACTTCTCTATTTCCTACCATTTTGCTATATTCTCCAGGAGCTGTCTGACTGTCTGTATGTTTTGTATCATTTCTTTGATCTGCGTTCGTTGTTTTGCCTTCTTGTTTCATCTCATCCATAAGTTGTTGTTGTTTTATAGCCGATTTCTTTCATTTGATACAATTATGCACATTTTAATATTATACAAATTTGAAATAGCCTTTATTATTGACCTTGGCCCCATCCATCAATGATACTTTGCAGTCTTTTGTTACAGTTATATTTATTTTTCTGTGAATTGCATGTGGAGTTAAATATATAATTGAGTTACCAAAGCAGCTGATTTGAGCATTTGATATCAACTAAATCCCTAAAGTTGCTTTATGAATAGCACCTATCCCTTCAAGTATTAAGTATCACATTTCTATTATGTGCACAGAGTTAGGTTCTTGGTCTTTTATCATGCTATACCTTTCATGTATTAATTGTTATTCGACCAAATAGAATGATCTGGAATTCACTTCATTCAGGCATGTTGTTAAGTACAACATACTTTGTTCAGTACATCTCCCAAACTGGTTGTAAAGACTTCTTAGATGGCATTTAGTAGTAGAGTAATCTGAGTATTTATTCCGTGTTTGTGTGTGTCATATTTGATTGTTAGCTGTGCGGTCAGCAACCTAAAGAAGTGCTCCCTTGAGCTGGGAGGAAAGTCCCCATTGGTCATTTTTGCCGACTGCAACATGGACACTGCCGTCAAGCAGGTCAGTTGAGATGTAAATTTTGCTGCAGTTGTTATTGAAATCTTGGTTTCCCTGAACTTGTCTTTGTCTCAGACCGGCTAGTTATAATAAGCATGGCTTCTCTGGACCCCTGTATGTTAGCTGGCACATGCTCTACATACTTGGTCATTTACAATCCAGCATTGTGTACGTGTGCTTGAATATTACAGAGCTTAATACATAAAAAAAAATTGTTGTATTGGCGTAACCCGCCCGACCCAAAAATATGCCCCGGCCATAAACAGTTTAAACCAAAAAAAAATAATAATAAAAAAGAAAGAAAAAAAAAAAAAAGGAAAAAAGAAGAAAAAAAGAAAGAAAATCGCAAATTTGTATGCAGATTAAAAGCTTAAAAGGAGCTAAAGATGGAAACCAGACTGGTTAAAGTTGTTATGTCATTTCGTGTCTTTATTTGACTCGTCAAATACTGTGATATACAGGAAAAAAAGCATTTAATACAGGAAAAATTAAATTTAAAAAACAAAAACATCCGCCCGCCCTACCCTATTTTCCAACCCTCCGTTACTCCAATACAACAATTTTTTTGGGTCGGAAAATATGATTGGCATTTTGTTTTTGACAGACCAATGAGAGCTAGACTTTTTGTAGAACAAAATTGCATTGCCATTTGGCCAGCAGAGAAGAGGCCTTATTCATGGCGCATCCATTTTGTCACCTTCCTGGTATACTCTTCAAACAAGATACATGTAATACCAATTCTGAAAAGAAAACAAGTACCAGACTATTTTGAATCCAAGCCTCAGTTTGATTGCACTGCTTTGAATGCAGGATGGATTCACTGTGAATAACGTATATGGCGTAAAGGTTGAACCCTGTAAAAAAAGAAGCTTTGAATGGTAGAATCATGTGCTTAGGTAAATGTTGCTTTTGTGTTTTTCATAAGTCAGATTACAGTTCCTTGTAAAATTCTGTTTGTGTACAATTTGTATCTCAAATCAATTGATCGTATGTTTGTTGGTAGGCTCTTGGCGCAGTGTTCTTCAACAAGGGAGAGAACTGCATCGCGGCCGGTCGTCTCTACGTGGAGGACAAGATCCACGATGAGTTCATCGAGAGAGTGGTAAGTCAACAAGTGGATCCGCTTCTCATCTTAGTTTGACAGTTTTAACCTGGAGCAGAGGTTCACAAGACGTCCAATTGTCTGTTCAGACAGTGGTGTAACTGTTGGGGGTGGGGGGGAGAGACATCCGCTTGCTCCACACTAGATGTCCCATCCCCTATGCGGGGCCCTTCCTTGAAATCTCAGTTTTTATACAATTGCCTTTACTGATGTACACTTCATTGTCTCCATTGGCCCCTCTGGATAACTGGTGCATCCCATGTGGCATGCTGTCTCCCCTCAGAAGCTTGACACTAGTCCTGTCACTGCATCCAGGCGTTCTCGGGTAGTAGGCCATTAATATGGTTGCTCAGCCTTTCAAATGTACCAATAGTTGTCTCAAGATTTCAAACCAATCTTAATAGCTTCCCCAGTATCCAATACCTTCAATGGAAAATTCTTCTCAAGCTTGTTCAAGTGATAGCACATCTTCATTTTCCATCATCTAAAAACTTTTTAACAAATTACACCTAAAGCAACTACAGTCAGGTACCTATGCTTTGTAGAGGTTTTTCAGACCGCTATTTTGAAACAAATTTGCTTTTCATTTGCCTAATGACCTTTGCGTCATTGCGAGTAAAAGCTGCGTGGCTAGAGTTTGTTCAGGGGTGCATTCCACTCCAGCGAACTATGCGCACGGCGCACTATGTGTGCCCCCGTTTTCAAACCAAAACGCGCTGTTCTCCAAACACAAACGGAACGCAAAGTTCACCGAACATAGCTAATGGTGTAGAGGAGGCGTTTGCTGAAGTTGGCTAACTACATTGAATGAAAGATGGATGCAGTATGCAACACATGTTTACCGTGTGTTGCGTGTGTGTTCCACTTCAAAATCCAAGCGTAACCCGAACCACGTTTGCGCAAGTGTAACCCACCCCAGATCAGGTTTTTCAAGTAATAACGGGCATACACTTGAATCATGCCGATAATCCTTCTCTCTCAATTTTTGTTTTTAAGGTTACGGATGTCAAGAAGATGAAGATTGGCGACCCCTTGGATCGGTCGGTAGCTCATGGACCTCAGAACCACCGGGCTCATATGGAGAAACTGCTAGAGTACTGTGAGATAGGAGAAAAGGAAGGTGCCACCTTAGTGTATGGCGGCAAGCAGGTGGATAGACCAGGTAACAGAATCAGCTTCTTGGCATTGAATTTCACAGAACTCGTTAAGCCGTCAGAGGTTTTGCTCTATACTGTAATCCGAGCACACGGTTTTGAATGGCGCCCTCTTTTGATTAAAACAAGAAATTGCGGTGGTGTTTATCAATCTAAATGTACTACATTTTTGGCTTGGTGCGTGGTGCGCGATTTATTCCAGAAAGAAACACGGAGTTAGAAGAATATTTGACATGGACAACATGTCCCGGATTTCCCCACGGGTCTTTTGCTCATGATTAGCTTTCCGGCTTCCCAGATTTCAATAAAAGATGATTGGCGGTGTACAACATAATACACTGACAACATCACGTTTCTTGTTTTAATCAAAAGAGGGCGCCATTCATAACCGTGCGCTCAAATTACTGTATACATTAATGATATGCGAGTAGAATCCTGCATGAAATGAGACTGATGCTTATTTTTTGGCTTGAAGAAAAAGTAAAACGGATAGAGAAATACCGATTCTTCCTCGTGAATGACTATTTGAATAGTTTTCCCATACTTGCATAATAAGAACAGAAAATTTAATACTTTTTTATCCCGGAAAAAGGAGGACAAATTTGTTGATTTTGAGCTGGCGCCAAAGACATTTTTGTAAAAAGGTGCTGACGTAATTTGCATTGGTGATGAAGCGTAGGAGGAGACTCGCCAATGGCTACCACACATAATCGAAGCGATGCGTGAACAGCGCGATGAGCAAGACAGGAAAACATGATAACATGTGCGTGTGTTTTGTTTGCTATGTTCAGGCCTGTTTATGGAGCCCACGGTATTCACCGATGTCAAGGATGACATGATGATCGCACAGGAGGAATCCTTTGGCCCGGTCATGGTGGTTAGCAAGTTCAATGCCAGGTAAGGGTCCATACTTGACCTCTACAACCAGAATCTATGAAGGAACCCCACCCCTTCCCTGACCCCTCCCCACCACCCCAACCCCCTACACCCCATCCCCCTAACCCCCTACACCCCAACCCCCTACACCCCAACCCCCTACCACCCCAACCCCCTAACACCTTACACCCCAACCCCTACCACCCACCCCTACCACCCCACCCCACAGCCTTAGTTAGTAATGCTTATCCTCTATATAATTATCAGAAAAGATTCCACCATATTCACAATTCAGAGTTTAGGACTTTGAAATTCTTTAAGTTTTGAACTGATTGTTTTTTTTGGGTTTTTTTTTTTTTTCATAAAAACTTTGGCTTAGATCAAAACGAGTACACGTTAAGGTTCCTTCAGTAAAGAGGGTTTACTATTTGATAATAGACCTTATTCACAGTGCATCCATCCTTCATTGGAAGCAGTGAAAACAAACCGAAGCTTAAATTCAAAATACATGCAGTCTGATACCCGTTTTCTTTATATAATTGGTGTTATCTTTTCCAACGGGTATACAAGGAAGGTGACAAGATGGATACACCATGAATAAGGTCTATAGGCTCCTGTGTAGGTAGAGATGGCTCTGTGCTTGATTAGCCTATGTGCGGCTGTATACTCCCCAGTGAGTCCAGATGATATTAGGAGTGTTATATTTGGCCTTTGAAGGGCATACCAGATACTGGCATGATATAAGTGCTGAGTTATTTGTACGATATATTATTTTAAGACACTATTGGCTTCATCTTTCAACAGTGACGTGGACGGCATGTTGAGAAGTGCCAATGCCACTGAGTATGGTCTGGCTTCGGGTGTGTTCACCAATGACATCAGCAAAGCCCTGTACTGCAGCGACAAACTCAACGCTGGCACCGTCTTCATCAACACCTACAACAAGACTGACGTTGCTGCACCCTTCGGTGGATTCAAGCAGTCTGGATTCGGCAAAGATCTAGGTAAGAAATTTGAAGAGTTAAAAACCAGACACTTCCCCCTCCGCCCAAAAAAACCCCTAAATATTTTGGTTTAGGTAAAACATGCATATCTTGACTGATTTCTTATTTTGTTGATTGATTTTTTAATTTGTTATCACCATTTTTGACATGGGCAATACTTCACTTTTGCATTTTGTGTATCATGCATCAGTAAGAATGGGTTAAGTTTTTCATTTACAGGCATCACCTTGATAGGTTGACATCCAGACAAAACAAGGACACCCTCAGGGTGGAAAATAACAAACAACCAAAAACCTTAGGAACTTCTCACTGGCTTGTATTGTGCAACCACTTGAAAACTTTGCTCCGTCTCCATCCGCGGCTCCGTTTTCGGCTCCTCCTCTGGGTCTGACTCCGGCTCCGGCTACATTTCATGAATCCATTCTAAAATAACAGGTATCAAAATGGAGGCTTTTGGCTGTGGTTCAGAAGTAGATTCTCTGGTTTGATAAGAAAAACCACTTCCCATGTTTTCAGCCTATGGATGAAGTGTCGAAACCGCAAGCTTTTCTCTCATTGTTTGCATGTGTCTTCTTCATAGCAGAGCTTAAACTTTCATCCTTTCAGGTTTTGTCATATGTTCATTCATGTCCTTTTGTTTTTTTATATCATTGTTATGCATGTAATAATGTGTTGTTCATCTGGACTCAGTGTGTCTTAAGGAATTCGTCAGTATTTATAATTATTCAGTCGTACTTTGATATCCATGTTGTGATGTTTTTGTTTAAATGCTAATCCTGTAGGTATGGAAGCCATGAATGAGTATCTGAAGACCAAGACAGTGACTGTGGAGTATTGATGACACCCCTACCCCCCTTCCCGTTGACCTGGTCGGACTCTAGTCAACCTAGGAAGGGTGCTAGATCCCGGACGCCTAAAGGACAAAACCATTACAACATGGTATCAGCAAGGTATTCCTCCATCATAAAAAAACGAAAAATGCCAAAAAAGAAACAAAATCACAAGAAATAACAATTTATAGCGATCCTAATTGTTCTGACATTTGACGTGTTATTTGGAATGGAGTCGGGATCCCTTTTGAAACAGATGCACTATTAAGATATATTTGCTAAATTGATATTGATTAAAGAAACAAATATATATAAATATATATTATATATATATAAATATATATATAAAAGCTGCTCTAAAGATTGATTGTTTTGTTGAATGCTTTATATCTTCTAGGGCCAATTTCATAGAGCTGCTTAAGCACAACATTGACTTAAGCATGAAAAGTCTTGCTTGATCAAACAGGATTACCAACTAAATTTTCATGTGATGTTAACTGCTTTTGACTTTTATTCTGCAATTGTTTTGCTGAGCATAACATTCATAAGGACTTTTGGGTGGCATACCGATTTTATTTACCAAGGTTTTTGGTGCTTAAGCAAATTTGGGTGCTTCAGCAGCTCTATGAAAGTGGCCCCTGGAATGATTGCATTCAGATTTCAGCATTTTGTTTTTTTTTAACCAGTATGAGGTGTAAGTGTTGCATCATAGTGGACGTGTCCGCATACTATCACCATAGCATTTATGGTTGACATGCAATTGCCAGTTTTCAACGCTATGCTTGAATATTTCACTAGCAGCTTTCAAGGAAGTAAAAGCCAACCGTGATTACAATTGATGCACAGGTAATTAATGAATGAGAGTTGTGAAAGTCGAAGGACCATTCCATGATGGAGTTGTTTTATTTGTAAATCTTTAAAGGAATTTTTCTTTTTTCTTTTTTAAATGGCTGAATTTCTATGAATGTTAAATATGTCGTCTGAACGGTCATAACTTTTTAATAGAAATCCTGGCTTTGTTTTATGATTGTATGATTAAGGGTTCTGCCTTGTTTTGTTTCTGCCGAATGAGTTGAGATGCATGCCATTGCTGTAAGTACGTTTACAGAAATGCGCTTACTTTAAACTTTGACTGATATACAGTTTGCTGTGCCATTGAAATCACAACTATGAAATCATAATTACATACATGTATTTGTAACTCCTCGACACAAACTGCTGGGGTGGTCTGGGGCAGTTTGGCGAGGAGGAAATGTCAGGTTGCTTGTGCGTGCATTGACGACTTTAATACAGCTTAACCCTAACCTTCTGCACCTACCACACAAGAGCTATTCACCACAAATTATTACAGATTCCCAACAGGAAACTGGATCATAAACCATACATTACCACACAAGCCACACTGAGGTGTATCGTAGTATTCTCAGACAAACATTACAAATTTGTGTGGGTGTGCTTGTATTCATGCATGCACGCATGAAGTTTGTCTGACATCCTGAGATTTTGTACATGTGCACGCTGGCTATTAAATCACTTGTGTGACATAATTCGTGGGGAGCGCTATTGGACCCCCTCACCCCTCTAGTGATCTTCATGACCAGACTAAACACTTCTTTATCTCATACTTGCAGAAAAAGGAGTCTGTTTAAATGTCTGCAGTCTCTGCCTTAGAGATATTAAGCCAGTGAAAGTGATTTACAGCATGCATTGTGGAGGATTCTAAGATTTGTTGAGCTTTCTATACAGATTGCGGTCATAGCCATAAAACTTCAGCTGTGCTAATCAATCATTAGACGTTTTCAAGAGACACCGTAAAGCGTGGTGAATGCAGTTCTCAAGTTTCCATTTTCTCAATGAATTTACCATTATTACTGAGTCTTCAGATATATATGCCTCTGTATAGGCGGACCTGGGTTGTTTAATTTCATGTTGATTTTTGTTTTATTAACTTTTTGTCCATATTAAATGCATTTTGTTTTTGCCAAACGTAAAAAAAAAGATCTAATGGATTGCCGATTTATAGTTTAATAATCCTGTAAAGCTTTCAAAATCGCCTATAATTGACATGATTGTATACCCATTTTTTGTTTTTGTATGTGTTTTTCCTTGTTGTGGAAACCAATCCTATGTTAGATGGTATGATTTATTGGCTTTTTAATTGTTCTGGATTCCCTAGACAACTGTGTTGAAATTTTACCAAACTTACCCATTTTATTCATTGCTCGTTTTGAGAATATTCGGGTACACAGAATGCATACGTTTTTATAACTGTAGATAAAAAAAACCCATTTGACTTCGGAGCTGGCATCTTAACATGTCTCATAATGATCCTAATTTTAATCATTTTGGAGTTGTTTTAAAATGCTGCATTGTGAATGATATAATGTATGATAAATATTATAGGAAGACTACCTGAAGTCGATTTCATCAAACTCATCGTAACTTGCTATCAATCGTAGGACATAATGATGCATTGTAACCCCACGTAGAAGTCCTAGGATACGATGGGTTTATTCTTCATAACTCGAGTTACGATCGATCGTAGGTCTTCGTGAAATCGACCCCAGGTGGAGTTGAGAAAGACGCTTGATTTTATTCTGCTTTTTTTTATATGGTTGATAACTCGTTCATTCAGATCCATATTTACCCCAAATAACCCTCCATTTAGCTGCTTTATTTAGCCAGAATTACTCGATGAGCCTTTCTTCATGCGTCGAATGGCCTTGAAAACATTTTCATTTACGAATCAGTTTCATACCAATTAGCTTTAGTAAACAGTTTTAACCCTTTATTTATCCCACAGATAACCCTAACTTTTGTCCAGAAACACCTTTGTTCTTCTTCTTAGTCTTGTTCTTTTTCCCTCATTTTTAATTTAAATTAAAGGAATGATTGCAGTATCATGTAATAATTATTATTTTGTTCATGCATCATAAAGAGATGGAGAAGTGTAAAATGATGTTGATGAAGTGTTTACTTTATTGAACTTGAATGCAATGTGTGTAGAAGCCTTAATTGTATTAAAGATAATATCATACTTTGGTTTTTGTCAAAGAAATGCAGATTCATGGGCAAAAATATCAAGGAAGATATATTAACAGTCATCTGTGAAAATGTCAGTCCCATCATGGTACCCACTGTTTGAGAAAACAGTGAAAACCTATTTTAAATATCTTTTCACTGTTATTTTTGATCTTTTGAAAAGATCATAATTGTTTTTTGGTCATTGCGGGTTTTACTCTTTTCTGGATAAATACAGCATTTTAGACAGAAACATTGTAATGGTATGTTTCTACCATCACCATCTTTATACCCTGTAAGTTACAGGTATAATCTGTGGAAATTTCTGTTTCGCCTTGCTACCAAAGTATGATAGTACATTTTACTCGGGATTGTTATCATTCGGGAGGAAAGGTTGTCAAGTAGTCTATGTGATAGACGCATTGGCCGTACAGCGAGTGACCATCTATCACATGCGTGCAGATTTCCTGATTAATTATGCAAACCAACCCAGCACCGACCTCTAAGGGTGCATTCGTTTAGCTCCCCCGGGTCAGCCCTCTCTGTGAATGGTCGTGTTTTACTGCACAAAACAAGCGAGATAATGGAGACGAGGTTGACTGGTGTCGACCCGGGGGAGCTAAACGAATGCACCCTAAGTTTTGGCCAATCAGGGGCCATCTACTATCGTACCGTTTGGCGAGCGCGTTTATCAGGTAGATAACATAGGGGTGCACCCTAAGTAAATAGTCCCCAAAACCGTCCGCCGAGCTCATTAATAGAAGTTAAGCACTCAATATATTTTAAATTAGAGAGTTCTGAGAGCTATAGAAATGAAGGATTGAAGAAATATGTCACTAGACCTCCTGTCTGGACTCTGTGCTTCCATTTGTGACCATTTTTGATGCAATTGGGTGAGAAAGTGGGTCTATTTCAGCCGCTTTGCAGAGGGATGTTTTTTTGAAAATGGCTTCTTTGACTGGAGTGGTCCATACCGGTACCTTGTTTTAGGGGTGGTCAGCTGAGAATGAGTAGGCCTATATCTAAAAAATTCAATGGTCACCCTACCATAAAATGAAAAGAAAATGAGAGGTGACATGTTCATCATAATTTTTCTGTGCAACTTGAACAGCTGTGAGAGTTCTGTCTATTTTTAAATGATTTTTGAAGTTGAAGGATTTAACACTGTTGTCTATGGGAGTTTATTTACTTGGGTGCAACCTATAACTCGGGCTGGGTATCCAGGGCCCAGTATGATGCAGGCGGGTCTATGGGGATAAATTTGGTCTCTCCCTGATACAACTCGGGCAGGGTATCCCTCGCCCAGTATGATGCAGGCCGGTCTGGGTATAAATTTATCTATCCCTGATACAACTCGGGCTGGGTATCCAGGGCCCAGTATTATGCAGGCCGGTCTGGGGATAAATTGTGTCTGTCCCTGATACAACTCGGGATGGGTAATTTAAATTTGTATGTCCATGATATAATTCGGGCGAGGTGTCCCACGCCCAGTACGATACAGGCTCCGTGATCAACGCATCTGCATGCCAGTTTGAACATGCACAGAATTGTTGAAGACTCAATACACTTGTGCTCTCTGAAAAAAAAAATGCTCACGCGCGTCAGCAATGAACCCGTGTACAAACAATATAACGAATACTAGGAACTTGACCGAATGTTACCGACTATACCAAAGACTGTTTCATGTTACGCTTATAGGCAAGCCCACGTAACCCAATGGGATCAATATGAGTTTTGTCATGAAACGGTCATTGATTATTTTTGGCATAGCCAGTAACATACGGTATAGTTTCCAGCCTTCGTGCATAGGTTTGTGCACGGGACCATTTCTAAAGCGCGTGAGGATTTTTTTCAGTGTACAAGGGTGACGGGTGCCCAATGCAGGCCGGTCTGGGGATAAATTTGTCTGTCAATGATACAGGGTGCACCCAAGTAAATAGTGCCAAAATCCGTCCGCCGAGCTCATGAATAAAAGTTAAACACTCAATATATTTTAAATTAGAGAGTTCTGAGAGCTATAGAAATGAAGGATTGAAGAAATATGTCACTAGACCTCCTGTCTGGACTCTGTGCTTCCATTTGTGACCATTTTTGATGCAATTGGGTGAGAAAGTGGGTCTATTTCAGCCGCTTTGCAGAGGGATGTTTTTTTGAAAATGGCTTCTTTGACTGGAGTGGTCCATACCGGTACCTTGTTTTAGGGGTGGTCAGCTGAGAATGAGTAGGCCTATATCTAAAAAATTCAATGGTCACCCTACCATAAAATGAAAAGAAAATGAGAGGTGACATGTTCATCATAATTTTTCTGTGCAACTTGAACAGCTGTGAGAGTTCTGTCTATTTTTAAATGATTTTTGAAGTTGAAGGATTTAACACTGTTGTCTATGGGAGTTTATTTACTTGGGTGCAACCTATAACTCGGGCTGGGTATCCAGGGCCCAGTATGATGCAGGCGGGTCTATGGGGATAAATTTGGTCTCTCCCTGATACAACTCGGGCAGGGTATCCCTCGCCCAGTATGATGCAGGCCGGTCTGGGTATAAATTTATCTATCCCTGATACAACTCGGGCTGGGTATCCAGGGCCCAGTATTATGCAGGCCGGTCTGGGGATAAATTGTGTCTGTCCCTGATACAACTCGGGATGGGTAATTTAAATTTGTATGTCCATGATATAATTCGGGCGAGGTATCCCACGCCCAGTACGATACAGGCTCCGTGATCAACGCATCTGCATGCCAGTTTAAACATGCACAGAATTGTTGAAGACTCAATACACTTGTGCTCTCTGAAAAAAAAAATGCTCACGCGCGTCAGCAATGAACCTGTGTACAAACAATATAACGAATACTAGGAACTTGACCGAATGTTACCCACTATACCAAAGACTGTTTCATGTTACGCTTATAGGCAAGCCCACGTAACCCAATGGGATCAATATGAGTTTTGTCATGAAACGGTCATTGATTATTTTTGGCATAGCCAGTAACATACGGTATAGTTTCCAGCCTTCGTGCATAGGTTTGTGCACGGGACCATTTCTAAAGCGCGTGAGGATTTTTTTCAGTGTACAAGGGTGACGGGTGCCCAATGCAGGCCGGTCTGGGGATAAATTTGTCTGTCAATGATACAGGGTGCACCCAAGTAAATAGTGCCAAAATCCGTCCGCCGAGCTCATGATTAAAAGTTAAACACTCAATATATTTTAAATTAGAGAGTTCTGAGAGCTATAGAAAAGAAGGATTGAAGAAATATGTCACTAGACCTCCTGTCTGGACTCTGTGCTTCCATTTGTGACCATTTTTGATGCAATTGGGTGAGAAAGTGGGTCTATTTCAGCCGCTTTGCAGAGGGATGTTTTTTTGAAAATGGCTTCTTTGACTGGAGTGGTCCATACCGGTACCTTGTTTTAGGGGTGGTCAGCTGAGAATGAGTAGGCCTATATCTAAAAAATTCAATGGTCACCCTACCATAAAATGAAAAGAAAATGAGAGGTGACATGTTCATCATAATTTTTCTGTGCAACTTGAACAGCTGTGAGAGTTCTGTCTATTTTTAAATGATTTTTGAAGTTGAAGGATTTAACACTGTTGTCTATGGGAGTTTATTTACTTGGGTGCAACCTATAACTCGGGCTGGGTATCCAGGGCCCAGTATGATGCAGGCGGGTCTATGGGGATAAATTTGGTCTCTCCCTGATACAACTCGGGCAGGGTATCCCTCGCCCAGTATGATGCAGGCCGGTCTGGGTATAAATTTATCTATCCCTGATACAACTCGGGCTGGGTATCCAGGGCCCAGTATTATGCAGGCCGGTCTGGGGATAAATTGTGTCTGTCCCTGATACAACTCGGGATGGGTAATTTAAATTTGTATGTCCATGATATAATTCGGGCGAGGTATCCCACGCCCAGTACGATACAGGCTCCGTGATCAACGCATCTGCATGCCAGTTTAAACATGCACAGAATTGTTGAAGACTCAATACACTTGTGCTCTCTGAAAAAAAAAATGCTCACGCGCGTCAGCAATGAACCTGTGTACAAACAATATAACGAATACTAGGAACTTGACCGAATGTTACCGACTATACCAAAGACTGTTTCATGTTACGCTTATAGGCAAGCCCACGTAACCCAATGGGATCAATATGAGTTTTGTCATGAAACGGTCATTGATTATTTTTGGCATAGCCAGTAACATACGGTATAGTTTCCAGCCTTCGTGCATAGGTTTGTGCACGGGACCATTTCTAAAGCGCGTGAGGATTTTTTTCAGTGTACAAGGGTGACGGGTGCCCAATGCAGGCCGGTCTGGGGATAAATTTGTCTGTCAATGATACAGGGTGCACCCAAGTAAATAGTGCCAAAATCCGTCCGCCGAGCTCATGATTAAAAGTTAAACACTCAATATATTTTAAATTAGAGAGTTCTGAGAGCTATAGAAAAGAAGGATTGAAGAAATATGTCACTAGACCTCCTGTCTGGACTCTGTGCTTCCATTTGTGACCATTTTTGATGCAATTGGGTGAGAAAGTGGGTCTATTTCAGCCGCTTTGCAGAGGGATGTTTTTTTGAAAATGGCTTCTTTGACTGGAGTGGTCCATACCGGTACCTTGTTTTAGGGGTGGTCAGCTGAGAATGAGTAGGCCTATATCTAAAAAATTCAATGGTCACCCTACCATAAAATGAAAAGAAAATGAGAGGTGACATGTTCATCATAATTTTTCTGTGCAACTTGAACAGCTGTGAGAGTTCTGTCTATTTTTAAATGATTTTTGAAGTTGAAGGATTTAACACTGTTGTCTATGGGAGTTTATTTACTTGGGTGCAACCTATAACTCGGGCTGGGTATCCAGGGCCCAGTATGATGCAGGCGGGTCTATGGGGATAAATTTGGTCTCTCCCTGATACAACTCGGGCAGGGTATCCCTCGCCCAGTATGATGCAGGCCGGTCTGGGTATAAATTTATCTATCCCTGATACAACTCGGGCTGGGTATCCAGGGCCCAGTATTATGCAGGCCGGTCTGGGGATAAATTGTGTCTGTCCCTGATACAACTCGGGATGGGTAATTTAAATTTGTATGTCCATGATATAATTCGGGCGAGGTGTCCCACGCCCAGTACGATACAGGCTCCGTGATCAACGCATCTGCATGCCAGTTTGAACATGCACAGAATTGTTGAAGACTCAATACACTTGTGCTCTCTGAAAAAAAAATGCTCACGCGCGTCAGCAATGAACCCGTGTACAAACAATATAACGAATACTAGGAACTTGACCGAATGTTACCGACTATACCAAAGACTGTTTCATGTTACGCTTATAGGCAAGCCCACGTAACCCAATGGGATCAATATGAGTTTTGTCATGAAACGGTCATTGATTATTTTTGGCATAGCCAGTAACATACGGTATAGTTTCCAGCCTTCGTGCATAGGTTTGTGCACGGGACCATTTCTAAAGCGCGTGAGGATTTTTTTCAGTGTACAAGGGTGACGGGTGCCCAATGCAGGCCGGTCTGGGGATAAATTTGTCTGTCAATGATACAGGGTGCACCCAAGTAAATAGTGCCAAAATCCGTCCGCCGAGCTCATGAATAAAAGTTAAACACTCAATATATTTTAAATTAGAGAGTTCTGAGAGCTATAGAAATGAAGGATTGAAGAAATATGTCACTAGACCTCCTGTCTGGACTCTGTGCTTCCATTTGTGACCATTTTTGATGCAATTGGGTGAGAAAGTGGGTCTATTTCAGCCGCTTTGCAGAGGGATGTTTTTTTGAAAATGGCTTCTTTGACTGGAGTGGTCCATACCGGTACCTTGTTTTAGGGGTGGTCAGCTGAGAATGAGTAGGCCTATATCTAAAAAATTCAATGGTCACCCTACCATAAAATGAAAAGAAAATGAGAGGTGACATGTTCATCATAATTTTTCTGTGCAACTTGAACAGCTGTGAGAGTTCTGTCTATTTTTAAATGATTTTTGAAGTTGAAGGATTTAACACTGTTGTCTATGGGAGTTTATTTACTTGGGTGCAACCTATAACTCGGGCTGGGTATCCAGGGCCCAGTATGATGCAGGCGGGTCTATGGGGATAAATTTGGTCTCTCCCTGATACAACTCGGGCAGGGTATCCCTCGCCCAGTATGATGCAGGCCGGTCTGGGTATAAATTTATCTATCCCTGATACAACTCGGGCTGGGTATCCAGGGCCCAGTATTATGCAGGCCGGTCTGGGGATAAATTG
Organism: Astropecten irregularis; assembly: GCA_963971285.1. Classification (NCBI taxonomy): domain Eukaryota; kingdom Metazoa; phylum Echinodermata; class Asteroidea; order Paxillosida; family Astropectinidae; genus Astropecten; species Astropecten irregularis. The sequence goes on along the minus strand of OZ020244.1, from coordinate 19,450,407 downwards.
TGTCTGTCCCTGATACAACTCGGGATGGGTAATTTAAATTTGTATGTCCATGATATAATTCGGGCGAGGTATCCCACGCCCAGTACGATACAGGCTCCGTGATCAACGCATCTGCATGCCAGTTTAAACATGCACAGAATTGTTGAAGACTCAATACACTTGTGCTCTCTGAAAAAAAAAATGCTCACGCGCGTCAGCAATGAACCTGTGTACAAACAATATAACGAATACTAGGAACTTGACCGAATGTTACCGACTATACCAAAGACTGTTTCATGTTACGCTTATAGGCAAGCCCACGTAACCCAATGGGATCAATATGAGTTTTGTCATGAAACGGTCATTGATTATTTTTGGCATAGCCAGTAACATACGGTATAGTTTCCAGCCTTCGTGCATAGGTTTGTGCACGGGACCATTTCTAAAGCGCGTGAGGATTTTTTTCAGTGTACAAGGGTGACGGGTGCCCAATGCAGGCCGGTCTGGGGATAAATTTGTCTGTCAATGATACAGGGTGCACCCAAGTAAATAGTGCCAAAATCCGTCCGCCGAGCTCATGATTAAAAGTTAAACACTCAATATATTTTAAATTAGAGAGTTCTGAGAGCTATAGAAAAGAAGGATTGAAGAAATATGTCACTAGACCTCCTGTCTGGACTCTGTGCTTCCATTTGTGACCATTTTTGATGCAATTGGGTGAGAAAGTGGGTCTATTTCAGCCGCTTTGCAGAGGGATGTTTTTTTGAAAATGGCTTCTTTGACTGGAGTGGTCCATACCGGTACCTTGTTTTAGGGGTGGTCAGCTGAGAATGAGTAGGCCTATATCTAAAAAATTCAATGGTCACCCTACCATAAAATGAAAAGAAAATGAGAGGTGACATGTTCATCATAATTTTTCTGTGCAACTTGAACAGCTGTGAGAGTTCTGTCTATTTTTAAATGATTTTTGAAGTTGAAGGATTTAACACTGTTGTCTATGGGAGTTTATTTACTTGGGTGCAACCTATAACTCGGGCTGGGTATCCAGGGCCCAGTATGATGCAGGCGGGTCTATGGGGATAAATTTGGTCTCTCCCTGATACAACTCGGGCAGGGTATCCCTCGCCCAGTATGATGCAGGCCGGTCTGGGTATAAATTTATCTATCCCTGATACAACTCGGGCTGGGTATCCAGGGCCCAGTATTATGCAGGCCGGTCTGGGGATAAATTGTGTCTGTCCCTGATACAACTCGGGATGGGTAATTTAAATTTGTATGTCCATGATATAATTCGGGCGAGGTGTCCCACGCCCAGTACGATACAGGCTCCGTGATCAACGCATCTGCATGCCAGTTTGAACATGCACAGAATTGTTGAAGACTCAATACACTTGTGCTCTCTGAAAAAAAAATGCTCACGCGCGTCAGCAATGAACCCGTGTACAAACAATATAACGAATACTAGGAACTTGACCGAATGTTACCGACTATACCAAAGACTGTTTCATGTTACGCTTATAGGCAAGCCCACGTAACCCAATGGGATCAATATGAGTTTTGTCATGAAACGGTCATTGATTATTTTTGGCATAGCCAGTAACATACGGTATAGTTTCCAGCCTTCGTGCATAGGTTTGTGCACGGGACCATTTCTAAAGCGCGTGAGGATTTTTTTCAGTGTACAAGGGTGACGGGTGCCCAATGCAGGCCGGTCTGGGGATAAATTTGTCTGTCAATGATACAGGGTGCACCCAAGTAAATAGTGCCAAAATCCGTCCGCCGAGCTCATGAATAAAAGTTAAACACTCAATATATTTTAAATTAGAGAGTTCTGAGAGCTATAGAAATGAAGGATTGAAGAAATATGTCACTAGACCTCCTGTCTGGACTCTGTGCTTCCATTTGTGACCATTTTTGATGCAATTGGGTGAGAAAGTGGGTCTATTTCAGCCGCTTTGCAGAGGGATGTTTTTTTGAAAATGGCTTCTTTGACTGGAGTGGTCCATACCGGTACCTTGTTTTAGGGGTGGTCAGCTGAGAATGAGTAGGCCTATATCTAAAAAATTCAATGGTCACCCTACCATAAAATGAAAAGAAAATGAGAGGTGACATGTTCATCATAATTTTTCTGTGCAACTTGAACAGCTGTGAGAGTTCTGTCTATTTTTAAATGATTTTTGAAGTTGAAGGATTTAACACTGTTGTCTATGGGAGTTTATTTACTTGGGTGCAACCTATAACTCGGGCTGGGTATCCAGGGCCCAGTATGATGCAGGCGGGTCTATGGGGATAAATTTGGTCTCTCCCTGATACAACTCGGGCAGGGTATCCCTCGCCCAGTATGATGCAGGCCGGTCTGGGTATAAATTTATCTATCCCTGATACAACTCGGGCTGGGTATCCAGGGCCCAGTATTATGCAGGCCGGTCTGGGGATAAATTGTGTCTGTCCCTGATACAACTCGGGATGGGTAATTTAAATTTGTATGTCCATGATATAATTCGGGCGAGGTATCCCACGCCCAGTACGATACAGGCTCCGTGATCAACGCATCTGCATGCCAGTTTAAACATGCACAGAATTGTTGAAGACTCAATACACTTGTGCTCTCTGAAAAAAAAAATGCTCACGCGCGTCAGCAATGAACCTGTGTACAAACAATATAACGAATACTAGGAACTTGACCGAATGTTACCGACTATACCAAAGACTGTTTCATGTTACGCTTATAGGCAAGCCCACGTAACCCAATGGGATCAATATGAGTTTTGTCATGAAACGGTCATTGATTATTTTTGGCATAGCCAGTAACATACGGTATAGTTTCCAGCCTTCGTGCATAGGTTTGTGCACGGGACCATTTCTAAAGCGCGTGAGGATTTTTTTCAGTGTACAAGGGTGACGGGTGCCCAATGCAGGCCGGTCTGGGGATAAATTTGTCTGTCAATGATACAGGGTGCACCCAAGTAAATAGTGCCAAAATCCGTCCGCCGAGCTCATGAATAAAAGTTAAACACTCAATATATTTTAAATTAGAGAGTTCTGAGAGCTATAGAAATGAAGGATTGAAGAAATATGTCACTAGACCTCCTGTCTGGACTCTGTGCTTCCATTTGTGACCATTTTTGATGCAATTGGGTGAGAAAGTGGGTCTATTTCAGCCGCTTTGCAGAGGGATGTTTTTTTGAAAATGGCTTCTTTGACTGGAGTGGTCCATACCGGTACCTTGTTTTAGGGGTGGTCAGCTGAGAATGAGTAGGCCTATATCTAAAAAATTCAATGGTCACCCTACCATAAAATGAAAAGAAAATGAGAGGTGACATGTTCATCATAATTTTTCTGTGCAACTTGAACAGCTGTGAGAGTTCTGTCTATTTTTAAATGATTTTTGAAGTTGAAGGATTTAACACTGTTGTCTATGGGAGTTTATTTACTTGGGTGCAACCTATAACTCGGGCTGGGTATCCAGGGCCCAGTATGATGCAGGCGGGTCTATGGGGATAAATTTGGTCTCTCCCTGATACAACTCGGGCAGGGTATCCCTCGCCCAGTATGATGCAGGCCGGTCTGGGTATAAATTTATCTATCCCTGATACAACTCGGGCTGGGTATCCAGGGCCCAGTATTATGCAGGCCGGTCTGGGGATAAATTGTGTCTGTCCCTGATACAACTCGGGATGGGTAATTTAAATTTGTATGTCCATGATATAATTCGGGCGAGGTGTCCCACGCCCAGTACGATACAGGCTCCGTGATCAACGCATCTGCATGCCAGTTTGAACATGCACAGAATTGTTGAAGACTCAATACACTTGTGCTCTCTGAAAAAAAAAATGCTCACGCGCGTCAGCAATGAACCCGTGTACAAACAATATAACGAATACTAGGAACTTGACCGAATGTTACCGACTATACCAAAGACTGTTTCATGTTACGCTTATAGGCAAGCCCACGTAACCCAATGGGATCAATATGAGTTTTGTCATGAAACGGTCATTGATTATTTTTGGCATAGCCAGTAACATACGGTATAGTTTCCAGCCTTCGTGCATAGGTTTGTGCACGGGACCATTTCTAAAGCGCGTGAGGATTTTTTTCAGTGTACAAGGGTGACGGGTGCCCAATGCAGGCCGGTCTGGGGATAAATTTGTCTGTCAATGATACAGGGTGCACCCAAGTAAATAGTGCCAAAATCCGTCCGCCGAGCTCATGAATAAAAGTTAAACACTCAATATATTTTAAATTAGAGAGTTCTGAGAGCTATAGAAATGAAGGATTGAAGAAATATGTCACTAGACCTCCTGTCTGGACTCTGTGCTTCCATTTGTGACCATTTTTGATGCAATTGGGTGAGAAAGTGGGTCTATTTCAGCCGCTTTGCAGAGGGATGTTTTTTTGAAAATGGCTTCTTTGACTGGAGTGGTCCATACCGGTACCTTGTTTTAGGGGTGGTCAGCTGAGAATGAGTAGGCCTATATCTAAAAAATTCAATGGTCACCCTACCATAAAATGAAAAGAAAATGAGAGGTGACATGTTCATCATAATTTTTCTGTGCAACTTGAACAGCTGTGAGAGTTCTGTCTATTTTTAAATGATTTTTGAAGTTGAAGGATTTAACACTGTTGTCTATGGGAGTTTATTTACTTGGGTGCAACCTATAACTCGGGCTGGGTATCCAGGGCCCAGTATGATGCAGGCGGGTCTATGGGGATAAATTTGGTCTCTCCCTGATACAACTCGGGCAGGGTATCCCTCGCCCAGTATGATGCAGGCCGGTCTGGGTATAAATTTATCTATCCCTGATACAACTCGGGCTGGGTATCCAGGGCCCAGTATTATGCAGGCCGGTCTGGGGATAAATTGTGTCTGTCCCTGATACAACTCGGGATGGGTAATTTAAATTTGTATGTCCATGATATAATTCGGGCGAGGTATCCCACGCCCAGTACGATACAGGCTCCGTGATCAACGCATCTGCATGCCAGTTTAAACATGCACAGAATTGTTGAAGACTCAATACACTTGTGCTCTCTGAAAAAAAAAATGCTCACGCGCGTCAGCAATGAACCCGTGTACAAACAATATAACGAATACTAGGAACTTGACCGAATGTTACCGACTATACCAAAGACTGTTTCATGTTACGCTTATAGGCAAGCCCACGTAACCCAATGGGATCAATATGAGTTTTGTCATGAAACGGTCATTGATTATTTTTGGCATAGCCAGTAACATACGGTATAGTTTCCAGCCTTCGTGCATAGGTTTGTGCACGGGACCATTTCTAAAGCGCGTGAGGATTTTTTTCAGTGTACAAGGGTGACGGGTGCCCAATGCAGGCCGGTCTGGGGATAAATTTGTCTGTCAATGATACAGGGTGCACCCAAGTAAATAGTGCCAAAATCCGTCCGCCGAGCTCATGATTAAAAGTTAAACACTCAATATATTTTAAATTAGAGAGTTCTGAGAGCTATAGAAAAGAAGGATTGAAGAAATATGTCACTAGACCTCCTGTCTGGACTCTGTGCTTCCATTTGTGACCATTTTTGATGCAATTGGGTGAGAAAGTGGGTCTATTTCAGCCGCTTTGCAGAGGGATGTTTTTTTGAAAATGGCTTCTTTGACTGGAGTGGTCCATACCGGTACCTTGTTTTAGGGGTGGTCAGCTGAGAATGAGTAGGCCTATATCTAAAAAATTCAATGGTCACCCTACCATAAAATGAAAAGAAAATGAGAGGTGACATGTTCATCATAATTTTTCTGTGCAACTTGAACAGCTGTGAGAGTTCTGTCTATTTTTAAATGATTTTTGAAGTTGAAGGATTTAACACTGTTGTCTATGGGAGTTTATTTACTTGGGTGCAACCTATAACTCGGGCTGGGTATCCAGGGCCCAGTATGATGCAGGCGGGTCTATGGGGATAAATTTGGTCTCTCCCTGATACAACTCGGGCAGGGTATCCCTCGCCCAGTATGATGCAGGCCGGTCTGGGTATAAATTTATCTATCCCTGATACAACTCGGGCTGGGTATCCAGGGCCCAGTATTATGCAGGCCGGTCTGGGGATAAATTGTGTCTGTCCCTGATACAACTCGGGATGGGTAATTTAAATTTGTATGTCCATGATATAATTCGGGCGAGGTGTCCCACGCCCAGTACGATACAGGCTCCGTGATCAACGCATCTGCATGCCAGTTTGAACATGCACAGAATTGTTGAAGACTCAATACACTTGTGCTCTCTGAAAAAAAAATGCTCACGCGCGTCAGCAATGAACCCGTGTACAAACAATATAACGAATACTAGGAACTTGACCGAATGTTACCGACTATACCAAAGACTGTTTCATGTTACGCTTATAGGCAAGCCCACGTAACCCAATGGGATCAATATGAGTTTTGTCATGAAACGGTCATTGATTATTTTTGGCATAGCCAGTAACATACGGTATAGTTTCCAGCCTTCGTGCATAGGTTTGTGCACGGGACCATTTCTAAAGCGCGTGAGGATTTTTTTCAGTGTACAAGGGTGACGGGTGCCCAATGCAGGCCGGTCTGGGGATAAATTTGTCTGTCAATGATACAGGGTGCACCCAAGTAAATAGTGCCAAAATCCGTCCGCCGAGCTCATGAATAAAAGTTAAACACTCAATATATTTTAAATTAGAGAGTTCTGAGAGCTATAGAAATGAAGGATTGAAGAAATATGTCACTAGACCTCCTGTCTGGACTCTGTGCTTCCATTTGTGACCATTTTTGATGCAATTGGGTGAGAAAGTGGGTCTATTTCAGCCGCTTTGCAGAGGGATGTTTTTTTGAAAATGGCTTCTTTGACTGGAGTGGTCCATACCGGTACCTTGTTTTAGGGGTGGTCAGCTGAGAATGAGTAGGCCTATATCTAAAAAATTCAATGGTCACCCTACCATAAAATGAAAAGAAAATGAGAGGTGACATGTTCATCATAATTTTTCTGTGCAACTTGAACAGCTGTGAGAGTTCTGTCTATTTTTAAATGATTTTTGAAGTTGAAGGATTTAACACTGTTGTCTATGGGAGTTTATTTACTTGGGTGCAACCTATAACTCGGGCTGGGTATCCAGGGCCCAGTATGATGCAGGCGGGTCTATGGGGATAAATTTGGTCTCTCCCTGATACAACTCGGGCAGGGTATCCCTCGCCCAGTATGATGCAGGCCGGTCTGGGTATAAATTTATCTATCCCTGATACAACTCGGGCTGGGTATCCAGGGCCCAGTATTATGCAGGCCGGTCTGGGGATAAATTGTGTCTGTCCCTGATACAACTCGGGATGGGTAATTTAAATTTGTATGTCCATGATATAATTCGGGCGAGGTATCCCACGCCCAGTACGATACAGGCTCCGTGATCAACGCATCTGCATGCCAGTTTAAACATGCACAGAATTGTTGAAGACTCAATACACTTGTGCTCTCTGAAAAAAAAAATGCTCACGCGCGTCAGCAATGAACCTGTGTACAAACAATATAACGAATACTAGGAACTTGACCGAATGTTACCGACTATACCAAAGACTGTTTCATGTTACGCTTATAGGCAAGCCCACGTAACCCAATGGGATCAATATGAGTTTTGTCATGAAACGGTCATTGATTATTTTTGGCATAGCCAGTAACATACGGTATAGTTTCCAGCCTTCGTGCATAGGTTTGTGCACGGGACCATTTCTAAAGCGCGTGAGGATTTTTTTCAGTGTACAAGGGTGACGGGTGCCCAATGCAGGCCGGTCTGGGGATAAATTTGTCTGTCAATGATACAGGGTGCACCCAAGTAAATAGTGCCAAAATCCGTCCGCCGAGCTCATGAATAAAAGTTAAACACTCAATATATTTTAAATTAGAGAGTTCTGAGAGCTATAGAAATGAAGGATTGAAGAAATATGTCACTAGACCTCCTGTCTGGACTCTGTGCTTCCATTTGTGACCATTTTTGATGCAATTGGGTGAGAAAGTGGGTCTATTTCAGCCGCTTTGCAGAGGGATGTTTTTTTGAAAATGGCTTCTTTGACTGGAGTGGTCCATACCGGTACCTTGTTTTAGGGGTGGTCAGCTGAGAATGAGTAGGCCTATATCTAAAAAATTCAATGGTCACCCTACCATAAAATGAAAAGAAAATGAGAGGTGACATGTTCATCATAATTTTTCTGTGCAACTTGAACAGCTGTGAGAGTTCTGTCTATTTTTAAATGATTTTTGAAGTTGAAGGATTTAACACTGTTGTCTATGGGAGTTTATTTACTTGGGTGCAACCTATAACTCGGGCTGGGTATCCAGGGCCCAGTATGATGCAGGCGGGTCTATGGGGATAAATTTGGTCTCTCCCTGATACAACTCGGGCAGGGTATCCCTCGCCCAGTATGATGCAGGCCGGTCTGGGTATAAATTTATCTATCCCTGATACAACTCGGGCTGGGTATCCAGGGCCCAGTATTATGCAGGCCGGTCTGGGGATAAATTGTGTCTGTCCCTGATACAACTCGGGATGGGTAATTTAAATTTGTATGTCCATGATATAATTCGGGCGAGGTGTCCCACGCCCAGTACGATACAGGCTCCGTGATCAACGCATCTGCATGCCAGTTTGAACATGCACAGAATTGTTGAAGACTCAATACACTTGTGCTCTCTGAAAAAAAAAATGCTCACGCGCGTCAGCAATGAACCCGTGTACAAACAATATAACGAATACTAGGAACTTGACCGAATGTTACCGACTATACCAAAGACTGTTTCATGTTACGCTTATAGGCAAGCCCACGTAACCCAATGGGATCAATATGAGTTTTGTCATGAAACGGTCATTGATTATTTTTGGCATAGCCAGTAACATACGGTATAGTTTCCAGCCTTCGTGCATAGGTTTGTGCACGGGACCATTTCTAAAGCGCGTGAGGATTTTTTTCAGTGTACAAGGGTGACGGGTGCCCAATGCAGGCCGGTCTGGGGATAAATTTGTCTGTCAATGATACAGGGTGCACCCAAGTAAATAGTGCCAAAATCCGTCCGCCGAGCTCATGAATAAAAGTTAAACACTCAATATATTTTAAATTAGAGAGTTCTGAGAGCTATAGAAATGAAGGATTGAAGAAATATGTCACTAGACCTCCTGTCTGGACTCTGTGCTTCCATTTGTGACCATTTTTGATGCAATTGGGTGAGAAAGTGGGTCTATTTCAGCCGCTTTGCAGAGGGATGTTTTTTTGAAAATGGCTTCTTTGACTGGAGTGGTCCATACCGGTACCTTGTTTTAGGGGTGGTCAGCTGAGAATGAGTAGGCCTATATCTAAAAAATTCAATGGTCACCCTACCATAAAATGAAAAGAAAATGAGAGGTGACATGTTCATCATAATTTTTCTGTGCAACTTGAACAGCTGTGAGAGTTCTGTCTATTTTTAAATGATTTTTGAAGTTGAAGGATTTAACACTGTTGTCTATGGGAGTTTATTTACTTGGGTGCAACCTATAACTCGGGCTGGGTATCCAGGGCCCAGTATGATGCAGGCGGGTCTATGGGGATAAATTTGGTCTCTCCCTGATACAACTCGGGCAGGGTATCCCTCGCCCAGTATGATGCAGGCCGGTCTGGGTATAAATTTATCTATCCCTGATACAACTCGGGCTGGGTATCCAGGGCCCAGTATTATGCAGGCCGGTCTGGGGATAAATTGTGTCTGTCCCTGATACAACTCGGGATGGGTAATTTAAATTTGTATGTCCATGATATAATTCGGGCGAGGTGTCCCACGCCCAGTACGATACAGGCTCCGTGATCAACGCATCTGCATGCCAGTTTGAACATGCACAGAATTGTTGAAGACTCAATACACTTGTGCTCTCTGAAAAAAAAAATGCTCACGCGCGTCAGCAATGAACCCGTGTACAAACAATATAACGAATACTAGGAACTTGACCGAATGTTACCGACTATACCAAAGACTGTTTCATGTTACGCTTATAGGCAAGCCCACGTAACCCAATGGGATCAATATGAGTTTTGTCATGAAACGGTCATTGATTATTTTTGGCATAGCCAGTAACATACGGTATAGTTTCCAGCCTTCGTGCATAGGTTTGTGCACGGGACCATTTCTAAAGCGCGTGAGGATTTTTTTCAGTGTACAAGGGTGACGGGTGCCCAATGCAGGCCGGTCTGGGGATAAATTTGTCTGTCAATGATACAGGGTGCACCCAAGTAAATAGTGCCAAAATCCGTCCGCCGAGCTCATGAATAAAAGTTAAACACTCAATATATTTTAAATAAGAGAGTTCTGAGAGCTATAGAAATGAAGGATTGAAGAAATATGTCACTAGACCTCCTGTCTGGACTCTGTGCTTCCATTTGTGACCATTTTTGATGCAATTGGGTGAGAAAGTGGGTCTATTTCAGCCGCTTTGCAGAGGGATGTTTTTTTGAAAATGGCTTCTTTGACTGGAGTGGTCCATACCGGTACCTTGTTTTAGGGGTGGTCAGCTGAGAATGAGTAGGCCTATATCTAAAAAATTCAATGGTCACCCTACCATAAAATGAAAAGAAAATGAGAGGTGACATGTTCATCATAATTTTTCTGTGCAACTTGAACAGCTGTGAGAGTTCTGTCTATTTTTAAATGATTTTTGAAGTTGAAGGATTTAACACTGTTGTCTATGGGAGTTTATTTACTTGGGTGCAACCTATAACTCGGGCTGGGTATCCAGGGCCCAGTATGATGCAGGCGGGTCTATGGGGATAAATTTGGTCTCTCCCTGATACAACTCGGGCAGGGTATCCCTCGCCCAGTATGATGCAGGCCGGTCTGGGTATAAATTTATCTATCCCTGATACAACTCGGGCTGGGTATCCAGGGCCCAGTATTATGCAGGCCGGTCTGGGGATAAATTGTGTCTGTCCCTGATACAACTCGGGATGGGTAATTTAAATTTGTATGTCCATGATATAATTCGGGCGAGGTATCCCACGCCCAGTACGATACAGGCTCCGTGATCAACGCATCTGCATGCCAGTTTAAACATGCACAGAATTGTTGAAGACTCAATACACTTGTGCTCTCTGAAAAAAAAAATGCTCACGCGCGTCAGCAATGAACCTGTGTACAAACAATATAACGAATACTAGGAACTTGACCGAATGTTACCGACTATACCAAAGACTGTTTCATGTTACGCTTATAGGCAAGCCCACGTAACCCAATGGGATCAATATGAGTTTTGTCATGAAACGGTCATTGATTATTTTTGGCATAGCCAGTAACATACGGTATAGTTTCCAGCCTTCGTGCATAGGTTTGTGCACGGGACCATTTCTAAAGCGCGTGAGGATTTTTTTCAGTGTACAAGGGTGACGGGTGCCCAATGCAGGCCGGTCTGGGGATAAATTTGTCTGTCAATGATACAGGGTGCACCCAAGTAAATAGTGCCAAAATCCGTCCGCCGAGCTCATGATTAAAAGTTAAACACTCAATATATTTTAAATTAGAGAGTTCTGAGAGCTATAGAAAAGAAGGATTGAAGAAATATGTCACTAGACCTCCTGTCTGGACTCTGTGCTTCCATTTGTGACCATTTTTGATGCAATTGGGTGAGAAAGTGGGTCTATTTCAGCCGCTTTGCAGAGGGATGTTTTTTTGAAAATGGCTTCTTTGACTGGAGTGGTCCATACCGGTACCTTGTTTTAGGGGTGGTCAGCTGAGAATGAGTAGGCCTATATCTAAAAAATTCAATGGTCACCCTACCATAAAATGAAAAGAAAATGAGAGGTGACATGTTCATCATAATTTTTCTGTGCAACTTGAACAGCTGTGAGAGTTCTGTCTATTTTTAAATGATTTTTGAAGTTGAAGGATTTAACACTGTTGTCTATGGGAGTTTATTTACTTGGGTGCAACCTATAACTCGGGCTGGGTATCCAGGGCCCAGTATGATGCAGGCGGGTCTATGGGGATAAATTTGGTCTCTCCCTGATACAACTCGGGCAGGGTATCCCTCGCCCAGTATGATGCAGGCCGGTCTGGGTATAAATTTATCTATCCCTGATACAACTCGGGCTGGGTATCCAGGGCCCAGTATTATGCAGGCCGGTCTGGGGATAAATTGTGTCTGTCCCTGATACAACTCGGGATGGGTAATTTAAATTTGTATGTCCATGATATAATTCGGGCGAGGTGTCCCACGCCCAGTACGATACAGGCTCCGTGATCAACGCATCTGCATGCCAGTTTGAACATGCACAGAATTGTTGAAGACTCAATACACTTGTGCTCTCTGAAAAAAAAAATGCTCACGCGCGTCAGCAATGAACCCGTGTACAAACAATATAACGAATACTAGGAACTTGACCGAATGTTACCGACTATACCAAAGACTGTTTCATGTTACGCTTATAGGCAAGCCCACGTAACCCAATGGGATCAATATGAGTTTTGTCATGAAACGGTCATTGATTATTTTTGGCATAGCCAGTAACATACGGTATAGTTTCCAGCCTTCGTGCATAGGTTTGTGCACGGGACCATTTCTAAAGCGCGTGAGGATTTTTTTCAGTGTACAAGGGTGACGGGTGCCCAATGCAGGCCGGTCTGGGGATAAATTTGTCTGTCAATGATACAGGGTGCACCCAAGTAAATAGTGCCAAAATCCGTCCGCCGAGCTCATGAATAAAAGTTAAACACTCAATATATTTTAAATTAGAGAGTTCTGAGAGCTATAGAAATGAAGGATTGAAGAAATATGTCACTAGACCTCCTGTCTGGACTCTGTGCTTCCATTTGTGACCATTTTTGATGCAATTGGGTGAGAAAGTGGGTCTATTTCAGCCGCTTTGCAGAGGGATGTTTTTTTGAAAATGGCTTCTTTGACTGGAGTGGTCCATACCGGTACCTTGTTTTAGGGGTGGTCAGCTGAGAATGAGTAGGCCTATATCTAAAAAATTCAATGGTCACCCTACCATAAAATGAAAAGAAAATGAGAGGTGACATGTTCATCATAATTTTTCTGTGCAACTTGAACAGCTGTGAGAGTTCTGTCTATTTTTAAATGATTTTTGAAGTTGAAGGATTTAACACTGTTGTCTATGGGAGTTTATTTACTTGGGTGCAACCTATAACTCGGGCTGGGTATCCAGGGCCCAGTATGATGCAGGCGGGTCTATGGGGATAAATTTGGTCTCTCCCTGATACAACTCGGGCAGGGTATCCCTCGCCCAGTATGATGCAGGCCGGTCTGGGTATAAATTTATCTATCCCTGATACAACTCGGGCTGGGTATCCAGGGCCCAGTATTATGCAGGCCGGTCTGGGGATAAATTGTGTCTGTCCCTGATACAACTCGGGATGGGTAATTTAAATTTGTATGTCCATGATATAATTCGGGCGAGGTGTCCCACGCCCAGTACGATACAGGCTCCGTGATCAACGCATCTGCATGCCAGTTTGAACATGCACAGAATTGTTGAAGACTCAATACACTTGTGCTCTCTGAAAAAAAAAATGCTCACGCGCGTCAGCAATGAACCCGTGTACAAACAATATAACGAATACTAGGAACTTGACCGAATGTTACCGACTATACCAAAGACTGTTTCATGTTACGCTTATAGGCAAGCCCACGTAACCCAATGGGATCAATATGAGTTTTGTCATGAAACGGTCATTGATTATTTTTGGCATAGCCAGTAACATACGGTATAGTTTCCAGCCTTCGTGCATAGGTTTGTGCACGGGACCATTTCTAAAGCGCGTGAGGATTTTTTTCAGTGTACAAGGGTGACGGGTGCCCAATGCAGGCCGGTCTGGGGATAAATTTGTCTGTCAATGATACAGGGTGCACCCAAGTAAATAGTGCCAAAATCCGTCCGCCGAGCTCATGAATAAAAGTTAAACACTCAATATATTTTAAATTAGAGAGTTCTGAGAGCTATAGAAATGAAGGATTGAAGAAATATGTCACTAGACCTCCTGTCTGGACTCTGTGCTTCCATTTGTGACCATTTTTGATGCAATTGGGTGAGAAAGTGGGTCTATTTCAGCCGCTTTGCAGAGGGATGTTTTTTTGAAAATGGCTTCTTTGACTGGAGTGGTCCATACCGGTACCTTGTTTTAGGGGTGGTCAGCTGAGAATGAGTAGGCCTATATCTAAAAAATTCAATGGTCACCCTACCATAAAATGAAAAGAAAATGAGAGGTGACATGTTCATCATAATTTTTCTGTGCAACTTGAACAGCTGTGAGAGTTCTGTCTATTTTTAAATGATTTTTGAAGTTGAAGGATTTAACACTGTTGTCTATGGGAGTTTATTTACTTGGGTGCAACCTATAACTCGGGCTGGGTATCCAGGGCCCAGTATGATGCAGGCGGGTCTATGGGGATAAATTTGGTCTCTCCCTGATACAACTCGGGCAGGGTATCCCTCGCCCAGTATGATGCAGGCCGGTCTGGGTATAAATTTATCTATCCCTGATACAACTCGGGCTGGGTATCCAGGGCCCAGTATTATGCAGGCCGGTCTGGGGATAAATTGTGTCTGTCCCTGATACAACTCGGGATGGGTAATTTAAATTTGTATGTCCATGATATAATTCGGGCGAGGTATCCCACGCCCAGTACGATACAGGCTCCGTGATCAACGCATCTGCATGCCAGTTTGAACATGCACAGAATTGTTGAAGACTCAATACACTTGTGCTCTCTGAAAAAAAAAATGCTCACGCGCGTCAGCAATGAACCTGTGTACAAACAATATAACGAATACTAGGAACTTGACCGAATGTTACCGACTATACCAAAGACTGTTTCATGTTACGCTTATAGGCAAGCCCACGTAACCCAATGGGATCAATATGAGTTTTGTCATGAAACGGTCATTGATTATTTTTGGCATAGCCAGTAACATACGGTATAGTTTCCAGCCTTCGTGCATAGGTTTGTGCACGGGACCATTTCTAAAGCGCGTGAGGATTTTTTTCAGTGTACAAGGGTGACGGGTGCCCAATGCAGGCCGGTCTGGGGATAAATTTGTCTGTCAATGATACAGGGTGCACCCAAGTAAATAGTGCCAAAATCCGTCCGCCGAGCTCATGATTAAAAGTTAAACACTCAATATATTTTAAATTAGAGAGTTCTGAGAGCTATAGAAAAGAAGGATTGAAGAAATATGTCACTAGACCTCCTGTCTGGACTCTGTGCTTCCATTTGTGACCATTTTTGATGCAATTGGGTGAGAAAGTGGGTCTATTTCAGCCGCTTTGCAGAGGGATGTTTTTTTGAAAATGGCTTCTTTGACTGGAGTGGTCCATACCGGTACCTTGTTTTAGGGGTGGTCAGCTGAGAATGAGTAGGCCTATATCTAAAAAATTCAATGGTCACCCTACCATAAAATGAAAAGAAAATGAGAGGTGACATGTTCATCATAATTTTTCTGTGCAACTTGAACAGCTGTGAGAGTTCTGTCTATTTTTAAATGATTTTTGAAGTTGAAGGATTTAACACTGTTGTCTATGGGAGTTTATTTACTTGGGTGCAACCTATAACTCGGGCTGGGTATCCAGGGCCCAGTATGATGCAGGCGGGTCTATGGGGATAAATTTGGTCTCTCCCTGATACAACTCGGGCAGGGTATCCCTCGCCCAGTATGATGCAGGCCGGTCTGGGTATAAATTTATCTATCCCTGATACAACTCGGGCTGGGTATCCAGGGCCCAGTATTATGCAGGCCGGTCTGGGGATAAATTGTGTCTGTCCCTGATACAACTCGGGATGGGTAATTTAAATTTGTATGTCCATGATATAATTCGGGCGAGGTGTCCCACGCCCAGTACGATACAGGCTCCGTGATCAACGCATCTGCATGCCAGTTTGAACATGCACAGAATTGTTGAAGACTCAATACACTTGTGCTCTCTGAAAAAAAAAATGCTCACGCGCGTCAGCAATGAACCCGTGTACAAACAATATAACGAATACTAGGAACTTGACCGAATGTTACCGACTATACCAAAGACTGTTTCATGTTACGCTTATAGGCAAGCCCACGTAACCCAATGGGATCAATATGAGTTTTGTCATGAAACGGTCATTGATTATTTTTGGCATAGCCAGTAACATACGGTATAGTTTCCAGCCTTCGTGCATAGGTTTGTGCACGGGACCATTTCTAAAGCGCGTGAGGATTTTTTTCAGTGTACAAGGGTGACGGGTGCCCAATGCAGGCCGGTCTGGGGATAAATTTGTCTGTCAATGATACAGGGTGCACCCAAGTAAATAGTGCCAAAATCCGTCCGCCGAGCTCATGAATAAAAGTTAAACACTCAATATATTTTAAATTAGAGAGTTCTGAGAGCTATAGAAATGAAGGATTGAAGAAATATGTCACTAGACCTCCTGTCTGGACTCTGTGCTTCCATTTGTGACCATTTTTGATGCAATTGGGTGAGAAAGTGGGTCTATTTCAGCCGCTTTGCAGAGGGATGTTTTTTTGAAAATGGCTTCTTTGACTGGAGTGGTCCATACCGGTACCTTGTTTTAGGGGTGGTCAGCTGAGAATGAGTAGGCCTATATCTAAAAAATTCAATGGTCACCCTACCATAAAATGAAAAGAAAATGAGAGGTGACATGTTCATCATAATTTTTCTGTGCAACTTGAACAGCTGTGAGAGTTCTGTCTATTTTTAAATGATTTTTGAAGTTGAAGGATTTAACACTGTTGTCTATGGGAGTTTATTTACTTGGGTGCAACCTATAACTCGGGCTGGGTATCCAGGGCCCAGTATGATGCAGGCGGGTCTATGGGGATAAATTTGGTCTCTCCCTGATACAACTCGGGCAGGGTATCCCTCGCCCAGTATGATGCAGGCCGGTCTGGGTATAAATTTATCTATCCCTGATACAACTCGGGCTGGGTATCCAGGGCCCAGTATTATGCAGGCCGGTCTGGGGATAAATTGTGTCTGTCCCTGATACAACTCGGGATGGGTAATTTAAATTTGTATGTCCATGATATAATTCGGGCGAGGTATCCCACGCCCAGTACGATACAGGCTCCGTGATCAACGCATCTGCATGCCAGTTTGAACATGCACAGAATTGTTGAAGACTCAATACACTTGTGCTCTCTGAAAAAAAAAATGCTCACGCGCGTCAGCAATGAACCTGTGTACAAACAATATAACGAATACTAGGAACTTGACCGAATGTTACCGACTATACCAAAGACTGTTTCATGTTACGCTTATAGGCAAGCCCACGTAACCCAATGGGATCAATATGAGTTTTGTCATGAAACGGTCATTGATTATTTTTGGCATAGCCAGTAACATACGGTATAGTTTCCAGCCTTCGTGCATAGGTTTGTGCACGGGACCATTTCTAAAGCGCGTGAGGATTTTTTTCAGTGTACAAGGGTGACGGGTGCCCAATGCAGGCCGGTCTGGGGATAAATTTGTCTGTCAATGATACAGGGTGCACCCAAGTAAATAGTGCCAAAATCCGTCCGCCGAGCTCATGATTAAAAGTTAAACACTCAATATATTTTAAATTAGAGAGTTCTGAGAGCTATAGAAAAGAAGGATTGAAGAAATATGTCACTAGACCTCCTGTCTGGACTCTGTGCTTCCATTTGTGACCATTTTTGATGCAATTGGGTGAGAAAGTGGGTCTATTTCAGCCGCTTTGCAGAGGGATGTTTTTTTGAAAATGGCTTCTTTGACTGGAGTGGTCCATACCGGTACCTTGTTTTAGGGGTGGTCAGCTGAGAATGAGTAGGCCTATATCTAAAAAATTCAATGGTCACCCTACCATAAAATGAAAAGAAAATGAGAGGTGACATGTTCATCATAATTTTTCTGTGCAACTTGAACAGCTGTGAGAGTTCTGTCTATTTTTAAATGATTTTTGAAGTTGAAGGATTTAACACTGTTGTCTATGGGAGTTTATTTACTTGGGTGCAACCTATAACTCGGGCTGGGTATCCAGGGCCCAGTATGATGCAGGCGGGTCTATGGGGATAAATTTGGTCTCTCCCTGATACAACTCGGGCAGGGTATCCCTCGCCCAGTATGATGCAGGCCGGTCTGGGTATAAATTTATCTATCCCTGATACAACTCGGGCTGGGTATCCAGGGCCCAGTATTATGCAGGCCGGTCTGGGGATAAATTGTGTCTGTCCCTGATACAACTCGGGATGGGTAATTTAAATTTGTATGTCCATGATATAATTCGGGCGAGGTATCCCACGCCCAGTACGATACAGGCTCCGTGATCAACGCATCTGCATGCCAGTTTGAACATGCACAGAATTGTTGAAGACTCAATACACTTGTGCTCTCTGAAAAAAAAAATGCTCACGCGCGTCAGCAATGAACCCGTGTACAAACAATATAACGAATACTAGGAACTTGACCGAATGTTACCGACTATACCAAAGACTGTTTCATGTTACGCTTATAGGCAAGCCCACGTAACCCAATGGGATCAATATGAGTTTTGTCATGAAACGGTCATTGATTATTTTTGGCATAGCCAGTAACATACGGTATAGTTTCCAGCCTTCGTGCATAGGTTTGTGCACGGGACCATTTCTAAAGCGCGTGAGGATTTTTTTCAGTGTACAAGGGTGACGGGTGCCCAATGCAGGCCGGTCTGGGGATAAATTTGTCTGTCAATGATACAGGGTGCACCCAAGTAAATAGTGCCAAAATCCGTCCGCCGAGCTCATGATTAAAAGTTAAACACTCAATATATTTTAAATTAGAGAGTTCTGAGAGCTATAGAAATGAAGGATTGAAGAAATATGTCACTAGACCTCCTGTCTGGACTCTGTGCTTCCATTTGTGACCATTTTTGATGCAATTGGGTGAGAAAGTGGGTCTATTTCAGCCGCTTTGCAGAGGGATGTTTTTTTGAAAATGGCTTCTTTGACTGGAGTGGTCCATACCGGTACCTTGTTTTAGGGGTGGTCAGCTGAGAATGAGTAGGCCTATATCTAAAAAATTCAATGGTCACCCTACCATAAAATGAAAAGAAAATGAGAGGTGACATGTTCATCATAATTTTTCTGTGCAACTTGAACAGCTGTGAGAGTTCTGTCTATTTTTAAATGATTTTTGAAGTTGAAGGATTTAACACTGTTGTCTATGGGAGTTTATTTACTTGGGTGCAACCTATAACTCGGGCTGGGTATCCAGGGCCCAGTATGATGCAGGCGGGTCTATGGGGATAAATTTGGTCTCTCCCTGATACAACTCGGGCAGGGTATCCCTCGCCCAGTATGATGCAGGCCGGTCTGGGTATAAATTTATCTATCCCTGATACAACTCGGGCTGGGTATCCAGGGCCCAGTATTATGCAGGCCGGTCTGGGGATAAATTGTGTCTGTCCCTGATACAACTCGGGATGGGTAATTTAAATTTGTATGTCCATGATATAATTCGGGCGAGGTATCCCACGCCCAGTACGATACAGGCTCCGTGATCAACGCATCTGCATGCCAGTTTAAACATGCACAGAATTGTTGAAGACTCAATACACTTGTGCTCTCTGAAAAAAAAAATGCTCACGCGCGTCAGCAATGAACCTGTGTACAAACAATATAACGAATACTAGGAACTTGACCGAATGTTACCGACTATACCAAAGACTGTTTCATGTTACGCTTATAGGCAAGCCCACGTAACCCAATGGGATCAATATGAGTTTTGTCATGAAACGGTCATTGATTATTTTTGGCATAGCCAGTAACATACGGTATAGTTTCCAGCCTTCGTGCATAGGTTTGTGCACGGGACCATTTCTAAAGCGCGTGAGGATTTTTTTCAGTGTACAAGGGTGACGGGTGCCCAATGCAGGCCGGTCTGGGGATAAATTTGTCTGTCAATGATACAGGGTGCACCCAAGTAAATAGTGCCAAAATCCGTCCGCCGAGCTCATGAATAAAAGTTAAACACTCAATATATTTTAAATTAGAGAGTTCTGAGAGCTATAGAAATGAAGGATTGAAGAAATATGTCACTAGACCTCCTGTCTGGACTCTGTGCTTCCATTTGTGACCATTTTTGATGCAATTGGGTGAGAAAGTGGGTCTATTTCAGCCGCTTTGCAGAGGGATGTTTTTTTGAAAATGGCTTCTTTGACTGGAGTGGTCCATACCGGTACCTTGTTTTAGGGGTGGTCAGCTGAGAATGAGTAGGCCTATATCTAAAAAATTCAATGGTCACCCTACCATAAAATGAAAAGAAAATGAGAGGTGACATGTTCATCATAATTTTTCTGTGCAACTTGAACAGCTGTGAGAGTTCTGTCTATTTTTAAATGATTTTTGAAGTTGAAGGATTTAACACTGTTGTCTATGGGAGTTTATTTACTTGGGTGCAACCTATAACTCGGGCTGGGTATCCAGGGCCCAGTATGATGCAGGCGGGTCTATGGGGATAAATTTGGTCTCTCCCTGATACAACTCGGGCAGGGTATCCCTCGCCCAGTATGATGCAGGCCGGTCTGGGTATAAATTTATCTATCCCTGATATTACTCGGGCTGGGTATCCAGGGCCCAGTATTATGCAGGCCGGTCTGGGGATAAATTGTGTCTGTCCCTGATACAACTCGGGATGGGTAATTTAAATTTGTATGTCCATGATATAATTCGGGCGAGGTGTCCCACGCCCAGTACGATACAGGCTCCGTGATCAACGCATCTGCATGCCAGTTTGAACATGCACAGAATTGTTGAAGACTCAATACACTTGTGCTCTCTGAAAAAAAAAATGCTCACGCGCGTCAGCAATGAACCCGTGTACAAACAATATAACGAATACTAGGAACTTGACCGAATGTTACCGACTATACCAAAGACTGTTTCATGTTACGCTTATAGGCAAGCCCACGTAACCCAATGGGATCAATATGAGTTTTGTCATGAAACGGTCATTGATTATTTTTGGCATAGCCAGTAACATACGGTATAGTTTCCAGCCTTCGTGCATAGGTTTGTGCACGGGACCATTTCTAAAGCGCGTGAGGATTTTTTTCAGTGTACAAGGGTGACGGGTGCCCAATGCAGGCCGGTCTGGGGATAAATTTGTCTGTCAATGATACAGGGTGCACCCAAGTAAATAGTGCCAAAATCCGTCCGCCGAGCTCATGAATAAAAGTTAAACACTCAATATATTTTAAATTAGAGAGTTCTGAGAGCTATAGAAATGAAGGATTGAAGAAATATGTCACTAGACCTCCTGTCTGGACTCTGTGCTTCCATTTGTGACCATTTTTGATGCAATTGGGTGAGAAAGTGGGTCTATTTCAGCCGCTTTGCAGAGGGATGTTTTTTTGAAAATGGCTTCTTTGACTGGAGTGGTCCATACCGGTACCTTGTTTTAGGGGTGGTCAGCTGAGAATGAGTAGGCCTATATCTAAAAAATTCAATGGTCACCCTACCATAAAATGAAAAGAAAATGAGAGGTGACATGTTCATCATAATTTTTCTGTGCAACTTGAACAGCTGTGAGAGTTCTGTCTATTTTTAAATGATTTTTGAAGTTGAAGGATTTAACACTGTTGTCTATGGGAGTTTATTTACTTGGGTGCAACCTATAACTCGGGCTGGGTATCCAGGGCCCAGTATGATGCAGGCGGGTCTATGGGGATAAATTTGGTCTCTCCCTGATACAACTCGGGCAGGGTATCCCTCGCCCAGTATGATGCAGGCCGGTCTGGGTATAAATTTATCTATCCCTGATACAACTCGGGCTGGGTATCCAGGGCCCAGTATTATGCAGGCCGGTCTGGGGATAAATTGTGTCTGTCCCTGATACAACTCGGGATGGGTAATTTAAATTTGTATGTCCATGATATAATTCGGGCGAGGTATCCCACGCCCAGTACGATACAGGCTCCGTGATCAACGCATCTGCATGCCAGTTTAAACATGCACAGAATTGTTGAAGACTCAATACACTTGTGCTCTCTGAAAAAAAAAATGCTCACGCGCGTCAGCAATGAACCTGTGTACAAACAATATAACGAATACTAGGAACTTGACCGAATGTTACCGACTATACCAAAGACTGTTTCATGTTACGCTTATAGGCAAGCCCACGTAACCCAATGGGATCAATATGAGTTTTGTCATGAAACGGTCATTGATTATTTTTGGCATAGCCAGTAACATACGGTATAGTTTCCAGCCTTCGTGCATAGGTTTGTGCACGGGACCATTTCTAAAGCGCGTGAGGATTTTTTTCAGTGTACAAGGGTGACGGGTGCCCAATGCAGGCCGGTCTGGGGATAAATTTGTCTGTCAATGATACAGGGTGCACCCAAGTAAATAGTGCCAAAATCCGTCCGCCGAGCTCATGATTAAAAGTTAAACACTCAATATATTTTAAATTAGAGAGTTCTGAGAGCTATAGAAAAGAAGGATTGAAGAAATATGTCACTAGACCTCCTGTCTGGACTCTGTGCTTCCATTTGTGACCATTTTTGATGCAATTGGGTGAGAAAGTGGGTCTATTTCAGCCGCTTTGCAGAGGGATGTTTTTTTGAAAATGGCTTCTTTGACTGGAGTGGTCCATACCGGTACCTTGTTTTAGGGGTGGTCAGCTGAGAATGAGTAGGCCTATATCTAAAAAATTCAATGGTCACCCTACCATAAAATGAAAAGAAAATGAGAGGTGACATGTTCATCATAATTTTTCTGTGCAACTTGAACAGCTGTGAGAGTTCTGTCTATTTTTAAATGATTTTTGAAGTTGAAGGATTTAACACTGTTGTCTATGGGAGTTTATTTACTTGGGTGCAACCTATAACTCGGGCTGGGTATCCAGGGCCCAGTATGATGCAGGCGGGTCTATGGGGATAAATTTGGTCTCTCCCTGATACAACTCGGGCAGGGTATCCCTCGCCCAGTATGATGCAGGCCGGTCTGGGTATAAATTTATCTATCCCTGATACAACTCGGGCTGGGTATCCAGGGCCCAGTATTATGCAGGCCGGTCTGGGGATAAATTGTGTCTGTCCCTGATACAACTCGGGATGGGTAATTTAAATTTGTATGTCCATGATATAATTCGGGCGAGGTGTCCCACGCCCAGTACGATACAGGCTCCGTGATCAACGCATCTGCATGCCAGTTTAAACATGCACAGAATTGTTGAAGACTCAATACACTTGTGCTCTCTGAAAAAAAAAATGCTCACGCGCGTCAGCAATGAACCTGTGTACAAACAATATAACGAATACTAGGAACTTGACCGAATGTTACCGACTATACCAAAGACTGTTTCATGTTACGCTTATAGGCAAGCCCACGTAACCCAATGGGATCAATATGAGTTTTGTCATGAAACGGTCATTGATTATTTTTGGCATAGCCAGTAACATACGGTATAGTTTCCAGCCTTCGTGCATAGGTTTGTGCACGGGACCATTTCTAAAGCGCGTGAGGATTTTTTTCAGTGTACAAGGGTGACGGGTGCCCAATGCAGGCCGGTCTGGGGATAAATTTGTCTGTCAATGATACAGGGTGCACCCAAGTAAATAGTGCCAAAATCCGTCCGCCGAGCTCATGATTAAAAGTTAAACACTCAATATATTTTAAATTAGAGAGTTCTGAGAGCTATAGAAAAGAAGGATTGAAGAAATATGTCACTAGACCTCCTGTCTGGACTCTGTGCTTCCATTTGTGACCATTTTTGATGCAATTGGGTGAGAAAGTGGGTCTATTTCAGCCGCTTTGCAGAGGGATGTTTTTTTGAAAATGGCTTCTTTGACTGGAGTGGTCCATACCGGTACCTTGTTTTAGGGGTGGTCAGCTGAGAATGAGTAGGCCTATATCTAAAAAATTCAATGGTCACCCTACCATAAAATGAAAAGAAAATGAGAGGTGACATGTTCATCATAATTTTTCTGTGCAACTTGAACAGCTGTGAGAGTTCTGTCTATTTTTAAATGATTTTTGAAGTTGAAGGATTTAACACTGTTGTCTATGGGAGTTTATTTACTTGGGTGCAACCTATAACTCGGGCTGGGTATCCAGGGCCCAGTATGATGCAGGCGGGTCTATGGGGATAAATTTGGTCTCTCCCTGATACAACTCGGGCAGGGTATCCCTCGCCCAGTATGATGCAGGCCGGTCTGGGTATAAATTTATCTATCCCTGATACAACTCGGGCTGGGTATCCAGGGCCCAGTATTATGCAGGCCGGTCTGGGGATAAATTGTGTCTGTCCCTGATACAACTCGGGATGGGTAATTTAAATTTGTATGTCCATGATATAATTCGGGCGAGGTGTCCCACGCCCAGTACGATACAGGCTCCGTGATCAACGCATCTGCATGCCAGTTTGAACATGCACAGAATTGTTGAAGACTCAATACACTTGTGCTCTCTGAAAAAAAAATGCTCACGCGCGTCAGCAATGAACCCGTGTACAAACAATATAACGAATACTAGGAACTTGACCGAATGTTACCGACTATACCAAAGACTGTTTCATGTTACGCTTATAGGCAAGCCCACGTAACCCAATGGGATCAATATGAGTTTTGTCATGAAACGGTCATTGATTATTTTTGGCATAGCCAGTAACATACGGTATAGTTTCCAGCCTTCGTGCATAGGTTTGTGCACGGGACCATTTCTAAAGCGCGTGAGGATTTTTTTCAGTGTACAAGGGTGACGGGTGCCCAATGCAGGCCGGTCTGGGGATAAATTTGTCTGTCAATGATACAGGGTGCACCCAAGTAAATAGTGCCAAAATCCGTCCGCCGAGCTCATGAATAAAAGTTAAACACTCAATATATTTTAAATTAGAGAGTTCTGAGAGCTATAGAAATGAAGGATTGAAGAAATATGTCACTAGACCTCCTGTCTGGACTCTGTGCTTCCATTTGTGACCATTTTTGATGCAATTGGGTGAGAAAGTGGGTCTATTTCAGCCGCTTTGCAGAGGGATGTTTTTTTGAAAATGGCTTCTTTGACTGGAGTGGTCCATACCGGTACCTTGTTTTAGGGGTGGTCAGCTGAGAATGAGTAGGCCTATATCTAAAAAATTCAATGGTCACCCTACCATAAAATGAAAAGAAAATGAGAGGTGACATGTTCATCATAATTTTTCTGTGCAACTTGAACAGCTGTGAGAGTTCTGTCTATTTTTAAATGATTTTTGAAGTTGAAGGATTTAACACTGTTGTCTATGGGAGTTTATTTACTTGGGTGCAACCTATAACTCGGGCTGGGTATCCAGGGCCCAGTATGATGCAGGCGGGTCTATGGGGATAAATTTGGTCTCTCCCTGATACAACTCGGGCAGGGTATCCCTCGCCCAGTATGATGCAGGCCGGTCTGGGTATAAATTTATCTATCCCTGATACAACTCGGGCTGGGTATCCAGGGCCCAGTATTATGCAGGCCGGTCTGGGGATAAATTGTGTCTGTCCCTGATACAACTCGGGATGGGTAATTTAAATTTGTATGTCCATGATATAATTCGGGCGAGGTATCCCACGCCCAGTACGATACAGGCTCCGTGATCAACGCATCTGCATGCCAGTTTAAACATGCACAGAATTGTTGAAGACTCAATACACTTGTGCTCTCTGAAAAAAAAAATGCTCACGCGCGTCAGCAATGAACCCGTGTACAAACAATATAACGAATACTAGGAACTTGACCGAATGTTACCGACTATACCAAAGACTGTTTCATGTTACGCTTATAGGCAAGCCCACGTAACCCAATGGGATCAATATGAGTTTTGTCATGAAACGGTCATTGATTATTTTTGGCATAGCCAGTAACATACGGTATAGTTTCCAGCCTTCGTGCATAGGTTTGTGCACGGGACCATTTCTAAAGCGCGTGAGGATTTTTTTCAGTGTACAAGGGTGACGGGTGCCCAATGCAGGCCGGTCTGGGGATAAATTTGTCTGTCAATGATACAGGGTGCACCCAAGTAAATAGTGCCAAAATCCGTCCGCCGAGCTCATGAATAAAAGTTAAACACTCAATATATTTTAAATTAGAGAGTTCTGAGAGCTATAGAAATGAAGGATTGAAGAAATATGTCACTAGACCTCCTGTCTGGACTCTGTGCTTCCATTTGTGACCATTTTTGATGCAATTGGGTGAGAAAGTGGGTCTATTTCAGCCGCTTTGCAGAGGGATGTTTTTTTGAAAATGGCTTCTTTGACTGGAGTGGTCCATACCGGTACCTTGTTTTAGGGGTGGTCAGCTGAGAATGAGTAGGCCTATATCTAAAAAATTCAATGGTCACCCTACCATAAAATGAAAAGAAAATGAGAGGTGACATGTTCATCATAATTTTTCTGTGCAACTTGAACAGCTGTGAGAGTTCTGTCTATTTTTAAATGATTTTTGAAGTTGAAGGATTTAACACTGTTGTCTATGGGAGTTTATTTACTTGGGTGCAACCTATAACTCGGGCTGGGTATCCAGGGCCCAGTATGATGCAGGCGGGTCTATGGGGATAAATTTGGTCTCTCCCTGATACAACTCGGGAAGGGTATCCCTCGCCCAGTATGATGCAGGCCGGTCTGGGTATAAATTTATCTATCCCTGATACAACTCGGGCTGGGTATCCAGGGCCCAGTATTATGCAGGCCGGTCTGGGGATAAATTGTGTCTGTCCCTGATACAACTCGGGATGGGTAATTTAAATTTGTATGTCCATGATATAATTCGGGCGAGGTGTCCCACGCCCAGTACGATACAGGCTCCGTGATCAACGCATCTGCATGCCAGTTTGAACATGCACAGAATTGTTGAAGACTCAATACACTTGTGCTCTCTGAAAAAAAAAATGCTCACGCGCGTCAGCAATGAACCCGTGTACAAACAATATAACGAATACTAGGAACTTGACCGAATGTTACCGACTATACCAAAGACTGTTTCATGTTACGCTTATAGGCAAGCCCACGTAACCCAATGGGATCAATATGAGTTTTGTCATGAAACGGTCATTGATTATTTTTGGCATAGCCAGTAACATACGGTATAGTTTCCAGCCTTCGTGCATAGGTTTGTGCACGGGACCATTTCTAAAGCGCGTGAGGATTTTTTTCAGTGTACAAGGGTGACGGGTGCCCAATGCAGGCCGGTCTGGGGATAAATTTGTCTGTCAATGATACAGGGTGCACCCAAGTAAATAGTGCCAAAATCCGTCCGCCGAGCTCATGAATAAAAGTTAAACACTCAATATATTTTAAATTAGAGAGTTCTGAGAGCTATAGAAATGAAGGATTGAAGAAATATGTCACTAGACCTCCTGTCTGGACTCTGTGCTTCCATTTGTGACCATTTTTGATGCAATTGGGTGAGAAAGTGGGTCTATTTCAGCCGCTTTGCAGAGGGATGTTTTTTTGAAAATGGCTTCTTTGACTGGAGTGGTCCATACCGGTACCTTGTTTTAGGGGTGGTCAGCTGAGAATGAGTAGACCTATATCTAAAAAATTCAATGGTCACCCTACCATAAAATGAAAAGAAAATGAGAGGTGACATGTTCATCATAATTTTTCTGTGCAACTTGAACAGCTGTGAGAGTTCTGTCTATTTTTAAATGATTTTTGAAGTTGAAGGATTTAACACTGTTGTCTATGGGAGTTTATTTACTTGGGTGCAACCTATAACTCGGGCTGGGTATCCAGGGCCCAGTATGATGCAGGCGGGTCTATGGGGATAAATTTGGTCTCTCCCTGATACAACTCGGGCAGGGTATCCCTCGCCCAGTATGATGCAGGCCGGTCTGGGTATAAATTTATCTATCCCTGATACAACTCGGGCTGGGTATCCAGGGCCCAGTATTATGCAGGCCGGTCTGGGGATAAATTGTGTCTGTCCCTGATACAACTCGGGATGGGTAATTTAAATTTGTATGTCCATGATATAATTCGGGCGAGGTATCCCACGCCCAGTACGATACAGGCTCCGTGATCAACGCATCTGCATGCCAGTTTAAACATGCACAGAATTGTTGAAGACTCAATACACTTGTGCTCTCTGAAAAAAAAAATGCTCACGCGCGTCAGCAATGAACCTGTGTACAAACAATATAACGAATACTAGGAACTTGACCGAATGTTACCGACTATACCAAAGACTGTTTCATGTTACGCTTATAGGCAAGCCCACGTAACCCAATGGGATCAATATGAGTTTTGTCATGAAACGGTCATTGATTATTTTTGGCATAGCCAGTAACATACGGTATAGTTTCCAGCCTTCGTGCATAGGTTTGTGCACGGGACCATTTCTAAAGCGCGTGAGGATTTTTTTCAGTGTACAAGGGTGACGGGTGCCCAATGCAGGCCGGTCTGGGGATAAATTTGTCTGTCAATGATACAGGGTGCACCCAAGTAAATAGTGCCAAAATCCGTCCGCCGAGCTCATGATTAAAAGTTAAACACTCAATATATTTTAAATTAGAGAGTTCTGAGAGCTATAGAAAAGAAGGATTGAAGAAATATGTCACTAGACCTCCTGTCTGGACTCTGTGCTTCCATTTGTGACCATTTTTGATGCAATTGGGTGAGAAAGTGGGTCTATTTCAGCCGCTTTGCAGAGGGATGTTTTTTTGAAAATGGCTTCTTTGACTGGAGTGGTCCATACCGGTACCTTGTTTTAGGGGTGGTCAGCTGAGAATGAGTAGGCCTATATCTAAAAAATTCAATGGTCACCCTACCATAAAATGAAAAGAAAATGAGAGGTGACATGTTCATCATAATTTTTCTGTGCAACTTGAACAGCTGTGAGAGTTCTGTCTATTTTTAAATGATTTTTGAAGTTGAAGGATTTAACACTGTTGTCTATGGGAGTTTATTTACTTGGGTGCAACCTATAACTCGGGCTGGGTATCCAGGGCCCAGTATGATGCAGGCGGGTCTATGGGGATAAATTTGGTCTCTCCCTGATACAACTCGGGCAGGGTATCCCTCGCCCAGTATGATGCAGGCCGGTCTGGGTATAAATTTATCTATCCCTGATACAACTCGGGCTGGGTATCCAGGGCCCAGTATTATGCAGGCCGGTCTGGGGATAAATTGTGTCTGTCCCTGATACAACTCGGGATGGGTAATTTAAATTTGTATGTCCATGATATAATTCGGGCGAGGTGTCCCACGCCCAGTACGATACAGGCTCCGTGATCAACGCATCTGCATGCCAGTTTGAACATGCACAGAATTGTTGAAGACTCAATACACTTGTGCTCTCTGAAAAAAAAAATGCTCACGCGCGTCAGCAATGAACCCGTGTACAAACAATATAACGAATACTAGGAACTTGACCGAATGTTACCGACTATACCAAAGACTGTTTCATGTTACGCTTATAGGCAAGCCCACGTAACCCAATGGGATCAATATGAGTTTTGTCATGAAACGGTCATTGATTATTTTTGGCATAGCCAGTAACATACGGTATAGTTTCCAGCCTTCGTGCATAGGTTTGTGCACGGGACCATTTCTAAAGCGCGTGAGGATTTTTTTCAGTGTACAAGGGTGACGGGTGCCCAATGCAGGCCGGTCTGGGGATAAATTTGTCTGTCAATGATACAGGGTGCACCCAAGTAAATAGTGCCAAAATCCGTCCGCCGAGCTCATGAATAAAAGTTAAACACTCAATATATTTTAAATTAGAGAGTTCTGAGAGCTATAGAAATGAAGGATTGAAGAAATATGTCACTAGACCTCCTGTCTGGACTCTGTGCTTCCATTTGTGACCATTTTTGATGCAATTGGGTGAGAAAGTGGGTCTATTTCAGCCGCTTTGCAGAGGGATGTTTTTTTGAAAATGGCTTCTTTGACTGGAGTGGTCCATACCGGTACCTTGTTTTAGGGGTGGTCAGCTGAGAATGAGTAGGCCTATATCTAAAAAATTCAATGGTCACCCTACCATAAAATGAAAAGAAAATGAGAGGTGACATGTTCATCATAATTTTTCTGTGCAACTTGAACAGCTGTGAGAGTTCTGTCTATTTTTAAATGATTTTTGAAGTTGAAGGATTTAACACTGTTGTCTATGGGAGTTTATTTACTTGGGTGCAACCTATAACTCGGGCTGGGTATCCAGGGCCCAGTATGATGCAGGCGGGTCTATGGGGATAAATTTGGTCTCTCCCTGATACAACTCGGGCAGGGTATCCCTCGCCCAGTATGATGCAGGCCGGTCTGGGTATAAATTTATCTATCCCTGATACAACTCGGGCTGGGTATCCAGGGCCCAGTATTATGCAGGCCGGTCTGGGGATAAATTGTGTCTGTCCCTGATACAACTCGGGATGGGTAATTTAAATTTGTATGTCCATGATATAATTCGGGCGAGGTGTCCCACGCCCAGTACGATACAGGCTCCGTGATCAACGCATCTGCATGCCAGTTTGAACATGCACAGAATTGTTGAAGACTCAATACACTTGTGCTCTCTGAAAAAAAAAATGCTCACGCGCGTCAGCAATGAACCCGTGTACAAACAATATAACGAATACTAGGAACTTGACCGAATGTTACCGACTATACCAAAGACTGTTTCATGTTACGCTTATAGGCAAGCCCACGTAACCCAATGGGATCAATATGAGTTTTGTCATGAAACGGTCATTGATTATTTTTGGCATAGCCAGTAACATACGGTATAGTTTCCAGCCTTCGTGCATAGGTTTGTGCACGGGACCATTTCTAAAGCGCGTGAGGATTTTTTTCAGTGTACAAGGGTGACGGGTGCCCAATGCAGGCCGGTCTGGGGATAAATTTGTCTGTCAATGATACAGGGTGCACCCAAGTAAATAGTGCCAAAATCCGTCCGCCGAGCTCATGAATAAAAGTTAAACACTCAATATATTTTAAATTAGAGAGTTCTGAGAGCTATAGAAATGAAGGATTGAAGAAATATGTCACTAGACCTCCTGTCTGGACTCTGTGCTTCCATTTGTGACCATTTTTGATGCAATTGGGTGAGAAAGTGGGTCTATTTCAGCCGCTTTGCAGAGGGATGTTTTTTTGAAAATGGCTTCTTTGACTGGAGTGGTCCATACCGGTACCTTGTTTTAGGGGTGGTCAGCTGAGAATGAGTAGGCCTATATCTAAAAAATTCAATGGTCACCCTACCATAAAATGAAAAGAAAATGAGAGGTGACATGTTCATCATAATTTTTCTGTGCAACTTGAACAGCTGTGAGAGTT
Source organism: Astropecten irregularis (assembly GCA_963971285.1). Lineage (NCBI taxonomy): Eukaryota > Metazoa > Echinodermata > Asteroidea > Paxillosida > Astropectinidae > Astropecten > Astropecten irregularis. The sequence continues at coordinate 19,419,210 of OZ020244.1, read as the reverse complement.
CTGTCTATTTTTAAATGATTTTTGAAGTTGAAGGATTTAACACTGTTGTCTATGGGAGTTTATTTACTTGGGTGCAACCTATAACTCGGGCTGGGTATCCAGGGCCCAGTATGATGCAGGCGGGTCTATGGGGATAAATTTGGTCTCTCCCTGATACAACTCGGGCAGGGTATCCCTCGCCCAGTATGATGCAGGCCGGTCTGGGTATAAATTTATCTATCCCTGATACAACTCGGGCTGGGTATCCAGGGCCCAGTATTATGCAGGCCGGTCTGGGGATAAATTGTGTCTGTCCCTGATACAACTCGGGATGGGTAATTTAAATTTGTATGTCCATGATATAATTCGGGCGAGGTATCCCACGCCCAGTACGATACAGGCTCCGTGATCAACGCATCTGCATGCCAGTTTAAACATGCACAGAATTGTTGAAGACTCAATACACTTGTGCTCTCTGAAAAAAAAAATGCTCACGCGCGTCAGCAATGAACCTGTGTACAAACAATATAACGAATACTAGGAACTTGACCGAATGTTACCGACTATACCAAAGACTGTTTCATGTTACGCTTATAGGCAAGCCCACGTAACCCAATGGGATCAATATGAGTTTTGTCATGAAACGGTCATTGATTATTTTTGGCATAGCCAGTAACATACGGTATAGTTTCCAGCCTTCGTGCATAGGTTTGTGCACGGGACCATTTCTAAAGCGCGTGAGGATTTTTTTCAGTGTACAAGGGTGACGGGTGCCCAATGCAGGCCGGTCTGGGGATAAATTTGTCTGTCAATGATACAGGGTGCACCCAAGTAAATAGTGCCAAAATCCGTCCGCCGAGCTCATGATTAAAAGTTAAACACTCAATATATTTTAAATTAGAGAGTTCTGAGAGCTATAGAAAAGAAGGATTGAAGAAATATGTCACTAGACCTCCTGTCTGGACTCTGTGCTTCCATTTGTGACCATTTTTGATGCAATTGGGTGAGAAAGTGGGTCTATTTCAGCCGCTTTGCAGAGGGATGTTTTTTTGAAAATGGCTTCTTTGACTGGAGTGGTCCATACCGGTACCTTGTTTTAGGGGTGGTCAGCTGAGAATGAGTAGGCCTATATCTAAAAAATTCAATGGTCACCCTACCATAAAATGAAAAGAAAATGAGAGGTGACATGTTCATCATAATTTTTCTGTGCAACTTGAACAGCTGTGAGAGTTCTGTCTATTTTTAAATGATTTTTGAAGTTGAAGGATTTAACACTGTTGTCTATGGGAGTTTATTTACTTGGGTGCAACCTATAACTCGGGCTGGGTATCCAGGGCCCAGTATGATGCAGGCGGGTCTATGGGGATAAATTTGGTCTCTCCCTGATACAACTCGGGCAGGGTATCCCTCGCCCAGTATGATGCAGGCCGGTCTGGGTATAAATTTATCTATCCCTGATACAACTCGGGCTGGGTATCCAGGGCCCAGTATTATGCAGGCCGGTCTGGGGATAAATTGTGTCTGTCCCTGATACAACTCGGGATGGGTAATTTAAATTTGTATGTCCATGATATAATTCGGGCGAGGTGTCCCACGCCCAGTACGATACAGGCTCCGTGATCAACGCATCTGCATGCCAGTTTGAACATGCACAGAATTGTTGAAGACTCAATACACTTGTGCTCTCTGAAAAAAAAAATGCTCACGCGCGTCAGCAATGAACCCGTGTACAAACAATATAACGAATACTAGGAACTTGACCGAATGTTACCGACTATACCAAAGACTGTTTCATGTTACGCTTATAGGCAAGCCCACGTAACCCAATGGGATCAATATGAGTTTTGTCATGAAACGGTCATTGATTATTTTTGGCATAGCCAGTAACATACGGTATAGTTTCCAGCCTTCGTGCATAGGTTTGTGCACGGGACCATTTCTAAAGCGCGTGAGGATTTTTTTCAGTGTACAAGGGTGACGGGTGCCCAATGCAGGCCGGTCTGGGGATAAATTTGTCTGTCAATGATACAGGGTGCACCCAAGTAAATAGTGCCAAAATCCGTCCGCCGAGCTCATGAATAAAAGTTAAACACTCAATATATTTTAAATTAGAGAGTTCTGAGAGCTATAGAAATGAAGGATTGAAGAAATATGTCACTAGACCTCCTGTCTGGACTCTGTGCTTCCATTTGTGACCATTTTTGATGCAATTGGGTGAGAAAGTGGGTCTATTTCAGCCGCTTTGCAGAGGGATGTTTTTTTGAAAATGGCTTCTTTGACTGGAGTGGTCCATACCGGTACCTTGTTTTAGGGGTGGTCAGCTGAGAATGAGTAGGCCTATATCTAAAAAATTCAATGGTCACCCTACCATAAAATGAAAAGAAAATGAGAGGTGACATGTTCATCATAATTTTTCTGTGCAACTTGAACAGCTGTGAGAGTTCTGTCTATTTTTAAATGATTTTTGAAGTTGAAGGATTTAACACTGTTGTCTATGGGAGTTTATTTACTTGGGTGCAACCTATAACTCGGGCTGGGTATCCAGGGCCCAGTATGATGCAGGCGGGTCTATGGGGATAAATTTGGTCTCTCCCTGATACAACTCGGGCAGGGTATCCCTCGCCCAGTATGATGCAGGCCGGTCTGGGTATAAATTTATCTATCCCTGATACAACTCGGGCTGGGTATCCAGGGCCCAGTATTATGCAGGCCGGTCTGGGGATAAATTGTGTCTGTCCCTGATACAACTCGGGATGGGTAATTTAAATTTGTATGTCCATGATATAATTCGGGCGAGGTATCCCACGCCCAGTACGATACAGGCTCCGTGATCAACGCATCTGCATGCCAGTTTGAACATGCACAGAATTGTTGAAGACTCAATACACTTGTGCTCTCTGAAAAAAAAAATGCTCACGCGCGTCAGCAATGAACCTGTGTACAAACAATATAACGAATACTAGGAACTTGACCGAATGTTACCGACTATACCAAAGACTGTTTCATGTTACGCTTATAGGCAAGCCCACGTAACCCAATGGGATCAATATGAGTTTTGTCATGAAACGGTCATTGATTATTTTTGGCATAGCCAGTAACATACGGTATAGTTTCCAGCCTTCGTGCATAGGTTTGTGCACGGGACCATTTCTAAAGCGCGTGAGGATTTTATTCAGTGTACAAGGGTGACGGGTGCCCAATGCAGGCCGGTCTGGGGATAAATTTGTCTGTCAATGATACAGGGTGCACCCAAGTAAATAGTGCCAAAATCCGTCCGCCGAGCTCATGATTAAAAGTTAAACACTCAATATATTTTAAATTAGAGAGTTCTGAGAGCTATAGAAAAGAAGGATTGAAGAAATATGTCACTAGACCTCCTGTCTGGACTCTGTGCTTCCATTTGTGACCATTTTTGATGCAATTGGGTGAGAAAGTGGGTCTATTTCAGCCGCTTTGCAGAGGGATGTTTTTTTGAAAATGGCTTCTTTGACTGGAGTGGTCCATACCGGTACCTTGTTTTAGGGGTGGTCAGCTGAGAATGAGTAGGCCTATATCTAAAAAATTCAATGGTCACCCTACCATAAAATGAAAAGAAAATGAGAGGTGACATGTTCATCATAATTTTTCTGTGCAACTTGAACAGCTGTGAGAGTTCTGTCTATTTTTAAATGATTTTTGAAGTTGAAGGATTTAACACTGTTGTCTATGGGAGTTTATTTACTTGGGTGCAACCTATAACTCGGGCTGGGTATCCAGGGCCCAGTATGATGCAGGCGGGTCTATGGGGATAAATTTGGTCTCTCCCTGATACAACTCGGGCAGGGTATCCCTCGCCCAGTATGATGCAGGCCGGTCTGGGTATAAATTTATCTATCCCTGATACAACTCGGGCTGGGTATCCAGGGCCCAGTATTATGCAGGCCGGTCTGGGGATAAATTGTGTCTGTCCCTGATACAACTCGGGATGGGTAATTTAAATTTGTATGTCCATGATATAATTCGGGCGAGGTATCCCACGCCCAGTACGATACAGGCTCCGTGATCAACGCATCTGCATGCCAGTTTGAACATGCACAGAATTGTTGAAGACTCAATACACTTGTGCTCTCTGAAAAAAAAAAATGCTCACGCGCGTCAGCAATGAACCCGTGTACAAACAATATAACGAATACTAGGAACTTGACCGAATGTTACCGACTATACCAAAGACTGTTTCATGTTACGCTTATAGGCAAGCCCACGTAACCCAATGGGATCAATATGAGTTTTGTCATGAAACGGTCATTGATTATTTTTGGCATAGCCAGTAACATACGGTATAGTTTCCAGCCTTCGTGCATAGGTTTGTGCATGGGACCATTTCTAAAGCGCGTGAGGATTTTTTTCAGTGTACAAGGGTGACGGGTGCCCAATGCAGGCCGGTCTGGGGATAAATTTGTCTGTCAATGATACAGGGTGCACCCAAGTAAATAGTGCCAAAATCCGTCCGCCGAGCTCATGAATAAAAGTTAAACACTCAATATATTTTAAATTAGAGAGTTCTGAGAGCTATAGAAATGAAGGATTGAAGAAATATGTCACTAGACCTCCTGTCTGGACTCTGTGCTTCCATTTGTGACCATTTTTGATGCAATTGGGTGAGAAAGTGGGTCTATTTCAGCCGCTTTGCAGAGGGATGTTTTTTTGAAAATGGCTTCTTTGACTGGAGTGGTCCATACCGGTACCTTGTTTTAGGGGTGGTCAGCTGAGAATGAGTAGGCCTATATCTAAAAAATTCAATGGTCACCCTACCATAAAATGAAAAGAAAATGAGAGGTGACATGTTCATCATAATTTTTCTGTGCAACTTGAACAGCTGTGAGAGTTCTGTCTATTTTTAAATGATTTTTGAAGTTGAAGGATTTAACACTGTTGTCTATGGGAGTTTATTTACTTGGGTGCAACCTATAACTCGGGCTGGGTATCCAGGGCCCAGTATGATGCAGGCGGGTCTATGGGGATAAATTTGGTCTCTCCCTGATACAACTCGGGCAGGGTATCCCTCGCCCAGTATGATGCAGGCCGGTCTGGGTATAAATTTATCTATCCCTGATACAACTCGGGCTGGGTATCCAGGGCCCAGTATTATGCAGGCCGGTCTGGGGATAAATTGTGTCTGTCCCTGATACAACTCGGGATGGGTAATTTAAATTTGTATGTCCATGATATAATTCGGGCGAGGTATCCCACGCCCAGTACGATACAGGCTCCGTGATCAACGCATCTGCATGCCAGTTTAAACATGCACAGAATTGTTGAAGACTCAATACACTTGTGCTCTCTGAAAAAAAAAATGCTCACGCGCGTCAGCAATGAACCTGTGTACAAACAATATAACGAATACTAGGAACTTGACCGAATGTTACCGACTATACCAAAGACTGTTTCATGTTACGCTTATAGGCAAGCCCACGTAACCCAATGGGATCAATATGAGTTTTGTCATGAAACGGTCATTGATTATTTTTGGCATAGCCAGTAACATACGGTATAGTTTCCAGCCTTCGTGCATAGGTTTGTGCACGGGACCATTTCTAAAGCGCGTGAGGATTTTTTTCAGTGTACAAGGGTGACGGGTGCCCAATGCAGGCCGGTCTGGGGATAAATTTGTCTGTCAATGATACAGGGTGCACCCAAGTAAATAGTGCCAAAATCCGTCCGCCGAGCTCATGATTAAAAGTTAAACACTCAATATATTTTAAATTAGAGAGTTCTGAGAGCTATAGAAAAGAAGGATTGAAGAAATATGTCACTAGACCTCCTGTCTGGACTCTGTGCTTCCATTTGTGACCATTTTTGATGCAATTGGGTGAGAAAGTGGGTCTATTTCAGCCGCTTTGCAGAGGGATGTTTTTTTGAAAATGGCTTCTTTGACTGGAGTGGTCCATACCGGTACCTTGTTTTAGGGGTGGTCAGCTGAGAATGAGTAGGCCTATATCTAAAAAATTCAATGGTCACCCTACCATAAAATGAAAAGAAAATGAGAGGTGACATGTTCATCATAATTTTTCTGTGCAACTTGAACAGCTGTGAGAGTTCTGTCTATTTTTAAATGATTTTTGAAGTTGAAGGATTTAACACTGTTGTCTATGGGAGTTTATTTACTTGGGTGCAACCTATAACTCGGGCTGGGTATCCAGGGCCCAGTATGATGCAGGCGGGTCTATGGGGATAAATTTGGTCTCTCCCTGATACAACTCGGGCAGGGTATCCCTCGCCCAGTATGATGCAGGCCGGTCTGGGTATAAATTTATCTATCCCTGATACAACTCGGGCTGGGTATCCAGGGCCCAGTATTATGCAGGCCGGTCTGGGGATAAATTGTGTCTGTCCCTGATACAACTCGGGATGGGTAATTTAAATTTGTATGTCCATGATATAATTCGGGCGAGGTATCCCACGCCCAGTACGATACAGGCTCCGTGATCAACGCATCTGCATGCCAGTTTGAACATGCACAGAATTGTTGAAGACTCAATACACTTGTGCTCTCTGAAAAAAAAAAATGCTCACGCGCGTCAGCAATGAACCCGTGTACAAACAATATAACGAATACTAGGAACTTGACCGAATGTTACCGACTATACCAAAGACTGTTTCATGTTACGCTTATAGGCAAGCCCACGTAACCCAATGGGATCAATATGAGTTTTGTCATGAAACGGTCATTGATTATTTTTGGCATAGCCAGCAACATACGGTATAGTTTCCAGCCTTCGTGCATAGGTTTGTGCATGGGACCATTTCTAAAGCGCGTGAGGATTTTTTTCAGTGTACAAGGGTGACGGGTGCCCAATGCAGGCCGGTCTGGGGATAAATTTGTCTGTCAATGATACAGGGTGCACCCAAGTAAATAGTGCCAAAATCCGTCCGCCGAGCTCATGAATAAAAGTTAAACACTCAATATATTTTAAATTAGAGAGTTCTGAGAGCTATAGAAATGAAGGATTGAAGAAATATGTCACTAGACCTCCTGTCTGGACTCTGTGCTTCCCTTTGTGACCATTTTTGATGCAATTGGGTGAGAAAGTGGGTCTATTTCAGCCGCTTTGCAGAGGGATGTTTTTTTGAAAATGGCTTCTTTGACTGGAGTGGTCCATACCGGTACCTTGTTTTAGGGGTGGTCAGCTGAGAATGAGTAGGCCTATATCTAAAAAATTCAATGGTCACCCTACCATAAAATGAAAAGAAAATGAGAGGTGACATGTTCATCATAATTTTTCTGTGCAACTTGAACAGCTGTGAGAGTTCTGTCTATTTTTAAATGATTTTTGAAGTTGAAGGATTTAACACTGTTGTCTATGGGAGTTTATTTACTTGGGTGCAACCTATAACTCGGGCTGGGTATCCAGGGCCCAGTATGATGCAGGCGGGTCTATGGGGATAAATTTGGTCTCTCCCTGATACAACTCGGGCAGGGTATCCCTCGCCCAGTATGATGCAGGCCGGTCTGGGTATAAATTTATCTATCCCTGATACAACTCGGGCTGGGTATCCAGGGCCCAGTATTATGCAGGCCGGTCTGGGGATAAATTGTGTCTGTCCCTGATACAACTCGGGATGGGTAATTTAAATTCGTATGTCCATGATATAATTCGGGCGAGGTATCCCACGCCCAGTACGATACAGGCTCCGTGATCAACGCATCTGCATGCCAGTTTGAACATGCACAGAATTGTTGAAGACTCAATACACTTGTGCTCTCTGAAAAAAAAAATGCTCACGCGCGCCAGCAATGAACCCGTGTACAAACAATATAACGAATACTAGGAACTTGACCGAATGTTACCGACTATACCAAAGACAGTTTCATGTTACGCTTATAGGCAAGCCCACGTAACCCAATGGGATCAATATGAGTTTTGTCATGAAACGGTCATTGATTATTTTTGGCATAGCCAGTAACATACGGTATAGTTTCCAGCCTTCGTGCATAGGTTTGTGCATGGGACCATTTCTAAAGCGCGTGAGGATTTTTTTCAGTGTACAAGGGTGACGGGTGCCCAATGCAGGCCGGTCCGGGGATAAATTTGTCTGTCAATGATACAGGGTGCACCCAAGTAAATAGTGCCAAAATCCGTCCGCCGAGCTCATGAATAAAAGTTAAACACTCAATATATTTTAAATTAGAGAGTTCTGAGAGCTATAGAAATGAAGGATTGAAGAAATATGTCACTAGACCTCCTGTCTGGACTCTGTGCTTCCATTTGTGACCATTTTTGATGCAATTGGGTGAGAAAGTGGGTCTATTTCAGCCGCTTTGCAGAGGGATGTTTTTTTGAAAATGGCTTCTTTGACTGGAGTGGTCCATACCGGTACCTTGTTTTAGGGGTGGTCAGCTGAGAATGAGTAGGCCTATATCTAAAAAATTCAATGGTCACCCTACCATAAAATGAAAAGAAAATGAGAGGTGACATGTTCATCATAATTTTTCTGTGCAACTTGAACAGCTGTGAGAGTTCTGTCTATTTTTAAATGATTTTTGAAGTTGAAGGATTTAACACTGTTGTCTATGGGAGTTTATTTACTTGGGTGCAACCTATAACTCGGGCTGGGTATCCAGGGCCCAGTATGATGCAGGCGGGTCTATGGGGATAAATTTGGTCTCTCCCTGATACAACTCGGGCAGGGTATCCCTCGCCCAGTATGATGCAGGCCGGTCTGGGTATAAATTTATCTATCCCTGATACAACTCGGGCTGGGTATCCAGGGCCCAGTATTATGCAGGCCGGTCTGGGGATAAATTGTGTCTGTCCCTGATACAACTCGGGATGGGTAATTTAAATTTGTATGTCCATGATATAATTCGGGCGAGGTATCCCACGCCCAGTACGATACAGGCTCCGTGATCAACGCATCTGCATGCCAGTTTGAACATGCACAGAATTGTTGAAGACTCAATACACTTGTGCTCTCTGAAAAAAAAAAATGCTCACGCGCGTCAGCAATGAACCCGTGTACAAACAATATAACGAATACTAGGAACTTGACCGAATGTTACCGACTATACCAAAGACTGTTTCATGTTACGCTTATAGGCAAGCCCACGTAACCCAATGGGATCAATATGAGTTTTGTCATGAAACGGTCATTGATTATTTTTGGCATAGCCAGTAACATACGGTATAGTTTCCAGCCTTCGTGCATAGGTTTGTGCATGGGACCATTTCTAAAGCGCGTGAGGATTTTTTTCAGTGTACAAGGGTGACGGGTGCCCAATGCAGGCCGGTCTGGGGATAAATTTGTCTGTCAATGATACAGGGTGCACCCAAGTAAATAGTGCCAAAATCCGTCCGCCGAGCTCATGAATAAAAGTTAAACACTCAATATATTTTAAATTAGAGAGTTCTGAGAGCTATAGAAATGAAGGATTGAAGAAATATGTCACTAGACCTCCTGTCTGGACTCTGTGCTTCCCTTTGTGACCATTTTTGATGCAATTGGGTGAGAAAGTGGGTCTATTTCAGCCGCTTTGCAGAGGGATGTTTTTTTGAAAATGGCTTCTTTGACTGGAGTGGTCCATACCGGTACCTTGTTTTAGGGGTGGTCAGCTGAGAATGAGTAGGCCTATATCTAAAAAATTCAATGGTCACCCTACCATAAAATGAAAAGAAAATGAGAGGTGACATGTTCATCATAATTTTTCTGTGCAACTTGAACAGCTGTGAGAGTTCTGTCTATTTTTAAATGATTTTTGAAGTTGAAGGATTTAACACTGTTGTCTATGGGAGTTTATTTACTTGGGTGCAACCTATAACTCGGGCTGGGTATCCAGGGCCCAGTATGATGCAGGCGGGTCTATGGGGATAAATTTGGTCTCTCCCTGATACAACTCGGGCAGGGTATCCCTCGCCCAGTATGATGCAGGCCGGTCTGGGTATAAATTTATCTATCCCTGATACAACTCGGGCTGGGTATCCAGGGCCCAGTATTATGCAGGCCGGTCTGGGGATAAATTGTGTCTGTCCCTGATACAACTCGGGATGGGTAATTTAAATTTGTATGTCCATGATATAATTCGGGCGAGGTATCCCACGCCCAGTACGATACAGGCTCCGTGATCAACGCATCTGCATGCCAGTTTGAACATGCACAGAATTGTTGAAGACTCAATACACTTGTGCTCTCTGAAAAAAAAAAATGCTCACGCGCGTCAGCAATGAACCCGTGTACAAACAATATAACGAATACTAGGAACTTGACCGAATGTTACCGACTATACCAAAGACTGTTTCATGTTACGCTTATAGGCAAGCCCACGTAACCCAATGGGATCAATATGAGTTTTGTCATGAAACGGTCATTGATTATTTTTGGCATAGCCAGTAACATACGGTATAGTTTCCAGCCTTCGTGCATAGGTTTGTGCATGGGACCATTTCTAAAGCGCGTGAGGATTTTTTTCAGTGTACAAGGGTGACGGGTGCCCAATGCAGGCCGGTCTGGGGATAAATTTGTCTGTCAATGATACAGGGTGCACCCAAGTAAATAGTGCCAAAATCCGTCCGCCGAGCTCATGAATAAAAGTTAAACACTCAATATATTTTAAATTAGAGAGTTCTGAGAGCTATAGAAATGAAGGATTGAAGAAATATGTCACTAGACCTCCTGTCTGGACTCTGTGCTTCCCTTTGTGACCATTTTTGATGCAATTGGGTGAGAAAGTGGGTCTATTTCAGCCGCTTTGCAGAGGGATGTTTTTTGAAAATGGCTTCTTTGACTGGAGTGGTCCATACCGGTACCTTGTTTTAGGGGTGGTCAGCTGAGAATGAGTAGGCCTATATCTAAAAAATTCAATGGTCACCCTACCATAAAATGAAAAGAAAATGAGAGGTGACATGTTCATCATAATTTTTCTGTGCAACTTGAACAGCTGTGAGAGTTCTGTCTATTTTTAAATGATTTTTGAAGTTGAAGGATTTAACACTGTTGTCTATGGGAGTTTATTTACTTGGGTGCAACCTATAACTCGGGCTGGGTATCCAGGGCCCAGTATGATGCAGGCGGGTCTATGGGGATAAATTTGGTCTCTCCCTGATACAACTCGGGCAGGGTATCCCTCGCCCAGTATGATGCAGGCCGGTCTGGGTATAAATTTATCTATCCCTGATACAACTCGGGCTGGGTATCCAGGGCCCAGTATTATGCAGGCCGGTCTGGGGATAAATTGTGTCTGTCCCTGATACAACTCGGGATGGGTAATTTAAATTTGTATGTCCATGATATAATTCGGGCGAGGTATCCCACGCCCAGTACGATACAGGCTCCGTGATCAACGCATCTGCATGCCAGTTTGAACATGCACAGAATTGTTGAAGACTCAATACACTTGTGCTCTCTGAAAAAAAAAAATGCTCACGCGCGTCAGCAATGAACCCGTGTACAAACAATATAACGAATACTAGGAACTTGACCAAATGTTACCGACTATACCAAAGACTGTTTCATGTTACGCTTATATGCAAGCCCACGTAACCCAATGGGATCAATATGAGTTTTGTCATGAAACGGTCATGGATTATTTTTGGCATAGCCAGTAACATACGGTATAGTTTCCAGCCTTCGTGCATAGGTTTGTGCATGGGACCATTTCTAAAGCGCGTGAGGATTTTTTTCAGTGTACAAGGGTGACGGGTGCCCAATGCAGGCCGGTCTGGGGATAAATTTGTCTGTCAATGATACAGGGTGCACCCAAGTAAATAGTGCCAAAATCCGTCCGCCGAGCTCATGAATAAAAGTTAAACACTCAATATATTTTAAATTAGAGAGTTCTGAGAGCTATAGAAATGAAGGATTGAAGAAATATGTCACTAGACCTCCTGTCTGGACTCTGTGCTTCCATTTGTGACCATTTTTGATGCAATTGGGTGAGAAAGTGGGTCTATTTCAGCCGCTTTGCAGAGGGATGTTTTTTTGAAAATGGCTTCTTTGACTGGAGTGGTCCATACCGGTACCTTGTTTTAGGGGTGGTCAGCTGAGAATGAGTAGGCCTATATCTAAACAATTCAATGGTCACCCTACCATAAAATGAAAAGAAAATGAGAGGTGACATGTTCATCATAATTTTTCTGTGCAACTTGAACAGCTGTGAGAGTTCTGTCTATTTTTAAATGATTTTTGAAGTTGAAGGATTTAACACTGTTGTCTATGGGAGTTTATTTACTTGGGTGCAACCTATAACTCGGGCTGGGTATCCAGGGCCCAGTATGATGCAGGCGGGTCTATGGGGATAAATTTGGTCTCTCCCTGATACAACTCGGGCAGGGTATCCCTCGCCCAGTATGATGCAGGCCGGTCTGGGTATAAATTTATCTATCCCTGATACAACTCGGGCTGGGTATCCAGGGCCCAGTATTATGCAGGCCGGTCTGGGGATAAATTGTGTCTGTCCCTGATACAACTCGGGATGGGTAATTTAAATTTGTATGTCCATGATATAATTCGGGCGAGGTATCCCACGTCCAGTACGATACAGGCTCCGTGATCAACGCATCTGCATGCCAGTTTGAACATGCACAGAATTGTTGAAGACTCAATACACTTGTGCTCTCTGAAAAAAAAAAATGCTCACGCGCGTCAGCAATGAACCCGTGTACAAACAATATAACGAATACTAGGAACTTGACCGAATGTTACCGACTATACCAAAGACTGTTTCATGTTACGCTTATAGGCAAGCCCACGTAACCCAATGGGATCAATATGAGTTTTGTCATGAAACGGTCATTGATTATTTTTGGCATAGCCAGTAACATACGGTATAGTTTCCAGCCTTCGTGCATAGGTTTGTGCATGGGACCATTTCTAAAGCGCGTGAGGATTTTTTTCAGTGTACAAGGGTGACGGGTGCCCAATGCAGGCCGGTCTGGGGATAAATTTGTCTGTCAATGATACAGGGTGCACCCAAGTAAATAGTGCCAAAATCCGTCCGCCGAGCTCATGAATAAAAGTTAAACACTCAATATATTTTAAATTAGAGAGTTCTGAGAGCTATAGAAATGAAGGATTGAAGAAATATGTCACTAGACCTCCTGTCTGGACTCTGTGCTTCCATTTGTGACCATTTTTGATGCAATTGGGTGAGAAAGTGGGTCTATTTCAGCCGCTTTGCAGAGGGATGTTTTTTTGAAAATGGCTTCTTTGACTGGAGTGGTCCATACCGGTACCTTGTTTTAGGGGTGGTCAGCTGAGAATGAGTAGGCCTATATCTAAAAAATTCAATGGTCACCCTACCATAAAATGAAAAGAAAATGAGAGGTGACATGTTCATCATAATTTTTCTGTGCAACTTGAACAGCTGTGAGAGTTCTGTCTATTTTTAAATGATTTTTGAAGTTGAAGGATTTAACACTGTTGTCTATGGGAGTTTATTTACTTGGGTGCAACCTATAACTCGGGCTGGGTATCCAGGGCCCAGTATGATGCAGGCGGGTCTATGGGGATAAATTTGGTCTCTCCCTGATACAACTCGGGCAGGGTATCCCTCGCCCAGTATGATGCAGGCCGGTCTGGGTATAAATTTATCTATCCCTGATACAACTCGGGCTGGGTATCCAGGGCCCAGTATTATGCAGGCCGGTCTGGGGATAAATTGTGTCTGTCCCTGATACAACTCGGGATGGGTAATTTAAATTTGTATGTCCATGATATAATTCGGGCGAGGTATCCCACGCCCAGTACGATACAGGCTCCGTGATCAACGCATCTGCATGCCAGTTTAAACATGCACAGAATTGTTGAAGACTCAATACACTTGTGCTCTCTGAAAAAAAAAATGCTCACGCGCGTCAGCAATGAACCTGTGTACAAACAATATAACGAATACTAGGAACTTGACCGAATGTTACCGACTATACCAAAGACTGTTTCATGTTACGCTTATAGGCAAGCCCACGTAACCCAATGGGATCAATATGAGTTTTGTCATGAAACGGTCATTGATTATTTTTGGCATAGCCAGTAACATACGGTATAGTTTCCAGCCTTCGTGCATAGGTTTGTGCACGGGACCATTTCTAAAGCGCGTGAGGATTTTTTTCAGTGTACAAGGGTGACGGGTGCCCAATGCAGGCCGGTCTGGGGATAAATTTGTCTGTCAATGATACAGGGTGCACCCAAGTAAATAGTGCCAAAATCCGTCCGCCGAGCTCATGATTAAAAGTTAAACACTCAATATATTTTAAATTAGAGAGTTCTGAGAGCTATAGAAAAGAAGGATTGAAGAAATATGTCACTAGACCTCCTGTCTGGACTCTGTGCTTCCATTTGTGACCATTTTTGATGCAATTGGGTGAGAAAGTGGGTCTATTTCAGCCGCTTTGCAGAGGGATGTTTTTTTGAAAATGGCTTCTTTGACTGGAGTGGTCCATACCGGTACCTTGTTTTAGGGGTGGTCAGCTGAGAATGAGTAGGCCTATATCTAAAAAATTCAATGGTCACCCTACCATAAAATGAAAAGAAAATGAGAGGTGACATGTTCATCATAATTTTTCTGTGCAACTTGAACAGCTGTGAGAGTTCTGTCTATTTTTAAATGATTTTTGAAGTTGAAGGATTTAACACTGTTGTCTATGGGAGTTTATTTACTTGGGTGCAACCTATAACTCGGGCTGGGTATCCAGGGCCCAGTATGATGCAGGCGGGTCTATGGGGATAAATTTGGTCTCTCCCTGATACAACTCGGGCAGGGTATCCCTCGCCCAGTATGATGCAGGCCGGTCTGGGTATAAATTTATCTATCCCTGATACAACTCGGGCTGGGTATCCAGGGCCCAGTATTATGCAGGCCGGTCTGGGGATAAATTGTGTCTGTCCCTGATACAACTCGGGATGGGTAATTTAAATTTGTATGTCCATGATATAATTCGGGCGAGGTATCCCACGCCCAGTACGATACAGGCTCCGTGATCAACGCATCTGCATGCCAGTTTGAACATGCACAGAATTGTTGAAGACTCAATACACTTGTGCTCTCTGAAAAAAAAAAATGCTCACGCGCGTCAGCAATGAACCCGTGTACAAACAATATAACGAATACTAGGAACTTGACCGAATGTTACCGACTATACCAAAGACTGTTTCATGTTACGCTTATAGGCAAGCCCACGTAACCCAATGGGATCAATATGAGTTTTGTCATGAAACGGTCATTGATTATTTTTGGCATAGCCAGTAACATACGGTATAGTTTCCAGCCTTCGTGCATAGGTTTGTGCATGGGACCATTTCTAAAGCGCGTGAGGATTTTTTTCAGTGTACAAGGGTGACGGGTGCCCAATGCAGGCCGGTCTGGGGATAAATTTGTCTGTCAATGATACAGGGTGCACCCAAGTAAATAGTGCCAAAATCCGTCCGCCGAGCTCATGAATAAAAGTTAAACACTCAATATATTTTAAATTAGAGAGTTCTGAGAGCTATAGAAATGAAGGATTGAAGAAATATGTCACTAGACCTCCTGTCTGGACTCTGTGCTTCCCTTTGTGACCATTTTTGATGCAATTGGGTGAGAAAGTGGGTCTATTTCAGCCGCTTTGCAGAGGGATGTTTTTTTGAAAATGGCTTCTTTGACTGGAGTGGTCCATACCGGTACCTTGTTTTAGGGGTGGTCAGCTGAGAATGAGTAGGCCTATATCTAAAAAATTCAATGGTCACCCTACCATAAAATGAAAAGAAAATGAGAGGTGACATGTTCATCATAATTTTTCTGTGCAACTTGAACAGCTGTGAGAGTTCTGTCTATTTTTAAATGATTTTTGAAGTTGAAGGATTTAACACTGTTGTCTATGGGAGTTTATTTACTTGGGTGCAACCTATAACTCGGGCTGGGTATCCAGGGCCCAGTATGATGCAGGCGGGTCTATGGGGATAAATTTGGTCTCTCCCTGATACAACTCGGGCAGGGTATCCCTCGCCCAGTATGATGCAGGCCGGTCTGGGTATAAATTTATCTATCCCTGATACAACTCGGGCTGGGTATCCAGGGCCCAGTATTATGCAGGCCGGTCTGGGGATAAATTGTGTCTGTCCCTGATACAACTCGGGATGGGTAATTTAAATTCGTATGTCCATGATATAATTCGGGCGAGGTATCCCACGCCCAGTACGATACAGGCTCCGTGATCAACGCATCTGCATGCCAGTTTGAACATGCACAGAATTGTTGAAGACTCAATACACTTGTGCTCTCTGAAAAAAAAAATGCTCACGCGCGCCAGCAATGAACCCGTGTACAAACAATATAACGAATACTAGGAACTTGACCGAATGTTACCGACTATACCAAAGACAGTTTCATGTTACGCTTATAGGCAAGCCCACGTAACCCAATGGGATCAATATGAGTTTTGTCATGAAACGGTCATTGATTATTTTTGGCATAGCCAGTAACATACGGTATAGTTTCCAGCCTTCGTGCATAGGTTTGTGCATGGGACCATTTCTAAAGCGCGTGAGGATTTTTTTCAGTGTACAAGGGTGACGGGTGCCCAATGCAGGCCGGTCCGGGGATAAATTTGTCTGTCAATGATACAGGGTGCACCCAAGTAAATAGTGCCAAAATCCGTCCGCCGAGCTCATGAATAAAAGTTAAACACTCAATATATTTTAAATTAGAGAGTTCTGAGAGCTATAGAAATGAAGGATTGAAGAAATATGTCACTAGACCTCCTGTCTGGACTCTGTGCTTCCATTTGTGACCATTTTTGATGCAATTGGGTGAGAAAGTGGGTCTATTTCAGCCGCTTTGCAGAGGGATGTTTTTTTGAAAATGGCTTCTTTGACTGGAGTGGTCCATACCGGTACCTTGTTTTAGGGGTGGTCAGCTGAGAATGAGTAGGCCTATATCTAAAAAATTCAATGGTCACCCTACCATAAAATGAAAAGAAAATGAGAGGTGACATGTTCATCATAATTTTTCTGTGCAACTTGAACAGCTGTGAGAGTTCTGTCTATTTTTAAATGATTTTTGAAGTTGAAGGATTTAACACTGTTGTCTATGGGAGTTTATTTACTTGGGTGCAACCTATAACTCGGGCTGGGTATCCAGGGCCCAGTATGATGCAGGCGGGTCTATGGGGATAAATTTGGTCTCTCCCTGATACAACTCGGGCAGGGTATCCCTCGCCCAGTATGATGCAGGCCGGTCTGGGTATAAATTTATCTATCCCTGATACAACTCGGGCTGGGTATCCAGGGCCCAGTATTATGCAGGCCGGTCTGGGGATAAATTGTGTCTGTCCCTGATACAACTCGGGATGGGTAATTTAAATTTGTATGTCCATGATATAATTCGGGCGAGGTATCCCACGCCCAGTACGATACAGGCTCCGTGATCAACGCATCTGCATGCCAGTTTGAACATGCACAGAATTGTTGAAGACTCAATACACTTGTGCTCTCTGAAAAAAAAAAATGCTCACGCGCGTCAGCAATGAACCCGTGTACAAACAATATAACGAATACTAGGAACTTGACCGAATGTTACCGACTATACCAAAGACTGTTTCATGTTACGCTTATAGGCAAGCCCACGTAACCCAATGGGATCAATATGAGTTTTGTCATGAAACGGTCATTGATTATTTTTGGCATAGCCAGTAACATACGGTATAGTTTCCAGCCTTCGTGCATAGGTTTGTGCATGGGACCATTTCTAAAGCGCGTGAGGATTTTTTTCAGTGTACAAGGGTGACGGGTGCCCAATGCAGGCCGGTCTGGGGATAAATTTGTCTGTCAATGATACAGGGTGCACCCAAGTAAATAGTGCCAAAATCCGTCCGCCGAGCTCATGAATAAAAGTTAAACACTCAATATATTTTAAATTAGAGAGTTCTGAGAGCTATAGAAATGAAGGATTGAAGAAATATGTCACTAGACCTCCTGTCTGGACTCTGTGCTTCCCTTTGTGACCATTTTTGATGCAATTGGGTGAGAAAGTGGGTCTATTTCAGCCGCTTTGCAGAGGGATGTTTTTTTGAAAATGGCTTCTTTGACTGGAGTGGTCCATACCGGTACCTTGTTTTAGGGGTGGTCAGCTGAGAATGAGTAGGCCTATATCTAAAAAATTCAATGGTCACCCTACCATAAAATGAAAAGAAAATGAGAGGTGACATGTTCATCATAATTTTTCTGTGCAACTTGAACAGCTGTGAGAGTTCTGTCTATTTTTAAATGATTTTTGAAGTTGAAGGATTTAACACTGTTGTCTATGGGAGTTTATTTACTTGGGTGCAACCTATAACTCGGGCTGGGTATCCAGGGCCCAGTATGATGCAGGCGGGTCTATGGGGATAAATTTGGTCTCTCCCTGATACAACTCGGGCAGGGTATCCCTCGCCCAGTATGATGCAGGCCGGTCTGGGTATAAATTTATCTATCCCTGATACAACTCGGGCTGGGTATCCAGGGCCCAGTATTATGCAGGCCGGTCTGGGGATAAATTGTGTCTGTCCCTGATACAACTCGGGATGGGTAATTTAAATTTGTATGTCCATGATATAATTCGGGCGAGGTATCCCACGCCCAGTACGATACAGGCTCCGTGATCAACGCATCTGCATGCCAGTTTGAACATGCACAGAATTGTTGAAGACTCAATACACTTGTGCTCTCTGAAAAAAAAAAATGCTCACGCGCGTCAGCAATGAACCCGTGTACAAACAATATAACGAATACTAGGAACTTGACCGAATGTTACCGACTATACCAAAGACTGTTTCATGTTACGCTTATAGGCAAGCCCACGTAACCCAATGGGATCAATATGAGTTTTGTCATGAAACGGTCATTGATTATTTTTGGCATAGCCAGTAACATACGGTATAGTTTCCAGCCTTCGTGCATAGGTTTGTGCATGGGACCATTTCTAAAGCGCGTGAGGATTTTTTTCAGTGTACAAGGGTGACGGGTGCCCAATGCAGGCCGGTCTGGGGATAAATTTGTCTGTCAATGATACAGGGTGCACCCAAGTAAATAGTGCCAAAATCCGTCCGCCGAGCTCATGAATAAAAGTTAAACACTCAATATATTTTAAATTAGAGAGTTCTGAGAGCTATAGAAATGAAGGATTGAAGAAATATGTCACTAGACCTCCTGTCTGGACTCTGTGCTTCCCTTTGTGACCATTTTTGATGCAATTGGGTGAGAAAGTGGGTCTATTTCAGCCGCTTTGCAGAGGGATGTTTTTTGAAAATGGCTTCTTTGACTGGAGTGGTCCATACCGGTACCTTGTTTTAGGGGTGGTCAGCTGAGAATGAGTAGGCCTATATCTAAAAAATTCAATGGTCACCCTACCATAAAATGAAAAGAAAATGAGAGGTGACATGTTCATCATAATTTTTCTGTGCAACTTGAACAGCTGTGAGAGTTCTGTCTATTTTTAAATGATTTTTGAAGTTGAAGGATTTAACACTGTTGTCTATGGGAGTTTATTTACTTGGGTGCAACCTATAACTCGGGCTGGGTATCCAGGGCCCAGTATGATGCAGGCGGGTCTATGGGGATAAATTTGGTCTCTCCCTGATACAACTCGGGCTGGGTATCCCTCGCCCAGTATGATGCAGGCCGGTCTGGGTATAAATTTATCTATCCCTGATACAACTCGGGCTGGGTATCCAGGGCCCAGTATTATGCAGGCCGGTCTGGGGATAAATTGTGTCTGTCCCTGATACAACTCGGGATGGGTAATTTAAATTTGTATGTCCATGATATAATTCGGGCGAGGTATCCCACGCCCAGTACAATACAGGCTCCGTGATCAACGCATCTGCATGCCAGTTTGAACATGCACAGAATTGTTGAAGACTCAATACACTTGTGCTCTCTGAAAAAAAAAAATGCTCACGCGCGTCAGCAATGAACCCGTGTACAAACAATATAACGAATACTAGGAACTTGACCAAATGTTACCGACTATACCAAAGACTGTTTCATGTTACGCTTATATGCAAGCCCACGTAACCCAATGGGATCAATATGAGTTTTGTCATGAAACGGTCATGGATTATTTTTGGCATAGCCAGTAACATACGGTATAGTTTCCAGCCTTCGTGCATAGGTTTGTGCATGGGACCATTTCTAAAGCGCGTGAGGATTTTTTTCAGTGTACAAGGGTGACGGGTGCCCAATGCAGGCCGGTCTGGGGATAAATTTGTCTGTCAATGATACAGGGTGCACCCAAGTAAATAGTGCCAAAATCCGTCCGCCGAGCTCATGAATAAAAGTTAAACACTCAATATATTTTAAATTAGAGAGTTCTGAGAGCTATAGAAATGAAGGATTGAAGAAATATGTCACTAGACCTCCTGTCTGGACTCTGTGCTTCCATTTGTGACCATTTTTGATGCAATTGGGTGAGAAAGTGGGTCTATTTCAGCCGCTTTGCAGAGGGATGTTTTTTTGAAAATGGCTTCTTTGACTGGAGTGGTCCATACCGGTACCTTGTTTTAGGGGTGGTCAGCTGAGAATGAGTAGGCCTATATCTAAACAATTCAATGGTCACCCTACCATAAAATGAAAAGAAAATGAGAGGTGACATGTTCATCATAATTTTTCTGTGCAACTTGAACAGCTGTGAGAGTTCTGTCTATTTTTAAATGATTTTTGAAGTTGAAGGATTTAACACTGTTGTCTATGGGAGTTTATTTACTTGGGTGCAACCTATAACTCGGGCTGGGTATCCAGGGCCCAGTATGATGCAGGCGGGTCTATGGGGATAAATTTGGTCTCTCCCTGATACAACTCGGGCAGGGTATCCCTCGCCCAGTATGATGCAGGCCGGTCTGGGTATAAATTTATCTATCCCTGATACAACTCGGGCTGGGTATCCAGGGCCCAGTATTATGCAGGCCGGTCTGGGGATAAATTGTGTCTGTCCCTGATACAACTCGGGATGGGTAATTTAAATTTGTATGTCCATGATATAATTCGGGCGAGGTATCCCACGTCCAGTACGATACAGGCTCCGTGATCAACGCATCTGCATGCCAGTTTGAACATGCACAGAATTGTTGAAGACTCAATACACTTGTGCTCTCTGAAAAAAAAAATGCTCACGCGCGTCAGCAATGAACCCGTGTACAAACAATATAACGAATACTAGGAACTTGACCGAATGTTACCCACTATACCAAAGACTGTTTCATGTTACGCTTATAGGCAAGCCCACGTAACCCAATGGGATCAATATGAGTTTTGTCATGAAACGGTCATTGATTATTTTTGGCATAGCCAGTAACATACGGTATAGTTTCCAGCCTTCGTGCATAGGTTTGTGCATGGGACCATTTCTAAAGCGCGTGAGGATTTTTTTCAGTGTACAAGGGTGACGGGTGCCCAATGCAGGCCGGTCTGGGGATAAATTTGTCTGTCAATGATACAGGGTGCACCCAAGTAAATAGTGCCAAAATCCGTCCGCCGAGCTCATGAATAAAAGTTAAACACTCAATATATTTTAAATTAGAGAGTTCTGAGAGCTATAGAAATGAAGGATTGAAGAAATATGTCACTAGACCTCCTGTCTGGACTCTGTGCTTCCCTTTGTGACCATTTTTGATGCAATTGGGTGAGAAAGTGGGTCTATTTCAGCCGCTTTGCAGAGGGATGTTTTTTGAAAATGGCTTCTTTGACTGGAGTGGTCCATACCGGTACCTTGTTTTAGGGGTGGTCAGCTGAGAATGAGTAGGCCTATATCTAAAAAATTCAATGGTCACCCTACCATAAAATGAAAAGAAAATGAGAGGTGACATGTTCATCATAATTTTTCTGTGCAACTTGAACAGCTGTGAGAGTTCTGTCTATTTTTAAATGATTTTTGAAGTTGAAGGATTTAACACTGTTGTCTATGGGAGTTTATTTACTTGGGTGCAACCTATAACTCGGGCTGGGTATCCAGGGCCCAGTATGATGCAGGCGGGTCTATGGGGATAAATTTGGTCTCTCCCTGATACAACTCGGGCAGGGTATCCCTCGCCCAGTATGATGCAGGCCGGTCTGGGTATAAATTTATCTATCCCTGATACAACTCGGGCTGGGTATCCAGGGCCCAGTATTATGCAGGCCGGTCTGGGGATAAATTGTGTCTGTCCCTGATACAACTCGGGATGGGTAATTTAAATTTGTATGTCCATGATATAATTCGGGCGAGGTATCCCACGCCCAGTACGATACAGGCTCCGTGATCAACGCATCTGCATGCCAGTTTGAACATGCACAGAATTGTTGAAGACTCAATACACTTGTGCTCTCTGAAAAAAAAAAATGCTCACGCGCGTCAGCAATGAACCCGTGTACAAACAATATAACGAATACTAGGAACTTGACCAAATGTTACCGACTATACCAAAGACTGTTTCATGTTACGCTTATATGCAAGCCCACGTAACCCAATGGGATCAATATGAGTTTTGTCATGAAACGGTCATGGATTATTTTTGGCATAGCCAGTAACATACGGTATAGTTTCCAGCCTTCGTGCATAGGTTTGTGCATGGGACCATTTCTAAAGCGCGTGAGGATTTTTTTCAGTGTACAAGGGTGACGGGTGCCCAATGCAGGCCGGTCTGGGGATAAATTTGTCTGTCAATGATACAGGGTGCACCCAAGTAAATAGTGCCAAAATCCGTCCGCCGAGCTCATGAATAAAAGTTAAACACTCAATATATTTTAAATTAGAGAGTTCTGAGAGCTATAGAAATGAAG
This sequence comes from Astropecten irregularis, assembly GCA_963971285.1. NCBI lineage: Eukaryota > Metazoa > Echinodermata > Asteroidea > Paxillosida > Astropectinidae > Astropecten > Astropecten irregularis. The sequence continues at coordinate 19,396,497 of OZ020244.1, read as the reverse complement.
GATTGAAGAAATATGTCACTAGACCTCCTGTCTGGACTCTGTGCTTCCATTTGTGACCATTTTTGATGCAATTGGGTGAGAAAGTGGGTCTATTTCAGCCGCTTTGCAGAGGGATGTTTTTTTGAAAATGGCTTCTTTGACTGGAGTGGTCCATACCGGTACCTTGTTTTAGGGGTGGTCAGCTGAGAATGAGTAGGCCTATATCTAAACAATTCAATGGTCACCCTACCATAAAATGAAAAGAAAATGAGAGGTGACATGTTCATCATAATTTTTCTGTGCAACTTGAACAGCTGTGAGAGTTCTGTCTATTTTTAAATGATTTTTGAAGTTGAAGGATTTAACACTGTTGTCTATGGGAGTTTATTTACTTGGGTGCAACCTATAACTCGGGCTGGGTATCCAGGGCCCAGTATGATGCAGGCGGGTCTATGGGGATAAATTTGGTCTCTCCCTGATACAACTCGGGCAGGGTATCCCTCGCCCAGTATGATGCAGGCCGGTCTGGGTATAAATTTATCTATCCCTGATACAACTCGGGCTGGGTATCCAGGGCCCAGTATTATGCAGGCCGGTCTGGGGATAAATTGTGTCTGTCCCTGATACAACTCGGGATGGGTAATTTAAATTTGTATGTCCATGATATAATTCGGGCGAGGTATCCCACGTCCAGTACGATACAGGCTCCGTGATCAACGCATCTGCATGCCAGTTTGAACATGCACAGAATTGTTGAAGACTCAATACACTTGTGCTCTCTGAAAAAAAAAATGCTCACGCGCGTCAGCAATGAACCCGTGTACAAACAATATAACGAATACTAGGAACTTGACCGAATGTTACCCACTATACCAAAGACTGTTTCATGTTACGCTTATAGGCAAGCCCACGTAACCCAATGGGATCAATATGAGTTTTGTCATGAAACGGTCATTGATTATTTTTGGCATAGCCAGTAACATACGGTATAGTTTCCAGCCTTCGTGCATAGGTTTGTGCATGGGACCATTTCTAAAGCGCGTGAGGATTTTTTTCAGTGTACAAGGGTGACGGGTGCCCAATGCAGGCCGGTCTGGGGATAAATTTGTCTGTCAATGATACAGGGTGCACCCAAGTAAATAGTGCCAAAATCCGTCCGCCGAGCTCATGAATAAAAGTTAAACACTCAATATATTTTAAATTAGAGAGTTCTGAGAGCTATAGAAATGAAGGATTGAAGAAATATGTCACTAGACCTCCTGTCTGGACTCTGTGCTTCCCTTTGTGACCATTTTTGATGCAATTGGGTGAGAAAGTGGGTCTATTTCAGCCGCTTTGCAGAGGGATGTTTTTTTGAAAATGGCTTCTTTGACTGGAGTGGTCCATACCGGTACCTTGTTTTAGGGGTGGTCAGCTGAGAATGAGTAGGCCTATATCTAAACAATTCAATGGTCACCCTACCATAAAATGAAAAGAAAATGAGAGGTGACATGTTCATCATAATTTTTCTGTGCAACTTGAACAGCTGTGAGAGTTCTGTCTATTTTTAAATGATTTTTGAAGTTGAAGGATTTAACACTGTTGTCTATGGGAGTTTATTTACTTGGGTGCAACCTATAACTCGGGCTGGGTATCCAGGGCCCAGTATGATGCAGGCGGGTCTATGGGGATAAATTTGGTCTCTCCCTGATACAACTCGGGCAGGGTATCCCTCGCCCAGTATGATGCAGGCCGGTCTGGGTATAAATTTATCTATCCCTGATACAACTCGGGCTGGGTATCCAGGGCCCAGTATTATGCAGGCCGGTCTGGGGATAAATTGTGTCTGTCCCTGATACAACTCGGGATGGGTAATTTAAATTTGTATGTCCATGATATAATTCGGGCGAGGTATCCCACGTCCAGTACGATACAGGCTCCGTGATCAACGCATCTGCATGCCAGTTTGAACATGCACAGAATTGTTGAAGACTCAATACACTTGTGCTCTCTGAAAAAAAAAATGCTCACGCGCGTCAGCAATGAACCCGTGTACAAACAATATAACGAATACTAGGAACTTGACCGAATGTTACCCACTATACCAAAGACTGTTTCATGTTACGCTTATAGGCAAGCCCACGTAACCCAATGGGATCAATATGAGTTTTGTCATGAAACGGTCATTGATTATTTTTGGCATAGCCAGTAACATACGGTATAGTTTCCAGCCTTCGTGCATAGGTTTGTGCATGGGACCATTTCTAAAGCGCGTGAGGATTTTTTTCAGTGTACAAGGGTGACGGGTGCCCAATGCAGGCCGGTCTGGGGATAAATTTGTCTGTCAATGATACAGGGTGCACCCAAGTAAATAGTGCCAAAATCCGTCCGCCGAGCTCATGAATAAAAGTTAAACACTCAATATATTTTAAATTAGAGAGTTCTGAGAGCTATAGAAATGAAGGATTGAAGAAATATGTCACTAGACCTCCTGTCTGGACTCTGTGCTTCCCTTTGTGACCATTTTTGATGCAATTGGGTGAGAAAGTGGGTCTATTTCAGCCGCTTTGCAGAGGGATGTTTTTTTGAAAATGGCTTCTTTGACTGGAGTGGTCCATACCTGTACCTTGTTTTAGGGGTGGTCAGCTGAGAATGAGTAGGCCTATATCTAAAAAATTCAATGGTCACCCTACCATAAAATGAAAAGAAAATGAGAGGTGACATGTTCATCATAATTTTTCTGTGCAACTTGAACAGCTGTGAGAGTTCTGTCTATTTTTAAATGATTTTTGAAGTTGAAGGATTTAACACTGTTGTCTATGGGAGTTTATTTACTTGGGTGCAACCTATAACTCGGGCTGGGTATCCAGGGCCCAGTATGATGCAGGCGGGTCTATGGGGATAAATTTGGTCTCTCCCTGATACAACTCGGGCAGGGTATCCCTCGCCCAGTATGATGCAGGCCGGTCTGGGTATAAATTTATCTATCCCTGATACAACTCGGGCTGGGTATCCAGGGCCCAGTATTATGCAGGCCGGTCTGGGGATAAATTGTGTCTGTCCCTGATACAACTCGGGATGGGTAATTTAAATTTGTATGTCCATGATATAATTCGGGCGAGGTATCCCACGTCCAGTACGATACAGGCTCCGTGATCAACGCATCTGCATGCCAGTTTGAACATGCACAGAATTGTTGAAGACTCAATACACTTGTGCTCTCTGAAAAAAAAAATGCTCACGCGCGTCAGCAATGAACCCGTGTACAAACAATATAACGAATACTAGGAACTTGACCGAATGTTACCGACTATACCAAAGACTGTTTCATGTTACGCTTATAGGCAAGCCCACGTAACCCAATGGGATCAATATGAGTTTTGTCATGAAACGGTCATTGATTATTTTTGGCATAGCCAGTAACATACGGTATAGTTTCCAGCCTTCGTGCATAGGTTTGTGCATGGGACCATTTCTAAAGCGCGTGAGGATTTTTTTCAGTGTACAAGGGTGACGGGTGCCCAATGCAGGCCGGTCTGGGGATAAATTTGTCTGTCAATGATACAGGGTGCACCCAAGTAAATAGTGCCAAAATCCGTCCGCCGAGCTCATGAATAAAAGTTAAACACTCAATATATTTTAAATTAGAGAGTTCTGAGAGCTATAGAAATGAAGGATTGAAGAAATATGTCACTAGACCTCCTGTCTGGACTCTGTGCTTCCCTTTGTGACCATTTTTGATGCAATTGGGTGAGAAAGTGGGTCTATTTCAGCCGCTTTGCAGAGGGATGTTTTTTTGAAAATGGCTTCTTTGACTGGAGTGGTCCATACCGGTACCTTGTTTTAGGGGTGGTCAGCTGAGAATGAGTAGGCCTATATCTAAAAAATTCAATGGTCACCCTACCATAAAATGAAAAGAAAATGAGAGGTGACATGTTCATCATAATTTTTCTGTGCAACTTGAACAGCTGTGAGAGTTCTGTCTATTTTTAAATGATTTTTGAAGTTGAAGGATTTAACACTGTTGTCTATGGGAGTTTATTTACTTGGGTGCAACCTATAACTCGGGCTGGGTATCCAGGGCCCAGTATGATGCAGGCGGGTCTATGGGGATAAATTTGGTCTCTCCCTGATACAACTCGGGCAGGGTATCCCTCGCCCAGTATGATGCAGGCCGGTCTGGGTATAAATTTATCTATCCCTGATACAACTCGGGCTGGGTATCCAGGGCCCAGTATTATGCAGGCCGGTCTGGGGATAAATTGTGTCTGTCCCTGATACAACTCGGGATGGGTAATTTAAATTTGTATGTCCATGATATAATTCGGGCGAGGTATCCCACGCCCAGTACGATACAGGCTCCGTGATCAACGCATCTGCATGCCAGTTTGAACATGCACAGAATTGTTGAAGACTCAATACACTTGTGCTCTCTGAAAAAAAAAAATGCTCACGCGCGTCAGCAATGAACCCGTGTACAAACAATATAACGAATACTAGGAACTTGACCGAATGTTACCGACTATACCAAAGACTGTTTCATGTTACGCTTATAGGCAAGCCCACGTAACCCAATGGGATCAATATGAGTTTTGTCATGAAACGGTCATTGATTATTTTTGGCATAGCCAGTAACATACGGTATAGTTTCCAGCCTTCGTGCATAGGTTTGTGCATGGGACCATTTCTAAAGCGCGTGAGGATTTTTTTCAGTGTACAAGGGTGACGGGTGCCCAATGCAGGCCGGTCTGGGGATAAATTTGTCTGTCAATGATACAGGGTGCACCCAAGTAAATAGTGCCAAAATCCGTCCGCCGAGCTCATGAATAAAAGTTAAACACTCAATATATTTTAAATTAGAGAGTTCTGAGAGCTATAGAAATGAAGGATTGAAGAAATATGTCACTAGACCTCCTGTCTGGACTCTGTGCTTCCCTTTGTGACCATTTTTGATGCAATTGGGTGAGAAAGTGGGTCTATTTCAGCCGCTTTGCAGAGGGATGTTTTTTGAAAATGGCTTCTTTGACTGGAGTGGTCCATACCGGTACCTTGTTTTAGGGGTGGTCAGCTGAGAATGAGTAGGCCTATATCTAAAAAATTCAATGGTCACCCTACCATAAAATGAAAAGAAAATGAGAGGTGACATGTTCATCATAATTTTTCTGTGCAACTTGAACAGCTGTGAGAGTTCTGTCTATTTTTAAATGATTTTTGAAGTTGAAGGATTTAACACTGTTGTCTATGGGAGTTTATTTACTTGGGTGCAACCTATAACTCGGGCTGGGTATCCAGGGCCCAGTATGATGCAGGCGGGTCTATGGGGATAAATTTGGTCTCTCCCTGATACAACTCGGGCAGGGTATCCCTCGCCCAGTATGATGCAGGCCGGTCTGGGTATAAATTTATCTATCCCTGATACAACTCGGGCTGGGTATCCAGGGCCCAGTATTATGCAGGCCGGTCTGGGGATAAATTGTGTCTGTCCCTGATACAACTCGGGATGGGTAATTTAAATTTGTATGTCCATGATATAATTCGGGCGAGGTATCCCACGTCCAGTACGATACAGGCTCCGTGATCAACGCATCTGCATGCCAGTTTGAACATGCACAGAATTGTTGAAGACTCAATACACTTGTGCTCTCTGAAAAAAAAAATGCTCACGCGCGTCAGCAATGAACCCGTGTACAAACAATATAACGAATACTAGGAACTTGACCGAATGTTACCGACTATACCAAAGACTGTTTCATGTTACGCTTATAGGCAAGCCCACGTAACCCAATGGGATCAATATGAGTTTTGTCATGAAACGGTCATTGATTATTTTTGGCATAGCCAGTAACATACGGTATAGTTTCCAGCCTTCGTGCATAGGTTTGTGCATGGGACCATTTCTAAAGCGCGTGAGGATTTTTTTCAGTGTACAAGGGTGACGGGTGCCCAATGCAGGCCGGTCTGGGGATAAATTTGTCTGTCAATGATACAGGGTGCACCCAAGTAAATAGTGCCAAAATCCGTCCGCCGAGCTCATGAATAAAAGTTAAACACTCAATATATTTTAAATTAGAGAGTTCTGAGAGCTATAGAAATGAAGGATTGAAGAAATATGTCACTAGACCTCCTGTCTGGACTCTGTGCTTCCCTTTGTGACCATTTTTGATGCAATTGGGTGAGAAAGTGGGTCTATTTCAGCCGCTTTGCAGAGGGATGTTTTTTTGAAAATGGCTTCTTTGACTGGAGTGGTCCATACCGGTACCTTGTTTTAGGGGTGGTCAGCTGAGAATGAGTAGGCCTATATCTAAAAAATTCAATGGTCACCCTACCATAAAATGAAAAGAAAATGAGAGGTGACATGTTCATCATAATTTTTCTGTGCAACTTGAACAGCTGTGAGAGTTCTGTCTATTTTTAAATGATTTTTGAAGTTGAAGGATTTAACACTGTTGTCTATGGGAGTTTATTTACTTGGGTGCAACCTATAACTCGGGCTGGGTATCCAGGGCCCAGTATGATGCAGGCGGGTCTATGGGGATAAATTTGGTCTCTCCCTGATACAACTCGGGCAGGGTATCCCTCGCCCAGTATGATGCAGGCCGGTCTGGGTATAAATTTATCTATCCCTGATACAACTCGGGCTGGGTATCCAGGGCCCAGTATTATGCAGGCCGGTCTGGGGATAAATTGTGTCTGTCCCTGATACAACTCGGGATGGGTAATTTAAATTTGTATGTCCATGATATAATTCGGGCGAGGTATCCCACGCCCAGTACGATACAGGCTCCGTGATCAACGCATCTGCATGCCAGTTTGAACATGCACAGAATTGTTGAAGACTCAATACACTTGTGCTCTCTGAAAAAAAAAAATGCTCACGCGCGTCAGCAATGAACCCGTGTACAAACAATATAACGAATACTAGGAACTTGACCGAATGTTACCGACTATACCAAAGACTGTTTCATGTTACGCTTATAGGCAAGCCCACGTAACCCAATGGGATCAATATGAGTTTTGTCATGAAACGGTCATTGATTATTTTTGGCATAGCCAGTAACATACGGTATAGTTTCCAGCCTTCGTGCATAGGTTTGTGCATGGGACCATTTCTAAAGCGCGTGAGGATTTTTTTCAGTGTACAAGGGTGACGGGTGCCCAATGCAGGCCGGTCTGGGGATAAATTTGTCTGTCAATGATACAGGGTGCACCCAAGTAAATAGTGCCAAAATCCGTCCGCCGAGCTCATGAATAAAAGTTAAACACTCAATATATTTTAAATTAGAGAGTTCTGAGAGCTATAGAAATGAAGGATTGAAGAAATATGTCACTAGACCTCCTGTCTGGACTCTGTGCTTCCCTTTGTGACCATTTTTGATGCAATTGGGTGAGAAAGTGGGTCTATTTCAGCCGCTTTGCAGAGGGATGTTTTTTGAAAATGGCTTCTTTGACTGGAGTGGTCCATACCGGTACCTTGTTTTAGGGGTGGTCAGCTGAGAATGAGTAGGCCTATATCTAAAAAATTCAATGGTCACCCTACCATAAAATGAAAAGAAAATGAGAGGTGACATGTTCATCATAATTTTTCTGTGCAACTTGAACAGCTGTGAGAGTTCTGTCTATTTTTAAATGATTTTTGAAGTTGAAGGATTTAACACTGTTGTCTATGGGAGTTTATTTACTTGGGTGCAACCTATAACTCGGGCTGGGTATCCAGGGCCCAGTATGATGCAGGCGGGTCTATGGGGATAAATTTGGTCTCTCCCTGATACAACTCGGGCAGGGTATCCCTCGCCCAGTATGATGCAGGCCGGTCTGGGTATAAATTTATCTATCCCTGATACAACTCGGGCTGGGTATCCAGGGCCCAGTATTATGCAGGCCGGTCTGGGGATAAATTGTGTCTGTCCCTGATACAACTCGGGATGGGTAATTTAAATTTGTATGTCCATGATATAATTCGGGCGAGGTATCCCACGCCCAGTACGATACAGGCTCCGTGATCAACGCATCTGCATGCCAGTTTGAACATGCACAGAATTGTTGAAGACTCAATACACTTGTGCTCTCTGAAAAAAAAAAATGCTCACGCGCGTCAGCAATGAACCCGTGTACAAACAATATAACGAATACTAGGAACTTGACCAAATGTTACCGACTATACCAAAGACTGTTTCATGTTACGCTTATATGCAAGCCCACGTAACCCAATGGGATCAATATGAGTTTTGTCATGAAACGGTCATGGATTATTTTTGGCATAGCCAGTAACATACGGTATAGTTTCCAGCCTTCGTGCATAGGTTTGTGCATGGGACCATTTCTAAAGCGCGTGAGGATTTTTTTCAGTGTACAAGGGTGACGGGTGCCCAATGCAGGCCGGTCTGGGGATAAATTTGTCTGTCAATGATACAGGGTGCACCCAAGTAAATAGTGCCAAAATCCGTCCGCCGAGCTCATGAATAAAAGTTAAACACTCAATATATTTTAAATTAGAGAGTTCTGAGAGCTATAGAAATGAAGGATTGAAGAAATATGTCACTAGACCTCCTGTCTGGACTCTGTGCTTCCATTTGTGACCATTTTTGATGCAATTGGGTGAGAAAGTGGGTCTATTTCAGCCGCTTTGCAGAGGGATGTTTTTTTGAAAATGGCTTCTTTGACTGGAGTGGTCCATACCGGTACCTTGTTTTAGGGGTGGTCAGCTGAGAATGAGTAGGCCTATATCTAAACAATTCAATGGTCACCCTACCATAAAATGAAAAGAAAATGAGAGGTGACATGTTCATCATAATTTTTCTGTGCAACTTGAACAGCTGTGAGAGTTCTGTCTATTTTTAAATGATTTTTGAAGTTGAAGGATTTAACACTGTTGTCTATGGGAGTTTATTTACTTGGGTGCAACCTATAACTCGGGCTGGGTATCCAGGGCCCAGTATGATGCAGGCGGGTCTATGGGGATAAATTTGGTCTCTCCCTGATACAACTCGGGCAGGGTATCCCTCGCCCAGTATGATGCAGGCCGGTCTGGGTATAAATTTATCTATCCCTGATACAACTCGGGCTGGGTATCCAGGGCCCAGTATTATGCAGGCCGGTCTGGGGATAAATTGTGTCTGTCCCTGATACAACTCGGGATGGGTAATTTAAATTTGTATGTCCATGATATAATTCGGGCGAGGTATCCCACGCCCAGTACGATACAGGCTCCGTGATCAACGCATCTGCATGCCAGTTTGAACATGCACAGAATTGTTGAAGACTCAATACACTTGTGCTCTCTGAAAAAAAAAATGCTCACGCGCGTCAGCAATGAACCCGTGTACAAACAATATAACGAATACTAGGAACTTGACCGAATGTTACCCACTATACCAAAGACTGTTTCATGTTACGCTTATAGGCAAGCCCACGTAACCCAATGGGATCAATATGAGTTTTGTCATGAAACGGTCATTGATTATTTTTGGCATAGCCAGTAACATACGGTATAGTTTCCAGCCTTCGTGCATAGGTTTGTGCATGGGACCATTTCTAAAGCGCGTGAGGATTTTTTTCAGTGTACAAGGGTGACGGGTGCCCAATGCAGGCCGGTCTGGGGATAAATTTGTCTGTCAATGATACAGGGTGCACCCAAGTAAATAGTGCCAAAATCCGTCCGCCGAGCTCATGAATAAAAGTTAAACACTCAATATATTTTAAATTAGAGAGTTCTGAGAGCTATAGAAATGAAGGATTGAAGAAATATGTCACTAGACCTCCTGTCTGGACTCTGTGCTTCCCTTTGTGACCATTTTTGATGCAATTGGGTGAGAAAGTGGGTCTATTTCAGCCGCTTTGCAGAGGGATGTTTTTTTGAAAATGGCTTCTTTGACTGGAGTGGTCCATACCGGTACCTTGTTTTAGGGGTGGTCAGCTGAGAATGAGTAGGCCTATATCTAAAAAATTCAATGGTCACCCTACCATAAAATGAAAAGAAAATGAGAGGTGACATGTTCATCATAATTTTTCTGTGCAACTTGAACAGCTGTGAGAGTTCTGTCTATTTTTAAATGATTTTTGAAGTTGAAGGATTTAACACTGTTGTCTATGGGAGTTTATTTACTTGGGTGCAACCTATAACTCGGGCTGGGTATCCAGGGCCCAGTATGATGCAGGCGGGTCTATGGGGATAAATTTGGTCTCTCCCTGATACAACTCGGGCAGGGTATCCCTCGCCCAGTATGATGCAGGCCGGTCTGGGTATAAATTTATCTATCCCTGATACAACTCGGGCTGGGTATCCAGGGCCCAGTATTATGCAGGCCGGTCTGGGGATAAATTGTGTCTGTCCCTGATACAACTCGGGATGGGTAATTTAAATTTGTATGTCCATGATATAATTCGGGCGAGGTATCCCACGTCCAGTACGATACAGGCTCCGTGATCAACGCATCTGCATGCCAGTTTGAACATGCACAGAATTGTTGAAGACTCAATACACTTGTGCTCTCTGAAAAAAAAAATGCTCACGCGCGTCAGCAATGAACCCGTGTACAAACAATATAACGAATACTAGGAACTTGACCGAATGTTACCGACTATACCAAAGACTGTTTCATGTTACGCTTATAGGCAAGCCCACGTAACCCAATGGGATCAATATGAGTTTTGTCATGAAACGGTCATTGATTATTTTTGGCATAGCCAGTAACATACGGTATAGTTTCCAGCCTTCGTGCATAGGTTTGTGCATGGGACCATTTCTAAAGCGCGTGAGGATTTTTTTCAGTGTACAAGGGTGACGGGTGCCCAATGCAGGCCGGTCTGGGGATAAATTTGTCTGTCAATGATACAGGGTGCACCCAAGTAAATAGTGCCAAAATCCGTCCGCCGAGCTCATGAATAAAAGTTAAACACTCAATATATTTTAAATTAGAGAGTTCTGAGAGCTATAGAAATGAAGGATTGAAGAAATATGTCACCAGACCTCCTGTCTGGACTCTGTGCTTCCATTTGTGACCATTTTTGATGCAATTGGGTGAGAAAGTGGGTCTATTTCAGCCGCTTTGCAGAGGGATGTTTTTTTGAAAATGGCTTCTTTGACTGGAGTGGTCCATACCGGTACCTTGTTTTAGGGGTGGTCAGCTGAGAATGAGTAGGCCTATATCTAAAAAATTCAATGGTCACCCTACCATAAAATGAAAAGAAAATGAGAGGTGACATGTTCATCATAATTTTTCTGTGCAACTTGAACAGCTGTGAGAGTTCTGTCTATTTTTAAATGATTTTTGAAGTTGAAGGATTTAACACTGTTGTCTATGGGAGTTTATTTACTTGGGTGCAACCTATAACTCGGGCTGGGTATCCAGGGCCCAGTATGATGCAGGCGGGTCTATGGGGATAAATTTGGTCTCTCCCTGATACAACTCGGGCAGGGTATCCCTCGCCCAGTATGATGCAGGCCGGTCTGGGTATAAATTTATCTATCCCTGATACAACTCGGGCTGGGTATCCAGGGCCCAGTATTATGCAGGCCGGTCTGGGGATAAATTGTGTCTGTCCCTGATACAACTCGGGATGGGTAATTTAAATTTTTATGTCCATGATATAATTCGGGCGAGGTATCCCACGCCCAGTACGATACAGGCTCCGTGATCAACGCATCTGCATGCCAGTTTGAACATGCACAGAATTGTTGAAGACTCAATACACTTGTGCTCTCTGAAAAAAAAAATGCTCACGCGCGTCAGCAATGAACCCGTGTACAAACAATATAACGAATACTAGGAACTTGACCGAATGTTACCGACTATACCAAAGACTGTTTCATGTTACGCTTATAGGCAAGCCCACGTAATCCAATGGGATCAATATGAGTTTTGTCATGAAACGGTCATTGATTATTTTTGGCATAGCCAGTAACATACGGGATAGTTTCCAGCCTTCGTGCATAGGTTTGTGCATGGGACCATTTCTAAAGCGCGTGAGGATTTTTTTCAGTGTACAAGGGTGACGGGTGCCCAATGCAGGCCGGTCTGGGGATAAATTTGTCTGTCAATGATACAGGGTGCACCCAAGTAAATAGTGCCAAAATCCGTCCGCCGAGCTCATGAATAAAAGTTAAACACTCAATATATTTTAAATTAGAGAGTTCTGAGAGCTATAGAAATGAAGGATTGAAGAAATATGTCACTAGACCTCCTGTCTGGACTCTGTGCTTCCATTGGTGACCATTTTTGATGCAATTGGGTGAGAAAGTGGGTCTATTTCAGCCGCTTTGCAGAGGGATGTTTTTTTGAAAATGGCTTCTTTGACTGGAGTGGTCCATACCGGTACCTTGTTTTAGGGGTGGTCAGCTGAGAATGAGTAGGCCTATATCTAAAAAATTCAATGGTCACCCTACCATAAAATGAAAAGAAAATGAGAGGTGACATGTTCATCATAATTTTTCTGTGCAACTTGAACAGCTGTGAGAGTTCTGTCTATTTTTAAATGATTTTTGAAGTTGAAGGATTTAACACTGTTGTCTATGGGAGTTTATTTACTTGGGTGCAACCTATAACTCGGGCTGGGTATCCAGGGCCCAGTATGATGCAGGCGGGTCTATGGGGATAAATTTGGTCTCTCCCTGATACAACTCGGGCAGGGTATCCCTCGCCCAGTATGATGCAGGCCGGTCTGGGTATAAATTTATCTATCCCTGATACAACTCGGGCTGGGTATCCAGGGCCCAGTATTATGCAGGCCGGTCTGGGGATAAATTGTGTCTGTCCCTGATACAACTCGGGATGGGTAATTTAAATTTGTATGTCCATGATATAATTCGGGCGAGGTATCCCACGCCCAGTACGATACAGGCTCCGTGATCAACGCATCTGCATGCCAGTTTGAACATGCACAGAATTGTTGAAGACTCAATACACTTGTGCTCTCTGAAAAAAAAAATGCTCACGCGCGTCAGCAATGAACCCGTGTACAAACAATATAACGAATACTAGGAACTTGACCGAATGTTACCGACTATACCAAAGACTGTTTCATGTTACGCTTATAGGCAAGCCCACGTAACCCAATGGGATCAATATGAGTTTTGTCATGAAACGGTCATTGATTATTTTTGGCATAGCCAGTAACATACGGTATAGTTTCCAGCCTTCGTGCATAGGTTTGTGCATGGGACCATTTCTAAAGCGCGTGAGGATTTTTTTCAGTGTACAAGGGTGACGGGTGCCCAATGCAGGCCGGTCTGGGGATAAATTTGTCTGTCAATGATACAGGGTGCACCCAAGTAAATAGTGCCAAAATCCGTCCGCCGAGCTCATGAATAAAAGTTAAACACTCAATATATTTTAAATTAGAGAGTTCTGAGAGCTATAGAAATGAAGGATTGAAGAAATATGTCACTAGACCTCCTGTCTGGACTCTGTGCTTCCATTTGTGACCATTTTTGATGCAATTGGGTGAGAAAGTGGGTCTATTTCAGCCGCTTTGCAGAGGGATGTTTTTTTGAAAATGGCTTCTTTGACTGGAGTGGTCCATACCGGTACCTTGTTTTAGGGGTGGTCAGCTGAGAATGAGTAGGCCTATATCTAAAAAATTCAATGGTCACCCTACCATAAAATGAAAAGAAAATGAGAGGTGACATGTTCATCATAATTTTTCTGTGCAACTTGAACAGCTGTGAGAGTTCTGTCTATTTTTAAATGATTTTTGAAGTTGAAGGATTTAACACTGTTGTCTATGGGAGTTTATTTACTTGGGTGCAACCTATAACTCGGGCTGGGTATCCAGGGCCCAGTATGATGCAGGCGGGTCTATGGGGATAAATTTGGTCTCTCCCTGATACAACCCGGGCAGGGTATCCCTCGCCCAGTATGATGCAGGCCGGTCTGGGTATAAATTTATCTATCCCTGATACAACTCGGGCTGGGTATCCAGGGCCCAGTATTATGCAGGCCGGTCTGGGGATAAATTGTGTCTGTCCCTGATACAACTCGGGATGGGTAATTTAAATTTGTATGTCCATGATATAATTCGGGCGAGGTATCCCACGTCCAGTACGATACAGGCTCCGTGATCAACGCATCTGCATGCCAGTTTGAACATGCACAGAATTGTTGAAGACTCAATACACTTGTGCTCTCTGAAAAAAAAAATGCTCACGCGCGTCAGCAATGAACCCGTGTACAAACAATATAACGAATACTAGGAACTTGACAGAATGTTACCCACTATACCAAAGACTGTTTCATGTTACGCTTATAGGCAAGCCCACGTAACCCAATGGGATCAATATGAGTTTTGTCATGAAACGGTCATTGATTATTTTTGGCATAGCCAGTAACATACGGTATAGTTTCCAGCCTTCGTGCATAGGTTTGTGCATGGGACCATTTCTAAAGCGCGTGAGGATTTTTTTCAGTGTACAAGGGTGACGGGTGCCCAATGCAGGCCGGTCTGGGGATAAATTTGTCTGTCAATGATACAGGGTGCACCCAAGTAAATAGTGCCAAAATCCGTCCGCCGAGCTCATGAATAAAAGTTAAACACTCAATATATTTTAAATTAGAGAGTTCTGAGAGCTATAGAAATGAAGGATTGAAGAAATATGTCACTAGACCTCCTGTCTGGACTCTGTGCTTCCCTTTGTGACCATTTTTGATGCAATTGGGTGAGAAAGTGGGTCTATTTCAGCCGCTTTGCAGAGGGATGTTTTTTTGAAAATGGCTTCTTTGACTGGAGTGGTCCATACCGGTACCTTGTTTTAGGGGTGGTCAGCTGAGAATGAGTAGGCCTATATCTAAAAAATTCAATGGTCACCCTACCATAAAATGAAAAGAAAATGAGAGGTGACATGTTCATCATAATTTTTCTGTGCAACTTGAACAGCTGTGAGAGTTCTGTCTATTTTTAAATGATTTTTGAAGTTGAAGGATTTAACACTGTTGTCTATGGGAGTTTATTTACTTGGGTGCAACCTATAACTCGGGCTGGGTATCCAGGGCCCAGTATGATGCAGGCGGGTCTATGGGGATAAATTTGGTCTCTCCCTGATACAACTCGGGCAGGGTATCCCTCGCCCAGTATGATGCAGGCCGGTCTGGGTATAAATTTATCTATCCCTGATACAACTCGGGCTGGGTATCCAGGGCCCAGTATTATGCAGGCCGGTCTGGGGATAAATTGTGTCTGTCCCTGATACAACTCGGGATGGGTAATTTAAATTTGTATGTCCATGATATAATTCGGGCGAGGTATCCCACGTCCAGTACGATACAGGCTCCGTGATCAACGCATCTGCATGCCAGTTTGAACATGCACAGAATTGTTGAAGACTCAATACACTTGTGCTCTCTGAAAAAAAAAATGCTCACGCGCGTCAGCAATGAACCCGTGTACAAACAATATAACGAATACTAGGAACTTGACCGAATGTTACCGACTATACCAAAGACTGTTTCATGTTACGCTTATAGGCAAGCCCACGTAACCCAATGGGATCAATATGAGTTTTGTCATGAAACGGTCATTGATTATTTTTGGCATAGCCAGTAACATACGGTATAGTTTCCAGCCTTCGTGCATAGGTTTGTGCATGGGACCATTTCTAAAGCGCGTGAGGATTTTTTTTCAGTGTACAAGGGTGACGGGTGCCCAATGCAGGCCGGTCTGGGGATAAATTTGTCTGTCAATGATACAGGGTGCACCCAAGTAAATAGTGCCAAAATCCGTCCGCCGAGCTCATGAATAAAAGTTAAACACTCAATATATTTTAAATTAGAGAGTTCTGAGAGCTATAGAAATGAAGGATTGAAGAAATATGTCACCAGACCTCCTGTCTGGACTCTGTGCTTCCATTTGTGACCATTTTTGATGCAATTGGGTGAGAAAGTGGGTCTATTTCAGCCGCTTTGCAGAGGGATGTTTTTTTGAAAATGGCTTCTTTGACTGGAGTGGTCCATACCGGTACCTTGTTTTAGGGGTGGTCAGCTGAGAATGAGTAGGCCTATATCTAAAAAATTCAATGGTCACCCTACCATAAAATGAAAAGAAAATGAGAGGTGACATGTTCATCATAATTTTTCTGTGCAACTTGAACAGCTGTGAGAGTTCTGTCTATTTTTAAATGATTTTTGAAGTTGAAGGATTTAACACTGTTGTCTATGGGAGTTTATTTACTTGGGTGCAACCTATAACTCGGGCTGGGTATCCAGGGCCCAGTATGATGCAGGCGGGTCTATGGGGATAAATTTGGTCTCTCCCTGATACAACTCGGGCAGGGTATCCCTCGCCCAGTATGATGCAGGCCGGTCTGGGTATAAATTTATCTATCCCTGATACAACTCGGGCTGGGTATCCAGGGCCCAGTATTATGCAGGCCGGTCTGGGGATAAATTGTGTCTGTCCCTGATACAACTCGGGATGGGTAATTTAAATTTTTATGTCCATGATATAATTCGGGCGAGGTATCCCACGCCCAGTACGATACAGGCTCCGTGATCAACGCATCTGCATGCCAGTTTGAACATGCACAGAATTGTTGAAGACTCAACACACTTGTGCTCTCTGAAAAAAAAAATGCTCACGCGCGTCAGCAATGAACCCGTGTACAAACAATATAACGAATACTAGGAACTTGACCGAATGTTACCGACTATACCAAAGACTGTTTCATGTTACGCTTATAGGCAAGCCCACGTAATCCAATGGGATCAATATGAGTTTTGTCATGAAACGGTCATTGATTATTTTTGGCATAGCCAGTAACATACGGGATAGTTTCCAGCCTTCGTGCATAGGTTTGTGCATGGGACCATTTCTAAAGCGCGTGAGGATTTTTTTCAGTGTACAAGGGTGACGGGTGCCCAATGCAGGCCGGTCTGGGGATAAATTTGTCTGTCAATGATACAGGGTGCACCCAAGTAAATAGTGCCAAAATCCGTCCGCCGAGCTCATGAATAAAAGTTAAACACTCAATATATTTTAAATTAGAGAGTTCTGAGAGCTATAGAAATGAAGGATTGAAGAAATATGTCACTAGACCTCCTGTCTGGACTCTGTGCTTCCATTGGTGACCATTTTTGATGCAATTGGGTGAGAAAGTGGGTCTATTTCAGCCGCTTTGCAGAGGGATGTTTTTTTGAAAATGGCTTCTTTGACTGGAGTGGTCCATACCGGTACCTTGTTTTAGGGGTGGTCAGCTGAGAATGAGTAGGCCTATATCTAAAAAATTCAATGGTCACCCTACCATAAAATGAAAAGAAAATGAGAGGTGACATGTTCATCATAATTTTTCTGTGCAACTTGAACAGCTGTGAGAGTTCTGTCTATTTTTAAATGATTTTTGAAGTTGAAGGATTTAACACTGTTGTCTATGGGAGTTTATTTACTTGGGTGCAACCTATAACTCGGGCTGGGTATCCAGGGCCCAGTATGATGCAGGCGGGTCTATGGGGATAAATTTGGTCTCTCCCTGATACAACTCGGGCAGGGTATCCCTCGCCCAGTATGATGCAGGCCGGTCTGGGTATAAATTTATCTATCCCTGATACAACTCGGGCTGGGTATCCAGGGCCCAGTATTATGCAGGCCGGTCTGGGGATAAATTGTGTCTGTCCCTGATACAACTCGGGATGGGTAATTTAAATTTGTATGTCCATGATATAATTCGGGCGAGGTATCCCACGCCCAGTACGATACAGGCTCCGTGATCAACGCATCTGCATGCCAGTTTGAACATGCACAGAATTGTTGAAGACTCAATACACTTGTGCTCTCTGAAAAAAAAAATGCTCACGCGCGTCAGCAATGAACCCGTGTACAAACAATATAACGAATACTAGGAACTTGACCGAATGTTACCGACTATACCAAAGACTGTTTCATGTTACGCTTATAGGCAAGCCCACGTAACCCAATGGGATCAATATGAGTTTTGTCATGAAACGGTCATTGATTATTTTTGGCATAGCCAGTAACATACGGTATAGTTTCCAGCCTTCGTGCATAGGTTTGTGCATGGGACCATTTCTAAAGCGCGTGAGGATTTTTTTCAGTGTACAAGGGTGACGGGTGCCCAATGCAGGCCGGTCTGGGGATAAATTTGTCTGTCAATGATACAGGGTGCACCCAAGTAAATAGTGCCAAAATCCGTCCGCCGAGCTCATGAATAAAAGTTAAACACTCAATATATTTTAAATTAGAGAGTTCTGAGAGCTATAGAAATGAAGGATTGAAGAAATATGTCACTAGACCTCCTGTCTGGACTCTGTGCTTCCATTTGTGACCATTTTTGATGCAATTGGGTGAGAAAGTGGGTCTATTTCAGCCGCTTTGCAGAGGGATGTTTTTTTGAAAATGGCTTCTTTGACTGGAGTGGTCCATACCGGTACCTTGTTTTAGGGGTGGTCAGCTGAGAATGAGTAGGCCTATATCTAAAAAATTCAATGGTCACCCTACCATAAAATGAAAAGAAAATGAGAGGTGACATGTTCATCATAATTTTTCTGTGCAACTTGAACAGCTGTGAGAGTTCTGTCTATTTTTAAATGATTTTTGAAGTTGAAGGATTTAACACTGTTGTCTATGGGAGTTTATTTACTTGGGTGCAACCTATAACTCGGGCTGGGTATCCAGGGCCCAGTATGATGCAGGCGGGTCTATGGGGATAAATTTGGTCTCTCCCTGATACAACTCGGGCAGGGTATCCCTCGCCCAGTATGATGCAGGCCGGTCTGGGTATAAATTTATCTATCCCTGATACAACTCGGGCTGGGTATCCAGGGCCCAGTATTATGCAGGCCGGTCTGGGGATAAATTGTGTCTGTCCCTGATACAACTCGGGATGGGTAATTTAAATTTGTATGTCCATGATATAATTCGGGCGAGGTATCCCACGCCCAGTACGATACAGGCTCCGTGATCAACGCATCTGCATGCCAGTTTGAACATGCACAGAATTGTTGAAGACTCAATACACTTGTGCTCTCTGAAAAAAAAAATGCTCACGCGCGTCAGCAATGAACCCGTGTACAAACAATATAACGAATACTAGGAACTTGACCGAATGTTACCGACTATACCAAAGACTGTTTCATGTTACGCTTATAGGCAAGCCCACGTAACCCAATGGGATCAATATGAGTTTTGTCATGAAACGGTCATTGATTATTTTTGGCATAGCCAGTAACATACGGTATAGTTTCCAGCCTTCGTGCATAGGTTTGTGCATGGGACCATTTCTAAAGCGCGTGAGGATTTTTTTCAGTGTACAAGGGTGACGGGTGCCCAATGCAGGCCGGTCTGGGGATAAATTTGTCTGTCAATGATACAGGGTGCACCCAAGTAAATAGTGCCAAAATCCGTCCGCCGAGCTCATGAATAAAAGTTAAACACTCAATATATTTTAAATTAGAGAGTTCTGAGAGCTATAGAAATGAAGGATTGAAGAAATATGTCACTAGACCTCCTGTCTGGACTCTGTGCTTCCATTTGTGACCATTTTTGATGCAATTGGGTGAGAAAGTGGGTCTATTTCAGCCGCTTTGCAGAGGGATGTTTTTTTGAAAATGGCTTCTTTGACTGGAGTGGTCCATACCGGTACCTTGTTTTAGGGGTGGTCAGCTGAGAATGAGTAGGCCTATATCTAAAAAATTCAATGGTCACCCTACCATAAAATGAAAAGAAAATGAGAGGTGACATGTTCATCATAATTTTTATGTGCAACTTGAACAGCTGTGAGAGTTCTGTCTATTTTTAAATGATTTTTGAAGTTGAAGGATTTAACACTGTTGTCTATGGGAGTTTATTTACTTGGGTGCAACCTATAACTCGGGCTGGGTATCCAGGGCCCAGTATGATGCAGGCGGGTCTATGGGGATAAATTTGGTCTCTCCCTGATACAACTCGGGCAGGGTATCCCTCGCCCAGTATGATGCAGGCCGGTCTGGGTATAAATTTATCTATCCCTGATACAACTCGGGCTGGGTATCCAGGGCCCAGTATTATGCAGGCCGGTCTGGGGATAAATTGTGTCTGTCCCTGATACAACTCGGGATGGGTAATTTAAATTTGTATGTCCATGATATAATTCGGGCGAGGTATCCCACGCCCAGTACGATACAGGCTCCGTGATCAACGCATCTGCATGCCAGTTTGAACATGCACAGAATTGTTGAAGACTCAACACACTTGTGCTCTCTGAAAAAAAAAATGCTCACGCGCGTCAGCAATGAACCCGTGTACAAACAATATAACGAATACTAGGAACTTGACCGAATGTTACCGACTATTCCCAAAGACTGTTTCATGTTACGCTTATAGGCAAGCCCACGTAATCCAATGGGATCAATATGAGTTTTGTCATGAAACGGTCATTGATTATTTTTGGCATAGCCAGTAACATACGGGATAGTTTCCAGCCTTCGTGCATAGGTTTGTGCATGGGACCATTTCTAAAGCGCGTGAGGATTTTTTTCAGTGTACAAGGGTGACGGGTGCCCAATGCAGGCCGGTCTGGGGATAAATTTGTCTGTCAATGATACAGGGTGCACCCAAGTAAATAGTGCCAAAATCCGTCCGCCGAGCTCATGAATAAAAGTTAAACACTCAATATATTTTAAATTAGAGAGTTCTGAGAGCTATAGAAATGAAGGATTGAAGAAATATGTCACTAGACCTCCTGTCTGGACTCTGTGCTTCCATTGGTGACCATTTTTGATGCAATTGGGTGAGAAAGTGGGTCTATTTCAGCCGCTTTGCAGAGGGATGTTTTTTTGAAAATGGCTTCTTTGACTGGAGTGGTCCATACCGGTACCTTGTTTTAGGGGTGGTCAGCTGAGAATGAGTAGGCCTATATCTAAAAAATTCAATGGTCACCCTACCATAAAATGAAAAGAAAATGAGAGGTGACATGTTCATCATAATTTTTCTGTGCAACTTGAACAGCTGTGAGAGTTCTGTCTATTTTTAAATGATTTTTGAAGTTGAAGGATTTAACACTGTTGTCTATGGGAGTTTATTTACTTGGGTGCAACCTATAACTCGGGCTGGGTATCCAGGGCCCAGTATGATGCAGGCGGGTCTATGGGGATAAATTTGGTCTCTCCCTGATACAACTCGGGCAGGGTATCCCTCGCCCAGTATGATGCAGGCCGGTCTGGGTATAAATTTATCTATCCCTGATACAACTCGGGCTGGGTATCCAGGGCCCAGTATTATGCAGGCCGGTCTGGGGATAAATTGTGTCTGTCCCTGATACAACTCGGGATGGGTAATTTAAATTTGTATGTCCATGATATAATTCGGGCGAGGTATCCCACGCCCAGTACGATACAGGCTCCGTGATCAACGCATCTGCATGCCAGTTTGAACATGCACAGAATTGTTGAAGACTCAATACACTTGTGCTCTCTGAAAAAAAAAATGCTCACACGCGTCAGCAATGAACCCGTGTACAAACAATATAACGAATACTAGGAACTTGACCGAATGTTACCGACTATACCAAAGACTGTTTCATGTTACGCTTATAGGCAAGCCCACGTAACCCAATGGGATCAATATGAGTTTTGTCATGAAACGGTCATTGATTATTTTTGGCATAGCCAGTAACATACGGTATAGTTTCCAGCCTTCGTGCATAGGTTTGTGCATGGGACCATTTCTAAAGCGCGTGAGGATTTTTTTCAGTGTACAAGGGTGACGGGTGCCCAATGCAGGCCGGTCTGGGGATAAATTTGTCTGTCAATGATACAGGGTGCACCCAAGTAAATAGTGCCAAAATCCGTCCGCCGAGCTCATGAATAAAAGTTAAACACTCAATATATTTTAAATTAGAGAGTTCTGAGAGCTATAGAAATGAAGGATTGAAGAAATATGTCACTAGACCTCCTGTCTGGACTCTGTGCTTCCATTTGTGACCATTTTTGATGCAATTGGGTGAGAAAGTGGGTCTATTTCAGCCGCTTTGCAGAGGGATGTTTTTTTGAAAATGGCTTCTTTGACTGGAGTGGTCCATACCGGTACCTTGTTTTAGGGGTGGTCAGCTGAGAATGAGTAGGCCTATATCTAAAAAATTCAATGGTCACCCTACCATAAAATGAAAAGAAAATGAGAGGTGACATGTTCATCATAATTTTTCTGTGCAACTTGAACAGCTGTGAGAGTTCTGTCTATTTTTAAATGATTTTTGAAGTTGAAGGATTTAACACTGTTGTCTATGGGAGTTTATTTACTTGGGTGCAACCTATAACTCGGGCTGGGTATCCAGGGCCCAGTATGATGCAGGCGGGTCTATGGGGATAAATTTGGTCTCTCCCTGATACAACTCGGGCAGGGTATCCCTCGCCCAGTATGATGCAGGCCGGTCTGGGTATAAATTTATCTATCCCTGATACAACTCGGGCTGGGTATCCAGGGCCCAGTATTATGCAGGCCGGTCTGGGGATAAATTGTGTCTGTCCCTGATACAACTCGGGATGGGTAATTTAAATTTGTATGTCCATGATATAATTCGGGCGAGGTATCCCACGCCCAGTACGATACAGGCTCCGTGATCAACGCATCTGCATGCCAGTTTGAGCATGCACAGAATTGTTGAAGACTCAATACACTTGTGCTCTCTGAAAAAAAAAAATGCTCACGCGCGTCAGCAATGAACCCGTGTACAAACAATATAACGAATACTAGGAACTTGACCAAATGTTACCGACTATACCAAAGACTGTTTCATGTTACGCTTATATGCAAGCCCACGTTACCCAATGGGATCAATATGAGTTTTGTCATGAAACGGTCATGGATTATTTTTGGCATAGCCAGTAACATACGGTATAGTTTCCAGCCTTCGTGCATAGGTTTGTGCATGGGACCATTTCTAAAGCGCGTGAGGATTTTTTTCAGTGTACAAGGGTGACGGGTGCCCAATGCAGGCCGGTCTGGGGATAAATTTGTCTGTCAATGATACAGGGTGCACCCAAGTAAATAGTGCCAAAATCCGTCCGCCGAGCTCATGAATAAAAGTTAAACACTCAATATATTTTAAATTAGAGAGTTCTGAGAGCTATAGAAATGAAGGATTGAAGAAATATGTCACTAGACCTCCTGTCTGGACTCTGTGCTTCCATTTGTGACCATTTTTGATGCAATTGGGTGAGAAAGTGGGTCTATTTCAGCCGCTTTGCAGAGGGATGTTTTTTTGAAAATGGCTTCTTTGACTGGAGTGGTCCATACCGGTACCTTGTTTTAGGGGTGGTCAGCTGAGAATGAGTAGGCCTATATCTAAAAAATTCAATGGTCACCCTACCATAAAATGAAAAGAAAATGAGAGGTGACATGTTCATCATAATTTTTCTGTGCAACTTGAACAGCTGTGAGAGTTCTGTCTATTTTTAAATGATTTTTGAAGTTGAAGGATTTAACACTGTTGTCTATGGGAGTTTATTTACTTGGGTGCAACCTATAACTCGGGCTGGGTATCCAGGGCCCAGTATGATGCAGGCGGGTCTATGGGGATAAATTTGGTCTCTCCCTGATACAACTCGGGCAGGGTATCCCTCGCCCAGTATGATGCAGGCCGGTCTGGGTATAAATTTATCTATCCCTGATACAACTCGGGCTGGGTATCCAGGGCCCAGTATTATGCAGGCCGGTCTGGGGATAAATTGTGTCTGTCCCTGATACAACTCGGGATGGGTAATTTAAATTTGTATGTCCATGATATAATTCGGGCGAGGTATCCCACGTCCAGTACGATACAGGCTCCGTGATCAACGCATCTGCATGCCAGTTTGAACATGCACAGAATTGTTGAAGACTCAATACCTTTGTGCTCTCTGAAAAAAAAAATGCTCACGCGCGTCAGCAATGAACCCGTGTACAAACAATATAACGAATACTAGGAACTTGACCGAATGTTACCCACTATACCAAAGACTGTTTCATGTTACGCTTATAGGCAAGCCCACGTAACCCAATGGGATCAATATGAGTTTTGTCATGAAACGGTCATTGATTATTTTTGGCATAGCCAGTAACATACGGGATAGTTTCCAGCCTTCGTGCATAGGTTTGTGCATGGGACCATTTCTAAAGCGCGTGAGGATTTTTTTCAGTGTACAAGGGTGACGGGTGCCCAATGCAGGCCGGTCTGGGGATAAATTTGTCTGTCAATGATACAGGGTGCACCCAAGTAAATAGTGCCAAAATCCGTCCGCCGAGCTCATGAATAAAAGTTAAACACTCAATATATTTTAAATTAGAGAGTTCTGAGAGCTATAGAAATGAAGGATTGAAGAAATATGTCACTAGACCTCCTGTCTGGACTCTGTGCTTCCATTGGTGACCATTTTTGATGCAATTGGGTGAGAAAGTGGGTCTATTTCAGCCGCTTTGCAGAGGGATGTTTTTTTGAAAATGGCTTCTTTGACTGGAGTGGTCCATACCGGTACCTTGTTTTAGGGGTGGTCAGCTGAGAATGAGTAGGCCTATATCTAAAAAATTCAATGGTCACCCTACCATAAAATGAAAAGAAAATGAGAGGTGACATGTTCATCATAATTTTTCTGTGCAACTTGAACAGCTGTGAGAGTTCTGTCTATTTTTAAATGATTTTTGAAGTTGAAGGATTTAACACTGTTGTCTATGGGAGTTTATTTACTTGGGTGCAACCTATAACTCGGGCTGGGTATCCAGGGCCCAGTATGATGCAGGCGGGTCTATGGGGATAAATTTGGTCTCTCCCTGATACAACTCGGGCAGGGTATCCCTCGCCCAGTATGATGCAGGCCGGTCTGGGTATAAATTTATCTATCCCTGATACAACTCGGGCTGGGTATCCAGGGCCCAGTATTATGCAGGCCGGTCTGGGGATAAATTGTGTCTGTCCCTGATACAACTCGGGATGGGTAATTTAAATTTGTATGTCCATGATATAATTCGGGCGAGGTATCCCACGCCCAGTACGATACAGGCTCCGTGATCAACGCATCTGCATGCCAGTTTGAACATGCACAGAATTGTTGAAGACTCAATACACTTGTGCTCTCTGAAAAAAAAAATGCTCACGCGCGTCAGCAATGAACCCGTGTACAAACAATATAACGAATACTAGGAACTTGACCGAATGTTACCGACTATACCAAAGACTGTTTCATGTTACGCTTATAGGCAAGCCCACGTAACCCAATGGGATCAATATGAGTTTTGTCATGAAACGGTCATTGATTATTTTTGGCATAGCCAGTAACATACGGTATAGTTTCCAGCCTTCGTGCATAGGTTTGTGCATGGGACCATTTCTAAAGCGCGTGAGGATTTTTTTCAGTGTACAAGGGTGACGGGTGCCCAATGCAGGCCGGTCTGGGGATAAATTTGTCTGTCAATGATACAGGGTGCACCCAAGTAAATAGTGCCAAAATCCGTCCGCCGAGCTCATGAATAAAAGTTAAACACTCAATATATTTTAAATTAGAGAGTTCTGAGAGCTATAGAAATGAAGGATTGAAGAAATATGTCACTAGACCTCCTGTCTGGACTCTGTGCTTCCATTTGTGACCATTTTTGATGCAATTGGGTGAGAAAGTGGGTCTATTTCAGCCGCTTTGCAGAGGGATGTTTTTTTGAAAATGGCTTCTTTGACTGGAGTGGTCCATACCGGTACCTTGTTTTAGGGGTGGTCAGCTGAGAATGAGTAGGCCTATATCTAAAAAATTCAATGGTCACCCTACCATAAAATGAAAAGAAAATGAGAGGTGACATGTTCATCATAATTTTTCTGTGCAACTTGAACAGCTGTGAGAGTTCTGTCTATTTTTAAATGATTTTTGAAGTTGAAGGATTTAACACTGTTGTCTATGGGAGTTTATTTACTTGGGTGCAACCTATAACTCGGGCTGGGTATCCAGGGCCCAGTATGATGCAGGCGGGTCTATGGGGATAAATTTGGTCTCTCCCTGATACAACTCGGGCAGGGTATCCCTCGCCCAGTATGATGCAGGCCGGTCTGGGTATAAATTTATCTATCCCTGATACAACTCGGGCTGGGTATCCAGGGCCCAGTATTATGCAGGCCGGTCTGGGGATAAATTGTGTCTGTCCCTGATACAACTCGGGATGGGTAATTTAAATTTGTATGTCCATGATATAATTCGGGCGAGGTATCCCACGCCCAGTACGATACAGGCTCCGTGATCAACGCATCTGCATGCCAGTTTGAACATGCACAGAATTGTTGAAGACTCAATACACTTGTGCTCTCTGAAAAAAAAAATGCTCACGCGCGTCAGCAATGAACCCGTGTACAAACAATATAACGAATACTAGGAACTTGACCGAATGTTACCGACTATACCAAAGACTGTTTCATGTTACGCTTATAGGCAAGCCCACGTAACCCAATGGGATCAATATGAGTTTTGTCATGAAACGGTCATTGATTATTTTTGGCATAGCCAGTAACATACGGTATAGTTTCCAGCCTTCGTGCATAGGTTTGTGCATGGGACCATTTCTAAAGCGCGTGAGGATTTTTTTCAGTGTACAAGGGTGACGGGTGCCCAATGCAGGCCGGTCTGGGGATAAATTTGTCTGTCAATGATACAGGGTGCACCCAAGTAAATAGTGCCAAAATCCGTCCGCCGAGCTCATGAATAAAAGTTAAACACTCAATATATTTTAAATTAGAGAGTTCTGAGAGCTATAGAAATGAAGGATTGAAGAAATATGTCACTAGACCTCCTGTCTGGACTCTGTGCTTCCATTTGTGACCATTTTTGATGCAATTGGGTGAGAAAGTGGGTCTATTTCAGCCGCTTTGCAGAGGGATGTTTTTTTGAAAATGGCTTCTTTGACTGGAGTGGTCCATACCGGTACCTTGTTTTAGGGGTGGTCAGCTGAGAATGAGTAGGCCTATATCTAAAAAATTCAATGGTCACCCTACCATAAAATGAAAAGAAAATGAGAGGTGACATGTTCATCATAATTTTTCTGTGCAACTTGAACAGCTGTGAGAGTTCTGTCTATTTTTAAATGATTTTTGAAGTTGAAGGATTTAACACTGTTGTCTATGGGAGTTTATTTACTTGGGTGCAACCTATAACTCGGGCTGGGTATCCAGGGCCCAGTATGATGCAGGCGGGTCTATGGGGATAAATTTGGTCTCTCCCTGATACAACTCGGGCAGGGTATCCCTCGCCCAGTATGATGCAGGCCGGTCTGGGTATAAATTTATCTATCCCTGATACAACTCGGGCTGGGTATCCAGGGCCCAGTATTATGCAGGCCGGTCTGGGGATAAATTGTGTCTGTCCCTGATACAACTCGGGATGGGTAATTTAAATTTGTATGTCCATGATATAATTCGGGCGAGGTATCCCACGCCCAGTACGATACAGGCTCCGTGATCAACGCATCTGCATGCCAGTTTGAACATGCACAGAATTGTTGAAGACTCAATACACTTGTGCTCTCTGAAAAAAAAAATGCTCACGCGCGTCAGCAATGAACCCGTGTACAAACAATATAACGAATACTAGGAACTTGACCGAATGTTACCGACTATACCAAAGACTGTTTCATGTTACGCTTATAGGCAAGCCCACGTAACCCAATGGGATCAATATGAGTTTTGTCATGAAACGGTCATTGATTATTTTTGGCATAGCCAGTAACATACGGTATAGTTTCCAGCCTTCGTGCATAGGTTTGTGCATGGGACCATTTCTAAAGCGCGTGAGGATTTTTTTCAGTGTACAAGGGTGACGGGTGCCCAATGCAGGCCGGTCTGGGGATAAATTTGTCTGTCAATGATACAGGGTGCACCCAAGTAAATAGTGCCAAAATCCGTCCGCCGAGCTCATGAATAAAAGTTAAACACTCAATATATTTTAAATTAGAGAGTTCTGAGAGCTATAGAAATGAAGGATTGAAGAAATATGTCACTAGACCTCCTGTCTGGACTCTGTGCTTCCATTTGTGACCATTTTTGATGCAATTGGGTGAGAAAGTGGGTCTATTTCAGCCGCTTTGCAGAGGGATGTTTTTTTGAAAATGGCTTCTTTGACTGGAGTGGTCCATACCGGTACCTTGTTTTAGGGGTGGTCAGCTGAGAATGAGTAGGCCTATATCTAAAAAATTCAATAGTCACCCTACCATAAAATGAAAAGAAAATGAGAGGTGACATGTTCATCATAATTTTTCTGTGCAACTTGAACAGCTGTGAGAGTTCTGTCTATTTTTAAATGATTTTTGAAGTTGAAGGATTTAACACTGTTGTCTATGGGAGTTTATTTACTTGGGTGCAACCTATAA
The DNA here is from genome assembly GCA_963971285.1 of Astropecten irregularis. Lineage (NCBI taxonomy): Eukaryota > Metazoa > Echinodermata > Asteroidea > Paxillosida > Astropectinidae > Astropecten > Astropecten irregularis. Next base: position 19,368,252 of record OZ020244.1, on the reverse strand, counting down.
CTCGGGCTGGGTATCCAGGGCCCAGTATGATGCAGGCGGGTCTATGGGGATAAATTTGGTCTCTCCCTGATACAACTCGGGCAGGGTATCCCTCGCCCAGTATGATGCAGGCCGGTCTGGGTATAAATTTATCTATCCCTGATACAACTCGGGCTGGGTATCCAGGGCCCAGTATTATGCAGGCCGGTCTGGGGATAAATTGTGTCTGTCCCTGATACAACTCGGGATGGGTAATTTAAATTTGTATGTCCATGATATAATTCTGGCGAGGTATCCCACGCCCAGTACGATACAGGCTCCGTGATCAACGCATCTGCATGCCAGTTTGAACATGCACAGAATTGTTGAAGACTCAATACACTTGTGCTCTCTGAAAAAAAAAATGCTCACGCGCGTCAGCAATGAACCCGTGTACAAACAATATAACGAATACTAGGAACTTGACCGAATGTTACCGACTATACCAAAGACTGTTTCATGTTACGCTTATAGGCAAGCCCACGTAACCCAATGGGATCAATATGAGTTTTGTCATGAAACGGTCATTGATTATTTTTGGCATAGCCAGTAACATACGGTATAGTTTCCAGCCTTCGTGCATAGGTTTGTGCATGGGACCATTTCTAAAGCGCGTGAGGATTTTTTTCAGTGTACAAGGGTGACGGGTGCCCAATGCAGGCCGGTCTGGGGATAAATTTGTCTGTCAATGATACAGGGTGCACCCAAGTAAATAGTGCCAAAATCCGTCCGCCGAGCTCATGAATAAAAGTTAAACACTCAATATATTTTAAATTAGAGAGTTCTGAGAGCTATAGAAATGAAGGATTGAAGAAATATGTCACTAGACCTCCTGTCTGGACTCTGTGCTTCCATTTGTGACCATTTTTGATGCAATTGGGTGAGAAAGTGGGTCTATTTCAGCCGCTTTGCAGAGGGATGTTTTTTTGAAAATGGCTTCTTTGACTGGAGTGGTCCATACCGGTACCTTGTTTTAGGGGTGGTCAGCTGAGAATGAGTAGGCCTATATCTAAAAAATTCAATAGTCACCCTACCATAAAATGAAAAGAAAATGAGAGGTGACATGTTCATCATAATTTTTCTGTGCAACTTGAACAGCTGTGAGAGTTCTGTCTATTTTTAAATGATTTTTGAAGTTGAAGGATTTAACACTGTTGTCTATGGGAGTTTATTTACTTGGGTGCAACCTATAACTCGGGCTGGGTATCCAGGGCCCAGTATGATGCAGGCGGGTCTATGGGGATAAATTTGGTCTCTCCCTGATACAACTCGGGCAGGGTATCCCTCGCCCAGTATGATGCAGGCCGGTCTGGGTATAAATTTATCTATCCCTGATACAACTCGGGCTGGGTATCCAGGGCCCAGTATTATGCAGGCCGGTCTGGGGATAAATTGTGTCTGTCCCTGATACAACTCGGGATGGGTAATTTAAATTTGTATGTCCATGATATAATTCGGGCGAGGTATCCCACGCCCAGTACGATACAGGCTCCGTGATCAACGCATCTGCATGCCAGTTTGAACATGCACAGAATTGTTGAAGACTCAATACACTTGTGCTCTCTGAAAAAAAAAATGCTCACGCGCGTCAGCAATGAACCCGTGTACAAACAATATAACGAATACTAGGAACTTGACCGAATGTTACCGACTATACCAAAGACTGTTTCATGTTACGCTTATAGGCAAGCCCACGTAACCCAATGGGATCAATATGAGTTTTGTCATGAAACGGTCATTGATTATTTTTGGCATAGCCAGTAACATACGGTATAGTTTCCAGCCTTCGTGCATAGGTTTGTGCATGGGACCATTTCTAAAGCGCGTGAGGATTTTTTTCAGTGTACAAGGGTGACGGGTGCCCAATGCAGGCCGGTCTGGGGATAAATTTGTCTGTCAATGATACAGGGTGCACCCAAGTAAATAGTGCCAAAATCCGTCCGCCGAGCTCATGAATAAAAGTTAAACACTCAATATATTTTAAATTAGAGAGTTCTGAGAGCTATAGAAATGAAAGATTGAAGAAATATATCACTAGACCTCCTGTCTGGACTCTGTGCTTCCATTTGTGACCATTTTTGATGCAATTGGGTGAGAAAGTGGGTCTATTTCAGCCGCTTTGCAGAGGGATGTTTTTTTGAAAATGGCTTCTTTGACTGGAGTGGTCCATACCGGTACCTTGTTTTAGGGGTGGTCAGCTGAGAATGAGTAGGCCTATATCTAAAAAATTCAATGGTCACCCTACCATAAAATGAAAAGAAAATGAGAGGTGACATGTTCATCATAATTTTTCTGTGCAACTTGAACAGCTGTGAGAGTTCTGTCTATTTTTAAATGATTTTTGAAGTTGAAGGATTTAACACTGTTGTCTATGGGAGTTTATTTACTTGGGTGCAACCTATAACTCGGGCTGGGTATCCAGGGCCCAGTATGATGCAGGCGGGTCTATGGGGATAAATTTGGTCTCTCCCTGATACAACTCGGGCAGGGTATCCCTCGCCCAGTATGATGCAGGCCGGTCTGGGTATAAATTTATCTATCCCTGATACAACTCGGGCTGGGTATCCAGGGCCCAGTATTATGCAGGCCGGTCTGGGGATAAATTGTGTCTGTCCCTGATACAACTCGGGATGGGTAATTTAAATTTGTATGTCCATGATATAATTCGGGCGAGGTATCCCACGCCCAGTACGATACAGGCTCCGTGATCAACGCATCTGCATGCCAGTTTGAACATGCACAGAATTGTTGAAGACTCAATACACTTGTGCTCTCTGGAAAAAAAAATGCTCACGCGCGTCAGCAATGAACCCGTGTACAAACAATATAACGAATACTAGGAACTTGACCGAATGTTACCGACTATACCAAAGACTGTTTCATGTTACGCTTATAGGCAAGCCCATGTAACCCAATGGGATCAATATGAGTTTTGTCATGAAACGGTCATTGATTATTTTTGGCATAGCCAGTAACATACGGTATAGTTTCCAGCCTTCGTGCATAGGTTTGTGCATGGGACCATTTCTAAAGCGCGTGAGGATTTTTTTCAGTGTACAAGGGTGACGGGTGCCCAATGCAGGCCGGTCTGGGGATAAATTTGTCTGTCAATGATACAGGGTGCACCCAAGTAAATAGTGCCAAAATCCGTCCGCCGAGCTCATGAATAAAAGTTAAACACTCAATATATTTTAAATTAGAGAGTTCTGAGAGCTATAGAAACGAAGGATTGAAGAAATATGTCACTAGACCTCCTGTCTGGACTCTGTGCTTCCATTTGTGACCATTTTTGATGCAATTGGGTGAGAAAGTGGGTCTATTTCAGCCGCTTTGCAGAGGGATGTTTTTTTGAAAATGGCTTCTTTGACTGGAGTGGTCCATACCGGTACCTTGTTTTAGGGGTGGTCAGCTGAGAATGAGTAGGCCTATATCTAAAAAATTCAATAGTCACCCTACCATAAAATGAAAAGAAAATGAGAGGTGACATGTTCATCATAATTTTTCTGTGCAACTTGAACAGCTGTGAGAGTTCTGTCTATTTTTAAATGATTTTTGAAGTTGAAGGATTTAACACTGTTGTCTATGGGAGTTTATTTACTTGGGTGCAACCTATAACTCGGGCTGGGTATCCAGGGCCCAGTATGATGCAGGCGGGTCTATGGGGATAAATTTGGTCTCTCCCTGATACAACTCGGGCAGGGTATCCCTCGCCCAGTATGATGCAGGCCGGTCTGGGTATAAATTTATCTATCCCTGATACAACTCGGGCTGGGTATCCAGGGCCCAGTATTATGCAGGCCGGTCTGGGGATAAATTGTGTCTGTCCCTGATACAACTCGGGATGGGTAATTTAAATTTGTATGTCCATGATATAATTCGGGCGAGGTATCCCACGCCCAGTACGATACAGGCTCCGTGATCAACGCATCTGCATGCCAGTTTGAACATGCACAGAATTGTTGAAGACTCAATACACTTGTGCTCTCTGAAAAAAAAAGATGCTCACGCGCGTCAGCAATGAACCCGTGTACAAACAATATAACGAATACTAGGAACTTGACCGAATGTTACCGACTATACCAAAGACTGTTTCATTTTACGCTTATAGGCAAGCCCACGTAACCCAATGGGATCAATATGAGTTTTGTCATGAAACGGTCATTGATTATTTTTGGCATAGCCAGTAACATATACGGTATAGTTTCCAGCCTTCGTGCATAGGTTTGTGCATGGGACCATTTCTAAAGCGCGTGAGGATTTTTTTCAGTGTACAAGGGTGACGGGTGCCCAATGCAGGCCGGTCTGGGGATAAATTTGTCTGTCAATGATACAGGGTGCACCCAAGTAAATAGTGCCAAAATCCGTCCGCCGAGCTCATGAATAAAAGTTAAACACTCAATATATTTTAAATTAGAGAGTTCTGAGAGCTATAGAAATGAAAGATTGAAGAAATATATCACTAGACCTCCTGTCTGGACTCTGTGCTTCCATTTGTGACCATTTTTGATGCAATTGGGTGAGAAAGTGGGTCTATTTCAGCCGCTTTGCAGAGGGATGTTTTTTTGAAAATGGCTTCTTTGACTGGAGTGGTCCATACCGGTACCTTGTTTTAGGGGTGGTCAGCTGAGAATGAGTAGGCCTATATCTAAAAAATTCAATGGTCACCCTACCATAAAATGAAAAGAAAATGAGAGGTGACATGTTCATCATAATTTTTCTGTGCAACTTGAACAGCTGTGAGAGTTCTGTCTATTTTTAAATGATTTTTGAAGTTGAAGGATTTAACACTGTTGTCTATGGGAGTTTATTTACTTGGGTGCAACCTATAACTCGGGCTGGGTATCCAGGGCCCAGTATGATGCAGGCGGGTCTATGGGGATAAATTTGGTCTCTCCCTGATACAACTCGGGCAGGGTATCCCTCGCCCAGTATGATGCAGGCCGGTCTGGGTATAAATTTATCTATCCCTGATACAACTCGGGCTGGGTATCCAGGGCCCAGTATTATGCAGGCCGGTCTGGGGATAAATTGTGTCTGTCCCTGATACAACTCGGGATGGGTAATTTAAATTTGTATGTCCATGATATAATTCGGGCGAGGTATCCCACGCCCAGTACGATACAGGCTCCGTGATCAACGCATCTGCATGCCAGTTTGAACATGCACAGAATTGTTGAAGACTCAATACACTTGTGCTCTCTGAAAAAAAAAATGCTCACGCGCGTCAGCAATGAACCCGTGTACAAACAATATAACGAATACTAGGAACTTGACCGAATGTTACCGACTATACCAAAGACTGTTTCATGTTACGCTTATAGGCAAGCCCACGTAACCCAATGGGATCAATATGAGTTTTGTCATGAAACGGTCATTGATTATTTTTGGCATAGCCAGTAACATACGGTATAGTTTCCAGCCTTCGTGCATAGGTTTGTGCATGGGACCATTTCTAAAGCGCGTGAGGATTTTTTTCAGTGTACAAGGGTGACGGGTGCCCAATGCAGGCCGGTCTGGGGATAAATTTGTCTGTCAATGATACAGGGTGCACCCAAGTAAATAGTGCCAAAATCCGTCCGCCGAGCTCATGAATAAAAGTTAAACACTCAATATATTTTAAATTTGAGAGTTCTGAGAGCTATAGAAATGAAAGATTGAAGAAATATATCACTAGACCTCCTGTCTGGACTCTGTGCTTCCATTTGTGACCATTTTTGATGCAATTGGGTGAGAAAGTGGGTCTATTTCAGCCGCTTTGCAGAGGGATGTTTTTTTGAAAATGGCTTCTTTGACTGGAGTGGTCCATACCGGTACCTTGTTTTAGGGGTGGTCAGCTGAGAATGAGTAGGCCTATATCTAAAAAATTCAATGGTCACCCTACCATAAAATGAAAAGAAAATGAGAGGTGACATGTTCATCATAATTTTTCTGTGCAACTTGAACAGCTGTGAGAGTTCTGTCTATTTTTAAATGATTTTTGAAGTTGAAGGATTTAACACTGTTGTCTATGGGAGTTTATTTACTTGGGTGCAACCTATAACTCGGGCTGGGTATCCAGGGCCCAGTATGATGCAGGCGGGTCTATGGGGATAAATTTGGTCTCTCCCTGATACAACTCGGGCAGGGTATCCCTCGCCCAGTATGATGCAGGCCGGTCTGGGTATAAATTTATCTATCCCTGATACAACTCGGGCTGGGTATCCAGGGCCCAGTATTATGCAGGCCGGTCTGGGGATAAATTGTGTCTGTCCCTGATACAACTCGGGATGGGTAATTTAAATTTGTATGTCCATGATATAATTCGGGCGAGGTATCCCACGCCCAGTACGATACAGGCTCCGTGATCAACGCATCTGCATGCCAGTTTGAACATGCACAGAATTGTTGAAGACTCAATACACTTGTGCTCTCTGAAAAAAAAAATGCTCACGCGCGTCAGCAATGAACCCGTGTACAAACAATATAACGAATACTAGGAACTTGACCGAATGTTACCGACTATACCAAAGACTGTTTCATGTTACGCTTATAGGCAAGCCCATGTAACCCAATGGGATCAATATGAGTTTTGTCATGAAACGGTCATTGATTATTTTTGGCATAGCCAGTAACATACGGTATAGTTTCCAGCCTTCGTGCATAGGTTTGTGCATGGGACCATTTCTAAAGCGCGTGAGGATTTTTTTCAGTGTACAAGGGTGACGGGTGCCCAATGCAGGCCGGTCTGGGGATAAATTTGTCTGTCAATGATACAGGGTGCACCCAAGTAAATAGTGCCAAAATCCGTCCGCCGAGCTCATGAATAAAAGTTAAACACTCAATATATTTTAAATTAGAGAGTTCTGAGAGCTATAGAAATGAAGGATTGAAGAAATATGTCACTAGACCTCCTGTCTGGACTCTGTGCTTCCATTTGTGACCATTTTTGATGCAATTGGGTGAGAAAGTGGGTCTATTTCAGCCGCTTTGCAGAGGGATGTTTTTTTGAAAATGGCTTCTTTGACTGGAGTGGTCCATACCGGTACCTTGTTTTAGGGGTGGTCAGCTGAGAATGAGTAGGCCTATATCTAAAAAATTCAATAGTCACCCTACCATAAAATGAAAAGAAAATGAGAGGTGACATGTTCATCATAATTTTTCTGTGCAACTTGAACAGCTGTGAGAGTTCTGTCTATTTTTAAATGATTTTTGAAGTTGAAGGATTTAACACTGTTGTCTATGGGAGTTTATTTACTTGGGTGCAACCTATAACTCGGGCTGGGTATCCAGGGCCCAGTATGATGCAGGCGGGTCTATGGGGATAAATTTGGTCTCTCCCTGATACAACTCGGGCAGGGTATCCCTCGCCCAGTATGATGCAGGCCGGTCTGGGTATAAATTTATCTATCCCTGATACAACTCGGGCTGGGTATCCAGGGCCCAGTATTAAGCAGGCCGGTCTGGGGATAAATTGTGTCTGTCCCTGATACAACTCGGGATGGGTAATTTAAATTTGTATGTCCATGATATAATTCGGGCGAGGTATCCCACGCCCAGTACGATACAGGCTCCGTGATCAACGCATCTGCATGCCAGTTTGAACATGCACAGAATTGTTGAAGACTCAATACACTTGTGCTCTCTGAAAAAAAAATGCTCACGCGCGTCAGCAATGAACCCGTGTACAAACAATATAACGAATACTAGGAACTTGACCGAATGTTACCGACTATACCAAAGACTGTTTCATGTTACGCTTATAGGCAAGCCCACGTAACCCAATGGGATCAATATGAGTTTTGTCATGAAACGGTCATTGATTATTTTTGGCATAGCCAGTAACATACGGTATAGTTTCCAGCCTTCGTGCATAGGTTTGTGCATGGGACCATTTCTAAAGCGCGTGAGGATTTTTTTCAGTGTACAAGGGTGACGGGTGCCCAATGCAGGCCGGTCTGGGGATAAATTTGTCTGTCAATGATACAGGGTGCACCCAAGTAAATAGTGCCAAAATCCGTCCGCCGAGCTCATGAATAAAAGTTAAACACTCAATATATTTTAAATTAGAGAGTTCTGAGAGCTATAGAAATGAAAGATTGAAGAAATATATCACTAGACCTCCTGTCTGGACTCTGTGCTTCCATTTGTGACCATTTTTGATGCAATTGGGTGAGAAAGTGGGTCTATTTCAGCAGCTTTGCAGAGGGATGTTTTTTTGAAAATGGCTTCTTTGACTGGAGTGGTCCATACCGGTACCTTGTTTTAGGGGTGGTCAGCTGAGAATGAGTAGGCCTATATCTAAAAAATTCAATGGTCACCCTACCATAAAATGAAAAGAAAATGAGAGGTGACATGTTCATCATAATTTTTCTGTGCAACTTGAACAGCTGTGAGAGTTCTGTCTATTTTTAAATGATTTTTGAAGTTGAAGGATTTAACACTGTTGTCTATGGGAGTTTATTTACTTGGGTGCAACCTATAACTCGGGCTGGGTATCCAGGGCCCAGTATGATGCAGGCGGGTCTATGGGGATAAATTTGGTCTCTCCCTGATACAACTCGGGCAGGGTATCCCTCGCCCAGTATGATGCAGGCCGGTCTGGGTATAAATTTATCTATCCCTGATACAACTCGGGCTGGGTATCCAGGGCCCAGTATTATGCAGGCCGGTCTGGGGATAAATTGTGTCTGTCCCTGATACAACTCGGGATGGGTAATTTAAATTTGTATGTCCATGATATAATTCGGGCGAGGTATCCCACGCCCAGTACGATACAGGCTCCGTGATCAACGCATCTGCATGCCAGTTTGAACATGCACAGAATTGTTGAAGACTCAATACACTTGTGCTCTCTGAAAAAAAAAATGCTCACGCGCGTCAGCAATGAACCCGTGTACAAACAATATAACGAATACTAGGAACTTGACCGAATGTTACCGACTATACCAAAGACTGTTTCATGTTACGCTTATAGGCAAGCCCATGTAACCCAATGGGATCAATATGAGTTTTGTCATGAAACGGTCATTGATTATTTTTGGCATAGCCAGTAACATACGGTATAGTTTCCAGCCTTCGTGCATAGGTTTGTGCATGGGACCATTTCTAAAGCGCGTGAGGATTTTTTTCAGTGTACAAGGGTGACGGGTGCCCAATGCAGGCCGGTCTGGGGATAAATTTGTCTGTCAATGATACAGGGTGCACCCAAGTAAATAGTGCCAAAATCCGTCCGCCGAGCTCATGAATAAAAGTTAAACACTCAATATATTTTAAATTAGAGAGTTCTGAGAGCTATAGAAATGAAGGATTGAAGAAATATGTCACTAGACCTCCTGTCTGGACTCTGTGCTTCCATTTGTGACCATTTTTGATGCAATTGGGTGAGAAAGTGGGTCTATTTCAGCCGCTTTGCAGAGGGATGTTTTTTTGAAAATGGCTTCTTTGACTGGAGTGGTCCATACCGGTACCTTGTTTTAGGGGTGGTCAGCTGAGAATGAGTAGGCCTATATCTAAAAAATTCAATAGTCACCCTACCATAAAATGAAAAGAAAATGAGAGGTGACATGTTCATCATAATTTTTCTGTGCAACTTGAACAGCTGTGAGAGTTCTGTCTATTTTTAAATGATTTTTGAAGTTGAAGGATTTAACACTGTTGTCTATGGGAGTTTATTTACTTGGGTGCAACCTATAACTCGGGCTGGGTATCCAGGGCCCAGTATGATGCAGGCGGGTCTATGGGGATAAATTTGGTCTCTCCCTGATACAACTCGGGCAGGGTATCCCTCGCCCAGTATGATGCAGGCCGGTCTGGGTATAAATTTATCTATCCCTGATACAACTCGGGCTGGGTATCCAGGGCCCAGTATTATGCAGGCCGGTCTGGGGATAAATTGTGTCTGTCCCTGATACAACTCGGGATGGGTAATTTAAATTTGTATGTCCATGATATAATTCGGGCGAGGTATCCCACGCCCAGTACGATACAGGCTCCGTGATCAACGCATCTGCATGCCAGTTTGAACATGCACAGAATTGTTGAAGACTCAATACACTTGTGCTCTCTGAAAAAAAAAATGCTCACGCGCGTCAGCAATGAACCCGTGTACAAACAATATAACGAATACTAGGAACTTGACCGAATGTTACCGACTATACCAAAGACTGTTTCATGTTACGCTTATAGGCAAGCCCACGTAACCCAATGGGATCAATATGAGTTTTGTCATGAAACGGTCATTGATTATTTTTGGCATAGCCAGTAACATACGGTATAGTTTCCAGCCTTCGTGCATAGGTTTGTGCATGGGACCATTTCTAAAGCGCGTGAGGATTTTTTTCAGTGTACAAGGGTGACGGGTGCCCAATGCAGGCCGGTCTGGGGATAAATTTGTCTGTCAATGATACAGGGTGCACCCAAGTAAATAGTGCCAAAATCCGTCCGCCGAGCTCATGAATAAAAGTTAAACACTCAATATATTTTAAATTAGAGAGTTCTGAGAGCTATAGAAATGAAGGATTGAAGAAATATGTCACTAGACCTCCTGTCTGGACTCTGTGCTTCCATTTGTGACCATTTTTGATGCAATTGGGTGAGAAAGTGGGTCTATTTCAGCCGCTTTGCAGAGGGATGTTTTTTTGAAAATGGCTTCTTTGACTGGAGTGGTCCATACCGGTACCTTGTTTTAGGGGTGGTCAGCTGAGAATGAGTAGGCCTATATCTAAAAAATTCAATGGTCACCCTACCATAAAATGAAAAGAAAATGAGAGGTGACATGTTCATCATAATTTTTCTGCGCAACTTGAACAGCTGTGAGAGTTCTGTCTATTTTTAAATGATTTTTGAAGTTGAAGGATTTAACACTGTTGTCTATGGGAGTTTATTTACTTGGGTGCAACCTATAACTCGGGCTGGGTATCCAGGGCCCAGTATGATGCAGGCGGGTCTATGGGGATAAATTTGGTCTCTCCCTGATACAACTCGGGCAGGGTATCCCTCGCCCAGTATGATGCAGGCCGGTCTGGGTATAAATTTATCTATCCCTGATACAACTCGGGCTGGGTATCCAGGGCCCAGTATTATGCAGGCCGGTCTGGGGATAAATTGTGTCTGTCCCTGATACAACTCGGGATGGGTAATTTAAATTTGTATGTCCATGATATAATTCGGGCGAGGTATCCCACGCCCAGTACGATACAGGCTCCGTGATCAACGCATCTGCATGCCAGTTTGAACATGCACAGAATTGTTGAAGACTCAATACACTTGTGCTCTCTGAAAAAAAAAAATGCTCACGCGCGTCAGCAATGAACCCGTGTACAAACAATATAACGAATACTAGGAACTTGACCGAATGTTACCGACTATACCAAAGACTGTTTCATGTTACGCTTATAGGCAAGCCCGAGTAACCCAATGGGATCAATATGAGTTTTGTCATGAAACGGTCATTGATTATTTTTGGCATAGCCAGTAACATACGGTATAGTTTCCAGCCTTCGTGCATAGGTTTGTGCATGGGACCATTTCTAAAGCGCGTGAGGATTTTTTTCAGTGTACAAGGGTGACGGGTGCCCAATGCAGGCCGGTCTGGGGATAAATTTGTCTGTCAATGATACAGGGTGCACCCAAGTAAATAGTGCCAAAATCCGTCCGCCGAGCTCATGAACAAAAGTTAAGCACTCAATATATTTTAAATAAGAGAGTTGTGAGAGCTATAGAAATGAAGGATTGAAGAAATATGGCACTGGACATCCTGCCTGGACTCTGGGCCTCCATATGTGACAATTTTTGATGCAATTGGGTGAGAAAGTGGGTCTATTTCAGCCGCTTTGCAGAGGGATGTTTTTTTTTAAATGGCTTCTTTGACTGGTGTGATCCATACCGGTACCTTGTTTTAGGGGTGGTCAGCTGAGAATGAGTAGGCCTATATCTAAAAAATTCAATGGTCACCCTACCATAAAATGAAAAGAAAATGAAAGGTGACATGTTCATCATAATTTTTCTGTGCAACTTGAACAGCTGTGAGAGTTCTGTCTATTTTTAAATGATTTTTGAAGTTGAAGGATTTACCACTGTTGTCTATGGGAGTTTATTTACTTGGGTGCAACCTATAACTCGGGCTGGGTATCTAGGGCCCAGTATGATGCAGGCGGGTCTATGGGGATAAATTTGTCTGTCCCTGATACAACTCGGGCAGGGTATCCCTCGCCAGTAGTGTAGACACGTCCTCAGACCTGGGGCCGGGGGGGTTGATCGTGTAGCTGGGTCGTTCTTCCATATACGTTTGTGCACAAAATAATTTTTTATATATATAAAAAGTGAAAACCTGGGAGGGGGGGGGGGGGGGGGTTGCAACCCCCCTAGCCCCCCGGGATCTACGCCCATGTCCCTCGCCCAGTATGATGGAGGCCGGTCTGGGGATAAATGTATCTGTCCCTGATACAACTCGGGCTGGGTATCCAGGGCCCAGTATGATGCAGGCGGGTCTATGGGGATAAATTTGGTCTCTCCCTGATACAACTCGGGCAGGGTATCCCTCACCCAGTATGATGCAGGCCGGTCTGGGGATAAATGTATCTGTCCCTGATACAAATCGGGCTGGGTATCCAGGGCCCAGTATGATGCAGGCCAGTCTGGGGATAAATTGTGTCTGTCCCTGATACAACTCGGGCTGGGTAATTTAAATTTGTACGTCCATGATATAATTCGGGCGTGGTATCCCACGCCCAGTAGGATACAGGCTCCATGATCAACGCCCCTGCATGCCAGTTTGAACATGCACAGAATTGTTGAAGACTCAATGCACTTGTGCTCTCTGAAAAAAAAATGCTCACGCGCTTCACCAATGAACCCGTGTACAAACAATATTACGAATACTAGGAACTTGACCGAATGTTACCGACTATACCAAAGACTGTTTCATGTTACGCTAATAGGCAAGCCCACGTAACCCAATGGGACCAATATGAGTTGTGTCATGAAACGGTCATTGATTATTTTTGGCATAGCCAGTAACATACGGTCTAGATTCCAGCCTTCGTGCATAGGTTTGTGCATGGGACTATTCCTAAGCGAGTGAGGATTTTTTTCAGTGTACAAGGGTGACGGATGCCCAATGCAGGGCGGTCTGGGGATTGAAATTTGTCTGTCCATGATACAGGCTGCATCCAAGTAAATAGTGCCAAAATCCGTCCGCCGAGCTCATGAACAAAAGTTAAGCACTCAATATATTTTAAATAAGAGAGTTGTGAGAGCTATGAAAATGAAGGATTGAAGAAATATGTCACTAGACCTCCTGTCTGGACTCTGTGCTTCCATTTGTGACCATTTTTGATGCAATTGGGTGAGAAAGTGGGTCTATTTCAGCCGCTTTGCAGAGGGATGTTTTTTTGAAAAAATGACTTCTTTGACTGGAGTGGTCCATACCGGTACCTTGTTTTAGGGGTGGTCAGCTGAGAATGAGTAGGCCTATATCTAAAAAATTCAATGGTCACCCTACCATAAAATGAAAAGAAAATGAGAGGTGACATGTTCATCATAATTTTTCTGCGCAACTTGAACAGCTGTGAGAGTTCTGTCTATTTTTAAATGATTTTTGAAGTTGAAGGATTTAACACTGTTGTCTATGGGAATTTATTTACTTGGGTGCAACCTATAACTCGGGCTGGGTATCCAGGGCCCAGTATGATGCAGGCGGGTCTATGGGGATAAATTTGGTCTCTCCCTGATACAACTCGGGCAGGGTATCCCTCGCCCAGTATGATGCAGGCCGGTCTGGGTATAAATTTATCTATCCCTGATACAACTCGGGCTGGGTATCCAGGGCCCAGTATTATGCAGGCCGGTCTGGGGATAAATTGTGTCTGTCCCTGATACAACTCGGGATGGGTAATTTAAATTTGTATGTCCATGATATAATTCGGGCGAGGTATCCCACGCCCAGTACGATACAGGCTCCGTGATCAACGCATCTGCATGCCAGTTTGAACATGCACAGAATTGTTGAAGACTCAATACACTTGTGCTCTCTGAAAAAAAAAAATGCTCACGCGCGTCAGCAATGAACCCGTGTACAAACAATATAACGAATACTAGGAACTTGACCGAATGTTACCGACTATACCAAAGACTGTTTCATGTTACGCTTATAGGCAAGCCCGAGTAACCCAATGGGATCAATATGAGTTTTGTCATGAAACGGTCATTGATTATTTTTGGCATAGCCAGTAACATACGGTATAGTTTCCAGCCTTCGTGCATAGGTTTGTGCATGGGACCATTTCTAAAGCGCGTGAGGATTTTTTTCAGTGTACAAGGGTGACGGGTGCCCAATGCAGGCCGGTCTGGGGATAAATTTGTCTGTCAATGATACAGGGTGCACCCAAGTAAATAGTGCCAAAATCCGTCCGCCGAGCTCATGAACAAAAGTTAAGCACTCAATATATTTTAAATAAGAGAGTTGTGAGAGCTATAGAAATGAAGGATTGAAGAAATATGGCACTGGACATCCTGCCTGGACTCTGGGCCTCCATATGTGACAATTTTTGATGCAATTGGGTGAGAAAGTGGGTCTATTTCAGCCGCTTTGCAGAGGGATGTTTTTTTTTAAATGGCTTCTTTGACTGGTGTGATCCATACCGGTACCTTGTTTTAGGGGTGGTCAGCTGAGAATGAGTAGGCCTATATCTAAAAAATTCAATGGTCACCCTACCATAAAATGAAAAGAAAATGAAAGGTGACATGTTCATCATAATTTTTCTGTGCAACTTGAACAGCTGTGAGAGTTCTGTCTATTTTTAAATGATTTTTGAAGTTGAAGGATTTACCACTGTTGTCTATGGGAGTTTATTTACTTGGGTGCAACCTATAACTCGGGCTGGGTATCTAGGGCCCAGTATGATGCAGGCGGGTCTATGGGGATAAATTTGTCTGTCCCTGATACAACTCGGGCAGGGTATCCCTCGCCAGTAGTGTAGACACGTCCTCAGACCTGGGGCCGGGGGGGTTGATCGTGTAGCTGGGTCGTTCTTCCATATACGTTTGTGCACAAAATAATTTTTTATATATATAAAAAGTGAAAACCTGGGGGGGGGGGGGGGTTGCAACCCCCCTAGCCCCCCGGGATCTACGCCCATGTCCCTCGCCCAGTATGATGGAGGCCGGTCTGGGGATAAATGTATCTGTCCCTGATACAACTCGGGCTGGGTATCCAGGGCCCAGTATGATGCAGGCGGGTCTATGGGGATAAATTTGGTCTCTCCCTGATACAACTCGGGCAGGGTATCCCTCACCCAGTATGATGCAGGCCGGTCTGGGGATAAATGTATCTGTCCCTGATACAAATCGGGCTGGGTATCCAGGGCCCAGTATGATGCAGGCCAGTCTGGGGATAAATTGTGTCTGTCCCTGATACAACTCGGGCTGGGTAATTTAAATTTGTACGTCCATGATATAATTCGGGCGTGGTATCCCACGCCCAGTAGGATACAGGCTCCATGATCAACGCCCCTGCATGCCAGTTTGAACATGCACAGAATTGTTGAAGACTCAATGCACTTGTGCTCTCTGAAAAAAAAATGCTCACGCGCTTCACCAATGAACCCGTGTACAAACAATATTACGAATACTAGGAACTTGACCGAATGTTACCGACTATACCAAAGACTGTTTCATGCTACGCTAATAGGCAAGCCCACGTAACCCAATGGGACCAATATGAGTTGTGTCATGAAACGGTCATTGATTATTTTTGGCATAGCCAGTAACATACGGTCTAGATTCCAGCCTTCGTGCATAGGTTTGTGCATGGGACTATTCCTAAGCGAGTGAGGATTTTTTTCAGTGTACAAGGGTGACGGATGCCCAATGCAGGGCGGTCTGGGGATTGAAATTTGTCTGTCCATGATACAGGCTGCATCCAAGTAAATAGTGCCAAAATCCGTCCGCCGAGCTCATGAACAAAAGTTAAGCACTCAATATATTTTAAATAAGAGAGTTGTGAGAGCTATGAAAATGAAGGATTAAAGAAATATGGCACTGGACATCCTGCCTGGACTCTGGGCCTCCATATGTGACAATTTTTGATGCAATTGGGTGAGAAAGTGGGTCTATTTCAGCCGCTTTGCAGAGGGATGTTTTTTTGAAAATGGCTTCTTTGACTGGAGTGATCCATACCGGTACCTTGTTTTAGGGGTGGTCAGCTGAGAATGAGTAGGCCTATATCTAAAAAATTCAATGGTCACCCTACCATAAAATGAAAAGAACATGAAAGGTGACATGTTCATAATAATTTTTCTGTGCAACTTGAACAGCTGTGAGAGTTCTGTCTATTTTTAAATGATTTTTGAAGTTGAAGGATTTACCACTGTTGTCTATGGGAGTTTATTTACTTGGGTGCAACCTATAACTCGGGCTGGGTATCTAGGGCCCAGTATGATGCAGGCCGGTCTGGGGATAAATTTTTCTGTCCCTGATACAACTCGGGCTGGGTATCCAGGGCCCAGTATGATGCAGGCCAGTCTGGGGATGAATTTTGTCTGTCCCTGATACAACTCGGGCTGGGTAATTTAAATTTGTACGTCCATGATATAATTCGGGCGTGGTATCCCACGCCCAGTAGGACACAGGCTCCATGATCAACGCCCCTGCATGCCACTTTGAACATGCACAGAATTGTTGAAGACTCAATGCACTTGTGCTCTCTGAAAAAAAAAATGCTCATGCGCTTCAGCAATGAACAATTCAGCAATTGTGTACAAACAATATTACGAATACTAGGAACTTGACCGAATGTTGCCGACTATACCAAAGACTGTTTCATGTTACGCTAATAGGCAAGCCCACGTAACCCAATGGGACCAATATGAGTTGTTTCATGAAACGGTCATTGATTTTTTTTTTGCATAGCCAGTAACATACGGTCTAGATTCCAGCCTTCGTGCATAGGTTTGTGCATGGGACTATTCCTAAGCGAGTGAGGATTTTTTTCAGTGTACAAGGGTGGCGGATGCCCAATGCAGGCCGGTCACTGGGGATTGAAATTTGTCTGTCCATGATACAGGGTGCATCCAAGTAAATAGTGCCAAAATCCGTCCGCCGAGCTCATGAACAAAAGTTAAGCACTCAATATATTTTAAATAAGAGAGTTGTGAGAGCTATGAAAATGAAGGATTGAAGAAATATGGCACTGGACATCCTGCCTGGACTCTGGGCCTCCATATATGACAATTTTTGATGCAATTGGGTGAGAAAGTGGGTCTATTTCAGCCGCTTTGCAGAGGGATGTTGTTTTGAAAATGGCTTCTTTGACTGGAGTGATCCATACGGGTACCTTGTTTTAGGGGTGGTCAGCTGAGAATGAGTAGGCCTATATCTAAAAAATTCAATGGTCACCCTACCATAAAATGAAAAGAAAATGAAAGGTGACATGTTCATCATAATTTTTCTGTGCAACTTGAACAGCTGTGAGAGTTCTGTCTATTTTTAAATGATTTTTGAAATTGAAGGATTTACCACTGTTGTCTATGGGAGTTTATTTACTTGGGTGCAACCTATAACTCGGGCTGGGTATCCAGGGCCCAGTATGATGCAGGCGGGTCTATGGGGATAAATTTGGTCTCTCCCTGATACAACTCGGGCAGGGTATCCCTCGCCCAGTATGATGCAGGCCGGTCTGGGTATACATTTATCTATCCCTGATACAACTCGGGCTGGGTATCCAGGGCCCAGTATTATGCAGGCCGGTCTGGGGATAAATTGTGTCTGTCCCTGATACAACTCGGGATGGGTAATTTAAATTTGTATGTCCATGATATAATTCGGGCGAGGTATCCCACGCCCAGTACGATACAGGCTCCGTGATCAACGCATCTGCATGCCAGTTTGAACATGCACAGAATTGTTGAAGACTCAATACACTTGTGCTCTCTGAAAAAAAAAATGCTCACGCGCGTCAGCAATGAACCCGTGTACAAACAATATAACGAATACTAGGAACTTGACCGAATGTTACCGACTATACCAAAGACTGTTTCATGTTACGCTTATAGGCAAGCCCACGTAACCCAATGGGATCAATATGAGTTTTGTCATGAAACGGTCATTGATTATTTTTGGCATAGCCAGTAACATACGGTATAGTTTCCAGCCTTCGTGCATAGGTTTGTGCATGGGACCATTTCTAAAGCGCGTGAGTATTTTTTTCAGTGTACAAGGGTGACGGGTGCCCAATGCAGGCCGGTCTGGGGATAAATTTGTCTGTCAATGATACAGGGTGCACCCAAGTAAATAGTGCCAAAATCCGTCCGCCGAGCTCATGAATAAAAGTTAAACACTCAATATATTTTAAATTAGAGAGTTCTGAGAGCTATAGAAATGAAGGATTGAAGAAATATGTCACTAGACCTCCTGTCTGGACTCTGTGCTTCCATTTGTGACCATTTTTGATGCAATTGGGTGAGAAAGTGGGTCTATTTCAGCCGCTTTGCAGAGGGATGTTTTTTTGAAAATGGCTTCTTTGACTGGAGTGGTCCATACCGGTACCTTGTTTTAGGGGTGGTCAGCTGAGAATGAGTAGGCCTATATCTAAAAAATTCAATGGTCACCCTACCATAAAATGAAAAGAAAATGAGAGGTGACATGTTCATCATAATTTTTCTGTGCAACTTGAACAGCTGTGAGAGTTCTGTCTATTTTTAAATGATTTTTGAAGTTGAAGGATTTAACACTGTTGTCTATGGGAGTTTATTTACTTGGGTGCAACCTATAACTCGGGCTGGGTATCCAGGGCCCAGTATGATGCAGGCGGGTCTATGGGGATAAATTTGGTCTCTCCCTGATACAACTCGGGCAGGGTATCCCTCGCCCAGTATGATGCAGGCCGGTCTGGGTATAAATTTATCTATCCCTGATACAACTCGGGCTGGGTATCCAGGGCCCAGTATTATGCAGGCCGGTCTGGGGATAAATTGTGTCTGTCCCTGATACAACTCGGGCTGGGTAATTTAAATTTGTACGTCCATGATATAATTCGGGCGTGGTATCCCACGCCCAGTAGGATACAGGCTCCATGATCAACGCCCCTGCATGCCAGTTTGAACATGCACAGAATTGTTGAGACTCAATGCACTTGTGCTCTCTGAAAAAAAAATGCTCACGCGCTTCAGCAATGAACCCGTGTACAAACAATATTACGAATACTAGGAACTTGACCGAATGTTACCGACTATACCAAAGACTGTTTCATGTTACGCTAATAGGCAATGGGACCAATATGAGTTGTGTCATGAAACGGTCATTGATTATTTTTGGCATAGCCAGTAACATACGGTCTAGATTCCAGCCTTCGTGCATAGGTTTGTGCATGGGACTATTCCTAAGCGAGTGAGGATTTTTTTCAGTGTACAAGGGTGACGGATGCCCAATGCAGGCCGGTCACTGGGGATTGAAATTTGTCTGTCCATGATACAGGCTGCATCCAAGTAAATAGTGCCAAAATCCGTCCGCCGAGCTCATGAACAAAAGTTAAGCACTCAATATATTTTAAATAAGAGAGTTGTGAGAGCTATGAAAATGAAGGATTGAAGAAATATGGCACTGGACATCCTGCCTGGACTCTGGGCCTCCATATGTGACAATTTTTGATGCAATTGGGTGAGAAAGTGGGTCTATTTCAGCCGCTTTGCAGAGGGATGTTTTTTTGAAAATGGCTTCTTTGACTGGAGTGATCCATACCGGTACCTTGTTTTAGGGGTGGTCAGCTGAGAATGAGTAGGCCTATATCTAAAAAAAATTCAATGGTCACCCTACCATAAAATGAAAAGAAAATGAAAGGTGACATGTTCATCATAATTTTTCTGTGCAACTTGAACAGCTGTGAGAGTTCTGTCTATTTTTAAATGATTTTTGAAGTTGGAGGATTTACCACTGTTGTCTATGGCAGTTTATTTACTTGGGTGCAACCTATAACTCGGGCTGGGTATCCAGGGCCCAGTATGATGCAGGCGGGTCTATGGGGATACATTTGTCTGTGCTATAATACAACTCGGGCTGGGTATCCCTCGCCCAGTATGATGGAGGCCGGTCTGGGGATAAATTTATCTGTCCCTGATACAACTCGGGCTGGGTATCCAGGGCCCAGTATGATGCAGGCCAGTCTGGGGATAAATTTTGTCTGTCCCTGATACAACTCGGGCTGGGTAATTTAAATTTGTACGTCCATGATATAATTCGGGCGTGGTATCCCACGCCCAGTAGGACACAGGCTCCATGATCAACGCCCCTGCATGCCAGTTTGAACATGCACAGAATTGTTGAAGACTCAATGCACTTGTGCTCTCTGAAAAAAAAAAATGCTCACGCGCTTCAGCAATGAACAATTCAGCAATTGTGTACAAACAATATTACGAATACTAGGAACTTGACCGAATGTTGCCGACTATACCAAAGACTGTTTCATGTTACGCTAATAGGCAAGCCCACGTAACCCAATGGGACCAATATGAGTTGTTTCATGAAACGGTCATTGATTTTTTTTTTGGCATAGCCAGTAACATACGGTCTAGATTCCAGCCTTCGTGCATAGGTTTGTGCATGGGACTATTCCTAAGCGCGTGAGGATTTTTTTCAGTGTACAAGGGTGACGGATGCCCAATGCAGGCCGGTCACTGGGGATTGAAATTTGTCTGTCCATGATACAGGGTGCATCCAAGTAAATAGTGCCAAAATCCGTCCGCCGAGCTCATGAATAAAAGTTAAACACTCAATATATTTTAAATTAGAGAGTTCTGAGAGCTATAGAAATGAAGGATTGAAGAAATATGTCACTAGACCTCCTGTCTGGACTCTGTGCTTCCATTTGTGACCATTTTTGATGCAATTGGGTGAGAAAGTGGGTCTATTTCAGCCGCTTTGCAGAGGGATGTTTTTTTGAAAATGGCTTCTTTGACTGGAGTGGTCCATACCGGTACCTTGTTTTAGGGGTGGTCAGCTGAGAATGAGTAGGCCTATATCTAAAAAATTCAATAGTCACCCTACCATAAAATGAAAAGAAAATGAGAGGTGACATGTTCATCATAATTTTTCTGTGCAACTTGAACAGCTGTGAGAGTTCTGTCTATTTTTAAATGATTTTTGAAGTTGAAGGATTTAACACTGTTGTCTATGGGAGTTTATTTACTTGGGTGCAACCTATAATTCGGGCTGGGTATCCAGGGCCCAGTATGATGCAGGCGGGTCTATGGGGATAAATTTGGTCTCTCCCTGATACAACTCGGGCAGGGTATCCCTCGCCCAGTATGATGCAGGCCGGTCTGGGTATAAATTTATCTATCCCTGATACAACTCGGGCTGGGTATCCAGGGCCCAGTATTATGCAGGCCGGTCTGGGGATAAATTGTGTCTGTCCCTGATACAACTCGGGATGGGTAATTTAAATTTGTATGTCCATGATATAATTCGGGCGAGGTATCCCACGCCCAGTACGATACAGGCTCCGTGATCAACGCATCTGCATGCCAGTTTGAACATGCACAGAATTGTTGAAGACTCAATACACTTGTGCTCTCTGAAAAAAAAATGCTCACGCGCGTCAGCAATGAACCCGTGTACAAACAATATAACGAATACTAGGAAATTGACCGAATGTTACCGACTATACCAAAGACTGTTTCATGTTACGCTTATAGGCAAGCCCACGTATATAACCCAATGGGATCAATATGAGTTTTGTCATGAAACGGTCATTGATTATTTTTGGCATAGCCAGTAACATACGGTATAGTTTCCAGCCTTCGTGCATAGGTTTGTGCATGGGACCATTTCTAAAGCGCGTGAGGATTTTTTTCAGTGTACAAGGGTGACGGGTGCCCAATGCAGGCCGGTCTGGGGATAAATTTGTCTGTCAATGATACAGGGTGCACCCAAGTAAATAGTGCCAAAATCCGTCCGCCGAGCTCATGAATAAAAGTTAAACACTCAATATATTTTAAATTAGAGAGTTCTGAGAGCTATAGAAATGAAGGATTGAAGAAATATGTCACTAGACCTCCTGTCTGGACTCTGTGCTTCCATTTGTGACCATTTTTGATGCAATTGGGTGAGAAAGTGGGTCTATTTCAGCCGCTTTGCAGAGGGATGTTTTTTTGAAAATGGCTTCTTTGACTGGAGTGGTCCATACCGGTACCTTGTTTTAGGGGTGGTCAGCTGAGAATGAGTAGGCCTATATCTAAAAAATTCAATGGTCACCCTACCATAAAATGAAAAGAAAATGAGAGGTGACATGTTCATCATAATTTTTCTGTGCAACTTGAACAGCTGTGAGAGTTCTGTCTATTTTTAAATGATTTTTGAAGTTGAAGGATTTAACACTGTTGTCTATGGGAGTTTATTTACTTGGGTGCAACCTATAACTCGGGCTGGGTATCCAGGGCCCAGTATGATGCAGGCGGGTCTATGGGGATAAATTTGGTCTCTCCCTGATACAACTCGGGCAGGGTATCCCTCGCCCAGTATGATGCAGGCCGGTCTGGGTATAAATTTATCTATCCCTGATACAACTCGGGCTGGGTATCCAGGGCCCAGTATTATGCAGGCCGGTCTGGGGATAAATTGTGTCTGTCCCTGATACAACTCGGGCTGGGTAATTTAAATTTGTACGTCCATGATATAATTCGGGCGTGGTATCCCACGCCCAGTAGGATACAGGCTCCATGATCAACGCCCCTGCATGCCAGTTTGAACATGCACAGAATTGTTGAGACTCAATGCACTTGTGCTCTCTGAAAAAAAAATGCTCACGCGCTTCAGCAATGAACCCGTGTACAAACAATATTACGAATACTAGGAACTTGACCGAATGTTACCGACTATACCAAAGACTGTTTCATGTTACGCTAATAGGCAATGGGACCAATATGAGTTGTGTCATGAAACGGTCATTGATTATTTTTGGCATAGCCAGTAACATACGGTCTAGATTCCAGCCTTCGTGCATAGGTTTGTGCATGGGACTATTCCTAAGCGAGTGAGGATTTTTTTCAGTGTACAAGGGTGACGGATGCCCAATGCAGGCCGGTCACTGGGGATTGAAATTTGTCTGTCCATGATACAGGCTGCATCCAAGTAAATAGTGCCAAAATCCGTCCGCCGAGCTCATGAACAAAAGTTAAGCACTCAATATATTTTAAATAAGAGAGTTGTGAGAGCTATGAAAATGAAGGATTGAAGAAATATGGCACTGGACATCCTGCCTGGACTCTGGGCCTCCATATGTGACAATTTTTGATGCAATTGGGTGAGAAAGTGGGTCTATTTCAGCCGCTTTGCAGAGGGATGTTTTTTTGAAAATGGCTTCTTTGACTGGAGTGATCCATACCGGTACCTTGTTTTAGGGGTGGTCAGCTGAGAATGAGTAGGCCTATATCTAAAAAAAATTCAATGGTCACCCTACCATAAAATGAAAAGAAAATGAAAGGTGACATGTTCATCATAATTTTTCTGTGCAACTTGAACAGCTGTGAGAGTTCTGTCTATTTTTAAATGATTTTTGAAGTTGGAGGATTTACCACTGTTGTCTATGGCAGTTTATTTACTTGGGTGCAACCTATAACTCGGGCTGGGTATCCAGGGCCCAGTATGATGCAGGCGGGTCTATGGGGATACATTTGTCTGTGCTATAATACAACTCGGGCTGGGTATCCCTCGCCCAGTATGATGGAGGCCGGTCTGGGGATAAATTTATCTGTCCCTGATACAACTCGGGCTGGGTATCCAGGGCCCAGTATGATGCAGGCCAGTCTGGGGATAAATTTTGTCTGTCCCTGATACAACTCGGGCTGGGTAATTTAAATTTGTACGTCCATGATATAATTCGGGCGTGGTATCCCACGCCCAGTAGGACACAGGCTCCATGATCAACGCCCCTGCATGCCAGTTTGAACATGCACAGAATTGTTGAAGACTCAATGCACTTGTGCTCTCTGAAAAAAAAAATGCTCACGCGCTTCAGCAATGAACAATTCAGCAATTGTGTACAAACAATATTACGAATACTAGGAACTTGACCGAATGTTGCCGACTATACCAAAGACTGTTTCATGTTACGCTAATAGGCAAGCCCACGTAACCCAATGGGACCAATATGAGTTGTTTCATGAAACGGTCATTGATTTTTTTTTGGCATAGCCAGTAACATACGGTCTAGATTCCAGCCTTCGTGCATAGGTTTGTGCATGGGACTATTCCTAAGCGCGTGAGGATTTTTTTCAGTGTACAAGGGTGACGGATGCCCAATGCAGGCCGGTCACTGGGGATTGAAATTTGTCTGTCCATGATACAGGGTGCATCCAAGTAAATAGTGCCAAAATCCGTCCGCCGAGCTCATGAACAAAAGTTAAGCACTCAATATATTTTAAATAAGAGAGTTGTGAGAGCTATGAAAATGAAGGATTGAAGAAATATGGCACTGGACATCCTGCCTGGACTCTGGGCCTCCATATGTGACAATTTTTGATGCAATTGGGTGAGAAAGTGGGTCTATTTCAGCCGCTTTGCAGAGGGATGTTTTTTTGAAAATGGCTTCTTTGACTGGAGTGATCCATACCGGTACCTTGTTTTAGGGGTGGTCAGCTGAGAATGAGTAGGCCTATATCTAAAAAAAATTCAATGGTCACCCTACCATAAAATGAAAAGAAAATGAAAGGTGACATTTTCATCATAATTTGTCTGTGCAACTTGAACAGCTGTGAGAGTTCTGTCTATTTTTAAATGATTTTTGAAGTTGGAGGATTTACCACTGTTGTCTATGGCAGTTTATTTACTTGGGTGCAACCTATAACTCGGGCTGGGTATCCAGGGCCCAGTATGATGCAGGCGGGTCTATGGGGATACATTTGTCTGTGCTATAATACAACTCGGGCTGGGTATCCCTCGCCCAGTATGATGGAGGCCGGTCTGGGGATAAATTTATCTGTCCCTGATACAACTCGGGCTGGGTATCCAGGGCCCAGTATGATGCAGGCCAGTCTGGGGATAAATTTTGTCTGTCCCTGATACAACTCGGGCTGGGTAATTTAAATTTGTACGTCCATGATATAATTCGGGCGTGGTATCCCACGCCCAGTAGGACACAGGCTCCATGATCAACGCCCCTGCATGCCAGTTTGAACATGCACAGAATTGTTGAAGACTCAATGCACTTGTGCTCTCTGAAAAAAAAAATGCTCACGCGCTTCAGCAATGAACAATTCAGCAATTGTGTACAAACAATATTACGAATACTAGGAACTTGACCGAATGTTGCCGACTATACCAAAGACTGTTTCATGTTACGCTAATAGGCAAGCCCACGTAACCCAATGGGACCAATATGAGTTGTTTCATGAAACGGTCATTGATTTGTTTTTGCATAGCCAGTAACATACGGTCTAGATTCCAGCCTTCGTGCATAGGTTTGTGCATGGGACTATTCCTAAGCGAGTGAGGATTTTTTTCAGTGTACAAGGGTGGCGGATGCCCAATGCAGGCCGGTCACTGGGGATTGAAATTTGTCTGTCCATGATACAGGCTGCATCCAAGTAAATAGTGCCAAAATCCGTCCGCCGAGCTCATGAACAAAAGTTAAGCACTCAATATATTTTAAATAAGAGAGTTGTGAGAGCTATGAAAATGAAGGATTGAAGAAATATGTCACTAGACCTCCTGTCTGGACTCTGTGCTTCCATTTGTGACAATTTTTGATGCAATTGGGTGAGAAAGTGGGTCTATTTTAGCCGCTTTGCAGAGGGATGTTTTTTTGAAAATGGCTTCTTTAACTGGAGTGACCCATACTGGTACCTTGTTTTAGGCGTGGTCAGCTGAGAATGAGTAGGCCTATATCTAAAAAATTCAATGGTCACCCTACCATAAAATGAAAAGAAAATGAAAGGTGACATTTTCATCATAATTTGTCTGTGCAACTTGAACAGCTGTGAGAGTTCTGTCTATTTTTAAATGATTTTTGAAGTTGGAGGATTTACCACTGTTGTCTATGGCAGTTTATTTACTTGGGTGCAACCTATAACTCGGGCTGGGTATCCAGGGCCCAGTATGATGCAGGCGGGTCTATGGGGATAAATTTGGTCTCTCCCTGATACAACTCGGGCAGGGTATCCCTCGCCCAGTATGATGGAGTCCGGTCTGGGGATACATTTATCTGTCCCTGATACAACTCGGGCTGGGTATCCAGGGCCCAGTATGATGCAGGCCAGTCTGGGGATAAATTGTGTCTGTCCCTGATACAACTCGGGCTGGGTAATTTAAATTTGTACGTCCATGATATAATTCGGGCGTGGTATCCCACGCCCAGTAGGATACAGGCTCCATGATCAACGCCCCTGCATGCCAGTTTGAACATGCACAGAATTGTTGAAGACTCAATGCACTTGTGCTAGTGAAAAAAAATGCTCACGCGCTTCAGCAATGAACAATTCAGCAATTGTGTACAAACAATATTACGAATACTAGGAACTTGACCGAATGTTAACGACTATACCAAAGACTGTTTCATGTTACGCTAATAGGCAAGCCCACGTAACCCAATGGGACCAATATGAGTTGTGTCATGAAACGGTCATTGATGATTTTTTTGCATAGCCAGTAACATACGGTCTAGATTCCAGCCTTCGTGCATAGGTTTGTGCATGGGACTATTCCTAAGCGCGTGAGGATTTTTTTCAGTTTACAAAGGTGACGGATGCCCAATGCAGGCCGGTCTGGGGATAAATTTGTCTGTCCATGATACGGGGTGCACCCAAGTAAATAGTGCCAAAATCCGTCCGACGAGCTCATGAATAAAAGTTAAGCACTCAATATATTTTATATTAGAGAGTTCTGTGAGCTATGAAAATGAAGGATTGAAGAAATATGGCACTGGACATCCTGCCTGGACTCTGGGCTTCCATTTGTGACCATTTGTGATCCAACATGGTGAGATAGTGGGTCTATTTCAGCCGTTTTGCAGGGGGATGTTTTTTTTAATGGCTTCTTTGACTGGAGTGATCCATACCTTGTTTTAGGGAGATGGTCAGCTGAGAATGAGTATATCTCAAAAAATCAATAGTCAACCTACCATAAAATGAAAAGAAAATTAAATGTCATGTCCATCATTTACTTTTTCTCTGCAACTTGAACACCTGTGAGAGTTCATTAAATGATTTTTGAAGTATATAAAGAAATTATCACTGTTGTCTCTGGGAGTTTATTTACTTGGGTGCAACCATAGATGTGTTTTATTCTTCCGATATCTATGGGTCTTTACGAAATGGGGCTTGATGCTAGGCTTGGCATTTGTTTTTCTGCGGCCATTTCGTGTCCTAAATTAAATGAATGGCTTGAGATACATGGCGAAGCTGGAGCCTTTCCCCAGCTTCATCATGTGGCCAAATCCCTTTGTTTCATTTTATGGGCTGCAAATGGCATTAGTGAAATAAGGCTAGCCTCAAGGCTAGTTTCGTAAAGGCCCTATTATAGCTACAGACGCGCGGAATTGACCAATCAACATCCTCCGTCACGATCCTGACGGAAATGTTCTCAAAAGATATCTGATTGGCTGATGTGCTGCGTTGCATAAAATCTGCATGCACGCATGTTTGTATCAGACGTTCGTACGTATGGAGTAGAACGGGTGATACTCAAACTAGTGATGCAGCGGCTCTGAGACAATCATCAATAGATTGGAACTACAAACAAACACGGCCCGCTGGACGGGGAGACAGCCCGTCCAAATCATTCCTTCGAAGGAAAGTTACAAAATCCACTATGAACTAGATAATGCGACGCCCGTGTTCCGTCTGCAACAAACTAAGCACCATTAATCCCCCTATTGAAGGTTTCTGTCAGTCCATGTCTTTTCCCATGTTTCCCCCAAGGGTTCCTTGCTTAGCCTGAGTGGATCTTCCCATCGTATCCTTGGTTTATACATTTGTATTTCTGGAGTAATCTCTGGAGGCAAAACGGGAACTTAAAACACTGTATAAAAGCTGGAATTAGGGCGTACCGTGATGCTGTGATATAGCATGAGCGGCATGCACAATGCCAAGATCTATTTCCGCTCTATAATTCCATTTTTCATTGCGAAATGTCCTTTTTCTCCGGTTTTCTTTTTTGAAAACCATTTTCAGGTTTTTGTCTTAATGACCATTCACATTCTTGCTGAATTAAATTTCATCATTTTAATCTATGGACAATGCCTTTAATACCGGTAGTTGAGACAAATCCCTGTTTCAATACCTCAAGAATTAAATACTGCATTCAAGCCATGTTGTATAATAGAATTCAAGAGAATACAATGTACTGCAAAGTGTTTTCTCTGTCCTTGATTTGAATCATGAAAAAATGATGCATTTAAGAATACACTCTTGATCTCGAAACAAGACCGTTATTTTCTTCCTGGGCTCGACCTGCGGGGTGGAGTTTGGGGCTAAAGCCAGGCTGACACTTGCACGACTTTTGGCCACGATTTTGTCGTGGCAAGTCGTGTAATTTTGAGGCACGAACTGGGAGGCTTCCGCACTGTTCACGACTAGTTCACGCATAGTTCACGACCCGGTCGCTAAATTTTGTCGTGACCAAAGTTTTGAACATTTCAAAATTCACGTCCCAACATGGCACGCAGTAACGACGGGTTTACGCACACTTCACGCCAGTTTACGACTGGTTTGCGCATTGCCAAGACTCGAGTCGTGTCAATGCGTGCCACAGAATCGTGCAAGTGTCAGCCTTGCATAAGCGACGGCTTGTGTTAGCCACACATTAGGCACGTTCTTACAAATCAAAAAAGCGCGACTATTTGGGTCGCGATTTGGAGTGCGACCCAAATAGTCGCGCTTTTTGGTGTGTGAGAGCATGCCTACTATATACAGCGGCTGCAAGCCACAGCTGTTTCTAAGTATGGCATAAGCCATAGGCCTATACTTGAAAAGAAGGGGGACTTCCAACTTCATTTTATCAAGTTTTAATTAACTCTCACAAGCTCTGACGAACTTACATGCATTCATACATTATTTTGTTTTCATCTAAGGCCCTGACCATTGAAAGAAAAGTAATGTACATTGACAAATTAATACATAGGCATATTTACACCTTCCCAAATATACTTCTAGTTCTATATACCAACATTACTGTAACGGCCGAGTTGTGCGTTATTGGTCTGCACCAATAAAATCGTGCAAAACATTATTTTGTGAAAACACCAAGATATATAGATTACTACATTCTTTGTATGATTACATTAGTACTGTGTTGGTTCATCTTAGCTGCAATGTGGACATAATAATGTTATGTTTTAAATTCAATATTTCTTACAGGCTTCTGTGATCTACTGTACAACTTGCACAAAATGTTACCATACTATACTTTTTCCCTTTTTATACAAGAATTATTACGGTATACGATCAAGTATATACAAGTGAGGTAGGTTACATGTTAACCAATTCTTGTTTCAAATTAAGTTACATCATTGGTCGTATTTCATTTTAGTGCAGAGGAAAGCATTCGTTTAAAGGTAGTATCATACTTTGGTAAGACAGACCAAAACAGAAATGTTCACAGATTTACGTATAACTTTTAGGGTGTGAAGATGATGATAGTGAGAAACCTACCGTTAAATTTTTTCCGCCTGAAACGGTGTAGTTATCCTGAAATTAGTAAAACAATGACCGAAAATCTTTTTGATCTTTTAAAAGATCAAACATAAAAAAGACTTAAGAAATACTGTGGCTGTTTTTCTCTGTTTTCTCAAAAAGTTGGCACCGTTGATTATGTCAGCATTTTAAGGGAAAGCATCCCGCAATTTTGTCCTCCTTTATAAAATTTATAATATAAATTTTTTTCTACCAATCACACTCTACTTTTAAACCAATGGAGAAAATAAGAACACAGGCCAACATGCATTAACATTCAAGTACATGGCTACGGTGCGAAATTGAGAAGTATAATAGAACTCTCGTAATCGGACAAAATTTAAGGCTAAACCTAAAACTAAACGTTTGAATCTGTCGCTTCGATGACCATCTCCTTGGTGTGTGTGTCCCCGGCTGCCCCACCGCTCAGAGACGCCATCTGGCCGGGGCCCGGCCTCGCACCTCGGCACCGAAAGAGCCTCAAGATTCCCGTTCGGAACGGGCCGTTCCTCACGGTGTAAATGATGGGATTCAGGCAGGAGTTGCACACACCCAGTATGACGCAGGCGTGATAGTACGGTGCGGCGAAGTTGACGGTGGCACCCAGGTTGAATGCTAGGAAGATGGTGTTAATTGGCGCCCAACAGACCGCGTAGGTTATCATCACGGATATCATTGTTTTCTGGAGTTGTTGTGAAGCTCTCAACTGCCACATCTCGCGCTGTTTGTTCGCGTTGTTCTCTTAGGACATTAAACCAAAAAAAGATAAGATATTGAACACATTTTTACAAAGCTAAATCGTCAAATTAACAGATCTTAATTCTTCGATGTCGTCGTTGTTGTTGTTTTTTGCTGTTGTTGTTGTGTAAATAATTATGCTTACTGGGTCTACACATGTACAAACTATTTGTTAATTTAAAAGTATGCAAATGTGAATTGTGCAGATCGCGTCTATAATTATTGTTCTCCAAATTGGGGTGAACTTGTAGTTGTTTTTAATAACATGTAACTTGTTTATACACAGTCTTTATACCATGTGCCAAAAACTGTGTATCAAAATCAGAGAGCATTTCTTCATTTCTCTCTTGCCAAAATTATTATATCGCATACTATCCCTTTCAGGTAGAAAGCTCGGGGTGCGTTCGTAAAAAAAAACCTGTATATTTTTCTATTTTCTATTTTGTATTTATTGCTCTCATCCAACAGCAATACGATGCCAATTACAGGGATATATTTAAAGAAAAGAAAATAATAAATAAACAAATATTATGTACACTGAATTTATACAATATTTACACACAAAATATTTGCAGATATTTTGCACATGTCCACCCCATAGTGTAACAGTTCAATTCCAACTCCTGATGCCAATGGAAAAAATCAGACAATTTGAAATTGGAATTTGTCTTTGTTTGTTCATTGTATTAAAAGGTGAAATAATGAGTACCAAATTGGGTGAACAATAACGAATTTTGGGCTTACCTGTTCCTCGTTGGTTGGCGGTCAGCTTCCTCACTTGTTCATTTAACATGGAGATAACTCGCCACTGCGTGGCCGCCATGAAGGCGATCGGACCCACGACAAATGTCGTCATGACGTACACACCGGCTGCAGCCTGCAAGAAGGCACTACCCCAGCCGACGTAAAGACAGCTCCCTGTATCATCCTCTACATCGTACACCAGGAAGAAATACCCGTTGGTCGCGAGTGCCAGGACCCAGCAAGCGACCAGCATCAGGTACTTGTTCATGGGTCTGTACGTGGTCTTGTACCTATGAGGGTAGACGATGGCTACGTAACGCTCTAGGTTGACCACCACGAGGTTGAAGATAGAGGTCAGCATGGTGGCCCACAGGGGGAACTTGGAGGTGTACATGCGACACTTCATCTCACCGAGCAGCCCCGAAGAGGACGAGGGTACGTGAGGGAAGAGATGGAACGGGATCACCCACAGGCACACCATGAAGTCCACAGCGGCCAAATGCACCAGGAAATCACTGGTGTTGGAGCGAAGGGACGGTACTCGTAGCATGACCAGACATACCAGCAGGTTACCCACGACTCCCACCACGGATATCAGACCGTAGGACACCCTCACCAAGGCACTGTTCTCAATCTCCCCAACGGCCCAGCCCTCCTCCTGTACGTCCGGTGCGGCTGTCGTTGCTACGTGTCCGGTCATCATTCTGTGCCGGTCCTCCAAAATCTTCAAAGAGAACTCAATGACGAGGTTTTATTTTATCAGCGACTGCAAGCAACTTTCTCCAGCGCTTATAAAAGCCCTAGCAACACGCAACTGTAGATTATAATTGCATGCATGCGCTTTTTAAGGGAAAATCAGTAATGGCAACAACGACAAGGCTAAACTTTTCTGCAATATTGTCTTGTATCTTCTGTGATGTGTTGTCTTTGCGAACAGCGTACATGTGCTGAATGCTTTATATTTTTCAAGCTCGGTTAGGGCATGGAGGCGGATCTGTTTAATATAGCATATGGTTAGGCCTATGCCAGCAGGACTTTATAAATACCCATTAAATTACATTCAAGTTGCTTTAAATGCCCTTATCAAAAGCTTTAAAGATCATTCAGTCCTTTGGTACTTATTGTCATGTTACAGAAAATCGTTTTCAAGGAAACTACAAGCAACTCATTGTGAACGGCTTATAAACTTCGATAGAGACTCGGAAGATAAGAAGATAGAAATTTTACAAACCTCACAGGAAAACCAATACCGGCCGCGTCATCAAAAGAAACCATTTCAGCACAGTTAAGAAATACAGAACGCCATTATGTGAAATAATGCCAGAGTCAAAAGAATTGTATCTTCCATTCTAATAGAAGATAAAAAATATTCTTAATATGAAACAGTATTATATCGATTGCAATTGGACTGGTTTGAAAGGTATTATGAAAAAGATAATGCTTGGAGTTAATAATGGGAGTGCCAGACGTGTTTCGATCCTAGCAGGATCTTTACCGAAGGCTGAATGACCAAAGAAATAGATAAGTAAAAACTGTACATGACCTTATAATCTATGGGGATATCTCCCATGGTACCATTTGAGCCTAAAAATATGAATAATACATAATATCATTGAGTGTGTGGGACTTCCCAGATATTTTTTTGCAGTGCCATAAACAAAACCTTCCAACATTTTGAAGTATATGGACATTTCCTTTGTTTTGAGTGGTGCAAAGTTCGATACACGACTCTGCGGTCGAACTGTATACAGCTCTCCTCACATTACAATTCTTTGATGGAATGATATAATCGTGAGTGCGGCTATAGTGGTATCTTCGTCCATGCATTCCTCATGACGGAAAGAATGTTCAAAGTTGTCATTATAGGTGATCCTAAAGCCGGTAAGACCAGCTTCATGAACCGGTGTGTAGGTCGCAGTGTTAATGATGATTACATTGCCACGATAGGGTGTGAGTATTATCGTTATATACCTCGCTAATATAGTAAGAAATTTAAACAATTAAAGGTGTAATGCATGATTGGTATATAAAGGCCACAGAACAGAACTCGCACTTTGTATAATCAAACATGTTCATAAAATAACACACCTGTGAAAATGTGAGCTCAATCGGACATTTGAGTAACTAGAAAATAGCAAACTAAAACGACTCAAATTCTCTTAGAAAACATAAAGAGTGGTTTTGATCTTACCCCGAGATCCAAACTATTTTCGGTCTTTGTTTGACCAATTTGTGGATAAATACACCATTTCAGGCGGAAATATTGTAATATTACGGTATGATTCTACCAGCACCATGCATTTTCATACCCTGGCCTGAAAGTTAAAAGCAAATCTATGAACATTTCTGTTTGGGTATGTTACCAATCCTGTACTGTGCCTTTGAACTGTTTATGTCATTGTGATGTTGATCATTATGAGGAAGTTCTATATTTACATACAAAAAGTAACCATGACCACACACAGAGAGGCCATATTAAGGTAATAATTATTTAATTTGTTTAAATTATTTAATTTAAAAGCTGGCTTATTTGGGAAAATTTCAACCCCCGAAAAAATCAACATGGGCTTATCGATAAAGCTTGTACAATGTTTACCGTTGTATGGCGTGACGGCCATAATCAATAGGAAAAAAGCATTATTTATTATTGATTTAAGATTTCTTTTACTATTTCATAGTAAAATTATGCAATATCGGTCTCTCAAGCATTTCCCCCCAAAACCTTCTGCTCTCCAATCAACAAGTAAACTCATCCATCAAAATCATACCAATGCATGTGCGCAAAACACTCGATTCGTGAAATTTGGGGAGCCGAAACTTCAAAATGAATGACCATTCTTCGTTTCCTCCAGGTGACTTTGCGACGAAAAAGATTCAGATTTCACCTACGGAACTAGTCAGGCTGCAAATATGGGACATCGGAGGTAAGGCTGAGTGTGTAATATTATTACTTTCCAAGTTTATCAATCATAGAGACGACACGAAAAACACAACACGATTGTTATAACTGGCAATCAAACGGGTATAGCGAGTGGGGATTTCCAGTCTCGTTATAGCGCTCCAGGTATAGATTTCCAAGTAATCGGTCCAGACTATGCCCCTTGCTGCATTATTAGAACTTTGAACAGCATGTATAGCTACGGTGCTCTACAGGTGCCATTCCACTTTATATCCAGATAACCACATAAAAATTATCTTTGTTTCAGTAAGTCGTCTTGGCCAGATAAATTACTTGTTTTGATACTAAGTCGACTTATATCACTTATAACAAGTCAACTCGCCGAGATAAAATATGCGGTTATCTGGATAAGTCGAATGGCACTTGTGGTTCTCCGTATAATAGCAATTAATGATTGCTGTGTATTGACCAAATTATCATTATAATAATAATAATTGCATACGATTTTCCTGTGCATGCAGTAGTGTATGTGGAGCACAGGTGGGGCACATGCCCTCTTCTCGCTGTTTGCATGACCCCCCCCCTATTTGAAATCTAGTTTGAAAAGAATTGCCTGGCCGACTGATGTCCTCTTTGCTGTCTACACACTATCCAGGGACCAATTTCATACAGCTGCTTAGCACAAAAATTGCTTAGCACAAAAATAGCTTACCAAATCAAACAAACCACCAATGAAAATTCCATTTGATATTCATGGTCAGCGAACAACAGCCAATGACCAATTGCATGCACAACACACGGGAATTTGGTTGTTAATCCTGTTTTTACTAAGACAGAAATGTCATGCTTAGCGAATTTTTGCACATTTATTTTACATGAGCACTAGACTCACGCTCAAGGCTATAATTATTAAAAATGTAATCATAACAGTTACCTTCGGTTTGAGTATACCAACCAATCGTTTGAGGCCATAACAGTTAATATCCCCGCACGAGAATGAAAAGTATTGGAGAACTTTGATTTGGACATTCTGAACGTCATTCATGTCGGCAGTTAGTGACTGACGGAGGACCTGTGCTTGTGGCGATTAGGCTAGATAATATCCCAATATTTTGACCCATCATGTTGCTCGCTTGTTTAGGTCAGGATGCCTTCCGTTCCGTGACAAGGATATTTTATCGAGCATCGGCAGCGGCCATTGTCATGTTTGATATTACTTCAAGATCATCATTTGAACACGTGGCTGAGTGGAAGTCAGATGTGGACGCCAAGGTTGTTCTGGCAGATGGCCAGCCAATTCCATGCATACTCCTTGCCAACAAGGTCAATGAACAAAAATGTCTGAATGTTCGTTAAGTTTATCTTTGTTTGCTTGTTTGTTGGGGTGTTGGGGTGTTTGTTTCTTTGTTTGTTTGTTTGTTTGTTTTGCTTGCTTGCTTGGGGTCATCTCAGTTGCCGACAAACAACAACAGCTACAGATAACTACAGACAGCAACAGAAAATAACCATTGATATTGCTCAAATAAACAGACTTTTCATGAATCAGTGAATCACTACATATAATGGTGGGTAGCCGTGTCAGTCAGATAACATATAAAATACAATGCTCTTTTTAAACTCTACTTAGTCAATATAGTGCTACTTGTATTTTTGTATTTTATATGAAATCACTACAGTATGCAACAGATGGTTTTCTTTTCCGGGCCGAAAATGAGGTGTTTTGGGTACGAAAACTATACTTATCTCGTCTGAGTACTCCTGTGGCCGATTTTACTATTCATAAACGCTCAGCGATCATACTTTGGTTTTTGTCAAAGAAATACAGATTCGTGGGCAAAAATATCATGACAGATACAGTAACAGTCATCTGTGAAAATTTTAGTCCCATACGGTGCCCACTTTTTGAGAAAACAGTGAAAAACGGATACAGTATTTCTTAAGTCTTTTCTCTTTTATTTTTGATCTTTTAAAAGATCAAAAAGATTTTCGGTCGTTGTTTTACTAATTTCTGGATAAATACACCATTTCAGGCGGAACAATTTTAACGGTATATGTTTCTACCACTATCATCTTCATACCCTGTAAGTTATAGGTAAATCTGTGAACATTTCTGTTTTGGGGTTTTAACCAAAGTATGATACTACCTTTAATATGTTTTCACACTCAAATGACCAATTATTATATGCAAGTTCAGTTAAAGGATCAATTTCGTCTTTTTTTTTTCAATAGATCGATTTAGACATTCGCAGAGTGGTTTCTGCCGAGGAGATAGCTGCTATGTCCAGTGACTGCAAATTCACAGCCTGGTGGGATGTATCAGTAAAAAACAACCAGAATGTTCAGATGCCTATTAGGTGAGGAACATTATTTGGCTGCTTTGTATACTAGGGCATTTGCCATCACCTCTTACCAATCCACCAGTTGAATTCCATTTTCAAGAGGAGAAAATGTCATTTTTTCTTTATTCATCTGAAATGTTATTTTGAGTTGACCTTAAAATAATATAACCGGCATCTTATATAATTAACTAAACTAATGCCCCGTTAATGAACGGTTTTGCATAGTGCACTGCAGATAAAAATCAAATGATACTTTCACGGTAATTACTTGTGCCGTATGCCGGCAGTGGCGTATCTAGAGAAAACGGCGCCCGGGGCAAGCGCTAGAATTGCGCCCCTAATTCCAACATCTGATGTCAATGAGAGAGAAAATTTGAAATTGGAATATTTCTTTTCTTTGTTCAAACTTCATTGGCTTATAGATTTTTAATAACTTCAGTCGTACAGGTCCTTTTGTTTTTTGCTTTTTTGGAGTTTTTGCCAATTTGATTGCGTTTTGGCGCCCCTAAAAAAGTGGCACCCGGGGCACGTGCCCCCGTTGCCCCGCCTCCCAGTTACGCCACGAAGCACATAGATTAATCTTAAACCAATTTTAATTGCTAAGCAAAGTGTGACGTCACAATATAAATCACTATGGTAACAGTGACATCTCAAAGTTAAGATAAATCTTATCGTTTCGTGTTTAATTATACCAGACGTACAATCAGAGATTGGAAGGAGAATCCTGATTGTTTTATCTTTTTTTCTTTTACTCTCTTCTTATTGACTTTTCTGATGTTGACTCCACACAGAGCGCTGACGGAGCAGATTCTGGATCGTTGCTCTAAAGAGCAATTACCGCCATCCGTGACGCAGTTCGTGGGGTCAAAGTTGAGAGATCAATATATGGAGGTCACGGAATTAGAAGAGTCTTTGAGGAGTGATATGTCTGGGAGTATTCAACTGCATCAGGAATCACACCATTCACAGAGCTGTTTTTGCTTCTATTGAGTTCCGTTTCTTGACAGTTTGTGACGGTTTAAGGTTGCCTTAAAGGTAGTATCATACTTTGGTTTTTGTCAAAGAAGTACAGATTCATGGGCAAAAATATGAAGGAAGATACAGCTATACAGTCATCTGTGAAAATTTCAGTCCCATACGGTGCCCACTTTTTAAGAAAATCGTGAAAAACGGCCACAGCATTTCTTAAGTCTTTTCTCTTTTATTTTTGATCTTTAAAAAGATCAAAAAGATTTTCGGTCGTTGTTTTACTAATTTCTGGATAAATACACCATTTCAGGCAGAAAAAATTCAACGGTAGGTTTCTACCAGCATCATCTTCATACCCTGAAAGTTATATGTAAATCTGTGAACATTTCTGTTTTGGTCTCTTACCAAAGTATGATACATGTACAACCTTTAAAATGTAAATTTGTATAGCCTCTATTATTTTTCAAATTCTTTTTTTTTTTTTTTTGGGGGGGGGGGGGAGTCATGCCAATATTGTGTGATCGTTACGGGTTATCACAACCTGCATGGGGGTCCAGTGCTTCAAACTTTCAACTTTTGTAAAGAGACTTTAGACATTTTGATTTACAATCTGGCCATTTTAGAAAGTGGAGGGTTGCTTCATGAACACGGGTAGCAGGTCAGTTCGGTACATGGGACATTTGGGCCAGTGCTGATTTTCTTTGGCCAATCAGCAAAAATCTCAGCGGCTGACACACACAAAATAGAAAAGAATTATTTAGGTAGACGAAGGTACAAACTACCATTTTCAAGTACAAAAATGAGAGAATAATATATATGTGGTTTCATAAAAAAAAATGTACGAACTATGAAATGCGATGCATAGCCATGGACTGTGCTTTAATACCGTTTAGAAACTTTATTAACTGAGTAAACTTCACAGAATTTGCGAATGCAACATCTTTATATACGATTTTAAATTATTACCACATACACCTAACACTGCACAGTTTTGTACACGTTTAGGCTCATATAAATTTGAAGAATGAATGAAATTGTGTATGATAATTTCCTCTTTTCCGTATTAATGTGAATTCGGGGTCTTGTATCTATCGAATAGAATATTCATTTTGTAGTTACCTCTTTGGAATAGTTTTTAATTATAAAAATGGTCTGACCATAAAGTTTTCAGATTTAAGTTTTTTCAAAAATTCACCGTGCCAGAAATTAAGAACTGAGCGGTAATTACTTCAGTGTTATCAATAAGGCTGAAAAACGTTGGCCACGTTATAATGGAATTGAGAATTCTTGTCCCTAATTTGCAAGGCCAGTAAACGCGAACATGAAACGTTCATATTCATATTGAATCAGGCTTAATTATAGCAAAGTATACGAAGTTATATCTACGTTTTCATCTGTTACATAAACACTCATTTTTGTTTATAAGAACAGTTTGAAAAATTGAAATAAACGAATTAAGAATATTTCACATTAAGTAATATACATGTACAAGTCTATGTTCGTTGTAGTGAATTTTTAAATTACTTAAACCAGGGGCCAATTTTAAACAATGTTAAGAACAAAAAG
Source organism: Astropecten irregularis (assembly GCA_963971285.1). Classification (NCBI taxonomy): domain Eukaryota; kingdom Metazoa; phylum Echinodermata; class Asteroidea; order Paxillosida; family Astropectinidae; genus Astropecten; species Astropecten irregularis. The sequence continues at coordinate 19,329,343 of OZ020244.1, read as the reverse complement.
TTGCTAAGCATGACATTTCTGTCTTAATAAAAACAAGGTTAACAACCAAATTTCCATGTGTTGTGTATCACTTGTGATTGTTCTTTGGCTGTTGTTCGCTGACCATGAATATCAAATGGAATTTTCAATGATGGTTTGTTTTATTGGGCGAGACATTTTTGTGCTAAGCAAATTGTTGTGCTTAACAATTTTATGAAATTGGCCCCAGGACTAGTCATGAGATCAAGTCTGATAACTGGCAGAGTTTGAATTGGCCAGCAAATCAAAACGTCCCTGGGTGCAGACCAGTAAAAAGGCCCAAATCGGTCCACGGAGCTCATTAATTTTCTGTATACCCTCAAAATCTTTTCTCTTAAAGCGTCTGGTGAGCCCTACGTGGTAAGTCTTGTAGACAAAATGGATGGAACCCGATCACCAGAGTTTGGACTTTCACCTTTGAGCCGTTTGGATGAAATTAGGCCATACATTCGCTCTATTTTTGCCCTGTAGTGGAGGGGTACTATTTTTGGTCTGGCACCGGTCAATTCGGCCGTTTTAGGGGTATTTTTCTTTGAATGTACTTTTCGGCAAAAAGTCATGGGTTAACCTATAGAAAATTGAAAAGAAAATGAAAATTGAAGTTTTCACCTTTATTTTGTTGTATTGGTCGATTGCCTCAGAAACTTCTGAGTATTTTAAATATTTGTTTTTAATTGGCCATTTTGCGTGGGAGCCTATGGGAATTTATTTACTGGTCTGCACCCCTATCGGTCACCACTATTCCAATTTGATTGCGCCCTCTATCGACTGGACGATACTTTCATATCGCATGCACACTGCGTACATGTAATGTAATGTACATACGGTATTTCTATACAAATATTAGTTACGACAGAAATCGTCTGATCATGGCGCTTCTACCGGCTTTGGGCCGTGCTTCGGCGGTGATCTCTAAGGTACTTTGGTGATGTTACCTCATAAGATGATCATTTATGTGTATCTATATGTTGTAATGCATGTGTGGAACGCACTTATGACTTATTCAGGTGTTTAGAAAAGGTTCAAAAACCTAGTACAAAAAATGCATGTGTTATTGTGTGTTGCCAGTTCGTTCCTGCATCATTGTACTTTGTAGCCTACATCTGACATTTTATGCGGGTCAATTGTGGACATGTTTAACTTTAACAATGTACGATTTTATGTGCAATGTATTGGCCAATTTGCTATTTCACCAATTGTGTGAAAAATACGCTAGGCTCCTTCATGTACTCATTTCACAGGGTTCCTGAAGTTTATAGTACACTCAGGTTAGCTGGTACTACCTAGCCCCACGTTGTAGTGTGGCATGAAATTTCGCTCAAGGCGTCAAGCCGCTCCATCCTTAGCCACACGTCCAACCGCCTGATTTACGAGGGATATGTTCGGCTCTGGTGCGCACCCTCTTGTCATCACATTGCACACACTTTCTACATACACAAATGTTCATTAGTAATAGTAGTGTCTCATCTTCCCAATGATAAATTATTCGAATGATTTCAATCTTGTATTCATCAATTTTTCGGTCATCTTACCTTTACACGTACCGTAGTTCATGTATTTTGCAAAATTCAAAATGGTGCCAGTCGTGTAGCACCAGTGCGGGAAATTATGGGGTAAAAACGAGGGAAATTATGGGGTAAAAACGGTAACGAAGATGTAACTTTGTAACGGCCACAGACGAAATTTAGAGTCTAGTTTCTGCTCTAATTGTGTGGACTTTATTCGTGAAATAACCACAAGGGAAACTGACTGAGTAATGTGTGGACTTTAGATATATTGGGTGTAGACCTGAACCAGACTAAACTAGACTACTCTGACCAGACAAAATGGCAGACGGGCTGTTTTCAAGTTCGCAACAAGTGCATAAGAAAATTGTATTTTTACACTGAAATGTTGCGCAAATTGCTTCTATCTGGAGTTTTAAGGACTCTGGAACATGTGCTGAAAGTAGAACAGCAGAGTAATTAAGCTGTTTTTATTCCCTTTATAGGTATCGTACCCTTGAAGTAACCATTACCTAATAAATAATGACATTGACTAGAAATTAGAACCACACACACAGATAAATTCACAGACAGCTTGCCTATGGAAGTTTATTTTTTATACCCTGTATATAAATGTACAAAATGTTAGCGCAGACTGTCCCGCGATCACGGAATGCATTTTTCTTATAGAAAATCCATGAAAAGTTTCATGGTCATACTGAGAATGACCTGATGATTCTGGTATTACTGTTAGATTAGCAAATTAACTATTAGCAATAACTATTCATTGATCAAATTAGGGTCTTACAAGAATATTTGTACTTGTGTAAACATTGCTGCAAGTGTCATTAATGTAACAATGTTGTAGGAAGTTTCAACTTGAGCATTTATGTCTGAAAAAAAATGTTGTGTATTATATCTGAGCTGATTAAAAAAGCTTGAATGAATGATATCATTTACAAATTTGGAAATTTCCCCTCCCCCCACAGTCAGGGCAGTTGCAGAGTCTTGGAAGATGGACAGCGCCCTCTCTTGTTGGCCATAGGAGGCATTACTCGGAAGGAGCGATGGAGCAGGATCTGGTAGTGATTGGATCGGGTCCTGGTGGCTACGTGGCGGCCATCAAAGCAGCACAACTGGGCATGAAGGTACACAATCAAACTCCCTGTCTATGTTACTCCAATTCTGTAGCATTCTACATCACAAAACATACATAGCCAAGAATCCTTTCTTTCTCCTGGCATTCTTGTGTAGCCTTTACAAAATGAGTCTAGGCTTGGGATTGATTTGGCTACCGCCATTTTGTGTCCTGAATGAAATGAAGGGCTTGAGAAACATTTCGAAGCTGGAGTCTTTCTTCAGTTTGTCATGCCCAATCCCTTCATTTCTTTTTTGGGGCCTCAAATAGCAAAAGTGAAAAAAGTTCCAAGCCTGGCCTCAAACCTGGTTTCGTAAAGGCCCATAGAGTGGCCAGCACCTCCCATGCTAGTACGTCTATTAGCGCACTAGTACTGCCTTGAACGCGGTCGATAATCAACCTCCAGAATGGGATATGAAGTTCTGTTTGGTGGAATTTTCGAGGGAGTTGTTTTACTGGACAGTTTTCGGGACTGTAATTTCATGTGTGTGATGAGCGCTCTCTACAGTCGGAACACTATGAAAACAGTCTGCACTTTCTGTTGTTTTGTCATTTTCTGATGCATTTGTTAGCCAACAAAGGTTTATCTTCGGTTTATCTTTCCGTTTTTGTCGACAGACTATGTGCATTGAGAAGAATAGCACTCTTGGCGGAACCTGTCTGAATGTGGGCTGCATCCCATCCAAGGCGTTACTCAATAACTCCCATTTCTACCACTTGGCTAACTCCAATGACTTCAAGAACAGGGGCATTGACGGTAAGACATCTTAGATTGTATCTGAGGGAGAGATACTTTAATACTGGTCGGGCCCAGCCTCTGAAAAGCCTGGCCAGGCCCAGGCCATGAGGCCTGAATTCCTCCTCTTGTCAGCCTTGAACTTCGCTGCAATAGAGCTGCTTAAAATCAATAAAGCCCGGCTTCTGGATACTGTTGATTTAGACTCAGAGCCTTTTTTTTTCAGGCATGAGATCAGTGATCCTGCTGATCCGGATCCCATTTTAGCGTATCCTGCATGGGACGTGGATCTGCAAGATCACTGATAACGTGATGAAACAAACAGGCCCTCAATCTTCCAATCAGGTCTCATGCCAACTATGATCCAGCACACAACATGGGCTTGAAGTTGATAGTTCAAGTCTAGGGATTATAGAAGCTCAAGGCTTTAACTGGGAATTGTAAAAGGGGCTTGTCTGTAGCTCTGCAACTGAAGGGAATTTTTAATGGAAGACCATTCCACACGATCAGACCTACAAATCAAAAATACTCAGTTTGCAAGGAGTGTAGAGTGCACAGCTAGGCAGAGTTTTTCAGATGAAGTAATTTCATCAAATTGTAGCTCTTTTATCAGGGGAGAGGTTTTCTCATCTCTCTCAATGCCTGCAATCATTGTGATGTAAAAAATAAGGGATTACCAACTTCTTACCTTCCATTTGCTCCTTGGTGAAGACAAACAAAATTACTAATAGTTCAGCATTTCTATTCTCTAAGATTTCAACCACCAAGCAGATACATTCAGTACACTGGCTGGAACGTCAATATCACAACTTCTCATTATCAGTTCTTTTTAGAACCACACTTTAAGAAAAGAGTTTGTACATGGTGTCTCCGCAAACCTTAATTTCTTACAGACACATTCAACAAAATCAAGTGATATCGCGGCAACATTGAGAAAATGATTGCTTTTTTTGTATGTGTTGACCAAACATTTCCTTGTTGCAATCTCCATACACAGTGGGTGACTTGAAACTGAATCTGCCCAAGATGATGGAGCAGAAATCGGGTGCAGTTAAGGCATTGACCGGCGGTATCGCACACCTCTTCAAACAAAACAAGGTAATAATCAGATTTTTATAATCTTTTTTATACTGTGTTTGTGTCAGTATATAGTTGTCATAATCTTCATGTCTACATCTTGACCTTACAATGAGACTGGTTTTACAGTAACCTGGTCCTATGGTAGCCTTGGCCCAATTTCATGGAACCCGTTACGGTATATTTTTGTGCTTATGGGTGCTGCTACGCATGAAATCTATTTCATGGAATCCGTAAGCAAGCCTTTCGGTGCTAGCAAAGAAATTCTTGGCTAACCTTGCGTTTGTTTCTGCTAACGTGCTGTCAATATGCATTCTGCAGAAAGTCTTTGCTTAGCGTAATGAGAAAGAAAAACTCTCCCGTGAAATACGCTGACTGTAAGCAAAAAAGTCTGCTATCGTAAGAGAAGGTTTTTTGTTGACGGTAACGGATTCCATGAAATTGGGCCCTGGTCTTATAAGCGCAGAATTCTGTTGTAAGCATAGCCATGACATTGGGCCTTGATAATTATTAAGAAATTCTTCAATTTTTAGATAACGAGAGTGGAAGGGCATGGTAAGATTACAACACCAAATGAAGTCGCCGTGTTGCACCCAGATGGTAAAGTCAAGGAAGTCATTAAGACAAAGAACATACTCATAGCAACAGGGTCAGAGGTCACCCCATTCCCCGGCGTAGAGGTGAGTTAATCATTAATAATGCCTTGTCCCAAAATCTTTGGGTGCGACTGCAAATTACACACAAGTCTATGGAAATGGCTGCAGTCACTGGCTAGTGGCTGCCATAGGTATGTGTGTTATTTGCGGCCACAGCCAGAACTTTGGATCGGCCTAAGACTCACTCTTTTTGGAGGAAGTGTGGGCCTGAGAAGAACCGGTGAGTTGTGAACTTGACTTTTCAGCCAACGTGCTCTGTCCGTCCTTGGGAGAGAATCCCTGACTGATATGATACGCCAGTTCACAACAGTCCAAGAAATCTTATTCTCCAGATTCCCTCAGTTGAACCTGACAAAAAGTTTGCTGACTCTGAATACCACCTCAGAGACTTTTCAATTGGGCTGGTCTTGAAAGTTTTGAATGTTTTGTCCTTGCAGGTAGATGAGAAGGTGATAGTCTCTTCCACTGGTGCCCTATCATTAGATAAAGTCCCTGAACACATGGTGCTAATAGGAGCTGGAGTCATAGGTCTAGAATTGGTAAGTGTTGTCAGATATAATGTACTTACAACAGTGCGCTGAGTTTAAAGGTAGTATCATACATTGGTTTTTATCAAAGAAATACAGATTCATGGGCAAAAATATCAAGGCAGATACAGTAACAGTCATCTGTGAAAATTTCAGTCCCATACGGTGCCCACTTTTTGAGAAAACAGTGAAAAACAGCTACAGTTTTTGTTAAGTCTTTTCTCTTTTATTTTTGATCTTTTAAAAGATCAAAAAGATTTTCGGTCGTTGTTTTACCAATTTCTGGATAAATACACCATTTCAGGCGGAACATTTTTAACGTATGTTTCTACCAGCACCATCTCCATACCCTGTAAGTTATACGTAAATCAGTGAACATTTCTGTTTTGGTCTCTTACCAAAGTATGATACTACCTTTAATAAGGGTCTGACGTTTTGATCCTAGCAGGATCTTTTTCTGAAGAAAGTATTTGAGAAAGATCCTACGCTTTTGGCCCACTGGCAGTCACCTTAGGTCGATTTCACCATTCTCATTATAACTCATTACTGTACCTCATAAATATTCATGACCTATAGCCGAATCCCAATTGGTCAATTCACCATCACATGCCAGTGGATATATGCTGATCACCAGCGAATAGGCCGGGGAATCTCCGAAGGAACTGTTACACATGTAACATCTCACTGCACATGGAACATCTCACTGCGCATCCTAGGTTAAGTTTGCAGTGCGTGTGTGTACGTGCGAACTTCGCTCTACATGAAGTTTACAAACACGAACGCTTTTCTACACTTCTTGATGAAATTTTGGACAATAAAGAATATTTTATGAGGTATAAGTAAAACAAATATCACATGATTTATTTCAGGTGTTCATTCGATTCCAACAACTCGGAAGCTAGAATTGACTGTCCACCCTCAAACCATGTGATATTTGTATCATATACTATCAATCAGAGGATTTAAAATGCATTGCATCCTTACGTAGGATGCAATGGGTTATCCTTCGTAACTGGAGTGATGATCAATCGTAGGGCTTCTTGAAATCGACCGCATGTATAATATGATGAAGTCATACTGTGATCTCATTCAGGTATTTTATTCATTGCATTCTTCTGCCTGTTTTAATGTCTGCAGGGATCCGTGTGGCAGAGACTGGGATCTAAAGTCACTGCAGTTGAATTCCTAGGACATGTAGGAGGCTTAGGAATAGACATGGAAATCTCGTAAGTAATACACCCATCCAGTAGGCCATGCCCACCATAGCAACGTCTAAGCAATAACGCACACACGCACACACCATGTGTCACAATCTGCCCATACATGATGCGTTGTACACTCAACCACCGAAATCACCTCTCTCCATTGGACTTTGGTTTTGCAAAAGGCCAAAAATGTACATTTCCTCTCAGCCAGAGCATGGAGAGTTAGAATTATAATGAAAATATATAAACTGCTTGACCATGGTTAAGAATAAAACTCGGGTTTGTAAAAGAATTGCATTGTATATATACGAAACAAAAGTAAACTCAACGAAAAGTGTGCAGTAAAGAATACACAATTTAAAACATTATGTCAGACAAAATGGCGGCAATTTGTCAGACCTTAAATAATACATTGTGATTGGTCAATTTGTCAAGGGGCGTGACCTATTGGATCGTTTTATTGATCTTGAATTTGTGTTATTAGCATGGATTTTATATTAACATCTTACTAGTTTAGACTGACTGATATCTCCTTTAGAGAGAGGAATTTTAATAATGGTCTGGCCCAGGCTGGCAAGCTGGAAATACTTGGGTTGCTAGCTCTGAACTACAGTACAACTGAGCTGCTTAGAATCAATAAAGCCAGGCCACTGGATGGCTTAAAATGCATCATAAAATGTAATGGGATACCAGAAAAAATGGAACGATCACTAAACGCAAACAATTTCTAAGGATCCCGCCCTGTTCATTATAGTGCCGTTGCACTGTACTCCCAGGGAGTTGAATAAGATGGTTTCAGGAGTGTAAGTAATAATAATAATTTATTCCGCGCACATATCTGTCCAAAGACACTTGTGGCGCACATATTATTATCCCTGGTCATTGGGCCGTAATTTACATTCCTGAAACCACCTCAACTCCTTGAGGAGTATACGGCCTGGCTACTTTGAAGCATGAAGTGCACAGAGGCTAATCGAACCACAAAGTGATCTCTACCCTCACAGGTACCCATTTACACCTGGGTGAAGAGGAGCAATATGTGATAAAGCATCTTGCCCAAGGATGCAAGCACCATTAGCCTGTGGCTGGACTTGAACCCTTGACTCGGAGCCTCAGTTTCTGACCTCCTCATCTTTTTCACAGTAAGAACTTCCAGAGGATTCTCAAGAAGCAAGGCATCAACTTCAAGATGAACACCAAGGTTACTGGAGCGACAAAGACCAACAGTGGGGTCACAGTGTCCGTAGAATCCGTCTCAGACCCGAGCAAGACCGAGGAGCTTCAGTGCGATACGCTACTTGTCTGCATCGGCCGGCGGCCTTACACACAAAACCTCGGTCTTGAGGTATGTTTATATATGAGTCTTGTTTCTATCGTGGTCGGCAAGAAGAGTGTTCTGTATGTTGATAGATCATTTATGATAGTGTGAAAGTGCAACTGAACTGACATGAAGGCCATGTCCCAATTCACTGGCTGCGGCCGTGGCTGCGGCAATTGGCAGTGCGGCTATCTTGTTGCTGCGGCCCATTTGACAATTGACTGGCTTTGACAGTGGCAGGGGCCGCTACTTCACAAATATCAAGCCACAAAGGAAGGTGACTTCCTTGTGGCCAGGCTGACCTCAGCGTTCTTATGCTTGTTAACATGGATTCAAATCGTCTATGTGCCTACGTGGCCAAAAGGCGCGTCCCAATTCTACTGGCTGATCCAGTTCGAAGACGCAGTTGCAGCCACTGCTGTAAGTCAGCAGCCGTAGACAGTCAATTCAAATTGAGACACGGCCTGGCTTTCATATTGCCATTTTCCAAAATCTGCCAATGTACTGAATGACCCAGAGAGACTAATCTGTATTGGTACCCTGTATTTGACAGGATATTGGTATTGAACTGGATAAAGGAGGCCGGATACCAGTCAATGAGAGATTTGCCAGTAAAGTACCCAGGTAAGATTAATACTATAGAGTTTGAATGTGAATCTTCTCCTGTCTTTTACTTGTTTCATTTTGGCTACTGATATCGGCAACATTAAGCTTTGTATGTAGCGATTGTAGCCCAGTTGTAGGCCCCTGCTAATCATATAACTCCTGGCCTATTGTCAGCATTCCGTGCTAACATCGCCCACCAATAGTTCACATGCGGTCATTTCAACACGGTCAATCATGCTCTGCACATCACACTACTCTACACAAATTGTGCTCCAAGATATTCAAACCACAACTCTCAACGTACATCCATATTTCATGAGTAAGGTTAGTTTCAACAAGCATCACATACTATAGGTCCACACTTTAAAATCTTAGTGTGAAAAGCTCAGTCACTTTTACATTGGACAGGCCTGTGTACAGATCAGACATTTGTTGTAGTGTGAAAAGGCCTATTGACTTGCCCTTCCCCTAACGATGAAAAACAAGTACGGTAAATGCTTTGATATAGGAGAGTTATACTAGTCTTAATGTTATTTGTTATGTATTTCCTGCATAGTGTCTTTGCCATTGGAGACTGCATTCAAGGCCCCATGCTAGCCCACAAGGCCGAAGATGAAGGCATCATATGCGTTGAAGGCATTGCAGGGGGCGCTGTTCATATTGACTACAACTGCGTACCCTCAGTGGTCTACACTCACCCTGAAGTGGCATGGGTAGGCAAGACTGAGGAGCAGTTGAAGGAAGAAGGAGTGAAATACAAAGTCGGCAAGTTCCCATTTGCAGCTAACAGCAGAGCCAAGACTAACGGTAAGCAAGCACCAATTACCTCGATGCTACCTATTCTCATCAATAAACACATTTTAACTTATATGGGTCATTCCACCAGGTTGCTAGGCACGATCTGTGACGGTTTTAAAATATTTCATCTGTTAAACTTTCACATCCATGGAACTTATCGAAGATTGCCCTAAACAGGCCTAAACAGGGTATGCACAAAGCATTCTGGGTAGGATTGTTGCAAGGGCTGTGCTGACACTGCTGAGTGATGCACATTTCCCAAAGGATTACCCATTGTCCTTTGCGTGTGCGTGCATAGTGACAAAGACAGGCTATGTTCGATAACGTCCATTGTCGTTTACAATGACTTGTAATTTACATTGATGTATTCTTCAATTTAACTTAAGATCAGCTACAAATGTGGATTCATTTATCAAAGGATAGGGGATGTGCAAGTTTAGACACGTGACATTGACAACGTCACAGACAGTATCCCAACCTGGGACCCATTTTATAGAGCTGCTTAAGCAAAAATTTTGCTTAAGCTTGAAAAGTCTTCCTTGATCCAACAGGATCACCAACCAAATTTTCATTTGATATATTTACTGCTTTTGACTTGTATTGGGCCATTATTTGCTGAGTGTAGCATTCACAAGGAGTTTTGGCTGGCATACTGATTTTATTTACCAAAATGTTTGGTATGTAAGCAAATTTTGGTGCTTAATCTGGTCTTTGAAATTGGCCCCTGGTGGAATGACCCATAAACTGACTTTTTTTTAATCTTATGTAATTTTAAAGAGGATCTTCAACACTCAACAAACCTCGCTTTATTTGTTAGAACTATAATCATTAAATTACTTGACATGAGAAAACAAAAATTAATCTCACACTGAACACAGAAAGAGAGTCTTTTTGATGATTTTTCTCTCCACATGCTCAACCCGCAAGCTAACCCAAAATTGAAACTGTCTGAATTTCGTCAATGGGGGCAGCAGACATTTCATGAAAAGGCTCTGTAATATGACGTCATGAGCTTTTTATTATTCTAACAAATAAAGCGAGGTTTGTTGAGTGTTGAAGATCCTCTTTAAACAAAGATTTTTGAAATCATCAAATGAATCATAAGGGAAACTGTCTGGAATAATTGTTCAATCATTGATTTGAATGGTGAACAAAGAGAATTGAGTGGAGCAGGATTCGAACCTGCAACCTCTGGAATACTGTACCAGTCCTCTACCAGCTGAGCTATCCATAGAAAGAAGATTTTTGAATTAATCATTGAGAAATGACTCTTTTTCCCTCTTTAAAAGGGGATTATTTCTGTGAAATATTTTAAAATAGCACATTTTATCTATTAGAATGAAGCTTGCATGCCTAGCGAGTTTGAACTTATGTTCACATTCTGGATTCTGTTTTTAGCGGACACCGATGGCCTTGTCAAGATGTTGAGTGATGCAGCCACAGATAGGATACTTGGCGCTCATATTTTAGGCCCTAATGCCGGTGAACTGATCAACGAAGCAGCATTGGCTATGGAGTATGGAGCCTCATGTGAAGACGTTGCTCGAGTTTGCCATGCTCATCCTGTAAGTACAACTTCTGAGATATTCGCAGTGCTGGGGCTTATTGATTATCCAAATAACTTAAAATCATTGAAAGGTAAACTCAAGGAAACATTGAATACCGTACCAGCACTTTATCAACGGAGCTATCCAGCCCTATGTTGGCAGGGTCCCAAATTGTCAATTTTCTTTGTTCGTTTGGCAGTCAGAAGCTATGGAACCACTCACACACCACTTTATCCCAAGGATCATTTCAAGACAAAATTTCAGCGTGGAGAAGTTTTCGCTGAAATTTTTTACACACAATCCCATATGAAGAATTCCCATCCGAAAGCACTGTCATATGTTCGTCATGCGTCTATGAAGTGGCCGTCTGCTAAATTTTTGTTTTATTTGATTTCTCCGCAGACCGTTTCCGAGGCTTTCCGAGAAGCCAACATGGCAGCTTACATCGGCAAGGCAATCAATTTTTAAATCACTGTAAATAACCCATATAGGCTAGTTTATTACCACGACATAAATGTTATTTCTGGAAATGAGTGGAAGAGATGCCAGTTTCCCATTAATGGAACATCTGTGCAATGTGCGTAGCAGTCACATGACAGTGCATAGCAGTCACATGACACCGTTTCATGATGTCATCAAATGTTGTCTATCGTCCAGATTCATGTAAAAACAAATTTGAATGGATAAACTTTTCTTAAATTTTGCGGGCAGTTTTTGATTGCAGTTCTAGGATCAGCCTTCATTATTTCATCTTTTTTTTATAGTGATCATTTTGCTTTGAGAAAAAGATAAAACAATGATGTAAATGTGGCTTATGAGTGAACTTGTTGGGAGGCCAAATATTTACTGCATGATTTGGAAAATTCATGACTTTACGTTGTTGAATTTGATTGGAAATCTAAAACAGCTACCGTTATGTCTGTGCTTGATTTGCTTTACTATAAGTTTCTTTTGACTTTTCCAAACACACTGGTTGATTGGTGGTTGTTTTCATAGTACAAATGCCCTAGCATAGAAGCCAGCTGTGATTATTCTTTATATGCCACACCGCACCTTCACTCTTCAACCATGTATCAGTTTCTGAAAATTGAATAGAGAAATTTGACTGAAGTGGAATTTGAACCAGTGACCCCCGGAATACTGTACCAGCGCTCTACCAACTGAGCTATCCAACCCTATGTTGTGGTGGTGTCCCTGATAGTCAATTATCTTTGTTCGTTTGGCAGTCAGAAGCTATAAAACTACTACAGCTATATCCGTTATATAGATTTTGCACATTAAGATACTGTCCATGAAAAAAATGGTCGGAACAGTGAGTTTTTCCCCTAGGTTGTATACTTGACCCAAAGCCCATACAGTATATGACTAGATATTTCTAGTCCACAATGTAAACTGTGGGATATGGATATGGTGTGGTTGCATGCTTTGTGTTTTTGTCTATGACAGATTTATGCCATGTCTGAATTACTCGGCTATGGCTTACTGGCTTAGTTACACAGGTCAATGGGAAATGGCTGCAGCCGCTAAATAAGCTGAGGTACACTTGGTGTAAATCCAAGCCCTAGCCGCATATATGTACTTCAGACATATTGGCCCTTTTATCCATACACAGGATGTGTGCAGTGAAGGTATAGATGAGAAATGCATTATGAGAGAGTTTGTGCTACACTTTGTACACTAACTCCCATAGGAAAATAAATTAGGGTCTGTGAATTATCCATGTGGTTTGACTGCAGTCCATTCATATACCTTGTGGCCCTGTTTGTATTCAGTGCTTATGTGATCAGTGATCTTGCTGATCCGGATCCCATTTTAGCATATCTTGCATGCGACATGGATCTGCAGAATAACTGATCACATGCCTGAAACATACAGGCCCTGTGTGTCATTTCAATTGTAACTTTGTCATTTACTTCTTCAGCATTTTCCTCCAGTTAAAGATTTTTTTATTTAGATTTTATCTCTAAGCTTGAAAGCGGCTTTTTTCCCATTTTTATTTACACACTTGATGTCATCACATTGAAGATATAAAAAAAAAATTGAAAATATGAAACATTGTTTACAGGATTTTGTTGATGTTATTTGTTATTTATTATTTCAGAAGTAGATGCATCATGTCAAATTAGGACATCATAAATTTGAATATTTGTTATTGCTCCAATTTTATTGGTTGATGCATTTTTGTTAGCAATTATCTGGACAAAATAACCCATTCTTTTGTTACATGTATTAGGTAATCCCCTGTGGATGTGTCCCTAATGTGAGTGGAATCCTGAATAAAAACAAAATGTTGCCCAATTTCAAAAGTTGTCTCCCTTACTTGCTGTAATTTTTTATTGTCAAATTGATTCAGGTGGATAAATGAAGTTTGAATCGGACGAACCTGATTTGAAATGGTTTCCCTACATCACATGTCACCATATTGGACAATACAAGTGGGTCAAAACAAAATTATTTATTCGCGACTAAAAATTGTCACCACTCTTGAAAAACTAGTGTGTACTTGACTGCCACAGACTGGAATGTTTAGTGTCACATTTGATAAAATGTGAATATCTACAAATGAATCTCACCCAAAGATTCAAACACACACCAATAAAATATGTTTACTGCGCAGGAAACCTTACGTTTATTCTGTAAAAGTTCCACTTCAAAAAGCATGTATATAAAATGATAATGTCAAAATAAATGTCAAGTAGTAGTTATTTTGTGAAATACATTTGTGTTGGTTCATTTAAGTCGATACAAATCAAATATCTTGATATATAAGTTATATATTACTGACAAGATAAAATAATGTCAATGGATGACAAACATTTAGCATCAGATTTTCAATAAAACTAAACCATTTTCCATGGAATAACAAGATATTAAAACACTAGAGCTATACATGCATAATATATGATGACAAGACCTCAACTACATGTGCTGAGACTTTTGCCAAGTCATGAACTATTCAAATAATCATTAGTTGTTAGTAGACAGCATACTTTACACAAATTTGGCACTACATGTATATCTTCACTGATGTGCCGTACTGCATTACTTTGGTGGAATAAGAAGCAATGCATCAATACAAGTTAACATCATTGTGGTCAATCTAGAAATAATGCAAGTTCAATCAACATAGAAAACCTGATGAGGACTAGAGCAGACTAGTCGAAACGTTGAGACCTTACGAGAAGTGCGAATGAAATAGAAGTGCGAAAGTAAGAACGATTATTACATGGTGTTTCTGAAAACCGATCCACATACCAATTGTCACCATACAAAGCCTCAAATCTTTCTTGAAAGAAAACTTGTTGATACCAAAAACAAAATCAGTACGTACTTTCAGAAATAATGCTTGTGAAGGCTTGCCAAAACCAATTATGACCTTGCTTATATATTAAGTTAATAACAAAAATTCATCATAATCATCACTTGCAAATGGAAAGCACACTATTCTGCATAAGCAGAGCCAAGATATTTGGCCCGGATGGTCAAGTGACATTTTCATACAGTAGTCATTTGGTTCCAAATTTTACACATGAATTCAGAATTCTATTATGACAGACTGCAGTTTCTTCATTTGTAGCACATCCAGGTCTGAAATTTGAGCCCTGATATGTAAAAAAAAAAAAAAATTATCTTGTCCAACTACTTAATTAATTATTCTGCTTTATAAAGTTTTCAATTCATTTGATAAAAAAAATGTAAACAGTTCACACAAAGAACACAGTATATTAATTTCTTTAACAATAGAAAAAAAGGTAATCATAACCTTTTCAAATAAAATATACATGTAATTGTGTAATAATATCTTTATCATTACTGTAGTTAATAAGCAAGCACTTGAATATTATAGTAACATTTTAAAGATTTCTATTTATCAAAATCATCAGTATAACTGATTAAAATTTTAGGTCACATGACTACATCTAGGCATCAGTCACTTTTTTCATGCAAAGAGAAGATTACCATTAAAATGCTTTTCTTAGAGTTTTAATGTAATACCATTAATTTATCACAATCATGCATATTTGATCAAAAGGTAATACATGTATCATGCTTTTTTTTTCTTTTTTTTTACAAACCACTTTTTTTGGGTGAGAACAAATATACTGAACGTGAACTGACGTTGTGATTTTGAATGCTGGGTAATTAGTCTCAGCTTATTATGTGTATTAAATGATCAGCCAATTTCATACTTAATACTGTATATGAAAAACTTATTACTTATTATAGTGTTATATTATGTTTTTAAAAATAATTGTGAGATTTTTAATGACTAAGTTTCTGAAGCTCTCTACTTTACATGGAGAAAAACTTTAATATTGGTCGGTCCAAGCCATTCAAAACTTTGAGCCTGCAAGGCCCAGCTAGGCCTTCAAGCCAGAAAATCTCTTTAGACTAGGTCTGAAATTTAATACAATAGAGCTGCTTTAAATCACTGAAGCAAGGCCATTAATGGCCTAGCCAGTCTGAAGTTCAGCCCATGCCAAGTACAAGTCTATGATGTGGCTGATGTGCAGTTTCAAATGTAGTGTACTACAAAAGCCACAGAGCCTGAGCTAAGCCCAAGCTTGGCCTGGCTTTTCAGTGGCAGGGCCCGACCAGTATTACAGCCAGTATTACAGTTTCTCTCCCTCAATAGTTCCATGTAGATGGTATATGCGGCTGCCATGTTGGTTTGGACAGTGTGTCATCACTCTGATTCTTCAGGAGCTTTCTTTGTCTCGGGAATGACCTTCGTCTGGACAGAAATGGACTCCTCCTGTTTTGCCAGTGATGATGCTGCCTGATCTTCGCCAGGAATCGCCTCAGACTCTTGGCTAGGCTGACGGGGGGTAGGCAAAAACTGGCGCATCTGAGCGGTTGTGAGAGAGGACATGCTGTCGGTCTCAGTACCATGATGTTTCCCAAATAGACTGACACATTGTGTTTTGTCATTGGCTTCTGTTGCAAGCGTTGGCGTTGGCTGGGATGGAGTACTGTCTGGCTGACGTGAGGCAGAAGTGAGTCTCTCGGAAGCTGTTGCTTCTTCTGTCTCTTCTGATGGCTCTCGATTGCCAGGGATAAACTTCCTCATCTGCTCGGTTGTCAAGGAAGATCTGTGATCAGAGACATCATTCGTGGTCTTGTCTGTTCCTACGCCTGATGAGCTTGCAGCTGTGACTGACCTGTTTGGATTTGCTCTAGCTGCTTTGGTCAAAGCCTCGGTAGCAGTTCCCTGCAGTTCCTCTGTCTGCTGAGTTGGTTCGCGGGGCTTGCTACTGAGGAAATGCTTCATCTCAGCCGTGGTGAGAGAAGTTTGAAGCGGTGAGGCCTCATTCTCGCTCTCCTCGCTGATGGCTGGGACCAACGGAGACCTAAACGATTTCTCTTTCAGAGTGGGCTTATATCCTGAAAGGATGTCTGTATTCTGCTCCGGCTCTTTCTTGGGGGCTTCTTGCTGTGACGGCTTGCTCGTTTGTGGTTCCCTGCTGGTTTCTGGACGTAGAGAGCCACCAAGAGGCTTTGTAGGCAACTGGGAGATATCTAGTTGCTTCATGTGCTCTTGGAGGGTCGAACTCTCCTGATATGGCTTGCCGCTTCGAGAGGTTGAGGACACCGTCGGGGTCTGAGCAGCATAAAAATTTGCATCAGGACTCTGGTACCTCATATCTGCTTGCGGATAGACATTTCCACCTATTGATGAGTGCAACGGATTCTGATATTGAGCTGGGATCTGCTGAGGGTATTGCTGGGGGGTTTGACCTCTATTCCCCATCGGGTACTGCTGGCTTGGATAAGACTGCCTTTGATCGAAGACGGGTGGATAATAAGGATGGGACTGCTGGTGAGGATAGCTCACTGATGAAGGCCCCGACAACTGACTCTGAAACAGCAACGGCCTGCACATGGATGGGTCTGGCATCACTGATGACATGTCGTAAGATGTCAGAGAGGAGGTTGGATATGAATCCAGCATCTTATCATCTACCACAAGATTGTTCTCCTCCGATGTTTCTGACAGTGTGTGCTGCCTGGAGCCTGGCTCACCGCCCGGTCTTGGCCCAGTGTACCCCTGAGGGAAGGGGTACTGTCTAGGATCATAAGGCTGAGCCCGCTGCTGCATCTGCTGTCTCTGAGTGCTCGGCTCGCATCTTGGGTCCATCAGTCCAGGTCCAGTCACCGCACTGTTGGACTCGATGCTCCAGTCTCGCCTCACAGGTCCCCAGTCTTGCCCCACAGATCCCATACTGGTTGGAGGGTACCTGACTGACATCTCCTGGCCAGACAAGCTGTACCTTGGAGGCTGGGACGGGTACGGGTCCTGGAAATATTCAGGACTTCTCCATTGTGGATTCTGGACAGGGAAATCTGTACAAAAAAAACAAAAAAAAAAACGAATGAAAATTAGGCATGCCCTTCACCAACGTAGATGAGCACTGTAAAATGCTTTGTTGTGTGCACATGAAAAAATCATGTGCTGGCACAGGTGGGATTCGAACCCACCACCTCCTGCTATCTAATGCAGATTTCACACCACTAGCCCATCAAGCTGTAGCTTGGGTTAGCAGGGTAAAGGCAAATTCAACATCCCAGTGGGTGCCACAATAAATCATTCTTATTAATGATTTTTCATCAGCGAGATAGAATTATGAAAATTAAGCTAGCTCTTCAAGCCACAAGCCAGCACATTATTTTTTCATGTGCACACAAAAAGCACCGAATTTGCAAATCTCATCTACGTTAGTGAAAACTAATTTGCATAACTCTATCTCCAAATCATTAATAACAATAAATGAAAACTTGTAAGATGGAAATTTCAAGTATTACATTGATACAATGTTGTTCATATATGTCAATATTTAGATTACATTAATACCTTCTCTGTGTTTTTGCATCTCATCTCGTATTGAAATTTGAGCGGCAATATCACGCAAGGTATTCACTGCCTGCAATGAAAGATATCAAATGAAAATGATGCTGAAACAAAAAATTTAACAAAATCATTTATGACGTTAACAAACTTAACAGTACATGATATACTTAATAAAAAAACCAAAGAACACAAATTAATGCTCTCTGAAGCGCCAAAATATTTCGGTCAGACAAAGAAAACTTTTGGTAAGAGTGGAAATCAATGGGAATAACTTTTCCTCCAAATCCACAAAAAACAAATTGTCATATTGAAACAAAGTCTGTACTTTCAAAAAGAATGCTGCACCACATGCTTATCAAGACAAATTATGGCATTGCTTGCATTTGAGTTTATTCAAGTCAGAAAATTTCATGGTAAATATCATTGAGAAATGGTAGGTCCAAGGTTTGAAATTTTCATTTTAGTTAATAGATTAATTGTAATGTATCGGCAAATGTTAATTCGGCCCAGCACTACTCTTAACCCTGAAGATATAATGCCATACGGAAATTTCCTTCGCAAATTACTGAAAAAAAGGCAGGTTTTCTTGACAGGTTTGACTTGAATCAGCTTACCTTGTCTATCTCTGGTCTTTTGGTGAACTTTGCCAAGGTGCATTCCCTGGCGAGTGCCAATAAGTGCCAGGCTATGTCCCAGGGCCAGTCTGGACAGCGTCGGTCCCGGATCTTTTCAATCACACCTTCAGGTTGTTGAATTTCACAGGCTTCCTCCACAATGTCAGTCTGGGAACAAGACCACCGAAAGAATTGGATTTATATCACTGTATTATTAGGCTGAATCCGAAACGGATTTCCAGAGCTATGGCTACGTCTATATAGTCAGCGTGTTCCAATGCATTTGCAATGGGCCCAGACCTAGACCTAGCTCTAGGCAACTGGTTTCGGATGCAGCCTAAAGCGGCAACTGAAGATGAATGTGACTTAACATCTGGCACCCTGACTCGATTTGGTCATTTGCTATTGTTTTTTGGTCTACTCTGGCTTTTCAGACCCTTTTTTTAAACTGAGGTCTAATCTTACTTTGGCTTATGGGTTACTGAATTTTCAAAATGGTCGGGGGGAAATAATACCCTGAGGTCTGATCAGCAAAAGGGAGAGTTCCAATAGATGCCAGACTATGGCCAGGATCAACAACTTCATAGCAATATTTTAGTTTTGGGAATTTAAAGCTATTTCTCAGGTCCGTCCTGGCTCCAATCAAATCGCAATTCCCAGCAAGGAACAATTACAACTAGCACTTCCATATATCCTTACCAATAGTCGGTTAGGCTCACGTCGACTGTCAGAAACTCTCTCTCCAGCCAAAATTTCCATCAGTACCTGAACAAACAATCATAGAAATCAAAAATTATTATTTATTTATCAATACCTGCATTTATTTATTTTTAGAAATGAAACCAAGGATTCCTCAAAAGTGCCACACAGGCACTGATGAAATCTTTATGGGAAAACACTGAGAAAAAGATACAGTTTTAGATGTAGGGGGAAAACTACGAAGTAATATTCTGGGTAAAAACCACAGAATCAGGTAGGGACTGAAAACCCAATCCACTCGTGGACCGAGCTGGACTCAAATCTGGGCCGCCAAAGGTTGCAAGAGGAGGCCAGAGCCACTACGAACCAACCTGACAATACTCTTTCCATATTTTATCGGCAAAATCATTTTAATCTACAGACATAAAATAAGCATAAAACCTTGAGTTTCCCTGCTGCTTGATTCAAGCAAAAGTTTTTATTTGGTGCTTGTACAGTTTACTGGATTGGAGAGGTGTTATGATTGACTAATGAGACTTGTAATTTTAAAAAACTTGATAGATTTCTGTCCTTATTCTGCTCACTCTATGGTCATGGTGGTAGCGCCGAATGTCTGAACTAGCTGAGTAAACTATAAGTTACACTCAAAGCTGAAAAAATCCTCCCTATCCCATGAAAAAGGATCTCGTAAGCACTTAAGTTTCTGCTTCCGCAAGCACCAATTCTACACTGATGATAAACGGAGCCATGAGACAGGGTCCAGCTAGGTTTGAATATTTAGTAACCACTTATTGAATTCATACTAGGGTGGAATATGCTCAGGTACACTTGAATGAAGACTGATTCATTTGCTTGCACTTACAACTCCGTAACTGTAAACGTCAACCTTGGTGGACAGCTTGAAGCTGCGCTTAAACTCCTCTGGCAGGTACGGCCTGGTTCCATGGGCTATCTTGGTCTGGAGATAGCAGTACGTCTTACCATTTTCAGGGCCGAGCCTTGCCAGGCCAAAGTCAGCTATTTTGGGTTCCATGTGCTTGCCCAAAAGAATGTTCGCACTGGAGGAAATAAAAAGTCATACGACAGATGGCATTATGGTGAATGCATACTTATCATACATCAAAAGAGCAAAAAACTATCATTTCAAAATATGAATAATTATAATGTGGATATATAGAGTAACGCAAAAAATGGAAATAACGTATGTACAGTGGAATGCCAAAGTATTGATACTGCTACATGTATCAATTATCCAATTAATCAATCATTCGATTATACTGAAAATCACACAATTGGCTCCTGATTTTTTTTTTAACAAAATCCACAAAAGTTTGTCGCTTGAACAAAGTTCAACAGTAAAACTAAACTTTACTTGTGCTGTTTGTATTAGATTAGTGTACATGTAATTGAGGGCAAAGTAGGACAATGCAGATTATGAATGCAAAATAACTATCAAATGAAGGTCCACTTTCAGTAGGACACAAGAGGGCGCTATTACAAAATGGCCACTGACACCCTGCAGCTTAAACTCAACTTGTCATATAAGGACCTACCACTCTACCCAATTTTTCATGGGTCCCAACACACTTGATCATTATAGCAGCATTCCACTCTATCCGTATAAAAAAACAGAAATACACTGGGACGTGCAGGAGTATTTTGAAAGCAAGTTTTAAGAATTGTAGAGGTTCTTTATCAAGGGTATATACCTTTTGATATCTCCATGAATCAATGGTTGTTCCTGTGCCTTGTGTAGGTAGTTGATTCCTAGTGCTGCTCCCTCCGCTATCTTGTGTCTTGTCCTCCAATTCAGCGGCTGCCGTTGTGCCTACAACCAATCACACAAACATTACTCCAGATGATAATTACCTGCCTGAGCTCATATCAAATGAACAGTGGAGAATTTTACATTGAAATGTATTCAGTTGCTAATTTACTAGGATGAAAGAAATTGTGATGTACTTTTAAATGAGAAATCTCTACCCAAATCAAAAAGGAATGGATGGCTACTGAATAAAACGCATGGATTATTGTCAGAAACAGACAAAGTATATCATTGAAAACCTCATAACGTTCTGAATCCCTGTTAACTGAAAACTGTACAATGCTGATGCCATGAGTCCTTCCTTTTAGGAAACAAACTCATTTGAAATAACAGCTAGTTTTCACAATATTAGCACAATTGTTCTAAACAAAAACATGAAATTCAGATGATTTGGAATTAGTAAAAAATGTTTGCAGTGTCAGGATACTATCCATAATCAGTGATGTAGACTCAATCTGTCAATCAGGTTTATACCAATTATGATTCAGGATACAGCAAGGCCGACTTGAAGTTGATAGCTCAAGGCTGGGGATTATAGAAGCCGAAGACCCCAGGCAAAGCCCTGGCCTGGCCTGGCTTTTCAATGGCTGGGCCCGACTAGTGTCTAAGTTCCCCTCTCTTTCGTTACAGGACTTTGTTCTTACCTTGCACAGTAGATTATCTTCCAGGGATCCATTCTCCATGTATTCATAGACAAGGCAGGGAGATGGACCATCCATGCAATATGCACACAGAGCAACAATGTTGGGATTGCGGTATCTGTAAAACATACACAACAATGTAAAATGAAATTAAAAAACTTCCAAGTGAACGCGAACATGGACCGCCTGAGCCACGCCGAGGACACGCCCCCAGCTGAGCCGTATGACGTCCGCTGGAGTGACCCGTCCACAGCCCACTGATCACGGTATTGTGAACGCAAATCACGCTCTACAGAATATAACGGACACCGCAGCATCCAATTCTTCCAGTTCGCAGCAGTTCTTCAGTTGTTGTACTGAATTTGGGAGCTAGCAAAAGGAAGACTTAAGGCCTGGGCCTGGCCAGACTTTTCAATGCCTGCGCGCTCCAGAACAAGTATTTAAGTTTCTCTCCCTCTTAGGTGCATGGAATTTACAAGAACATGGATTCAACATGGCAGCCTTATATTTGCCTAATATCTGTCTATGGACGAAGTAATAACTTACGTGGTCAATGCTCTGAGTTCTTTCATCTGGTCAGCCCGGGCTATCTTGTTGGTTTCAAATCCCATGTTCTCATTCTGCAGAATACAATGATTTCATCATACATTAGCATTCAAATATCAAGCCAGATACTGGTGCAATCATTATAAGTGCTCTGATATTATCATCATAATTATGTCTACGCACCTGTTTCATTCGTTTCACGGCATAATGGGTCAGCTTTATGACAGCATGATACACAGAGCCAAAATATCCTTCTCCGAGCTTGTGGGTGCTGCTAAAGTTGTCAGTTGCCTTAACGATATCCTCATGATGAATATGCATGAGGAGACTGAGTGCCGATTGGTTCTGGTCTGCAGAAACAACAGGAATGTACACGTATGTATTTAAAGGTAGTATCATACTTTGGTAAGAAACCAAAACAGAAATGTTCACAGATTTACGTATAACTTTCAGGGAATGAAGATGGTGCTGGTAGAAACCTACCGTTAATTTTTTTCCGACTGACAAGACTGAAATGGTGTATTTATCCAGAAATTAGTAAAACAACGACTGAAAATCTCTTTGATCTTTTCAAAGATCAAAAAAAAAGAGAGAAAAGACTTAAGAAATACTGTGGCCATTTTTTGCTGTTTCCTCAAAAAGTGGACACCGTATGGGGCTGAAATTCTCACAGATGACTTTTACTGTATCTTCCTTGATATTTTTGTCCATGAGTCTGTATTTCTTTGACAAAAACCAAAGTATGACACTACCAGGCTTTAAGCTATGCAGAGTGGTAGCAACCATCCTTTTTCTGATTGGTTACAAAATCATTTCCTTTCTAGCATAATCTATTTACTGAGACTGGATCGATTTATAGCCACAACCTATATTTTCAGCATATGGATGACAGCGCTGGAGCCGGAGCCGGAGCCGGAGCCGGAGCCGGAGCCGGAGCCGGAGCCGGAGCCGGAGCCGGAGCCGGAGCCGGAGCCGGAGCCGGAGCCGGAGCCGGAGCCGGAGCCGGAGCCGGAGCCGGAGCCGGAGCCGGAGCCGGAGCCGGAGCCGGAGCCGGAGCCGGAGCCGGAGCCGGAGCCGGAGCCGGAGCCGGAGCCAAGGTTTAAAAAGGGCCCAGGTTTTCAACTTACAATGCTCCAGCTTCTCCTTCTCTCCCATCTCTTGATTCTGTGCTGATGTGATCCCACTGCTGCCACCACTGTTGCCGCTCTTGTTGTTGACACTGGTGTACGACTCTCTCTCCCCTTGCCAGTCCTTGAATGGTGAACCCAGCCCGATGATCTTCTCCGACGAGTTCTTATCGATGTTTGCCGTCAAACCCTCACTGCGTTCAGATTTTGGCCTGTGGGGGGAGTGGCAATCAGCCGCTGATGAAGAACCCTGCTCAGCACCATTCCAAGACCCTTGAGTTGCTTGGGGTTGTCCAGGAAGATCCTGTACAGAAGTCATCATGCCGGCTGGCATTTTCACAGGATGTGGAGACTGGCCACCCGCACCTACATTTAAAACACATCAATCAAAATCAGAAATCTCAGAATTTCTAGCGAGGCCCTACTGATGAGACGCCTGTAATGCAATATGCACATTTCAATATATACATGTAACTTCTGCTGCAACATCAAAACTTGATACTTTATCTCTTCTTTGTGAGTATGTGGTTCTGAATCAAACTCATATTTTCAAACAGCACATATGTGTTCTGTCCATCATCTGGTGACTGAAAGAAATACATACTGTCTCCACAAACTTCCCATTTTCCGAAAGGGAGAGAAACTTTACTACTGATCTGGCCCAGACTTTGATATGCCAGGCCAGGCCCAGGCCTTCGGGCCCAAAATCAACTCTGAACTTCGCTACAATAGAGTTGCTTTAATAAAATCAATAAAGCCTGGCTCCTGGGTACTGTCCATGATCAATGTAGACTCAATCTGTCGATTGGGCTAGTGCAAACTATGATCCAAGTAAAAGTAGGGGCTCAAAAATTATACTTCAAAGCAAGGGTTTACAGAAACCCGAGCCCCCATGGCAAAGCCCTGGCTATCCAGTGGCAAATGCAGCTTGGCCGTCTGTAATTCACGATCATCAATAGAACGATTTTCATATGTATGTACATACGTACAGCGGCAAAAATATAGAACACGTATGTGAAAAAAAGAAGAAAAAAAGAGGGAACATCTCACTGGACAGTAGGGCGCTTTATAAATATGGCCGCCAAACACTGTCGGCTGAAAATCGCTATACCGAATGACCGCATATACCAAACAAATTGTGTGCATCCCGCAGCGTTTGTTGTTAAAATTTCTACGTTCCACTGTACTGCATTACAAAGAATATTGTGTCATCATTACTGATTCATTCGCAGTGGTTGACACTTGACACATACCTGGCACATATGTGACGGGTGGTATTTGAGGATGGCCTGGATGTACATTAGCTCCTGATGAGCTCTCATTGTCATCTGCTGGTTGTATCCCTTGTATTTCCTGGATGAGATGATGCAGGCTAGGATCCACTACAGAGGAAGAATGAATTTATACAGCCAACAATGTCATAAGTATAGAGGAAGAAAAAGAGTGGTCTGAATATCAAGCTCGAAGGAAATGGCTAATAGGACGATGCATTAATGATCTGGGGCCAATTTCATAGAGCTGCTTAAGCACAAAATGTGCTTAAGCATAAAAAAGACATCCTTGATCAAACAGGGTTACCAACCAAATGTTCATGTGATGTGTACTGCTTTTGACTTGTATTCGGCCATTGTTTGCTGAGCATAACATTCACAAGGAGTTTTGGCTGGCATACTGATTTTATTTACTAAGGTTTCTGGTGCTTAAGCAAATTTTGGTGCTTAAGCAGCTCTATGAAATTGGCCCCAGGGGCCAATTTCACAAAGATTTACGATTCATCTTTTATATGAGTTGTACCTGTTTCCATAGTAACTGGTATTGTGACATCACACTTTGCTTAGCAATTAAGATTCATATGCATGTTGTGATCTGTCTGAAATTGAGCCCAGAATAAAGGGCCCAATTGCATGGCCCTGCTCACGGTAAGCATAGAATAGCACTCTGCACTTGAACTTAAAATAGCAGGCTAAATGCTGTGACGTCACACAGGATCTCAGACAAACATTGCAACCATGCAAAAGTGTGGTGGGTGTGCTTGTGTGCATGCATGGTGTACACTTCGTGTGTGAGTGCTATTGGCACTTACAGCTAAGCAGCAAATTCTGTGCTAACAAAATTCTATTTCACAGGTTAGCAAGGAATTTCCAATTGTGCATGTGCGTACATGCAGTTTGCATCACTATACATTTCTCGCTTGCTTGGCTATAGTGTAGAAATTTGATGCTAATAGCGTGTAAGCTACATGTAAGAATGGGGTTCATAAGTGCTGAATTCTGCGGTAAGCAGATCCGTGAAAATGGGCCAAGATCTCCTGAAGAAAGCCATCAATAGAGAATTATGGCACAACATGATTACATCAAGGGATATGGCACCTTGAGAAAAAGACTAAGAGAGAATGTATACAAACATACATCTGAGTTGAGTTGGATTCTGCCAAAATCACAATGCCCACAAAAATACTACACCCAAATTGGAAGCAAACAATTTGCACAAGCAGACGTTTGCTCAATTGTTACATAGGGAAAAGGTTATGTATGCGATATCTATTCCAGGTTGCATCAAGATTTTCAGGAAGAGTAAACCAGCAATTGAAACAGCTTCAAGGGGAAGTGTACAAGAGCAAAGTTTATAATATCTATACACATAACACAATCTACGCGTAGGAAACTTACCACGGCAATAGGCCCTACCAATCTTAATCACTTAAAGTCACTTAAAAGTTAAACATAAACATTTCTACCTGAATCTTAATAGCTGATGCAGTATGTAGTTATATGTTGTTGTTAATTGACAATGTGATTTATAAAATGCTGATAATATTTTAACCAGGCATGGCTGGATGAAAAACAGAATTGAGGGTAATAAATTACAACCATTACTGAAAGTTCACTCTCGTTTTTAAATACCTCCATGTGAATGACAGTTAATCACTTGAATAAGATAAATAGAATACATACAAATCAACAAATAAAGATGAAATCCTGTACATAATCGGTTAAGGCATTTTCCATCAACAAAGCATGTAAGCCCCAGGACTGGAAAATCAGGATTCAATAGGGTTCCACGCTCGAGCTATTTATAGAATACGCACTTCATATTGACAGCTAAAGTTACCCGGATGTTCGGACAAATTACACAATGTTTACATGTAAGTTAATTGGGCAACGTGCGACTTGTTTGTCCGAACATCTGAATGTGACGTCACGAGCGTGGAGCCCTATTCAAACAAGGACAGATAGAGAGAGGGCATGAAGCCTCTGGTTAGGGACTGTCTTGGCCTCTCTTCAAATTCTGACGGCAATCGGATAATTCAAATCTGAAACTTAAAATGGATGCCTCTATTCCCTCTGCTTACCATAGTCCTTAAGTAGCATCATACATCTGGCGTGCTTCATCTTGAAGAGTTTCTGATAGAGTTCAGTAACTGTGTGGCAGCTGTAGTCCCATACAGTCAGCATCTGATCAGTGGGACCTCCAATATCCCTTTGCAGTGCCAGCTTGAAGCTCTGTACATCATCGTTGGTGAATTCCAAAAGACCCGCTATAAAGACAATGACAACAAAAATCATGTACACTGGCCTAGACATTGAAAAGCCTGGCCATTTCATGAAACTTACGCAACATTTGTATGTTGCATATTACTATTTCGTGAAATCCAGACCTGGGGCCGATTTCACAAAGCTTTGCGACGCGTCGCATCTATGTGGTGAGTCCATAGAGTAATGATGCGTCTTAACTCTGAAACGCGTCGTACGTTTTATGAAATCGGCCCCTGGTCTGGCTTTTCAATGGCAATACCTGACCAGTGTAATATTTTTCCAATAAATGGCATTAGGGGCCGTCCATAAAGTATGTATGTACGAAATGCAGACTTTTCAGACCCCTTCCCCCCCCCCCCTAAGTACGCATAGTATATTCAGTGGTCACACCCCTCACCCATCAACCCCCATCCCCCCTCCACACATAAAAATATGTCTGAGAAACTGTGGTATGTGGAATTAGCATGGTTAATGTTAAAAATAATTCTTACAGGTAGAATACCGGCAGTCAACTTGGTAACAAGTCCGGTCTCATGCCCAAGTCATCTTATACATAGAGGTCAAGGGCCTGTTTGTTTCGGACGAAACCTTCGGATCCGGATCACATTTTTCGGATCCACCTCATATGCAGGGTACGCTAAAATGTGATCCGGATCTGAAGGATTCATGATCCTTTGCATGAAACAAACAGGCCCCAAGTCATACCCAGGTCAACTTGCACCCATCAACTTTTTCTCAGGTCAATTGTACCCAAGTTAATGTATACCCAAGTCAGCACACATCCGAGTCATCTCTTAATAATAGGGCTCCGCGCTCGAGTTTAAAATACGCCCTTTGTTATCGGCAGCTATAGTTACCCGGATGTTGGGACAAACATCACAACGTTTATGTGTAAGTTAATGGGGCCATGTGCCACTTTTTTGTCTGAACTTCTGAATGTGACATCACGAGAGCGGAGCCCTATTATATATTACTACATGTATCTTTGTAGCTCAGATAAAGCAAAATTTGCTTGAGCAAATATTCTATTCAAGTTGTCACTTCAACTTGCACTATTCGCTAACACAACACATATGAAACAGATGGAAAAAAGTTGGAAAACACCCAAGTTTCATCAGCAATTTACAAAGTAAGGGTACGCCATTTACTCGTCAACATGAATTACATAGTTACAACTTAATAAGTTTTTCTAATTTTGTTCCAAAAACAATGGACGGTCAGACCAATGCCATTTATTGCTAATGATCATCACCATGTCACAACTAACTTTGATACACCTGTTTCGGAGTAGTATTACTAATAGTCATGAGTTATATGACCGATGCCTTTATTAGCAGTGCCAGTTAAATTGAAACTGTCTGTGGCTGTTCTTGAAACTGGCAACAACATTTTTCACAACATCCATTAGTCCTATACATCCATCCGGGAAAATATCATCGCATCGGACCCGGAAGTTTGCCAAAAAACACCAAGCCCCAATTCATGAATAATCACTCCACTCAGAAGAAGTCTAGGACTAGTCTTAGGACTAGGAGTAGGAGATTATGAATATGACCTAGGCCTTGTTATATTGGTAAACTGTTCATGTTTTCCTTACCTAAATTGATCCAAGCGTGTGAAGAATCTAGCAGACGGCATATCTGTTGTCGATTTGCCACCGGGATGTCCCTCACGTAGGTAATTGGGCGAGGCCTAGCCTGCCGTTGTCTTACCCCCATGTGTCCAAAACTTGAACAGCCATCGGACACAGCAGTCATTGTAAATTGACTGCCCTGTTTGTGCTGTGGCCTACTTTTCCTTAGGCGAATAATCCAACAGTTTGACTGGTTTTTGACCAATACTACAAGTCACTAACAACTTTGGACTGATGAATAAAGCAGCAATATTTTCTTGATCAAGGACAGAAGAAGCGGAAAGCGATTTGTTGCAAACTATTTCAACTCATGCGTCATTCATCCGTAGCTAAAACCTGCAGCATACAGCCCATGTAGCAATAGCGTACTCTACAATGGTGGATCAACAACGTACATGTACATTCACGTACAGTACATTGTAACACGGAATTGCGAGGGGAAATCCCAGGAATATTGATAATGACGCAGATTAGTTCCGGTTCGACCGAACCAAAATCTTAGCAGGGGAGGTAACTTAAACAGGAGGGGGCGTAACAACACATTTTGCTCTGCATGTCGGTTTACAAAACGAGTGAAATGTGTACGTGTGACATTAACAGCGGGTACAATTGAAGTGAAGACATTGAACTATTTTGCACGAGTCATATACATTTTATTAATATTGGCTTATTATCAATATGTCGCCCTTTATTGGAATAGGACGTTCCATTTTACCATGGAGAATGTTTTACGTGCAACTTTTGTGGGCTTTGTGTATCAGCATGGAGGAAGAAATCCTCCATGGTATCAGTGAACAAGCCTACGTCACATATTGGTAAAGCTTATGACCCTGTTGAAAAATATTGTCAAAATGAATTATATCATTTTGAACATAAACAATAATTTTTATGCAGACCATACATTTTAACGAGTCTAAGTAAATTCAAACGAACCTTCGGCAGACAAACACATTTTTGTCTGGCATTGATTATACATGAAGTAATTACACTTTAATATTAGTTAATTAGTTTCGTTGCATATTTTAATTATAGCCTCACTTTGATATTCAAAATGGTTAGCTGTACTGTAGGCCCTACCAAAGGTCGCAGGCTCGAATCTTGCATCAGCCAATTTTCTCACACCTTTAAATCAAGGTAGTTTCCCTGATAAAAGCTCAGTGATGTAAATTCAACTTTTTTCTGAGAAGCTATGTGACATGATTGTTTTTTTAATCAATCAGAAGTCAAATGAATTAATTGCTTGGCATTAAAAATTCAGAATTACGCTAGTCTCCTGTGACGATTGTTAACATCGTTGTCTTGTTAAAACTGCAGTCCCACGCCCATGGGCCGTGGCATACTAAAGGGGACCTTGCTCCTCTCGACTCCAGTGGCGTCGCCAAGGGGGCCGGGCCGGGGGGGGGGAACCTCGTGCCCCCCCCCCCCCCCATTTGAGATTTGGGTTGGTGAAAAACAAATATAATATGTATTGTAGTAATCTCCCATCGGTGTTGAATAGGGGCCAAAGCCAAAATTATCGTATTGTGGTGGGACGGAATTTGATAGGTTATAAGTTGTTTACATTGTATATCTATTAGACCCCTCCCCAAGGACGGCGATCACACTCAAACCATGGAGCTAGGAAGAGACTAGCTCCATGCTCAAACTTGGTGCCCCAAATGCCCCCTAGACTCAAAAGTCTGGTGACGCCACTGCGTGGAAGTTCACTGCACGCACGAACTGAATTACAATTTCGCAAAAAAATGGTAAGTTTGTGACTCTTTTGCTCAGTAAAAACAAGATTTAATTTCCCAGAAACTATAGGAAATTCTTATGGAAAATGTTTGTTTGGCTGCAGAATGTAATTTTGGAAGAGTTTGTAAAGTGCACCCAACACTTTAACCTCATTAAAAAGGACAAAGGAAACAACACATCAATCATGAATTATTGTGAATGAAATGTACACTTTTGTTTTTATTCGCTTCTTAAATAACAGTCGAAAAAAAGGGTTCACTGCATAAACGTGATAAAACGTAATTTAAGTTCAATATGCCGATACATTTGTTCAATTTCAGTGAAATTCGTTACACGTAACATTTCATTTTAAATGTGAAAATATATTCTCTGTTTTATGACGAAAATTATCCCACCTTTGACAGCTTAAGATAAATTGTATTTCTTCATGAAAACGAACCACTGGACAAATACTGACAACAAACGTGTGAAGTTTTTAATGGAATAATTTTCAGGTTGAAATTGTAGGTTTATCCAAATGCCACTAATATCAATCCTACATGAAGAATTCACAATTTTATTTTGAATAGCAAAATAATATGTTTCTTATTGGGTTTGTTCGTGTTTCTTAGATGGGATAACTTGATGAATAACTGTTGCAGCTAAAAAAGATTCATGACTGACACATATTTTACGAACTAAGAGGAAAAAATTGACAACATATTGGTATTTCAAACCTCTCCAAAGTATAAATACATTGAATGTCTCAATTGCTCAAGGTAGACATCATCATTTGAATGAGGTATTGTACTATAGTTGGTATAACTTAAACTCAGAGTAGGATTGACCTGGTTTTACCAGAGTGATTTTGAGAAACAGTTGCAAAACATCATCAATGACTGACTGCACTACAAGATAGGAAAAACCCATACAAACAAAACAAGTGTATGAATAAGTTTTTCATAGGTACTCGAACTTGTACAACGCTGCACGTATACAGAACTACTTGCTTTTTGCTTGGGAATTAAAAGCCTCACTTTGCATTCATATCCATGATTTTATGTTTTGTCAACTTTTCAAGTAATGGTCATGTCTTTCAATTAAACATATACAATTAAAAGTGAACAATGAAAATTTCAAGCAATGGAGCAAGATAAAATGCTACAAGTATTAACAGACAATATTGCACTTAACAATTCTAAACATAAAAGGTGGTACACAGGAAAATCGGGTGGACAAAAGTGGGAACCCCTCAAAGATGCCCGACTGACATTTTGGTTGGAGGGGGAAATGTGTAGTGCCACAACTGACAAGGTACTTAAATACAGTCCAAAGTTACAGGAACATGAAAGTTATCCAGAAAAAAATCTTCGGAGTTTAGTAGCGATTGTGTGGCATGGATTATGACCCATACAAATTACGTGCACTTTTGCAAGAGTATAGCGAATCAATAAATCAATTCAAAAGAAGTTATTTTAAGCTAACAAAATTCCACTGCAATATTGACGGGATTATCATTAAAGCACTGGTTTTCTTTTAAGTATAGGCCTAGTCTATTGAGGGATAAACTTTAGATGTAATATGCTCCATGAAAAGAGAGATTTGCAGAGACACCATGTGATAGACGTGATAGACAACTATTCTCTAGCATTATGTGGCTCGGAAAAGAATTGGATGTTAACGCAGATTCATATATCTCAAAATAGTACAGTATAGTATAAATAGTCCTATCACATGGTGTTTATAATGCAAACCATCTTTTTCATCTGTACAACCACCAATGAAACATAGCCCTAATGCTTCTATGTACATAGTGCTTTCAAGAGTGTACTTTCAAGATCTGTTTTTAAGTATTGATACAATGCGTCACAGATCTGATGTGAAAATAAAAGTGAGAGCTGAAATGTCATATAAATAGCATGATGCTGAACTCCGCACATGAGAATTTGTTTGTTTCTGATCACAAGCTGAAGGCCAAGCTCAGGAACAATGCATAAATTATATATTCAACATACATACAGGCACATGGATTGATTCAGAGCAAAGGGAACGATTTCACAAAACACTGAGATTCATACTTGCATTCTTGAATTTCACCAACCAAATTCTATTTCTTGGAATGTCAAAAACCTATAATAATTATATACATTAAAATAGATTTGTGACGTCTTCTTTTCAGCTTTTAGCCATAAAATCTATTAATATGTAAAAGATACATAAATATATATTTGTATTTTTCTATAAAGTTGAAAATTTCACACAGGTGCTCAGTGCATAGTTTGATTTTTGTTAAAAGTGTACCAAAAATATATCATTGCAAACATCATAATATACACATAGAAAACAGCACTCAAGCACACATAAAAGCTTATATAAATATATTACATTATGTTTATAACTACATGTAGTATATTACACTGTACTACTGCTATCAAACTGTATTGGTTAACCTTTCTTTCTTTTTTACTTTTCTTTGGGCCTGTTTGTTTAATGCAAAGGATCCCATATTCAGGGATCCACCTCCTATGCAGGGTATGCTAAAATGGAATCTGGATCAGTAGAATCCATGATCCTGTGCATTAAACAAACAGGCCCTTTAATAGTCGTCTTTAGATTGAAGTTCCTGTTGATTGCCCACATTGTGCCTCATTGTACCATTCACTCAAGCACAGAGATTTTTCACCGTTTGAAGCCAAATCAGATACATGTATTGGTTTTTTTTTAAAACAAAAGCTTTTCTTAAACAGTACTATAATTTATTTGAAACCAAAAGAATGCTGTAAGTTGCTTAATTATAAACCAACCAGTGTCAAGCGGTATTAGCTGTGTGGACTGATAAGCTGAATTCCACACTTATTGTGTGGATACAGTGGATTTATCCACTGATTGTGAGGATTTAAGTGAAGAAACTGTGGACCTCACTTTATTCAGCAAGCCTCTTTTATTGTCAACTTAATTTCATATAAAGAAATGGTGGATACATGCGTATTCTACAATACGAATAGAGACATCACACACTGTGAATTGTGATATGCACTGTATACATTTGTAATGTGCAGTAGAGTATTTGTATGTCACGTTGTTTCATTCATTTGTTTTTACAATATACTAACCAAGAAGTACTTGCAATGGGTTTTCTCTCAGCCCGCAAGCTCCCCAAAATTCAGATTTTCTGAATTTAGTCAATGGGGGCAGCAGACAAATTTGTGTGATTTTGTGACGTCAGATATGGGAGCCTATTTTTTTTTAACAAAAGACTCCCATATCTGACGTCACAAAATCACACAGTTTTGTCCCCCCATTGACAAAATTCAGAGAATCTGAATGTTGGGGAGCTTGCGGGTTGAGCATGTTGAGAGAAAAATCATCAAAAAAGACTCTCTTTGTGTGTTCAGTGTGAGATATACTTTTTCTCATGTCAAGTTATTTAAGGATAATAGTTCTAACAAATAAAGCGAGGTTTGATGAGTGTTGAACATCCTCTTTAAGGTTTTTAATTTGCTTGTGTATTATACCTTTAAACACAGCTTCCTACATTATCAGTGAGTGCTTGCTTGGTCGTTATCATGATATGAATGGATGTAGCATCTACCGCTTCCCCTCATTTTGTCTTGGCCGTTTACTGGTCTACTTTTTAGGTCCTCCCTTGGAGACGTTCTTGGTGGCCTGTCCCAGTGATACCTGTTTGGCATTTGCACCAAACTGTAGAGTGCTCAGTGTCTCAGATATATTACTCACGTCGGGGCTCACGTTGACAAAAAGACAGGCCTGTTTGGAAAATGTTAAAGACAAAATCATAAAATTATCAGAAATGTCAAGGTTTTTTTTTTTTAAAATTAATGGGAGACTTTTGAGAACCGGTCTTCAAGGCAACAGCGCACGTGCACGCATTTATGAGCATGCGCGTGTTGTTTTGCGCCTGCGCTGTTGTGCGTGCGCGTGCGCTGTTGACTTGAAGACCGGTTCTCAAAAGTCTCCCATTGTTTTACGCCGCGCACTGCTTCCTGCAAGCGCCACAAGTGGTATGAGCGCCGCAAGTTGAGATGCCCTGATTTATATAATTAATTGTTATAGCAAATAAATATTTTCCTTTTGCACTCTCCCTTAACAAGTGCATCTTAAGCATTTACATGTATTAATAAGTGGATTTGGTGCCTTAATACAAATCACATGTATTAGTATTATTATAATGGGAGACTTTGTAGAACCTGTCTTCAATTCAACAGTGCACGCGCACGCATGCGTAAAACAACGCACGTATGCTAACAATTGCGCAAGCATGGTTTGCGTGCGCGCTGTTGACTCAAGACCGACTCTCCAAAGTCTCCCATTGATATTTTCATCTTAAGATGGAGCAGAGAACAGCGTTGCAATACCTTGGCATCTCCACCTAGTGCTTGTTGTAGCAAGTGGGTCAGTTTGGAGTTTCTGTATGGCACATGAAGGGCACTGGTCCTTAGACAATTAAACACCTGCAACAAAAGAAAAGATTAGAATAATTGAAGTGAAAATGAAATTCAAGGAGGAGTGCAGGTACCGGACCATGGCCATTTATGGTCTGTTTGGCCATATCATGTATATCATACTGTATTTTCTGTCAAATATGCAACTCTGATTCAATCATTTATCTTCATATGAATATCAACAACAAAAACAGATGATATTATCATACAACAAATCCCTGAGTGCCAAAAATAAAGAGTTATAATCATTGGGAGATCAAAATGTCTTTTTAAAAGTTATGAGTCATGAGACATGTGAAAGTTCTTAATGTATTTTGTCAGATTAAGATTTATTCAGATTCAGATTGTAATTCAGATTATTAATCTTAATGTTAATTACAAGACAGAAAATGGACTTGAGCAGGATTTGAACCTGCGACCCCCGTAATACTGTACCAGTGCTCTACTGACTGAGCTATCCAGTATCCAGCCTATAGGGTGCCAGTGTCCCAAACTGTCCAAAAAGTTATAATTGTTTGTTTGCCAGACAGAAGCTGCAGAATTAAAACTACCAACCTGTCCCAGTGAGGTGAGAGACTTATTGATGGCAGCTGCCTCCACAAGTGTTTGTCCAGTGGCCCCGGTCTTGGCAATGCGCTCAGATCCAGCGAGATCCACCAGCATCAGGGAGCCATAGCTAGTAGCATTGGACACTTTGTCCACTCCCTCAACATTCAGAATCAACAGCAGGTGGGATCGAGAGCTGTGATTGGACGACAGGTGGAGAAGGAACGGCGGTGAAATTATGTATAACCAGATAAGATGTACAAGATGTGAACCTGAATCTATGAAATTTTCAAGTGCTGTCAAATTTGGTACCTTTCAGCCTTTGAGAAAGATCCCGCTAGGATCGAAATGTCAAGCCCCCCTAACTCTGACCATTTAGCCTTTGATAAAGATCCTGCTAGGATTTAAACAACAGGCCCTCCTAACTCTGACTTTTTGGCCTTTGCGAAAAAGATCCTGCTAGGATCGAAATGTCAGCCCCTCCAAACTCTGACCATTAAGCCTTTGGAGATAAATCCTGCTAGGATCGAAACGTCAGGCCCTCCTAACTCTAAGCAAATTTAGTACCTCATATAATACCGTACATAATTTATGCTTGATTTAAACAAAATTGTTAACAGTTACAAAATAGTCAATCAAAACAAAACAAAAAGATAGCAAACTTTTTAAGCCAAATTGTTTGGCCAAACGGCAAAACACCAATAGTGGAGTGTGTTTTGATATCACATTGTAAATCTAGGACTGCGAGCATCAGGTATGGTACAGTGTCATTATGAATTTTCTGTTAATACTGGTGATGTGAATGGTTATCAGGCTGTAGGGTTGCACCCAAGTAAATAATCTCCCATAGACAACAGTGATAAATCCTCAAACTTAAAAAATCACTTAAAAATATACAGAACTCTCACAGCTGTTCAAGTTGCACAGAAAAATGATGATGAACATGTCACCTTTCATTTTCTTTTCATTTTATGGTGGGTTGACCATTGACTTTTTGAGATATACTCATTTTCAGCTGACCATCCCTAAAACAAGGTATGAATCACTCCAGTCAAAGAAGCCATTTAAAAAAATACATCCCTCTGCAAAGTGGCTGAAATAGACCAAATTTCTTACCCAATTGCATCACAAATGGTCACAAATGGAAGCCCAGAGTCTAGGCAGGAGGTCCAGTGCCATATTTCTTCAATCCCTCATATTCATAGCTCTCAATATTCTCTTATTTAAAATATATTGAGTGCTTAACTTTTATTAATGAGCTCAGCGGACGGATTTTTTTTTACTTGGGAGCAACCGTAGATGCCGGTTACTGCAGATTATGTTGTCATTGTTGGCAATATTTAGTGTTGTTTAATTAGCCCAGAATCTGACCCACCTTGTGGAGTTCATCTTGGTTGCAGCCACAGTCCGGTTAGAATCTCCCATCTCCATGATCTTGGTGATGTCAGCTTCATTCTGGACTTGTATCTCAGTCAGGCCTTGCACTATCAGTCTCTTCCCTTGCATCTTAATGTCCAGTTTCTTCTTAGCATCATCCTCACTTAGCAGGTCCTGAAGAGCCTCATTGTACACCTCCAACATAGACACCTGTTTGCAGGTTTACAGATAAACTCTTACTGTAGTATTACACAGTGAAAACTCTTTAGGGAAAACCTTTAAAGGTAAGTACAGCATTGGTAAAAATACCCAAACAGAAATGTTCACAGATTATGTGTAACTTTCAGGATATGAAGATGGACTGCTGGTAGAAACATAATGTTTAAATAATTCTGTCTGAAATGGTGAACAGTTCTTGGGGCAAGATTCTTTAAGTTTTATAATAAATTTATATTGCCATAAGTGGTCATATTGCTTTAAGGCGAGACAAGAATCTTGCTAAGATCCACAAAGTATTGCACCATTAACAAATAGTTCATTAGTAAGACGTCTAGTTCCTTGACTTCCCTATATTCACCTTCAGAGAATAAGACACTTGATCCCTCTCACTGCAGATCTTCAGCAGTTCTTTAATGGATCGTACGTTGACCCCCGGGTCGTCCTTGGTTCCCATCATGGTGTAAGTCTTACCGGAACCAGTCTGTCCGTATGCCATAATACACACATTATATCCATCCACACAAGATGTGATGATTGGCAGTGCCAAGTCAAAAACCTACAAGGACAAATCAGGACAAAGAACAACAGTTTACAAAGGAACCATCGTTATGAAATTGTTGTGTCAACAAAATGTTGCTTTGTATCACAATGGGAGACTTTCGAGAACCAGTCTTCGAGTCAACAGCACACCCAATGGGAGACTTTTGGAGAGGGCTGTCGATAGAGGGCAGCAAACTACCAGGCTCCTTAAAACTTTTTTACACGCTGTAAGTACGGCGGTTGTCCAAAAACTCACCGGAAGACGCAGGAAAATACTGTGAACATTACATTCAGGCCATTTACAATTAATTTTTATATTCACAACAGCCGCCCACCACGATTTCAATGCCCGAAAACACAAAGTTAGGTGAAATTCTGATGTTTGGTGAGGAATAATGTGATAGGCTTCGCTTGCAAAGTAAAAACTCTGTGCACAAAACTGAATGCTGTTTGCCGTGGGCCATCGTGATCATTTGTAATTCGCCCTTTTAGTGGCCAATCTCCACAAATTCTGCATTTGTTTGTTCTTTGAGAACTCATGTCCTCCCCTGTCACCACAACCGGACACTGCACAGTATTTACCAGGCATTTTCATTGCGATTATTTATGCCTGTTGTGTTTAAAATGAACATTCGTGCACAAAAGCAATGACAACAAAATCAAGACAATTATTTTCCCGAGCCTGGTGAAGCGCGCCCTCTTGTGATTAACAATGGTTAGTCAAAAGTCTCCCATTGTGAGCATGCGCTGTATCCTCACATGTTTGTGTTTCACATAAAAGCAAATCAAAGCATTGTTTTTTTTCTATTGTCCCTGTGCTTGCAACACTCCCATAGACTAAGCACACATAACGTTTGTCCAAGATTGTTGTTCCTTTTTGACCTCGATCTTAATACAAGACATGTACACAAATTTTGTATTATCAATTTCAACAGTAGAGTCTACTCTTCAACTTCAAATTTGTACAAAAGCACAGACTATAACATCTTGGAATGAATCTCCAGCAAATGTTCAGGAATGGGCTTCATCGAACTAGACTCACCTCAGTTTGTTTGGATGTTGGTGTGAAGATTTTATCAAAGGTGTACATCATTTTCTTGCCGGCCGGGTTGGTCCCACAGATTTCCTGATCGTCGGGAAACTGCAGACAGCAATCAGTGCGGGAGTCGTAACGGACCCTGCAGAACACGCGGATATTCCCTCGGAGCTCTTGAAGCTAAGCAAATATATCAAAAACACAGAATTGTATCATATCAATCTGATAATATAACCCTTTTTTTCCTCTTACACAAAAGAAGCGAGATGGCTGTCACAACTGGATATTCGCAATAAATGTTTGCCAATTAAATCACTTGTGGGAATTGTTTGCTGCAAAGTTTGTGAACCTGGGGTCAATTTCACGAAGCCCTGCGATCGATCATAACTCGAGTTACGAAGGGAAACCCATCATAGGGGGCCTATCCCACGTAGGGCTTCAATGCAACAAAAGTCCTTCAATTGATAGTAAGTTACGAAGAGTTTGGGAAAATTGACCCCTGGTCCTCCAGAGGTGAACGGTGACTCTCACCTGACTCCCATGATTAAACACTTACTGATATATCAAAATCAATTTAAATCTATCAAAGGAGATCTACCTGGTTGTAGAGAAGTTTTCTCTGTAGACATTCTTTCTTGTACAAGACTTTAAGGTCATCTAGCTCCTGAGAGGTACTGGAGTCCATGTTCTTCATCCTGGACAGGCCAGAGATGGCTTCGGCCATCAAATCCTTCAGACCTGGGGAAAAATGTTTACCTCTTTAGCAGGCTTCTCATAAAGTAGGCATTATCTGTCAAAATTTGCTTAAGCACTAAAACCCTTGGTATTTAAAATAAGTTTGCCAGTCAAAACTCCTTGTGAATGTTATGCTCAACAAACATTGGCTGAATATACAAGTCAAAAGCAGTAAACACCACATGAAAATTTGGTTGGCAATCCTGTTTCATGAAGGAAGACTTTTCATGCTTACGGCAAATTTAATGCATCTCCCTAACAGACGGATAAGATGTAATCAGTAACCTTTCTATTGAAGCTGAGTACATCTCTCATAAACAAATTAAATTTCTATTCAACCTCCCATCAAAACTTACCATTAAATCCTTCCTTCACCACCTTTTTCAGTGTCAACTTGGACTTGTCCAACTCCTTAGCTGCCTTGTTCACAGTGATTAGCAGGTCAGTGTCAATAGAGGGGCCCTGGGACTCTACCACTATTGCTGGCTGCGGGGGTGACAGGGCATGCTGAGGGGAATCGTCAAAGGTGGAATCGGGGTCTGTGTCTGGCTCGGCTGTTTCTATATCCTGGATACACATTTCAGGTAAAAGCACTTAACATTTAAATGTGATATTTCTAAACTTCTATAGGGAATAGGAATCTTACTTTGGTTCAAATAGCAATCACTTTCATAAACAAGTGATAAACTGCAGCAAACTTCTCATTAACCCGACAAATGACCTGAAATATATAATTTGCTTAATATGAGAAGGGCAAATGTTTCAATCCTAGCAGGGTCTAAAAAGTTCTCACTTATTTAAAAATATGTTTTAGCTTGTTATCATAACCAAATGTCAGTAATGATTTGTATTATGTTACCATAGACCTTTTGGATTTTCCCAATCAAGTTTTTGGTCAGTCTGGTGAAAATTTAGGTAAGTTTACCGGAGAAGGAGGTCGACGTCTTGCAGTGACTGGACGGCCAGTTTTTGGTCTTTCCTGCTGCATGGCGGCCAGTCTAAGGTTGGCTGTCTTAGCCTCCACTTCCAGCGTAGTAGCCTGCTCTCGAAGTTGCTCCAACTGTGAAAAACACATGCAATATGTATAGGATAACTGGTAATAACAAGTCTAGGGTAGGCTTTCTCAAAATTGATTCCATTGATGACAATTTCATGGCTCGGTTTACCACTAGATTCATCAACACTTATAATACTCATTCTACACTTACTGGGCTATTGTCAAATTTCTATGCTAGCAAGAAAGATTCACTTGTGTGAGCTACGCACATACACAACTGAAAATACCTCACTAATCCATAAAATAGGATATATTTTTGTAAGCACATAATTTTCAGCTTCCGTAAGCACTAATTGGGCCCTCCATAGTCTTCAATGAGGCAATTTACTCTGGTTAATACTACAAATAAAACCCATTCTAAAAGGATTGCAATATTCCTCTTGACAATTTCACACAATAAAAAAAAACACAGACAACTCAAATGGTTACCTCTTCCTTCATGCTGTCGATCTGGCTCTGTAGTTTCTTGTTTTGGTGCCAGATATCCTTGTGGGACTTTTGCTGTCAAATCAAGAATGAAGTTTTTATAATCAATCCATCAAGACCATCATACTCAAATCATCAAAACCATAGGCATACCTTTCCATCTCTACTGTCAGGGCTCGAAATATCCACTAGACCGTGGACAGAGTCTAGTGATTTCAGTGTCGGTCTAGTGTGTACTGCACTAGTCCAGCTGTCTAGTGATTTTGTTTTCCTGGCACAAATAAAATGGTGCCTAAATTGATGATTTTTGAAATAATATTGCATACAATTATGGTTTTTCTATGTACATGAATGCTACAGGTCTAGTAAAAAAAAGTTCAGGTCTAGTAAAATGCTTCATGCAGTTACTAGACCTGCCGTCCAGAGCTTTTTTTCACGAAATTCGAGCCCTGGAGAGGTTCAAGTCCGGTTCGCTGTACAAGTGATAATTGAGTTTTCAATCCCAGTACTTTACTGATTCCGTGGGTTTTACCCAGAATTTCACTCTGGAACAAACTATATTCATTCAACTGAATTTTGTCTTTAATAGACTCTGGATTCTTCTCTCTGCGTCCAAAAAGCAGTTCACATTCATTCATTCTTGTAATCATAAGAACTTGGCTTCACAGAGATCAATTTCATTCTTTTGGGGTTTTGTACTCACCATTTTGGCATACTTGTCGGAGAGAATGGATATCTTCTCGTCTTTTTCTTTCAGCAGCTTGGAGTTGACCCCGGTCAGTCGGTCAGGGCTGTCCATCACTCCCGTGTCCCCGATGGCAAAATAGGTCGAGATGCCGTCATCAGGATCGTAGTTGCTTTGTCGCAATGCTGCGATGATGTCATATTTATCCTTCCACATTGGCAAAGCTTCCTGCAATTTTCAAAAAGTAGAACAGAATTGTTCTTATACTTTAATTGGGCTCATGATCTTCTGTGATTTCTGGATTCTAATTATATACAGCTAAAGTCATTGAAAAGTGAACAAAGAAAAATTGACTGGAGTTGGATTAGAACCAGCGACCTCATGATTAATTGCGGTACCAGCCGCAATATTGGATTTGATTCACCCCGCTGACCCCAGCTAGCTCGGTGGCCTAGCTGTATGGCATCTGCACTAGTAATCAGGAGGTATTGGGTTCCAATCCCACCTGAGCCAGCGCATGATTTTTTGCACACAACAAGCACAATTAGTATGCAGTGCTCATCCACGTCAGTGAAGGGCAAGCTAATTTGCATATTATCTAGCTCCCGATGATGTATATAGGAAAACGATTTATGCAGTTTCAAATCCCAATTCAGCCAATTTTCTTCGTTCATTTTTAATTACCTGAGCTTAAAATTGATCTAGTCAGTTTTCCTTGTTATTATATTCTTATATAATATGCTGATAAAGCATGTTGCTGTTTCTTACTTGTATCTGTGCAATCAGGGGTTTGACAAAGTCACTGTGCTGTTCCCATGACACCGGCATCTTCACCCACATCCCAGATGAGTCGTCAAAGTAACAGTGGATGTTGCGCTTCTCCTACAGGATATCAAAGGATTACTTACAATTCAATCAAAAATAATAAATGCAAGTAATTAAACTGCTGCAAATTGCTCATTTATCAAAATTAATGACCTGTAATATATAAAATGCTACAGAGTTTAAATATGAGTGCCTGATGATGTTTTGATCCTAGCAGGATATTTCTCAAAGGCTAAATGGTCAGAGTTATAAAAGCCTGATATTTCAATCCTAGCAGGATCCTTCTCAAAGGCTAAACAGTCAGAGTTAGGAAAGGAGGGCCTGACGTTTTTATCCAGCAGGATCTTTCTTAAAGACTTTCAAAAGCTCAAAGTTAGGAGGGCCTGGTATTTTGATCCTAGCAGGATTTTTCTCAAAGGCTTTAAAAGCTCAAAGTTAGGAGGGCCTGGCATTTTGATCATAGCAGGATTTTTCTCAAAAGGCTAAATAGGTCAGAGTAAGGAGGGCCTGACATTTCAATCCAAGAAGAATAAAATATTATTCAAAAAAAAAGAAATTCATTAAGATAATTAACAGAATGACACCCCTAGTGCCATTAAAGTAATGATATAATTAGATTCTGCAAGTCGTATTTGTTGGCCTTTTAACTATACCTCAAAAATGTAGGTTAGGAGTCTCCCCCTTGTAGGGTGTTTGATGGTACCAGCTCTGTCATCGCTGTTACCTCCCCCTAGTCCCGGGGATACATCAATTTCAGCGATATCATTGGTCCTTGAAGTTCTTGGAGTGGCATAGTTTTCGCTGGTGGTGGCTGCGGCTGCAGGGTTCTGATCTTGGATTGGCTCACCATCGACGGAGAAGTAACCCTTGCCAGCCCATTCCTTAGGAAACATCTGCCATTCCTGTGACGTCGTAACAAGAGGGTCAAATTCACATGCATTAATACTAGATAACTATTAAATTTCACCAGCAGAGTTCAAGAACAAACTCCTTAAACCATTAACTATTCAACCAATTTCCTTGGTCAGTTGGTTGTGGAACAGTTTGCCATTAAGTCAGAGAAAGCTTAATACTGGTCTGACCCGTCAAGCAACTGAAAAGCCTAGCCAGGTCCAGGCATTCAGGCCTAAAACCTCTTTTTGCTAGCTCTGAACTTCAATATGTTCATAAGTTTATTTTGACAACCCGAGTAGATTAACTTGCTGTCATGTCATGTCAAATTTTATACCTAATGGGTAATGTTATCAAGATGCACGTTTTTATTTTATGGATTTTTTTTTAAAATCTTATATTCTGTTGTTCAAAGATTTAGTTTGCATTTTGGCAAACCTGCAGGGATGCTGTTAATTTTGTCACTTTCTTATTAAGTTTTGTCTAGATGTAATGTTATATATATGTGTCCTTCCCTGAGAAACAATTATTGAAATGAAAACAAAACTTGTTGAGCTGCTTAAAATCTAGCTTGCTTGTTCTGGGGGAATATTTGGTGAATATTTCATACATATACCTGTGTATCCCAGTTGTCCAGATAATGTCGCTGTCCTGATTGTTTGATGCAGGTGTAAGATCGACCATTGTTATGGTGGAATGTCTCAAATATGATATCATCCTCTCCCTGCAGACAAAAATAGGAACAAAGCAAATGAAGAATATTTATATAAAAAATCAATAAATAAACCTTTTGTGAATACTTATTCTATAAACATGGTACAATAAAAGTCTGTTATCTTTTCCCAAAAGCTGAAGTGTATTATAAGAACTCCGACAATAATAATATCAGAAGCGTGCGCTGCCTCCTGATTGGACAAGGCATACACCAATCAAGCTTGAGGGCGCTGTTTAAGATGGCTGCCAGCACTTTTATTTTCTGTAACAAGTGCCTTTTAAATCTGTGACAAATCTTTGTTTTATTTTGCCATCCAACTTTTTAATGTATTTTATAATGCTGTTGATCATCTGTGGAGTGTGCTGGTGGCATTATTTACATTCTTTGTGAACTTAATGTCGGATTT
The DNA here is from genome assembly GCA_963971285.1 of Astropecten irregularis. Lineage (NCBI taxonomy): Eukaryota > Metazoa > Echinodermata > Asteroidea > Paxillosida > Astropectinidae > Astropecten > Astropecten irregularis. Next base: position 19,285,128 of record OZ020244.1, on the reverse strand, counting down.
TTGATGAACTTTGGATGACAGCCTTGGTAAGCAGACATTACTACATCTACGTGTTCACATGATGGCATCTGTTGGTGCACCAAGAAATGGTACTGTAAGCCTACTGTTAATGACATTGCTTGTCGCATGTATGTATCCATCATGGATATGCCCCACTCTACAGCCAACTAAAAACACCCACGGTTTGTGTTTTGTGACCGTATCAGCAGCTGTATGCCAACCGCTGGCAGCATCAATAAAACTGTGTACTGTTGGTTTCTTGCATACTAGGAAGCCATTAAGTAAATGGACTAAACATGGCCAAACCTGTCTGGTTATTCCTGGTCATGATCCGCCTTCAGATATAACTGTGTTCATGGACGTCTTGAAGAACCCTGGCCCGTTTCGCAATAATGATCCTGATAAAAATGGGGCAATAACCTTACTTCATGACCACAGTAGGAATAAGCTCAGGATCGAATCAACCTGTGGCAGTCATCTGACTACATCCAACAACAGCAGATTGATATATTCTAGAACACAACTAATATCACACTGGAGAAAATGTAAATTACCCAAAATCGACTATTGATTACATAAGAAAGTTGGGAATTTCCAAACGACTTCGTGGATGTAAAGGTGGTAAACGTCTGAAGAAAAACCGCAAAGCCATACCAGTCATCGTTTCTACTCGTGTGTGCAGCGATCCACGGCAGAGAAGCATTGTGACACCTAGTGCACGCTACCTGGTGCCTGTTGCACCTCATCCACCAGAACGATGCATCAATAAAACTCCTCTTCCTAGGTTATTGCTTACCAATGCACGCTCTGTGAGAAATAAAACAGAAGAACTACAACTACTTCTCACTGCTAATATGATTGATTTAGCTGCCATCACTGAGACCTGGCTTAATGAGGCTACCATCCATACTGCGAACATTCCAGGTTTCACATGTTTCTCTAAGAATCGTCAAAATGGTCGTGGAGGGGGCGTGGCTATCTATGCTAAGGACTATATGAATGTTCAACCAGTGATCAACCACTCCTGTGGGTTCGAGTGTTTGTGGCTTAAGTGTGATCTGAAACAAACCGGTCGCTCATCATGTAATCTGTACATCTGTGTGATTTACTACCCACCTGGATCCACATATGCTGAGGAAATACTTCAGCATATTATCCACACAGTTGATGACATCCGTACAATGGATTTTTCTGCCATTTTTACTATTATGGGAGATTTCAACCATCTTCAAACTGCCACCATGGAAACTGATCGACCTTGGTATGACTCAGATCGTATCATTTCCTACCCGAGACAACGCTACGTTAGACAAGATCTATACAAACTCTCCATTATCATTTGTTGAACCTGTGAAGTTATCACCTTTGGGAAGAAGTGATCACTGCTGCATCCTTCTCAAGCCTTCTACCGAACTTCCGCCTAAAACAAGCTCCAAGATTAGCTGGCGACCGTATCGAGACTCGGCAGTGAGGTCATTTGGCCAGTGGTTTACCAAACATAGCTGGGGCAGTGTTTTCTCTAACCAGTCAACCGATGACACTGTTAACACTTTCTTGACTGAGATCAGTGATGCCTACAAGCTACACTTTCCCATCATAACATCTGGGCTACGTTGCTCTGACAAACCTTGGATGACCATTCAAATAAAAAAAGCTGTCGCTCTTCGCCAACTAGCCTACACTCGGAGAGATATTGTGAATTGGCGTTTTTTGCGCAACAAAATCCAAAAACTTATTGAAAAGGCTAAATCGAAGTTTTACAGTGAATCTGTTGAGAACCTCAAGCATTATCAACCTGCTAAGTGGCATAGACAAATTCAGAATATTTGTTACTTGAAACCCAAACCAACACCAATACCTGGAGCTGATTCCAAACCCGAACACACAGTTGAAGCCATCAACAAACACTTTGCTGAAATCTGCAATCGGCTACCTGCTTTGGACCCAAAAAGCTTACCCGCATATCTTCCAGCAGCTGCACCACCTCCTACAATATATAATGGTCAAGTGCTGAAAGCTCTCAAGACTCTCCAAATAAACAAATCTGGTCATTCTTCAGACTTGCCTGTGAGACTCATCAAAGAGTTTGCACCTGAACTCTCAAGACCACTGACTCATATTTTTAACTTATGTATTACTAGTGGTAACTTTCATGTGCTGTGGAAAACAGCAACTATAGTGCCGGTTCCAAAGGAAAGGAACATATTGTCATTTAACCAACTAAGACCTATCTCGATAACTCCGATTTTTGCTCGCATTCTCGAGTCTTTCATTGCAAAGTGGATAATAGATGATATTACTGATAAACTGGACCTTAAACAATTTGGCAATATCAAGGGTAGTTCTACAGTACATTATCTTGTAGACATGTTAAACTCTGTTTATGAGGGTCTGGACAAACCAAACCGTTATGCCTACTTATCTGCTGTTGATTTCACAAAAGCATTTGATCTTGTCAATCATAACATTGTAGTTGAAAAACTTATTGACCTTGGAGTCAGACGTTCTATTATTCCTATTATCTGCAGCTTCCTCACCGGACGTACACACAGTACTAAACTCAAAAATAATATGTCCTCTCTTGCCACCATCAGTTGTGGCGTCCCTCAGGGAACTAAACTCAGTCCTATACTTTTCCTTGCCTTAGTTAATGATGCTGCAATTGGAAGCTGCAGACGGTGGAAATATGTTGACGACTTGACTATGGGGGAGATTGTCAATTACGGGGAGCAACCTCAATTGCAAAATGACCTTGATGATCTGTCCAACTGGTGTAACATTAATCAGGTTGTCCCCAACCCCTCCAAATGCCAAATCATGAAAATCTGTTTTTTAAGGCGTGAAACACCAAACTACAATTTCAGTCTTAATTCTTCTGTATTAAATTCTGTCACTCACATGAAGCTGCTAGGTATTACAATACAAAATAATCTTAAGTGGGACATTCATGTTAATGATATTGTTTCAAGAGCATCACGCAAAATGTTTACATTGTGTATTTTAAAAAAATCATCTGTTCCTAGATCAGATTTGATTTCAGTTTACTTGTGTTATATTAGGCCCATAGTTGAGTATGGCAGCCAAGTTTGGCATAGTTCTATTACCAAAGCACAGGCCAAGAAAATCGAGAGTGTCCAAGTACGTGTTTGCCGTATCATCATTGGGTTTCTGGAATACCAAAGTTACTCTAGGACACTAGCTATTTTAGATCTCCCCTCTCTGGAGAGTAGACGTAATTTTCTTTTTAAAAGATGGGGTGAAAAAATAATGCAGTCCACCAAATTCAGACATATGCTTCCCCCTCTTAATTCTGAGAGTACACAAAGACAGCTGAGGAAAAACACCTTGACAGGTTTAGTTTCACCACTTTGCAGAACAGACAGATATAAAAGATCCACAATCCCAGCCCTGGCAAAGATTTTATAATATTCTTATTTTAATAATAGTTTGTTTTTAATGTCTAAATTTTTGTCTGTCCTGTTTTATGGATATTGATTTTGTTTTGTTTTTTTTCTCATTGTAAGTTTTTTCTAATATTTTGATCTTATCACCTGGCTGGTCCAGATTATTTTCCTTTTATTTTATATATTTATATATTTTTTTATATTGTAAACATGTCATTTTAGTGTTGCACTGTGTGATGCTACCGACAATGTGTTGTCTTTTAAACCGAAATAAATAAAAAAAAAAAAATAAAAAAAATCAAGGACCAAGACCCAGCACAGCCAAAATCAAATGCGGATATAAATTGAGCAGACTTCACAGTTATCTTCTTCAACTTGATAAAGGCTAGCAGTCTTCTGCTGAAACATCGCTACCTTTTAGCCAACATCGTGAGCCAGTGAACACTTAGCATCTTACCATTTTCCACAATGAACAACCTCTTTTCTAAAAAGAAAAAATTTCCTTAATCCTCTTTATTAAACTGAAACTGCAAGTTCTTTGCTTTTGTTTGGCTAAGTGGAACTCAATCTTTAAACATCCTCAGAACACAATTAGACATTGGGTTTTACAACCTTTCTTTCAAAATAATCTTGATCAATTTTAGCAATACACTGTATCACAATCATGTCAAACACATAAATCTACATTGATCACTTGACCACTTATTTTTCTTATTCTGAAACCAAAACTAAATAAGGATAAGCATTTATACAGTAGGCTCAGGGCCTCAGGCAAACATTGACAAATTTGTTGTTATTTTCATTCAGCTTTACTGCAAAATTATGGTAAATTTTGATAACTTCATGGATTGAGGCATTGACAAATTAAATCTGAGTTATATATGGCATGCAGCATTATAGTGTGAATAATGTTTTTTAAATCCTCCAGAATACAGTTTGTACGACCATGGTATGACACAATAAAACTGATAAAAAGGTGGAAAGATGTATGACTTGTGCATTTGTACAATTGTGGCTAACCCTATTTTTGACCTTAAATCTAAATGTACATGTAGGGATGTTAGTTTCATTGCTTTAGGCAAAATAGATACAATTGTACATATTATGTTGTAACTCCACAGAACGTGATATAGCTTATGTACAAGTATGAAGCACATTCCTTCAGCAAAAAAAATCACCTCTTTCTTACAGAACCGAAACCTACACGCTACATGTAAAGTGCCATACACACATGCATGTAACCATGGAAACATGCTCCTAACCCCACTGGATGTCTGTGCCCACTGGCGCTGCCCCCCCCCCTCCAGAACTTGATTTAGCAAAGAATTGCCTCAATTACATTCAGTTTTTTGTCTTCAGTGCCCCCCCCCCCTCGGGCATGTCTGGAAAGACTGGTGTACCCCATGTCAGGCCATGTGCCCCCAGACCCCCTCAGACATTTGACCCTTGGTACATATAGTTTCGCTACAGTGTGTATTAAAGGTTGTATCATACTTTGGTTGTTGTCAAAGAAATACAAATTCATGGGCAAAAATTCTAAGACAGATACAGTAACAGTCATCCATTCTGTAAAAAGTTCAGTCCCATATACGTTGCCCACTTTTTGAGAAAACTGTGAAAAACAGCCACAGTATTTCTTAAGTCTTTTCTCTTTTATTTTTGATCTTTTAAAAGATCAAAAAGATTTTCGGTCGCAGTTTTACTAATTTCTGGATAAATATACCATTTCAGGCGGAAACATTTTAACGGTGTGTTTCTACCACCACCATGTTCATAGCCTGTAAGTTATATGTAACTGTGAAGATTTCTGTTTTGGTTTCTTACCAAAGTATGATACTACCTTTAATAAAGTAACAAACAAAATCAAAATGTGAAATTGCACAGCATTTCACGAAACATACACTAAGATTAATCTTTAAGATATTTCCTAATTGCTGAGCTACATGAACATTGTGCAATATCACAACACAAATCACCATGGTGATAATATGAACAACTCAAAGTAAAGATGGTATAAATCCACCCCAGCCATGCCAGAACATGCACATTGCATGATGTCAGTTGTAGTGGTTTCAGACAGCATTGTATTACATATCATACAAGCATGAATAATTGCAAACCTCTTTGAAATTAAAATCAATTTTAAGAATTATCTCCTTAATTCCTCAATACCTCATGCATTAGTGCAGGATCATTAATTCTTTTCCAATTCTGTCGGAGCATGCTGCTAACAAATAATATGACTGAGAAATGAATTCCACGTTAAAAGTTCATATAGTAATTTGTGTATCCATTAAGTCTGCGGTCATTGCCTTCAAATTGAAAAATTTCATTTTTTTTAGTAAATCTTCGGACATTGCCTTCAAATTGAAAAATGTCATCCTTTTGAGCAATGCACTTTGGAAAAATGTCTTACTGTTTTTGTCCCTGACGATTATTTTGACAAGATTTATGTGTCAGTTTTGCTCAATGACTTAAATACATGCAATACGTGCATGCTGGCATTAATCAGAAGAAAGTTTTGAGCTTAAAAAAAAAAATTCCAAGCCCTGTTGTGTTATGTACACGTACATGTACTTCTAAATTTTGTGCATTTCATTCAATTTTCCAAAAATAAAATTGTGCAGATTGTTCCTTTCCAACTTGGTGACAAACAACCTTTACTCAATCGCCATGGTATTAATAAATTACTACATGCAAAAAGCGTTGCCATGGTAACAAGGAACATCCAATTATGTCTCAACCAACCAGGATGTGCCATTTTATTCCATAGTGATGGGATATCTAAACAGAAAGAGCCGGTCGTAGTATCTCTCCATCAGCACAAAAGACATGAAAGAAATTTCAAATGCCAAAAGAATGGATTATAATTCCTTGGAAGCCTTTTCTCTTTTCCATACGTGTACATTGTTCACCTTGCTCTATTCTATTTTTATCTCTTGGACAATAATGAATTAAATCGTGACGGAAGAGTTTGTCAAGGAATATATCAAATGTGCGGAATATTATATGAAGTATATGTATGCATACGTTCTTGGATTACATGTGAAAAAGAAAAGTACATAAATGTTACATTGAGTAGCCAATTTATGGTCTATGGCTTTACTTTTTTATTGCGTTGCTGAACATTGTCCAGTTTAGTTTTTCTCCTGCTTTTTGGTATTTTGCCAGGGTTCTGCCCATGAAAGAGCTTGGCTGGAATACATGTACCAGACTTATACTTGCAATAACTCAGGCTTTTTCAGCTACCAATTTTGAAAATGAATCTATTTTTTTTCTATTCAAAGATCATTATTCTAAAAGTACAAATGTCATGTCTAGAAAGTCCCATCTTCAAATAAATTACAGAGCATGGTCTGTCATCCAGCTATCTTTTATTGTCTTTCAAAAAAGTTAATGTTATTAAAAACTCCTACAATATTTTTTTCTAAGGTCATTGCAAAGGTGCACAAAGAAAATTGGAAGTGGGATTCCAACCTGCGACCCCCAGAATACCGTACCAGTGCTCTACCAACTGAGCTATCGAGCCCTGTATGTTGGGGGTGTCCAAAATGGCTAGTCTTACTCTCATTAGGAAATACAGTATAAACAATTTACAGTATTCAATAATTAACATGTTCAAGAGGTAGTGAAAATTTGGATAGTAAAATCTGAAGTTAACTAACATAATTTATGGGTCAGGAAAAAAATGTTAGTACTGCATTGAAAGCCTGGTCAGGGTGTCAATCTCAGCTTCCAATATATTCAGACATATTCATTCATTAAAGCTGCTTTAAAATTCTCATTTTGTGAACAAGGTTGAATTATTTTCAATATGTTTTCTGTGTTTAATAATAAGACCGTGGCGTGTAGTAAGCCATTTGAACGTTCTGTTCTTGTTTTTATAAAATATTGTATGATGTGTGCAAAAAGCTCAATTTTTTAACAAATTCACAATTCCTCGCTTGCCTTGTGATTATGCATACTGTCACTCTTTAGTCTCAAGTGGTGACCGTGGAATTTATGTAAATCATACAAATTGTGCAGCCGCAGTATGTACTCTATAGTCATGTATTGACACGGAATTAAAGATACGTAAATAATGTTTGCAAGCCTATCCTTATTGTAGATACAGCATATAATTATGTACATGTATGTGTGTCACTTTATTTGCAACGCTGAATATTATAACAACAAAAAACCCCAGTGTTTATAAAGCCACAAAACTGGCACGTACTGTATGATTATTCTCAATTCAATTTATGCATGAATCTTGTACCGCAGTATTGACACTTTTAAGGATTTTAAAATATCAATTTATTATTTAGCATCAGAATGCTATAATTTCTGACTTTAAAATAATAATGTTGACCTAGCTTATTACACATTCCTGTATGCAGTAAGTCTATACACAGTATGTATTGATTCACAGACTATTATGGAAACCAGTTATTGTGGAGACCGGCCGGCCTCTACACAAAATCAATATGCCTGCCAGTACACAAGAAGATGGTCATTGTATCTCTGTCTTCAGTAAACATTTAACCCATGTACACTATTATTGACTACAAACACCTCCAATGTAAAATTGTTCAAAAAGCAAATTACATACAGTATGTGAAATAGGCAATGAATGGATGAATAGCGGTCCGCACTAATGATGTCACAAAATCCCCGAATGTCAGACAAACATTGTCTCACGCACGTAGTGTACATGCACGCGCACCCGCACACACGTTTGCATGGTTGCAAATGTTTGTCTGAGATCGGGTGCTATTTGTAGCGCAAGTGCGGAACGCTATTGTTTTATTCTTTTATCAAACTGGTTGTTTGTACATATGACAGTGTAGGCCTGTCCACAGTACAGTTTACATACGTGTATCAAAATTTACATGTTCTAATTAACAGGTCACTCAATCTACCCCATGCCAAGCAGATTCGAAATTTCAACATGGGTCAGTGATGTTCAGCACTCAGAATAATTGCACTTCCAGACGTTCAAATTAATGTACCACGTCACTCTTAACACTGGTGGATATTTTCGCCACAGGTCATGATCAACCGGCCGCTCTGAACCCAACTGACATTAGTAGCATTTTAAATAGTTTTTAACACAGGCTGAGTGCATATATATGCTTTAACATGGGTCCGTGCCATGCTAAAATCATGAAAATTGTACAGTGTGGTCACTTAACAGTGGTCAGACACATCTTCTTGAAGGACTGTATGTCCAGCATCTTTGAGAGATTTTTGCGGTGTGATGAAAAAGGCATTTAGAAGACGATAGGTAACATATTTATGTTCAATGGCTCGGCTGACAACTGTTCAACTTATCTCCTGCATTTTACATCGTCTTAAAGAATATCAAAGCCCTTACTGTAACTTGTACTGCTCAAAGTTTAGTACACTGTAACTAAAATTACTTATAGATCAATTAATAGTTTTGATTCTATTGAAACAGAAAGTTGTGGGTATACAGTGCATTGAATGATTGGATATGAAACATAGTCACACTGTACACAAACATTGAGCAGAATTCACAGAGAAGTATACTTCTAAAATATAGGCCTACAAATTCAGGAAGGAGAACAATAGAGTGATAATATGTGGGCCAACAAGTGAAGGGATTTTGACCTAGATCCCACTGTCTCCTACCTGTTCCTACCTGTATAAAGATTCTATAAAATGATGTGCATTATGTAAATGTCAGCCTGTAGGGGACAGCCCCCTCATTCTAACAGGTGCACTAGTGGGTACACTGATGTCGGAGTATAATAGGAATTTTGACCTGATTGTATTCAGTACTCAAATCTATATTGACCTAGAACTTGGGACACACTTGGTAAATGGACAATATAAACTGAAGAGAAAAGAGATAACCCTAACCCTCTACACTTACCACACAAGACAAGTGCTGATTACCACATCTCCTGACTACAGTCTTCCAAGGGCTGGGGGGGGGGACTAGATCATAAACCAAGCATAACTGCGGAAACCACACTGTGTATTGGGATATTCAGGATACATACTTACCACAGGAAAAACCATAAGAACAACTGGCAACGAAATGTGTAGGCCTACAACTACCGATGAAGCACAGATGTTACTATGAAAGGTGCTTATAATTAAGTGTTACCAATAAGTTCAAAGGTACACGTGTATTTATCATACTTTGGTTTTCGTCAAAGAAATGCAGATTCATTGGCAAAGATATGAAGAAAGATACAGTAACAGTCATCTGTGAAATTTCCAGTCCCATACGGTGCCCACTTTTTGTTGAGAAAGCAGTGAAAAACGCCCACGGTATTTAAAAAAATCTTTCCACAAGATTTTGATCTTCGGAAGATGAAAAGTGTTTTTGGTCAATTGGTTTTTCTGGATAAATACAGCATTTCAGGCAGAAAAATGTTAACAGTATGTGTCTACCATCACCATCTTTATACCCTGTATAAAGGTATAGGTAAATCTGTGAAGATTTCTTTTTGGTATGCTACTAAAATACATATTGATAGTGCCTTTAAGTAAAAAGTCTAACACTTTGACTGCCTTCAAGAGCATGTTTAGAGCATCACAGTAACTCACTGATACTTACCAATTCTTGCATTTGTAAAGCCATGGATAAGAATTCATCAGGGTCTTGATTTGGCTGAGGTGCAAGTTGACGGCCAGCCTGGGCTTGTTGATAGTGGGACTGAAAGGCGTTGGATACGTGTTGCTGGGTGTTGACAGCATGTGCTGCGTGTTGCCACTGGTCCTGTGGGTTACCCCCATAGCCTCCATATCCGCCATAGCCGCCTCCATACGGGTCTGGTGCCTGGAATCCTCCATAGGCATTTCCATAGTTAGGCTGCGCAGGCATCCCGCCTGCATAACCATTTGGTGGATGGCTAGCTTGCACTGCTTGAGATGCGTTCGGGTCCTGTAGCTGAACTTCCTCAAACTGCCGTCGGCCGCGGCTATTGCCGCGACTCGACGGCTCGGGCATTGTGGATGAGGACGATTTCGATGATGATGCTGAAGGTGTATCTGATTTAGAACTGCTTGAACCACTTCCCATCCTCGGCCAAACGTGACTTGGGAGAATATGACGCTACCAGCATTCCAGCTTCATGGCTGGATGCTGATAGTCTTCCAAACAAAGAACTAAATTCTCCTCAAAGCAAGTACTACATTTTCCAGTTTCTTGGTCCAAATTCACCCCAGAATTTTGAGATCCAATCAGCTTTGTTGAATGACAGCTCAGTGGACTACAGTACCAACAATTTCTGGGGGGAAAATGAAATAACATATCAAAAATTTTGTTAAATTATACACACAAAAAATCATTTATGAAAATTGCATTCCTCTCATTAAAAATTAATGCACAGGATTGGTGCTGATTAACTGACTAAATAGGTGTAACTCTGATTTTAAAAACTATAGATTTGAGGCCAAATATACATTTAACAGATCCAGATTTGATTTTAGGTTTACTTTTATAAATCTGTTATCCACCTAGACAGCAATTTTTCTCCCCATCGTATGTACAGAATGTGCCATCAGCAAATACCATACATATTGTACAGTGTACATGTCATATTTCACAAAGGATATTTCCTGCTAGATGGAAAAACTGATGGATATATACACAGGGAAGGAAAACTGCAAGCTTAGCTGGGCAAGTTGGGCAGACGACTTCAAGCCTTCAATCCTGCCAGCTGACATATAAAAATGTCAAACCAGCGATCTCCAGAATACCGTACGAGCGCTCTACCAACTGACCAACTGAGCTATCAAGCCCTACAGTATGTTGGTGGTGGCCCTAATACTTGTAATAGTCAATATCTTTATTCATTTGGTAGTCAGAGTCCATGCAACCATGCACATACCGCTATATCCCAAGGATCATTTTAAATTCACAAAATAAACCATCAACTTACAGCCCTCGTCCAATTAAAGATAGGTAGGTGTGCATACGGTATGACTATGCCAGGTTATTTTTAAGTGTCTTGCTTTTGTTCACATTTTTTGTGGAATACACATATGATGTAAATTTGATTTTGGAGTTTTAGCCTTGAAAAGGAAAATCAAATTGAATTACCTTTCATCTTTGTCCAGACTACTGAAAATAGCAGCGGTAATATCTTTATATGGCTATTTCTTAAGGTACTGTATGATGTGTCATTTGATTCCGACCTTTTAAAGGCTTAGGTTTCTTTATTCTTATCTGTCCAAACGAAATGTCCATCCATACAATTTTTTTATTAAAAGATTCTATTATAACTCAAGTAAAAATACAAGTACAGGTAATAATATTTCAGTGGAAGGAAGAATCCGGTGAGTTGATGACTAGGGCTGTAAAAACTGTATTTTCTTTCAGCTTTGGCCTTTTCCAGACCTTGACTTTGGCTCAAGATTTCCAGTGCCCAATCCCCCCTGGAAATCAGAGACTGAAAATTATTGATAGGCTTACACAAATTGCACAATCCAACCAGAATGTGCAGAAAAAAATGTATACAAAGTTATACTATGTATACATTTTTACATACATGTGTGTCTTAAATGTATTACAAATTATATACTATGTATACATTTTTACTGAGTGGGAGTTTGCACACAATGCACAGTGTACATCATGTACTATGTACAGGTAATTTTTGGTTGGAGCCACACATTTCATAAGCAGTGTGGCAGCACCTTTGGGGAAAAGTATTTCTTCTCATTTTTCCTGGTTTTTGTCAGTATTACTTTAATAATAAATTGGGCATTTTTTCTTATCAAAGAGGTTGAACAACAACTGGGCACATCTCTTCTAAACTTTTCAGGGATGTGAGTGGCCACACCCAAAAAAGTCTGGAAATTACACCAAGGAAAAGCTGAAATTTAAACGTTCCTAAACTTTTGTACAGAGCAAGTGTATAAAAGAACTGAAATTTTGAGTTGAAATATGGACAAAACAATGTGAATTCAGATTTAAATCTGACATCTCACATTCCTGCTTTTACCACCCCCTTGAACATGGGCCTCTTCTATTCTTCCTGACCTTCACTCTTCTTCAGTTCCCGTCTTAAGTTCACCTTTCCATCCTTTCTTTCTCCTCATTTATGTTTTCCCCTCCCCCTTCTTACATGTACATTTATCTGATTTCATCCCTTGCCCATATTCCCCTTCCTTTTCCCTTGGCACCCCAGTCCCCCACCTTCTTTGAGAACTGTCTACTATGCCTCTTAAAGTTTTTTTTAGCTTTCTGAACATTTTAAAAGGTTTAGAAACTAGACAGATACACTATACTGATAAAAAGCTTCTTAAAACCTGGAGTGCAACCCGGTTTTTCCATGTTTCTGTGCTAGAAGGTAAATTTTAACAAAACCAAGATGACTCTATCTACATGTTACAAACTGTTTGTTTTGTGGTCAGCATGGTCCTTTGTCTTGATTTGTGTTCCACGCTAGGGATGTACATATGTGTACAATGATGAATTAGTACATTACAATGATGATTTTGTTCCAATTCCCATTACATACTTTTACATCAAGTCAACCCCCCTCACTTTAGGGCTTGTCCCCCCACCCCCACTCGCCCCTCCTCCAACATTAGCACACACCCCTCCTCCAACTTTAGCACTCGCCCATCCCCCACTCTAGTGCTCGCTCCCCCCCCCCCCCCCCCCCCCCAGTTCAGCTCCCTTTTTTTTTTAAAACCTGTCCCCCTAGACTAGTCAAAGTACCGCTTTCACACCTGAAAAAAAAAAATAGATTCCGCCCCGTCTTAACTTGTCAAATATTCCAAAAATAGTAAAATTTTACCATGGCCGTCAGTGGAATTGTTTCCGTCATTTATCCCAAAACACTCTCTGCTGATTCCACATAACTATGCATAGAGTTGTGCACAAGGGGAAGACTAATGGCAATGCTGAAGCATGAAGTGATGGTCGTCAGTACAATTTCCCCCTATCCACAACACTGGGCAGTACCTAGTCTTTTCCAAGACGTTATTTATGCGCGAGCCCCTCCAAACAATTACCCACCCACACGCAAACTAAGTGGAACATTCCACCGACCTACGAAAAATAACGTCTTGTTGGTTTGCTCTGGTGTCACGTGACAAAGACTGAGCGTGACCTCTGTGGGCAAAAATTGCATATTCATTGAGGTCAACAACGGGGTGCAATGCGCTGTTTTGGTCAGCGTCCAATCCACGCACGTGGTATGGCGTGATACCGTGTGCATATCACGTAATGACGGTCGTTTGAAACTCAACCGCAACCGTTATTGCCATGGAGCAATAACAACGGATAGCTCCATGGTCATAACCAAAACCATGGCTTGATTATACTTCGATCAACTGTCATGCGGCACAAAAAGATTTCGAGAAATTGTAGGATATGAATAAGCCGTATTTTACAGCTTTTTGGGTTATCTGGGCTTTTGTTATTCGTTATTTATTGTGTATTTCATGTGTACAGTACTTTTGTATGTTGCCAAAATAAATGAATGAATGAAGGGATGAATGAAATAATTTCACTGAATTATGATACCATGGAGTCTGTTCCCGGGCTCCATGAAGACACGGAATGATTTCGAGGGGCACGGTTAGTAAATTTATTCCATTCCAAAGTTGTCTAAGAGCCTTGTTCTCGAAAACTCTCGAATCCCAACTTTTGTTTTGCAAAATCCAAGGCCTCCAAATTCAATACGATCCGTCAGCAGCCATGGTACGATATCAATGTAGTAGGCCTACATGTACGGCACATGTAATTTACAAGTACTGTACATACAGTATAGGGCCTACATGTGTGTATGCGTACTGTATATAATGCTTGCGACGTCGTTGCGGTACTAGACTTCATCTCCATGCAAATTTTCAGAATATATTAATGCAAATAAGGCTACGTCATGATGCGCCGACTACGCGGGGGGTTATTGCCCGGAATTTTCCGGGCAGTTTGGAGTATAAAATGGACAAGACGGTATTACAGGCTTGTGTGTGTGGCGTAGACGTTATTTCGGGTCGTTTGTTGTGTTGACACGTACGCGTACGTGCGATCTGTTGGCCAGGTACAACTACGTAATACCGTCTTGAACAAGACTAGGCAGTACCACGTAAGGTACAACAACCAAGGGCCATCCCGGTATCCCCTACATACACAGACTGCAGAGCGAGAATGGCAGGTGTGTAAACTGGTCTCAAGATTCTGCGAAGTAAATGTGCTTAAGAACTCACATGTCCCAGTCTTTGATCCCTCTCGAGCGAATTTAGTGAGTTGCCTCCACGTCAATATGCTACTTGCTCGGCCTGATTACTAAGCTTACTCCATGCATGGTGTACATACCACACGCACGTTGACTGTAACCTGTCACGTCCTTCCATTACCCACGCAGACAAAACATGTAATGGAATGCATTTAGCTCATCTGTGCAAGCGTCTAATAGTTACCATACCATCTAGGTGACCACCACAAGGTGGCGCTATAATGCCAGGGCAAAGTTACCGTCAGCCCTTTCAAGATTCTTTTCTATTTCTACCTCCATGGTCTCCTAACGCATCCAAAGAGTCAACAGTTTATCTGTCATCTGTCATCTGCCGACCCGATAGTCTGTGAAATGTATATTATTATCATTTTGAGGCATGAACTCCAGTTCCCCAGACATGATGAAATGGACCGTTTTTAACTGCCATAAAACTAGAGGAATAGGATTACCCTCTGCCGGTTAGTCCTGTGGTCCAAGCATGACCAATTAAAATGGTCCTAACTTGGCTGCTGCAAACTGCTCATCAACCAAACCAACTGAATTATGACCCGGGAAACATTATTATTATACGCAAAGTTAGGAGGGATTGTCTGCCTCGTGACTTGTCGTACGTTTTGATCCTAGCATGGTCTTTCTCAAAGGCCTTTGTAGGTTCGAGTTTGAGGGAGCGATAATGGCACATCAGGATCCGAATATCAGACCCTCCTACCTGACTCTTCAGCATTGATCCATTTAACGAGTTAAAGTTTGATTTCAATAAATAATAATGGTCGTAAGCACAAACTAATTTGTCTTTCTCCCATTCTATTGCACAAAAAGTATCTGCTTTTTTTTCGCCGTGGATAACACCAATTTCATTGCCAATTTCTTTAAAAATAAAAAAAAACCCAGTAATTTCTGAACAAATTAATATTTTGATTTTTTTTTATTAGCCTCCAACATCATTCCGGGTCGGCCGTCAAAACAGGCCTTTTCTAAGTCACTTTTGTCAGTTTCTTTCTTTTGTATGAGTTTGGTGAAGTAAATAAAGAACCAATTATGCATCAAACGCATCCCGGTCACATATCCACAATTCGACATTACCATTCAGAGTCAACCGATCTATAAATAAATATTATACCATAGAGGGTTGAGGTAGGATTATACCCAACTACAAAAATTAATACGCATGTTGCGTTACCACTAAGAGGGTGCGGCTTTTAGGTTTGCGGCGCTTATGATGATGCGTGTACCGGATGGACTATACCGTTATTATTAAAGTGATCCTTGCCGAGGGATACCAGTATATGAGGCCGATTATTTTCATGGAGCTGCTAAGCACAAAATGTCTTTCTCAATAAAACAATATTCCATTTGATATTCGTGGTCAGTGAACAACAGAGAAAGAACAATCACAAGTGATACATAACAGGCATGTAAATTTGGTTTGTATAATCATGTTTTTATCAAATCATGATCAAACAACCACAAGGGAAACTGGGTAAAATTTAAAGTCATTAAAAAGTGAACAACAAAGAAAAATTGACCGGAGCGGGATTCGAACCGGCGACTTCCTGTATACCGTACCATACAGGAGATAATTCTGGACTACCCAGCCCTCGTAATAGTGTCCCCAGTTTATCAATCTTCTTTGTTCGTTTGGCAGTCACGAAGCCATGTTTTTATTAAGACAGACTAAAATTTCAGGGTTACGGCAATTTTTTGGTGCTATTAAGCAGGGCCGTGAAATTGGTCCCGTGACTGACTGGCATTTGAAACAAAGATAGGCTCAGGCATCAATACCGGTAAATAGGCCTAAACGGTCATTCCGAGAGTCGCAGGTTCGAAACACGATCCAGTCTTTGTTCACCTTCCAATGGTAATCTTTATTCAGCATGCACAATAAAAAAACATATGTTGAGAAGACATTCGGGTCTTTGAGTTTGAGGAAACCCATAAAATAATTGTTTGTCAGGCACAAAATACTGAATATTATGATGGGTTCAACTCCAGATTGTTACCTTTTGGTAACATCAGAGTTTGGCATATTATGAAATACCAATTTGCATATAAACCTGTTTAAGTAAAAAAAAAAATACTGTAATGCACTCATGCAATTAAACAGCTTTGAAAAAGACCAAAACTTTTTAACATGGCTTTACAGTACAGGATTGGTAACATACCCAAACAGAAATGTTCACAGATTTAAGTATAACTTTCACTCAAGATATGAAGCTGAAGATATGGTGCTGGCAGGGTAACATGATTTTACTGTTAAAAATCATATTTCCGCCTGACATGGTGTATTTATCCAGAAATTAGTCAAACAAATGCCGAAAACATTTTTGATCTCGGGGTAAGATCAAAACCATTCTTTATGTTTTATAGAAAAAACTGAGTCGGGTTTCCGCTATTTTCTCGTGACTCAGAATCTGATCAATGTCAGTTCGATTGAGTGCACATAAAAAATTTTCTCATGAACATAATAATGCTGGATCGGAAAAAAAATGTGAGTGCTGCTATATTGGCAATCATGTATTATAGTTTTTGAAAATAACAACAATTATGTTAATTTATGACTGTTTGATCATTTTTTCGTCTGAAGATATCGACGCACGCACGCGCGCCGACTTCCGACTTTGTCGTTAATGATGACGCACGTAATAATAATATTAATTCTGTCCAAAAATAGCTCTTTCGAGATATTGCGAAATATTTTATTTTCATTTACCACATTCTCTATCAAGCCAAACCACTCCCAACCCTGACCATACCCTAGGCTGGTCTCAAGTCGGATCTCGCTGCTGCTTCAATGGATTTCTCATTCACGCTCTCTGTTGTCTGCAGCTGGTCGCGAAAATCTACTGGAAGTTCACTATATGAGGGCGCCCCAAAAATTATCTTAGGTTTTACGACTTCAGTGCGACTTGAAATAAGTCAGGCAGTTCAATTGGGCATACGAGGAACATGGTGAGTGAGGAATTACGCACGTACAGAACGTGCACTATGCATGTGCGTATTTGCCGCATATGGTCAAAACTGCAATATGAGTCTACGGCAAGAGCAATCCCTCAAACAAATGCTAACTTTACAATTACATTTTCGAAGTAAAAACCCGTGGAATATACAAAATCTACCTAGATCCTGAGACTAGGTTATTTAAAGAAAAGACTACGCCAAGATCGGTGTACGATGCCGCGGCGAAAAGTGAGGAAAAAGGGTAAGTTCCAGAGTAGGCAAGTTGTAGAATTGGAGCGGCTTCGTGCGTTAAACACGTACGTCACGGTATACTGTTTCGTGTATCTGAATGGGCTTGATGTTTAGCAACGCACCATATGGCATATGTTTCTAAATTTGCTGACATCAGTGATTTGGAAGAAAACAACAACAACCCATATGACATAGTTAAGGGTATAATGTTTGGATATAAACATAGTCGATTTCGGCAAACATCATTTAACATGTTGAATTTAGAAAGAAGTTTAATCATGAACTTAAACAAGGAATCATTCGCTTGTGCATATTGCCTAAGCATTTCTGTTGTGTTTTCTTGATCTATACTGAAAACATGTAAAAATGCATTACTAACTAGGTCTAGTGGAACAATGATAGGCCTACATCAGTACATGTATAATATTAATAACTGACCTTTATAATTCAAGCCAGGAAGTCCTCTCTAAAGGAAGTAGGCCTAGATCTAGGCCTACTGTACTGGCTGTGACTGTGTCTGTGACTGTACAATCATGAATTTGTTGAATATGCTGGTTCACTCATTTGAGTTGACTGGCCTCAGCACATCTAGCCTTTTTGATTAAAATAATTTTAGGCCTAATTGTCAAGAGATTGAAATTCACATATTCTATGCCCGTTATACTCGTTTACATTTATGTACAATAATATTTCTCACAGATAAGGTATTTGAAACAAAACAAAAAAAGGGAGAACTTATAGAAAGTTTCTTCAAAAGAGATGTGATGCTGTGTTACACTTCAGTGATCCAGAAACACTGTTTCGAGTAAGACCATAATTATGTCCTGTTCATTCATGCAATCTGTATTGATCAACACTAAATTACCAATTTATACCAAGTCTGTGCTTTCAGGAATTCAGAAATTATGCTTATAAGATTTTCTCAAAACTATTTGTAGACTTTTGTTTTGCTCCACTGTACTACGTCACAGAATTCGATATTCATTAGATGCTAATAAGCAATGACGTCACGCTCCTTTTCCCAAAAGAGGATCAACTCCACCTAACGAACGCTGACAAAAATGCATAACTCCTTTTATATGTTTTCCATCACACCGCTGATAACACGATGCCTTTTTATTTCTCTTGTTAAGGTGCATCCCGCGGTGATAGCAGTGAGGGAGATACAGAGGAAACAGGGAGTGTCGTTAGCAGCCACCTCTCCGAGCCAGACAGCATTTTAGAAGAAGGTGATCCATCATGAGAGACATTTACCTCTCAATCTTCACCTGTCCTTGTTCAACTATCATTGGGAGACTTTTGAGCTGGGTCTTCAACTTGATAGCGCTCGCCCACACATGCGCACAACAAGGCGCGCATGCTCAGAGCTAGCAAAAAAGAGATTTCAGTCTGCTGGCGCCAACGTCTCAAAAGTCTCCCATTGAGTTGTTCCAATATACATGTAAATGAGTTCTTCTGACAGTGTTCATCTTGCAGTTCGCAAGTCTTGTTCCAAAGTCTATGGAACAGAACTAAAACAGAACCTACCCCATTCAATCAGAAACTCAGACAGTGTTTCATCATTCAAAAGACACTCTAAAGACACAACTTTAAATCTATTTCTTGATTTGCTCATATCAGGTCCTGAAGTTGCTGATAATGTCCGTGTTGATGAGACAGATGCTCAGGATATCCTCGAAGAGAAAATCAAGGAATTCATCGATGGAACGACACAGAAGAGGTACGTAATGCAATGATGTGGTCAACATGTGGATTGCAGCTGTGGCCTAGTGGTCTGGTGTGTTATACTCATGATCGAGCGGTTAATCTACAGATTGTGGGTTAGAATCCAGCCATGGGTTAGTGGTGCTTGCATGATGTTGCATCCTTTGGCAAGATGCTTTTTTCGCATTGCTCATCTTCACTCATGGGTAAATGGGTACCTTGAGCATCTTATGGCAGCCGGGGAGGGGAGATTGTGTCAGGAATGTGAATGTAGCCCGAATCTTATTCCAAAGGAGCAACATTGCAAAACTTGTTCTTCATTCTATGGAATGAACCAGTTGACAATGGTGACATGATATCAAAGCTGTTTATGCCTTTTCTTTATGCCTTGACAGTGCAAATGGCCGCCGGGATTGCCTGGATGGACTGAAGAAATCACTGATCCGTAAAGTCTTGACAGACTTCATCGATCAGCGTAAGGTGACCATCGCAGACTGTGTGGAACGCTGTATCAAAAAAGGTAAAAAAAAACCAACATTTGCAGAACACTGTTTATAATTAAAACAAGAGTGTGAAACTCCCATAATAGACCTTTTCACTCTATGTTAAGCCTTACCCTCTGCATCTACCATACAAGACAAGAGCTGCTTACCACACATTTCCACAATCTCCACAACTGGAACTGGATCATAAACCATGCATTACCACGCCTACATGTACCACACTGTGGTATATATTGTGGTATTAAGGATACCAAACTTACCACAGGAAAAACATGGTCAACTGTGGTATGGAGGTGGGTTAGGGTAAGTCTCTGTTTTGTACATGGGTTCGACCCATGTGAAAGTGATTAACATCTTCACTCTGTTGAAACTAACCCAAGTTATTCTTTTGTTCCTGTTTCAATTTGTTGCAAATGTCATCTATGGGTACATGTCTTTATTCATAAACAGGAAAGAGCGATGAGCAGGCCCTAGCTGCCAGCGTTGGTACCCTGCTCTTGATCCAGTTGGGTGCCGGGGACGACAGTGAAGGTATCTTCAGTGAACTCCGACCTCTCCTCAAGACAACCCTGTCAGACAAGACAGCTTCGCCCAAAGGCAGGGCTAGTGTAAGTCATGGAAACACATTTCCTCACTGTCTGCCAGTTTATAAGCAGACTTGACCCTAACCCACCTGCATACCACAGTTTATGATGTTTGCCTATAGTAAGTATGTTATCCACAATATCCCATAGTGTAGTTTGGGGTGTGATTTTTTCCGTGTAGTTGTAAATTCTGTGTTATACAAATATTTTACAAATTATGATTTAATTTTACCTCTTTCTTCTTAAATTGTGTTGCAGTGTGCCTTATTCCTGGGACTTGGTTGTTTCCTAGCAGCAGAAGACTATGAGGTAAGTAACATCAAAATGACTGAGCTAAACTTTATACCTTAACTACCATACATCCAAAGCTTATACAATCATTGTGTAGAACATACTGCAGTATAGTTGGTATGTACTGCGTATAACGGACAGCTATTAACAAGAGTTTGACCACCATGTAGTTTGGATATTGTGACAGTGAGTTGATGATCCAGAGCATGGCAAAACTATGTCCCATTTTCCTTTTTCTAAAAAGGTTCTAAACATTTTCAAATAAACCAAAAGGGAAACTGACTGGATTTTTTATTTAAGTAATTGAAAGGTGAACAAAGAAAAATGAACGAAAAGAATTGACAATTTGGGACACCGCCAACATAAGGCTTGATAACTTAGTTAAAGGTATTATCACACTTTGGTTTTTGTCAAAGAAATACAGATTCGTGGGCTAAAATATCAAGGAAGATACAGTAACAGTCACCTGTAAAAATTTCAGTCCCATACGATGCTCAATTTTTGGGAAAACAGTGAAAAACGGCCACAGTATTTCTTAAGTCTTTTCTCTTTTCGGATTTTCGGTCGTTGTTTTACTAATTTCTGGATAAATACAGCATTTCAGGCGGAAAAATTTTAACGGTATGTTTCTACCACCACCATCCTCATACCCAGGCATTCAACTTTTCCTCCGTTCAGCTGATTTCCTCTTTTTTTCACTTCACTCTTATGCCATTGAAAAGTGAAAAACATTGTACAAAGTATGGTAAAGATTGTAATTTCCTCTTTTTTTGGAAAGTCCAAGTTGCATGCCTGATACCCTGTAAGTTATACGTAAATCTGTGAACATTTCTGTTTTGGTTTCTTACCAAAGTATGATACTACCTTTAACAGAGCTCCGGTATGGTACTCTAGCTGGAGGTCACAGGTTCCAATCCAGCTTCAATCTTTGTTAATCTTTTGTTGCCTTAAAGGTTCTGACAATGTGAGAAGTTTGACCACTATTCCAAAAGAGCTCATCTCCATTTTGAAAACCTAACCACGTTAGACTTGATGCTCATGTGATTTTTTGTCTTTACCACTTTTCGTTTTGTTCTTCAAATTACAGACAGTACAAGACAGCATGAATGCCCTGGAGAATGTATTTAGTTTATCGTACCTCAAGGGGGATGGAACAGCGCCCTCGCACAGTCCTGCCGTTACAGCCCTACACTGTGCAGCATTGTCAGCCTGGACGTTACTGCTGTCCATTGCTCCACAATCCCGCGTCCCAAAACTTGTGGACAGGTAAATTGGAAATGCACTGCATTGTTGTCAGTATTGCTATTGTCACGGCATCACACGATGCCTAGCAATCAAGCTTGGTATAAATTTTACAATCAATGCTACCATTTTGCGAAATAAGTCCCAGGCCACAGAAATCCAAATCCAGTTTTTACCGAACACTACGTTTGATACAAGACTATGTGTTATTTTTAATATCAATTTTGCTTTTTTTTCCCTCATAACAGTCATCTATATAAGCTGCCGAGTCTTCTACAAAGTGATGATGTCAATCTTAGGATAGAGGCAGGAGAATCCATTGCCATGTTATATGAGCTAGCCAGAGAACAAGATGAAGTAAGTCATCGTCGTAAAACCTTTAACCCCCCTGTCTTTTGGCTGAGAACTTTGCCGAATCAACCCATATCCAACTCTGTTTAATATCCGTATGCGTATGGCATAAAGCTTTACAGTGTAACACTTCTATAACAAACAGGGTGGGATTATGTTGACTCTCCAAAAGTCTCCCATTATTTTTGTTCGTTTACAGGTCAAAAGCCACAAAACCTCATGTGTACGGCTATATCTATGAGTATTTTTTTAAGGAAACTGTATTGATTCTGTTGTTTTGGTGGAGAGGGGAAGTTTATAGGCATTTATTGCATGAATTAATAAGCCCTTAATATTGAAATGTTCTTTTGTTGCAGGATTTTGATATTGACAATGTAGACGAGTTACTAGTTGTGCTACGAAGTCTGGCTACGGATAGTAATAAATACCGGGCTAAGAAAGACAGAAGACAGCAACGGTCTAGCTTCAGAGACATCATAAGAACAATAGAGGTCAGTTATCCACTGAACAATGACAGTAAAAACAATAGAGCTAATGTATCCACTGAACAATGCCAGTAAGAACAATAGAGCTCATTTATACACTGAACAATGAAAATAAGAACAATCAAGCTCAGTTATACACTGAACAATGCCAGTAAGAATATTAGAGATCAGTCATACCCAATTACTCAAAAGTGTCTTGCTCAAGAACATAAGCCCCAGGATCTACATGGCAGAGGTTAAATGAAATCCATTCAGAATTTGGCTTAGATGTATACATGAAAGTGTTCAGTATGTAGGCGTACAAGGTGAGAACAAATTTTGATACGAAACACTTGTCATTTTTCCAAATCACTCATGGTCTTGGAAAGATAACTAGGTTTTTATCTCATCTTGTCTTGTCTCCTCTCATCTCATCGTTCATATCCTGGACATGTCCTATTCCTCTTTCCCCTTTTAAAAAAGACTGATTTGTTCTTCTTTCTGTTGAGCAGGAGAATGACATCCCACATGAGATCATCAAATTTGGACCGGAGATCCTTGAACTGGACGGCTGGGTGAGGAAACGTCAGTACGTGGCCTTCCGTGAGGTGCTAGGGTCTGGTACCAACATCCACCTACAGGAGAACCTGTTGCTGAGAGACATATTTGGTCTAGGTGCTCCGGTTATTCTGTCTGGGCCTGGTGCTCTTAAGAAGGCTAATAGAACAGAGAGAGTGAGTATTGACTCAACTGAGGCTTTAAAAAAAGATCTTGAACCCTGTAATGACTTTATATTATCTGAAGCTCTTTGACTGATTATTTGTAGTGGTTGTCTTAAATTGTTCCACACGTAACTTGTTTTATTGAACAACTTAGTAATCCCAGAAAACAGTTGGAAAATCTACAACCAGTTTCTTTTCTCTGCTTGCTGTTAGTGTAGAGTTGGTGTTACATACGCAGACAATTCTGTGCTAACGATATCCCATGTCAGTTCGCTGGCACTGTTTATGTTGTTGAAGTCCGGGGCTGACATAAGGAGGATTTCAGGCCTGAAGGGCCGGGCCTTGCCAGGCTTATTAAAGGCTGGGCCCGACTGGTATTAAAATGACTCTCCATTAATATTCGTCGACTTTCCTTTTGTCTTTTTGTACAGCACCATTACAACTCTCAGGCCTTCAAAGCTAGAACCAAAGTTCGGAGTAAACAGCGTGATAAACGAACAGCGATTCTATAGCACCAAACCAGGAGCAACTTGGTAAGCGTGGATGAGATCCTGCTGATTCTAGATGGAATTAACCCTGGGAAGTATCTAGGACCCTAATTCATGGCTCTGCATAATAAGCGTAGAATCGGCGCTTACGAAAGCAGACCTTCCATGCTTACAGGATCCTCCAGTTGTGTTTTTAACTGAGGATTTGGGGCTTACCCAGCTATACCATAGAAATTCTGCGCTAACTGTGTAAGCCAGGAATGAGGATTATAAGCAGAATTTGGTAAGCAGAGTCATGAAAAGGGCCCTGGTCAGGTGTATGTATATGAACGTATGTCTACAGTCCGATTAAAGTTTCACCCGTCATAAATATCCACCTTCACAATCCAAGCATTGGCTGCAAATTTACCCACTGCTTTATAAGAGGAATTATTCATATTCCGATCATCTTTATTCAAAAACTCACTGCACACAAAAGGACTTTTACATTTGCAAAAAAAAAAGCAAAAACAGTCGAGCCAAATCAGTTTTTGCTTGTGCAATAAATAGGCGACTAGATGAACCTGTGATTTAAACAATGTCCTGAATAGAAATGGTGGAGTGAAATATTTTGTGCAAAGCATGTATAGCACAATTATATGACCAATGTATCTCTTTTGAAAGAAATATTTTATGTACAGTATGTTTTAAAAGTCATGCGAAGAGCCAAGTTTATTGGTAACATTATTTTTCAAGTTGGATGAAATAATATGGGCCTAAGATTGTAAACAGAATGGTTTTATTTAGAGATAAACAAGAGATCCATGTTGCTCTGGTACAGATTGAATCCCCAAACTAACCATTCTCAGGTGGAACTAGCTTTTAACATTTATTATGGCCAAAATTCGAATATCTGCTGAAAAAATTGCTCAGAGTTAGGAGGGTCTGACATTTCAATCTTAGCAAGATCTTTCTCAAAGGCTAAAGGAAAGATCCTGCTAAGATCGAAATGTCAGGCCCTCCTAACTCCGAGCATTATATATTTCAGGTCATTATCTTGGTTGATGGGCAGTCTGTAGCGGTACTGCAGTACTAGCGACAGGTCATGACATTTGTGTTTGCCGAATGTTACCTTGTGTACTACAACTTTTAAGGACCATTTTATTCAAATAAACGACCATTAAGCTCACACTTATGTGGATAATTAAGTCATGAGTTTCTAGCAGTAGGTTTAACCATTCTCAAACATTACAAATAGTAATACCTTGGGAAAAAGCTGCAAATCCCACAGTTGTTTCACTGGAAACATTCTTGAATCTGCCAAAAGCCAACGCTGTGTAATATCCCTATGGGGCCGTCCATAAAGTACGTACGCACGAAGGGGGGGAGGGGGGGTTGTTACCGATGCGTACGCCATGCGTACAGGGGGGGAGGGGGGGTTCAGGTCGATGCGTACCGTACGCAAACGAAAAATTTGCATAGCATTTTCGCGCGAAAAGAGAGGTAAAAAACGTGAAAAAAGCACCGGGATTGTTTTAAATCCATCTGTAAATGTATAAAAACCTGTTAAACTTTAGTCATTCATTTCAGAATTTGAAAGTGACGTCCCAATAACGGTACCGGCCCGGATTACGGTGACATTTTAATGATACTAAAGCAACGTACCACGAGAAGTGAAAAACCTAATGTGGAATGCGTATGCGTACAGGGGGGGAGGGGGGGTTGGGACCACTGCGTACGCCATGCGTACAGAGGGGGAGGGGGGGTCAAAAAAGTCGGCATTTCGTGCGTACGTACTTTATGGACGGCCCCTATGGCAGCAGATTGTGTGGACTAATGGACTTGGGCCAAATTGGGCCAGCTAGCTCCATTGTATTTAATTGCCTGGGCCTATTTCCTGTCTCAAGTCTTTAAAGTCCTACGGCCGATTGCACTAACGCTTTGCGATCATCGCTTAAGCCCAAATCCATCGCTAAACGGAAAAGTTCTATGCAAAGTAGGGATCGATTTTCCGTTTAGCAATGGATTTGTGCTTTAACAATGATCACAAAGCGTTATTGAATGAAATCGGCCCCGGAAGTGGATTTCTTTGAGTTGTCAATATTACCATAGTGAATTGTATAGTAACATCACACATTGATAATTGCTAATCAATGTGTGATCTTACAATACAAATTTATTAGGATTGATCTACATTTACATTTAAGATCAATATGATTGCTTTGTGAAATTGACCACTGAAGAAATTAATATGGCTGATCTAAGGTAGTTCAGATTTAACATAGATGGTCCAAATGTTTTTTAATTTGTCCCTAAAAGTGAATCTACATAATGAAAAAGATATCCGCTTGCATCTCTACAAATACAGCTTTTTTATATTTCACAACTTTGAATAAATGTATTTTCATATTCCAAACATCAGAATATGGATATTTTTAGTAAAAAGGAAAGTAACCCAGAAGTGTCATTGTTATGTTAAACCATTAATTCTCAGTATTTAAAAGTGCAAAATTAACTACTACTCAGAATACAACATTGCTTTAAAATGCTCATAACAGTAGGCTCATTTGGACATATGGAATACCTCCCAACTTCCGAAGACAAGGACACAAGCATTATAAAACTTTCTGGCCAGTTTATGGAATTCTTTCCTTCAGGATAATGAGACAAAATGGACGTTAAAGAAAATATTTGTAATTGTATATAATACTTGGCCAAATGGCGTGATAATTTTGTTTTCGTATGATTTGCAGTGATGATTATTTTTGCAGATATAATTGTTAGTTTAAAAAAGTACTGTCCATAAACAGTTGGCATGAAAGTTAAAGATTGATACGAAGTTAGAATCATGAAGGAAAAATGAAGTTTGCTTTAAATTATTGCAATTTTTTGTTTTTATTTATAGTGCATTCCTTTGCTTTACATTTGTTTCTTTTTCTTCTTTGCATTTTTAGAACTTTCCTCACAGTTTCTGATATATATTCATGGTGTAATTTGGTGTTTTGCATTGCATTATGGGATGCAGTAGTTAATGGGCTTATGAGGTCAGATGAGATTCAGTTCATAACGCAAATTTACATCTTTAAGACGAAAGAGATCAATATGGCATTTATCACCTAAAAACTATATAAGTAAAGACTTAATTGAATGGATGCTTTGGAAATCATCTGGTACCCAGTATCTGTGTTATGGAATGCGGAGAATTGAGACAGCACAGGATCTGACTGAATGTTATAAGATAATAAGAGATGAGTATTTTAAATACATTGTATACTATTGTATGATAATTATGCGTTAGTAGTAGTCACTTTAATAAGACCTGCACTCAATAAAAGGTTTTTGTTTTTCCTATTTGAAAAGATTGTATAGTAATTGAGAAATCATCATAACTCGGTCTTAACTACAATGAGACAATTCCTTGGATTTGGTTGTTATTCAAATTCACGTGGTCAGTCTGTTTACAATGCAGTTTATAGGGGAAAACAAAGTTGAAATGAAACAGTCCACACACATTTGTGTAATGATTCTGAGGTAAATACTTGGAGTTAGGAGTGCCTTACGTTTCGATTCTAGCAGGATCTTTATCAAAGCCTTTATCATTTTATAGCCTTTGATAAAGGTTCTGCTAGGATCATAACGTCAGGCCCTCCTAACTCCAAGCATTTATACAGGGTGTCCCCCCAAAAAAAATGCAACACTTGTGTCGAGAATTGTTATATGCAAATTAAACTATTTATCACTTCAAGATTGAAGTATGTGATACAGTTATGTCTTGGCTATCACCATGTAGGATTTGAGCAAAATTGGACTTAAATGGAGTGAAAAAACTAAGACTGGATCACCTAACCTCAAAACCTGATGTTAATCTTTCTTTCATACTCATTATGTGCATATTGACCACAGTACACAATGTACTTCCTAAAAACAAATTTGCAAGGATAACAAATCCTTGCAAATTTGTTTTTAGGAAGTACATTGTGTACTCTTTCAGTTGGTAATATTTTTGCCAATTTCAGTCCCAATATGCTTAAATTCTACATGGTGATAGCCAAGACATGGCTGTATCACATATCTGAATCTTGAAGTGATTAACAGTTTAATTTTAACAAAATGGGTCCTGACACAGTGTTGCGTTTTTTTTCTGGGACACCCTGTATATTTTAGGTCATTATATTGTTGGATGAGCTGTTTGCAGCAGTTTATCACTTGTATTGAATACAAGGTAACTTGTTTTTTGTTACGGCAGTTTACCTTGTTTCAAAATTACCAAATCTTAGTTTATGTTGCATTTTTTAAGTTGAACTTTTTAAAAGAATTCTGTCAATTATGAAATAATGTGTAAATTCAGATGATGCTTGCAAAGATGAGTCATTAAAGCAAATTGCCGTCATTTATTATCAATCATTTGAGTCCTCTACTTCAATTTATACATTTTGATTGTCCATTAACTTTCATCTTTTTCTTTCTTGTGCACAAGCAAAGCGTTTGGTTGTTCTTGGTGTCACTTTGGTAGTTTTACAACCTCAGATTTGGATAAAACTTGCCGATAACTTGGCATAAACAAAATATTGAAATAACACAAATTCACATTGCAGAAAAGCCTGTTGCCTCTGTTCAGATTTTAATTTTTCTTGTGCTAAAAAGTCATAGACAAAGTGCTTGCTTGTTGTCAGTATCACTTCAGTTTTTTAAAAGAGCCACAGATTATGATCAAACTAGGCACAGGCCATACATGTACATCCAATATTAAGTGTGATGTCACTATGACATCAGTGTTTATGTTCAAGCAATTGCACAATATAATTTTCACTTTTTCAAAATCAATTCGAAAATCAGTTCATGCCGAATCACTTCCAATAAAAAAAAAAATGGCAATATATAATATGTTTACAAATTATCAAACCAATGGAAACAATCAAAGTAAACCATGCACAATTTCGATTTTTAAAAACATTTTTTCATAAAAGTACAGCTTTGTGAATTTAAAATTGACACAATCTTTGGTTTTTATAAATAACTGGATTGTAAAATTCTGTCCATAAAACGAAGAGAAAGAGCACGGAGAGGGACGGTCTCTAGATCTAACCTTCAGAATGAACCAAAGGGTCAATATGACAATGTACGAATGTGCAAAATTATTGCATCAAATTTGCTTTAATGTGCAGTTTGAATGAAGTATGAAACAGGCTTTAACTTTATGGCAACATCTCCATTGGTCTTATCCATGCTTTTTAACCAAGGACCCTTTTCCAGCTCAGGACCCCCTGACCCTTTTGCCATGAGTCATTGGTTTGAGCTCCACTACAAACACACAGAGACATTATTTTGCATATTGGCTGAAGACAAGGCAAGCAACACGTTTGTACATCTGAGGTTAATTTTTATTAAATAGGAAAACAATTTTGTTGTTCCAATGTTTCCAATTAATCCTTTCGTTCCCAATCACAATATAATTATTACAAACCTTGTTTGCTTTCTGTGGGTTTTTCCTTTGTTCCTGTATAATATATTAATTGAATTATTCATACCATTCACATTTGAATTGTATCTGTTTATTCATAATGGGATTTTGACAGAATATCCCTTGAATGTGTAAGTTCAATTTGTGACAATACTGAACGCCATATTGAAAATGGTAAAATCTTTATGAAATTGTTATTGTCTACTTTGTGAAACACTCTGGAAGTGTTAATGTCCACAGAACGTAATGGGATCATGCATTGTGAGGACATACTTTGTCATGAAGTCCACAGAGTGTATACATGAGGTTTGTTCACAAACACACGACATAAACATAAGCTTTTTGAACCCTGAATTCCCTAATTGTGCTTCTAAATCATGATTCCTGAGAGGGCTGTTTTGGTGTCCGACATTTTCCATCTTCACAATCACGCCAACCTGAAGTCCAGCTGAGCCGATTTCTTGCAAACACCATGTAAGCCTTGTCAAATAACGTAGATAACACAGGCCATCTCATGTAGGCTACGATCCACCTCATACCCAGGGCAGAGTACATCTCATACATGGCAGGAACCTTGGTATAAACCTGTGTAGATCCAAGAGATTGAGAATGAATAGAGATGTATTAATAAGCAATGTCAAGTGACAAAATAATTCAAAATGTGTTCAGAGGATCACGTTAGAGGGATAGACTGCAAAAATGTCAAGAGCTGCTGTAAGCTCGCGGAATAGCTCATTGCTACACTTCAGGGCAGAGCCAGGGTATATGGTTGAACAAGTAGAAAGCCTGGAACCACAATTTCACTCAGGCTTTGCAATCATTGCTTAAGCCCAAATCCATCGCGAAACAGAAAAATCGATCGCTACTTTGTGGAGCAATTTTCCGTTTAGTGATGGATTTGGGCTTTAGCAATGATTGCAAAGTGTTAGTGAAATCGGCCCCTGGTCTCACGCTCAAATACCTTGCCAAGCTGAACCAGGGGTCCATCTCACCAAACTCATTGTAACTTACTATCAATAATCGTAGGACTTATGATGCAATGCAGCCATACGTAGGATACAATGGGTTATCCTTCGTAACTCGAGTTTGGATTGATCGTAGGGCTTCGTGTAATCAACCCCTGATCAGAAAAACCTATGGTACATTGACTATGGAATGAAGACATTGGCCTAGCTACCTGTTGATTAGGTCCTATGACATGCATGACATCCATAGCAGTCTCATAGGAGATATTGTTGTTTTCTTCTGGTTTGTAGTCGGGCGATGATATGTCTACAAGATCCAGAGTGTTCTTCTTCTTGTTCATGTATTGCACAAACTTGATCTCTTGCACACATAGAGGGCAACCTCCATCATACAACACCTGACAAAAGAATAAAATAAAGATAAAGATTTCAATTACCAATGGTAGACTCAAGATGATGGTTGATGGTGTCGTTCTGGGCTATGTTGCATGATGAAAGACATCAACTAAACATTTATATTTAAAAAAGAGAAAACTTGACAATAAGCATTTAGCGCACATCTTGGATCCAACAACAATAAAAACAAACAAACAATATTTTGATAAAATTATTAAATTAACATAAATTTTGTTTTCAAGCAGATTATCATTTATTGTAATTGTTCCGCTGAGGAACAACCCGTAATTAATTTAAATTGTTTCTGTTTATCTACCTGTTAATTTCTTGCTGTTTCTGTCCTTGGGCGCGCGCCCATCCTGACGCGCGTCGCGTTCCGTTTAGAATTGTTATAGCATTATTTAGAGTACGCCAATAATATTCGTTTTGTTTAAGTCCATTCTGTATCGACTTTCCGTAAATAACGGAAGCACTGTAATCTGAATCTCCGAACTGTTATACTGAACTGTTATACTGAACTGTTATACTGAACTGTTATACTGAACTGTTATACTGAACTGTTATACTGAACTGTTATACTGAACTGTTATACTGAACTGTTATACTGAACTGTTATGCTGTTATCCGCCATATCTGTAAGAGCGACTACTCCTGGTCTGTGGGATAAAGTTGTAAGTCAAGTCGTTCTCTGTTTCTGTTTTTCCGTAATTAGCCTGAATCTGTTATCTGTTAAAGACTGTTATATGTGAAAAGCTGGCTGACTTCTGTTTTCCGTAATCTGAATATTATCTTAATATTATCTGAATATTATCTGAATATTATCTGAATATTATCTGAATATTATCTGTAATCTGTTATCTGTTATTATGAGAAACTGGCGGATTTCTGTTTTCCGCAATCTGAATATTATCTGTAATCTGTTAATTGCTTGCTGTCATGTTTGAACCTCTGTCGTCTTACTGTTTATTTAACTGCTGCTTTTTCTTGATTTCGGTTTCTTTCAGAATTGAATAAAACAATCATAATTATACAGTTAACCACATCCTGTCTCCGACTCCCCTCGCCACAATTCAATTAACTTTGAATACGCCGTTTTGAGTGATAACCAACTGTGATCATCATGGAGGGGAAGGATCTGTCTGTATTGAGACGTCAACGAGCTGTCCGTAAAGGAAAACTGACGATAGCGCTGACCGAGCTGGGTAATGAGTTAACAGAAGAAGACGTCGTGCAAGAGCAGATCCGTCAGCTACTTGACAAGGCCACGATGAGACTGGACGCCGTAGAAGAGGCACACGACAAGCTGATGGATGTCGTCGTGAACGACGAAGATTTGACCCGTGAAGAAGGATGGCTCGCCGACGTGATTAAGAGTTTCAACCAAGTGACGCGTCTTGCAAGAAAGACATTAAGTGGAGTGGGTATGAACCCGATTCTGGCAAGTGTTGTAAATGCTGTGGTGGAAACTCCCACCAAGTCTGAGAATGTTAATGTGACCAATGTTCCGTTAAATGAAAGTAATGTTGCTAATTGTGATGTACATGTTAATAATAATAATCTGACAACTGTGACCAGTGTTTTACCGGATGTAGATAATGCTGCTGATACTGATGTTCCCACTGGTAACTGTGAATCTAATTCTAGTGTTAATGTTGAGGTAATGTGTACTAACCGTAATGATGATGTGAGGTCCGTTTCAGGATTCTCTGCTGCCACACAGGAAGGTTCTCTGATTAGTATGGTCCAGGCTATGGCCCTACCTAAGGCTCAGGTTAAGAAATTTGATGGAGATCCTTTGTTTTATCATTCATTTATTGCTTCCTTTGATAACAGTGTATCTTGTATTCATGATCCAAGTGTAAAACTAAATGTGCTAAGGTCTCTGTGTAGCGGTCGTGCGTTAGAAGCCATTGAATATTGTGTATTGAAGCCACCAACCGAGGGACTTCAAGCTGCCCTCGCAACCCTGAAGCAGAGGTTTGGAAACAGTTCTGTAATTGTACAGAGCTGGATTCGAAGAATTGCCAACCGTCCTAAAGTTGAACCAGCCAAGCTTGAAGCTTATGCAGATGACCTGACTAACTGCTACCAGGCCTTAGACGCCCTCGGCTTTCTACATGAATTGAACAATCAGGCAAGCTTGAAGATGATCATTGAGAAGGTACCCAGATTTCTCCAGCAAAGATGGACCAGAGAGGTATTCAAGCTCCGAGAGAAGAGCCAGGTACCAAGCTTGAGCCACGTCGTCAAGTTCGTGAGAGCATCTGCCTGCGAGATGAATGACCCTGTGTATGGTACTGACATGGTGAGCGCTTTCAAGCCAACCAAGAATACAGATGCAACCGGCAGCCATCGTATACTGCAAACAGATGCAAATGTGACGACGAAGTGGAACAAATGCTGGGCTTGCAACACCGACGAGCATTGGCCTGATCAGTGCCCTACAATCTTGCAGCTATCACCGGAAGAGCGTATGAGGAAGGCAAAGGAGAAGAATGTCTGCTTTTCTTGTCTGAAGCGAGCTGGAAAAGGTCACTACATAAATACATGCCAGCGTAAGAGAAGATGCAAGCACTGTGACTCCTTCCATCACCCACTCTTACACTTTGTAGCCGCTGCAACAACCGGTCAGGTCATGAGCCTGAACACAGCCAGTGAAGGAACAGTCTCTGTGCTCCCGATGATCACTGCAGAAGTGCTGAACCGAGACATAAATGTGATCTTTGATACCTGTGCGACGCTGACTTTGGTGAGAAACGACCTTGCCAGAGCCTGCAAGTTTCCAAGTAAGCCAGTCACTGTAGATATATCGACGCTTGGCGGTGAGAGGTCACTCCTGCATACCAGGGCATACAAGATGACAGTGACATCCAAAGAAAGGTACGGAAAATCATTCTCCATAACTGCAGTCGGTGTACCCGAGATAACCAATGTTTCAGCGATCAGCAATGCCCTGAGATTGAATGTTGAGCAGAAGATAGGCGAACCCATACACAGAGGGAGCGGAGCAGTGGACGTCCTGATTGGCATCAACTATGCAAAGATGCATACTGGAAGATGTATTGATGTAGGTAACTACGCTATCAGGAAGTCACCGCTAGGATGGGTTGTATTTGGTGCCTACACCGATGGAGTTACCGGTCAACAGAGCAATCCTGTACTTCTAGTTAAACTAGCTCAGCCTGTCGACATGGCGCAGTTCTGGACAACTGAAGAAATGGGTGTGAAACTGCCCACCTGTAAGTGTGACACAAAGGATGTCACTCTGAGCCCTGAAGACACCAAGAAGTTCGACGAGATGTGGCAGTCATGTGAGAAAGTTGATGGACACTGGATGATACCCTACCCCTGGATAAGATCTCCAGATGAGTTGCCCAATAATGAAGGTCAGTGCTTTGCAAAGCTTTGCTCTCTCGAGAAAAGGCTAAAGAAGACACCGGAATCTGCAGCACAGTACAGCAAGGCTATATGCGATCTAGTCGACCGTGGATTTGCTCAGAGACTGACCAACCAGGAGAAAAGTGAATACAAAGGGCCGACTCATTACATTCCTCATCACGCTGTTCTGAGACCTGAAAGTGCAAGCACTCCAGTGAGAATTGTCTTCAACTCATCAAGTGTATGTAACGGTGCTTCACTGAACGACTTCTGGCATAAAGGGCCAGATCTACTGCAGAACATCAATGGAGTCATATTGAGGTTTCGTGAATTCAAGGTAGCCGTCGCAGCAGATATTAGCAAGATGTTCTACCAAGTGAAAATACCACTGAACGACATGCATGTACATCGCTTCTTGTGGCGGAATTTTGAGCAGCGAGCACCTGATACATATGTGTTGAAAATCGTCACACCAGGCGATAAACCTGCACCGGCTATGGCTATCACAGCACTTCGGAAAACTGCCAAAGAAAATGAGGGAAAGTACCCCCAAGCAGCTAAAACCCTGGAGAGAGACACCTACATGGATGACATCTGCACGTCGGTGAAAGATGAGACGTCGGCTATTACACTCACTAAGGAGGTAGACCAGGTTCTCTCCACAGGTGGATTCAAGGTTAAGAAGTGGACTTCAAATGCAAGTTTGAATGGTGATGAAACCTTTCCCGAGCAGAGTATGCTGTCCTGTCCTGATGAGCAGAAAGTTTTGGGAGTTGTGTGGGAACCAGAATCTGATGTGCTCAAATACAAAGTCCAGCAGAGTACGATTGGCTCCAAACTGACCAAGAGAAATGTGTTGAGCGCAATATCAAAGGTGTTTGATCCTATAGGATTCGCAGGGCCGTTCCTCATCCGTGCCAAGATCATGTTGCAACAACTGTGGAAAACCGGTGTGACGTGGGATGAACAGCTGGACAAGGCCGAGGTCTCAAAATGGATGCAACTATTTGCCGAATTGAGTTCCCTGGATGGAATCTCCTTCGAGAGATGTCTGATTCCTGAGGTAAATGCAGAGAAAACTATGGTCATTTTCTGTGATGCATCTGAACTTGCATTTGGTGCTGTATGTTATTTGCGGTATGAGATGCCCGATGGAACTGTTGGAGTGAGATTCGTGACAGCAAAATCCAGAGTAGCTCCCCTGAAGTCTCTGACGATCCCTAGGCTTGAACTACAAGCGGCAGTACTAGCGAGCAGAATCTTTGTTTCGGTGACCAAAGAGTTGTCAACCTGCGTTGAGCGAGTCATCTTTCTCTCTGACTCAGTCATAGCACTATCCTGGATTAGAGGTCAGTCCCGTCAATACAAGCCCTTCGTTGCGAACAGAGTTGCCGAGATTCAGGGAAGTACCGACCCATCAGATTGGAGACATGTTCCAGGAGAATGCAACGTTGCAGACAAGATCTCCAGAGGTGTAAGTGTTGAAGATCTTCTAACAGAATGGAAATCAGGACCGGAATTTCTCAGGTTGCCAGAAGAAGAATGGCCGAAGTCCAACTCAAAGGCAGACACAAATGAAGTTGAGAAAGAGAAGAAGAACGAAAAAACTGTCCTGCTGATAAAACCAACTGACATGGCAATAGATGCAACGAAGTTCTCGAGCTGGAGAAAGTTGGTAAGAGTTACTGCTTATGTGCTGAGATTCATCAGAAATGTCAAGGCAAGATGCCGAGAGTATGACGGACCGCTATCTGTGCAAGAGCTAAAGAATGCCGAACACTACTGGATTGTTGACGCGCAGAAGATGCTGAAGAACCTTGACAGCTACAAGTCAATCAGTCCCTTCGTAAAAGATGATGTAATATATGTGGGAGGAAGAGCAAATGCAGAAAAATTGTCATATGATACCGCTCACCCTGTGCTACTGCCAAGAGAACATCCCATCTCTTACCTGATAGTGAGGCATGTCCACGAGACTGGACATTATGGAGTAGCAACCACTGATGCCAAAGTAAGACGGAACTACTGGATTGTTAGAGGAATGAATCTGGCCAAGACGGTTAAGTTCAGGTGTACCAAGTGTAGAGCCTTTGAACATAAGGCAGAGCATCAGTACATGGCTGATCTACCAGATGAGAGGATGATGCCTTTCACACCTCCGTTCCACTGCACAGCAGTCGACTATTTCGGGCCATATGATGTCAAGATAGCCCGAAATAAAACCCAGAAGTACTACGGTGTTATATTTACATGTATGAACACCAGAGCAGTCCACTTAGATTTGGCCACAGATTGTTCTACTAATGAATTTCTTCAGGTACTGAGAAGATTCTATGCAGTCAGAGGAAAACCAAACCTCATCCAGAGCGATAACGGAAAGCACTTTGTTGGCGCCGAGAGGGAATTGAGAAGATGGATCCAAGGCCTAAACAAGAATCAGTTGAAAGAATACTGTGCAGAGCAGCAAATAACATGGCGATTCATCACTCCTCTTGCTCCTCACCACAACGGATGTGTAGAAGCACTTGTAAAAAGCTGCAAACATGCATTGAAGAAGTCAATTGGCAATCAGAAGATGACACCGTTTGAGCTTCTTACTTGCTTCCAGGAAGTGGCGAACCTTGTGAATGAACGTCCTATCGGCAGAAAACTAAATGATCCAGACGACGGGGCATTCTTATGCCCAAATGACATCCTATTAGGACGAACGTCAAACAGAGTTCCACAGGGCCCCTTCCGTGAGACAAGCAACCCAAGAGACAGAGTTGCATTCGTGCAGAAAGTGATCGATAACTTTTGGAAAGTTTGGACCAGGGATGTCTTCCCCCTTCTAGTTCCTAGACGAAAATGGAACGTAGACAGGAGAAATGTGCAGGTGAATGACGTGGTAATACTGGCAGATCCAAACTTGGTTCGTGGTCAGTGGAAGCTAGGAAGAATTGTTGATGTATATCCAGGTAATGACGGAAGAGTGAGAAGTGTCAAGGTGAAAACCGACAAAGGAGAGTATCAGAGGCCAGTGACGAAAACAGTTGTCTTGTGCCCAGCTGAAGGTTTCAAGGAGCAGGTGTAATGTTGTGCATTCATACAGCAGGTGAATTTTGTAAATTGTCAGTTCCAATTTTGTAAATTACCAGATTACCAGATCTAATTGAGTTGTAAATAAGCAGGTGTAATTTTCCAATAGCCTACATGTACCAGGTGAAAGTTTCACGTAAATTATTGTGTATTTTACCAGGTGTATTTTCGTATATTTCTGGGCGTAATTTCTTTAATTTGTAGATGTAATCCTGTAAGTTGTAAAGGATTCATTTATTCTGTAAACATTCCCGTCGGATGCCAGTTGCAGGTGTAATTTCGCCATAATTATTTTTTGGACGCAATTCTGTAAATTTTAAGATTAATATTAATTCTGTACCAATTCGTTTGACTAGTTTTCCTGTATATACGTAATTACCCATTGATGCGACTTCCTCGCATGGTGGGGAGAGTGTTCCGCTGAGGAACAACCCGTAATTAATTTAAATTGTTTCTGTTTATCTACCTGTTAATTTCTTGCTGTTTCTGTCCTTGGGCGCGCGCCCATCCTGACGCGCGTCGCGTTCCGTTTAGAATTGTTATAGCATTATTTAGAGTACGCCAATAATATTCGTTTTGTTTAAGTCTATTCTGTATCGACTTTCCGTAAATAACGGAAGCACTGTAATCTGAATCTCCGAACTGTTATACTGAACTGTTATACTGAACTGTTATACTGAACTGTTATACTGAACTGTTATACTGAACTGTTATACTGAACTGTTATACTGAACTGTTATACTGAACTGTTATGCTGTTATCCGCCATATCTGTAAGAGCGACTACTCCTGGTCTGTGGGATAAAGTTGTAAGTCAAGTCGTTCTCTGTTTCTGTTTTTCCGTAATTAGCCTGAATCTGTTATCTGTTAAAGACTGTTATATGTGAAAAGCTGGCTGACTTCTGTTTTCCGTAATCTGAATATTATCTGAATATTATCTGAATATTATCTGAATATTATCTGAATATTATCTGAATATTATCTGTAATCTCCGACTCCCCTCGCCAGTAATCAACCATCAAAAAAGGTAACCGTAATCTAGCAACTAGCTTGATCCATTTAAATGCACATTATATACATGTGTACATGACAATGACATACCTTAAACTTCTTTCCTGCATTGTTATCAGACGCAGGCAAGGAATCGTCGCTGGACATACACCTGTTACTAGCGTTGCAACACAGTAGCGGTTTGTGGATGTGATGAAATGTTGACTGCTTTACTGACAATTTAGACAAATTAAACTGCATACCACTCACAGCCTGCCTGTTAATATAACTAAATAAACCACAGGCAAACTTCCTTGACATTGAATTCATTATTGTACCCTGAACTAAGGCGAAAAACAAAGACTACAATGAGCTATGAGGCCTATGAACACACCAAAATTTACTTGTTGTTATGTCACATCAATCATGATGTTATGTCATCATTCTCAAATCGTGAGAAAATAAAGCGCCACCAAGTGTTGAGTTCATACACGCATTTTTCTTTTAGATCATGTTTTTGTTGTAAGTTCTAGATCCACCAGGAATAGGAATTCCACCGAGTAATTACTAATTAATAAAAGCGGAATTAGCAAAATATCAAATTAACAAGATATGACCGGAAAACTGCCTCAAGTGTAATTCAGTGACGTTATGATAACGAAATAAATGAATAAAATAAATGACACAATCTACACGTTTGTAATGAACGCCTCTGACACGCTGGTTAAGTTTATGTGCATTATTTTGTGCATAGCGCTCACTTACTTGTTCGTTCTTGTGCGGTGTGGATCTCCACATGTTTGTGTTCCGTTCAATTCGTTGCATGTTTTCTTGTTCTACCCTCTTTGCTTTCTTTCTAAATCTGTCCTGTTCCTTTTCGTTTTGTTGTAATCTACGTATACCATGTGTCTGTCTGTTTCTCATTTTGTTGGTTCATCGTGGGAAGTTCTACTTCCACACTTCTTTCTACTTCTTCCTCTATCGAGTCCGTGGTCTTCTGTTTTTCGACTCTGTGATCTCATAGGAAGTTGGTAGCATTATTGAAGAAATAACACACAGAACTGATGAGTATCATGTGATGTTCTGTATAAGTTTTCAATCTGAAATGCTCCTTCCAATGTTGGGATCATTTGTAGTCATTTCTTTGTCATGTTTGTACGTGTGTCTTTCCTCTAGAGCTCTCTTGCTCTGGGCCACCAGTGATGATGTAAAGGCGAATAATATCATTCCAATCCGAATGAAAGGATTAGATTAATTCAAATCTGAGGTGGCCAAACGTTGCAAGTTGCTGGACTAATATGCCTTAAATAGTCTGGCACTCTTAGATTTCTGAAAGGCTAAATTTTGTGGCTTGCTGTTGTAATCAGTGCTCGCAGACGGAAGTCAGAAGTAGAAAATTCTGTGCTTATTTGATCCTATTTCTTTGACAAGAAAAGGATTTTCCGTTGTGCTCTTGCAAACTTTGTGTTATATGAATTTCTAAGTCTGGTTAGCTTAGAAATTCAGCGCTTTGGAACCTTGTAAAAGAAGAATAAGGATTCTGCAGTAAGGAGAGCCTTGAAATTGGACATACATGTAGTTAATTTGGGATCCTAACTTGTACCCACAGTCATGCAACTTTTCCTCGGATCAGCTGATTTCCTCCGTTTCACTTCAATTTTATGCCATTGAAAATAGAAAAACACTGCACAAAATCTTGTAAAGATTGGAATTTCCTTGTTTTTTGTTGAATCTGAGTTGCATATGCCTGTACCCAACATACATTCGTTCATTCAGGTGAGCATAAATTTGATGTCCTGTCTCAAACGTCTGCCGAGCTGTGACTTTACCCATGGAGGAAGGAAAAGTCTCCATGCTTTACCTAAATCCATCCCTACAGTCACAACTGATCCTTTCTTAAGAGCTTTCCATACTACTGTACCTCTTAGTTATACATGTACATGTCCACCCAATGTCAACTCTCTTCCAAAATTTAACATGGGTCAATCATGCTCTGCATTCACATTCAGCACAAAATACGCTTGAAGACATTCAAACCACCACTCGCAGTCGCAAGTTCGCAACCCATCTAACGAGTATGGTTGGTTTCAACACGGGTTGTGTTTTTACACATAGGTCAACTGTGGCCAAAACTTGGTTCAATTTTTAATTTTATAGCATGAAATGGTCAGCCTAAATTTCTTGAACAAAATGTGGCTGTGCCCAACCAGTATTAAAGTTTATCTCCCTAAAATTACCATGTTTTCTGTTGTACCAAACCTGTGGAGTATGACATACATGTAATAAATAGATGTGATTCCACATAGACTGAAATTACTAGCATAATACGACAAGAAGGTTCATTATAAAGTGATTTATTCCAACAGTTTGTTTATCATAAAAAATATACACATTTATTGGCATCAAGTTTTGGAAAGTTTGATTTTAAATAGTGAATATACAAATGGGAATAATTCTAGCAAAATCCATGACACTCTTGCATAAAAAGTTGTTTTAGAGATTACACTTTGCACAGTACTATAGAGAGCCCATATCTCAATATTTCAGACAACATGATGTTTTTTCAACCACTGTATACTTGTGCCAGTTGTAAACCTACTAAAAATATTGGCCAAGAAATGCATGTACATTGTACACAGATTTACAGCATTTTCCAGGATGAAGAGAGAAGCAACTGAACAAAAGGTTATCCATAGACTAGACTGTGTCAATAGAGCATTTATAAACAGGCTTTGGCGTTCTGTCACACTACATCAGTGACTCATCATCACCTTTTGTCTAGACTCAAGCCTGGGCCTGATGATGATGCCACTTCATTGCATCTCAATGACAATGTCCTTTCAGGCAGGATGCCATGAGAACCAGAACATTCCATAAAGCTATTCAGAACTTCAAAATTCAAACTTTCACACAAGTTGGAATAAAAATATAAATAAAACATGAATGACATCATTTGTACATGTACTTATTACAAGAGGAAGCTGGCCAAATCCACTCCTGAAACCATCTTGACTCCCAGGGGGAGTCAGGGGAGTATACAGCCCTATTGCCACTGTAATGCACACGTACAGAGGCTAATCAACTGAGCTCTAAGTTCCTATTCATCCAGGTGAAGAGGAGCAACATGTGACAGAGCGTCTAGCCCAAGGAAGCAAGCAACACTAGCCCATGGCTGGATTCAAACAAACCCACAATCTGTAGATTGACCACAAGATCTTGAGCAAGATACACACAAGGCCACGGCTCTCCACAATATCCTTCAAACATGTGTAGGCTTTATACAGGGTGTCCCAGAAAAAACGCAACACTGTGTCGGGACCCATTAGGTTAAAATTAAACTGTTTATCACTTCAAGATTCAGATATGTGATACAGCCATGTCTTGGCTATCACCATGTAGAATTATTATTGGGGCTGAAATTTGCGTAAATATGACCAATTGAAAGAGTACATACTCCTTAAAAATATACACGTAATACACACATAATGTGTATGAAAGAAAGATGAAAATCAGGTTTTTGAGGTTGGGTAATTCAGTCTTAGTTTTTTCACTCAATTGAAGTCCAATTATAGCCAAGACATAGCCGTATCACATATCTAAATCACATATCTGAATCTTGAAGTGATAAATTAAACAGTTTATTTTTCATATAATAGTTCTCGACACAAGTGTTGCGTTTTTTGGGGGGACACCCTGTATAATGTACAATGATGAAAAGTCTGGTGCCATGGTTGGAGTTTTGTCATTCTGGATTATATAGTTTAGTAATCATCCTCATCATGTATATTGCCAGAATATTCACATATATCATCATAGCTCAGTCTTTTGATCTGGTCCCGGTCTCTCCAAAGTTGGACGTCGGCTTCAGCACTGGACTTGTATCTCTTCACCAATGACCCCAACTACAGAAACAAACAAGTCAAAATTACTAGCAGTAAGTTCTCTTTCCGAAACAATAGAAATGCATGAACACAATCATTAATTTCAAGGATGCAAGCCCTTGAATCTTAACTTGAGAAAACCCTTCATTTATATTAAGGCAATTATACAAACTGACATGAACTAGCACAGGTTAAGGTTCAATAGTTGGAAAGCAATCAAATAGTTCTCAACCTTTGTGTAATCTCTGAAAGAGGAAAATGGTAGGCAAACCATATTGATTCAGCTCCGTGACAATTTGGGGCGAACGCCAAGTGAAATAAATTTCAATACAAGTAATAAACTGCTGCAAACTCCTCATCAGCCAAAATGACCTGAAATAAATCAAATGCTTAAAGTTAGGAGGGCCTGACATGTTCGATCCTAACAGGATCTTTGAGAAAGGTCATGTTAGGATTGAAACGCGTCAGGCCTTCCTAACTTTAAGCATTTGAAATAAATTTCCTGAAATCCTTTTTGGTGCTAACTGTTGATTTCTATTGCCCATTGAAATACAGCTTCATCTTGAAAGCAAAGATCCTACTAGGATCGAAACATCCGGCCCTAAGGTTGAGAGTTTGTATTCTTACCTGTCCAATGTGTTTGCCAGCTACAATCATGACACAGGCCATCTCTGATTTGGGAATCAACGTCTCTATCATACTCTGGTCAATATCTATCAAAGACAAATTTTTTTAAAGGACATGAAATACCTGCATGTCTTAATATCAAAATAAATTAATACATGTACACACAAGATATATATTAAGATTAGTAGTCCAGGTTTTGGTACCAGCATTGTACAGGTTTGGACCTCACAAATAAATTGCCATTGTACTTGAACTTTCATCTCATCATTCACACCACAAAGTGATGTATCGTGGATATTTGTGGCACCCACGAAGTGAAAAATCTGCAACTGGCTTGGTGGACACAATGTGTCACATTATGGTGCCAAAACTATCAAGTATATAAACATTATGTCACTTAATTTTGTGTGTGTGAAAAAACAAAAAATCACAAACACCCCTTCATGTTTCACATACTGTCCAAGGACAATGCTTTGTATTTTCTATTCTTCCTATACTTTAATAGACTAAGCATACATCTGTATGTTCGACGACAACTTTCAACAAAAGAAGTCCTTTTGAGTACCAGAATGGTTTCATTGTTATTCCTTTATTCTCTCCTGTTCTCAATATGAGCGCAGGATACGCACACAAACACAAACAAAAACAAATAAATACAAGTAGTAAACTGTTGCAAACTGCTTATCGGCCAAAATAATGAGCTGAAATATATACAATCCTTGGAGTTATAGGAGGGCCTGACAAATAAAGTAAGAAACCTGAGTGACAGGAACCCTAATTAACACTTACTTTCTAGTAATCTGCCGTCTTCTGTCTTGCAGGTGCACGTACTCCTTGTCACAACGTCTACTATGCTGACTTTGCTGTTGTAATATCGTCCCTTTTTGAACTGTTTGTCTATGAACCGCACCCTTAAGTCAGGTCTCAGCCAATAGGTCTGGATCCTAGACTCTTCATGGGTTTTGTTATGGGTTTCTTGGTCAGGACTGCCGCTGGAAGGAAAGGAGAAAACACAGACTTAATTTAGCCAGTGGATGATACTATGGTGACTTGATTGAACCTTATTAGTTTCTCTTTGAATCTTCTTCAAGTGATCCCTCATATACTGCTTCTGATGTTTGCAGCATTGCTAATGTTGTGTGCATCTTAAACGATCCTTGGAATATAGTAGTATGTGCATGGGTTATAGCTTCTGACTGCCAAACGAACAGAGATAATTGACTATTTGGGATAACGCCAACATAGGGCTGGATACCTCAGTTGGTAAGAGCACTGGTACGGTATTTTGGAGATTGCAGGTTAGAATCCCACTCCAGTAAATTTTCTTTGTTCCCCTTTCAATACCTTGGTATCTCGTCTATCATAATGAAATCTTTTAGGGACACCACCAACGTAGGGCTAGATAGCTCAGTTAGTAGAGCGCCTGTACGGTATTCAGGAGGTCGCCGGTTCAAATCCCCCTCCAATCAATTTTTCTTTGTTCTATTTTCAATGACTTTAAATTCAGTCAGTTTCCCTTGTGGTTATTTGATGTTTATGATGAAATCTTAACTTTTCGAATTTGTTCGCCTTGAATGAAATCGTAGTTTTTAAAAAAGAACAGCTTCATGCTGCCTTTTTTCTAGAAATCTCACCTTCCATATTTGTCTTCTAATTTCCTCCTCTTGTGGCTCATCTCTTCCCTCTTCTCCACTCTATCAGAGTGTTCCTCACCATGTCTATCTCTGTGTTTGCCATGGCTTCTATCACCGTGTCTGTCACTGTCCCTGTCTCTACTGCTAGCATCTGGGTGTCTGTCTCTATGATTGGCACTGTGTCTGTCGTGGTCAGTGCTTCTGTGTTGTCTGGTATCTGCATCTTCGTTGTGTTTTCTTCTCTCATGGTGTTTGTCTTTCTGTGATGGGGAGTCCTTGCTGGAATGGTTGTCATCATGTCCT
The DNA here is from genome assembly GCA_963971285.1 of Astropecten irregularis. Classification (NCBI taxonomy): domain Eukaryota; kingdom Metazoa; phylum Echinodermata; class Asteroidea; order Paxillosida; family Astropectinidae; genus Astropecten; species Astropecten irregularis. The sequence continues at coordinate 19,240,285 of OZ020244.1, read as the reverse complement.
TTACTGAACCGGCCTGACGGAAACAAAATGACACACATGCTTAAGTCTTTCCATAATGCATTAATTACTTCATTAATTCAATTATTTCTGGTAATGAAACAAAGGATTCGTCAGTCAGAAGCACCCAGCTAGCCGCTGTAGCTCAAGAGCTCACTGAAACCTTGATAGAAAGATGATGAGAAGAAGATACAGTTTCAGAGGTGAGAATAAACCCAGTTATATTCTGGGTAAAACCCATGGAATAAGGTAGGGACTGATAACCCAATCCACTTGTGGACCGAGTCGGACAGTACTTGAACCTGGGCCACAAGTGGTATGGTAAACATTGAGCAAAATTAAAAGGATCTGCTCAACAAACGATGTCTAAAAAAAGTCTTCTTAAAAAGATATGAACATATCCTTTTAAAACATTTTAAAAAGCATAGTCTAAACTAAGACTTTTCCAGGAATTCATAAACTACTGTCAAGTTCTTTTTCTGAGCCAAGACCTCTCTGAACAAAGTTTGCATAAGACATGTTTATACGTGTATCATAAATGCATGGTTAGAGTAAGTCCCTGACTACATGGCAATATACCACAATACTGTAATAACATGCACAATCAAGTCTGGAACCCAGAATACAATGTTTAGCCTAGATACTGTAAACTAGCGTTTAGCCTTAGTGCCACCTCAGACTTAAACTAATGAGATTTTGAGTAAAAGGTGAATGTGATCACACTACTGTGACAATCAGTAGTCACTCATTCTATTACATCATCACAGGTGGCTTGGTCAATATACGACATTACTTTTGGCTACAATCAGAACAATCAACAGCATAAAGACAACATTATCTATATGACTGCACAGTTGACTTGAGAAGTCATCAGTGTGCCTTTGACACTTGGTGGAATTATTTTGACAGGAAATATTCAAATGCAAGCAATAAACTGCTGCAAACTGCTCATCAGCCAAAATAATGACCACATTAAAAATGGTCACAGTTTGGAGGGTCTGACGCTTTGATCCTAGCAGGATCATTATCAAAGGCTACATGGTCAGAGCTAGGAGGGCCTGATGTTTCAACCCTAGCAGAGTCTTTCTCAAATGTTTTTAACTAAGAAAGATCCTGCTAGGAACAAAAGGTTAGACCTTCCTAACTCTGACCATTAATCCTTTGAGAATGATCCTGCTAGAATCATATTCTCAGGCCATCTTAAGTTTTAACTCGGAGCAAAATAGTTTTCAAGTACATGTAGTTATGACTCTATACACTTTTTGATAACAGGACATTTTGTATCAATTATATCATTTGTCAGTTGTGACAAGCTGACTAGTCAAACCTATTCACCTTTAGGGAAATACTTACTTAAATCTCTGGAGAATTTTTTGTATTCCTCTTTTTCCACAATCTTCACGTTAAACTGGCTGAGAGTGACCGTTTGACTGCTGAGTGCAAGCTTGATGACTAAGCGAGCGTTATCCTCGTCCACGCCTTCGATCTGTAATCATACAATATTTTACACATTCTTAATTCAATATTTATGCCATCTCATGTCGGTTTAATGTCCAAACTTGAATGACAGATCGAGTCCACATTGATCACGGACACTGGACAGTATCCAGAAGTCAGGCTTTATATGACATTCAGGGCTGAAAAAGCCTGAAAGCCCATTGGCCAATTTCATGGCCCCACTTAGCACAAAATGTTTCTAACTAACCATGAAATTTCTGTCTTAATAAAAACAGGATTAACAACCAAATTTCCATGTGTTGTGTATCACTTGTGATTCTTCTTTGGCTGTTGTTTGCTGACTATGAATATGAAATGGAATTTTTGATGGGGATTTGTTTGATTGAGCAGGATATTTTGTGCTAAGCAATTTTTTTGTGCTTAACAGCTCCATGATATTGGCCCTAGGCCTGGCTGGGCCGGACTACGATATAAGTTGAAACTGTGTAGCACTGTGACTATAAGTTGGGATGGAAAGATGAAAATCAGTGCTCACTCACCAAATACAAAATTGATGTAAGCCAAATTACCGGGATTTGTTTCTCTTCCTAAATGCAGATTTTATCTCAAGTTATTGGGCCTTAGATTCAAGCATGCAAATCTACACATACCTTTCCATACAGGTTTTTGTGAGCTCCACTCATGACTAATACTCCTACGCCCTTAGCAAAACCCTGTGGTTCCTCTTCCACTTTCTTATCTCCTGGTTTCAGCTTTCGTTGCCTTTTCGGGTTCAGTTCATCTCCGGGTCTTCGGTCAGCGCCGAGGCCTTGGCCTTTGGGGCGCAGAACGGCTTCAACGGGCTTCACGGCTCTATTTCAAAAGCAAATTTCAAACTGAATTGTAAGTTGGTGTGCATGTGAGTTTACTCATTAAGTGTTCATGATCTGGTCGCTAGATACTCACTTTTTCATCTTGGCTCCTATTCCTTCCTCTTGTTTCCATCCCATTCCTCTGAGCATGGCCATGCCAAAGTGTTCAACAGGAATCTGATCATAATCAGCAACAGAAGCCTGAAAGAAGAAAAACAATTTCAGTTAATATCTGATAAACATGTAGGGCCACTAGTTTTGTGTTTACCATTTGTGACAATCCTCAATTTTGTAGCACCACTTAGATTAGTGTTTGAAAATCAGTTTGATCTTCATAACTGAAGAACACTGTGAATTACATCTAAATAAGTAAAACAAAATATTCAATACCGTTTTGGCCCAACAAGATGTTGATCTAACAAGTCTCTTTTAGTTTCAATAATCTTATGATAATGTACACGTACGCAATCTAGAGGATCATGATTTCCTTTCTTTCATTCTTTCTTCTTCAGCAGACGCTGTCATCATTGTTTTATTATAAAAAGAGTAGCCGTACTTATTTATCCCATCCGATGGACAAGCTCTTGGGTTCAACCCTTCATTCCTCAGCCCCACCCCTCCTGTCTCTTGTCCTGCCATGGCTGACACTGGATGCCAGTCATGCTTAGCTGGCACAAAGCTCCTACCCACACTGGGCCTGGAAAGGCGCCACCTCATTCCTGTCACTATGCAAATGACTGCTGCCAACAACCATGCCATCGACATCAAAGGAGCCCTTGTCCTCCGCATCTCTGGGACCTCCCCGTCTCGAGAGACACTTGAAACGCGCCAGATAGTGTACTTCACTGACTCCACTGACAGGCTGTTCCTGTCAAAGCAGGCTTGCGTCGCACTTGGCATGATACCCACCACATTCCCTAGAATTGGAGAAGCACATGACCCCACTGGATCCAGAGCCGAGTCCTCCGCTGCCACACAGATACCCACACCCAATTCCTGCGTTACCCACACATGTGAGTGCCCAAGACGCCAGGCGACACCACCTCCACCCACATCTCTCCCATTCCCAGCCACGGAGGAGAACCGAGGGAGGCTCGAGACCTGGCTGCTACAGCGCTATAAGTCCAGTACCTTCAATGTATGTGAGCATCAGCCACTCCCCATGATGTCTGGCCCCCCACTGCAACTCATGATCGATCCCAATGCCCGACCAGTGGCTCACCACACACCAATCCCCGTCCCACTACACTGGCAGGATGATGTCAAGGCAGGCCTTGACAGAGATGTACGCCTTGGTGTCATTGAACCAGTCCCCGTCGGCACACCGGTCACTTGGTGCCACAAGATGGTGATCTGCGCCAAGAAATCTGGCAAGCCAAGGCGGACTGTCGATCTGCAACCACTCAATCGTCACGCCCTCCGTGAGACCCACCACACCCAGTCGCCCTTCCACCAGGCACGTGCAGTCCCACCCAACACACGCAAGACCATCTTTGATGCGTGGAACGGTTACCACAGCATTGCCCTTGACGACAAGGACCACCATCTCACAACGTTCATCACCCCGTGGGGCCGCTACCGGTACCGTGTTGCCCCACAAGGGTACATCGCCTCAGGTGATGGCTACAGCCGCCGATTCGATGAAATCGTCGCTGACATCCCACGAAAGACCAAGTGCGTAGACGACACCCTGCTGTGGTCAGATACAATCGAGGAGGCATTCTTCCAGGCAGTTGAGTGGCTTGATATCTGTGGCCGCAACGGCATCACACTGAACCCATCCAAGTTCTCGTTTGCCAAGACTACTGTCGAGTTTGCCGGCTTTGAGGTCACTCCGAGCACTGTCCGCCCCTGCCCTCGGTATTTAGAGGCCATCCAGAACTTCCCCACCCCTCGCAACATCACTGACATCCGCAGCTGGTTCGGCCTGGTAAACCAAGTCTCCTATGCCTTCGCCTCCGCCGAACGGATGCTGCCCTTTCGTGAACTCCTTAAGCCTGGTACACACTTCGTCTGGACAGATCAACTGAACCGAATCTTTGAGGACTCGAAATCCCTGATCATCAGCGAGATCCACAAAGGGGTGGAGATCTTTGACAAGACCAAGCCAACCTGCCTCGCCACTGATTGGAGCAAGGATGGCATCGGATTCTGGCTACTCCAGAAGCACTGCACCTGCCCTTCCACCAAGCCCTTCTGCTGCAAGACTGGCTGGAAGATCACGCTTGTCGGGAGTCGCTTCACGTCAGGGGCAGAGTCACGGTATGCCCCAGTGGAAGGAGAAGCACTCGCAGTCGTTGATGCGCTCGACAAGGCACGCCACTTTGTCCTTGGCTGCTCTGACCTCATCGTGGCCGTTGATCACAAACCCCTCCTCAAGATATTCAGTGACAGATCCCTTGACGACATACCGAACCCTCGTCTCCGCAACCTCAAAGAGAAGTCACTGCGATACCACTTTCGCATTGTCCACATACCTGGAGTGCGCCATGCCGCAGCGGATGCAGTCTCCCGCCACCCGGTTGGCGAGCCCAAACCAATGCATCTCCAGGATGACGTGGCAACCGTTCTTCACCCCTCCCATCAGCAAGGACTACCACGTGACTTCCTCACTGCCCTCCGCACTCACGACCAGAACACCACAGAGATTTGCTCCCAGCCAACCTCCCACACAACAGAGGTAATCAGGTCCATCACATGGGATGATATCCGTCTCGCAACTACCAGCGATCCCACCTTGTCAACATTGATCGAGACTGTCGAGGACGGTTTCCCCGAGCATCGCGGTGAACTTCCCCCTGAACTCCGGCAGTATCACCAATTTCGTGACAATCTCACAAGCTTTGATGGGGTGGTCCTCTACAATGATCGCATCGTCATTCCTCCATCCCTTCGGGATCGAGTGCTCCAGGCCCTACATTCAGCCCACCAGGGTATCTCCCAGATGTGCTCACGGGCAGAATCTTCATTTTTCTGGCCAGGCATGACACCAGCCATCACTGAGATGCGGGCACGCTGTTCACCTTGCAATCGCATGGCACCCTCACAACCAAGCGCTCCCCCGACCCCTCCCATCTATCCGGCCTACCCGTTCCAGTACCTCGTGTCTGACTACTTCCACTACCGTGGCCGGAACTACCTCGTGGCTGTGGACAGGTACAGCAACTGGCCGATTGTGGAGGCAGCGAATAACGGCGCTGCCAAACTCATCACTGCTTTACGTCGCATCTTTGTAACTTATGGCATCAGTGATGAACTGACGTCAGACGGCGGTCCCGAATTTTCATCCCACAAGACGGCCACATTCCTCCACAACTGGGGTGTGCACCACCGCATGTCATCAGTTGCCTTCCCCCATGGCAATTGCCGTGCAGAGGTCGGCGTCAAGACCGTGAAGCGCCTCATCACGGATAACACCGATGCCACTGGGTCACTCGACACCGACAACTTTCAGCGAGCGATGCTCCAGTACCGCAACACCCCTGACCGTGACACACATCTCTCTCCGGCTATGTGCATTTTCGGCCGCCCCATCAGGGACTTCATCCCTATCCACCCGGGCAAGTACAAGCCCCACCGAACATGGCAGGAGACCCTACAGTCGCGGGAAGAGGCACTTAGAAACCGTCACATGCGTGCTGCTGAGCGCCTATCGGAGCACACAAAACCCCTTCCACCCTTGGTCACAGGGGACTGTGTTCGCATCCAGAACCAGACGGGCCCCCACCCCACCAAATGGGACAAGACTGGCATCGTGGTCGAGGTACGCCAATTCGACCAATACGTGGTGAGAGTGGACGGCTCTGGACGAGTCACCCTGCGCAACAGGAAGTTCCTGCGCAAGTACCAGCCAGTCATTCCCCGTGCGCCCATGGTCATGGTGCCAGGCCCCGCAGCAGCCCCGGTGCCACCATCCACTGCTCACCCTGCAGACCGTCGCCCCGATGCACCGCCAGCACCAACCCATTTGCCTGCACCTTCATTACACAGCCCTGCCAGACCTTACCCTGCCATGCCCAAGGAAAACCATGCAGACCCGCCAGCGGCACAGGATGACCCGACAGGCCCGGAGGAACTTCCAGCCATCCCGGCATCACCATCGCACACCTCTCAGCCACGGCAGCCTCAAGACACAACACCGGCCAGATCCATCCCCCGAGCACTCAGGGCCCTCATGCCACACAACGCCCCTGGCCACAAGGAGCAGCCCATACCAACAGCACGCCCTTCAACCTCTCAGTGCCTGCCCACTCGTACAACGCGTCGCTCAGCCCGCCAGACTGGACACCCGTCTCCTGAGGACATTTAACTTTAGGGGACTTTCCTTGTTCTTTTTTCATTGTTGCGTTCTAGTTCCAGTTTGAACTCCAGTTCAAGTTTTCGTTCAAGTTCAAGTTCCAGTTTTCAATCTCCAATTTTTCATAATTCCAAGTTGATTGATGACATTTTGGGAGACATTTGCCCCTTCAGCCAACAAAATCATTAAGACACTTTCAGTCTTTGTCAATCCCCTCCAAAGACTTGGGGAGGGCATAGAGGATCATGATTTCCTTTCTTTCATTCTTTCTTCTTCAGCAGACGCTGTCATCATTGTTTTATTATAACAAAGAGTAGCCGTACTTATTTACAATCAACATAATTTACAATAAAAAATAGTTTGATTAACGAAGAAACATTAACTTGAGTAATTAACATAAGATTTTAATGGGAGGGGATCCCTATGTATGCATTTTGTTTTGGTCTAAATGGTCAGAGTTAGGAGGGCCTGACATTTCAACAATATCAGGATCTTTCTCAAAGGTTATTGCTCAGTGTCAGGAGGGCCTGACATTTCCATTGTAGCAGGATCTTTTTCAAAGGCCTTTGAGAAAGATTATGTCAGGCGCTTCTAAATCTGAGCACTTTAAAAGAAAAAGCAAACAAAACCCTAGAATATTTCATGTCATTTGGAAGGTAGGTAAACTTGCGGCAGCATCAGAGTACAATTGTAAAGATGCATTGGACTTCCATTCCTTGGCTTGAAATGCAGTGATACCATTAAAATGGGTTAAAAATTCAAGCCGTAAGAGCAGATCAAGCTTTGCTCCTTTAGTAAAACGAATTTTGTGATGAGGGCGTGAGATGCCTCTTGTAAGGGCAATAAGCCCACCCATAAACGTTCTAAGTCTTACTCACTTCATCAGGCCTGATAGAGACGTCCAATTTCTCATCGGTCTCCATACCATCTGGTACTTTATTCTGCATCAGGATAGGAATGGATAAATTGGTATCCACACTGCCACGCCCTTCCCAATTCTCACTATATTGGGCTGCATCTGTAGAATAGCAAATATTACAAATAATACAGATGATTCTCCCACCATTCCACTCTCCACCTTCTTCAAGAACTCTACATGATGCCTTTTCAGTCTCGTCAAGCATATGCTGGTATCCCAATCGAAATGGAAACGTGCACATATGATAAAACCGCTTGATTTGTTTCCTATCGCTACTGGCTATATGTATGATTTTGTTCTTTCCAATACACAGAATGCAAAATCAATTTCAGGGTAGGCCTAAAGGAAACCCAGGTTAGGAAAAGCTTAGCTTAGCTTAGAAAATTGTTTAACTTACAAGATCCCGCAGCAAATCTTGTAAATTAAACCATTATTTTTTAGTGGGAATGAGGTTTTAATAATGATCTTACCTTGAATGATTTCATTGACTGCATCGATATCCAGGCTATTGTTTGTCCCATTCTCCATCTTAGAAATTTTTGGCTTCTCCTTTGTCCTCTCTGAATCCTGCTGTTTGTTTCCATGACGACTATATTCGTTGCGCTTTATTAATGGAATCACCAGGGCCTTTTCTTTTTCTTTTGGATTGGTGCTGTAAGGATAAAGACACATATTTCATCAATAAATACTTGCAGGCCTACCATCATTGTAAATCTCCTATTTTACCACTGTCCTGTCTTACAAAAATAGTTTTTTTTAAGTATTAATCTACAATTGTATCAAATTGGTTTCTTAGGCAGTTTTTCCTGTCACTTTTATAGGACATTGTAAATGTACAAGGATTATACGAAGCCACATCAATAAACCAGAATAAATAAATACACCAAACACCAAACCAAAACTAGAAGACAATTCAGTAAATATTAAGAACAAAATTATAGTTTATTTTACAATCATTATCACCAAAAATTAGTTTAAAAAGTAAAGATTATGAGAAATATCCAGGCTGCTAGTTAGCAGCTAGGACCGAAAAGACGCGTCAGCTAGCACCCTCCTATTTCCTAACTCCAAGGATTTTAAAAAGTAAAGAATGGGGCCTATGCTGCCCATTACTATTGTACTAGCACACACATCAAATAATAAATAAGGGAAATACATTGTACGAACAATGATCCAATAGATAGAATGTAACAAATATTTGATACAGCTTTTTTGTGTACGAGTTGACCGGTAACGTGTGATGACGAGTCGGCACATACATGTACGAGTTGACCAGCCTCTTGACTGTGTACGAGTTGGCGTGTGTACGAGTTGGTGCGTGTACGAGTTGGTGTGTACGAGTTGGCGTGTGTACGAGTTGGTGCGTGTACGAGTTGGTGTGTACGAGTTGGCGTGTGTACGAGTTGACCAGCATTCCAAGGGGCTGGGGGTCATAAAACAGGTTTCAGGTCAACTCGGTCCATAACCAACTCGGTCCGAGTCAACTCGGTCCGTGACCAACTCGGTCCGTAACCAACTCGGTCCATGACCAACTCGGTCCGTAACCAACTCGGTCCGAGGCCAACTCGGTCCGTAACCAACTCGGTCCGTGACCAACTCGGTCCGTGACCAACTCGGTCCCTATGGGAAAATGCACGCAAAAACGTCTGGTAATTTTGTTGCAGGAAAACGAGTACGTAGTCTTGCAAATTGCGTGAATTTAACTATTTATTTAGGCCTATTTATTTATTTATTCATTTATTATCTAAAAAACATTAAAAGAATGAAAAATACATTGGCAGGTGCTGCCCATAGGGCCTGAAAAAAAAGTAAACAAAAAACAAACAAAAAACTCTGTCATCAAAAGACGTGCCTTGCCAACCTGCCATTTATAAATCTTATATTAAATTATGTTATGTATATACACAGATTAATTAAAACAAAGCTAAAAAATCAAAAACAAAAACACAAAACAATCATCATTATTATTCATTAATTGATTTATTAATTTAAACATAAAAAGCACGTTTTCACAAGGCAATTTGACTTCGTGTATAATTTAATTGATATTTTTATTAAAATTGTATTGTGCCATTTTATCAAATAATTATGGTATCAACATAATAAGGCATAATTTATTTCCTCACGGTTTCAGCCACAAGCAAAACATATTATGTTAATATGATGACATTAAAAAACATTAATGCAAGTAGCCTACATGTTGTACATGTACACGGCTGCTGCAAACTGCATGGATTCTTGTTTGTGTACGTTTTCCCATAGGGACCGAGTTGGTCACGGACCGAGTTGGATACGGACCGAGTTGGTCACGGACCGAGTTGGCCTCGGACCGAGTTGGCCACGGACCGAGTTAGTCACGGACCGAGTTGGCTTCGGACCGAGTTGGTCTCGGACCGAGTTGGTCACGGACCGAGTTGACTCGGACCGAGTTGGTTACGGACCGAGTTGACTGGCACCCATAAAACAGACCATATCCATCCATACACAACCCCTTTTCAAAATATTGCAACTGGTAAAGGGAAAATCCTGTGATAAGGCAAAGCAAATTGCCAATTCAACTCCTTATTTATTTTACCTTTTAACTTCTCTTCCCTCGAGAGCAAGTACAAAATCGGTTTCCTCTTTTGTCCCAGCATGTGAGCTTCCCTCATGCGTACTTCTCTCCAAAACCTTCGTGTCTTTCTTCTTACTAAAACCAAATGAGATTTTTCCAACATTCTCACTCTTCTCTTGTTCAGCCATTTCTAACTTGACAACATCTGACATGCGCTTTGCAGAATCAATTAAACAGCCGTCGTCAAATTTCGCCGTCTTCCAATCCTACGGCTGTTTTGTTTTCATGATTCATGAATAGCGCCCTCTATGTCTGAGACATGCGCTTACGTGTCCTCTTTGCATCATGGCTGCTTCCAGTGTGGGAATCCTGTTGGCGATACTGCTAGTTGCTGGCCCGGTACTTACGCTTGGTAAATGTCATTTTTATCCTTATTCCATTTTGCATAAATCTTGATAATCGTGGGATTATTTTGAGCTCACTAACACTGAATCTATTTACTTGATAGTGCATGTAATCTTTTCGGGAAATAACGTTGAAATGTAACAAAAGCCCACAAGCCCACAACCGTGGCATTGTCGAAGCACGCCCTCTCGAGTGCGGCTCTAGTACTGTTGTCTTGTTGAAGAATACTTTGAAAAAGCCTGCATATTTCCTGCAGTCTTCACACTTTTCATGACTGGATTGGGTTTTTTTGTAATGCTGAAGGAGAGTCACAAATAAATATTCCGCATTGAGTTGTCATCTTTGTTTTTCCCATCCTGTCAGTTTCCGATACGTTTTGGTTTTGTCAACTTTGATGATTTGATAAACACTAGAACAGCATCTTCTTCTTTTTACTATGATTATGAGCTTCTTCCGATGATAATTCATTCAATTGGCAATTATTACTATTAGGGACACCTCAGTTGGTAGCTCAGTTGGTAGAGCGCTGGTATGGTACGTCATTCCGAGGGTTGCTGGTTCGAATCCTGCTCCAGTCAATTCCATTTGTTCAACTTTCAAAGTTTTATGAATGAAGAAAATTTGAAGAAAAATAACAATAATGACCTGAAAAATGTTTATATGTACATGAATGAACGTAGAAATCAATAAAACACGTCCTCTTTGTACACAGGTGATACGTGCATTGGAGCTGCCACAGACCATAAAGTGTACACAACAACGGATGCAGCAAGCTCCACTGAGACTGTCTTTCTCATTGAGTTTACCCTCGTCTGCAAAAACAATGCAAAGGTAAGGTAGCCTAGCTATGAAGGAGGTACGTAGGCCTTTTTCCAAACCTCGGCTCCGGCTCAATTTCATGAATCCATTTTAAAATAATGGGTATCAAAATAGAGGCTTTTGGCTGTAGTTCGGAAGTAGATACTCCACAAGAAACTTGGTCATAAACCACACATTACCGCAAATGCCACACTGTGGTATATTGTGGTATTCAGGATACCACACTTACCTCAGGAAAATGTGGTAAATTGTGGTATGTAGGTGGGTCAGAGCTAAGGACCAAAAAACTGACAATCAGCATGCTGTCTCAGCAGCTTGTATGTTACTTGGGAACTGCAAGAGACACACACTGTCAGACGAAAAAAGAGAGTCGGCATGAATTGATCTGGATACAACGGGGATTAAAATCTGATTTCATATTTTTTTGTTTTGGATTTCAAATTTGTTCCCTCACAGGCTGTGTACAAAAACTCAAAAAGATACCTGATTTTCAGATTTCAGACTTTTTATGCTCCCTGTCAGCTGTTTTCAGACATTTTAATCATTGGTCAATCTCATCCGTGATACATAGAGAAGACAGACAGTATATATTGTACTGGGAGCGTTATGTGTAATGTATTTCTTGTTTCTTCTTTGCCCATGTAGAATTTGTTTCTGAATGCTGAAGTTGCTGGCAAGCAGCTGCCAGTTTCCAGGTCAGGAGACAATCAATATCAGGTATTTATTTCAATTCAAACCCATTCAGTGTCACATTTTAAACCACAAGTTTCCATTTCTATTTGAGCATTCAATTGAAATGACTTCTGTTTAAAGCTTCTCCACAATACATCTCAAGTGAGTTATTAAGCATCAAAGCAAATTCCAATTGCTCATTAAGTTCAAACAATGCGTATGACTAAAGTATTCCAATGGGAAATTAAAGAAAACGCTTGGACAACAGACTTTCGGTTGTTGCTGGCATAAAATCTAAAAGGAAACTTCTAAAAATTGTTTGATTGTATGCGCTGGCACACTGGCTGTGTGCTAATAGTGAGGACACAATATTCAATTAGTATTTTATATTTGTTTTGTATTAGGTTATTATTTGTATTATTTTAAATATGACACTGAAAACATCAAGAAACAGTCCATAAATGATGTCATTATTGTTTGAAAAGGAAAGTTTTCAACAATGTTTCCACTCAATTCCAACAGGTAAGCTGGACAAAGGAACACAAGAACGCACCATCTGGCAACTATGAAGTGAAATTCTACGATGAGGAAGGATTTAGTGCTTTGAGGAAGGTGAGTTTTTCAGTTTAGATGAACAATAGTTGGCATTATGCAAATTAGGCTTGTCCTTCACTATACATGTATCATCCCGACAAAACAATAACAATGAATAATTGGCATATTTTGTGTTATTAGCCTTTTTGGGGGGAGGGGAGGGGTGCATCAGGTTGACATTTCTGGCAGCTCTTTCCTAATCTTTCACTTCTGAAAGTTTCAGGCCTGGGTTCAAGTCCAGCTCGGTCCACATGTGGATCGTGTTTTCAGTTCCTACCTGATTCTATGGGTTTTACCCAGAATATTACTCTGGGGTTTTCCTCCCACCTCTAAAACTGTATCTTTTTCTGATCATCTTAAAAAAGAAGAAGAAGGGTTTATTCAGAATTTCGAGCTACAGTGCCAAGGGCACTTTTGAGGAATCCTTGGTTTCATTCCCAGAGATTTTAAAGTGTGAAGGCCAGACTGCCCGAAAATACCAACGTATATTCATAGGATAAAATGATGCTATTCTGAATTCAATAATTTCAACCTAATATTTTGTTTTGTTTGATTTGTCATGTTATTTTAGGCAATGAGAGCTGGGGATGATTCTGCTAAAGTCAAACCAGCATTCACAATTAACGTTGCCCACAAGGTAAGCCTCTACGCTCCAAATCTAGACAATCAGCATTTATTCCAAGAACAAAATATTCAAGCATAGACCGTTCTTTCCAAATGTCACAGCTCAAGTTTTTGCCAACCAGGATGGCGGAAAGTATGGGGAGCCATAAATGCAAAGCAAAATCACAATAACCACAACAATTAATACAGAATGTTTCATATATATTCAAAGATATGGAAAACAAAACAAGCAATAATGAGGTGTATTTTGTAAAGCTGTAGAAAAATTGCACAAATGTTTAATTCGATATAACCTTGATTGTCTGTCAGGACGACAAAATGTTTGTAACACTTGGCAGCCCATGGCAAGCACCAGCAGTTTTTTGTATTGAATGAAATGTCAAGAGATGAAAACAATACTGACCAGCATGACCAGACAGCAGAATAAAAGCTGGACATCTGGAGCATGTCCTTGCAGTATTTTTATTGGGAAAAATCTTAATTGTACAAATTGTGCCCGTTCACTAACTAATAGGGAATCCAAAATCCTGACCCAGCCTTGTGAAATGACCCAGATATTTTTAATGTCATTAATTTTAATAAAGATTTGAGGCTTTGCATGGTGACAATTGGTATGAGGATCGGTTTGTGGAAACACCATGTAAGAATTGTTCGTACTTTTGCACTTCTCGTAAGGTCTCAACGTTTTGAATAGCTTGCTTTAGCCTGTCTCCTGATGATGACTCGAGCAGGCTAGTCGAAACATTGAGACCTTAAAAGAGGTGGGAATGTGCGGATGATTCTTACATGGTGTTTCCGCAAACCGATCCACGTATCATTTATTTTGTTTTCTGGCATTCCTACTGTTCTCTGTTTAATTTGTTGTATTATCTCCCATCTCTTGTTTACTACAGGGTGTATCCCACGGCCCAGTTGTAGGCACCGAAATGATTGCATCAGGTATGGCTCTACTGCTGTGGTATGCGGCCTTCAGAGCTAAGAGCAGGATTCAGGCCTAAACTCTTTGCGGCAGTTTCATCTTTTTCCTCTCGACAAAAAAAAAATGATCAGGCAGCTAATTCATGAATAGGAGTCGTTGTATGATGAAAGTCACGAAACCGGTAGCAAGACTTGAAAATCCAATCCAGTCGCATCTCAGTTTTGATAATTCACACGTATGTTCAGTCCTGTACTAGTTATAGAAGTACAGTGCCAACATACTGGTAGTCGTGTGCCAGTGGCATAACTAGGGTCGAATTTGGAAGAGGGTGCATGTGGGTACACCAGTTGTTCAATGGGAGTACCAGAGTCAATAAAGTAAGGTGATTCCGTTGAGATTCCACATTGAGGGAACCCAGGGGGGCACAGACATCCCATGGGGAGACCCATGACCCATGACCTCCTCTCCTCCAGTTCCCCCTCTATAGTTATGTCACTGTCATGTATGTCAGCATTACATGTTCATTTCACAATCTGAACCTAGTGACGTTTATGAAATTATTCCCATCTCATCTTGTAATTGTAATGGCATTTACGAAACGGAGGCTCAGGCTCCGTCTCAGGCTCTGGCTCCATAACGTGAATCCACTCTGAAAAAACAGGTATCAAAATGGAAACTTTTGGCTGCGGTTCTGAAGTCGATTCTCTGATTTGAAAAGGAAAACACAACTTCAGCTTCAATGAAAAACCACAACCTATATTTTCAGTATATGGATGACAGAGCCTGAGCCTAATCTGCCGTTTCGTAAATGCCCTATGTTACATTTTATCATATTTGTGGCATGCCAGACATTCCGAAAAGACTAAATGTTACAATTATATGTACAGTATAACCATTTTATGTCAGTGTGGTCATTTTGGCCATATCACTGTCCACTGTCTGCTCAGGGGTCAATTTTACCAAACTCATCGTAACTTACTGTCAATCGTAGGAGTTACGATACATAGCAACCCTATGTAGGATACGATGGGTTATCCTTCGTAACTCAAGTTACAAGTGCTACTGGTACTTTCCATTCAATATTTGTACATTGGTTTGTGGGTGGCATGCCACAATATGTTTTATTATTAACCAATACAAAAGATAAGAAAATTCAAACTGGACTTTACAAGACATTTTTTTCCTAGTCCATCTTTTGCATTATTTGCTTCAGGTGTAATTTTCCAATAAAATTTGAAGGAAAAAATACATGATTGTGTATGATTCTGTTGTGCTTTTTGTTGTACTTTTTTCCTGTCAAAACACTAGAGGACTCAAAATTGTGCCATTCATACTGACATGACTGACAGTACAATACCCATATACTGTGTAACTAGATGTGTTTGTTGACAAACACTGAGCTGTTTCGCGTATGTTTTTATAAATAATATGAAAAACAAACATGAATGCAATTGTCCCAGTACAGAGAAATTGCGGTGTTTTAATTGTCGTAAACAACTATAAGGAGCGTCGTCACTCGTCCATTAATATACATATAGATACATGTACATACACAAGACCATGAGAAACACAGAAATGGCAGAGTCTACTATATGCCAGCGCGCAAAGTATGTATGGTTGTGCATGGGCGGTGGAAACAGCAAAATGACTGATTTTCTAGCTCGTCGTACTACGTTTACATGTACACAATTGGCCCACTACTATGGATAGCCATATCAGCGGTCCAAGAATTTCCAAGGCCCGTGTTGTGTGTTATGTTTGACTCTAAATGGCAAAATTAATGATTAAAAAAAAATCAATAAAAAATCAATCGATGACGTCATCGTGACGTCACTTCACATTAGGGATACTAGAACCATTTCCTACCTACCCACCAAGTTTCATTTCGATCGGATATTTGCTTCTATGTGTTTCCGTGACAAAATGGCAAAATTAATTACCCCCGGTATTCAAAAATCAATAAAAAATCAGCCGATGACGTCATCGTGACGTCACTTCAGATTTAGGATACTAGTACCATTCCCTACCTATCCACCAAGTTTCATCACCATCGGATATTCCCTTATATGTGAATCAGAAAATCGGCTTTTTGATGACGTCATCATGACGTCACCACTTTTTGGTATTTTGTGGCATATGCCTATAACCTACCAAACATTTTATCGAAAGAATTTCGAAATTGCGATTTGTCGTTCAGGAGATATAAAGAAAAGGTCCAAAAATTGAATAATTCGTATTAAATCACACGATGACGTCATCAACACGTGACTGCAATTTTTGTCTTTAACACGTCCCCATATACTTACATACCAAGTTTGAGCGGCATCGGACTTACCGTTCCGGAGATAAAGAGCCTTAAAATGTGCACTTTTATGATGACGTAATTGTGCACATGATGACGTCACGATGACGTACTTACGCGGGACACTATTCGGGGTGGTGGTCTAACTATGTGCCAAGTATGAAGTTGATCGGAATTCGCATAATGGTAGAAGTGACTTGTATAAAATCCCTGTGTTATGTCTATGGGAAAAAAGTGGAATAAAAAAAAAAAAAAAAAAAATAAGAAAAAAAAATTAAGAAAAACAAAAGCTGTTCCGCTGCATGCGAAACAGCTAACAAGGGGCCACAAACTTTCAATCTTGCTCCAATCTCTTGTCATAAACTAAAACTTGATTTATCTTCAAAGCAAACATTCAAATAACAAATTCTTCATTTATTAACAGACAATACATCTTGCATATACAATTCCCATGTTGTATTTTTGAACCTGGTAGAATTATTTTAATCATAACTGTCAAAGAAAAATGATATCATACATACTGGCACATTGAGGCAATTAATGTGTAATATTAACAATGTTAATGTTTTTAACATGAAGAAGCCCTTTAATGATATACTGCTTATTCTTGTGACCTTTAATTTTCGTTTCACTTTAAGCTGTAAAGAATAAAACCGTGTAAGGACGTATATAATGCTGAAATACTATAAAGCACGTTTCACAAAAACTGAGTTGTGTACCCCAAGCAGAAAAAAAAAAAAAAATAGTAGCTACATAGAAAAACGGTTCAGCAATTTTTGCATATATCTTTTTTTGTGTGGAAATTTATGCTGAAATGAATTGTTCAAAAGGCACACGACCATAGAAAGAAAACAAATTAAAAGTTGGAAGAAAAATACCATTTCAAAAATCGACCTAATGTTTCAGTTTCAAATAGAGTTTAAATTGATTCATACGAAGGCTTTCATAATAATTAAGAAAAAAAATATTTTAGAAATGAGATTGGTTTTAATATCATAATTATTTACTACAAGCAGATATTTAGATTAATGTACAATATTCTATTATTATATTTTCCAGGATGCTATTTTTCTATGGACAAAATAATATTCAAATCAAATCACGGATTCATCACTATATATAAACTGTTTCAATTATGAAAAAAAATCTTCATTTTTTTTTCCATTATCACAAATCATAATTATTCGTAAAAAATTACAAACACATACTTGGATCAGCAATAAAAAGAAGACAATTTCAAGTTCATTCAAAAAATTAAGTCTTTCCTCACTCTCCCAAAGTAAGCAAAAATAAGTTAGAAATTTTTCCAATTTTAAAGTCATACAACTCACCATGGTTAAATACATTTGTTTTATAACACCACCACTCAATGTTTGTAACCTTTAAAGGTAGTATCATACTTTGGTAAGAAACCAAACAGAAATGTTCACAGATTTACGTATAACTTTCAGGGTATGAAACTTTCAGTGGTAGAAACATACCGTTAAAAGATTTCCGCCTGAAATGGTATATTTATCAAGAAATTAGTAAAAAGGTCAAAAATATAAGAGAAAAAACTTAAGAAATACTGTGGCTGTTTTTCACTGTTTTCTCAAAAAGTGGGCACCGTATGGAACTGAAATTTTCACAGATGAGTTTTACTGTTTCTGTCTTGATATTTTCGCCCATGAACACATGATGAATCTGTATTTCTTTGATAAAAACCAAAGTATGATATTACCTTTACTATCACCAATGTAAGGCATACATATAGTCATTCTTATGAAGGTAAGTACATTGAAATAAAGCTTGGTTACTAAAAGTGCCGTAATTAGAAAGAGATATGAAATGTATAAACTATGCTCTGAACCAAATCTACTCCTAACTACATGATAAACTACAAACTAAACTTCTATTTACGTCCGACACCATTTCGAAATACAAAAATAGATATCTTGTGCATGCACAACTAATCAATATAAGTTTAAAAAAAAAAACACCTTTCTTTTCAATTTTGATATACAATCTCAAAGAGTTAATTTCAACTTGATTATATTTTTGATTAAATCATATCTATATAAAAATTGGCTGATCATGGTTGACACTTTTCATCCATTTCTCATAGATTTCAGAAAGATAATTACCCTGTGCATTTTGTCCAGTCCTACAAGCCAGTATTTTATACAAATCATCACCACCGGCTCATTCCATTGTATTAACATTTGTCATTTTTATACACTATTTTTTTTAGTGATTACATGTCTTGCATACTATACAACTGTGACTTAGTGTTTGAGACTTTAATAATAGTAAAGCCAGCTGTTGAAAGCCTGGCCAGAACCATGCCTTTGGACTTATAGAAGCCCAAGACCCCAGGTAAAAGCCCAGGGGCGGATTTCACTAACACTTTGCGATCTTCCATAAAGCCGAAATCCATCGCTCAAACGGAAAAAGCGATCGCTATTTATTAATTTCCATTTAGCGATGGATTTGGTCTTTAGCCATGATCGCAAAGTGTTAGTAAAATTGGCCCCTAGCCTGGCCTGGCTTTTCAGTCGATTTAGTTCCTAACCAATATTCAAGCTTCTGTCTCGAAAAATGCATCACAATTTTACCAATAAATGATCTTACATTACCTGCAATTCGTTATCTCAGGCAATATGTACACAATACTACACACCCCAATAGAATAGAACAAACCAAATTTTGGCAAAAGCTTAGCTGCTTCAAGCAGAGTTGATAAAAAATCTTCCCTCTTTTTTTCAAACTCACAACCACAAATAACTCTGGAGTGTGTCATATACTGTACATGTAGGCTACAGTAGTATTTGTCGTTCTTGAATATTATCATATAACATAATAGTAGAGGTGTATCTGTGTACATGTACATGCATCAAATCCTAAGTATAAAATATCGGTATAAGATGTAAATCTCATATAAAGATAATAAAATATGATCAAACAATCAATTGTATAAACTGATTTTTATGTTTTCATTGCAAACTATGTTTAAATAACATGTCAAAATCAGAACCATGTGGATGCCAGCATCACATAGTTAACTTATATAAGTGCAACTAAAATAAGTCTAGGAACCACACAACATTCTGAATGTATGCTGCATTGGGTCGGTAAGCTCGGTGAGTTGTGTCGCGCTAGACTGGTGCCGTCGTACTGTGCGAATCTGACTTGATCCACCCATTCGGAACTGGGGGCGGGGTTTTGGGCTTTGGCACACGTTTTTGAAAACCTGTTGGGTACAAAACAAACAAATGAACAGATAAGCAAAAACCAAAATCTTAGAGATATTAAAGCCACACCACAAAGGTGGGGCAGGATTTGTGACTCACACCATTCATAATCCTTACTAGATGGCACACATTCACTTCAAATAAGGATGAAGTCAATCTGCTACACACATATTCAGAAGTAAGAGTTAAGGATACTAGATGGTGTAAGTTCACTGATGTAACAAGGAAACCGAATGAATGACCCACAACCTGCGCATGTCTACAAAAACTATTCAAGGGAAATGGAAAAAAGTCTTCAAAGACAAGTAGTCTCCCAAAACAGTTTGGCAATATTTGAAGACCCGATATTGCAGATGAGGTCAGTTAAACCTGCCTTAATAGCCACCACTGCCTTATGTCAAAAAAATAAGTGATTTTGCTTTAAATGTGTTCAGTTTTATCCTAAACGTATTTATTGCATTGATTATTTTTTTCTCAATTTGTTAACCCTAACCCTCTGCACCAACCATACAAGACAAGAGCTGCTTACCACACATTATCACAGTCAGACAGTCTCCACAGGGGGACTGGATCATAAACCACGCATTACCACACAAACCACACTGCGGTATATTGTGGTATTCAGGGTACCACACTTACCAGCATGACCAGAGGAAAAATCAAGCATGGTGAACTGTGCGGTATGGAGGTTATTCCCTTCTAAAGACTGCACTACTGTAGAAGGATGTATGTATGCTATTTCTGTGTTTTCATATTACGACTTTAATTCACAGAGCAGCATTTGATATGTATACTCACTGATGTCATATTTGTGGTACATCGTTGGCTCCTCCTTATAAGTAGGCTCGTAATCTTTCAGTGTCTTCCCTGGAAAATAAAAACAGTGTACAATAGAATGATATTTGACATGCTTCAGTAGTCTGCATGCGAGATACAAACCACAATATCATGTAACAAGACCAATTGATTGTAAATAAGACTTGTAGTTATGTATGGTGGAAGTACTAAACCGAAGGAAAGTTTGCGGTGGCACCACGTGATCTCTTCTGTGAGAGTGTGTGGTTAGTGTGAACAGGGCTGTCATTTTGACAATGGGGATTTTCTGTAGTGTGAAAAGGTCTAAAGGTTCTTATCATAGAGTTATATTAAAATTACTAGAGCGCTAGCTCTGCGTTCTCCGTGCGTAGACGTTTTGAAGCCGTGTCGGGCGCAGTCATTTTGAATTTGTGCGCGTGTCTGTGAAACAGGAACACTGGAATGCCTTTCAAAGAGTGTACTCTATATGCAATGCGCAAGTATGCGCGAACGGTACCTAATATGACGCATGTAATCATTGCGTGACTGAAGTGCAGAGCGTGTGCGCGCACGGTCCTAAATGAAACGCGCATTTACCGAGGGTGTGTTGGATTTCGGGCATATTTGGCTTCGATGGCGCATCCGTATAGAACACAACGCGGTAACGTAACAAAAACCGTACAAAATTGTGGGCTTTCCATAGGTTTGTGCACAAACATGGATGCGCCCAGCAGGCATCATTTTCTACACGGAGATAGCACTCTAGTAATTTTAATATTGCTCTATGGTTCTTACTTATAATATCATTCAGGTCAGAGACTATGGCAGCTTGAGGACTCGAGGATAAAGTTGACGGTGGAGACGATCGAATGCCAGATGACGCAGGAGTACTTCGCTTAATCTAATTCACACACAAATACAGAAAATACTAAATTATCGTTTGATCACAAGGCTAAAAGCAATACTTTCAAAAGATGTCAAAATGATTGATTATTTATAAATATAAGTATTATCTGCAGTGCCATATAATGTGTTTCGGGCTGTGTCAGAAATTGGTTTCCAGAGCTATGGCTACATCTATAGTCAGCGTGTTCCAATGCATTTGCAATGGGCCCAGAACGAGACCTAGCTCTCTATAGAGGCAACTGCATGGTTTGGGATGCAGACCAAGCTTGTTTGTCAGTTTGTTTTTGAGGGTTGATTTGTTTGATTGATTGTAAGGTTCACTGTTTGTCTGCTCAATCACTTGTTATTTGTCTGTATGTCTGTTTGTTTGTTGTTAATGCTTATCTTAATATTAAGTTTTATCACTTTTATGATCAAATTATTTAATTATTTAAGCTGAGAACCTTAATTTTGGTGCCCTTGACATAGTTTATGTGACTTCAACAACATGGGGTCGATTTCATGAGGCCCTACGATTGATCGTAAAACTCTAATTATGAAGGATAACCGATCGCATCCAACGTAGGGCTGCAATGCACCATAGGTCCTATGATAAAGTTACGATGAGTATGGTGAAATTGACCCCTGGCCTATTTATGCACAAGATAATAGTGTGTTACTGTGTCTTTCTTATTTGTCTGCTTATAAATGATCTTTCTAGGATAAATTTGTTCATATATTCATTGTTTGTACAAATATTTTAACAACATGTAGTGTCATTTTTTCTTTGGTTGTTGCATGTAAATATGGATAAGATTCAATCTGTGATATAAGTATAGGGGGAGGGGCACAAGGCACCACATGACCCCCCCCCCCCATCTTATAATAATTAAAAAATTCATGAAATCAAGTACACTTGATTAAAGGTACAACACAGTATTGGTAACATACCCGAACAGAAATGTTCACATATTTACGTATAACATTCAGGATATGAAGGTGGTGCTGGTAGAAACATAATGTTAAAAAATTTGTAAAACAAAGACCGAAAACAGTTTTGATCTTGTGCCGAGATTGACAAAAATTAAGAAAAATTGAGTCGGGTTTTCGCTATTTTCTTGTGACTCAGATGTCTGATTGAGCTCAAATTTTCGCAGGTTTATTATTTCATGTACATGTTTGATCAGACTAAGTGTGAGTGCTGTTCTATGACCTTTACCAATCAAGTATTATACCTTTAAACATACAATAATAGCCATTAGTGACTTTACAGTTTTGTATACAACTGATTATGACAGGGATGATACAAATCTGTGCTGTCATTATGTGACCTCTCTCTTTTTAGGAGTCAACTTAATTAGTTAAGCTGTGAATGAGTCATTACCTGTTTGAGGAAGGCCTTAGAGCTCTGAGCCACTTTGTTAGTCAACTGGGAGAACTTGAAACTGCAAAGAAAATAACCAGGATTAGTGCTGAATGAAATGCATTCATACAGCAAAACAAAACAAAGCATTTTTGTTTTCAACACAGAATTGTGTGCTTCCCTAAGTGCTGATTGTATGCTTATAGCAAGGGCAGAGCCATCAAATTGGGTAACATGGATTGTCATTCACATCTGCTGACAATATCAAAAAGCAAGTCATTATTAAAAGGTAAAAACATACTTTGGTTTTTGTCAAAGAAATGCAGATTCACAGGAAAAATATCAAAGAAGATACAGTAACAGTCATCTGTGAAAATTTCAGTCCCATACGGTGCCCACTTTTTGAGAAAAAACAGTAAAAAAAACGGCCACAATATTTCTTTAATCTTTTCACCATTATTTTGTTATCTTTAAAGGGCGGCTGCAGTGCTTTTTTCAGTCAGGTTATTTTATTGCCTTCATACAGAGAATATACTGACAAATAATGAATGGCAAGTCTTATTTTGGTTTCAAACCAGCATTTGGTTTTCCTTTGAATGGCTTTGTAAAACGGGGGATTTTCAGGCATACTCATGTAGGGAACCAACAGCCAAAATACAATGAAAAAACATAAGAAATGAAGAGGCAAACTTGACCTACAGAAATGGTTTGGTAAAAAAATTACACCACCAGTTGAGTGAAAGGAACATATTTGGCAAAATAAAACCATTGAGGAGGAAAAGATCTGTCAGAAAATCTATAAAACAACTGCAACTTTTTGTGCACAAATCAATTGGATTACTGCTCTCAGTTCCCCAGATGACATCACAGTTTTGCTCATGAATATGGAAATGCTAATTAGCATACAAACCAAAACCTGTTTTTAACGCTGAATCAGTGTGAGGAAGTGGGTAAAATTACAATCCCCATGTACAGTTTCTTTATTGGCACATTTTCAAGCCATAATATTCCCATTGCAGAGACCCTTTAAAAGATGAAAACAGTACAAAAACATTGATTTCTTGTTTCCAACAGGAATGTTTGGAAAGTTTGTACACACAAATTGGGACTCAAGGATGGCGTTCGCCTGTTTGGTATTGTGTTTGTTCCACTGTATGCACATTTTGTCATAATATCAAACAGAAATACAAATCATTCTTACCCTCCACCAGATGCTGATTCCTCTCCTTCCGCTAGAAAAAATAAAACATTTGTTTTTAGGAACTGGCAAATTCAAGCATGACAAAAAAAAAATACAATACAAGTAATAAATTGCTACAAAGTGCTCATCAACCAAAAAACAATAATGACCTGAAATTTATCAAATGCTTGGAGTTAGGAGGGCCTGACGCATTTCAATCCTAGCAGGATCTTTATATATGTAGAAGGCTAAAGGTGAAAGGCTTTAGCCTTCGATAAAGATCCTGCTGGATCAAAACGCGTCAGGCCCTCCTAACTCCAAGCATTATAAAAATATAATAAAACATACAGATTAATTTGTGCACAAGGTTTAACTGCAACAAAAGAAACATTTAAATAAATTTATTTGGCTAAATTTTTGTTCACAGTGCATGAAGTACCGAATTGCGTCTTTCAACACTTATTTTTGTTTTTCAAAGCAAAGCTTCAAGCTCCGAGGCCACTGAATGCAAAGTTATAGGCATCTATTGTATTACTGTACATAGTACATGTATAATATCCAGGGACCGGTTTCATGACTCCGCTTACTGCAGAATTTGATACTTATGATCCTCATTCTTCCTTTATAGGGTTAGTCTAAATTTCTACGCTAGCCAAGTAAGTGAGTAACTCTGAGTTCCACGAATTACGCACAGGCACAACAGAAAATTTATTCCTGACCCATGAAATCGGATTTTATTTAAAGCACAGAATTTCCTGCTTCTGTAAGCATTGATTCTATACCCAAGCAGTGCCACGAAAAAGGATAATTCAGGAAAAAGAATAAATGTTAATTCAGTTTCATAAAGCATGTTGAATGTCCTAACAGAAAGGTTTACCATCGACAACTTCATAAGCTGCGGGGGTTTTCGTAGGGAGAATAGGAGGAGCTTCATCTTCATCTTCATAATCGTAATCGTCGTCGGTGAAGGAGGCCCAGGATGTAGAACTGCTGACCACTGATGCACGTGGAACTCCTAATTCTGAATATAACACACAAACATTACACTTGAATAATGTTCCATTCAAAGGGGAAAAAAGAAAAATTGACTGGAGCGGGATTCGAACCTTCAACCCCCGGAATACCGTACAACACTCAACTGAGCCCTATATGTTGGCAATATACCTGTTTATTCATTAGGCTTTTAATGGGAGACTTTTGAGAATCGGTCATCAAGTCAACAGCGCACTCAATTGTGAGCATGCGCGCGCGCTGTTGACATGAAAACCGATTCTCAAGTCTCCCATTAGTCCAATAGAGTGCTTATTCTACGTCATCTTCAGCTCTTTGAAATAAACTCTGCAAAGCATTAGGGATGCACAAACTGTGAACCAATATCAATCCCTTCTTAAAACCCTTTTGTTGCAATGTATTTTCTAAGTAAGTAAGTTTTTACAGCGCTTTTGGACTTTGGAGAAAAAGTTTATAATAGGATTTATCATTATCATTTATTCTTACTCTCATTGTGGCAGATTCAATTTTTACTCATAATTTGGCAAGTCAGGTTAGTATAGCAGTTCTTTCCTTGGCTTTCAAGGGGCCAGGGATTGAGTGCGGCTTGGTCCGCAAGTGGATTGGGTGTTTAAAGGTAGTATCATACTTTGGTAAGAAACCAAAACAGAAATGTTCACAGATTTACGTATAACTTTCAGGGTATGAAGATAGTGCTGGTAGAAACCTACTGTTAAAATGTTTCCGCCTGAAATGGTGTATTTATCCAGAAATTAGTAATGACCGAAAATCTTTTTGATCTTTTAAAAGATCAAAAATAAAAGAGAAAAGGCTTAAGAAATACTGTGGCCATTTTTCATGATTTTCTCAAAAAGCGGGCACCGTATGGGATTGGAATTTTCACAGATGACTGTTACTGTTATCTTCCTTGATATTTTTGCCCATGAATCTGTACTTCTTTGACAAAAACCATGAATCTGTACTTCTTTGACAACAACCAAAGTATGATACTACATTTAATCCACGGATGAATACAAAATAATAAAACAAACTAGCTCTATATTCCCTACACTGATTTTATTTTTCTAAAGAATTGGCAAACTGGCATTGGCAACTTCATCCCAGTGTTTTTATGTAGATTAAAGTACTTGCAAAACCTTGCAAGAGCGTGTTTCTTGAGGAATACATCACTTTTTGTGGCAGGCGGGTACAAGCACATCACATGACAAGTATGTCACTTCATTTGATGTCATTTGACTGTGATTTGACCAATGGAATTCCTCAATCTAATATTATGATACAAACAAACAAACAAACATGAACAAACTGACAAAAGATAGACTACCGGTATATAATAAGCTCACCTTGTTTGCTGCCCTGATCAGTCGGACTTTTGTCAAATACAGGTACTTCCTCCTGGCCAGTCGCATCTGGAGACATCAGACTAGAAGGTGGTCCACTAACCTGGATGACCTCATAGGCGGAAGACTGAGAACTTAATCTCTTTTCAGGTTGGAACTTTTTAACGTTGCCTTTAATGTTACTTGGCGTTATGGGTATAATCACGTCCGAGGCGTAAGAGTAATCGTCCAGGATTTGAGGAGATTTGGAAGATTCGTTGGAGTGGTCGTCGCTGGAGACAGGATCCGCGTATGCATAAGCGGTAGCCTTACCCGTCCTCAGTTGAGGCTTGGATTGGACATCTTTCAGTTTCTCAACAACGCTCACTGGCTGTTTGGCGTAGGTGTACTCTACGCTGCCATCATCGGGATCGGGGTGCTGCGCCCTGGACAAGTCCAGCGTTTTCCTCCTGTGCACTTGGCTGGGCAACTCCGGCTTGTTGGAGGACTTTGACTCGACCTTATCTTTGTGAGACTGGAGTCTGACCGTTGCAACTGGCTGGATTTGATACTGAAATCCTTTGGAGGGGTCTTGCTTGTCGCCGGAGGAGCTGTCCTTTCCTGGCAGACATACCTCTTCGTAAGCTTGGTGTCTGGCGGACGGTTTAGTATGCGGCTTCACCTGGGCAACTGGTGGTTTGGGAGGCTCAGAGTTTGGTCTACCCTTACTATCTCTCTTGTCCTTGCCCTTTTTAACATCGCTCTCCTTCTTAATGCCATCGTCTTCTGATTTGTGAATCAGCATAGCCTGGAGATGATTCTTTGCATGTTGAAATTGAGCCGTGCCGATGTGCTGGACCTTCTCTTTGTCTTGAGCATGGTTGACCGGTTCACTTGTCGGTCGTCTCCTGATTCCCGTGGACTGACTGGTTCCCTGCGATGCATCCTTCTTGCCCACCAAGGCCGGTTTGGCCTGTCGTGGCGTGGGGGCTAGAACTTTGACAGGTTTCTCACTGATTACAGGCTTCTCGCTCAGAGGAGGCTTGGCTGGAGGAACCGGCTTAGCCGTGTCCAGATCAAAGGACCTGGAAGATACTACTGTCCGAGGAGCTGGTTTCACAGGCTTGGCTGCTTTGACCGTGGGTTTGCTCTGGGCAGATGGGACGTCAAAATCCTTGAAAGCCGCCAGAGTGTTCTTGTAATTACTCTCAAATCTCTCCTGGGCCAGGGGACTCTGCTTCGGGGTGAGGACGGGACTCAAGACCGCATCTTCACTGCTCTTCTCCTCCAGAATCTCCTTGTCTTGGAAATTGGCGTAGATGGTCTCACTGCTGTCCGTCTCCCGTTGCTGCTGCTGCTGCTGCTGCTGCTGCTGTTGTTTGGTCGGTAATGATGGAGGCTTTAGAAGCTTTACTGGTGTGGGACTGCCTTCATAGGATGCACCTAGACCCATAAATCAAGAAAACCGCAATTTTTATCATATGCCTTCATCGAATACCTAGGCAATAAAACCTGATTAAAAATTAGTTAGAGGTAAATACCATTTCCTCAAAATTATACCAAGAATTAATTTCTGAGATGTCTCTTATTTGCAGTTTCTGTCATGCTAGGTCCAAATCAGAAATTTCAAAAGAATATAGAACTGAATTTGATCACAAAACTAAGGGGAAGGAACTTTAATACTGAATGGTTGGGCTCTGCCACTAACAAGCCAGTCCAGGCAAGGACTTTGCCTTGAGTTGTGGGTTTCTATAATCTCAAAGAGCATATAAAGCCCCTGCTTTGTCCTGGATTATTTTTTTTTGGAAAAGTGATTGACAGGCTGAGACCACATTGATCATGGATCATCTTCCAAAAGTCAGGATTTATTCAATTTAATCTGTTCTGTTGTAATTCCGAGCTAGTTGAAGTCGGATTTCAGGCCTGAAGGCCTGGGCTTGGCCAGGCTTTTCCATGGCTGGGCCACACCAGTATCCAAGTCTCTATTCCTACACGTCCTAACATGCCTAGGAATTTCACATTACATGTACTTTCAACATTCACAAATTTCAAGAGGACACGACTTTGAAAACAAAATGACCATGAAACTGTGGCTGATTCTGATATTTGTTACAGAGATTGCTGAACAGAAAATGCTGAAATTACCTTTTCCTTGGATGACGTGATTCACATAGTTATGGCCATGGTCCTGTTCCTTGTCTTTATGCCTTCGTTGCTTAGGACTCAACTACAAGGTAAAGAAATACAGCAGAATGCCACTATGAAGAACACGATTAATACCAAACATTCTACTATATACTGAACATCAATCATCCTTGGCTCCCAATTGCTGTGCTCAAAACATACCAAAATCTACCTCTGGCCTGTTGTGTTGTGTTGTGTAATTGAGGACAAAATTTCGGTCAAGAAACAAAATAGCATAGATAGATGTATGGTTTTGGCATTTGGTGAATTTGTTTTCATCATTTTTCCTCTAAAACAAAAAGCTGTCGAGCCACTCCCGTAAAGCAGTTGTGGGGTGTGTTTTTTCAAATTTTTCAAATCAGAAGGCCTGAGGTAAAGCAGTGCTATTATTAACTTGGACCCAGATGCGAGGATCAAGTGCTGCAGTTGAAGAGGTCATTCTCACCTTGAATGGAGGTGTCGTCCTGACATCTGGACTCAAGTTCCCCGCCCCAGGGGGCATCCTTGGTCCCTGAAAAGTGGGGAAAAAACAACAAAGATGTTCCTAGTTTCTCTCAGAGAAGAAAAACTTTAATTGAAGACTGATTAGGCCCAGTAGCTGAAGAGCCTGGCCAGGTCCAGGCCTTTAAGCCTCCTTATGTCAGCCCTGAATGTCACTACAGTAGAGCTGCTTCAAATCAATCAAGCCAGGATTCTGGATACTGTCCATGATCAAGTCTGTTAATCAAGTTTATGCCAACTATGATCCAGGACACAGCATGCGCTTGAAGTTGATAGTTCAAGGCAAGGGAGTATAGAAAAGTACCCCTATTCAATGCATTTCAAAGGAAATAACAAAGCATGAATATTCTCACGCCATAAGGCGAACTGCTATAGACATGATAGATGCTTCCCGTCCGGCCAGCTAGAAGGGATTAACAGATTAAAAATTTATAACCAGCTAGGAGCACACTTTATTACAGGCATTTCTCTTCACCAAAAAATGTATCATTTTGGTTTGAACCATGCAAACCTCGTTTTGTAGCTTGACATTTTCGTAGAGATGGTCGTAGTCATTGGGGTTGGGGGCGAGATCGAGTTCTTTCCTGAACAACCAGGCAACGGCTCTGTGCACCAACTCATACTGATCCTGTAACATAGAAATAATAACATTTGCTCATTCCATTTTCCATAAATACAGATTCCTTCTGCAGTAAAGTCCTCATTTTAACAAACAGGGACAGCAATGGAGAAGTTGGGCAAACAAACATTTTGTTAAGTTTCAAGGCAACGATAGCCATTACCCAAATGACTGCAATTTTAAGACCGTTATTCAAATAGACGAAATGTGGTCATTGAAAGGAAACAATTCTGCAAAAAAAACACAAATTGCATGGCTTCTAACTGCCAAAACGATCAAAGAAAATCAACTATTTGAGACCCTGCCAACATAGAGCTTAATAGCTCAGTTGGTCAGAGTGCTGGTATGGTATTCCGGGGAGTTGCTGGTTCAAATCCCGCTCCAGTCAATTAGTCTTTGTTCACTTTTCAAAAACAACTTTCGCTTCAATCAGAGCGGAAGTGGTTGTGGTTAGTGTGGACATAATGCAGGTTCATTCAAGATGGGAAGCTGCCTTTTGTGGCATGGCTCTAGTATCTCGTACACATTATACACACGAACTGCAACTACATCATGTACATGAAGATGGTACCGATACTCAATTTAAAAAAATAAAATTCCTGGACGTCCTCAAAATAATGGCCATCCCCAAACAAAGCAAAGACTTGTACTGAGTTCTGATCATACAAATGTGCTATGAAGTAAACTGCAATGGAATTGTACAATATGAAGCACCATGGCTCCACATATGATCATTATTTACCCTTGTCTGAACAATCGCTGGTCGTTGCCTCCTCATCTCCATGATGATATCATACAGACAGAAATCATCAGCAATTTTCTGAAATGGAACAAAATTGATAAAAAGAACAATTGAACCTTTGTTATGATGAACTATTATAATAAATTACTTAAATTAAGGTTGCACGGTTTTTCGGTATTACCGAGTAGTGGCGGTTTAAAACAAAAACTGAAACCGAACCGAAGCTTTTTTGAAATACCGAAATACCGGCCAAGTCGGTTTAGAAAAAAAAAACCGCGGTATTGTAAGATTTGAAGAGCCCCACTTGTTATTTTTCTGTTGGCAACAGCCAGATTGTAAACTAAATGGAGATAAGATCTTAGAGATCCCTTTGTGTTTGCCGACAAAAGAAAGTTTGTGGTTTCTGGTTTCTTGACCCAGAAATCTGAACCCAGCTTAACAAAAGACCTGTCAATTATGTATAGAAGATGTGTAGACACAGCTGGAGACAGTTCATTTGCAGACATAATAGGGTGCGTGGGAAAAGATCGTGAATTTCTTCCTGGGAAAAAGGTTGGTGACCCTTTCATATAAAAGCTTCGTCCAATAATAATGCTTGGCTGGCTCTCACGATCAATGTTATTGGTGGTCACTGCATTTTGTGACAGCTGAACTTGCCACTGGGAAGTTTGCACGTGGTCAGGCAAATCGCTGGTCCCATTTAATGGGTTGCCAATCTATGTGGTATATTGTCGGGCACCAACCAAGGAAGGCAAAGTAAACATCTTTCGTGGTTGATGCATGTGTGCACTTTGTGCAGCAGACTGGACGTAGATTTGGCTTAACTTTATCCATTTTTGTCGATAAAAATGCAGACACTTGACTTCCTCTTAGATTTGGAGTCTTGTTTCCATGGAATATACCTGGCTCGAGAAGTAAATAAATGCAAACGGAAGGTAGGAAAATTGTCTCCGCGGCTCCGAAACTGTTCCTAAACTTCGATTATAATAAAAAAAGAATAAACACGATCCTCTGGGTGCGACGTCGGACGATAAAAAAAAGTTATTCATGGTTGAACGATGTTGTTTCAAAGCTATTGAATTAAATTCCTGCCAATAAAAAACATTTTGTAACATTTCTTAATCTTAAGATTGCCAAGAAAACTAGCGGCTGAACCACTCACGATGTATGACACACTCCTGTGGGTGTCCGATCACAAGATAAGATGACGTAATTTGTGCTTTTAGAAGTTGCCGGTAATACCGAATACCGCGGTTTTTTTGGAGCCGGTGTACCGGCTAGGCAAAATTGGAAACCGTGCAACCTTAACTTAAATTAATAAAATCATATGAAGCTGTGAACCATTTCTGCTTTATCTTCAATTCCTTACATTGCCATAATTAACCAATCATCAGCAATTTTCTGAAACGGAACAAAATTGGTACGAAGAACAAGGGAACATTAGTCTTCACAATCAAATGAAGGTAAATACCAATAATATACATTTGTGGTTATTTATTTGGGAAATAGTGAATTAAAAAGTAATATGACGCTGTGATCCATTTCTGCTTTTTCTTCAATTCCTTATACTGACCTATAACAGCAATTTTCTGAAACAGAATAAAAGGTACAAATACCTCTACACATAGGTAGCAAGCTACAGAAGAATAACATTCAGGGATGTCAAAAATAGGAATAAATATTTCTCTTAAAACTACATGTATCTAAATTGAAGGTTGAAGGGAATTGTGCACCAACCAGGCAGAGAGTTGCATAAAGAAGCAGACTTTGGAAAATGTAAAAAATAAAATAAAAAATCTTTTGGTATGGTTAAATGCCAATACGCATACATGTATATTATTATGTAGGTAGGCATTTATTTGGGAGATGGGACTGGTAATTCTCTATACATAATTACATATTACAAACTTCCTCATGAAGGAAAACATTCAAGAAGAGGAAATGCAGCTCGAGTGGTGTGAGCTATTTTTAGAAGCTATCAACCACAGCTAGGATTTATCAAATCAAAAATATGCATCACATAATTAACCACTTCGCTGTGGTATTGTGAAAAAAACCATTAGGCTTTTCTGCAGTTGGAATTATAGGTCCCAAGACCAGGGGGCTGACAGAATTTCGGAAATACATCGTCTGTTAACAGTTTTGCCTGACTCTTTCAATTATTTGGCAAGGTCTTGGTCTCAAACTTTCTATTCTCGGTCTTGAACCTTAGGGCTTCGGTCTCAGACCTTGAGATCTCAGTTTCAGACTTCTAGGTCTTCATCTTTATAGGCCTTTAGGTCTCGGTCTCAGACCTTCAGGTCTTGGTTTTGGACCTCCAAGTGTCTGTCTCAGACCTTCAGGTCTTGGTTTTGGACCTCCAAGTGTCTGTCTCAGACCTTCAGGTCTTGGTTTTGGACCTCCAAGTGTCTGTCTCAGACCTTCAGGTCTTGGTTTTGGACCTCCAAGTGTCTGTCTCAGACCTTCAGGTCTTGGTTTTGGACCTCCAAGTGTCTGTCTCAGACCTTCAGGTCTTGGTTTTGGACCTCCAAGTGTCTGTCTCAGACCTTCAGGTCTTGGTTTTGGACCTCCAAGTGTCTGTCTCAGACCTTCAGGTCTTGGTTTTGGACCTCCAAGTGTCTGTCTCAGACCTTCAGGTCTTGGACCTCCAAGTGTCTGTCTCAGACCTTCAGGTCTTGGTTTTGGACCTCCAAGTGTCTGTCTCAGATCTTCAGGTCTTGGTTTTGGAACTCCAAATGTCTATCTCAGACCTTCAGGTCTTGGTTTTGGACCTTAAAGTGTCCTGTCTCAGACCTTCATGTCTTGGTTTTCGACCTCCAAGTGTCTGTCTCAGACCGTCATGTCTAGATCTCAAATGTAAGCTGAGTCTACTCTATGGGAGTGTATCAAAGTACAGGGAGAATAAAAAAAGGCAAAGCCTTTGTCCTTGGACAGTACAGTATGTGAAACAAGAATGTGTGTGCTGGCCAGGATGTAGTCAAATACTGGGTGGAATTGATGTAACTTACCCCTGCTTTAAGTAGAGCTCTCACATAATCAATGCAGATTATTGTACCGGTACGACCACAACCAGCACTGAAAGAGAGAACAATAAAGCATGCCAATTAATTTACCAGCTGATAACTCAAATCAATCCATATATTAATTGATAATACGAAATGGAAACTTGTAAGCTTAATTCAACTTGTATAATTAACATGGCATAAGTGAAGTTAGCAAACAATAATCTTTAGTTAAGAAGTGGTCAATTTATACACCGCTCACATGTAGTTTTCTTTCTATTTTGCATTATTGTTATGTTAATGTATCTAAAATTAAGAGTATTCTTTTTTAAAAAGTATTAATGTAACAGGTACTTTTTGCAGGGACCCATCAGAAACTTTTTTTTTTTAAAACATTTGAGCCCAGCCTGGGTAAAGAAATGGAGTTAGGAGGGCCTGATGTTTCGATCCTCGCAGGATCTTCTTCAAAGGCTAAATAAGTTTAAGATAACATTCTGAATCAAACATATATTGTATTTTATCAAATAAAAATACGTTTTGTTGCAGGAAATAGTAAAAAGAAAAAAATGATAATTCAAATGAGGTTTAGTTTAAAAGCAAATATAATATAAATGATTACAACTTCAAGATTTCTATAGGAACATAGAAACATCAAGAAAGAATACTATGTACTGTTCCATGAAAAATATGAATTTAAGACAAATTATTTCATAAAACATAAAAAAATATATATATTTCACTGGGCAAGGTGAATATTTTGTATACTAAGCTGACTTAGTGAATCAAATTATCAATACTTGGTTTTGTAATATTTAATCGATATTCACAGACACAGCATAATGTTGAACCAACAATTTCAGGTCATGTCCCTAAATAACCTGTTCTACTGAGCTCAGATATATCGATACTTGGTTTTGTAATATTTAATCGATATGCACAGACACAACATAACGTAGCACCCAAAATGAAGCCAATTTTAGGTCAGTAAGTGTCATGCCTCTTTTACGTCTCTATTCCCCTGGGATTCTACGTCTTCTGACTATCAGCTCCTTACACTCACCAGGAAACCAACTTAAAGGATGTCAATAAAACAAGTTTCCCCTATCCCGGAAACACCACATCCTTGAGGTATTGGTTGCTATGGAGATATAAACGTGCAATTTGGGTGTCCCCGTGCTGGAGTTTACCAATATTGAATTACAGGTCCAGATATCTTGACACTTGTTCTCTGTGCACGTACTCTATTAACAGTCCTGGTGTCAAATTTGTGCAGTAGATACATACTTGTACAGTATATGTACATGTAGTGTGCAATTTAGTACACATGAGCATACAAATTTGTAGGCCCTACAAATGTTGTGCTTAAGGTACAGTAAATATGTATTCCATGCAGTTACAGTCATATCTACATGTACATCAATTATTGCCATATACCGTATACATTTCAATGTGTTGAATAGCTGATTTTGAAGCATTCATTGAAAAGCTGTATTAAAAGATGATACATATAACCTACATGTTCCACAGACTTAGGAATTTGATCAATCTGCTAAAATCTCCTTTGATCTACATACATGTAAAAGTGCATGTATCACTAGAATTTGTTTTCAGAAGTGGCGTGGCACTCCTAAACTAATGCTATAAAGTTTTAACCCAATGGATGGTCAATCAATACAATCAAACTTTTTCATTCATGTACATGTAGCTTGTGGGGTTTTTAAGACAGAAAAATGAGAATAACTTGCAATAAATCACATTAGTCTACGAATTATTTGTTTTCTATGTCACTTAATTTCATGCAGAATTTTTTTTTCTAAAGATATCCTCTCTCTCAAAATCTTCATGATTCTAATGACAAACTTACTAAAATTCTGTACTTACGGGCACTGCTACATGTGAAATCTATTTCATGGAATCCGTAAGTAAGACTTAGCAAGAATCTCTAGGCTAACCTTGATTTTTTTTTCTGCTAGCACGCTGCCCTAATTACGAATGTATATGCATTTTGCAGGAAGTCCTTGCTTAGCATAACGAGAAAGACAACACTCCCATGAAATACACTAATGGTAAGCAAACAAAGTCTGCTAAGATTTCTTTGCTCACGGTAACAGATTCCATGAAATTGGGCCTTGGTGGTTAAAAGCAGGGCATTTATCCAGCATGCTGCCTTCCATGTACACTACTCACCTGCAATGCATCACTACAGGATTGTCCTCACTGGGTGAATATTCTCGGAATAGTTGAATCATGTCCATGATGGGTTGTACTGTTCTTGGTACTCCATGATCGGGCCACGCAGTGTAATGAAACTGGTTCATAACTCTCTCCTCCTGCCAAATCCAAACAAAAACCAATCAAAATCAATCAAATCTAAATTTATTTTACAATTTCCAAGCACATCGCTTTGGAGCTCCTTGCCTGGTACGATTGTTTTCCTCCATCCTACAACCCTGACTGCTTTAAGAGGTTGTAATTTCCTACCTTCAGCTCCATTGAGTTTGTTTCTATTCCCCTTTTTGTCTCGTAGCCCAGAGTGGCTTCAAGCCTTATTTGCATAAAAAAAAATTATAAACAAAACTAAAACATGCAGGAAATGTTGAAACAATGCCTTACAGATGGATTGCACATGACACAAAAAATAAGAAAAATATCGGCCATCTTGTTGTGCCTAAGTATCGCATGCAAACTGTTTACATTTCATAAAACTCCTTTAAAGTGAAAAGTCAACTCAAAATGCGCTTAAAATTTGGACGTGTGACACAGCTTTTTCATGTGCTCTGAGGAAAAAAGCTGGCGCAATAGTTCTTTGTTCAAATGATATCTCTCTCCAAAACAAGAGTCGATGGATGTGCAAAGCATGTTATATCAAACATGGCGTCTACTGCAAACAATCTATACATGTACACAATGTACATGTATGCATATCAGCTAACTTGTATTAATTATTGCTGTTGCATTTCAAGTTAAACGAGCAAAAACTCGGGAAAGAGCCAGGAAATTTGTTGTTTTACGTGAAAAAACCCTTCATTTTTGACCTTCAACTCTGGCTAGGAAAAGTTTGACTCATTCCATCCAGTTGGACCATTGCCAACATTAAAATGCAAACTGTAAAATGCTTACTGTACACGAATGTATGATGTGTATTTTATTTTTTTTTTCCAACAAGATAATATAACAGTTGTTCAAATTAAAAGACTACGGTACAATTAAAAAAGTGTGAACAATTTGGAATTTAACAAGCTAAGGAGCCTACAGTAACCCATCGTAACCTTTTGCACAAGTTACATGTACACGTTCATAAACACGTACTGTACATGCAAGATGCAACCAGGAACTTGATCCGAAAAAAATGAAGCTTTGTTTAACTGAAGTGTGATTCAGGTTTCATTTTCCTATGTACGTGAAGTACTGTACGTGCTATACATACATAAATGGATTTGTCCAAACATGTTTTATTGTACATGTATATTTACTGTTGAACTAAATATTAATCACATGTAAGTATAGCAAGTTTCACTGTTTTTCAAAAAGCAAAATGATCATCTTTATATAACATGTATAAATACAAACAGTATCTTACACGTAAGCAGTCTGTAAAGCCTTAACCATACACAGTACAAACTGACATGAAACGTGCAGTGAAGATTACAGTACGGAATCTCGGATGTAATTTTTGCGGAAGTATTTTTATAACATGTATTATTGTTTATTCAGCTGAAATATTCAAGAACAACAAAACAAACAAACATCATGCAATAAATCATCATTATTTTTAGTGTTCATTTTAAAGATTTACTACATGTAAATTATTAAATCAGACTTTGTGTTTGAAGTAACCTAAACTTTTCCATTATTTTATTACACAAATCAACAATGGTATTCACAATATAAAACAGACTCAAATAGTTATTTTTTATGACTGATACTTGTCTAGAGATCTGCGACGACTGCGAGTATTTTAAAATCTTGTCAGCCTTTAAGAAAGATCCTGCTAGGGTCGAAACGTCAGGCCCTCATGTAAATTCAAGTATTTCAAATCTTGACAACATGTAACATCTCCATAGATTTCATCATATTGCAAAAAGTTTGTAAATATGAGGACGAAATTAATCTTGTCTTTGTCTATTTTAGCTGGCATAAACTTCACGATAACATGAAAGATTATGAGTGGTCACATTATACAATTCAACAAGCAGAAAATTAGAGCACAAAATCATTCTGTTCTATCATTCTGTTTACATTTACATGTATTAATGTATTAATGTACAGTATGTACAAGCACATACAGTGTACTACTTGTACAAATGTTGAAATCGCTAGGGAAAACATTACGAACTTCAACTTTTGGTGTCATGTCATGTGGTTGGCAAATTCGTGAACAGGGCTCTATTTCATAAAGAGTACTTAGGAATATTCCTAAATAAATGTTCCTAAATAATTTAGGAACAATAGCGCTCCGCACTTGTGCTAAAAATAGCACCGGACCTCAGACAAACATTGCAACCATGCACACGTGCGTGCATGTGCATGTACAGTCGTGTGTGAGTGTTTGTCTGACATACAGGGATTTTGTGACGTCATTAGTGCGGAGCGCAATTTTGGTACAAAGATAGGAATGAAATATCTTGGACTTAGGAACAATTATTGTTCCTAAGTCCAAAATAGGAATATTCCTAACTTTTATGAAATAGAGCCCAGATATTCGAATGTATTCAATATTAAAAGAAAACAATGCCAGCGCTGTTTATTAAACAAGTACAAGTTCCTTGAAGATCCAAATACATGCAATAAACCATGCACTGTGTTTGTATCAATTTTTAAATGCATTTTTTGTACATAATGTTTTTTAAAAGTAATGGCTTATGGAGTACATACCCCTTGATTGTTCACCTTCAGAGTTCGAATCATGAAATCCGGCGTCACTCCTAACTGTCTGATCTGCAAAATTGAGAGAAAATGCACATTTTTAGAATTAAAGCAACCTAGTGCTAGAAACTTGAATACTGGCTGGGTCTAGCAACTGAAAAATCCAGCCTAGCCCTATGCTGTCAACTTCAAGCCCATGCTGTGTCCTGGATCAAAATTGCCATAAACCTGATTGACAGCAGTTCTGTTTTAGTGAGGCACAAAGGCTTAGCCTGGCTTTTCAGTAGCTGAGGTCCAACAAGTATCAAAGTACACTACCCCGGTACATGTACCCTTAAGTAAACAATATGAAGTTTGAACAAAATGAGAGTAACTATAATGGACGCTTTTGCAGAAAGAAAGCGTGAAATTGATGGTACATGTATATGAGAAATGCACTATGGAAAAGTTTGCACATTTTGGTACACAAATTTTGTACACAAAATCCCACACAGGACTATCCATGACATGGTCTATGACACAAGTTAACACAGTACAAAGCACAGCTATAATTTTGTACAGAAATACCTGTTTTTCAGTGCTTGGTGTATTAGTCCAAAGGTTTTGGAGCTCAATTTCTGGTTTAGTCACATCATCCTAGTATCCTACATGTATCTCAGTCCAAAATCGTTTTATCACAAATAATCAGTCAGTTTCATTTCTTTTCATTAAAATTCTGGAATTGCGTATAATGTTTCCCAACCAAATCTCCAAATTATATTTATTGCTGATTGTATGTTATTTGGGTGTCGTCTGCATAATTAGTGAAACAAGCACAAGAGATTTGGGCAAACGTATTTAATTTACCATCACCAAAACTAATTGTGCTTTCAAAGATTCTGTTGAAATCAAAGAAATTGTTACTTTGTGGTCCTTACTAATAAAATGAATTAAACTCATACTTACTAGAGTTATCGTGATGCTCCCAAACTGTTTCGTCTCGTTTTCATCCGGCCAATATTTCTCACACTTATGCTGATAGAAGACAAAAATTTAATTTATAACAAGAAGGGTAACTGATTTGTTATACTATGCATTGTTAGCCATGATGACATTTTTGTATGTTGTATTTCATTTAATATTGCAGTTAATGTTTGAACCTTTTCACTTTTGTACTTGTTGCAAGCCACAATGACAATATATTTTACATTGTACATGCTTTATTATTACAGAATGTTTGCATAATGTACCTTTCCACTTTCAGTTTCATACACGTTGCAAGTCTTGACATGGTTGATGGCACAATATTTCTCCACAATATTTTTCAATATTGCATAATTTGCTAATTGATATTGCAGTTAATCTTTGGACAGATGTTTGTACCTTTCCACTCTCGTACTCGTTGCAAGCCATGATGACGATTTCAATCCCAGTCGTCCACAAGAGACGCCAGAAATCGTTGACTGTGTGCGGCAATGGGCCCTGAGCAGCGACGTACACATTCTTACCATCCAGGCCCTGCGATAGGTGAAAAATCAAAACAATAAACAATATCAATTTCACCACCATTAATGATTAGGATATTATAATTGATGGCATTGATTTTGACACATGGATGTGGTTCAATATATCAAAACTTTCGGTCCTAAGTTCTGAGAATTTCATACCCTGCTTTGTTGGGTCATTCTCAGGTTCTCAATCATGACACATTATGGTAATTTCATGACGGTCAAATACATACAAAACCCATTTTGGGTAGAAGGTACTATATGTGTAGGACTATTGTTACTTGTTTGATATTGAGATGAGAATTAAAGCTATTCATGGTGAAGGCAGTACCGGTAAGTTGGTGATCATGGTGATGGGTTTGTGATATTACCAGGGGTGCGTTCCGCTTACGCGAACATACGCGAACATGTTCGCGCCGTTTGCGTTACGCTTGGATTTTGTACTGGAACGCACACGCAACAAACCGCGAACATGTGTTGCGTACTGCGTCCATCTTTCATTCAAAGTAGTTAGCCAACTTCAGCAAACACCTCCTCTACACCGTTAGCTATGTTAGGCGAACGTTGTGTGCGTGTTTGGCGAACAGCGCGTTCCGGTTTGAAAACGGTGGCGCACATTGTGCGCCGTGCGCGTAGTTAGCTGGAGTGGAACGCACCCCTGGACTATCCTGACCATGTACATGTACATACAACATGTACATACATGTAAAGTCTAAATATTGTCAGTTCTTGAGGTACTGAACATGCTGAATAGAACTAGAAGTATTCAAGGTCTCTCCATCTCAGGATACTGCAATGATTACCCTGGTATGTGGCATATGAAGGGGTCTATAGATGGTGAGGTATGATGGATATTGCCCAATCCCATCCCACATTCAAACTAAATTGCGGCCACACTACCATTTTTTATGAACTTCCCGATCCTGCTGAATTTATATGTCACTGTATGTCCATGTAAATGTTTTATCATTATCATAAGAGAATTTGTAGGCCTCCTTTGATTTACACTACAAAACTATGGACAACAAGAAATCTTCGGTCCTCATGATCCAGTAACAACATGTATCCTAATACATGGACTATTTATCATTATTACATATGTACACCACTGATTTCTTTATAGTCTTTGGACTGCCATTACTGTACATTATACAGTAGTGCTTAATATGTTTATCAAAGTTTATGGTTTCACAGATTATAAAACTAAAAGGCCAAAGGTCGCATTGTCAGTTATCATTCTGTAAAACATTCTTTATCTACGTGTACAGATCTAGAGTTAGACAAACTGTCATTTTAGGTAATTTCATTTCCTTATTGCCAGTGACAGAGTACCGTGTGTTACATGTACATGTAGATATATTAATTATTATATATAAAGTCAATCATATCCATGTGTACACGTACTTGTTTATCCATAAGGAAAAAATAGGATTACAACACAATGTGCCTCTATGCATCATGTACATCAATAAATGTATTAAACATATCAAAGTGGAAACTGACTTTTCTAAGTTTTAATATGAATTGGACAGAAGGAACAGATTTTCCAGTATGTTGAAAATAGTTTTCAAAAATCCAAAACAAACTTAAAGGTACATGTAATATCATACTTTGGTTTTTATCAAAGAAATACAGATTCATGGGCAAAAATATCAAGAAAGATACAGTAACAGTCATCTGTGAAAATTTCAGTCCCATACGGTGCCCACTTTTTGAGAAAACAGTGAAAAACAGCCACAGTATTTCTTAACTCTTTTCTCTTTTATTTTTGATCTTTTAAAAGATCAAAAAGATTTTCAGTCGTTAATTTACTAATTTCTGGATAAATAGGGCCTACAGTATTTCAGGCGAACATTTTTTAACAGTACGTTTGTACCAGCATTATCTTCATACCCTGTAAAGTATGATAATACCTTTAAATACAGTTGTTGTTTATTTCTTGGTGTGTGTTGGGGAGTTGGGGTGTTTGTTTCTTTGTTTGTCTGTCTGTCTATCTCCACGGGTATCTTTCAGACTGTCATCTACAGTAGGCCTATCTGTTCATTTGCCTGTTAAATCCTGTGTTTATTCATAATACAATTCAAAATACACGTAGTTCACATATTATATGTGACATTCATGTACATGTTTCTTAGTGTACATGTACATGTACACTCTACAAATGTAGGTCCACATTTAGATGGGAATTTTAAAACTCCATGAGGCATACAGACATACATGTACAGCACATTATGAAGGGGAAACAGATCATCACCATTGGCCTAATGGGTGTAAAATTAAATAATTATTGGGTTTTTTTTACTAAACAATGGAAAATTATATTTTTTCAGAGGCCCTACATAAACGTACTTTACATTAACAGGAACTGTGCATGAGTAAATGTACAGTTGTATACCATGTGCTTTTGTGCTGAAAGAGTTCATATCAGAACCCTGCTGTGCAGTAGTATTGAGGAAGAGATTAAAATCTGTGAGACTTTCTGGGGGAAATCCCAACAGATAGCACAAAACAGAAAGTAAGCAGTTTATGTGTATCACTTGTATGGCATGTATGGAGAATGAGACAATGTTTGTGCTATATGGTCAGGGATGGTCAGTGGCACAGCATACATTTTATATAACAGCATGCATGTGTACATTGACACATTGTCATAACAAACTGGTAGACATTGTGGTAATGTGCTTGTCTCCATACATACCTCACTTCCAGGATATTGACAGATTTTCAGACAATGAGGATGCAATCATGTGTAGAACATACACATTACTCATACAATGTTGTCACATATCCCGCATACTGAGCTGACAAAAAATCCTTTGACAAAAATTCCTACGATTCCTAGACACATAGAATTTGAGGACAACACAAGTGGGAGGTGTCGGGGGGGGGGGGGGGGGGTGTCTGCAGTTCTAGACTCATAGAGGAATCATATGAACCATACTTGATGTTGAGCCAACATGTGCATTAATGTTAAACACTTTCAGATGACTTCCTTTTTCAAACCTAAAAATACCCCACAAGGAAAAGCATGGGCACGGACGTTTACTGCACCCCAGGGGATCATAGTGAAAGGTTTGAATAGTTTAATATGTACACTCGTGTGTACACTTATGTATTGAACATTTAAGTCATGTTGGACATTAAATAAAATTAACTTTGTCAGTTTGTCCTAAATAAATAGGATACACCTATATGTGAAGTTTTAACTATGTTTTTACCACATGTAACTGGTATCCTGTCATTGGCAATGCTGTTGCTGTTATTTATTGGTTAATACCGTAAATAGATTTAAAATCAATACATTACACGTAAACTAATAAATATTATCATCAAATGGCCATAGGGATAACTTTTAAGTCATTGAAAAGTGAACAAAGAACAATGAAGTGGGATTCAAACCTGAAACCCGTGGAATACCGTACAGGTGCTCTATCAACTGAGCTATCCATCCCTACATTGGTGGTGTCCCTAATAGTCAATTATCTTTGTTCGTTTGGCTGTCAGAAGCCATGAAACCACTCACATACAGTACATGTACCACTATATCCAAAGGATAATTGAAGATGTGTGCAACATTAGTAATCCTGCAACCTGAGAAATGGTACACTGAGAATCACTAAAAATGCCTCTCTTTGGATCACTTTGCTTAGTGAGTGCTTCCTTGCAATCATCCTACAATCTACACAGTTTTAAGGGGAATTTTTGACTCCTTGAATCTAAATGCTTCTGTGGCCCCTTACCTACAGCCGGCTTCCATCTTTGTTAGAGTGGCAAACATCAAATTAAAGAACAAAATGAAACAAATTCAGTTTTAAGAAATGTGTGCCATTTTAGTCAACTTTTTGAGAGGATGTATACAAAATATACTTGTACTAGCCTGGTTGTTCAAGAGAATGGGAGACTTTTGAGAACCGGTCTTCAAGTCAACAGCGCACGCGCACGCACAACAGCGCAGGCGCAAAACAACGCGCACATGCTCACAATTGCGTGCGCGTGCGCTGTTGACTTGAAGACCGGTTCTCAAAAGTCTCCCATTGAATCAGAAGCAGGCAAAATAGGGCTTATTTACGGTGCATTCAGGGTAGTGCAATCAACCCGGGGCTTGGATTCAAAATAGTCTGGTACCCGTTTTCTTTGAAGAAATGGTGTCATCTTTTCCAAAGGGTATACAAGGAAGGTGACAAAATGGATGCGCCATAAATAAGGCCTATTAGCCTAAATAATGCTAATTGCTAATTACATGTAGAACAGCTACGTTGCACCTTTTGTGTACCTTTCAAATTGTTGTCATGTTGTTTGAGAAGTCAGGTGGACTGGTGAACTTTTTATGAACTTCATCTCCAGCCATTTCTGACATGTTACCACGGTTTCCATGTGTCATTCTAATTGGCATGGAGTGTGTGACCAGCATGTAACAAACTTCTAAGCATGTGTTCCTCATTATGATATTCATTCATTGAATCTTATCAGGAAATATAATTGTAGTCAATTATTCATTCACCATTTCCAACAGTGAAACAATGGTCTATTACAGAAACTGTTAATGAGGAACATATGCAGTAATATTATCCTAAATGGGACCTTTGGGAGACATTCCCATAGGGTCGTGCACTAAACTTAACTTACTAATTTCTAAACATCCTCCAAACCAATTTACTTGAAATTGACATACTGTACATGTTCCTGTTGAGAGCATTCGTTATTTTCTAAAATAAATTGGACAGTAAAAATGTATGTGCAAAATACAAGGCAACCAGCATACAGTATGGAGGGTTATTTTACCAAAATTGGTATAATACACATATATGTGTATATATACTGTATACCTTTACCTTTAGATGTAAAACTGAAACTTGCTTTGACACGGATGGTTAGTCAAGCATGGATTTGTTTACTTTACACAAATATACACAATAGAATTTAAACAAAAAACATACATGTTTTCCAATTTTGGGTACAAAATCTGCAGGGAGACTTTCA
The DNA here is from genome assembly GCA_963971285.1 of Astropecten irregularis. Taxonomy (NCBI): domain Eukaryota; kingdom Metazoa; phylum Echinodermata; class Asteroidea; order Paxillosida; family Astropectinidae; genus Astropecten; species Astropecten irregularis. The sequence goes on along the minus strand of OZ020244.1, from coordinate 19,195,710 downwards.
GAAAAATTGCACTCGCTGGACTTCAAGTCAAGTCAAGGAGACTGGTATTGGACAAGGAAAAACAAACAAACAAACTTAACAAAAAATCTTCTAAACTTTTGTTTACCTTGATGTAGTTGGCATTGATATAATCTGACCCTTCTACGTCATCAATCTCAGGAAGAACAATGCGAGTATAGTCAACTGCAATATAAATAAATACATTCATAAATAAATAAAAGCAAATTGTGAATACAATGTTCCTGTCATTGAAAATCAGTTCATGATTAATTTAAGTGCTGAGAGATGTATACTTACGCTTGTTTTCTAAAAGATTAGATTAAGCGCTACATGTACATGTAAATGTTAACATACAATCTACAGTATATACATGTACAAAATGTAGATTATTATTGTTTATTTGGCATACAAATTGTTTAAAAAATACCAAACACACAATTTTCAAACTATTATCAACACAGCCAAGGACAACTTTAAAAGCTGTAAAAATGACTTTACTTCCATCTGGGTTATCAAAAATATATACCCGGTATCAAGAAAAATTGACAATTGGTTTGTGAATCGGTTTGCAGAAACACCATGTAATACTAATAGGCCATACTTGTTTGTACTTTCGCACTTCTATTTTGTTCGCACTTCTCGTAAGGTCTCAACGTTTTGACTAGCCTGCTCTAGTCCTCATCAGGTACTTCATGTGCACGTATTGAGCAGTGCCTTTGCCATAGATCTACTCCTACAAAATGTCAGTCACACTTACATGGTAAGATATCTTTATATCTGTTCTTGCGGATGTTGTTGTCACGTTCTCCTTCTATCGTCGGATATGTCTTCTCCGTCTTATACCGCATTGATTGCTGCTTGAGAGCCTATTCAGTGACATGATCAAGAAAAAACAAACAATTAGTTAACTATGAATAGCGCAACTGGAGCCATTACACATTAAAAGTAACATTTAAATGACTGAATGCCTCACATCTACGTCGAAATTTGCTACAAATTAACCGAATAACCAAAAATAAATAATTCAAAACTGAACCTTCCATACATAATGTATACATGTACGAAAATTTGTTTTGGTTTTTTTTTTGGGGGGGGGAAGGGAAAGGGGTGTTTTTTCATTTCCTTGTAATTGTTTGTGAAGAGCATTATTTACAATTATGCAACATTTCTAAAAGCACAGCCCTTGTTCCAGTGTTTGACAAGTTGTCTTTCTTGACGGAATGTGAGTTATTTTCCAAACTAACCGCAATGACTTCCACTCTGTATTCTTTGCTGCTCTGACCAAAATAGTGTGCGGCACTTCACAAGGAGATGGAAAGTGAAATTCCATTCATACCAACCACAATTTCTACATACCATTTATTCAAATAACCATGAAACTAATATACTTTCATGTATCTGGTTAAAAACTATTCAGCATTGCAAGTCTCTGCACTATGTATGATAATCAGGAACATTTGTAGCTGAACAGTAAGCATCATATACTTAGTCAGAATGCAAGAAACAGGGCTTGTGAACTGAAGTACTGTATCTAAACAAGTTTACAAAACAGAATACTGGTACTCTGCGTGAGGCCAATTGTAAACATAAGAAATAAGAAATGTGTATAACAGGAAATTAAAGTCAGTGCTCAGAACTGCTCACAAACATTTCAGACTTTGCACTAGAACATTAACAATCTTAAATGGGTCATTCCATGTCAAATCAACCAGAGGTCCCCAGGTGACCCTCTCAGATTTACTTGAAACTTTGTCATAATGTTCCACTATGGCCAAAATGGATACAAAGAAAAAATTAACTTCATACTCCTTATCGTTTCCGAGATACAGTCATTTGAAATTTGCTCAAAACCCCCCTTTTTTAGCTCCGCCCACCCGGCCGAGTCGCGAAAACGTGTAATCGTGCTTTTTTTCCAACTTTGAGAGGCCATAACTTGATAACGGAAACAGCTATCGGGCTGGAAATTTGTATTCTTACTAACATTTGGCCCTAGATTCATCATTTGGCCTTATATAGTAGATATTATGTCTGCATTTCAAGTTACTTGCCCCTAAAATACACACTTTATTCTTGCCGGGAGTGATTTGAATGATTTTTGGGGTCACCCTGCGACCTCATCAGGGGTCACATGGATCCCAAATCTCAGATAAATCATCTATAGGTGCATTTCTATCACCAAAATCAAATAGGACCAAAACAATCCATTTCTAAAGGATTGGCAATCATCCAAATTTGGGATCAGGTGGAAAAAAATCATAAAAGACCACAAAAGAGCCTTTCCGTCATGCGAGTGGTTCCCCCTGTGGACAGTTAACAAAATATTTCAAACTTTCAGTATTTAAACATGTACATTATATCTACTTACAAACCAAATTTCAGCTTTGGTACTCAACTCCTTCATGGTTAGGTTGCATTTTGAAAATTACACAGTTTTTCACATTTTCGGAAATATAAAAGTGACTTTAGATCCAGGCATTCAACAAAATTACCATATTCTAGCAACTTGCTTTCAGAATACTGCATAGATGTTGTTAATTGCAGTGGTTTACTTAATAAATGCTGGTAGGTTGGCTTGAATGTCATTGAAGTCTGCTTTAGATAATGTGTACTGGCGGCCCCCTCGTCCCTGCAGTTCTGGAGCACTGATAGTACATATCACATCTTGAAATGGTATCCAACACTCACTGCAGGAGTCGTGTGGCCAGGAGAGTGTATTTGACTTCTTAGCTCTTCTCATGAACTTCACAAAGACATCATTTTGTTCCTCGGATCTCTCAACTATGGTGCCAATGTACCATTCATTGTCATATATGCATGCAATGTATCGACCTGGTTGGTACTCTGTTGCATCAGTATGTTGATGATCTATTTCTGCATCATCTCCAATGGAAACGATACTGTAATCAACGTCATCAGAGAGTCGTCGCATCTTAATTTGCCTCTTCCCATCAGCCACAGGAACAAAACTATGATGTGATCTAGTACCTGATATAGTCTTTGATGAGAGGAATCTATTAGCCAGCTTGTACTTATCTGCATTAGATTTCACATCACCATTGCTAACATAAAAGAACTTGATGCCCTTGATGTTTTTATCAGCCCATGCAAACATCTGCTGTGGGGTCAAAATCTGTTCATCCTTGGTAGCCTGCAGACTGGCTCTTGCTACCAGCCTCTTTGTGGTGCCACCCAACCCATCACATGGACTCTTCCCATGGCTGGTCGCCAAAAAATGCCATTCGGCTGCAAGTCCATGGTCTGATAAGTGGCAGCTAAGGTTTGACAAGTTCTTGTAATTTTTATACTGGCTGGCTGCCCCATCACTGAAGTATATCAACTTGTTTTTCCCAGGAAGCTGCTCCTTAATATTAAAGGAAACAAGCCTGGATATGAAAGCATGGACAGTCGTGGTTTCATGTTTCAGCATCAGGATAATCAAGTCAATACAATATTAACAACTACAAATCACCTTGAATTTGTCCAATAAAGAAGACAAATGTATTAAAATGTTATACATTTATGAATTATGACACTTGTGTGTGTTAATTAGGTCATTTATAGTGCATGCAAGTATGTCAAATCATTGAAAACCATGAAAAACTGTGTAATTTTCAAAATGCAACCTAACCATGAAGGAGTTGAGTACCAAAGCTGAAATTTGGTTTGTAAGTAGATATAATGTACATGTTTAAATACTCAAAGTTTGAAAAATTTTGTTAACTGTCCACAGGGGGAACCACTCGCATGACGGAAAGGCTCTTTTGTGGTCTTTTATGATTTTTTTCCACCTGATCCCAAATTTGGATGATTGCCAATCCTTTAGAAATGGATTGTTTTGGTCCTATTTGATTTTGGTGATAGAAATGCACCTATAGATGATTTATCTGAAATTTGGGATCCATGTGACCCCTGATGAGGTCACAGGGTGACCCCAAAAATTATTCAAATCACTCCCGGCAAGAATAAAGTGTGTATTTTAGGGGCAAGTAACTTGAAATACAGACATAATATCTACTATTTAAGGCCAGATTATGAATCTAGGGCCAAATGTTAGTAAGAATACAAATTTCCAGCTCTGTAGCTGTTACCGTTATCAAGTTATGGGCTCTCAAAGTTGGGAAAAAAGCATGATGACGCGTTTTCGCGACCCGGCCAGGTGGGCGGAGCTAAAAAAGGGGGGTTTTGAGCAAATTTCAAATGTCTGTATCTCGGAAACGATAAGGAGTATGAAGTTAATTTTTTGTTTGTGTTCATTTTGGCCATAGTGGAACATTTTAACAAAGTTTCAAGTAAATCTGAGAGGGTCACCTGGGAACATTTCAGAAATTTGGTTGATTTGACATGGAATGACCCAAATAATGATAAATAAACTGAATGTTTTTAAGTATTTCATTTTATTTCAAATATTGGATGAAACATCATGCATTAAATAACATCAGATTTTGTCAAATTGCAATCTACCTTACAAATGTAAGTTACATGTAAATCAAGGATTAGTCCAATCAATGTTCTAAACATGACAAACACATGTAGAAAAATTACAAATTACAAATCGCATACATGTATAAAACAAAATGTTCAGAATACATTTTAGCCATGCCCATACCAGTTGCTCTATACATCCATGTAGGACATGTAGGAAGCAACACATACAATCCAGTTTCCTCTTCCAAGTTCAGACCATATTTTTGACCTTTTGGTTTTGGCAACCAATCCATGTACTTGCACACGGACATGTATGAGTCAACTGTGTTTATAATGCCAGAGCCAGGATTACTATCTGAAACTTAGTCAGGAATTTAAACACACTCTGCACTAAGTGTAAATGACTGTAAAGGTTCAAACAAATTCAATAAATGTTATTGTACAGGCCAACATTTATTGTGTGGTACAACTGTACAGCAGCCGATTTCACGAAACTTTACGCCATGGCGTAAGTCCAACTTACGCCACAAATGTTGCGTAAGTGGCGCAACTTACGCAACATTTGTGGCGTAAGTGGACTTACTCCATGGCGTAAAGTTTCGTGAAATCGGCTGCAGTACTGTAAATACTAAATGACTGTAAAGGTTCAAACAAATTCAATAAATGTTGTTGTACACACTTTAGGCCAACATTTATTTTGTGGTACACATTGTCACTATCTCCACAAAGCCATCACTCCCATAAACTTATTTCTATTTTTGTTTTGCAAATTTTTACATTTTCTGTTTCTGAAAGGCTTAATTTCCTTTTTACCTTTGACACCATACCACTGAAAAACAACATTAAAATTGACTCTTTTAATACAAATGTGTGAGGAATTAAAAATGAAACTGTAATTGAAACATGTACTGTTTATGATTTAGCAACAAAAAGATGTAAATTTATTCTAGATTTGGTGAATTTTGGTTTTGGTTTTGATTTACCATAGGGCCTATTCAGTGACATTACATGTACAATTGTGGCCCTCATATCACACACTCAAGTACACAAATCTACTCATCCTGACAGTTGACACAATTTGATATTAAATTTTGAACATTCAACTATCATTAGATACAAGATGTAGCAATCATACGGATTGGATTTAACAACAGATACAAATGTAATTTGTACACTTTATAAAGACAGTGAGGAGTCACATACTGGGTTTTAAATTACATTATTAATAAACAGTTTCTTTTTAAAACCTACAGGATTTGGTTGTTTGAGAAATCAAGTTGGAATGCTGAAAGTAGTGTCACAATATATACATTTGTGTATGTACAGTGTACATTATCAGCAAGCACTTATGGTGCTGACAGATCTTCATAAGTAGGGAAAGGGAAGAGGGGGTTTTCCTGAGGTAACACATTGTGCAATGCACAGTGGATTACTGTAACATATGACCTCAGTGAACATTGTACAATTATACATAGGCCTACCGCGGTACTGTATGCTGGTATGGGGTAAAAGTTTTATTTCAAAGTGCTATGATCTTCCTTTTACGTTACAATATTATTAAACTATAATTTTATCAACTTTACACTTTTTTTGTTTACAGACTTTGTTTTTATTGTTGTTATTATCATTATTTTTATCAAAGTTAATTTCATATTTATTTTACAGTGTAGGCTTACATGTACATGTACATGAATCAAAAATGGCTTCCCTTAGTCTTTTTGGAGTTTGTATAATATTGAGGCCTACATGTAGATGTACTTGTAGGGTTTTTAAAAATCTTACTATTTAGGGTGTGAAGGGGTGCAATTCTAAATTAACTGGACTTTTCTGGTCAGTATGACCCCGTTCCCACTAGATCCACCAATTGGGGGATGTGATCCACCTTTTGCCAAATTGCTGGATCAGATCATAGGGCTAACTCGAGTTACGAAGGGTAACCCATTGTAGGGGGCCTATCCTAGTGGGGCTGCAATGCATCGATAAGCCCTAAGATTGATATTGATTAAGGCTCTATGGTGAAAGTACCATAAGTTACAACGAGTTTGGTGAAATTGACCCACGTTAAGACAAATACAGTATGAACACTGCACACATAGGCATGTGGTCAGGGTCTCAATAGTACACACTGCACTCATGTATTGTACTCAACAATGTGTACAACTACAAGGTCATGGAGAGTACCAAGTATACATTAGACTTGTAGAACTATTCATACAATATTGGTACAACAATGCAAGGTAAATGGCCCTGCAAATACAGGTATTGTCTAGTCCATTAGTTGAGGTCAAGCAGGTGTTTGAAAGGAGATATGGCTGAATGGAATCACTAGAAAAAAAGTGACTGAGGTGCATGGCTCCAGGCCTTAAAGCCTTTTCACACTATGAAAAATCCATGGCTTGTAAACTGGTCTGACTGGTCAAAGCATGACCTGTCAAAGTCACAGACATCACACTGTAGGACTTCAAAGCGGACCCATAATTGTATATATGTACAGCACTCAACCCGTGTTGAAACTAAAACCTATACCAGTACTCGAATGATGTGGGTTGAGAGCAGTTGAGATGACCGTGTTTAAAACTTCTAAATTTGTTGTGTTGAGTAGTGTGAATGTGTTGAAACATGGAAGAGTGGTGGGGTGGACTATACATACAGTGTACATGTATAGTGCGAAAAGGCTTCTTAGCCTTCTAACCCCAAAATGACATTTAAAGGTAATATCATACTTTGGTTTTTGTCAAAGAAATACAGATTCATGGGCAAAAATATCAAGGAAGATATAGCAACAGTCATCTGTGAAAATTCCAGTCTCATGCGGTGCTCACTTTTTGAGAAAACAGTGAAAAAAACGGCCACAGTATTTCTCTTTTATTTTTGATCTTTTAAAAGATCAAAAAGATTTTTGGTCATTGCTTAACTCTTTTCTGGATAAATACACCATTTCAGGCGGAGAAATTTTAACAGTATATTTCTACCACCAGCATCTTCATACCTTGTAAGTTATAGGTAAATCTGTGAACACATTTAAACACAACTTAGCACCACTCCAGAACTAGTTTTGAGCATGAACTCAATCAGGACTTGCCTCAAAAATTTGTGGGAATATTCCCAGTTTCTTTTACGATGGGTTCTTTTATGACAGAGCACCATTTACTTTTTATTGTTTGGACGCAACTGACCTAGCCCGGAGGCCAAATTTCAATGAAATTTCCTCCTTGCTAAAAATAGGATCAATTAATGACCAACAATGTCCATGTGTTGTTAATTGCTTACATGTATGACTAGATGTCAGCTCAATGTTTTGTCAGCTTTTTATTTATGGGTGCGGACCAGTAAATAGGCCAAAATTGGTCTGGAACCTCATACATTTTTTTGTATATCTACCCTCAAAATCTTTTAACAAAATGTCTGTTGAGGCCTGCACACCGTCCTTAACCAGGCCCTTGGCACCAAGTGTCTCCAATACCAATGGCTCTCATTCTATTAACAATCCTGGAAATAAACGGAGGCCATGGCCTTCGTTGCCCTGTATTCTGGGCCTTGGTGCCCATTCAAATATCTCCATAGACATTATGATTTTTCAATGGAAGTGCCCCTTGCAACATTTGGAAAATTGGCCTTGTCCTCACCAAACCTTATTTCCAGCCCTGTATTAAATATAAGTAGCCATGGTCAACATTGATCAAAAACTTTCTCCTGATCCAAGTTGACCACGGCAAGAGGAAGCTTATTAGAATAAGGGAAATCCAGAATGTTCCTTACAAGACAATTCAAAGTTATTAGCTACATGTACATACTGAGAAAACGTCTGACAAGAAAAAATGGCAGAGTTTTATGAATGGTCATCTTGCTTATTAGTCACCAAGTAGGCCTACAACTGATGACTAGTACAAGTCTACAAGATATATGTACATGTAGTATGATTGCCTGTGCAGTTTACAGACATCTTGATCAATTTGGCATTGGTGAGTGGACATCCTATACCCTAGGGGAAATTCTCATCATTCACTGCCAGTTAGTGCACTGCGTGACAGTGCACTATTCAAAATTCCACAAACTAGGAAATTTCTCATTCTTGGAGTTAGGAGGCCTGATGTTTCAATCCTAGCAGGATCTTTCTCAAAGGCTAAATGACAAAAGGACAAGAACATGCAAGTGAAGATCCAGTCATCCACAATGGTAAAAAAAATAATAACAACTTTTGTAAACTCACCTAACATGCCCAAATACCTTGGTGGTTGGGTGTGACCTATGGATATTGTTAACTAGCAAGAGCAAGGTTTCAATTTGTGGAAAGAGGGGAAGGCTTTGATTTTTGAGGGAAATTATGGGGTAAGTAAAATAGTCACAAAAATGCTAAATTTCACGGCACAGACGAAACGCTTGAACTCCAAGCTGAATTTAGTCAGGTTTCTGCTCTGATTTTGACAACTGTTGATCTGTGATCAAGTCTGGTAACAGACTACCCAGCATGGCCAGACCAAAAATACACGTGAGGCAAGTGACCCTGACAGACTGTTTGTAATTTTGCAAGAAGCGGAAAAGAAAATTAGTATTTTTACATTGAAATATTGTTGAAATTTCTTCAATCTAGGGTTTTAAAGAATAAGGACTCTGGAACATAAATTTGCTGAATGTCACAAATCTCATTTTGGGACAGTAGAATCTATTATTTAAGAACTTTAATCATTGATACATGTTTTTAAGTGGCATATGCCGAGGTAACGCCATACACTTTTTTGAATATTTTTTCTCATGTTTGTATGAGAAAATTAGAAATATGAAATAGTCAAATACTGGGCCCCAAACTATAACAGAAAGGAAAACAAAGTTCTTTTACCTTCAGTTCTACTGCACTGCTCCAAAATGATATTTTTGACTAACAGCAAATGTTCCAAAGTCCTCAAAACCCAAATTGAAGACTTTTCTGCAATTTTATATCAATGTAATTTCAGTTTCTAACCCACTTGTTGCAAATTCGAACATGAAAGCAGCCTGTCAGTAGCGTGACACCTGGTTAGTCTGGTAATCAGACCCAACAGATCAAGAAGTCTTAAAAATGGGAGCTGAAACCAGACCATTCTCACTCATCTGCAGCAGTCAATGCGGCTGTGAATTAAAGTAGGCGCGTTCACATACTAAAAAAGCATGACGCGTATTTGTGTGGGCCACAAATAATCGCGCTCCAAATCGCACTAGTAGTGAGCGTCTTTTTGCAAATACATGTAGTCACGATTATTTGCTGTGTGAACGGTGCACCAAAAAATACCTGGCCCGCAAGTTACGCACAGGATACATGCCAACTTCACTGCGTACGCGCTGTTTGATAGAAATCGTACCGGTGCGATTTGGGTAGCGCTTTTTTGCCTGTGTGGACACGACAAAAAGCGTGACTATTTGGGTCGCGATTTGGAGTGCGACCCAAATAGTCATGCTTTTTGGTGTGTGAGAACGTGCCTTTGTTTAATACCGTATACCCTGTATGTACTGCATTAAACACGGATAGGAACAGCGCAGCGCTTTTAACACATATAATTTCCTCTAAAAATCAAAGCCCTGCCCTCTTTCCACAAACTTAACCTTGCTACTAATAGTTAACTGAAGAGGACACCATGGACGAGTCTCTTTACCTGTTTGTAAACTGTTTACAAAAAGTTGTTTTCCTTTCCTGATACAAGTTTTTTTTTTAAAGTAACGTTAGGGGGCCTACTGACTCGTTAGGCCTAATTGCAGAATACAGTGAACACCTGGTGAACTGACTTAGTTCAGAACTAGGGGCCTATTCCCGTATTTACTATTTAGACTTGTGATTAGTACAATTACATGCAGGCAAACCACAGTGACACACTGTGGCAGACAATTATATCCATGGAACTTGGAAGTAGGCCGGGTTCATATAATTGTGTGGTTGAAGTTAGACTATAACTTCAACCACACAATAACTTAGAGTGAACTGAGTCCGAGTTGAAGTTGAACAACATGTATGATGTTGAAGTCTACTGACTCACCATAAACTCTTTCATAAATCCATCTTCACCGTTCTTCGCCAACATCCGAAGATGTTCCTCATGCTGTAAAAAGGCCTCAAGGTTTTCTCGCTGTGACATTTTGAACGTTGGGCCTGCTCATGGCATAATTCCTTTTTGAGACCGAGTTTTTTCGCTTCTCACTCCGATACTTGGTCACAGTAAAGTTGTCACTAGCATGCATGCAGCTTAGTATAGTACAGTATGAGCAACGTACATGCACAAACCAACCAGGAAATGGTTGACGATGTGAAGTACAGTTCCAACCTTCAACCTTGTTCTCACGTAACGCGTAGTTCCTGCTATGGCAATCAGAGGCTACGACTCGAGTTTACGGACGAGGCTAACTCATAGACTTGTGTGTGATTTTGAGCCATAGCCAGTGAAAATTCGGACACGGCCTAACTTTCGCTTGGGAATGAGGTCAATGAACGATTTCTTGACACGAGAGGGCAGTATATTAGAAAAAAACTTGTCGACTGTAATCATCCCAGTTTCCCACATGTCCCAGTTTATTTAGGTAAAGAACCCCCCAAAAGTGTGAATCCCCGAGCTGTACTAGCATATTCAGTATAATGCCTGCTAAACCACTGCCACCCAGAGATTCTGGAAAACTCATCGCCTCCAATAGCAAAGATGTGACGATTATGGAAGATGGGGTCCACAGATTGGCCAGTATGGTAATTATAATATCATATGCAGAGTTGGTGACTTGGTCTGTCTGTCAAAGTGTCATGCTAAATCATGATCAGTCACCATATGATGATGAACCAAGCAATGGTTCAATCATTGCAACTACAATTTTACATGTTTGAAGGAACTTGGAAGGCATAAATTCGGTTACCAATTAAACTCCTCTATTAATATATCAGATGCCTGTTGCTTGAATGTTTAAATCAAGGGAGGGAAACTGGTTGGGCCCTCCCCCGGTAATCCTAGTCACTTGACTGAAAAGCCGAACCGGGCTGGCCACTAACGTTAGGCCTTCACTCTGGCTTCTGAAATCCTCCTTTCATCAGCTATCAGCTAAGTCTGGTCAGGCTGGCCTAGCCAGACTTGGGTTCCGCCAACCGTCATCAAGTCTGAGATGTAGCTGAGATGACAAAGTAGGGGCTTAAATTGGATAGTCCATCATTCAAGTCTAGGGATTATAGAAGTCTGAGAGCCTAGGCAATGCCCAGGCCTAGCCTGGCCTGGCTTGTCAGTGGCCGGGGCATGACCAGCCTCACAGTTTCACTTTCTAAAATTGTTCCAGCCTATGCAGCATATTGTATGATTGAACATAGGGCTGTATAGCTCATAGCACTAGTACTCAGATACGAATCCGGCCCGCTTTAATCAATATGTACTTTGTTCACCTTTCAATGTAATTACATTTCTCCCCATTAATTTGCCACAGATTTTCAAAAGTTTGAAGAAGAATGAATACAGCATTCAAGCGTGGAAACAGCACGAACTCCACCCCAAAGTCATGACAAAGGAGACCATTGATTGGTCAGTATTGTTTACTGGAAATATTTCTGTTGCCATGGAAAATGCTAAAGATTTTTCTCACGACCTAACCTTGGAAAATTTCTTCAAGAATAGTCTCCAGTCTCCACATTTTCAAGAAAGCAACTTGTTTGTCAGTGTGTGTGTGTGTTAGTGATTTTGTGTCTGTTGACTGATGAAGGCTAACAGTCCTTGCAACTGAAACGTCGCTACCAGCAACACGACATCGCATGACTTTGATCAACTTTACCCCTGTCTAAACAACCACAATGAACAACTCTTTCCTTATTTTTGGCCACCAGCAAAGACTGTTGACTGTTCAGGTTTTAAATGTATTATTTTTTTTTTTTCAATATGACTGCATTTGAGTGGGAAATATCTTACAAAAATACTTATTGGTTTCAGTGAAATTTACTTGTATTTTCTTAGTTACAGCTTTTAGGTTTTGTTTAATAAACAAAACACTGATGTTTTTATCCTTACCAATCCTGGACTCTACCGCCAATTAGAAGTCCCATCATTCAGACAGTACATCTTCACCTGGTCTACAAGTGGACAATAAAGTACAAATCTTGTTTGAATATGTGATGGAATGGCTAAGAACTTATTCACTTCAGAAAAGAGAGTTTTTGCATACAGACCTAATGCAAATCCCTTAGCATACAATAACTATGTCACTTTTTAAACATTTAGTAATTAAATGTACCATGTTTAACCTATCATTTGCTGCAGGATCTTTGTGGTAGACACACTGAATTTCTCATTCTGGTGTGAGACGAATGACAAGCGATATCTGGTTGACTACAAGGGCAGTATGCACAGTGGCTATTGGGCCTTATGTGCTGCTATTAACAGGGCATTGGATGTAAGTATTACACTAAAATTTGCAAAATTAATGATGGAAATCAACGAATGTTGCTGAATTAAAGGTAATATCATACTTTGGTTGTTATCAAAGAAATACAGATTCATGGGCAACAATATCAAGGCAGATACAGTAACAGTCATCTGTGAAAATTTCAGTCCCATACGGTGCCCACTTTTTAAGAAAACAGTGAAAAACAGCCACAGTATTTCTTAAGTCTTTTCTCTTTTATTTTTGATCTTTTAAAAGATTTCTGGTCGTTGTTTGACTAATTTCTGGATAAATACACCATTAGACGGAAACATTTTAATGGTATGTTTCTACCACCACCATCTTCATCCCCTGTTACCGGTATATGTAAATCTGTGAGTATTTCTGTTTTGGTTTCTTACCAAAGTATAATACTACCTTTAAGGATATCAAGGGTCAGTCATGCTCTGCTTTCACACCATTGAACTAAAAATTCGAAAAAATTTGTTTTGAGATGTGCAAACCTCCACTCTCACTCAATACACACATCAACCGTTCTGAGTTCTCAACCCATCTCATGAGTAGGGTTAGTTTCGACACAGGTTGAGTACGTGTATTCCACGCCATGTCAAAATTTCACAGTGTGAACAGGGTCAGTCACTTTTGCACGAGTATAACCTGGAGAATTTTTTGTAGTGTGAAAGCGCTTTTTCAAGGGAATCCTCAAAGGATAAGGAAGAGGGGAAGGCCTCGAAACTCATGGTGCAGAGACATGGAGGAAGGTGCTAAAAGGATGGGTCGCACATGGAAAGATCTGGAGACACTGGCTAAGGACTGATCTGCCTGGAGGGACTTTGTTGACGGCCTATGTCCCAGGAGGGGCGATAGGCGTAAAAGGGCTTTAACCAGCATGATGTATAGGATGTCATCAGTAATCTCAGTTGTTATCTTTGGTGCTTTATAATTCACCACAGGAAAACATTCCAATCACGTCACCATCTTACTATGCCAGCATCTCCATGGACCAGCTCCGATACGTATTCAGATCGGCCACAAACACCGACATATCTCTGCTGGATAAGAGGTTAGAACATCTACATGAAGCTGGGGCTGTTCTCTTAGAGGTACGTAAAATCCAAAATGACAGGCCCTGTTTTCGAAACGGAGGTTCAGGCTCCGTTTCAGGCTCCTTTTGTTAATCCATTCTGAAATAACGGGTATCAAAATAAAGGAAATTTTGGCTGCAGTTCTGAAGTAGATTCTCTGGTTTGAAAAGGAAAACAGAGCTTCAGCTTCAATGTAATACCACAACCTATCTTTTCAGCATATGACAGAGCTGGAGCCTGAGCCTGAGTCAGAGCCTCTGTTTCGTAAACGCCCACAGTCAGTCAAGGAATGCGTTCCAGTTTGTTGGTTGAGTGTTCTTTATTGATTTGACATTTACTTGTAGAATGGAAGGAGTAAGACTTTCATTCTAGTTTCTGAAGAGTCATTAAGTTTAAAAAAATTAAATATGCTGTGATATTCCAATTGCCAGTGCAAGGCTCAAAATAGTTCTAGTTTGGCTTACAAAGTCGAGAAAACAAAATGCTCTGGGCTTGATAAAGTAGCTACAGTCTGCTACACTATAGCTTCCTTGGTTGTCCTGACATGTGGACTAGTAAAAGAAATTGTAACCTACCTGCTATTTGATCAAAAAAACTCAGAAAACAAATAGAAGTTGTTGGGGTACAATGAAAAGAAAAACCTGATATTTTGCATTGATTCAAACGACTTTTAGGCAGTATAGCAGTTTCGAAGTCAAGATACCACCAGCTTTTTGTTTTTTGTCAAATTACATTACATTTTATAGTCTTATTTAGAATAAATAACTGTTTTCTGTTGCAGAAATTTGATGGTTCTTTTGCCAACTGCATCGCACAGTGCCAGCACAAAGCATCGGACTTGCTGCAGCTTGTAGTCCAGAACTTTCCATGTTATAGAGACGAGGCTATCTATCAAGGAACCCCTGGTATATGGTGGTCTTTAGTTCTCTTCAAATTTACTCTCTCTAATCAGAGGTGACTTGGTGGAGTGCTGTGGCCTAGTGGTCTGGCGTGTCGTACTCAAGATCTTGTGGTCAATCTACAGATTGTGGGTTCGAATCCAGCCATGGGCTAATGGTGCTTGCATCCAGGGTTCTAGCCAGACCAATTTTAGTGGTGGGCATAACGGTAGGTTGACAAAACGGTAGGCTTACACTAAAAATTGGAAATTATATCGTACATGTAGTTGTATTTGAGAACATTGAGAATCAGTTCTTCACATTTCAAAACACAGAAAAGAGTGAACTGTTATTCAGGAATGTGATCAAAATTCACGATATTGGCAATACTTTTATTCACTCTGCGGAAATTAGTGCTGGGCGGCAGAGTTTATTTCAGACCTATGTCCCGGGCGCAAATTTCCAGTGCCGGGCTGGCCCGCCTAGCGCCGCCCACCGTGGCTAGAACCCTGCTTGCATCCTTAGGCAAGATGCTTTGTCACATATTACTCCTCTTCACCTAGGTGTAAATGGGTACCTGTGAGGTTAGAGATGACTTTTTGTGTTTGATTAGCCCTGCACACTTTGCAGGCAGCTGAGGGCTGTATATATACTCCCCAGGGATCTGAGATTAATTCAGGAATGTAAATGGGCACGATGACCAGGGATAATAATAATGTAAAGCGTTGTGATACCCTTCTTGTGTGTAAGAACGATATATATAAATGCCTTAATTATTATTATTAGTATTGGTGATAAATGATGGATGAATTTATGATAACCACTTGTAGGGCTGCTAATTTTCCATGTTTATTTGAAAAAAATTGTTATATATATATATAATGAAAACTTTATATTTTGCATTTTTCATTTTTGCACCAATAACTGTATAAAGTAAACTACGTCTTTGTGTTTACTTCCTGTGGTAGTATCATTGTACAAGAGAGCACAAATCCTCATTGCTGATATATGGGCTTGCTTTGAAGGCCAAAATGCTGGCAACTTCACGGATATCGACAGTTTAACCATGTTTGCAGATTATAGGTAAGACTGCAGTGGTATTGTTTTATTTTCATAGAAATTATAGAGATTCAGATTCATGAGAATAACAATTTAATTATTCATGAGGGGCAATGAAGCTCTAGTCATCAGACTTGAAACCAGACTGTTTTTGTTCTTTTTTTTCTTTTTTTCATGCAACCGAACAAAATACTGTGAACAAATGGTCAGACTTGAAACCAGTCTGGGTTTGTTTGCTTTGTTTTGTTCATGTAACCAAACATAAGTGAACAAATGGTCAGGGGCCAATTTCATAGAGCTGCTTACAGTAGCACAAAAAATTGCTTAGCACAAAAATGACTTGTCCAATAAAACAAACCACCATTTTGAGAATTCATTTTGATATTCGTGGTCGGCGAACAACAGCCAAAGAACAATTGCAAGTGATACACAACACATGGACATTTGGTTGTTAATTCTGGGGTTTTTTTAAGACAGAAATGTCATGCTTACCAAATTTTTGTGCTAAGCAGCTCTTTGAAATTGGCTCCATGCAGGCTTGAAACAGGTTTTTTTTTACAACATCATTTGGTATGTTTTGCATACAAAACCTGGGACCTAAAATTATCGGAATGTTTGTTTTAAGTGATAAGTGTTCCTTATAGATAATATCTGCCGTGAAGTGATTGAAAAATGAAATCCATCATTTGTTCAGCAGTATGTTTTACTCTCATAATCAACAGTTTTCTTTACATGATCTCGTACTAATCAATGCATGATAAATAATCCTTCAAATTGCTTGATTTTTGTACAGAGTTCCTCAGGTATTAAACTACTTCGGAGCTCTCAAGTATTCCAGCCAGCTTCACGACATGCTTCAGTCGGGGAAACTTCTGACACCGGGTGAAAGAATAGAAGTGGAAATCCGAGGTTGTTCCATTTGGGCCATAGAGGTAAGTTCTTTCTTGTAAATAGTCAAGACATTAATCATGTTAATACTTGTCCACTCTGTGATGGGTGTTTTGTAGCTTTTTCATTTTCTCATTGCGGTATTATTTCCCCCATTGGAAATCTCAATTATTTGATTAAGGATTGCCTATGAGAGAGAGAAACTTTAATACTGGTTCAGGCCCTGCTACTGAAAAGCCAGGCCAGGCCCTGGGCTTAAACTGGGGTCTTGGGCTTCTAGAATCACCAGCCTTGATCTATCAACTTCAAGCTCCTGTTGTGTCCTGGATTATAGTTGGCATGAATCTGATTGACAGATTGAGTTCACATTGATCATGGAGATGTCAGTATCCAGAATCCTGGCTTGATTGATTTGAAGCAGCTCTACTTGACATGAAGAAGGTTTCAGGCATGAAGGCCCAGGCCTGACCAGGCTTTTTAGCAGCTGGACCAGCATTAAAATTTCTCTCACTAACTGATATTCAATTCATTGTCTGCAGTGCTTTCATTGAAAAAAAAATGGTGCACCCCATATATGCCCCCTCAGCGAAATATGACCCTAGTTACAACAATACACCACTGCAAGTCTCTAATTTATGTCCAGCACAACTAAAAATGTAATCACTCATGTCAGAGTTTTTTCATTTTTCTTGTGATGCAGTTGATCCACCAAAAACTGAAGGAGTTAATAGCAGCCGATTCTTCTACATCTGATGAACTGACGCTAAATAGCATCATTATTGACTTCTACTTGTGGGATTACTCTAAGGACCATTGGCAAGACATGAAACACATTCCCATCCACAAGATACGTAGTACGTTTTATTAGAAGCAGATTTCATCAGATTATTTCAATGCTGTGGTGAATTTAAAACAGGGCCCCAATGTCATGTCTCTGCTTTACGCAGGATTTTGTGCTAACGATCCTCATTCTTTGCTTACAGAGCTAGTGCTGAATTTCTACACTAGTCAAGTGTAATAAAGCGAGAATTTCTTATTTACGTGAGCTCCGTACGTGCACAACTTAATATTCCTTACTTATCCATGAAATAGGATCTCGTAAGCCCATAATTTTCTGCTATCATAAACGCAAATTCTATGCTTGCACAGTATTAAGTAGAGCCATGAAACTGGGCCCTGACCGATCTACTCATTAAAACCATCTAAAGGAAAAAATCACGTGCTGGCTCAGGTGGGATTCGAACCCATGACCTCCTGCCTACTAGTGCAGATGCCATACCATAAGACCACCAAGCTAGCAGGGATCAGCAGGTTAATTTGAATAGCATAGTTCAAATCCCACCTCAGGCACCACATGATTTTTTTGACTGACCATCATGTAGTACTGACATACATCAGTAATGGGTTAGTGTAATTTAAATAATTCTCCAAACAAATCTTAACAGCAATGATTAGCCCTAGTAGGCCTATTCTCATTCAAACTACTTATTAAAACAAACAATTATAAAATCTGTTTCAATAGGGCTCCGCGCTCGAGCTATTTATAGAATACACCCTTTTTATCGACAGCTTTAGTTACCCGGATGTTCGGACGGCAAATTATGTGTATTAAGGTAATGGGGCCATGTGCGACTTGTTTTTCCGAACTTCTGAATGTGATGTCACGAGCGCGGAGCCCTATTACAGCCTATTCTGGAAATTTTGTTGATGAAACTGAAACAATACTGGTCTAGTGTATTTAACATTTTAGTTGCAAATGAAATTTGTTTCAGTATTCCGTGCAATTCATTCTTCTGCCTTGTACGAGTGTAATTGTTTAAAATTTATAATTCCGATTTATAGAGATTTGTAATAATTATATTACTGCCTCAAATTTTTGCCTTAATATATTTATGAAGTCTGTCAATTCAACTAATGTTTGAATGCTAATAAAGTATACCAATAATAATAATACCTTAGATGTCTTTCATGAATGTTATATGCGTGTGTACAGGTAGGGCCCAGCCATTAAGAAGCCTGGCCTGGACCTTTGGGTTTGAAATCCTCCTCTAGTCAACTATGAAATTAAAACCAATAGAGCTTCTTAAAATCAATAAAGCCTGGCGAGCTGAATACTGACCATGCTCATCGTGGACTCAATCTGACAATCAAGTTAATGCCACCAATGATCCAGGACACAGCAGGGGATTGAAGTTGATATTTCAAGCCTAGGGATTATAGAAGCCCAAGACCCCAGGTAAAACCCTGGACTGGCTTTTCAGTGGCTGGGCCTCCAACCAGGAACACGGTTTTCCTCATTTACATGTATGTTTATGTGCGTGACTTGAAAGTTCGTTTAGACAAAATCATTCCACAATGCAGTCCTTTTATCTGCTTACCTGAGGTTGATCCCTGAACGTAGTGACATCTGAATCTTTCAACAATCTTGAACTTTTCTCGGACAACAATTTTTTTCAGTGTGCACAAAGCATCAATCGCAAAAACATTAAATATAATGGTGGGTAGCCGTGTCAGTCAGATCACATATAAAATACAAAAATACAAGTAGCACTATATTGACTATTAAACTAGAGTTTAAAAAGAGCATGAGCTTTCGTAGCAACAACTACTTCATCACTTAAACTCTAGTTAGTCAATATAGTGCTACTTGTATTTTTGTATTTTAAAAACATTAAAGGAATATAAGCAACCCAGTTTCAACCACGCCAACTTAGGGCCTGTTTGTTTATGACGAATCCTGCGGATCCGGATCCCATTTTAGCGTACCCTGCATAGGAGATGGATCCCAAAATATCGGATCCTTTGCGTGAAACAAACAGGCCCATAGTGCTTGATAGTTCAGTTGGTAGAGCACTGGTATGGTATTCCAGTGGTCGCAGGTTCGAATCCCGCTCCAGTCAATTTTCTTTGTTCACCTTTTAATGATTCTTTATTTTAAGTTCAAGACTTTGCTTGTTAATTAAAATAAACCTTGTTTATGAAACTTCATGACAAATATTGAATACATAAGTGGAGACTTGGTTTGCCAGCAGATATCAGATATTTATTACATGGCTAGAGTGTAAAGCAATGAAACAGGTTCAACAACCTTCTGCCATTGAAAAGCCTAATCAGGCCCAATTCTTTGGGCCTGAAATCCTCCTTTTGTCTGCCCTGAACTTCAATACAGTAGAACTGCCTTCAAATCAACAGACATGATAAAGCTTGGCTTCTGGATACGGTCCATGATCAGTGTAGGCTCAATCTTTGCGTTCCAGACTGAAGTCTTGCCCACCTGTAGTCTAAAATGTGTTTATTATTCAGCTTCAAACGTAGTGTCGGCCCTACTTGCCCATGATCAAAGTTGGATTACAGTCTGCAGAGCCTGAGCAAAGCCCAGACCTGGCTAGACCCAACCAGTATTTAAGTTTCCATTCCTAAGTATCTAATTGTTTCAGAATGAAGAACATGAAGTAACGCACAACCCAACACTGTCTATGCTTGATCACATCGGTTTTTTTAATACACAGTTTTAGGATTCGTTTAATCACGTTACATGTTTATAGATTTGTTCCATATTAAAACAAAAGGACCCAATGAATTATAAATGAAGCTTTCAAGTCAGAATGAATTCACCAGTAGGCGGACATTTGCAATCACTGTTAATATCACTGGACGACATTACACAAACTGCTGGATACGTACATTATACAATTTTTTAAGTATTAAGCAGTAACTTGTAAAGCATTGAGACCACCGTCTTATTGCCAAATTTAAAATGACATGACGTCAAATTAAATTAGCCTGGCTCATTAATATTCACACACTTGTCAATGTAGTTGTTGGTTGTTGAAGTAAGGCCATCACTTTGAGCGAGGACAAGAACTGCTTTAAGCGAACTTATCTTCTACAAGAAATGTATCGTACAAAAATGTCTACTTGATGTTTCAATTGTGGAAGGCCTACAAGCGTAGACATTCTCTGTGGGCAAACATTTAGAAACAGGTACCAGTACAATTACTGCAGCAATAAGATATGCATCGTTCATCTTTCTTTCATAGCAACCTATGGGTTTGTGTACAAATGTTCAATGCTAACTATCCCACAATGCATTTCTTATATACCCTCACTGTACACTTCCTGTCTATCAGTGAAAGGGTCCATATAGATCAGCGCAAAGTGACGTCATTCCAACTCGCCGACCTTGGAGTGATAAAAATAGAGCAGCAAGTTGTATGGTTTTTAAGACAAAAAGCTGCCAGAATTGTTTAATCTTAGTATACGGTACTTCAAAGAAGGATTCTTGTCCGAGGACAAACTATATGACTCCACAATGAAAGTCGTACAGAACACGATTTCTGCTTCTTGACAAAAATATTCGGAAAACAATTCTGAATCGCGAATCGACTACGGACGGCTTGCGTGATTTGTCCGTAGCTTGCGCCATCTACTTGTTGGTTTTCATCAGTTGTCAAGTTCATGGGAATGAAAGTAACAGGATGTCCGTGCTGATCTATTGGTATATGTCAATGATATCATTTTGTTATCAACCGACAGGACTGCTGCTGGCTGCAAATGTGACTAGGAAGAAGTTATACTTCATAAATGGTTTAAAAGTATTTTTCTTTTTCTTGCTACCATATAAAGAAAGCTCC
This sequence comes from Astropecten irregularis, assembly GCA_963971285.1. Lineage (NCBI taxonomy): Eukaryota > Metazoa > Echinodermata > Asteroidea > Paxillosida > Astropectinidae > Astropecten > Astropecten irregularis. The sequence continues at coordinate 19,174,371 of OZ020244.1, read as the reverse complement.
AAATGTACGCATTTATTAACGTCTTAGCACTTTAAATAGGGTAACTTTTACAAAGGTTCACTATGATCAAAACTTTACAGCACGTTTATCTTTTTAAGATAGATCCTGAAAGTCGATGTATATCACTTTTATACCAGCTGTCCTTTTACTATTACGGTATTAGATATAGGGCAATGAGTTACTAACAAAAATAATTTGTACACGTTGATGTCTATCAAATATCATTTTAATTTTTTTTTGTCTGAGATAAGCCTCATGTGGACCCAAGTTCAAAATGAATGTTGAAATGTATGGGTGTTTTTTTTTGCTAAGGGATATGCAAGTGTTTTACAATTAGACAGTAAACAACATTTCAAGCTTCATTTTAAATCGTTTTGAAGAGAATGCACAATATGAGTTTCTTTAACATTTGGGTCAATAACAGTACATACTGTACTTATGCATACCAACAATTGCTTTGCAGGGATGAATTTTTTTCATGGCTCTGCTTGCTGCATAACTCTTCATTTCTGATCCTCAATCTTCACCAAGTTTCAACGCTTATCCGAGCAAGCAAATATTTTTTGTTTTGTGAAATTCCTCCCCAATGCATGAAATGGATGTCGTCAGCATAAACTTTTCTGCTTCAGTAAGCGCGCTTACTCCACACTAAGCAGAGACATAAACTTGGGCACAGTGCTAGCATATTCAACATTTGTCACAAATTATCTTCAATACAAATTACCGACATTCCAATGTTGATTGATATAATCTTATGCTTTTAACTTATTAACTCCAGTTTTTAAAGATCATCTATCAGAGGCACCGATGTATTATAAACTAAAGGACAGAAACTTGAATACTGGTTGGGCCTGGGAGTTTGAGTCTGAAATCCTCTTTTAGTTATAAACTCTGAACTTGAAACCAATCGAGCTGCTTAAAATCAGTAAAGCCTGGCGAGCTGGATACTGACCATGATCATCGTGGACTCAATCTAACAATCAAGTTAGTGTCACCAATGATCCAGGACACAGCAGGGGATTGAAGTTGATATTTCAAATGCCTAGGGATTATAGAAGCCTTAGGCCCTAGGTAAGGGCCAGGCCTGGCCTGGGCCTTTCATTGGCTGGGCCCAAACCAGTGTTAAAGTTTCTCTCACTTAAATATTATGTGTATCTACCTTACAGGTATACCAAGAATATCTCTCGTTCAAACACAAAACAAACAATGATGGTTTTTAACTTTAAAAGTAGCTCTAAACTGTTCTGCAAAAAATGTCAAAAAAAAGTTGAAATGGGAAACCTACCTCATGCACCAATCAAGTGCAAACTTCTTTTGAAAATAATTATAAATAATTAAAAAAAAAACAGAAAAAAAATAGTGATCCACAGAGAAACCAGAATGGTGTGGATTGGCCGGTCCATTAAGCCCCGCCCCCTTCAGTTTCTGACCAATCACAGCCGTGGTTTAAGTCTGATATGCATTCACTACTAAAAGTCTGAAGATTTGATCGTGCAGTATGGCAATAAACGCGTGTTCAAAGCCAACGCATACAGTGGGAGGGGCTGACTGGATCAGTCTACTCTTATCAAACCTCTGCTTCTCTATAGTATCATATCTCCTGTTACCGTACAGTTTGTGGAATCTATAAAAGATGGCTGAATATTTTTATAATGAATGATTTTGCAGACTTTTTAGCGGAAAGTGTAACGTACATAGGGCACCTCTACGTCCTCCCCTTCGGCATCGTTGCAGCAGACCTCAAGCACCAAGTGTCTGACGTGCTTGGGGATCTTCTTCTTCGACACTTTGGAGACGACCTCTGACATTCTGGAAAGCAGAGAGAGAGAGAGAGAGATAACGGTGAGGAAACTGGGAACTAGAATTGCGCCTCTGCCTGTCAAAAAGATACCAGCTCATCTAACTTCTGAAATTTACCACGAAAATCTAGAAAGGAAAAAGGTAGTGATGAGTGCACTGCATGCGAGTGGTTTCGTCTGACAGGCAATGGGAGACTTTTGGAGAGTCGGTCTTGAGTCAACAGCGAACGCGCACGCACGTGCACGCGCAATACAACGCGCGCATGCTCACAATTGCGCAAGCGTGGTTTGCGCGTGCGCTGTTGACTCAAGATCTACTCTCCAAAAGTCTCCCATTGACGAAAGACAACTGACAACATGGGTCTGGTGGAGCATGGGTACAGGTTTGAATCCTGTTTTCTCTGTCCAACTTTAAAATAACTCAGTGGTATCACTTAAAGACTTTAACTCTAACGTCTATTGAACAGTTTAAGGCCCTCCTCATCTATTCTTAAATTGAAATGTTGGTTTAGTTTGGTATTTTGACAGTGTTTATGTGAATCCTTCTATGTCCATGTTTATTTCTTTTTCTCTTCTTCTTTCTTACAAGCGCTTAGAGACATCTTTGATTGTGATTTGCGCTATATAAAGGTGGTTTATTATTACAAAAAAAAAATGCTCAGGCTTTCGTAACAATGGACTACTTCGTCAGATGTGATTAAGGGAACAAGATATAAAGTACATATGCCATGTCCAATACTTAAATTCTTTGAATGTGGGTCATTCCATTAAGATGGGGCAGGATTTGTGACAGTGTGCCTGTTACACCAGTGAACTTGCACCATTCATTATCCCTTTACCTAATGGTGCACATTCACTGTTCTTCAAATCAGAATGAAGTCAATCTGCTCCTTGAACAGGGAGATACACTTAAATGCTAATTTAGAAGTCAAGGTAAAGGATAATAGATGGTTGGAGTTAACTGATGTAACATGGACACTGCCAAAAATCCTGCCCCAACTTGATATTAAAGTAATACATTGCACAATACAATAATACAGCTCTTAGTAATTCTACAAATGCGACGATTCAATGATTGGAAACCTACTTTAATGCTTTGCGTTCCTTGGTTTTGGCGGGTGGCATGAAGAACGAGTACAGCATGCAGACACCCTGCGACATCATTGTGATCTCCAGCTTGAGTTCTTTCTCAAAATATTTTAACACGTCGTCTAAGGTCATCTCGGTGCCATCTTGGCGAAGGCCCTGGATCTCGATACGGTCCCATAGAGAAAACTCTGTATCATAATACTGCAGGTGAAAACATGTACAGAACAAAAAAAATGGTTACAAAGTAACCATATACTAAACAATGGCATGGCTCAAAATACAGTGGAACGCCACTATAACGAGTATGTCAGGATGCACAGATATTGTCCGCTATAGAGGTCGTTTGTTTTAGTGATTTAAAGAACCATTATTGGTTATGCATTATACACAAACATAGGGAGCCAAGGGTGATGTGCAGTATAGCCATAGCCAAATGTTTGTTATAGCGGTGTTCATTATTATGGCATTCCACTGTAGTACTAGTCCGGCGTACAAAGTCTAGCAAAAAACACTTCGCAAAATTAACCCTAGAGACCAATTTTTTCAAATCTCTAATATTATTCTGGACTTTGAATTGTCAATATTACTTTCATAGTGATTTGCATTGGGAAATTAAACTTTGCTTAGCAATTAAGATTAATCCACATTTAGGATTAATCTTAGTGCTTTGTGAACTTAACCCCTGGCATGCCTGGTCATATACTGTTATGCATGAGACAGTGTACTACCAGTACAAAACGGGATGTACCCTAAAGACATCTACCGATGTATCCCTCTGCAAATACACATCGTTCCTAGGTAATGGTTGTATAAGCATTGTAAGGATTGGGAGCTAGTCTATTGTTCATTGGTACTCGGTATGCATGCACAGCAGTATGCGGGGAACAGTGGGGACCAATATCAACCTGAATACAAAATCAAAATTGCATCTTACCTTCTGTGTGGGTGCACTGATGGGTTCGGAGAAGCCAAAGAATGGCAGAGCGAGATTGATGAAGCCGTTCTTGTAGGATTCCAACTTCTTGTTGCCATTGGCCATTTTATAAAGCTCCAAGCAAACCAGGCCAGCAACGACGGACGTAGTGGTGGCAATAGCTGGAATGATCTTGCCTGCGATCAACTTGGTCTGTGGGGAAAAAAAACAATATGGTACAGATGATCAATTACAGAAAAAGAAACAGCTGGAACAAATTAATTTAAACCACGGAATAAACTACAAGGGAAACTGACTAGATTATCACTATCAGTTGAAAGGTTAACTTAAGTCATTTAAGAGTGAACAAAATAACAAATAAAACTGACTCGAGCAGGATTTGAACCCAAGACCTCCGGAATACCGTACTGGCTCAGTTGGTAGTACACTGGTACAGAATTCCAAAGGTTGCAGGTTCGAATCCCACGTCAGCCCTCCTAACTCTAAACATTTAAGATTTAAGGTCATTATTTTACTTGTTGAGCAGTTTATTACCTGCACCTTATATGAGCAAAAATCTATATTTTATATCTATTATCTATATTGTAATAAAAACTATGTTAATTCAACATGCACTCCGTTCGAGAGTTAAAGATTTTTAAAGCGGAGGAACGTTGATTGTGTGAGCATTCTAAACTAAAACTGACCATCTACCATTGATGGAGAATTGGAGTTTGTATTTTGACCGAGGACGAGGCATACCTTGTGTTTGTCTGCTGGTGCAATGTCGTAATTCTCAGCTCGGAAGTTAGAAGCAGCAACGATGAAATCCATATGTAGATTAGTATCATCATCCTAATGGATATAACAAACATCAACCATTTAATTAATCATTGGTTATATCATTTATTGCACAACACTGGAAATGAACTAGCTTCGTTGTCTTGGTACTAGCTTGGATTTGATCAGAACAATTCACATGGTCATTGCACCTGGGTACAATTTCATGGAATCCGTTACCGTAAACAAAAATTCTTCGCTTACGATAACAGACTTTTTTTGCTTACGGTTAGTGTATTTCACGGGAGAGTGTTCTTTTTGGTAAACGGTAAGCAAGGACTTTCTGCAGAATGCATATGACAGTGCGTTAGCAGAAAATAATCAAGGTTACCCTAGAAATTCTTCGCTAACTGAAAGTCTTGCTTACGGATTCCATGAAATAGATTTCACAATTAGCAGTGCCAGTAAGCACAAAAATAGGCTGTAACGGATTCCATGGAATTGGGCCCAGTATGGGGTAAGGTTTGTAACCAGTGTCCCCCCTGTTATGTAACTCATAGTATGACGTGGTTATATGTAGGACACTACTGCGTACCTTCTCAAATTCTATGGGCGTCATCTTCAATTCTTTGAGTGATTCGGTTGTTGGCAGGGAATTGACGAGCGTCTGAAGTTGAGCATCATCCGCTGATGCTTGACTCGAAGCTTGGGCTTCAGAATCCGTCACGTCAATCTTCACACCTAGCGACAAGATTTCAAATTCACAACACATTTTAAAAACAAAACAATCAATTCAACATTAGCTCCACCTAACATTACTGCCAAAATAAAATATTCAGTGGTCGATTTCACAAAGATTTGCGATTCATCTTTTAGATGAGTTGTTCATGTTTCCATAGTAACTAGTATTGTGACATCACACTTTGCTTAGCAATTCATTCATTCATTCATTCATTCATTCAAAGAACATTTATTTCCACCAATAACAAAAGATCAATGCAATTAATAAGAAAGCATTATATTGGAGGAGGCAAATCCAAAAAAGCAAAAAAAACAATGCTTGTTGACAGAAATGCCATCGGACATGAACAAAACAAACAATCATACAAACAATCAATTAAACGAATAAAGAAGCAAACAAAACAAACGTAGATGTAACTAAACAATTTCGATACAAATCATCAGATTATATCATATACAGGAAAAATAAGCATGAATAACACGGTTTGGAAGTATTTAATTGTTGATACAAAATTAAGGCTATACAGTGTGGTTGTTGAGCAGGTGAGCTTTTAGTTTATGTTTATAAATAGGTAACGTAGGGGCAGTTTTTATACTATTAGGCAGTTTATTCCAATTTAAGGGTCCAGAGAAACAAATATTATGATGGAAGGCTGTCGTTCTGTGTTTGGGAAGATGAAAATTAGAAGAGGACCTGGTGTTATGGCCATGAATATTACGATTTAGTTCAAAGTACTTATTGAATGAGAGAGGAAGTAGTCCTTTCATATGTTTATACATGAAGATACACTGTTGGTATTTGTTGATACATTTTAAGTTGAGTAATTTAAGTTTACAAAACAAAGGACTTGTATGGGCCCTAAATGGAGAATGTGAAATAATACGGACAATTTTCTTTTGGAGAATACTCAGCTTATTCAGATTGGCGCTGAATGTGTTTCCCCAAACGACATTACAATATTGGAGATATGGTAGTATAAGAGTGCAATAAAGTGTACGCAAAACATTATTAGGAAGGAGAAATTTCAATCGACTGATGACACCAATACTTTTTGCTATCTTGTTTTCTATTTCACTTATATGATATTTCCATGATAGTTGTTTATCTAAGATTGATACGCATGTTGCGATCTGTCTTAGCCTTTCGTGAAATCGAGCCCAGGTATGATAATCATTCGATTTTTTCTTTATAGGGTACGTCATGATTTGAATTAGGCTCACCCTTCCCCGATGTGAATCAATGCTATACCGAACAATACACTGATTCAGTAAGCCATGCCCCCTATAGCAACGTCCAAGCAACAATGCACACGCACATGCACACATTGTGTTCATGATCGCCCACACGCGACACCTTGCATACCCTCAACCACTGAAAGCACTTCTCTCCGTTAGATTTTGGTTTTGGAAAAGGCGAAAAATAAACATTTCCTCTCAGCCAGGGCATTGAGAGTCAGAATTACAATGAAAATATAAACACCGCTTGACCATGGTTAAGAATAAAACTCGGATTTGTAAAAGAATTGCCTAGTACATACGAAACAAAAGTAAACTCTACGAAAAGTGCACGGTAAAGAATACAAAATGGCGGCAATTTATTGAATCTTAAATAACGCATTGTGAATGGTCAATTAGTCAAGGGGCGTGGCCTACTGGATCGGTGGGTGTATTGGCCTTACCAAACATTACCCTTGGCTCCAAAATTTTGTGTACAAAACAAATCAAATGCTTTATAAGCATTGGTGACTTAAAATCACTACAATGAATGACCACAACGAATGAATGTACAACGAGCAAATAACTTCAGTGGATCCTGCCATGTTCAGTATAAAAGAGATATTTGGTGAGCAAAATATTGGGTCCCAGGAACTCACCTGACTTTGGTACGAACGGCGGCACTTGGATATCCTTCACTACTTTCCGTATGTATTCTGGATCTCGGGTGGATTTGATACCGTAGATTTCTGCTTGCAGATTGGCAGCTGCCAAAACGTAATCAATGTGTGTAGACTGATGGGGGAGAGAACAACAACGTGTCACAGATTTTAGAGCAATGTTGGTTTCCTTGCCAAATCGTATGCTTTTCCTGTTGATCTGGACACTGTGACCCCCTTTGCAAGCCTTGAATTTAACGAAGGCCACGGAGGCCATGGCCTTCGTTGCCCTGGTTCTTGGCCTTCGTGCCCCCTTCAAATGTTTCCATACACATTATGATTTTCCAATGGAAGTGCCCCTTGCAATGGAAAAGTGACCTTGCCCCTTTCAGAAGCAAATTCAAGGCCTGCCTTTGTTCTGCTCCTCTCATCCATTTATGCGTATCTTTACTTGCATGTTTGTCTCCTCATGTCATCTAGCCTTTGAGAAAGATCCTGCTAGGATCGAAACATCAGGCCCTCCTAACTCTGAGCATGTAGACTTTGAGAAAGATCCTGCTAGGATCGCAGTATCAGGCCCTCCTAGCTCCGACCATTTAACCTTTGAGAAAGGTCCTGCTAGGATCTAAATGTCAGGCCCTCCTTACTCTGACCATTTAGCCTTTGAGAAAGATCCTGCTAGGATCGAAATGTCGGGCCTTTCTAACTCTGGGCGGATACACTAATAAGTCGGCCTAGTTCACTCTACAAATCCAGTTTCCCTTGTGGTGATAAAGAGTACAACGTTTACTGCTACATAAATGGTTACTTACATTAGAAGCATCAAAGACTAATGGGTGCGGACATCTCTTAGGTCCTGACCAAAATGGAGCACCTGATGAAGTGATCTGTCCAAGTGACAACAAAAGAATCACAAAGAAAAATATTACTTCACTTTGACTTATCAATAAGAAGAAGAAAAAGAAGAAGAACAGCAACAACAGCATGAACAAGGACAGCAATAAGTATGGCGCAATTCCACAAATGATCATTGTGCTTTACAAAGAAAAGTGCACAAGAAACAAAACAAAATTCTTCAAAGTGCAGGAAAACAAAACGGCTTAAGAACAATGTCAACTAATCAAGCTTGTTTTCAGGAGGCTGTTGAAACTCCAGGGACCTGTGTTGGGTGTCGATAGTCTGCCAGTGTAGGCTAAATTCTGATGATAGTTAATGTAGGATCTTTCTCAAAGGCTAAAAGCTTTTTAGCCTTTGAGAAAGATCCTGCTAGGATCGAAACGCGTCAGGCCCTCCTAACTTTAAGCATTTGATATATTTCAGGTCATTTTGGCTGATGAGCAGTTTGCAGCAGTTTTTTAATTGTATTGATAGTTAATGTGTTTTATAAAAACACCACAAACTTAATATACTGCAGGGTTAGCATAAAAACCCTGAACGTTTGGGAGAGAAACTTAACTACTGGTCAGGCCCAGCTGTTGAAAAGCCTGGCCAAGCCTGGGCTTTGCCTTGGGTCTTGTGCTCCTACAATCCCTAGCCTGATTGACAGCTTGAGTCCACATTGATGATTGACAGTATCCAGAAGCTGGGCTATATTGATTTAAGTAGGTTATTTATATTGAAGTTCAGAGCTAGCAAAAGGAGGATGAAGCATGTGCATGCTTCAAGGCCTAGGCCTGGCCAGGCTTCTCAGTGAACAGTATCAAAGTTTCTCTCCCTTAATAAAGGTAAGAAACCAAAACAGAAATGTTCACAGATTTACGTATAACTTACAGGGTTTGAAGATGGTGGTGGTAGAAACATGTATATTGGTGGTAGAAATATGGTGTATTTATCCAGAAATCAGTAAAACAATGACCGAAAATCTTTTTGATATTTTAAAAGATCAAAGAGAAAAGACATAAGAAATACTGTGGCTGTTTTTCAAAGTTTTCTCAAAAGGTGGGCACCGTATGGGACTGAAATTTTCACAGATGACTGTTACTGTATCAGTCTTGATATTTTTGCCCATGAATCTGTATTTCTTTGATAAAAACCAAAGTATGATACTACCTTTAAAGAATAGGGACAAAAGACACAAGAGTGCACGGCCGAGTTTATCAACTTCATGGAAAGTAAGCTTTCACACAGGAGCTGAACATATGCTTGGTAACAATTAATTCCGTGCCACATCTGTATAAAACACGTACCTGATCCTTGGGGAAATTAAATAGTAGCTGCTTGATTTGATTAGCATACATGGATTCAAATCGATTCCGGGCGAAGGCTATACATTCATCGAAGGACGAAGGCTTGTCATCCACTAAGAAAGCCTTCAGGCTATGTATAATCTCAAACTAAACAGAAAAAGACAACAATTGTTTAAAATAACTTCAAAATGCAAGACTTGATTGGGGATTACAAGTGTATCAAAAAGAGCTGGGACGAAATCAAATTTAAACATGAACATGTAATATACGTTGGAGAATTGACTAACTGAATGACAGAAACCAATATAATTTACAAAACTGCACCCTTATTTCTTAATGAAATTTATCATGATGCTTTTTTTTCCCTACTTGTAGAAAGGCCATAATCGGTTAATTTGAGGAAACTTGATGTTCATTTTTTCTGAAAACATAAACTTTATTTTGGTATTGGTAAATTCTCTTTGTTGAACAAACAAGTGTTATTTCCACACTAGCCACTATTATTCACTGTTTCAACCAGATACACAGATATAGAAAGGCGATTGACAATTTGGGACGTCACCAGCATAAGGCTGGATAGCTCAGTTGGTAAAATTTAGTTTGGTAATCTGGCAGTTGGAGATTCAAATCCCGCTCCAGTCAATTTTCTTACTCCACCTGTCAATGACATAAATTAATCCAGTCAGTTTCCTATGCAATAATTCGGCAATAATCTAATGAGGGATGATTTACGTACCGGTTGCATTCCTGTTAGTTTCATTGTTCTCTCCATGAATTTAGGATCACTGTTTCAAAACAAACAACAACAACAAAATAGAAATGAGAGGGGGACGAAAAGCTGGTTTTATCACAGGAGTCAAAAGAGTACAAGCCCAGTGTACAAAGTCAAGCAAACAGATGCTCAGGGCTAGCTAGACTAGAAATGAATGGTGACCAACCTGTTTAAGTTTAGATAAACTTTCTTTCTGGTATTAAACAAATATAAGTTGTTGGAGTACAATGGAAAGAGAAACATGATGTTCTGCATTGATTCAAGCTACTTAAACTACACCTTCTAAGTCAAGTCACCATCAGCTTTTTGTTTTTGTTATATTACATCAACTCTGATTTACTCTAATAGAACAAATTCATACTAAGTCCACAAGACCCCAAATATGTATGGGCTTGTAGAATCTGAGCACAATTGGCAAAAAGAGCCTTTTACAGATGACCAATATCATCCCATTCTGATGCTGATTATTATAATTAATATGATAACTGATATTCTTTTATAAGAAAAAAGACTGAAAGAAGCATTGCAAATTAAGTAATCGGGCATTTATTCAATCATATTGACACATCACAATATTCAACCATAAAACCTTCAACACAAAATCTTGCTGGTTCGAGAAGTTGCCTCGGAAAAGAAGCAGAGTGTAGTGAATCTTACCTGATGTACTGTTGAACATTCTCAGCAGGGTTATGGAACAGGCCTTCAAACTCCTCCCTGGCCCACTGGATGGTGTGCTCGATGGCATTGGGGAAGTTCTTCAGGGTGCAGATGGGTATCGACTTCTCCGGAGGATCCTGCGAGGAGGAGTAGGACTCGGTCTTGAAGGGCAGCACCACCTGGACGTTGCCCTTGGTGCCAAGGGTGCCGGATTCCAGGAGAGACTTGCGGTAGTAGACACAGCGCCGGTCCATGTACAGACCTGGGATAGATCAGGATCATAGGGGTTTATCTGATTGGACATCTGATTCTCAAATGATGTACAGCATGAACTAAATACAGGTTTCATATATGGCTTCTGACTAACAAAGATAGTTGAGTGTGGGGTAACCAAGTCATAGGGCTGGGTAGCTTAGGTGGTAGAGTGCTAGTATGGCAATTAATGGGTTATACAGCTTCTGACTGGCACCCTGAGCAAACATGGTTTACTATAGGGAGACCCCATCATAGGGCTGGATTGCACAGTTCATAAAGCACTGGTATGGCAGTTAATGGGTTACATGGTTTGGAGATTTGGGCAACAATTCATAAACGCTTAATCAATCTTAAATGTGAATCAGTCCTAATTGCTTAGCAAAAGGTGTTGTCACAATACACATCACAATGGTGATATAATGTTAACAATTCAACATTAAGAAAAATCAAATGTTTTTGTGAAATCTGCCACAAGAACAGACAAGATAAACTTACGTGCATCTATGTTATCTAGAGCATTAGCGACACCGTCTAGACTTTCAAAGAAGTCGTCATTGTAGACATTCTCGGTTTCAGGACCTACTCGGTTCAGATGGGCAACGATGTTCAGGTTTGGATTCATCTGTTTAGCTGCCTTGCCAGCAACACTTGACTTGGGACTCTGTTGCAAGAAAATGAAAAGTGTACACCATTTAGCTCTGAATCTTTCAATCAAATATTTCAATGCAATACCTTTTTCTGCTTGTAGGGTACTTCAGTGAGACAACTGGATGGCAATAGTTGTTTACATTATGTACGGTGCCCATAGGCAAACTAAGCCTCAATGCCAAGCTGTTGAAAACCCAGGCCAGGCCCAGGCATTCAAGGCCTGGAATCCTCATTTTGCTAGCTCTGAACTTCAGTTCAACAGAGCTGCTTGAAATCACTAAAACCAGGCCTCTGGATTACCTGGTCAATCTGCATTTACGATTAATAATAGGGAGAGAAACTTAAGTACTGCCATTGAAAAGCCTGGCCAGGCTATTTGGCCCGAAACCCTCTCCAAAACTTTCAGGACAAAGTAGGAGCTTGAAATTGACAGACCAAGGCTAGGGATTATAGAAGCCCAAGACTCAGTGGCTGGGCTCTAGCAGTATTAAAGTATTCTCTCCTTTATGCTTTATGAGGCTGACCCCGGACTGTCTCCGAGTTTTTGCTTACTTGCACATCGGCCGGCCGGAACAGGAACTGCCTGTTGAGGTTGGATTTCTCGATGATGTCCATGTCGGTGACGTACACCCTGCCCTCGGGGCTACAGCCTATGCCCATCATGGCAAAGTTCTTGAGGAGTTCACAGCCAATGGCTCCGGCACCGACCACAAAATACTTGAGACTGGCCAGCTTCTGCTGGAACTTGGACCCGAAGACGGCAATCTGAGCATCGTACCGACTGCCAGCCTGCAGGGAGAAATGAAATGTTTACCGTTATTACTTTTCTTTTTCAATAGCGCTCCGCACTTGCGCTAAAAATAGCACCGGCTCAGACAAACATTGCAACCATGCAAAAGTGTGTGTGTGCATGTACACAACTTGTGAGAGACAATGTTTGTCTGACATCCGGGGATTTTATGACGTCATTAGTGCGGAGCGCTATTGGATTATGTCATCTTTTTGAGTGGTCTTTACTTTTGGGAGCAGCATCAGCATCCGATAGGGGGAATACAAGCTTCCTTTGATGCCTCGAGTCACTGTTTTTTTATGAGAGAGCATCTGTTTGCCTCATTCAATTCCAATTGCAGAGGCATAGCTAGGGTTTCCTAATTTTCATGGGGGGAGGGGCACTTGGGAAGGGGGGGAGGGAGGCAGCAGGAATTTGTAAGACTTAGATAATTCCAAAATGGCTATTTACCATGGCTATTTACTCACCTGCTTACAGTCTTCCTCCGTCAGGCCCTCTGGGTCGTCCTCTTGGAGACATTCCAGTGAATCGAAATATAACCACTGACGGATGGGCATGAATTTACCACTGCAGGCCTGTGAAAACCACAAACACGATAAATCGTCAACGACTGAGAGTTCCGAGTGACAAACTCACTATGATCAAGTTCACTGGGCGATATAAAAAATGCATGGTTTGAAGTTGAGTGATGTTACTCTGTTAAGGGTGTGCATTCTTTGTCTCATTCATTCTCTCTTTGATAGATAGATCATATTCTATAGCTGGTGCCAAACTGTGGAACTCTATTTCCGTCATCATCAGGAATGCTCCTTCTATCGCTAATTTCAGGAAACGTCTTCAAGCAGTCATGTTCTCATAACCCCTGTCTGTTTCAATGAAAATATTTATACTGTCCTTTTACCATTTTTGTAAGGCACTTTATACTACTTCTGCAGTGTACGTGGTTGCCTCTATTAAAGTTGCCTGTAAAAATTGCCCTATGTGACAAGGCGCTAAGAGTACATGTTGCAATTTAATATCCAACCTTCATGACTTCTTGTGCCGTAACACCTCCGATGAATGCTTGCATAGGACATAGATCTCCGGTAGCGTTGCTAGCCAGATGGGATAACAACTTCTCATCAAGCTGGTCTTGTTTGGCGCCGCTTGCTGCAGCACTGTTAATCTCGTTGGCGCAGGCCATGAACTTTGCTGTATCGTCCTGTCAAAATATCAACATGAATCAAATAGTGCTGCGACGATTACAGATTTAAACAACCAAAATCTAAATAACAATTTAGGAATTTTATCACTAGATATTGATTTTTATGATAACGATTCTGCTTATGATTGTGATTATAATTACATTTATGATTACAACTACGATTACAATTTAGATTTTGATAACAACCATTGAATTTTTTTTCAGCATTTTGTTAAGTTCAGTGCTTTGAATATTAATAACAATGACTATGCAATGTTACAACTAACTGGTTAGGCCCTATTGGGCACTAAACTGTAATACCCGTTGGGCCCCGCCACTTAAAAAAGCCAGGTCTGGGCTCTGCCTAGGTTCTCAGTGCTGGATTTCACAAAGCACTAAGATTAATCTTAAAATGAGTTGTCAGTATCACCATAGTAATTTGCATTGTGACATCACACTTTGCTTAGCAATTAAGATTGGTTCACACTTAAGTTCGTTCTCTGTGAAATCAGCCCCTGGCTTCTATTAATCCCTAGCCTTGAACAATGGACTATCCACTGTTTCCTTTGTCCTGGATTATTATTGCTGGCACTAATTTGATTGACAGGGTAAGTCCATATTGATCATGGACAGTATCCAAAAGCCAGAATGATTTTAACAGATTTATTGTATTGAAGTTCAGGGCTCGATTTCACGAAAGGCTGAGACAGATCGCAGCATGCGTATCAATCTTAATTGCTAAGCAACGTGTGATGTCACAATGCTAGTTACTATGGAAACAAGTACAACTCAACTAAAAGATGAATCGTAAATCTTTGTGAAATCGTTCACATAGGTAGTAAAAGGAGGATTTCTAGCCCGAAATAAGCCTGACAGGGCTATCCAGTGGCTGGGCCTGACCAGTATTGAAGTTTCTTTCCCTTACCTTATTTTTCGGTCGAGGTAGAGTTCCAGTTTCTTTCTCAAACTTATGCAGAGCCTGCCAGCCTATATGCAGCTGGCCAGGACGATCAAACTTGGCAAAATCCGTCATTACATGCTCTGGTTCATCTAGAGACTGGCGCAAGGATTTCTACCGTTGAACAAGAGAAGAAAAAAGAATACAAGGTAAAGATCACGAGGTAAAATGATTGGTTCACTAAATCTTAGAAGTATTCATACAATGAATCATATATCTAGCAAAAAGTTGGAGAAATGTTCCTGTAAAACAATAGTTTAAACAATAGCCCCAAAGTTCCCTACTTTATTTGATTTCTGAATTCATGTACCCTACCCGTGCCATTGAACACCAATCAATTTGGTGTTAATTTGTAACCTTGCTTTTTTTATACTAATTTCATAGTAATGTTTTGCTAATTCTAATGTCATCTTTAGTAAGCTGTTTTGGGAAATCAAAGAACCCGGAGAAAAATCCTCATAGCACAGGACAGAACCAAAGCACAAAACTATTCACATATGACCCAAGCCGGGATCAAACCCAGGACAGATTGGTGAGAGGCGAGTACCCTGGGCACTTGCCAACCACGCTTGAGGTTTCACGGCTTCTGACCAGCAACTGAACAAAGGTAGTTAGTTATTGGTAATGTGGGACACCACAAACAAAGGACTGGACAGTCAAGGCTCGAAATATCCACTAGACCGTGAACAGTCTAGTGATTTCAGTGTCGGTCTAGTAAAGTGTGTACTCCACTAGTCCGGATGTCTAGTGATTTTGCTTTCCTTGCACAATTCAAATGGTGCCTAAATTATTGATTTCTGTCATAGTATTCCATACTTTCATGACAGTTACTGTTTTCCTATGTACATAAATGCTACAGGTCTAGTGAAAAAAAGTTCAGGTCTAGTCAATTTCCTCAGTTACTAGACTTGCTGTCAAGTGCTATTTTGCACGCAATTCGAGCCCTGACAGTTCAATTGGTAGCGCGCCATTCCGGAGGTCGCAGGTTCGAATTCTGTTCAGCAAATTTTATTTGTTCACTTTCAAATGGGTAATGTAGATTGGTCAATGCAAAGTTTGACCACACACAACAAAGTTGCCTTTGCATACTGATTGTCATAAGTACATGATGATTTGTAGCAAGACACTTACAAAGTGGATAGTCTCGGGCATCTTGACTTGTTTGGCAACACCGCCCCTGACGTAATCTGAGAACCCTGTAGTGGAACCAATACTGAATGTGTACGGGCCAAGAACCTTGACTTTCCTTGGTTCAGAGTCATTCAGCTCTGTCATACCCTGTAAACAAATGTCACAATAGTCAAAATTCTTTTAAAAAATCACAATGAAGAAAGAAACAAACAAACAAACAAGCAAGTTCCTGATGAATTGACACATTACTTTATAGTCATTGAAAGGTGACCAAAGTAAATTGAGATTCGAACCGGCAACCTCTAGAACACCGAGGTTAAAATCTTGCTAATTAGATGTTACTGAGGTACCAGGTTCGAATCCCGCTCGTTCGGAGTTCCAGAGGTCGTAGGCTCGAATCTTGCTCCAATTAATACATTGATTTACATTGAACAATTCTTACAAACAAAGCTATTGTCAAAACAAAATGCATTTGGAACTAATGAGTCATCGTAATGTTGAGTTCTTATACGAAAAAATAATGATCAATGATGTTCTAAATAATAACATATATACATAATACATGTAACAATTTCACACGTAATTGTTGAAAACAAATTGATCCTACCTGGATTTCTGTAAAGCTAACGTAATCGCCTGATTCGAAACCATGACGACTCTCATCAAGACATGTGACAACACATTCCTCATCCTGTGTGTGTTGAAGGAGATGGGAGAAATAAATTGATTAGAAATGGCTCATGACATATGAAATAATAGTGCCGTGGCCTGGTGGTCTGATGTGTCGTTCTCGAGATCTTGTTGTTTAAATACTGATGGTGGGTTCGAGTCCAGCCATGGGTTGGTGGTGCTTGTACTCCTATGCCAACTATGATCCAGGACACAGCATGGGCTTGAAATTGAAAGTTCGAGGCTAGGGATTATAAAAGCCCAAGATCCCAAGGCAAAGCCCAAGCATAGCCAGGCTTTTGAGTGGCCGGGCCCAACCAGTATAAAAGTTTCTCTCCCATAGTTAAGTACCCACCTTGGTAATGGCTGCAATCATAACGCTCAGAGGTTCTTCTCCGTTCGTATCGATCACAGAGAAACTCTCTCCAAAGTCGCAGAAGATCTGTCCGAAGAGGCCTCTGGTATTAGCCACTATCAAGTGGATTCCCCTGGAATGGCAGAAGTCTCCAATCTTCAGCTGGGCTTCTAGACTGCTGCTAGTCAGTACGACCACCTAATGAAATGTACAACAGTGACAGGCGGTCAGCTCTCAAATCAATTCTGATGATAACAATAAAATCATCAAATAACCACAAGGGAAACAGACTGAATTTAAAGTCATTGAAAAGTGAACAAAGAAAAATTGACTGGAGCAGGATATGAACCGGCTACCTCCTGAATACCGTATAGGCACTCTACCAACTGAGCCATCCAGCCCTACATTGGCGAGTGCCGTCTATCTAGAAAATCTATTCTGAAGGTGAAAAAAGAAAAATTTTGCATTCACGTTCTCCCTTTCCCCTTCACGTTACGTGCATCTTAACCTCTATTTATAAACCTGACTGATTAATTCTACTTAAATTCTATAGTCAAAGCATAACTAATACAGGCAACGAAAAGTGTAACCAATTATGTGTATATTTTTCAATTTAATTTTGTGACGGTGTATTTCTAATACACATTCAATAAAAAACATGGAGGGACAAATGATATGCTGTCCCCCTTTCTAAAAAGTGGGGGATGTCCCCCACTCCCCTTCTCCCCACCCATTAATGCCCAAGCTGTAGGATTTGGTGCAATTGGCAAATAGCACTCACAGTGAACTTGGAGATGATTTCCTCGCTCAGTGGTTTGGTTTCCGCTTGGACAGGCACGTAGGTGTTCAGCTCCGACAACTTGGGTTCCGTGGTCAGCGCACGATTCTTACCAATGTCTCCCTCGGTGAAGAAAAACTACAGAAAGACCGTAAAACCACAAAGGAGTGATATAAATGTCAAATTGAGATAGTACTGGGGTGAAATTACACGTTGAAATATTTAACAATTGGTCTGTGCAATAGGTATAGTATTGACTCAATACAAACAAGATAACAGCTGTTCTATGGGTGTTGGTGATTATACAATCTTTCACAGCTGTTTTCAGGGTGCATTTGCAAGTTTTTGGTTTGTATGCAAATTTGAATATACATATTCATAAGCAAATCTGTGATGTCATCAACGTAAGAGACAGAACTTGGTTTTAAGACTATGCATGGCGGAAGTACATCTATTGGTTTTTGCGGTAACACCATGAGACATATATATTCTTTTGTGAGCTTGGGTGTCTCTGCAAAAGAGGTGGTTATCTTGACATTCCAGCTAGTATGCTCTGGCCGTCTTCCGTTAGAGACAGAAGTTACCCATTGATTTGTGCAACAAAACTAGAGGTATCTGATTGATACTTGGGTAGGTCTGGCATGTCTGGTACCCTACCTGTGATGCAAGGTCTTCCTTTGTTACATTGCCTTCGTCATGAATGGTGACAGACTTGACTCCGCCGAGCACAATGTTCTTTGCTATCTCCACACCGAGTCCACGCATGCCTGAGATGAGAACATCTGATCTATTCATGCGCTTCATGGCATCGTGCCCGAGGACATACCTGCATTCATGAACAAAACCAAGACGACTATAAGTCTTACTTTGCTAGATTCAAATGAAATCCAATAACACCAGGGCCCGAATATATGGCTCTACTTACACCTAGTTAAGAATGGGCTCTTACGGAACAAGAAAATCCTGTGCTTTCATGATCCTATTTCATATTGGTAAGGTAGTGTTAGAAGTGTATAATGAAGGTTTGTGCAAAATGCAATGTGGGACAGTATGCATAAAAAATATTGCACACAAGAGGCAAGTTGAGCTACCAATGAAAGATTATCTCAACTTCTGTCTGTTCTTTATCCTAATCAACATCCATAACACAATTTACAACACAATTTGTTAGTCCTGTGGTAAGTGTGGTATCCTGAATACCATAATACACCATTGAAGAAGTATCAAAAGAATTGTGAAGGAACTTACAGCTGTCTTGAGTACAGGCTCTCATCAATGGTATCAGTTCCATTCTTGGCCATGGCTTCCTACAGGAAGTAAAATCAATCATCACTGCATATATTTGAATACTGTGCATAAAGAGGCCTTGAAATATCTCTTCGGGGAGGGTTATGTGAAGTTTAACACTAGTCAGGCCCAGCCACTGAAAAGCCAGGCCTGGGCTTTGCTCAGGTTCTGCGGCTTCTGTAATCCAACTTTGGTCATGGGCAGTACACTATATAGGCCTATACATTTGAAGCTGCGCATCTCATGACTTGATGCGGGTAAGACCTTATGTCTGGCTAGGCCACCAAGGGGCCTGGGTTTAGTGATTTTGAGCAGCTCTATTGTATTGAAGTTCAGAGTCAGCAAAAGGAGGACTTCAAGCCGGAAGGCTCAGGCCTGGCCTGGGTTTGGTTTTCAACAGCTGGTCAACGGCAAGGTCTGGGGAACTTGACAAATTACCTTCTTATAACACTATACATGTATCTTATATTATCAGTATTGGAAAATTGAAGAAAAAAACAACTTAATTTTTCCTTGTGCTTTGTAAAATATTAGAAAATAAAGAAAAACATTCCATTGTGTGGTTCACCACATTCAATTGGATAAGAAATTGAAGGGAAAAACAAACATTTTATAGAAATATATGAATAACAAAATTAACAATAAATTAAAAATAAAAACTAAACAATTCAAGACAAACTGTGCTTTTTGACAAACAAAGTTGACAGACTTGTTAAGCAAAATTTGACTATGTCTAGAATTAAATGACTGTATTTCCGTGTTAAGAAGAGCCACTTAC
This sequence comes from Astropecten irregularis, assembly GCA_963971285.1. Classification (NCBI taxonomy): domain Eukaryota; kingdom Metazoa; phylum Echinodermata; class Asteroidea; order Paxillosida; family Astropectinidae; genus Astropecten; species Astropecten irregularis. Next base: position 19,154,728 of record OZ020244.1, on the reverse strand, counting down.
TTTCTGTGATGAAACTACCGAATTGTTGGACTGTCCTGCTAGCACCTGTGACTCTGGGTCAAGTCGGATTTTCTTGCTGGCTGGAGACAGACTATCCAAATCTTCAAGAGGTCTCGATGACATCTATGACAGACAAATGGTAGAAAAGAACGTAAAATCCATAAAAGATTTGTCAGCCAAAAGCAACTGGTGGTACAACCTCAGCTACTCAAAGCTCAGCCATTGAGTTTGAGGAAGATCCTGCTAAAATTGAAATGCTAGGCCCTCGCTTACTCCAAGTATATTATGTATTTCAGGTCGTTATTTTGCTTAAAACAAGACAATATGCAAATTAGGCTTGCCCTTCACCGACGTGGATGAGCACTCACTGCTTGTGAGTACACATGAAATAATCTCGTGCTGGCTCAGGTGGTATTCGAACCCACAACTGCTTACTAGTGCAGATGCCATACTGCTAGGCCACCGAGCTAGCTGGGGTCAGCAGGGTAAGTCGAATCCAATATCGCGGCGGGTACTGCAGTAAATCATGAATATTAAATGATTTTGGTCGGGAAATAGATAATATGCAACGTGCACACAAGCACTGAGTATACAGTGCTCATCCACGTCGGTGAAGGGCAAGCCTAATTTGCATTTATAAAACAAGACAGTTAAAAACAAAATGGAAATTAACAATAGTAATTTAAGAGAAAATATCAGAGAATAAAACTTGACACCAAATGACACCAATAGTAGTTAAAAAGGCAAGTAGGCCCCAGTACAAAAAAGTTCATGAGGCGAGTCGGTCAGGGGAAGAGTTGTTGGCAAGGTGGCAAGTTGACCTGTTTCCTTTTGTTTTACAGCCAATATCAAGTTCTCACTTCTTATTCTTAAAAAAAAAAAAACCCCAAAAACCCAGAAAAAAAAACATTATTTACTCTTTAAAGTATTAAAGAATATCATGACAAATTTCCAACACACATGACTTCTTTCACCTTAATAAAACTTTAAAGTACTCGTGCAAATAAAACTTTTTTTGTGTAACAACATCCTGTGCTTGTCTGTATTGACTTTCTCATGTCACAATTTTAAAATTTTAGAGATCCTCAAAAAAGCTTACCTTCTAAAAATATAAAGAATTCTCACTTGAGATGAATAAAGGATGAAGGTTTGTACTTAAGATTCATATACAAACCCGATCATTTTGAAGAGAAAGGACAAAAAAGGATTTTGTACGCCTACCACCCAGACACCAAATTATTTGAGGAGGATAAATGATTCATCAAAATGCCGGCTGATGTTTTGTTAAAAAAACACGACATTTTGCACTGAAATAAAATCCTTTTACCTTAGTTATATACTTAGAATGTGAAGATGGTCGCTTAAACAAGTAAGCCTGGCAAGATTCCTTGATTTTGCTGTACTACGTTGAGAGAGACTCACACAAAATCATAAAAGATTTTCTCGAGTCATATTTTGTCAAGTAATGCGAGGTCTCACGTGCGTGACGTGATGACACAAAGAATTTGACTTCGTTCCTGCGCTATAGCGCCACACGCTCACACTTGCGCAACAAAGCGACAGCCAAAAAATCCTAAATAAATCACAAAGAATCCAATAAAAATATGACGATTTTGGGGCCATTTGTTCAACAGTAATATGGTGTTATTTGCAAAGACAAAAGTGAACAGTAGTTGCCACTCACCGTCAGAAAACGACGAACCGGAAGAAGCAAAAATGCATGAAGTCGCAAAGCACTGTGGGAAATCCATGAATGACAGGTATTCACTGGTTTTCATTCATTCCATTGACTGAGAATGTAGGTTGAGTAGTACCAGTTACACAGACGATGATGATGCACAGCAATTACTTCACAGTTATTTATAGTGTTTATGGTCCACAGGTGTGAGAGCGCTACCAAAACAAACTTTACAAAAGGGAACTTTGACCAAGTTTGTTTCTCTCCAAAATTTGCACAGTAGGTTCTTGAGATGAGTCATATAAGCCCTCCTCTCCCCAATCGGACTTAAAAAAAAAAAGGAAAACAGAAATGTACGTGAACCATGGGGCGCATGGTTGGTATATCATGCATATGGAGGTAGAAATAGATCTCCATCGTATGATCATCCGCAAGACCGCCACTATGCTTCTACCACTGTTCCAGAAAAAGAAACCGTAGAAATTGTGAACCGACCATTTCTCTATGGGAGGGCAAAATTAATCTTATTTTCTGTTCTTCAACTTTCGCCTGTGATCATGGTGATATAACTACTCACCAAAAGTAGTTTAGACTCCACGTGGCCGGGGAATTAATTTGAAAAACGAAATGGGGCGGGGGGGGGGGGTTCTATTGGCGTTGCTGGCATCATACTTTGGTAAGAAACCAAAACAGAAATGTTCACAGATTTACGTATAACCATTTCTTCCTCCATGGTATAACTTACAGGGTATGAAGATGGTGGTGGTAGAAACATACTGTTAAAATGTTTGCGCCTGAAATGTTGTACTTATCCAGAAATTAGTAAAACAACGACCAAAAATCTTTTTGCTCTTTTAAAAGATCAATAATAAAAGAAGAAAAAAAGACTGTTTTTCACTGTTTTCTCAAAAAGTGGGACAGTATATGGACTGAAATTTTTTACAGATGACTGTTACTGTGTCATGTCTGGATATTTTTGCCCATGAATCTGTATTTCTTAGATAAAAACCAATTTAAGTATGATAATTATATTACCTTTATGAGTCACGATCAAAAAGTCTACTAGCTAGTGCAGACAATAGATATAGTAAAGTACAGAGCAAAGATATCAATGTTTTTTGCTGTACGTGTTGTACTCAGTTTTCTTGTTGATGTTGATATGTTGATATGTTAATGTCGATGTCGATGTTGATGCTGATGCTGATGCTGATGTTGATGCTGATGCTGATGTTGATGTTGATGTTGATGTTGATGTTGATGTTGATGTTGATGTTGATGTTGATGTTGATGTTGATGTTGATGTTGATGTTGATGTTGATGTTGATGTTGATGTTGATGTTGATGCTGATGCTGATGCTGATGTTGATGTTGATGTTGATGTTGATGTTGATGTTGATGTTGATGTTGATGTTGATGTTGATGTTGATGTTGATGTTGATGTTGATGTTGATGTTGATGTTGATGTTGATGTTGATGTTGATGTTGATGTTGATGTTGATGTTGATGTTGATGTTGATGTTGATGTTGATGCTGATGCTGATGCTGATGTTGATGTTGATGTTGATGCTGATGTTGATGTTGATGATGTTGTTGTTGTTTTGTTGTTGTTGTTATTATTATCATCTTCCATGACAATTTGTGTTATGATTTACAATACGTATAGTATGGCTGAGGCTCACTCAGTGTCCACTACACAATATATACATAATTGCCCTTTTCATTGCGAGTACGTTATCGTATTTCGGATTTCTCCAAGCGTACCTTTATGGCTTCCGTAGTTATCCACCTTTCATTGGATGTGTTCTGGGTCTCTGTGTACAGTTAGTACATGTGTGTGCATTTTGTAAAAAATGTAAACGTAGGCCTAGCCTACCTCCTAACGTTAGTCATTAATTTTGGAATTGCTAGTGCTACCCTGATGTTTACACGTGCTCTTCAAAGGCAACCAAGTTCGTGCTAATTTGTCTTCGTATTAAATATTAATATAAACTGTGATAAGCCTAAGGGATGTGTAACCATGCAGTTTTGAGTTGACTACTTACAGTTGAGTTAGGCTACACTTGCACTTTGCACTTTGCAGTTTGAGTTTGATTCTTCAGTTCATGCATGGTTTTTAGATTTGAGCTCTGAGCAAGAGAGGATAAACTGATCCAACGATACAGTCAGCCATTACTGCAGTGTCCCTGCCTGCCTTTTGTCTGGCAAACAAAAGAATTTACGCTCTGCCGCATACTTTAGGCTAATTCATTAATGGGAGACTTTTGAGAACCGGTCTTCAAGTCAACAGCGCACGCAATTGTGAGTATGCGCGCGTTGTTTTGCGCATGCGCTGTTGTGCGGGCGCGTGTGCAGTTGGCTTGAAGACCGGTTCTCAAAAGTCTCCCATTGCAGGGTGTGCGTCCCATGATTTAGGGGACGTACACCCTGCCCCTGGCCCTGCTACAGTAGAGTGCGGCGGATTTAAATTCTTTTCTTGCTGGACAAAATACGGGCAGAGACACTGCAGTAATGGCGGGTGTTTCCTACCTCCATTGTCGTGCCATCGGATTGGTGTATAGCCTATGAGCTATGAGTAGGCCTAGTTACGTTATAATGCATGATATATGCTTCTTCTTAAAACATCAATTGTCCCCAAGAATCAACATTGACAAAATGGGGATTTAGCAACACTACATTTGACAGCTAGTGATGCTGTACACAAATTGTTCATGATAATCACCCTTAGTTCCTCCTCATATGAAATTGAATTCTTATTTTTATACGATTATCTTTTCTCATTCAGAGAAACCAACTCGGGCAACTGTCGGTTGATTGGGTGAAACATTTGGGAGAAAGAGCCATTGGATGAGACAGCATTAACCAGTGACTGTTGCTGGAGCAATGTCATACCTGATTGATATTTGCCTTGAGGAGATTGCGCTAGAAGGACTGGATGGTAAAGACAAGCCTTGAATTTAACAGAGGCCACGGAGACCATGGCCTTCATTGCCCTGGTTCTTGGCCTTGGTGCCCCCTTCAAACATTTCCATAGACACATTATGATTTTCCAATGGAAGTGCCCCTTGTTCACTGATGTAACAGGGACACCACCACTACACCAACTTCATGGAATGATCCATATCCTGATGATGAGTCATTGCCTTCAATGCTGGGATGCTAGGCCTTGGTTCACAAAAGCACCCTGCTCCAATCAGAGGAGGGGATCACGCTTACCTACGTTGCCTATTTTCAATATGTTGGCATCCATTTTTGTTATGTCAGAAAGCAAAATTTTGTGAAAGTTGTCTGTGAGGAATTCAAGTTTTAAGCAAATTGTGAGGGGCAACACAAAAAATGACACTCAAATGCGCACCACAAAAAGTTAATGTCAATGTATGCAATGTACATACCGGTATACTGTTTATTCAGCTTTTATTACTTCTGTATTTCAGTGCAGTAGAGCTGCTTAAAATACTGTCCATGATCAATATGGACTCTAATTCTGCCAATCAGGTTTATGCCAACTATAATCCTGGATACAGCTGAGGCTTGAAGTTTATTGTCCAAGGCTTGCCATTATAGACGCCCATAAGACCTAATTAAGGGAAACAAATCCCAGGCTTGTCCAGAGTTTTTATTAGCTGGGCCCAAACCAGTGTTAATATTTCTCTCCCAAACCCACAATAATTTTGCGTTCCTTTTTGAACAGGAATCACCCCGGCCTGTTTGTGGTGTCGTCTGGAGCAGCGCCTGCCCAAGTTCCCTCTTTCCTTAGACTCCAAGGCCAAGCAGTTCCTGTGGTCCGGGATCACTGCCAGGGATGAGGTGACATTCTACCGCCTCCCTGCACCCAGGGATCTGCCCCTGTTCCCTCACGAATACATGACAACGGATGAAGTCACCGGAATTATTACTCTAAACGAAAAGGTGTTTTTGCCTATGATGTATTATGATTTGAAGACCTCAATGTCTAGTATAAATTGAGGTTCACAGAAAAAAAACCCTTAATTCAGATTTCTAGCCTTGCCATTGGGATGCTAATGTTGCAGAAAGCGCATTAATACTCTTTTATAGATATCCATGCGGGCATAATCTGTACATAATTATACTTGTTTGTCTGTATGCCTAGGCCTGTTGATCTTTTGGGGTGTCCAAACAAGTGTTTGCTTGTTTTGTTTGTTTGTTTGTTTTGTTTGTTTGTTTGTTTTTATTTCTAATAACCACACTGTAATTTTTTCGCTGTTGGTCTAAATAAATAAATACTAATACTTAAATAATAATTAAATAAATAATACTTACTGATTCACACTTTCATGTTTCACATACTGTCTGAGAACAAGGTTTTGTCTTTTGTATTGTCCCCTGTACTTGGCTTTAGATATATGTCCTCTTTCCAGATTGTGATCATCATGCATGTAGCATGACTCCCAACTGAACTTGGGTCAGAGTTTGGGTCAGAATGTTCCTGGAGAGAAGCAAATAAGCCATGAAATTATGTCTCCAACATTTTGTGGGAACCCTGTCATCATCCCTGGAAATCGTTTGGATTTTTCTCCTCCGTAATATCTGTTTTGTTTCTGACATATTTCATTCTTTAGAAGAACCGAAACGTCTACCCAGGATGCATCATCAATAGTGCAGACAATGATGGGATCCAGGGGTCTTGTTCCACCTTCAAGGAGCGAGTGGATATCAGTGAAGCAGTCGGAGGACAGGGCAGTGGAAATGAAGTACCTTTAGAGGAAGTTCAAGAAAGGTGAGACTTTAATAGAAAAGTCAGTTTAGGGAGGGTAACTTTCAAACTGGTCTGGCCCAGCTGTTGAAAAGCCCTGCAAGGCCCGGGCTTTAAGGCCTGAAATCCTCCATGTGATAGCCCTGACCTACAACATAACAGAGCAGCTTTAAGTCAATAAAGTCTGGCCCTTGGATGGGCCAAACTGAAGTCCTGTCCTCATCAAGTCTATGGCATTTGTTCAACTTCAGATACAGTGACAACAATTGGATTACGGAAGCTGCATAGCCTGAGCTAAGCCCGTTGCCTCATCATCTGGCTTTTCAGTGTCTGGACCCGACCGGTATTAAAATTTCTCTTCTTAATAGGTCATTAGCTACACCTGTTTGGCACCTCATCTCATCTGTATTTTTATTTCCAGATGGGGCGATTCCCTGGTTGCAGTTGCCAGCCAAGAGCTACGCTGGTGTGCACTTCTCGGTCGGCGTGGTGACCCATCAATCGAGCTCGGCGGCATCAAGTACTGCATGCTGGAGTTCGTTGGGCGCATGCGCCACCATGGTGCTTATCAGCTGGACTTCGCCAGGATCTTCAACCTGTCATCCCAGTCACTTCACAACTACCGCAAGCGTCTCATCTATTACAAGCTGATTGACCGAAGGGTGAGCATTTGTATAAATTACCGGCTCCTGCAAAATGAGTATCAAGTGTCAAATTTTCAAAATCATAAGCCATGCTTATTATAGGGGAGAGGAACTTATGTGCTGCTCTGGCCTAGCTGTTGAAAAGCCTGGCCAGGCTTAGCCCTTCAGGCCTGAAATCCTCCTTTTGCTAGCTCTGAACTTCAGTACATAGCTGCTTAAAATCAATACAGCTTCTGGATACTTTCCATGATCAATGTAGACTCAAACCTGTGTAGCATAAAGTCTGCTTACATGATATCTCTTCTATTTTTTTTCAGATGAGTTGGTGCGAGACCACCAAACAAGCCCAAAACTTCATCATGTTGACGCTGCGCCGGTTCACCTCCTACGCTAAGCACGGGAGCATGACTCGTTTCATGATACTCAGCACTCACATCACATCCTTTCTGGATGAGCAACCGAAAAAGACTGCCAAGTATAATGTGGTCTTTGATGAGCTGGCGAAGAAATTCCCTAACGTGGTTAGTGTTCTGGGTTTTGTTCTCTCATGATCTTAATGTAAATAAACTTTATTAAATCAATACAGGTTGCGCCCAGCCACGTACAAGTCCTGCCCAAACATGGTGGAATATATGACCCACAGAGGAAATTCTGAGGAATACAAGCCAAAATCTTCCTAGATACTTGGTTATTCTGATGCTTTCAATGTAGACAACCTAGGCTAACACTACAGGGAACTAGGTACCATAGATGGCTTCCCAGGTGGAAGGGGTCAATTTAACTTATTTATACATTGATTTGATCCAGCAGTTATAAAATGCCATTTACAAGGAGATACCGGTAATCAATTCTGGATTGACTCTTGCCTCTGTTTTCCAGGGCAGTAGGCAGGACCTGAAGACCTGTCTGAGGAGAACCTATCTGATGATGCAGACCATGAAGGTTCTCCAAGTCATACACTTTTCATCAGGAAATCATGATGTGAGTTGTTCAAAGATTCTTCCATTGAGCTCTATCAGTGTTCTAGCCATGCCGGTCGGCATCGGTCGGGAACATCTGGCACTCAGCCTTTCCGACTGGCACTCGAGATGAAAAACCATGTTGCCGACCGGCACAAGTTTCAAAATAAATGTTGTGTTTTTTCACTGAAAGAACAATAAGATTTTGATTTGGAGACAAATTTGGATAGAGAAATTGACCAGATCCCCGATAACAAAACAGAATATTGCTGACACGCTCACGAACGTACGGACTTTCATTTGCGTGTATCTCCTGGACCCCGGCCGTGATCGAGGGGCGAGAGCTTAGCATGCTAAGCTTCTCAAAAAGTAAATTTAGCCAGCACTCAAAATGAGCTAGCTATAACACTGATCTCCATAGAGTTTCTACATCAAGTGTCACACCTAACGGGAATATCGGGAGACGCCTTTTAAATTACGGATTTCATTTTAAATAGGCTTACTCTTTCATCAATGACATTTACCAGTAGTGAATGTGCAGTGTTTTTTGAGTGGCACTGAAGAAGGGTGAAGCTCCACCTGCATACCACAGTTTACCACACATGGTTTTTCCTGTGGTGATTGTGGTATCCTGCATACCAGTATCCCACAATGTCATTTTTGCGGCAATGCATGGTTTATGAGCAAGTGAGTCCCCCTGTGGAGACTGTGGTAGTATGTGGTAAGTTGCACTTGTCTTTTGTGGTAGGTGCAAAGGGTTAGGGTAATAATCAATATGAAATTAGTATTATTTTGCATCAAATTACCACAAGAGAAGCTGACTGAATTTAAAGTCATTGAAAAGTGAACAAATAAAAATTGACTAGTGCGGGATTCGAACCGGTGACCTCCTGAATATTATTATTTTCAGTTGATAATTTCAATCTAATGCAGCTTGTGTTTGTTCTTCTATTAGGTGAACGCCTTCAAGCTCCTCAAGAAATCTTATGACGAAACCGAAGATGCTGAAGATGATTCCAATAACTGCTGTAAGCATTTCAGCGTCTAAAGATAGGAATTGTACTTGTTCTATGGATGTTTCCAATCCTTGTGGGGTACGGTGGCCTAGTGGTCTGGCGTGTCAAACGCAAGATCCTGTTGTCAATCTGCAGATTGTGGGTTCCAATCCAGCCATGGGTTAGTGATGCTTGCATCCTTTGGCAAGAAGCTTTTTCACGTATTGCTCCTATTCAGCCAGGTGTAAATGGGTACCTGCAAGGGTAGAGATGGCTGGTTTGATTAGCCTCTGTGCACCCTATGGTTGCCGGGGCCGGGTTGTATGCTCCCCAGGAAGTTGAGATGATTTCAGGAATGACACAATGGCACAATTATGGCCCGATGACCAGGGATAATAATAATGTACAGCGCTTTGATCTTCTTGGAAAGGCGCTTTATAAATGCCTGTTATTATTATTATTATTATCCTGAAACTGACACATTTACTAGCAATCTGTCCTATTCATTATTTTGGTGCAAACTCTCCTACAATTCTCATACCTTCACTGCATACTTTTGGCCTATCTGTGAAAAGGTCCAAGAAAATCTTAACTAGGATTTGAAGCTTTGCATGGTGGAAGTCATGTAATAAGGAAAGGTTTGCAGAGACACCATGTATAAACTCTTTTATAGATGTGGTTCTGAAAAGAACCGGTGAGAAGTTAGATCTCGACATTCCGGCCAGTCTACTCTGGCCGTCCTCAGGAGAGTGTTTGGGTGTGCACTCTCCTGAGGATGGCCAGAGTACACTGGCGGGAACGTTTAGATCTAACTTCTCACCGTTTTTTTTGTCAGAGCCACACATTTATAAAAGAGTTTGCACTCTTCTGAGGACGGCGAGAGTACACTGGCTGGAACGTCGAGATCTAACTTCTCACCAGTTCTTTTCAGAACCATACATCTATAAAAGAGTTTATACATGGTGTCTCCGCAAACCCTTCCTTATTACAAGACAATCTTGGTGGTCATTGATTTTGGAATGACATGGTATGAATATTTCCTTGCAGATGACCCCATGGCTTCTAATGCAGTGGCCGAGCTACCCATTGGTAATCAGATGTACAACCTGATAGCGAAGCTACAGCATACACCACAGGGCATAGACTACAATGTAAGGTTACCAACTCAGAAATCCAATTGTCTGAGCTAGGAGGACCTGACGTTTCAATCCTAGCAGGATCTTTCTTAAAGGCTAAATGGTCCGACTTTGGAGGGCTTGACGTTTCAATCCTAGCAGGATCTTTCTTAAAGGCTAAATGGTCAGAGTTAGTAGGACCTGACGTTTCGATCCTAGCAGGATCTTTCTCAAAGGCTAAATGGTCAGAGTAATAATAAGGTAGGGCCTGATGTTTCAATCCTAGCAGGTTCTTTCTCCAAGATTAAGCCTTTACAATAGATATGAACCATTTGGATCCTATGATGTGGGCAGAACTTCTATTTCGCTAGGGCATCTAGTGGCCTGGCGTTATTGGTTTTAGGCAGCTCTACTGTATTGAAATTCTGAGCTGACGTAAGCAGGATTTCAGACCCGAAGGTTCAGGCTTGGCCAGGCTTTTCAATAGCTGGTTCACAGATTGTCGTTAAAATAATTCTGAACTTTACTACTGGTCAGGCCTAGCCACTGAAAAGCCTGATTAGGCCCTGATCTTAGAACAATAAAGTAGTTCAACATTCAATAAAGCCCAGCTTCTGGATACTGTCCATGATCAGTGTGGACTCAATATGTCAGTCAGGTTTATGCCAACTATGTACCAGGGCACAAAATTGGCTTGAAGTTGATAGTTCAAGGCAAGGGATTATGGAAGCCCGAGATGCTAGGGCTAAGCCCTAGTGGCTTAGCCCAACCAGTATTGAAGTTTCTCTTCCTAAATGACTGATGTTTGATCTTCCTCTGAAGGACATGGACTTGCACTTTCAGATGGGGGGGAAATTCATCCGACTGGTGGTTGAGAAGAGCCTGATCAAGAACAAGCTGGTCAAGTTCAATGTGATGGACAAGGGACGGCAAAGGGTCAAAAAGTAAGCACAGCTTGACCGACAGGTGAAACTGGACATTAGGTGTTGTCTGAATAATCTAGGACTGATTTCCCGAAACAGTAGGATTGATCTTATGTGCGAATCAATGTAATAGGGAGGAAGGCTTCAAGATTTCAGGCCCAAAGGTCTGGGCTTGGCCTGGCTTTTCAGTGCCGGGACCCGAGCACTGGTTTAAATATTTCTCTCCAGCTTAATTCATTGCCAAGCAAAGTATGATATCACAATTGCAAATTATTTCAAGATTAATCTTGGTGTGTTTGTGAATTCCTCACCTGGTTGGGGCTTTTTGAAGCTACTTCATGTATGTAGAAGTCTGACTGGTAACCACTTTCAATACCAACCCTGAATATTAATATTCATGATTTACTCTGGTACCCGTCGCGATATTGGATTCGATTCACCCCGCTGACCCCAGCTAGCTCGGTGGCCTAGCGGTATGGCATCTGCATTAGTAAGCAGGAGGTGATGGGTTCGAATCCCACCTGAGCCAGCAGTGCTCATCCACGTCGGTGAAGGACAAGCCTAATTTGAATACCAACCCTTACTTGGCAGAGAACTCATAAGGGGTTATTAAATGCAGCTTCTTCCATTGACACCCATGTAAACCTAAGCTGTTAACCAGGGTCCAATTTCATGGAATCCGTTACAGCCTATTTTTGTGCTTATGGGCACTGTTACGCATGAAATCTGTTTCATGGAATATGTAAAGCAAGACTTTCTGTGCTTAATCAGTTAGCGAACAATTTCTAGGCTAACCTTGATTTTTGCGTGAAATCTATTTCATGGAATATGTAAGCAAGACTTTCGGTGCTTAATCAGTTAGCGAAGAATTTCTAGGCTAACCTTGATTTTTGTTAGCCTGGTGAGAAAGAAAACCTTCCTGTGAAGTATGCTATAAACTGTAAGCAGGGAAAAGTCAAAGGTCACACGTTGACACAGGTCGTGCCATTTGAAATGTTGTCAAAGGTCTTGCAGTGATCATTTCAAATGTCACAGATCTTGTTCATACTCATTTTAAATGTTGTGTGAGGTTTTTTTTGGCGAGCTGCGAAGCAAAGCGAAGCCTATGAAGTAGTACCGTTCGTTCCGGCTGTTAGGACGTCCGCGTGAAATGTTTAAGTTTTTAGTATGTGCTTGAACCCCAATTTTCTTTATTTTGATGGGTGCGTTGTCCAAAATAATGTTATCATTGTAAATGAAAAATGTTGAAGTTTTTTCTATTGTTTCAAAATTTTGATTTTTTTTGTTTGGTGGGTGTGTGTGTGTGATGGATGGGTGTTTGCTATCATGTTTGTAACTGCACGTAAGGCTGCAGCGAGCCATGACAGCTTCGCTGTTCTACTTAGTGAGTGAAATGTGTCAGTCTTCTTAAATTCTAGTTTTCTTTTTTGATATTCGTTTTGAAACATACAGAGTCGCCTTTGTTTTTTAATGGGCGGTTAACGATTGGTTTGATAATTGAATTATTTCATGTTCTTGTTAGATTTCAAACAACAGACAAGAGCAAAGATTCCATTTTGGAAAAGGAGGGTAATGTTGAGACTCCGCCCACTGCATCCGCATCAACAGAATCAAAAGGTGAGCTTTTTGTTTTTTAAATACTTTTTACGTTGAAGAATCCTAAATTCTATGAAATTAATCTTGAAGAAACTGGAAGACGCAGGACTCTTTAGTCCTGATGACAATGTCAAGTGAAGACCTATAATCCAATGAAGTCCAAAGAATGTACCAGAATGATACTGCAAAGTGTTTGGTTTTGGCAGTTTAAAAAGATTAAAGCCAAAATGCTTGTGGTTAAAGGTACAGTACAGGATTGGTAACATACCCAAACATAAATGTTCACAGATTTACGTTTAACTTTCAGGGTGTGGAGATGGTGCTGATAGAAACATACAGTCAAAATATTTCCAGATTTATCGAGGAATTAGTCAAACAATTACTGAAAACAGTTTTGATCTCGGGGTGAAATCAAAACTCCTGTGAAAAGATTTTAAAATGTCATGAGCGTTTGTCGCTGTTTTCTTCAGTTTCCGATAATAACATGAGCTGAAAATGTCACAGGTTTGTTTTTATTCCTTTACAAATTAAATTATGAACAGTCTGCAGCTGTTCTGACACCTTTACCAATCCTGTATTATGCCTTTAGATATGCTTCATTTTAAATGAGCAAAATCTTGATTTGGGGATTTTTTGTTTTAATTTCCCAGAGACACTGTACAAGAATGCATCCATTACGTACATGAAACGCCGTGACAGGATCTTGGAGTATATCAGGAAATACAGAGTACAAGAGAATTGCTTTGGCATGTTAAAGGTATGAGCTAGAGGGCAAGCTGGGTGCCAGTGGGTACAGTGTGCTTATATATCTGGTGAAGCCTGGGTGCCAGTGGGTACAGTGTGCTTATATATCTGGTGAAGCCTGGGTGCCAGTGGGTACTGTGTGCTTATATATCTGGTGAAGCCTGGGTGCCAGTGGGTACAGTGTGCTTTTATATCTGGTGAAGCCAGGGTGCCAGTGGGTACAGTGTGCTTATATATCTGGTGAAGCCTGGGTGCCAGTGGGTACAGTGTGCTTATATGTGTGGTGAAGCCTGGGTGCCAGTGGGTACAGTGTGCTTGTATATCTGGTGAAGCCAGGGTGCCAGTGGGTACTGTGTGCTTATATATCTGGTGAAGCCTGGGTGCCAGTGGGTACAGTGTGCTTATATGTGTGGTGAAGCCTGGGTGCCAGTGGGTACAGTGTGCTTGTATATCTGGTGAAGCCAGGGTGCCAGTGGGTACTGTGTGCTTATATATCTGGTGAAGCCTGGGTGCCAGTGGGTACAGTGTGCTTATATATCTGGTGAAGCCAGGGTGTCATTGGGTACAGTGTGCTTGTATATCTGGTGAAGCCTGGGTGCCAGTGGGTACAGTGTGCTTATATATCTGGTGAAGCCTGGGTGCCAGTGGGTACAGTGCATTTATATATCTGGTGAAGCCTGGGTGACAGTGGGTACAGTGTCATTGTATATCTGGTGAAGCCTGGGTGCCAGTGGGTACAGTGTGCTATCTGGTGAAGCCTGGGTGCCAGTGGGTTAATTTGGAAGTTTGCTATAGCTAAATAGAAGTGTAAAGTAACAAGGTGCATTTTTTTCTTTCAGGAACTTAGACAAGCAGAGCAGCTTGAGGGTAGCAAGGTGCTATGCGATAGGAAATCCGTCGACAGGTAGTTATAAAGGAAACCGAATACAACATTATTGGATGAATATAATACACGAATATCTGGATAGCACATTGGGCATTGAGAGTATCGTATCCACTGATATATCCACACTGCATATCGGGATATTTTATCCTACCTACATGTATTCTGGTGGTATGCATGCTAAATTTCCTTCTCACATTATACTTCTTCTCAGGATTGTGGATAGACTTGAGAAAGAGGGCCTTTGCGAGACATTCTCCAGTGTTGTCGTATCAGACGATGGGAAAACACATAGAAATGTAAGTATTGTTCTACGTCAAGTATTGAAGAAATTTCCAGGTTTACACAATATTCACACTATTGTCCACAATGAATTACAGATTGTAATGTTTTAAATTACAAATACCTTGAAAAGCAATATTAAGTCAGTGGGGAAATCAGAAGTTCTTTCTTCGCTTTTCACTTCTGGTGGACCATTATAGCATGGGTCACAGGTTCGAATCCTGCTCTTTTGTAATGTAATCTCTTTTTAGGCTTAAATTAAGATACCATAATTCCTACACATCGTTACGGTATTCTGTGGGTTGCCGGTTCGAATCCTGCTCTAATCCGTTTTCTTTTACTTGAATTCAAATAATTGTTAGAAGACAGGGGACAAAATAATCTTGAGGATAAAAACTCACTGAAATCAGTTCCACATGTTGCCAAAAGGCAGGATTCGAACCCTCCACAGTGGACAGTATAACAATTACTGGGTTTCACTTCTTTTTTAGGTGAAGTTAGTCTTGGATGCCAACATACCGAGAGATGACCCCAAGGTAATGCACATCATTCAGCAGGTCAAATTCCGCATGATCAACGTCCAAAACAACCCTCCCAAGAAGAACTGGCCAGGAACAAGAAAGACGAACAGAGCGGTGAGTTTGTGTTTAGGTTTGTTACCCTTTCTCCTTTCCCTTGAGCGTATCTACTAGGGCCTCTTTCCAAACCTCAGCTCTGTCTCACGCTTCGGCTCCGACTGTGGCTCCGGCTCCATTTCGTGAATCCATTATAATTTAACGGGTATCAAAATAGAGGCTTTTAGCTGCAGTTTGGGAGTAGATTCTCTGATTTGAACAAGCATATGGAGCCTGAGCTGGGATCTTTAAACAATGAACAATTCTTTAAAAATTACTTTTTCCAATTAAGGGTTACCGAGGGCACCGCATTGCCCCCACCAACTTTATACGGCACTGCTGGTATTTTTTTTTTACAGAAGCTGAAGACAGCATTGGGCAAGACAAAACGAGCCCAGCCGAAAAAGCCCAAGGCATCTTTCAGCAGAAAGCGTGTCACCCAGTACCAGACATTGCCACATCTTGTCACCAAGGAGACCAAGGCCCAGCAGGCGTGCAGAAACACCCACGATGCACTGTGCGGTAAGGAGAAAGAGGATAAAGCGGATGAGAAAGACAAGAAGACTGAGAATCAGTCAGAGGTAAGATGACTTAAAGGTTGCGTACAAATCCAAACAAATCCACATACCAATTTTCACCATGCAAAGCCTCAAATTTTTCTTGAATACTTTTCATGTTTGAAATCGTTGATCTTGCTTCCTTGCAGAGGAAGTTTATCTTGGCCAGAGGATTTTATGGCTGCCTGCAAAAAATGGAGAGGATAAGGGTCCTTCATAGGTTCATGTGGTATCTTGTGTATGGAATGCCAAAGGCTCAGGCACTGGAAACTCCCCAGCCAGGTAATAATTTGATCAGATACTAAATTGATTGTGTAATGGCAGATAGACAGAAATGAAGTTCCCTTTCAATGCATCAAGTCTTGATGTAATCGTAAATATTGCAATGGTAAGCCTCAGTTACTATATCTATATACCGGTGAGCAGAACAAAACAATAATGAAACCATGAATATTAAATGATTTTGGTCGGGAAATAGATAATATGCAATAATGAAACCACTTAACAAGAAACTAAAGCGCCACAAGATTGACATGAACAACCAAATGAGAACACTAGTGTTTATGTACTACATATTATAAAGATAAAAAAGTGTTAGATTTACACCGATATAGACACCCCGTGCACAAACCCTATGGGACTGAACTGGTGCCCGACGGAGGACGGTGTTTGGAGATTTTAAAAAATGGCAGCCACTGCAGCATCAACTTGTAGTGTATCATTGTATGTTAAAAACACTCAGTAAAACTCACTTTTAACGTATGCAACCTTAATTCTACACAGCTGAACGGAAGAATTCCACTGACGGCTATCACTTGTGCACAAACCTATGGGACCGACAGAGGGCGTTATGAGGCTGCATTCGAAGTGTATCATTGTAGATAAAAAAAACCACTGAAAATCTCACTTTTTAGATTATGCTACCCCAGTGCTATACACCTGAGATTGAAGTTCATCATGACTTGCATCCAATAAGTTATCTCTTGGAGGAAATAACCCTGTTTCCGTAATGGCCGTCAGTGGAATTTCATTACTTGCATAAGATAAGTTAGCTCTTAAAGGATATACTGGTAAACAATTTTCTGTATTGTTTGTCAGTGGAAATTGTTCCGAAAATATTATTGAAGGCAACTTTTCCAGGAAGCCTCCATAATGAAAGAAAAATCATGTGCAGCTTGCTCGGCTGGGATTTGAACCCACAACCTCCTGCTTACCTAGCGCAGATGTCAAACCACTAGACAGGCTTTTCTTACTATACAACTTTTATTAAAGAGCAGTTTCCTATTTTATTTCTTTATTCCACAGTTTCAGCTACTGAAAATGAAATGCCTATTCAAATCAAACAAGAATTTGACGACAGCTCCAGCCAGTTTGACAACCAGACAGAAAAGCTTTCTGAAGCCGTTGATGATGTGCTGAATGATATAGAGGTTCTAATTGGTGGACAGGATGAGGCTGAAGGCTCGTTCAGCCAATCAGAGAGGCAGTTACAAGTTGCGGGTCAGTCGGGTTTGTCATCTCAAGCTGATGGTATGACTGCGAACCAGTCCAGAGTTGCTGGTGGACAAGACAATGCCGACCGGTCATCTGTGGAGAAACTCCAGGAACATCAGATGATAGACAAGAGCCCTCTTGAGTCAGAAGCTGTCGACCCAGCCGGATCACAAACTGCCATCAACCTCCTAGAGTCAATCCAAGCCGGAATTTTGTCAGACCAGCAGCTGCCATCTTCATCGTCAGATCCCAAGTCGAACTCTGCCTTCAACTCTGACACCATCAAATCGGAACCTGCATCGTCCTACCTCGATGTCCACATGTGTCCAGAGACCAAGCATAAAGTGTACCTGGACGTGATGGACTGGCGCCGTTTCATCCAACCGTTGCCGGAGTACAAGGGCATTAAGGAGGGATGGTGCTTCCTGGGCGACCTGATCATGTCAATGCCACTGGTCATCTTCTCTGAAGTTATTCCCATAAGATACATGGTAAGTTTGATTATCATCATGGGTCTTTTCACGATTTGTGATAGTGACAAATGTTAGGAGGGCCTGACGCATTTCGATCCTAGCAGGATCTTTATCGAAGGCCTTTATCTTTGCCTTTGATAAATATCCTGCTGGGATCGTCTATCACATGTTTGCAGATTTGCTGATTAATTATGCAAGCCAACCCAGCACTGACCGCTCTAATAAGTTTTGACCAATCAAGGGGCATCTACTATCGTACCGTTTGGCAAGCGCGTCTATCACGTAGATAGCTGCTCCCGCGCGGACGCGTGAAATTGACCAATCAACATCCTCTGTCACGATCCAGATAGAAATGTCCTCAAAACAGATCTGATTGGCTGATGCGCCACGTTGCATAAAATTTGCATGCACGCATGTATCAGACGTTCGTATGTAGTGGCACGGAGCAGATCAGACGGATGATACTCAGACTACTGTATACTTGGTGTCTCCATAAAACTTTCTATAAACTTCCCCACAGATCGATGGTCTGGATGAGTTTCGGAAGCACCCCATGAAACGTCTTCTGCTGGTCAAGGATCTTCCGTTGCACCTTAGGAGGAACCTCCTTGAAAGACGTCGCTATATGTTCTCCCTGGAAGAAGGCATCGAGCGGATGTGTGCCCTTGGCCTTGGTGTTTACATACCGCACCACAACGAAGGAAAAGAATCAGTGAGTGGTTTACATAGAGAGACGTTGATTCTGGTTGGGCTTTGCCCGGGGTCTCTGGCTTCTATAATCTCTAGCCTTGATCTATCAACTTCAAGCACATGCTGCGTTCCTTTGTCATAGTTGGCATAAATCTGATTGACAGGTTGAGTCCACATTGATCAAAGACAGTGTCCAGAAGCCGGGCTTGATTGATTTTAAGCAGCTCTATTGTAAGTTCAGGGCTGACAAGAGGAGGATTTCAGGCCTGAAGGCCTGGGCCTTGCTGCCGGGCCTTTTAGTGTCAGGCACCGACCAGTTTTAAAGTTTTTCTCTAGGCCTTAACAATGATTGCGTTGACTAGTGATAAGATTTAAACTCAGCAACAAGAATGATTTTCACCTAATTTATGTCCTCTTTTTACTCAATTCTGTAGCTAAGCACCTTTATCTGCCGTAATGTGTCCATCGTAGACACTACTACCAGCAAACCCGGAGCTTTCTTCATAACAGACAAGTCTTACCCTCGTCACAAACACCGGTTGGACACGTTGAATGATGTGGAGAAATTCTGGTTTGAAATGAAGGTCATATGTTTCGATACTCCCCTTGGTAAGTTCATCTTAGATTTGATGCAACAAGGCAAAAATACAACATTTATAAGCACAGCCTGATGTTATTCCACACAGGGCCCAAGTTCATGGCTCTGCTTAATAGGGAAAGAAAGAGAAACTTAAATACTAGTCGGGCCCTGCCACTGAGCCTGGGCCAGTTGCATGGAGCTGTTAAGCACAACAAAATTAGCTTAGCACAAAATGTCTTGCTCAATAAAACAAACCACCATTAAACATTCCATTTGATATTTATGGTCAGCAAACAACAGCCAAAGAACAATCACAAGTGATACACAACACATGGAAGTTTGGTTGTTAATCCTGTTTTTATCATTAAGACAGACATTTCATGGTTAGCAAATTTTTGTGCTAAGCAGGGCCGTGAAATTGGCCCCTGGCCAGGCCCAAGCCTTCAGGCCTGAAATCCGCCTTTTGCTAGATCTGAACTTCAATACAATAGAGCTGCTTAAAATCGATCAAGCCCACCTTGTTGATAGTGACCTTGATCAATGTGCGCTCAATCTGCCAATTAGGTCAACGGTCAACCATAATATTGCACACAGCAGGGGCTTGAAGTTGATAGCTCAAGGCTATAAGCTCAAGACCCCAGGTAAAGCCTAGACCTGGCCTGGCTTTTCAGTGGCTTGGCCCAATCAGTATTAAAGTTTCTCTCCCTTATTGTAAGCTTAATACCAGTGGTCATGGAAGCAGGTCATGGATCAGTACTTGTGTAAAGAGGATGAGGATCATAAGAGAGAGTAGTACAAGTAGACTAGCAGAAACTTCTATGACATAGTGCTTCTTTGAGTCAATGGTAGTCGGGCTACTTGATGGCCAGCCTAGACTAATACACAGTATATCTCTTTACTTGTCTGTCTGACTAACTAACTCACTTTATATAAGCCAAGCAGATCAGGGCTCGATTTCACGAAAGGCTAAGACAGATCGCAACATACATATCAATCTTAATTGCTAAGCAAAGTGTGATGTCACAATACTATCTGCTATGGAAACATGAACAACTCATCTAAAAGATGAATCGCAAATCTTTGTGAAATCGATGGCTGGACTCCAATCTTCTGAGGATAAACTTCTTCTGTCTATTCCTACTCGGTCAAAATCTTTCTGAGATAGATCATTTTTCTATAGCTGGTTCCAAATTGTGGAACTCTGTCCCTATCAACATCAGGAATGCTCCTTCTTTCACTATTTTCAGGAAATGTCTTCAAACATTTTTGTTCTCAAAACTCTGTCTTTGTCTCTTTGTTTCTCTGAATATTTTGTACAGCGCTTTGATCTTTTTGTAAAAAATACCTGTAATTAATATAATCGGGAGGGGGGAGGAGTGGGGGCGGGGTTAGTGGATCCAATTAATATTAAAGTGCATCAAGGTCACATGATGTGCAAACTCTGTATGCTCTGTATTAACATAACCTTATGTAAACCTATGCAAATGAGAATGCAGTGAAGCCGTGACCTTTTCACACAAATACACAATTGAGAACAATTATATACCAGCTTGAGCATCGGATGACAGGAACTGCATTTCATATTCAGTTTCATGGATCATACTTTCATTTTTCAAAGAATTATCTTGCCTTATTTCCTTGTTTCTCTTTTAAACCCTGCATTGTTTAATCTGCAAAGTTTCTGATTTTAATAACGGCTAAATAAAGTGCTTAGACAAACATACAAACATGTAATACCAGTGTGAGGGCCAAATTATTAAGTTGAGGGTCTATTGATCCATTGACATTTAAGAGCTGTTACTGTTTGCTGGTTCTTGGGGAGGAACTTCCACTGAGATGCGATCTATTGGCCCTTGTGTTTGCTGGTTCTTGGGGAGGAACTTCCACTGAGATGCGATCTATTGGCCCTTGTGAGGCGTCACTGTTTGCTGGTTCTTGGGGAGGAACTTCCACTGAGATGCGATCTTTTGGCCCTTGTGATGTGTCACTGTTTGCTGGTTCTTGGGGAGGAACTTCCACTGGGATGCGATCTATTGGCCCTCGTGATGCATCACTGTTTGCTGGTTCTTGGGGAGGAACTTCCACTGAGATGCGTTCTATTGGCTCTTGTGAGGCATCACTGTTTGCTGGTTCTTGGGGAGGAACTCCCACTGAGATGCAATCTATTGGCCCTTGTGATGCGTCACTGCTTGCTGGTTCTTGGGGAGGAACTTCAACTGAGATGTGATCTATTGGCCCTTGTGAGGTGTCACTGTTTGCTGGTTCTTGGGGAGGAACTCCCACTGAGATGCAATCTATTGGCCCTTGTGATGCGTCACTGCTTGCTGGTTCTTGGGGAGGAACTTCCACTGAGATGTGATCTATTGGCCCTTGTGAGGTGTCACTGTTTGCTGGTTCTTGGGGAGGAACTTCCACTGAGATGCGATCTATTTGCCCTTGTGAGGCATTACTGTTTGCTGGTTCTTGGGGAGGAACTTCCACTGAGATGCAATCTATTGGCCCTTGTGATGCGTCACTGCTTGCTGGTTCTTGGGGAGGAACTTCCACTGAGATGTGATCTATTGGCCCTTGTGAGGTGTCACTGTTTGCTGGTTCTTGGGGAGGAACTTCCACTGAGATGCGATCTATTGGCCCTTGTGAGGCGTCACTGTTTGCTGCTTTCCTGGCAATATAGTGCAGTGCAATTTGTTCATTTGGCTGCTGTTGTGTCAGTCTATTTCCATGGCAACATATTGCACAGTTGAGAAAAGCAAAAGCCTTTACAAAGGCTGCTCTGTAATCTGAATTTGTCCCGCTGAATATCAGGGGATTAATGGAGCTATTAATTGTACGTAGGATTTCATTTGTGAGAAATAGGTTAAGCTGTGCATCAAGCTGTTTGATCAAGTCTACAGGAGAGAGGTTGGATTCTTCATTATCTAATAGTGTCAATGCTACAATGCCTCCAGCAACAGTAAGTACATTGCAGGCAAAAAACATGAGAGTGTTTAAAAGTAGCATGACAACTACTCTCCCAAAATGGCTCTTTCGCGTTGAATGCAGTGGCTGTGGCTGTCGTACTTTGAATAGTATGTAAATGTACAGTACAAGGTTGATAGATACAAGGATTCCAAACATGAGCATGTAAAAAATGATTTGTCCAACAAAGCTACTTCTGGTACTCCATTTTGTGGCGCTATATAGAGGTATCCCAATGATGATTGCTATCAGCCATACAGCAGCTGATATCTTAGCAGCTCGACATTTACTGGCTGTTGCTCTGAATGTTATCGGTTGTCGTATGGCAAAGAATCGCTCAAAGGCCAGAGCTGTTACAAAACCGTATGATGAAAGGATACTGATATGAACAAGGTACTTCAAATCAGTAATGACAATGTTGCCTGCATTGTTCACGACAATTATAACTCCGATCAGTTGGATACTGTCAGCCACTGCTAAGTTGCCCAAGTAGACATTGACAATGGAGTGCATAGATTTAACACGTGCAATAACATACAGAAAGATGACATTCATAAGCAGACCAAATGGTGCCACACAATTCACCATGTTCAGCAGTATCTGAACATTTCTATTCTTATGTTGGAGATATTCTTCATAAGCACTGAAGATGTCATTTTCCTCATCTGTCAAATTTGCCATTTTGTTTGATTATCTGATGAAACTGTCCAGATAGATGCAGCACACTCAGCATCCACTACAGTTCCACACTCCACTGCACCCTCAGTATCCACTACAGTTCCACACTCCACTGCACCCTCAGAACCCACTACAGTTCCACACTCCACTGCACCCTCAGTATCCACTACAGTTCCACACTCCACTGCACCCTCAGTATCCACTACAGTTCCACACTCCACTGCACCCTCAGTATCCACTACAGTTCCACACTCCACTGCACCCTCAATATCCACTACAGTTCCACACTCCACTGCACCCTCAATATCGACATATAAACCAGAACGTTATCTGAGGCCTACATGTAGATGTTACATTGACTGATAATGTGATGAAACACTGATGCAACCTTTAGGAAGAATGACTGTTTAATATACATGCATCACAATTTGTACTCACAGTGAAGTCTGGAGTTTCACACAATGGAAACTAAAACATGAACGATTTCTTAGATCAAATTTTCTTCAACTTTCAATTTTACTTTTGCCAATTTAAAAGTTAGTTACGGAATACTTACAACAGCTCAAAGAAACGTTAGCCGCATGGAGCTAGTTTTATATTACTTGAGACAGGGAAACAAAACCACATTGTTCTATTACTGTACATCAGACAATGGGAATGATGTTAACCCTATTTAATAATTTCTTTGAATTATCTTTCACTTTCAGTATTGCATCTTTCAGTACACACAGAGATGATGTACTACAATACTGTATGTGGAATTATTACCTGTAGGGTGTTATTTACTTACTGCTTTCTGATGATAAACTTTTTCTGTCTATTCCTACAGTTTCAAAATCTTTCTGAGATAGATCATTTCTGTAGCTGGTTCCAAACTGTGGATCTCTGTCCCTATCATCATCAGGAATGCTCCTTCTTTCACTATTTTCAGGAAATGTCTTCAACCATTTTTTTTCAAAACTCCGTCTTTGTCTCTTTGTTTCTCTGAATATTTTTAACAGTGCTTTGATCTTTTTGTAAAAATACCTGTTATTATTATTATAATCGGGAGGGGAGGAGTGGGAGGCGGGGTTAGTGGATCCAATTATCAAGTGCATCATGGGCATGTAGCATGTAATTACATTCAATATTCTTACATGTATGTCAAACAGATAAAAGCATTTATATTCAAGTTCTCTGCAGGGAATTTCAATTTGGGTTCCAACTTTATTTGATTACACATCAACGATTTCCTTTGGGATTAGCCAAGCTGGAGTTTCTTGTAATTTATACAATTTCATCTGGATAGTGCAAATAATCATACAAATTCCTGGATTAAATCAATGTGAAATATACTGTGAAGAGATCGTCAGTCTTGTTTCAGTGTGAGGGACTGTTCCATTTACTTACACACTGCTCGCAAGGTTATGTAACATCTGCATGCAAACCATAGATTGTCCATTTCAATCCATTTCATTTAGTGTTCAAATACAAAATGTAAACAATATAATAACATTCCTTGTACAGTATTGGGGATGTCTCTGCAAAAAGTACAAAATGACTTTCAAACTTTAAAATGTATTCATTTCATTTGGTTCATTTTGGGCTACAGTGCTAGTGTTAGTCAAGTGTTACAACTCTACTCATGCAATTTGTATCTTTCTACAGCTGTACAGTGTTAGTCAAGTGTTACAAGTCTACTCATGGTGTATTCATTTCATGCAATTTGGATCTTTCTACAGTGTTAGTGAAGTGTTATAACTTTACTCATGGCCTTGTCATTTCATGCAATTTGGATCTTTCTACAGTGTTAGTGAAGTGTTATAACTTTACTCATGGCCTATTCATTTCATGCAATTTGGATCTTTCTACAGAGTTAGTCAAGTGTTACAACTTTACTCATGGCCTATTCATTTCATGCAATTTGGATCTTTCTACAGTGTTAGTCAAGTGCCTATTGAGCTGAGCTTCAAATGGTTACATTTCTCTGCCCATGACCAAAATTGGATTACAGGAGCCACAGAGAGCCTGAGCTAAACCCAGGCCTGGCCGGGCTTTAAAGTGGCTGAGCCCCCTATCAGTATTACTGTTTCTTTCCCTGATTGTGAAATGCCAGTAGCTGAATGTCCACATTGAATGGATGTTTTTGTTGTTGTTGTTTAGGAACATCACGATGTAGCATCGCGGAAGCCCAAAGCAAACCCAATAAAACCAGTAGGACCACCAATTATGCCAGGACAGTGAAGTCCTTACAGGAACCAGTGATTGACGATGGCAGGATACCGGGCGATGGTCGAGGAGCGTGTGGTTACAACTCCAGCTTCTTCTGGTAGGAATCTTAGGAGCTTAAACTTTCTTCAAAAAGTTTTTTTTTCCATCAAGTTGAAGCCTGTCATTGAAATTGAACATGGAAAAATTGACTGGAGTGAGATTCGAACCAGCGACCTCCGGAATACTGTTCCGGTGCTAATTACGAACTGAGCTATCCAGCCCTTTGTTACTGGTGTCGCTAATAGTCAATTATCTTTGTTTGTTTGGCAGTTAGTGAAGCCATGAAATTACTCACATACTGCTATATCCCAAGGATCATTTAAGATATCAATGCTTTGTACAAAGCATTTGCATGATGTATGGATTAAAGGTAGTATCATACTTTGGTACCAAACCGAAACATACATCTTCACAGATTTACCTAATACAGGGTATAGAGATGGGGATGGCAGAAACATACCGTTAACATATGTCTGCCTGAAATGCTGCATTTATCCAGAAAAGAGTAAAACCAGTGACCCAAATCATTTTTGATCTTTTAAAGATCAAAAATAAAAGAGAAAAGACTTAAGAAATACTGTGTCCGTTTTTCACCGTTTCCTCAAAAAGTGGGCACCGTATGGGATTGAAAATTTCACAGATGACTGTTACTGTATCATCCTTGATATTTTTGCCCATGAATCTGTATTTCTTTGACAAAACCCAAAGTATGAGGCAGGCACGGTTCTAGAGCCAACATTTTGGGGGGGCTAGAAGAGCCATTATTTTTTGGGGGGGCTAGAAGACCCAATATTTTGGGTTCTTCTAACACTCGCTTCTGCTATGTCTTATTAGGGGTCGAAAAACATGCACATTATAGGCTACACAACGCAATGTAATTGGCGCTTAATAACTGAAAAAATCCAGTATTTTCAAGATTTTTTTTTTTCACTTGCATTTTTTTGGGGGGGCTAGACAAAATTTTGGGGGGGCTACAGCCCCTCCTAGCCCCCCCGTAGAACCGCGCCTGGTATGAGGTAATATGTGTTACTAATTTCTGAATAAATACACCATTTCAGGCAGAAAAACTTTAAAGGTATGTTTCTACCACCACCATCTTCATTCCCTGTAAATTATACGTAAATCTGTGAACATTTCTGTTTTGGTGTCTTACCAAAGTATGATACTACCTTTAAACTGAAGATGAGTTATCAGTATCACCATGGTGGTGTATACTATGACATCACATTTTGGTAATTCACCTCCAAATTTGGAGGTGAATTAAAATCTTTAATTCAATAAGTCTTGAAGTTGACCGTTTCAGTCTGTACCCGACGTGAAGCTTTGACGAAGCTCAGGTTTACGCCATGGTACATAGTTAGTTTTCTGTCCAGTGCGACTCGACACTGAAGGTATAAAAGATCAATAAGGGATACTAAAAACACAACATTTTGTTCTGCATCTTTCATGATAGTCACCTAAAGAGGAACTGGACCAGCGACAAAATCAATCCACATCAAATGAGCGGACAGAGATTCCTGAATCGCTTCCAGTTCAAGCCCACCAGGACGACAAAAACACCAGGCAGGCTGAGTAGCATACTGCAGCATAAGACGGTATCACTCACGGCAAAAACAGGTATAGATGATGGCATGATTCAAGAATGACCGTAGACTTCACTCACGGTTTCAAAAGTTACTTGAAGAGTACATATAAGGTTCTATACTCCAAAAGTACAAAAATGTTTCTCAAAAAGAACATAGGTCATGTAGGTTACTCAAAAAGTACAAAGGTTACTCAAAAAGTATAAAAGTTACTAAAAAAAAGTACAAAAGTTACAAAAAACACCACAAATGTTACCAAAAATATCATCAAAGTTACAAAAAAGTACTTTGCAAAACAAATTGTACTGCTGGAAGCCAAACTCATAGAAGTTGCTGAATCAGTGCCAGTTTCAACAACTTTTCAGCTTCCATGCATGGGCACTCAATGAAAATATTATTTCGCAAATGTAGCAAAAAGGCCAAATTAGTGAGCAAATTTTGCAAAAAGGCAAAATTATTGAGCACATTTTCATGCTAAGCAATGATCATCCTAGTACCAGTGAAGATCTGTTAACATCACATTGAGTTTTGGCCGGTAACCACTAACCAGTCTTTGCTTGTCATTTTTTTTTCTGCTGAGCCAAACATTTGATAAATCTTTGGTAAAAGAAGCTCTAGTGTGTTCTAAGCGGAGATTCTATTAGATTCTTTGTGTGTAATTGTTCAATGCGAAGGTTCAAAAGAAGATGTTCCTGTGGAAACAAGACTGGTTGACGTGGAGAAGCACAAGGCCGAAAGGGCAGGAGGTAAAGGGCTGAAACGCAAGAGACCGAAACCTCCCAAGAAAGACTCGGACGCCAAGCTGGCTAAGATCAGGAAGCAAGAGGAGAAGAGGAAGAACATGGAGGTCAGGAAGTTACACATGAAGGAGAAGAGAGCTGCCGGTATTATCACACGAATCGTCTTCAATTGGACCCCACCTGAAGATAGCGTGGTATGTGGAGTCGTGTTGTGTTTGAAGTAATTGTAGAGAAAGCTAGCTAGCCTCAGTGGCGTAACAAAGGGGGGAAAATGGCCGCCACTTTTGAGGGGCGCCAAAAGCGCAAAGGCCAAAAAAAGGTAGCTGTGCTGTCAGTGAAGTTATTGGTCTAATCCAATGAACAAACAAAGAAATATTCTCAAATTGTCTGATGTTTTTTTCATTGACATCATATGTTGGAATTAGGGACGCAATTTTAGCGCTTGCCCCAGGCACCATATAGACTGTCATGAAAAGAGATTTTATATTTACAGTGGAACGCCATTATAACGAATACCGCTATACTGAACATGATAACATGATGACCACTAAATAACGGATAATATCTGTACATCCCACCGTGTTCATTATAGCTGCGTTCCACTGTACATTGTGCTGTCACAAAAATGTTACAACTTGCCGGTCTCATGTTCTTGCCAACAGCTGTTGCTGTGTAAGGTAGCCTCAACAATCATCAACAACGTCCTGTCCTACTGCAACCTCATCACCTGGGAGACAGTCCAGCAAGTGTTTGTCAAGAAATTACCGGTGAGTAGGATTCAACCAGCCCCCTTTGCCAGCTTCAGGCTCCTGGGTCCAGGTAGGAGGGGATATAGCCTTTGGGTCTCCCTTTGCAACGGGCATGATCTAGTTTGGGGGGAATTGTTGATTTCAAACATTCACTCACACTTTTTGCATGTTTGCAAGACGGGGGGTAATTGTCATTACTCGACCCCGAAAAAAAAAAAATCAGGTTTACCAACCAAATTTTGATGTTAATTGCCTCTGACTGGTATTCTGTCA
Organism: Astropecten irregularis; assembly: GCA_963971285.1. NCBI lineage: Eukaryota > Metazoa > Echinodermata > Asteroidea > Paxillosida > Astropectinidae > Astropecten > Astropecten irregularis. The sequence goes on along the minus strand of OZ020244.1, from coordinate 19,126,559 downwards.
TTGCTTGCTCTGCAAAACATTCACTTGAGACTTGGAGTGGAAGCCATTGTGACGCCGAGGACTCGCACAACTTATTGCCATGTCTACGTGTTTGTTTGTTGGTGCCCAACAAGCCAGTGTATAAAGTTCGCCTGTCTGAAACTAAAATGAGTTCGGGTCTCACTTGAGCCACACATTGAATGAAAATGATTGTTTGAATCAAGCTTGCCTCACAAAGTCTCGGTAGTTTCAATTTTGAAAGTGCCATGTTGTTACTTTCCTAATGTCTTCATCAACCGCATCCAATCTTCCCAACTTTCTTGCCTGAACAGAATGTGAGAAATTTGGACAAGAAGGATGCCAAGGCTATCGCTAAGCGTTCCAGCCGTCTCATGAGGAACAGTGAGTTTAGGATGAACTACTCAGTTTGTCTGGGTGAAGTCTCCGAAGATAAGGTGAGCAAGAAAAGCCCAAATGTTTGAGTTTTTAGTTCCCAAGAAACTCCCTCAAATGTAGGATTTTACACTAGATGAGTAAGCAACAAATTCTAAGTTACATGGACTACGTATGCGCACAATTAAAACAGAATTGTCTGCTTCTGTAAGCTTGGATTCGACGCTTACGGTAAGCAGAGTCCTGAATTTGGGCTGTGGGGCCAATTTCATGAAGCTGCTAAGCACTAAAAATTGCTTAGCGCAAACATTTCTTGCCTAATAAAAGAAACCACCATTAAAAATTCCATTTGACATTCATGGTCAACGAACAACACCCAAAGAACAATCACAAGTGATACACAACACATGGAAATTTGGTTGTTAATTATGTTTTTATAAGACAAAAATGTCATGGTTAGCAAATGTTTGTGCTTAGCGGGGCCGTGAAAATGGCCCCTGATGGTATATGATAGGTCTTGACTTTTCAAATGCCTTGTGAAATCCAGCGCAGTGGTAGGACATATGATACTTATTCCAAAGAATGAGTGACAAGTATTGATTCAAATCTGTCTTATATTTTCAGGCCATTGTGGACTCCATTCATCCGCACTTGGATAAAGATTCAGCAGAGAGTATCGCCGATGAATATAAAAGCCTCGTCGACAGACTGGAAGCCAAATTCAGGTACCGTATCTTTCATTTTGTTTAGAAATTGTGTGTTTTGTTTTGATAAATAGCAAACAAGTTTTGTGCATTCATGTATAATACTTTTCTTCACTCGAAATTAAACAAATTCAGTGGAATGCCTCAATTAGGTAAATTTGTTTAAACTGAACATCATGCTTGGCTCCCAATTTTTACCGAACTTTGATACATAAATGGGAAATATTTACTGTTCAAATCCATTGCTACATGTATATGGATATTTGTATTAAAGCTTGGTGTATGTGCAATGGCAGAATAGATACATACATCCTTAACATTAACATGTTGAAGTCTCAAAGGATTGAGGAAGGTGAGATTGATCCTCCTAGGATAGAAACGTCGGGCCCTCCTAACTCTGACCATTTAGCCTTTGAGAAAGATTCTGCCAGGATCCAAACATCAGTCCCTCCTTATTCAGACAATTAAGCCATAGTAAATTTATACTAATGTTAAAAGGTAACATGTTTGGAAATTCTGTGTTTGCCAGGATTGAGGATATCTTCGGCACCAAACTACCTGACAACCTAGCCACTCTGCACAGTGATTACATCGTGGAACCCATGGCCAAGTTAGACATGACCAACAAAATGTTCTTCAAAGATGAGAATATCACTGATTTGAGAAGACTGGCACTGCATACCATCGTACTGGTGAGAGAGAACATAATTCAATAAATCTCTTTCCTCAACTTAAGGCCTGGGCCAATTTCACGGCGCTGCTTAGCACAAAAATTTGCTTAGCACCAAAATCTTTTGCCCAATAAAACAAATCACCGTTAAAAATTTCATTTGATATTCATGGCCAGCGAACAACAGCCAAAGAACAATCACAAGCGATACACAACACATGGAAATTTGGTAGTGTGAACGCAGAGCATGAATGACCCGTGTTGAAATTTGGAAGAGTTGACACGGGTGGACCCTAGTAATTTTCAACATTTTTAAAAGGTACCGTAGTGTCCAAAGCCCCTAAGTCACTTAAGAATCAGATTTATTTAGTCTCTTATTCTTACTGCAACTTATTGATCTGATTTTGTTGGCTTTTGATTTTTATTTCTTGTCTTCAGAGCACTCTGTCTTCTCAGAATGCTAGTGACTACGATGCTAGGTTGGCCTTCAAGCTGTATGAACAGTATGATTCTACCCTCTTGCACGATGTGTTCCTGTTCTGTAGGTCCAAGGGCCTGGTCAGTCGATCCGGGGTGAGTCACTTCTCGCTCATACCATCTAATGCGTCTGTAGAAATTAGATTGATTAAATTAGATTGGCTAAATTATATTAATTAGACTAGATTACGGTAGTTTTATTAGATTTGATTGATTAGATTAGATAGATTAGATAGATGAGATTAGTTAGACTAGATTGATAAGATTAGATTGATTAGAACAAATTGATTAGATTGATAAGATTAATTAGATCAATTAGATTGATTAGATGAATTAGATTTGATTAGTTTGATTAGATTAGATTGATTGGATTATATTAATTACATTAATTAGATTAGATTCATTAGATTAGATTGATTGGATTAGATTAATTAGATTGATTAGATTAGTTTGATTAGATTATATTGATTGGATTGGATTGGATAAGATTGATTAGATTAGATTGATTAGATCAGATTGATAAGATTATATTGATTAGATTAGATTGATTAGATTGATTAGATTAGATTGATTAGATCAGATTGATTAGATTAGATTGATTAGATAAATTAGATTAGATTACCATTTTCAGAGTCCATTCTTTGCATTTCAAGTTGGCAACTGATATTTGCGGGTAAAACATTTCTTATTAATAAAACCACTAAGCTCCTGCAGTTTAATTAGGCATCTAATGAATTAATTAACATACTTGTTCTCCCCATGACAACTTTGGTAACTATTTACTTAATTTCCTTTATCCAGACTGCAAAGAATAGTCGGAGAATAGTACCCCATGTACCAGTGAGGTATCAGCTATCCTATGCGTATATCGCACACTTCAAGATGAAGAAGATGCCTCATGAGCTACCAGATGAAGTCATGACCTGCTACCAAACTCTACTGGAGTCAGGTATTTAAACGGGTTGGATTTTGCATCAAGTTGGTACAATAGACTGATCCATGTGTCACCCTGTGACGATCGGATGACAAATTTATCAATAAGTAATTAATATTTTTGCCCACTTGCATGTATGCATTATATGAGTCCTATGTCAGAAGGATGGGTGTGGCTCTATGGGGAAGGGGGGGAGGTTTGGGGGTTGGCCCAGGGGGCTTCAGTTCCCCCACCTACCCCAAATTTGTGTCAAACCACCCCTCATACCCCATCCCCCTTTACACACAATCCAATTACCGGTATGTTCGTCATACTGTCCAAAGACAAATTCAGTACACATTTGTATGTCCGAGGACTTACTTCGCAAGAAAGAAGTTCATTCGAGGACAAAATGGTTTCATTATTGTTCCTTTCATATGCTCTCGCAGTAAACTTTCTCTTCCTGTAAAACTAATGGTTTATCGGTTAATTACTCAACACTACCCAGCACTATGTGGTAAGCATGTATGTTGTTTTATTCTTGTGGTTTTTTTTCAGATCCAGGTGAAGGTGTAGTCTACCCTCAAGTTACCTGTGGGTCATGTTCATGCCAGCTTGCTCTGATTTTATCAGGCCAGGTAAAAAGCAGTCAGCGTTTATCATGAATTCCACTTTTAATAAGACTTGAAGCTATGCATGGTGGAAGTACTAAAAGAAGGTAGGTTTGCAGTGACACCATGTAGTCTCTTCTGTGAGAGTTTGTGGTTCTGAGAAGAACCGTAGGTATTATGTCGACGTTTCGAACAGTGTGCTCTGTTCGTCCTCAGGAGAGTGACTGAGTGTCACTCTCACAGAAGAGATTACATGGTGTCACCGCAAACCTTCCTTCTTTTAATTCCACTTTTGTTTTTCATGCAATAAGGATATTCATCAGAGCTTTGTTAATAACAGGTCCTTGTTTTAAGTCGATCCGTGTATTTATCAGGAATGAAAACAATAGGGGATTGGGATAGCAAAGGATTGGGACCTAAAATTGTACTTGTTGTAAGCAGAATGTTGAATTAACATTGCTCATATAACTCTTAATGTTGTGAGTGCACTGTGCTAGGAAAGGAAATACATCGGTTACAGTGCCAAATTCGAATTGTCATTGGGGGCACTAACTTCAAGTGGATGGAGTGTGGGGATGGATACTTATGCCACTTCAAGCCCAAGCACAAACTCCTTGAAATTGAAATATCACGTAAAAGTTTAACTCCATTTGGGCATTTAATCAATTTGTGATCTCCCAATCACACTGTTTGAATCAAACATATAGTACCCTGACTTCAAGTAACTCCCGTGACTCCTCCTCTCTGTTTGTATTTGCCTCACAGGTGACCTGTAGACTTATCGTCCCTAAGCAAGTCATCATACTGGACAGCAGTCTGATTGACAAGGAATTCCTGGAGAAAAGAGGACTGCTGAAGAAAGATGAAGATTCCTCCGATTCCGACAGCGACTTGGAGGAGGGATCGGAAGATGAAGGTGACAAAGATGAGGAACTGGGCCTGCCTCAAGAAACAGACGACAGGACCAAGTTGGACATCAGTGGAGCAATAGACGGTGTTCAGGACCTTAAAGACGAAGCACCCCGAGTAGTGCGGGTCTCATTTGAGGCAAGTGGAGATGAGATCGGAAAGGCAAGACTGAGTTCAGGAGCTGTAGGGCAGGAATCTGTTGGAGTAGAAGCTGCTGAAGCTGATGCCGATTCCAAAAATTTGGGAGATTCTGCAAAAGAGGCTATGATGGAAGAAAACAGGGCCCTGGAGACTCTTAGTGAACTCGCCGATGGAACATGCAGTACGAATCCACAGCCATCCACGTCTGCAGGATTTAAGAGACCATCATTTAACATCCCTTCTGTGACAAACTTAGATCACAGTTACATCAAGGATGTGTCAAATCCACCGATGCCTTCCGGGTCTGGAGACTGGGGGCGTGGCGAACTGGAAGGCACCTCCACAGCAAAGGGTAACATGTCCGAGTCAGGTGATGCTCCTAGGAATGACTCCCAAGCAGCTGCCTCAGACGGGCTGCCGTCAGACTTAAAACTGACACCCGCAGAGTCTGCAGATGATGCCGGAACAGTCTTACCTGGTCAACTTGAGAGTGAGCCCTTCACGAAGTCGCAGTTGCAGAATGCCACCATGAAGTGCCTCAAGTCCTCCCAGAGCTCCTTCACTAAGTGGCTCATCCTCCAAGGAGACTACGCTCCGGGGGTCTGCGGGGGTACTCACATCGCCAACCTCCAAGAGAACATTGCCTTCAATGCTTTCAAGTTGAATCTGTCTTTAAACCCTCCTTCCAGTACCCGCGACGATCCCCCTCCTGAAAATGACCCATTCTCAAGTCTCTGCGAATTCCTCCTGAAACCATGCGAGACATTTGAACCGATGGAAGTTCTCCGTAAGCCCACTGAGCTGACCGAAGAAGCTGCTTACCTTGCAAGACTTTTCAAAGGAAGCTACATCCAAAGAAAGGCAGAAAGTGATAAGAACCTTATGGAAAGGTAAAAAGCAATATGCAGCCATTACCAATTATATTTAATAGTTCCAAAGCTCTGATTTGATGTTTTAATTACAAAGCACACAGTTTCATCCTGAAATCTACAGAAAGAAACAAGCTCTTTCTCATGTGATGAAGAGATTGTAAATACGAAATTTGGTTTTCAATAGATGCCATGTTTGATGTATTTCTTCTTACGTGTGTTACAGCCAAGCCACACACCCTAGTTTTCATCAGCACAGCTTGGGTTGTTTACTGACCAATCTAGGAAGGAGTTTGTGACTATCATGTGAACTGCATGTGATACACAGGCTAAATGTTTAAGCTGGAACTGAAGACTTACACTTTTTGCACAGTTTACAAATTCATAATAATTTGGCCATCGTTGGCCATCCCTTTCCCTAGTTGTTATCTTTTTCTTTTCTTTACATGTATACCTTCAGCACCTTGGGTAGGTTTTCTAGAGAGATTGCATTTTATAAATTGTTGTTATTGATGCAAAGACAGGCACTCAAACAATGCACTGTTATTCTACAAAAATGGCCAATAATATCCCAGCTACAGTCAATCATTGATCATAATTAAGGTATAATACATGATTGGTAAATGTAACAGAACAACACTCACACTTTGTCTGATCTAACATGTACATGTAATAATAAACCTGTAACAATTTGAGCTCAATTGGACATCTGAGTCACGACAATATAGCGAAAACCTGACTCATTTTTTCTAATAAAACAGAAAGAATGGTTTTGATCTTACCCCGATATCAAAACTGTATTCCGTCTTTGTTTTAGTAATTTCTTAATAAGTACACCATTTTGGGCGGAAATATTTTAACGGTATGTTTTTACCAGCACCATCTTCATATCCTGAAAGTTATATGTAAATCTGTGAATATTTCTGTTTGGGTATGTTATTATACCAATCCTGTACTGTACCTTTAGATATGAAATAATATGACATGGTTTAAATGAAGTAGTTGTAATGCTGAAAACATAATTCTCTCGTAGGTGTGCAAAGGTTGGCCTTGACAGCCCGTCAAGCACTCTGATCGTTCACGTCTACAAACAGATCGAGGAAGCTAAACTCCTCGGACTGACCTTGACACAGCTGAAAAGGATAATGAGAAGAGTTCGACCAGACTCGGCCACCAATTTACACCTATTACAATGCATCAGGGTGTTACTAAAGGAACACATGGTAAGTCCTCAAGATTTTGCATTGACTAGTAATAAACTCTGGAAAATTATTCATCAATCAGAATGATAACTTAGTAAAATGCTCCGAGAGCTAGGAGGGCCTGATGTTTTGATACTAGCAGGCTCTTTCTCAAAGACTAAATGGGTATAGTTAGGAGGGCAGTGGTCGATTTCACGAAGCACTAAGATTGATCTTGATTGTGAATTCATCCTAATTGCTAAGCAGAGTGTGATGTCACAATACAAATCACTATGGTGATACTGTATGCCCTGCCGAGGACACTTTTCAATCCTTGCTGGATCTTTTTCATATTGAGAAGCTGTTTCATGCTATGTGATTTATCGCTCGTTTTGTGTTTCAGATATGGGAAGTAGGCTCTATTGAGCTTCGTCTTGTGGCTACAAAGCATGTCTCACTGTGGGCCATCCAGTCCCAACGCCTGGTCAACCCAGCACAAGCTGCTGATACTGACTCCACTGCAAAGAGGCAGTGTCTAGGCACCGAGTCCAAGATTGATGCACAGGAATCGACTGGGAGCGAGCACGTTGACTTAATCAAGGAGCCTCTGCCATCAGGTACCTCGAGAGGAAGTGCATCTGAGAACCTTTTGCAGTCCGAAACAAGCGTCAGACAAACTCCAGTATGTGACACCATCCATGATGGCAAAGGACAACCTGAGGTCATTGACCTAAGCACAGATGGAGACTCAACAAGGCCCGAGGATGGCAAGGTACTGCCTGAAAAGAAAGACTCAAACAGCGACGAAGCCGGGACTGTCAAAGAAGGCCCATCAACTGAGACTGGTGATGGTAGAGCTGCCAAAAGGAAGCTCTTAAAAATCTATGAAGGGTAAAGATGGCACATCATTCTTTTATAAAACAATTGTAAGGGGGAAAAAAAAGAAAGATAAATTTGAATTGAATTACAGGTTATCTCAGTGTCATTTTTGGCGAGCTGCTGCGAAGCAGTGCAAGTCAATGTAATACCGATTTCCGTCCGTTTGTCCGGCCGTCCGTGTGAAATGAAATTTTTGGGAACATAATAAAATACAACCTCAAATTAGAGTTTATACTCTAATTTGATTAATTATTTTAATCCGAAAAGACAAAAGAAAAATGTTACAGTTTAAAAAAAAATATATTTGCTATCATGTTTGTAACTGCACGTATGGCTGCAGCGAGCTGTTGCTGTTCTAGTTTTATGGTAAAATTAATTTGTTTGACGTCCATGTGAAGTTTGAGGATTGAAGAAGAGAATGTGTTCATTGCCCATGCATACAGTGGGGAGGAGATCCTGGTCTTCTGGGTTGGTTTATGCTTCAAACTGGGCCATACAGCATTGATTAAACAGCATATAACTCTGCTTAATATGTCTTCTTACAAATATCTCTTGTCAGGATTTATGAGCCGATTGAATTTGTACCCTATCCATGGCGAAAGGTGAACGGTGAGATAAATCGTCCGCAGTTGTTCCTGATGATGAGAGGCATTGCCTTGCTCATCATTTCGCAGCCTGGCATCAAGGAATCACAACTACTCTTCCACTTCAAGGATCTCTTCCGGAAGGTTGACTGTCTGAAGCTTCTTCAGGTTTGTCTGTCTGTCCATCTGTTTCAAGCCTGGAATTTAACGGAGGCGACAGAGGCCATGGCCTTCGTTGTCCTGGTTCTTGGCCTTGGTGGCCCTTCAAATATTTCCATAGATATTTTGATTTTTCAATGAAAGTGTCCCTTGCAATGGAAAAGTGGCCTTGCTCCTTTCAGAACCAAATTCCAGACCTGCTGTTTGGATCGCTTTATTGCTTAATCCTCATCAGGTTGGCAGTTACGAGTTTTTCCTCACTTTTTACCTCTGGCGGCCCGGGTTCGAGTCCAGCTCAGTCCACAAGTGAATTGGGTTTTCAGTCCCTACCTGTTCTCGCAGAGGTTTTACCCAAAATTTGGGAGGTTTTCTTTCTCACATGTTAAACTGTATCTTCTTCCATAGATGTTTCATCAGGCTTTCGAACTACAGTGCCTAGGGTGTCCTTTGGATTAAAAATAATAATGATTATCATTCAAGAATTGCTTGCTCTCTTTGCTGAAAACATTTTTGTTTTTAAACATGTTAAAGGGCTTGTACAACATTGGTAACAATTTAAAACAGAAATGTTCACAGAATTATGTATGACTTTCAGGGTATGAAGATGGTGCTTGTAGAAACATATCTGTTAAAATATTTCCGCGTGAAATGGTGTATTTGTCCCGAAAGAGTAAAACCAATACCAAAAACATTTTAGATCAACATCCTTAAATTGAGTCGTTTTTTTTTGCTATTTTGTATGATTGAGCTAAAATTTTCACAGGCTTATTATTTCATGTACATGCTGGATTAGACAAAGTGTGAGTGTTGTTCTGTGACCTTTACCAACATGACCAATGTTGTACACGCCCTTTAACCAGCACAGGCTGCTTCACATATTAAAAAAACCTAAAGCATGCTTCATCATTTTCAAAGGATCTTTCTCAGTGGCTGAATTATTATTATTTTTGACCTTGTAGATGATGTCAGACCTCGGCCTCATCACCAGACACAGTGTCAGGCTCCCCAAGCCAAGCTTGTTCAGCAGTGTGAAGTCAGGGCACCATCAGCCAGTTTACTACTACCAGCCCAGTGTCAACTGTCTGACCAATATGGGAACATTGTTTGTCAATTGATCATCGAGAATTAAAGCCTACTGAATAGTGCTGGAACTTACTGAATAATATTGATTTACCATATAGGCGACTAATCATTAGTTTAAAGGTACAGTACAGGATTGATAACATACCCAAACACAGATGTTAATAAAACTTTCAGAATATGAAGATGATTCTGGTATGCTGTATTTATCCAGAAATTAGAAAAACAATGACTGAAAACAGTTTTCTACAGTTTCCAATGATGATATGAGCTAAACATTTCACAGGTTTTGTGTTAATTCCATGACAAATCAAATAATGAACGGTCTGCAACTGTTCTGTCACCTTTACCAATCCTGTATTATGCCTTTAAAGGTTGGTTAATGGAATGAACAGTACTTTAAGATGGGGTTCTTATAAAGGGAAATAATTTATGTGGCCAACACAAAGGAATTTAGCACTCTTTTGCTTTATGATACACGACATTAGTTGAATTGATTTACATTAGTGTGTTGAATTTTAAGCAAAGCTTCAATTGGAATGCCTTTCTGGTAAATTTGGAAAGTAGGCTGGTTCATTCACCTAAGAAACATTTTCAACTCCAACACATAAGTCTTTTGACTCGGAAATAATGTTTGTATTGCTCTTTAAAACAGTTTGGCATTATTTTGATTTGATTTGATTTGAAAGGGTTTATTACGATAAAAAAATCAATTTCACAGCCAGAGGCTGAATTACATGATTTGTACAAGATTTTAAAAACATCAAAATACCAAATAAAACATTGATAAAACGAAAAAAAACACACACAAAAAAGTGAAAAGGCAATGTGGTAAAAAAAGGAAAATTAATCTTAAGAGGAAATATATATAAAAACAAACTTAGAAGTAATTATAATTAAAATTATATTACAAATAGAAGTAGAATAAATTAACAGCTATAAAAAAGAGAAAAAAAGAGAATCCCCCTAAAAAAGGGAGAGAATTATGCCCACAATTAGCCCACAACCCATTTCTACAGTGATAAAAACAAACAGAATTGGTTATTACAAATGCTGGTAAAAGCCAATGTGGAAAATAAAAAAACAATTAAAGTTCTTTAGTTTGTAGCAAACTTACAGGAAAACTGGTGACAAACATGCATCAGACGAAGCAGGAGCTAATACTGATGACAATAAGCGGTAGGCACACACGGAAAGACATCAAAAAACAAGCAAATAAGTGATAATTTAAAGAGAAGAACGGAGAACTAAAAAAGTTTAAGTTAGTTTAATTATGGTCTAAGTCATTAATTTTCATTGAGAAATGGAAGGTCCAATTTTTAAAAGTTTGGTTTTGGCTATTTCTTAAGCATTTTTGATTTTTGTTTTGATCATCCATACATTGAGAAGAGTGGAAACGTGTTGAGCAAAGACTAGCTATTTTGGACTAAACCGAATTCTGTATCAGTTGTTACTTGTATAGGCTACTCAGTGCACAACCTGAGTTTTGCAGTCTATGTCAGGGTTTCCCTTTGTCAAATATTCTGCTTTGAAAATTGAAAATTTAGGAAGACGCCAACAAAAGACTAGCTACAACTAGCTAGCAAGTAGAAAACTATGACGGCAATCCAGAGATTACAGGTTCTAATCCCACTTCAGTCAGTTTTCTTTCTAAGTTCTTCAGTATAGTCTTAAATGCAGGGAACTTGCTGAGTATTATGATGATATGGGGGTGAACAAAGAAAAGTTTAATAGATAAGCAAACCTATCATTGCCCAAATAATATTAAAAACAGCTCGTTGAAAGATCCAGAAGTTGGAGTTTTTTTTTTTAACTCTTGAGGGCAAGCAGACAGCCAGTCCATAGGTACTTAAAGGTAGTATCATACTTTGGTAAGAGACCAAAACAGATTATGTTCACAGATTTACCTATAACTTTCAGGGTATGGAGATGATGCTAATAGAAACATACCGTTAAAATTATTCCGCCTGAAATGGTGTATTTATCCAAAAATGAGTAAAACAACGACCGAAAATCTTTTTGATCTTTTAAAAGATCAAAAATAAAAGAGAAAAGACTAAAGAAATACTGTGGCCGTTTTTCACGATTTTCTCAAAAAGTGGGCACCGTATGGAATTGAAATTTTCACAGATGACTGTGACTGTATCTTCCTTGATATTTTTGCCCATGAATCTGTACTTCTTTGACAAAAACTAAAGTATGATACACTGTACTACCTTTAATCTGCATCCGAATCTAATGTTTAGAGCTAGGTCTAGGTCTTCGCTCCATTGGATATACGCGGAGACTCACAGGACAATATACCTAGCCGTATATAGCTCTGGAAGGCCGTTTCGGACATAGCCTATTTTGTAGAAGTCAATAGAACAATCGGCCTAGGCCTACTATAATTAACTTGCGTGTGAGACGTACACCCATTTTGAATTTGACTAAGATATTAATATTATTTTCGTCTCAAACTTATAACTTGGCATTTAGTCTTGTAATCTTCGGAACAAAACAAAAAAGAATCATTCAGATATCAGTTGGATTTTCCCAGGCCCCAAATTCTTTTTTAAGATACGCACCGTCTGTCTTTGTTTTATACTTTGGTCAAATTATGCAAGGTACAAAGTTTTGTTCGTTAATTTTGTTTTGTAATTTCTGTTTTATAAACCACTGTCTATTTCAAATAGTTATTTCTATTGTAATAAAACAATGTACATAGAGATTGTGCTTGCCGAGGGACATATAACGTCATTGAAATGATTGTGGTATGATAAGTGAGGCGTTTGACTGGACAAAGTTATGGGTGAGGTTTGTCCTACATGTATCTGTATAAAATACAATATTATTATTATTTTTTAACATGGAGGAATAACAACACATCAGTCCTCCGTGGTAAAATGCAGAAAATGATCACGCCTATGGTGCATGTTTTTGATTGCGTCACACTAACTTTGGAAACAAGCTCAATTGGTTATGACCTATATACAACTCACTGACTCGGACACCTTTGAGAAGAAAAGCCTACCAGGTAGCACACTGACGTCGGCCCGTCGTTGGCATTTGGTCGGCTCATGACGTCGGATGGGCGTAGGTAAACAGGGAATATGCAAATACCGCCGACGTCGGCGTGACGTCCAGGTACACCGTTGGGTGGACATTGGACCGACGTTGTACCGACGACACAGTAATAACCACGGCCCGACGTTGTTCCAACTTCCTCTACCTGCGTCGGCCCGTCGTAGGCATTTGGTCGGCTCATGACGTCGGAAGGACGTAGGTAAACGGGGCATATGCAAATCCCGCCGACGTCGGCGTGACGTCCAGGTTTACCGTTGGGTGGATATTGGACCGACGTCGTACCGACGACACAGTTATAACCACGGCCCGACGTTGTTCCAACTTCCTCTACCTGCGTTGGCCCGTCGTTGGCATTTGGTCGGCTCATGAAGTCGGAAGGACGTAGGTAAACGGGGCATATGCAAATCCCGCCGACGTCGGCGTGACGTCCAGATTTACTGTTGGGTATTGGACCGACGTTCTACCGACGACCTCATAATACCCACGGCCCGACTTCGTTCCAACTTATATACCGGCGTTGGCCCCACTTCATGTTTATGGCCGTCGTACCGACGGTCAACTTCTCACGTTAAACCGACTTGATAAATCCGTCGGCCCGACTTTTACCCGACCCCTTGCCTACGTCCTCCCGACTGCCATATTCCATACCTTTGCCGACTTGATAAATCCGTCGGCCCGACTTTTACCCAACCCCTCCCCTACGTCCTCCCGACTGCCATTTCCCATGCCTTTGCCGACTTGATAAATCCGTCGGCCCGACTTTTACCCGACCCGTCCCCTACGTCCTCCCGACTGCCATATCCCATGCCTTTGCCGACTTAATAAATCCGTCGGCCCGACTTTTACCCGAACCCTCGCCTACGTCCTGCCGACTGCTATATCCCATGCCTTTGCCGACTTGATAAATCCGTCGGACCGACTTGTACCTGACCCCTCCCCTACGTCCTGCCGACTGCCATATTCCATACCTTTGCCGACTTGATAAATCCGTCGGCCCGACTTTTACCCGACCCCTCCCCCACGTCCTGCCGACTGCCATATCCCATGCCTTTGCCGACTTGATAAATCCGTCGGCCCGACTTTTGACCAACCCGGCCCTACGTCCACCTTACGGCTCTCAGGCAGACGCTCAGCCGACCTGTTCCCTCCATCGGCCACCCTTCATCGTTCGTAAAGGCAGAATTATCACTTACACAGCCATCAATGCTACGCTTGTCTTTGCACTTCAAACCTACGTTAAAAAAACTCACATTGAAACAAATGAATAAATGTACCGTACACTATGTATTTTAATAATAAATGCAAAAGAAGTACGGAAATTTAAAATACAATGCACTTGAACATATTCGGAAAAAGAAAACATAATTAAGTTCAACTTGCTTTTCTTTTCTGACGATAAAAAGAAAATGTACACTTCTGAACCATCACACAGGTATACTTTGAGCTAAAATTGTGGCATCACATTTCTCCATAAATGAAAGTACTTAGTTTGATCAAAACTTCCACAAATAAAATTCTTTCACACACCAACAACTTGATACATCAATAAGAACTTAATAATAGGTTTTCCCGGTCATTTTCGGAAAATGAGCGGACAATTTAAACGCTGAGCCATTCCATTTAGCGGGAAACTGCAAGGCACCTCAAAATATTCAATTTCACTTCATGTGCAAGCAAATTGTAAACAAACGTCATTTGGCAGCGACAAATAGAATGCGGATTTTGCATGGCTAAATTAACCGACTGTTGAATTGAATTGAATGCAATGCTATATCAATACGGATGCATCAAAGTGAAATCGAGTTTCAACCGAAGAGGCAAAATCACGTGAACATGAATGCTTCAACATGAAATTGGCTGCTCAGTTGCTGAACATGACTGGGAAAACATATAGAAACTGGTTAAACCAGGAAACATCAAATTGTAGAATCAGATTGAAACACACTTTATCACAAAGTAAATATGCATCATAATTTCGTGATGTTTGTAAGGTCCCCTTTAAACTTCGGAAAAAGGCTCATTAAATGCAAACAATGGGCCAATTTAAGTAACTAAACATAGACAAATTGTAATTGCTGTATACGTTTAACGTGTTTGCATTTTAAATTGTATCAAAGCTGGACAGTGAGATAAAGTTAACTTCTGAACACAGTTCACAGTTAAAAATATTTATTCTTTACAAGTATGATGGCTTTAGTTATGAGGGTAAAAATAGACATCCGTGTTTAAAGGTAATTTCATACTTTGGTTTATGTCAAAGAAATGCAGATTGATGGACACAAAAAAATATACAGTGACAGTCATCTGTGAAATTCCCAGTCCCATTTATACGGTGCCCACTTTTTGAGAAAACAGTGATCTTTAAAAGACCAAAATTGTTTTGGGGCGTTACTTAGTTTGACTCTTTTCTGGATACACAGTTTTTCATGCAGAGAAATGTTAACGGTATGTTTATACCATCACCATCTTTATACCCTTTACATTATAGGTAAATCATTGAAGATTTTTGTATTGGTACGCTACCAGAGTATCATAGAACCTTTAAACTGCACTGTGAGCAGACTTTGCTTAGCATATAATGCGAATCAAAATGGTTGCTCTGTTTGTGAACAGGCACTTTCTATTCAGCGTTCAGCTGGTTAAATTACCAGTATCACGTCGAGGCTGTTGAGCATTAAGTTCTCCTCAGCAACGGGCCGTAAAGAAACCACTCATTCCACAGTCTCCTTTGTTTCACAGCATCTGTAAATTAACACCAGAATATAATGCACATCAGGCTATAGATTTTGTTTACACTCTAAATAATGCAAATATAAGCTGGGCTTAAAGGCTGAACTCAGACCACGGTCATCAAATGTGTATCACAACTTTCAGGCCAATATTTAAATACTTCATTGCGACTAGCCATGATGACATGTACTGTGTAATGATTCTCCCACCATAGAATGAACAGTTACATGCATGCTAATAGAGAGTACGTGTGGGTCACACACACAAGGCCAGTGCTATACCAGCTCATTATAATTATCACCATGTCAAGGACAGTTGTTGACCCTGCCACACAGTAATGTGGCATCTGGCAAGATACTGAGATAGGACTGGTTGCCTGCGTGTTGTTTATAATTGCTGTCGGCATAAGGTTGCATACCTCCGTGATTAATGCAGCTAGGCTTTCAAGCCTAGACAAAGACAAAGTATATATCCATTTGTTGAAACAAGAATGTTATCAAATTCATACTGAAACTTACACTGTTCAAAGGCAAGAAACAGCTGGATTTCCAAAAGACACACAGATCGTAGTTCGTACAGCATTCCAGTGGACACAAATGATGAGTTCCTTTCTCCAAGTTCCTTTCTCCAAGACCACAAACCTTTACCATAGCATCTATAGGAAAATAATAGACCTGTCAACTATTTGACAACTGTAAATCTGCCACGTTAACCACAAGTTTGAATGGGGAATGCCATCTTCAAATATTCTAAAATTGTCTCACTGCATAAAATAATAAACCGGTTAAGTATAGGGGCCTACATCAATCTACCGTGAAACTGTGAGTGCATTTTCATCCATTACTTTGAAACTGCATTATTTAATTCTTCACTAGTTTTTTACCCAGCCACTGGTTCTTTACGCAACTTCTTTCCCAGTGCAACAGACTACAGCACAAGTAGGCACATGTACACGTGTACATTGTATCGATACACACATGACAAACTGCCATGTTCAGTACTTGACTAACAGGTAGGCATACTACGGCCAGACGAACGAAGTCATGTGCCTCAACTCACATTTTCTTCACATGACATCATGCTTAAACCTATAAAAGAAATACAGAGGATCACAAAGAAAGCGTATAGTTACACAAAAATCTGTAAATACTCACCGTTCTCAACAAAATCACGAAGAATTCCATCGGCAAATTGTGCACCGCCAAGAAATCCGTTATACACTTCCTTCACGTATAACGGTCAATTCATTTTATATGCTGCGCATGCGCATTTTCATTGGCTACGGGGCTGAGCAGTAAACTTGACAAGTCTTTTAGAGTCGCGGTGAAACTGCATGAGTATCTCTTTATTACATATTTATACATGGTGTTTTCAAAGAACTTACATTAAAACTGAAAATATGAATTAACACGAATGCATGTAATACAATATGTATTTTGACAATAAATACAGACGCTGATGAACATTTAATAGAACATATGTCGCAATTCAATCAGTGCATGCTTGTGGACTTTCAGAAGTTTATGAAATTTAGAGCGCGTTGGCTTGAAATTGCCAACGTAAATTTACAAGGCCTACAGGGAAACCAAAGGAATATATAAAGGGCGAGAGCGCTCCACTGTCGATCGATCGGTTATGTCCCGCCAACGAAGACTGAGTGTCTTCATTTGGGTGCCGACGGTCAGTTTTGTCCCACCCAACGTCGGCAAGTATGGCACCAATCCGACGTTGGGTCAATGGTTTTGTTTGGACTGTGGCCCGACACCTTCAATTGGACTAGTCGGTTATCTACAGTCCCGCCAACGTCGGCAACATGGTAACGATCCGACGTTGGGTCAATGGTTTTATTTGGACTGTGGCCCGACGTCATTAATTGGACTAGTCGGTAATCTACAGTCCCGCCAACGTCGGAAACATGGCACCAATCCGACGTTGGGTCAATGGTTATGTTTGGACTGTGGCCCGACGTCATCAATTGGACTACGTCGGTTATTTATAGTCCCGCCAACGTCGGCAACATGGCACCAATCCGACGTTGGGTTAATGGTTATGTTTGGACTGTGGCCCGACGTCATTCATTGGACTAGTCGGTTATCTTCAGTCCCGCCAACGTCGGAAACATGGTACCAATCCGACGTTGGGTTAATGGTTTTATTTGGACTGTGGCCCGACGTCATCAATTGGACTACGTCGGTTATCTATAGTCCCGCCAACGTCGGCAACACGGTACCAATACAACGTTGGGTTGATGATTATGTTTGGACTGTGGCCCGACATCATCAATTGGACTAGTCGGTTATGTACAGTCCCGCCAACGTCGGCAACATGGTAACGATCCGACGTTGGGTTAATGATTATGGTTGGACTGTGGCCCGACGTCATCAATTGGACTAGTCGGTTATCTATAATCCCGCCAACGTCGGCAACATGGCACCAATCCGACGGTGGGTTAATGGTTTTGTTTGGACTGTGGCCCGACGTCATCAATTGGACTAGTCGGTTATTCAAAGGCCCGCCAACGTCGGCAACATGGCACCAATCCGACGTTGGGTTAATGGTTTTGTTTGGACTGTGGCCCGACGTCATCAATTGGACTAGTCGGTTATCCAAAGTCCCGCCAACGTCGGCAACATGGCACCAATCCGACGTTGGGTTAATGGTTTTGTTTGGACTGTGTCCCGACTTCATCAATTGGACTAGTCGGTTATCCATAGTTCCGCCAACGTCGGCAACATGGTACAAATCGGACGTTGGGTTGATGGTTATGTTTGGACTGTGGCCCGACGTCATCAATTTGACTAGTCGGTTATCTATAGTCCCGCCAACGTCGGCTGAGTGTCTTCATTTGGTGCCGACGGTCAGTTGTGTCCCAACCAACGTCGGCAACATGGTACCAATCCGACGTCGGGTTAATGGTTTTGTTTGGACTACGGTCCAACGTCATCAATAGGACTGGTCGGTTAACTAAAGTCCCGCCGACGTCGGCAGGGCCTTACTTAAATGACGTTGGGCAAAACTTAGAATAAATACCGACGTCGGCTGGCAGTCCAGTTTCGGGCACGTCGGGAAGACGAATTCCTGCCTACGTCGGTAGGACGTCCCAAAGGCCGACGTCCGATTCGAAACGTCGGTTGGAGGTCGTACCGATTTACTTTAACCGACCCCGACCATTTACCGACTTTGCCGACCCACTGCCGACTGAACCCTACGTCGGGCCGACGTCAGTGTGCTACCTTTTTAGTCCCGGAATTTTTCTCTTCTGTAGCCCGTCTCACCTATAGAGTGACCTTTTAACCTTTTTAAGGGCCAAAAACCTTTTTTTTGTTTTTAAGTACGCGTGGCTTTGGACGTATGCTTCAACACCACGCACTAGGCTTCGCTGGGTGGCTGCCAACGATCGGCTGCCAACGATGACAGATTTATTGGGTTGATGATTCATTGATTTTCCGTGGAAATATGTTCATAGGCCTACACGATAAGAACTTGGCCAGGCTGTAGCCTATTTTTATGTGGTATTTGCAGGCCTACCTGTATGACCATTACTTTATAACTGGCATATCTTGGCCTGGGACTAATTAAATAGCCTAGCTGGGGGCAATTTCATAAAACTGTTAAGCACAAGAATTTGCTAAGCATGACATTTCTGTCTTAATAAAAACAGGGTTAACAACCAAATTTTCACGTGTTGTGTATCATTTGTGATTGTTCTTTGGCCGTTGTTTCGCTGACCATGAATATCAAATGGAATTTTCAATTGTTGTTTGTTTTATTGAGCGAGACATTTTTGTGCTAAGCAATTTTGTGTGCTTAACAGTTTTATGAAATTGGCCCCAGATGTCATGCGGGGCGGGGGGGGGGGGGTTAGTCCCCCTGCACCCCGATAAAACATAATGCCCGAGTAAAGAGAGGGCCGAGAGACTCAAAAGAGATGAAAAAAGAGGGGAAACAAAATTATGGATAGTTCACGTCAGGCCCGCTGTTAACCCCACTCTATAGCTTGATCGCCGCCAAGCCCGATGTCTGTCACTATATTGATTGGTGCAAAGTTGTACTGATTTCCACGCCCCCATGCTTCGAAATCCGGGATCACCTACCCAATAAAGAGTAAACAAAAATCAAAGTTTGACAAAAAAACACACACATATAAACCCACAAATTAACAGAAAAGAAAAATGCAAGTGCACCGTACCTGTCCATCGGCATACATCATTACATGTATAAAAACGATGAGAAAAACAGATGAGAAAAACGCGCACGTGTTCAACTTTTTAAAAATTAATTTGGTGGATCGATTCAACTTGTTGACTCGATTGCGTTTATCGTGAGCAGAGCTTTCATAAAACGGCAAAATAATGATTATTTTTTTGCTGAACATTTTTCCTCAAACCGTTCTTAAATTATGCCACAGCCAGCCACGACATACAATTGCTATGGAAATGTCTCCCCGTCCGAGCTGTACGCGGTTGGGTTGTAGCCTGGCAAACTATAGACTAACATAGGGTGCATTCGTTTAGCTCACACGGGTCAGCCCTTACTGGGAATGGTCGTGTTTTACTGCACTCCCAACAAGCGAGAGAATAGGGACGAGGTTGACTGGTGTCGACCCGGGGGAGCTAAACGAATGCACCCATAGTATAAGCCCATGAATGGAGCTGACCTCCCGTTATCCCACGTGCAATGCGAACCTTTACAATGGCTATGTTGGCTGGCCAAAGGCTATCATAGCGCCGTTATCTTTAAAGGGATAATTGAAACCCCACATTTAACTTTTTAGTTATATTATTTAGACATCATCGGCCAAACCTGCTGAACATATTGATGCATAAAGTATGCGTGAGTTAGATGTTCAAGCTGCCCTTTTCGAAAATTTTATTCAAAAAGTCAAAGGGTGAGGTCAGAGGATTTCCAGGGCTGAGTAAATGGAGTGTAGACGTGCATGTTCGACGTTCGAGAACGTTACGTACGTACGTGTACATGAGTGTACAATGTACATTTCAACGTGATCACTGTACACTGCTTTTTCGAGGGAAACCACTGGCAGACTCCCTAAGTGCAATCAATTAGTTACACGACTCCCTAGCTCATTGTTATTATATGCCAGTTCAATCGACTTCAAGAACGCTAATGCTGAATATTTTCGCATCTCCTGTGAAAAATGAATACAGTTTTTACAAAATTTTATATTTTTTTCACATCCTGTTCCTTTTATTTAAGATTTTTGAGGCTGAATAGTAATGGTGTTTGCAAATTTAATTACAATATACGAACATGCCTAGAGAATGGTGCATTGTGGGAACTTTTACCGCGTACATTTCTAACTGTGGTAACATTTCCACCACCTTAGCGTGGCAATTTGTTTGCGAATTTTCTCACAAATTACCCCCCAAATTAAGTATTGTTGCATTGCTGGTTTCACAAATAGGAGCCCTAATTATCAAAAAGTCACATTTGGAGTAAATCAGGGCAGAAACACTGTGATAAATATGGGTTCAAGGCGGTCACCTTTCGACCCCGTAGCACACGGGCTGGACAAAGATTTCCAGCTAACAAGCTACTGCGACTTGAAAGATTTTGGTGCGAAAGTTCCACAAGATGATCTGGAGAAACTTCTTAAAACGCTCAAGGACCCCGAAGGCGAAAAGACGACCGAAGAAATGGTGCTTCAGCAGTCTGAATTCGGTGAGCTTCTGATTTTTCTGACGTTGCTACCCCAGGAATTGTGAAAATTGGTGAAGTTAATAGACTATTTTTGGCTGGTGAAGTTGGTTTTCGGCCATTTTGTAGGCGGCTGGGGAGCCGTTCTGTACCAAGGAAACCGCGTGCACCTACCGCCAATATAATTTCTGCTCCTTGGCTATCGTGTTTAACAAAACCCCTTTCCCTTACCATTGTTCTTAATGTTGATACTTGGAACTTGTCTTTAGTTTAAGGATAAGTAAATCATTAATATGGAAATTTTTTCATATATTTTTTAAGTGAAGGGAAAATTATTATCCCTCCTTCAAATCATGGTAAGGAAGGTTCCTCTCCATGACCAGTGATATTTACAAACACCTGACCATGCCAGATAAGTTAACTTGAAAACAAATTTGCATATTTGAAACAGGTACATACTGGATGTATACTTACTTGATTAGGCCTACATGTATTCCAGTATTCACTACTTGTGGTTGTGCACTTTAGACTGTATTTTGCTAAATTGAATCAAGCTGATTCTCATGAGCATGACAATTCAAGTGCTGTCATAATTATTTGTTTTGTTAAAATTTCATCTGGGTATCTCATGACTCATTATTTTGTGTTTGTGTGAATTTTTTAGCAAAATTGGCTAGCCTATACTAGGCCTAGGCTACTCAGTATCGGCGGCTCATCGATTGAAGAACAATGGACTAAATTATTAAAAAGCCTAAAGTAAATTAAGGCTGGATTAATTATTTTTTTCAACCAAAACAATAACAATGTTACTGACTACTGAATAAAATACTCTTTGTGTCATTAAAGTACATTTATTTAAAATATTTTCCCAAAATGTATTGGATTTCTTCTGTCTGTTTTTGCTATTGAATATTGAAAGTCTGGTTCATACTTCCGCAAATAATCAAATTTCTGAGACAGAAACAGTCGGTATATGCTGGAGGGGGAGGGCTATTGTGATGCAA
Organism: Astropecten irregularis; assembly: GCA_963971285.1. Classification (NCBI taxonomy): domain Eukaryota; kingdom Metazoa; phylum Echinodermata; class Asteroidea; order Paxillosida; family Astropectinidae; genus Astropecten; species Astropecten irregularis. The sequence continues at coordinate 19,104,555 of OZ020244.1, read as the reverse complement.
GAAATTTTCCTTTGCATTTTGGAATGAATCAGGGTGAGACCCTCTTGCAGATGCCGGAAGTGTGCAGTGAAACCTGTGAAGGGTATATATTACTCATATACATGTATGACTATGAGTAATGCATTGTTGGACAGTTTCCAATTGTGTACGCAAAATCCCATAAACCCACTATCTGCTATTATTAAAAATGGTCTTCAGTGTTAAGTCTTTCAGTCTCACTCTGATGTACCCGCATGTTGCACTTTTGGTTTGTTTGTGGGACTTTGGATGAAACTTACATTTGAATCAAAACCATTTTAGAAATCTAATGCTCAGAGATGGGAGGGTATGACATTATGGTCTCATCTATACTTCCACTTCTATATACAATATACACAGCAAAGACACATTTCTTGGATTGATGATAGCCAAGCACAGGAGACATTTATTAAAACGTTAGTCCAATGACTTGAACACCAAGAATTATATAATTAAACAAATAACACTGCCTTGAACTGGTGACTATAAACAAATTATTATTAACACTGTATGTACAAAACATCTGATGAACTGTACCCTGTTATGTAACATAAAACACAGCATGACATTGCTGTACTAAAACGCTTCATCGGAGAAGACGACGTCCAGGCAAAAAACAGAGATAAAAAATTTCTCAAAAAATCCTCTGAAAAGCCTGTGCCCAAAAACATTCAGAATTCTCCTCCGCGAGGGAGTTGGACTTCACCCTTGAACATAATTGTACAAGAACTCAAGTTCTCAAAATGTTACAATCAAATTTGCCAAAAAATAAAATGTGTGTCTCGCATGAAGTGCTTGCTAGAACTGAATCTGAATACCCCTTACTTCCCTATTTAAACCTACTGACACCCTATTACGTAACCTGTCACCTGCAATGCGTTGCAGAATTTCTAAGACAATTATTTCCCGCTGTTCTTCGAAACACGGGAAATGTATACCGGTAATCCTAGCAGGATATTCCTCAGGCTAAATGCCATGAGGACAAGAAGAACATACCGGTATGCACTTTAACTACATACAAAAATGGATGAGAGGAGCAGAACAAAAGGGGACAGAGTGTCCACTGTCCAGGGACCAATTTCATAAAACTGTTAAGCACAAAAATTTGCTAAGCATGACATTTCTATCTTAATAAAAACAGGGTTAACAACCAAATTTCCACATGTTGTGTATCACTTGTGCTTGTTCTTTGGCTGTTGTTCGCTGACCATGAATATCAAATGGAATTTTCAATGGAGTTTGTTTTGTTGGGCGAGACATTTTTGTGCTAAGCAAATTGTTGTGCTTAACAGTTTTATGAAATTGGCCCCAGGACAACAGGAAAAATGTGCAACAGCCTGGCTAGGAAACCATGAAAGGGGTGAACAAGACAGGGTTCTGTCAAGTGAATTAAAAAAAGGTTTGGGAAGGTAGGCAAGATCAAATGTGGATGATAAAAGGGGTGATGGTGCTGACAGCCAGTATGGGAACAGGGGTAAAAAGGGTCATTAAGTTGGAAATAGTAAGAAAGTTGATCTTGTAATTTATTGACGAAGTCAGTACTTAAACATAATTTCTGGAATTCTGACGATGTGGTATAATATTCCAATTCTTTACAGGAATCGGCAATGACTGCAGTATTACCCCTCTTCAGATTGGCGGACTCACTCTGTACCTTGCAGAGACCACAGACTTCAACTACCCAGTGGTGGATGACCCTTATGTCATGGTAACATTCGTAACAATAGATTCTTCGTTTCCAACTAACTAGCTCATGAATACAATGGTCTTGTGTTGACCGTCCCATTGTGTTTGTTTAGTTTGTTTATATTTTTATATATTTATACATTTGTTTCTTCCTTCCTTTATTGTTTATTTATTAATTAATTTGTATTTCTTGCTTTCTTGTGTTCTTACTCTTTTCCTTTCAAGACCTATTTATTGCTTTGTATATTTATTGACTTTTCCCTTCATTATTCGTTTAATTCATTACAAAATACTTATTTATTTATTTATTTATTCATTCATTCATCCCTTCAATATTAATTCATTTCTATTTATTCATCAATGGAACATAAGTTGCATATGATAAGAATGGTGTTATTATGGTAGCCACTAAGGTATTTTCCTTGGACATTTTGACTGAGCTATCTGATGGCAATGAAACTTATTAAGGTGCAATGATTTTCTGTGTTTTGTTCCAGGGTCAAATAGCCTGTGCTGATGTCCTGAGTGACCTGTATGCAATGGGCATCATAGAGGTTGATAACATGCTCATGCTGCTGTGTATACCTCAGACGTTCAGCGACAAAGAACGAGAGGTCATTATTCCCCTCATGATGCGAGGCTTCAAGGTAAAAACACACTGCGGACATTTTGTATTCACCCTTTTCAGCATAGTGGAACCACTTCACAAAATCCAAGAGTGCTTCTGTCTTATTTTTGAATGGGTTGTTCCACTGGGTTATGGGTCGATTTTGTGACATTGTCATTTTCTATGCATATTTGTCCCAAACAATTCTTAAAAGCCATTCATGGTAAGACGCTTCGAGACAAAAAGGAGAATAAAAACTTAGGGGAGCTGATGGTAGAATTTGATATTCCTCTGAAATGTTACATCATGTTTTATGTCAGTGTTTCATCTGTAAACTTGCACAACCAGTATCCTTTACCTCCTTTATCCTAAAAGAAGGTAAATTTGCGGTGACACCATGTAATCTCTTCTGTGAGAGTGTGTGGTTCTGAGAAGAACCGTTGGTATTATTTCTCAGAACCACACACTCTCACAGAAGAGATAACATGGTGTCACCGCAAATTTGCCTTCTTTAAATACTTCCACCATGCATAGCTTCAAGTCTTACTCCTTTTTCCTATTCTTTATCCTTAGCATTGATGGATTCTTCTATTTGCTGACTGTTGACAGGTTCGAATACTGCTCTGGACAGTCAGTTTCATTCCATGTATCATTCCGTGTGTTTTGTTTAAATTGGTATTTCAGAGTGCTTAAAGTTAGCAGGGCTCATGTCTCGATCCTAGCAGGATCTTTCTCGAAGGCTATTTTGGGGATTCGAAATTACATTTTGTAAAATTGCCCTGGTTTATGTTTGGATTGACAGGATATTGCAACGATGGCCGGATGCAAAGTCAGGGGCGGACAAACTGTGCTGAATCCCTGGTGTACGATCGGTGGAATAGCATCCAGCGTCTGTACAGGAGAGAAAATTGTCTGGTGAGTTCAGCCATGCTACACACACATTGTTACAGACGTCAGTACTCTTCTCTAAATTTTTTTTTTCAAGTAACAAACTGATGCAAACTGCTCATCAACCAAAGTAATGACTCAAAATATCTAAAGAGTTTGGAAGGCCTGATGTTTCTATCCTTCCTAGAAGGATCTTTTTCAAAGGCTGGGCTAAATGGTCAGAGTTAAGCTGGAGGTCCGGACATTTCAATCCTATCAGGATCGCTCTTTTAGCCTTTGAGAAAACGTCAGGCCCTTCTAACTAAAATAAAATAACATTTTAATGATAAAACAAAATTGATTTTCTCCTACAAGTATTTTACATAATTATAGTATGAACACTGAAAATTAAATTTTTTCGTCATCATTATAAAAGTGATGAAGTCATATGTATTTGTTGTCTTTCACCAGTCCTGATGGTGCTGTGACCGGTGATGTCCTGGTGCTGACCAAACCCCTCGGTACACAGATCGCACTGACCGCTAGGAAATGGCTGACCATTCCGGACAAGAAGAAGAAGCTGAACGCTCTAATAACAGCTGAGGATGTGGAACGGGCATACCAGGAATCCATATTCAACATGTGTAAACTCAACAGTGATGGTAAGTTCCAAAATGATTCAGTATTAGTTAGTTTGGTGTTGTCATATTAAGAATGATGTGCATGATTTAGGGGTCATCTCTCGGAACTTTGCCATCCAAGACGAATCTCACCTGAAAAGAGTAAAAAAAATTATACTGTCCGATGTGTAGAGTTCGAATCTTGCTCTTGGTAACACATAAAACCAAGAATTGCAAGAATAGATTAATTATAAAATGAACAATTATTTCAAGTAAAGAGCTGGCAAGTTTATATTGAATAAGGTTTTTCGGTGCAACATCAAAAAGGTAGGTCCTGGCCAGGCTTTTCAATGGCTGGGCCGGGCTAATTCCCTAATTCCTCATGCCTTCTCCCAAACACCTTTCCCTCATCGTCCCATCTCCACTCCCTGCAGAGGGATTTGTTGTCAGAATCAAAGTTTCTCTCCCTGAAGTGTCTGTTCATTGTGGTTTGTGTATAAATCTAGCCGCTAGTATGATGGCCACGTACAATGCTCACGGTGCCACGGACGTGTCAGGCTTTGGCATTCTCGGCCACGCCGAGGCCCTGGCCAAGTATCAGAAAGAGGAGGTCAGCTTTGCAATCCACAATCTTCCCATCATCGCCAAGATGCAGCACGTCGCCAAGGGCTATGTGGACTTCAAGCTCCTCCAAGGTCGCTCACCAGAAGTCTCAGGTAACTACAGAGACATTGGACGGAATCTCAGTCATTTAACCACTTGCATAATGCATGGATGGCAAACACTAACGAAAACTACCGGTTCTCCTTTGACCACAAGGCATTGGTCTATAGGCCTTTTCCCACTTGACCAATCTTGGGGGTGGCCCCGGGGCGACGCGGGGTTGAAAATAAGCCACGATTCCCACTTGAAATGTTCACCCCTCCGTCACCCTGAGTCACCCCTGAGCAACCCCGAGATTGCCTTTTCTCCGGGGTAAGCTCAACCCTGCTCCGGTCCAGGGTTGAAATGTTCGCCCCGGGGTGGCTCTGGGGTGAGCGCTCTAGTGGGAAAAGGCCTTGTATCGTACCAATGGTGAGCAGGAAAACCTGCATTAAGTAATATCACACTCAGATCATATTTGTAGTGTCATCTTTGAACAAATTACACAATTTTTTTTTTCAAAAGCATTCTTGTTCATTACAGGTAGTGCAGGCAAATGTGATTCTTCTGTTTAGACTTTAGATTTTTGTTTTCCTTTCCAGGGGGACTCCTGATAGCGTTTCCAAGGGAACAGGCCGCCAGCTACTGCAAGGAGATGGATAAGATGGGATCCAGTGCGTGGATTATTGGCATTGTGGAGAAGGGCAACCGCACGGCTCGTGTCATCGACAAGCCCAGAGTCATCGAGGTCACCACAAAGATTCTATAACTCCTCATCACATTTCCCTTTGTATTATGGATGTGCTATATACTAGATCCCACTAGTACACAGAGCTGCTTAAGCATGCGTATTTGCTCTGCACAGGAAAGTTCCCCCATAGAAAGCATAGGTTAAGGATCATGAAATCATCAACTTACCACTGGGGAACCTGTCTGAATTCATTTCGAGGCATTGAAAGAATGAAGATATTTAAAACATGGGACCGTGCCAACATAAGACTGCATTGCTCAGTTGGTAGAGCACCGGTACAGTATTCCAAGGGGTCACTTTTTATAACCTAAATATTTTGTGAATTAAGGGAGAGAACCTTGAATACTGGTTGAACAGAGCAACTGAAAAGCCTGGGCTTTGGCTGGGGTCTTGGGATTCTATAAACCCTTGAACTATCAACTTTAATAAAATCCCTGCTGTGTCCTGGATCACAGTTGGCATAAACTTGATTAACAGATTGAGTCCACACTGATCATGGACAGTATCCAGAAGCCGGGCTTTATGCAGCTCTATTGTATTGAAAAATCAGGGCTGACAAAAAGATGATTTCTTGCCTGAAAGCCAGGGCCTAGCCTGGCTTTTCAGTGGTTGTTTAGGCCCAGCAGTATTAAAGTTTCTCTCCTTAAATTGCTTGGCTGGCTTACATTGGGTTTTCATCAGCTTTTGTTCTTCAGCTGCAGTTCCGTTCATATTTTGAGAATTATTTCATGCTAAGACAGTTCTTTGAACTCGTTCCGTGGTTTAATGGGTATGTGACTGACTCTTTGTAAATTGTACCATTCTTCTGATAGATAGATTCAGATGCACATGAAATGCTTCTTATCCAAGCTCCATTGTAGATTGCTGATAGGTCTGCACTGTACTGATCTTCTTGGCCAAATATGTGGTTTACCAACATCTCCTTGTACAAAACTGTTAAGGCATACAAAATATGTTTCTGCATAACCGTAACAAAGCTGTAAAAAATACACTGTATTAATAATTTTAAGCTATAGCATTCCCTTAAGATACTTTTGAAAGTATTGGGATCATATCTTTTTAAGTTTGTTTTCTTTTTGAGGGATTGATATAAGAACAACTGATGTGTGTCAGTTATTTTGAAGAAATTGTCAGAATTTTACTCGTGTAATATGCACTTTCTTGGCATTTTCCATTTAGCTTTATATTGAGTTTTCAAATTATGAATGGTTTGCCTAAAATGAATAATTCTCTCCGTCTGACTAATTGATGTCTATTCAGAATGTGAGCCAATGTATTTTGTCAATGACTGTTGTAACATAGCACTGATACAAAATAATGCACCAACCACAACACACAAGACAAGGAGCTGCATACCACAGTCTCCTCAGGGGAACTGGATCGTAAACCATGCATCATCCCATACAAACTACTCTGTTGTGTACTGTGGTATTCAGGATACCACACAGGAAAACTGTGGTAAACTGTGTTATGGAGGCGGGTTAGGGTTTATTTGCATGGTAAAAGTATGTTCACATTGTTTTATCAAAGCTTTCATTGATAAATAAGAATCGAAGCACAACATGCATCTTGGTATTCATTGTGTATTTTACTGTCCTGTTTTTGTTTTGTTTTTTCTAAGTCGTTTTGTGACTTTGACAGTTGCGTCACTTCTAACACTTCTCATGTGCAAGATGTATTTTTTTATAAAAAGCATGCCAAGCGATTATTTTGTTTATAGCATAAGTTTAGATGTTGCATTTAGGAATAAATACCATTATATACATCTCTGATACATAAGCAAACTAGCTGTTGTTATTTGCAAAGTAATTAAAGGAGAATTTTAGTTATTTTGTCACTGTACTCTGAGCAAAACACCCTAATCAGTTACCGGTATTTTTAAATAGAAATGAATTTGTGAAAAATAAATTGTAAATAAATTCTGTTTGAGACAGAAATTAAGTTTGAATGTTTGAAATACAGACCCATGTACACTGCAGGGGCATTAGGTACACACAATTATGCACTGGATAAAATATGCAAATTTATTCACAAATGCATGTATCGTTTAACCCCTCTCCTCTCGTAGTGATATACCCATGCATCTGCAGTGTTGCTTCTTAAGGCCTTTTCACACTACCAAAATTGTCCGAAATGTACACTTGTGTGACCCGTGTAAACGTGCCAATCAAATATCAGGCTTGGGTTGTCCCTTATATCTCTATGGTTTTGTGTTCTTACATAGCCCATGCAAAGGTAAGGACATTGTTTGTTTGGGGTTTTTTTTGGGGGGGGGGGGGACAATGATAGATGCAAATTCTGACAATATGTATGCTTGATGCAAAATTGGTGCTTTCAAAAGTTAAACTATTTATAACTACCAGATTTGGTAATGATGTTGCATGTATCTGTAAATGTTCTGTCAATTATTCTACCCCTACCTTTTGGGAATGTCTTGAGAATCTTATGCAAACTCTTCTCAAAATGTATTCATTATAATACTTGTTGGGACATTGCCTTATGTTAGATAACGTTCTAGACTGAATGCTGATCTTTAAATATTCTGCTGAGATAATTCCATACGTGGTGTGAAGAAAAGTAGAAACACCTTCATTTCCAATGCTAAATAATTATTCATCGAACAATTCTGGTGTTTCAAACGATCTCATATGTATCTTTGTAACTCAAATGTAGATATCCGTACATCTTTCTCTGTGCATTGGCCTTAGTCGTCTGAAATGGCTTGAGGCTGTAATTATATGCAGAATTCCTTCTAGTGCATTATTTTAGCCAGTGAAGTATATCATACCTTTAGCAGGGCTATTATGTATAGCATTTCACCACTATACAGCCATCATTTAATGTTCTTTTTAAATCTCGCGTTTTTGCTGTATATTTTCATGCTGAATAGCAAAAAAAACTGTTGCAAATAAAAGAAACAAGCCTTGATACATAATAATAAGGCCAACAGTTCACCAGAAGTTTAACAAACCATTTCTCTTGTAAGACGAATGTTTCTCACAGTGTATTCTAAATTGTGTCTACTATACATGGACCGATCCATTAAGCCCGGCCGTCCCATTTGTTTCTGACCAATCACAGCCATGATTTACGTCAGATATGCGTTTACGAAGGCCCTATAGGAACACGTGGTGAATTGATCACGTGTGTAGTGGGCGGGGCTCACTGGATCGATCTATTATTGGTAATACAAAATCAAAGGTGTAAAATAAAAGGTAATGTATTTAGAGAGAATTTTTTTTTAAGTAATACCGAAACGAGCATGCAAAAAAAATATATTAGAGAAGGAATTGTAACTAATTAGGCCGGGTTTACCTTGAACCGAGTACGGAACGATGAACAGTTTGAACTGTGGAATTATGGAAAGCATGGATTTTGAGATGTCGACGAATAAAGACTGTTTGAGAAAAATCTTATTGTTTTGTTTTCATGGCTAAGGGATAATTATGATTTTCTAATAGGGCATATGGAGCATAGATCATTAAAACGGCATCAAAACGTGCAGCTCTATGAAGTTACTATAGCTGCCAGTGGCCGGGGACCGTGGTAAGCACTGATGCGCCCCGGCCCATTCCAATTTCTTCAGACGCCAATGAACTTAAAGAAAACTAATCAAAATGTGAAATTGGAATCCAAGTTTCTTTTTTCCAATAACTTCAACTGTACAGCTCCTTTTTGTATTTATTAATAAAAAACGTGGCGCCCCCCCCCCCTTTCTTCCCAAGTTTATAATCTCCTGCGCTCGTTGTGTCTATTTGCTTTTAGCTGCGCAAACAAACTACACAGTGCAGCTACCGTAAAACTGGCACTCCCACTTCAACTCATGCACCACCTCATGCTCAATCAATCCTCTCTTTTCAATATTTTTTACAGCCGCACGCTTAACCGTTCGCTTCAGTAACCATGGTACTAATTTGTAATTGAATATAAAGTGTCTACATTTCCACGTGATTGAGACTACATGCACTATAGTACTAGTTTTATAGTGCGCCTTTAAAACATGCATGCACCGCTTTAAGATAATTCTGCAAAGGCTCCCCTGCCAGGATACATTTTTAAGCCGACTCCCCCAGTCACTTATTATTTGTACCTTTTACGATATCAATTAAACTTTAAATAGATAATACGTGAGCAATAATGCTTTATTTCTCAATGGATAAGTTTTGAAAAAACAGTTGATAAAGAAAGTTGATACATTAAAAGAAACAGTTTTACAATATTTGAAAATTAATCAATTTAACGCGTAAATCATTTACAATTACTTGAAAGAGTTTAGTGAAAATTGCATTGTGGGTAAATTTAGCAGACACCTTGTGCATATCCGTCCCTAGTCCATTTCGTGCGCGCACACACAGCGCAGACGAATAATTTTGGACATAAGGCCCCTAATTCTCCTTGAAAATTCCCTTTTTTGGTAAGACTCTATTCAGAAGCATTTGCTGAAGAGGGAGTAGAATTGTCCCATGGCAGCATTACGCTTGCCTTTTGACCCCGTGGCTCACGGGCTCGATGAAGACTTTCGTCTGACAAAATTCACGCAGCTGAAAGGATGAGGCTGTAAAGTTCCCCAGAAGGATCTGCTCAAACTTCTGGAGGCACTGAGTGATGAAGACAGAGAAGGCAGTGGTGGTGGGGAAGGTGCTAGTGGTGGGGAACAGGCCGAGCAGTTTCTTCTGCAGGAGCAACCACAGTTCGGTAATTCAATTGGGAAAGGTTAGCCTAATTTAAAGGCTAAACTTGTGTTGTTGTGACCCTTTTTAGTGTAGGCCTATCCGGACGTACGACAGTCATGAGGGGTTTTCAAAAACATCATAGTTTTGTTCAATTGTAGAGTTTTTAAATCGTAAAAGTAATAAAGAAATGTTAAGGCCTATATTGTGTCTGTTGCGGCAGGGGGCGAGCCGGTCAGGGGGGCGAGTTCACCAGGGGGAAACTCGGGCGTCAGGGGAGGGGGCGAGTAGGGGAGGGGTTGAGTCAGTCAAGGGGAGCGCGCATGGGGAGAGTCGGTAAGGGGCGAGTTAGATTGAAGATCATCATGACAGATTTGTATCCAGTAGGCCTAAGACCTTTTAGAGGATAAACATGTAACCCTTTTTCCATGGTCGTCAGTGGAATTCTTTCCGAATGAAATGTGTAATTTCCCCTCTCACCTGTAGGTATTGGGAATGATTGCTGTATCATGCCACTTCCACATGGACAAGCAGGACAACTCTACCTTGTGGAAACCACAGACTTCTTTTACCCATTAGTAGATGACCCATACGTCATGGTGAGATTCTCATAATGTCACTGTAATGCAATAGCTGATCCGACGGCTCGACCATGGAGGTAGGAAACACCCTCCATTACTGCAGTGTCCCTGCCTGTATTTTGACCGGCAACGAAAGAATTTACGTCCGCCGCACTCTATACTGCAGGGTGTATATCCAATAATCATGGGATGTACACCCTGCAATTATAGAGTGCGGCGGAGCGTAAATTCCTTTGTTGTTGGACAAAAGGCAGATGGGGACACTCCAGTAATGGCGCACAGAATATCGTGCCGTCGGATCAGTCTATATTGTTAGTCAAGGGCTGAGTGCTTGTAAGTACAGTGCAGATACATATGTCGTTGGAGGTTGAGCCTAATTTGAACATGATTGACAACCTGTTTCTTCTTGTCCTCAGGGCCAGATAGCTTGTGCCAATGTTCTGAGTGATGTCTATGCATCCGGAGTGTGTCATTGTGACAACATGCTGATGCTGCTTGGCATACCTCAGAAATTCAGCAACAAGGAGAGAGACGTCATCATTCCTCTTATGATGCAGGGATTCAGGGTAGGTTAGCTATAGTGCTGGAACAATACCGAATGATTTACTGTCCAAATAGCCATTAGCAAATAAAATGGTATTCATATCAAAATTGAGACACTGCCACAAAGGACTGTTAGCTCAGTTGGTTGAGCACTGGTACAGTATTCAGGGGTCGGGAGTTGTATCCAATTTCATGTTAATACAAGTGATACACTGCTGCAAACTGCTCATCAGCCCAAAAAATTACCTGAAATTTATAAAATGCTTGGAATTAGGAGGGCCTGACGCCTTTGAGAAAGATCCTGATTGAGGCCCTCTTAACTCCACTTGGATCAAAAAGTGTCAGGCCCTCCTAACTTTTAGCAAATTCATTTTACTATGACTATTCTTAGTATTACAGATGTAGTTTTTTCCATTTGTCTGCTATTATTACAAAAGATGAAATTGGATTGGTGTACAGTTTAATGTCAGCATTTAAAATTTTCATTGAAATGGAAACTTTCCTTTTGTTTTCAGGACAATGCTACGAAGGCAGAGACCAAAATCCGTGGAGGCCAAACCGTCATCAACCCGTGGTTGACAATTGGTGGAGTAGCTACCAGTGTCTGCATGGTGGATCAAATTGTCTTGTGAGTTGTTTCTATTAAATCAAACCTGTTCATCTTTTGTAAGTCATTGAAAGGTGAACAAAGGTAATAGATTGGAGTGGGATTCGAACCTGCGACTTCTGGAATACTAAACTCTACGAATTACTGGACTATCTAGTCCTATGTTGGCGGTGTACCAAATTGTCAAATTATTTTTGTGTGTATGACTTCTGATGCGTAAACAAGCAAAGACAATTGACAATTTGGGACACTACCATAGGGTTGGATAGCTCAGTTGGTGGTTTACCCGTAAATTATTCTAGGAGTAATACTAATAGAATCTCACTCCCGTCAATTTGTTTTGTTTACCTTTCGATGACTGCAAAATTAATCTAGTCAGTTTCTCTTGTCGTTATTTAATGAAAAATAAATGATTATATTGGTGATAAGAATAATGATCTGTTAAATAAGCTTTAGAAAAGAGAACAGAGTAAAATTGACTGGAGAAGGATTCAAATCAGTGTAAGCCAGCGCTCTCCCAAATGAGCTGTCCAGTCTTATGATGGTGGTGTCCCTAATCGATAGTTAACTTTGTTAGATTGGCAGCCAAAAGCCATGAAACCACTCACATACCGCTATATCCCAAGGATCATTTATAAAGATGTATGCAGCATTAGCAATGCTGCAACCTGATAAACAGTACATGGGGGATCACTCAAAGAGTTAATTAAAGATTGATGTACTGTTAATATTGTGTTTGGCTGTCAATATTCATTTTCATAATTTGTGTCTCTGTTTTCAGCCCCAACAATGCAGTAGTCGGTGACGTCTTAGTCCTGACCAAACCCCTGGGTACTCAAGTGGCCGTCAATGCCTACCAGTGGCTGTCCATACCTGAACAATGGAAGAAGATCAGTGGTTTGGTCACCAGGGAAGATGTGGAGCGTGGCTATCAAGACGCCAAATACCACATGTCAGAACTCAATAGGGACGGTACGTATAATCCATTACAGAGCAGAATTCTGCTCTTACGATCCTCATTCTTCACTGACATGGTTAGCGCCATGCTAGATTTATATCTGAGCTTAGTGGTATGCCACTATACCAAACATTCAGCTATTATACCCAACATCATCTTGGGCTCCCAGACTTAACAACTGCTGTAGTGCTGGGACGATTCAAGTTTAAAGGTAATATCATACTTTGGTTTTTATAAAAGAAATACAGATTCATGGGCCAAAATATCAAGACAGATACAGTAATAGTCATCCGTAAAAAATTTCAGTCCCATACGGTGCCCACTTTTTGAGAAAACAGTTAAAAATAGCCGCAGTATTTCTTAAGTCTTTTCTCTTTTATTTTTGATCTTTTAAAAGATCAAAAAGATTTTCTGTCGTTGTTTTACTAATTTCTGGAAAAATACACAATTTCAGGCAGACAAATTTTAACGGGATATGTTTCTACCACCACCATCTTCATACCCTGTAAGTTATAGGCAAATCTGTGAACATTTCTGTTTTGGTTTCTGACCAAAGTATGATACTACCTTTAATCCTGACTAGACTAGTATTACAGTTTCTCTCCCTTAAAGTTTTTTACCAAAAGCAGGAATGATATTCAATAAGAATCCTGTTTTGATTGTTGTGTAGCTGCTAGACTCATGGTGCAGTACAATGCTCACGGTGCCACGGACGTGACAGGTTTTGGCATCTTGGGACATGCGGAGAACCTCGTCAAGATCCAGAAGAGTAAGGTCAACTTTGCCATCCACAACCTGCCCATCATCTCCAAGATGCAGTATGTAGCCAAAGGATGTGGAGGCATGTTTAAGCTGCTTCAGGGATACTCGGCAGAAACCTCAGGTAGGAGGAACAATTCACTGAGAGATCAGTGCAGGGACGATTAGCCTTCGATAAAGATCCTGCTAGGATCGGAAGGCGTCAGGCCCTCCTATTGCTCCAAGCATTTCATAAATTTCAGGTCATTATTTTGGCTGATGAGCAGTTTTCAGCAGTGCAAAACAACCAAAAGTCAAATATATGGGATTTTTGTCTTAGAAAGATCCTGCTAGGATCGAAACATCACACCTTCCTCACTCTGACCATTTAGCCTTGAGAAAAATCCTGGTAGGATAAGAACACGCGGACACGCGAAATTGACCTATCAACATCCTCCGTCAAGATCCTAAAGGAAATGTTCTCAAAACAGATCTGATTGGCTGATGTGCCGCGCTGCATAAAATGTGCATGCATGCATGTATCAGAGGTTCATACGTAGTGACACGGAGTAGAATGGGTGATACTCGGACTAAACATCAGGTCCTCCTAACTCTGAGCTTTGAGCCTTTGAGAAAGATCCTGCTAGGATCAAAACTTTCTGCCTAAACTCTGAGCCTTTTATATATTTTAGTTGATTATTTTGTTTGACTCAAAGTTACTACGTTCTATTACTCTGCTTTATTTCCACAGGGGGGCTTCTGATTGCCTTCCCAAGGGAACAAGCAGCCAAATACTGCAGTGAGATGGAGAAATTTGGACGAACGTCCTGGATCATTGGTATCGTTGAGGAAGGCACTCGCACAGCACGGATCATTGACAAACCTAGAATCATCGAAGTCACTGCCAAAATCACATAATCCCTACTGCAACTGCATTTGTTATGTGGTACTCCAAGAGCATCGGTATAATTTTGAAGACCTATACATTATTGGTATTTAACCATTTGCAAAAATTCAACCAAGATCTACCGGTATTTCTTAATCAATAGGTCCTGAAATAAACCTTGTTCAGATTTACCAGCATTGTTTCTGTAAAGTTCCAAGCCTGGAATTTAACGGAGGCCATGGCCTTCGTTTCCCTGGTTCTTGGCCTTGGTGCCTCTTCAAACATTTCCATATACATTATGATTTTCCAATGGAAGTGCCCCTTGCAATGGAAAAGCGGACTTGAACCAAATTCCAGGCCTGAAGTTCAGACTTTGCGATGATACTGACATGTTAAATAAACAAGTAAAATGTTCCCACGCCATAACTACAGTGATTTCCGTTTGGCCATGATGTGTCAAACACTAATACTTCTCTTCATAAAGCTTCCCATATGTCAAGCATTTCCATAGTCATAGCAATGCAATTATCAAACCCAAGTATGCTTTTAAGTAAACAATTTAATCTAATTTACCAATTCTGTATAGTGCCTTTAACATCTGTACGTCTGTTTCATTATTTCACAGACCACCAAAATTATTGCAGTAACTGTTTAATTGTTGGGTTTTTTTTGGTTTATTAATCATTATTATTTGCTTGAATGAATATTTTGAGAAAACAATTGATTTTGATGCCAGCATTATCAATTATAATTTAATAAAGATCACTTTGAAAAATTTTGCTGCGGAATGTGAACAAAAACAAGAAAAGAAATATTATTGTAAAAACTGTTTTTAATCCATTTTAAAATTAACCCCTAAGCATTTAAGTATTTTGCATGATTCTGCAATCTGCATATATTATGTATGATATAAAAAATATATCAATTTTTTTCTAAACAGCTGTCAAATAATTTCTGGAAATAACCGTTGAGTGCAGAAAAACAATTGGTCTTAAGTCCTAATGGAAATTACTATGCAAAGAATATTTGAGCTCTGTGCTGTAATTCATAGTTGCACTTTTGTGATCAGAATTCATTCGTTCATTTCCAGAGCTGATGAAATAACCTGTTTTTTTTAAGGAAATGAAACAAAATAAAATGAGTATGGAAAGTCACCCCAGTAGAAGAAAAATATCCTACAGTCCTATTGGATCCGGGCAAGTTTCACCCAGAAGGTTTGAGCAGCTTCTGGGTGAAGATTACGCCCAGGTACCCAGTTGGATGGTCATTGGAACCCAGTCAACCCCCCTTTGTCTACGGGTGTTCTTAATGAAGCCCAATCAGGAACCCATAGCCCAGTGCTCTGGACTGGTTGGGTGGATCAGCTTTTTAAAGTTGAACAGCCAGAGACGTTTGGTTTACGAGGTTTTAATCTGGATATATTTCTTTCTTCATTGGTGTGCCTTTACTTATATAATTATTGTATTGATTTTGTTCGAAAAATAAGAACATTATTGATCATCATCTAGATAAAACTTGTCTCAGACTTTTGGGGTGTGATTTATTTTGTTTCTTTTGTCCCCATTCATGTAACTATGGGTAGGCACAATGGCACATGCCCCCCTTGAAAAATTGGTGCATTCTCGTGTGACCCCTCAAAAATTGGACCCTAGCTACACCACTGCACTTCAAAACTGTACCTGTATCCACTTTATTCCCTTCTACTGCTGTATCTGTACCTATGTAGTTGACCCCTTCTAAAACTTTTACCTGTACCCAGTTTACCTCCTTTTAATAGTACTGTACCCAGTTTAACCCTCCAAAACTGTACACATACCCAGTTTATGCATTATAAACTGTACCTGTACCCAGTTTACCCCTTCTAAACCATACATATACCCAGTTTACCCCTCCTAAACAGTATGTGCGTGTACCCAGTTTACCCCTCCTATTGTACCCAGTTTACCCCTTCTAAACAGTACGTGTACCCAGTTACCCCTCCTAAACAGTATGTGTACCCAGTTTACCCCTTCTAAACCATACATGTACCCAGTTTACCCCCTTCTAAGCTGTACCTGTACCCAGTTTACCCCCTTCTAAGCTGTACTTATGGCCCAGTTTAATACCCCTTCTCGATCCCACAATATTAATTCTGTAGATTGACCACAAGATCTCAAGAATGTACAACCGGCACACCAGACCACTGGGCCAAAGCACTCCACTTGTCAAGTTGCTTGGCTGTCCATACCAATAGGTTTTTTTTCATTGGACAAGATTAGAGAGTATTGCAAAGGAGATATAATATTGATGAAGATGTCAAGTGTAAGACTCAGTAAGTTCACTGAGCAAGCACTGCTATGCTTAGAATCCACCCTTACATCCTACTAAATGTAGTCCATAATTCCTTCAAGAACCTTGTCAGCAAAGCAAATCCCAAACATACAAGACATATTCCTTATAAAGAGTAAAAACCTGTTGCACAAATCTTATTTTTCAATAAAACAATCTCAATCAGAGACTTTTTCCATATTATATGCTGTACTCAATTCGGCCTTTATTCATCTGATTAACAAACTTACAAATAAATCCCAATAAATCAACTAATAAATTGTAAAAACTGTAACTTAAAAACTCACCACCATGAAATAAATAATAATTTGGAAAATCAAGAGCCTGGACATAAGCTTGAGCAAAAATTATATGTAATTTAAGCCAATCAAATGATTAATGACAGTATTACTGCAACAAAGGTGCCAAAAAAAACAAATTATTGTTAATCAGAAGTGTTAATATCTCAAACCTATCCAAAACCATCCAAATTGACAATTAAAACATGGACTGTAAAGAACACTTCAGTTCAATAATAAAAGGGAACTATTCTCATTGTTATGCCAATACCATTATAATTATTAAAGCATTCTAGAAAAATACTTATCTGAACTATAGATGGTAAACAAAAATATTCTTAAAAACTGAATCTAGACAACCTTAACATAAATCTGTATTACTAGCATGCCAGCATAACCCAAAATCTTAATTTGGGCAAAGGTATATAAAAAAGACATTTTCTTTAAAAAAAACCCAACAGACAAACAATCAAAACAAACAAATTAAGAGATATTTAAGTGTGTTTAAATGACAAATATAACATATAAAGAAACTAAGATTTCCAATGTCAGAAACGTTAGAAATAAGCACTTTTATGTTACCTGTGAAAATGTATATTTTTCATTTAATGAGCTGCTGTCAAATCATCCGATAATCAAAAAATACATCTCCAGCTGTGTGCATTTTCAATGGGAGACTTTTGGAGAGTCGGTCTTGAGTCACGTCAACAGCTGTTGACTCAAGACCGACTCTCCAAAAGTCTCCCATTCTTTCAGCAGTTTACACATTTAGCACAGCTGTAACTTTGCTTGCTTGTTTGTTCAATTGTCGGGGTGTTTGTTTGTTTATACATGGGTTTACACCTTGGCGGCCATCTTAGATTCTGATCGCAACTTCAAAACGATGCACTTCCACGCATGTGCACTTTTCGAAGTGTAAACCCGTCCATTGTCGAAGACAATACACGAGTTTACACTTCGGCGGTTTTGATCGCGACTTCAAAATGAGGCACTATCACGCATGCGCACTTTTTGAAGTGTAAACCCGTGTATTGCGCTGTTTGTTTGTTGGTTGTTTGTTTGTTGGGCAGTTTGTCTGTCAGTCAACTATGCGTTTGTTTGTTAATTTGTATTTATGGTTTGTTTATTTGTTTGTATGATACAAACACAGCTTGATGGCCAAGATTATAACATCTGCGATCAATTTGATTTACACCTTTTGCATGACCACTTCTATTTTCCAACATGGCTTCTCGTAACAACCAATCAATAGCATACAGCTATTCAAAGTATAATGAATCTACAAAGCCCATTTACCATAGCAACAGAAAGCTCTACCACCATTTATTAGTATATTTATGTACATTGATTTTATCGTTTTTAGGCTTTTACATCTTCATTAACCATGCAATTTGAGGAAACCATCAGAATTTGTCTATGATACATATGTACATTGTAACTACAAAGGAAGATGTCAGTTTGTGAAGTTGAACCACAGGTATATCAACTTCTTCTTCCTTGATTAATTTTCTTTCTTCTTTTTTTAACACTGATTGTATTTTCATGATGTGCCAGTGTCAAGTGAACAACCATGGTGTCAATGAAGCATCTCACTTTTTGAAATGGTAAGAAATCAACAAACATCTTCCCTCAATGCTGACCAATGCTTTACGACTACTTGTTTCACATATTCAAAGTATGACATTACATGTAGCAAGCCTTGAATTTAACAGAAGCCATGGCCTTCATTGCCCTTCTTGGCCTTGGTGCCCCCTTCAAATGTTTCCATAGACATTATGATTTTTCCAATGGAAGTGCCCCTTGCAATGGAAAAGTGGCCTTGCCCCTTTCAGAACCAAAGTCAAGGCTTGTTGTACATGTAGAGATGAATACACAACATAATGTGTGTCATACAAATAAGATCGCATACTTCTAACTCTTACCTTCGACACTTGCCACACAAGACAAGTGCTGCTTACCACACATTATAAACCAAGCATTACCAAACAAACTTCACCATGGTATCAAGGATAACACTTAAACCATCGGAAAAACATGTGGTAAATTGTGGTATGAATATGGGTTAGGGTTAAATGCAGAGATGAAAACATGTAGGTCATACCATCATAGAATTTACTCATAATAATCAAGATCAAAGTACATAGTATGCGTTCACATGTGACTTGCTACAAAATATCCCTCAACTTCCTCGACTTTTTCCTTCCTCAATATATACATCAAATTTACATTTACAACTGGAGGTTTTTGCTGGCATGAAACATTCAATTGTTAAATATTCAAATATATCATAAAAGAAGCACACCATGAATCAGCATTTTAACAATGACCACTTTTGAAGGGGAAAAAATGGTTTTATAGTGAAAAGCAAAAAGGCAATACAATTTTCTGTAAACTACATACAGCAATGCCACAAATAATATCATATTAAATATGATTGTATGCAAAGAAATAAGTTTTCCAGTGTTAAAGTGTGACCTTTTAGAGGACATTTTCCATTTTCTCCGAATAGGTTATGTAAATATCCAAACTCTGAAAAAGTACCACCTATGAACCATTAAGAAATTCTACACAATCTATGTAAAACCGATTAATATCAAATTAAAACAAAGTTTGTCTTAAAAGAAAAAAGAAACTAAAAGTAACAAACCAATAATGTTGATATTGATAAATTTTACAGCATCAGTGATGTAGAACCAAACAGATAACCAGTGTCTTGCTAATATATCATGCATAAATATGGTAAGTACCGTACTAGTTAACTATGATGCAAGGTATTTCCGAGTGCAAACTGTATCATATGAACATTTTTGTGCTGAGTTTTATTGTACTCCACAATTTATCAAATGCAGGCTCTTGAAAAGGCTAAGAAATTTCTTTAAAAGGGAGGGACACTTTCATTACTGGTCGGGCCAAGCCAGTGAAAAGCCTGGTCAGGCTCGGGCCTGAAATCCACCTCTTGTATCTCAGTATATACTGTATCATCCTCCTTTTTATATTTCTCTCCCAAAGTCTGTGACCATTTTTACTGTAAATCAACAATCAGGTTAGAGACTAAAAGGGTTTTATACCATGAAGCATGCTTGTCTCATCTCTATACTATAGCCCTGTTCGCACTAGACTTTTTCTGGGCAAAGTTACCGACGGAGACGCTGGTTACTTGACCCATTTTAAGTCCAGAACGGACGTCTCAGGAAGTCTTCCTCTCGGTTACTTTTCCCGACCCACGCGGGCAATTCTACCGGCCAAATTCTGCCCAGGAAGAATTCCCGAGACACTTTTCCCGATACGGAAAGTCCAATGCGGACAGTGCGAGTCAGGTACCCTCATGAGCCTAGTATTGACATCTCACGGTAATTCTTCCACACATATTCGGTTAAGCTACTCCAGTCAAAAGTTCAAGTGCGGACACCAGTAAAATTTGCCCATTTTTCTTTAACCCATCGGCTCGGTGAAACCCCAGGAAAATTCATGTAAGTACTTAATATTCATGTACTCAATGCCCTTTGCTATTTCTTACAAATTTTTCTTACAAAAGTTATTACCAAACCATTCTTGGATATTATCATGTGCAGAGTAATTTAGTTTAATATCACCCGCTGCAGGAATTTTGTTTTATGTGATGACTCTTCTGAAAGCAATGTATCAGTATCAGTACCGAGTATAAATATGATATTGAGAATAATATAAATATGGCTTGTGATGGCGTTCACTTAGGCATGGGATTAGTATTTCACGGCTTTCAGAGTCCACAGACAAGCACAGATCATTCTTCATGCAAATTACAAAGCTAGAAAGATTTCCTTAAAACACAATGTGAAAAGCAATATTTAAGGGGTTAATGAAACGGCGGCTTAGGCTCAGGCTCCAGCTCTGTCATCCATATGCTGAAAATAATGGGTTATGGTTTTTCATTGAAGCTGAAGCTCTGTTTTCCTTTTAAAACCAGAGAATCTACTTCCGAACCGCAGCCAAAAGCCTCTATTTTGATGCCCGTTATTTTAGAGTGGATTCGCGAAAAGGATCTGGAGTCTGAGACGGAGCCTGTGCCTCGGTATCGTAACTGCCAAAACTGATCTTTGCCAATCAAAATTTTGTTTTGTATCAGAATGTGCAGAAGTACAAACCGGGCTTTGGGCTCATGGTTCGAGTCATCAATCTTTATGCAGTCCTACTCACCACCTTGACATGCTTGATGAAGCAGTGAAGGACTTGAATGTCTTGAAATCAACGAGGGCTATTCAATCGTTGGCCTTTGTAAATGTCTGCTGCTGTACAACAAAGAGTACAAGTTTTTACTATGTCTGCGTAGGTTCTGTGCTACCGTTCATGCTCACTGCGATGCTATCCCCATCGCTGTGCATTCCCACGTCCTTCCCAGGATCCTTGGCGTCGTCCTCGGCAAGCATTGATTGGTCGGCGGATTCATCGGGAGTTGAGGCGTGCTCCTCCATGTTTGGCCAGGCGGTCTGTTCCTCTACGGCACTCAGGCGCTCGTTCAAAGCTTTCAAAGCAATTTGCCTGTTGGTACCAAATGAAAAGAAAAGACACAAGCAAATTAAAGATGATATTTGGCTTAGGGAGAGAAAGTTCAATACTAGTCTGGTCCAGCTACTTCAAAGCCAGGCCAGGCCTGGACTCAATAAGGCTCTATCAAGTGCCAATCATGACATCATACCTTCGTCTTTCTGCATCTGCTGGATCACTGCCTGGCAAGTTGATATTGATGGGAGATGGAGCACCGACATCGTACTTCCGAATCTGTTTCTTGCAAACTTTGATCCGAACAAGAAATGAGTACACTGAAAAGAAAAGGAATTTGAAGCAAACATCTTTATCATTTGCAACTTGATCAGTAATATCAGTAATATACATGCAGTAAATATTGGTTTCTTTCTGAATTGTGAGGAATGAAACTAACACCATTACTTTAAAACTCTAACACCTTCATATTTTGGCTGGAACTGTGTGGTATCTATGGCATAAGCTTTGGGCTAGTTTAGCCTTATCTTCTCTTGCAGTTTCCTAGAACTGCTGTATGCTTTACCTGTGCACTATGTTCCCCTTTGTCATTTTGTTAAGTTCCTCTCATCCATTATTTATCTTTGTTTGCATACGTTCTTGTCCTTATGTAATTAAGCCTTTGAAAAAGATACTTGCTAAGGAGCTCAGCATTTTATATGTATGTGTAAGTACAAATCTATTTTTATGCTATGTGCAATTGTGCAGGTGTGTCTTACTGTCTATTAATTGTCTACATAGTGTACAAACCTATTTTCTTATGTTGTTTCTATATGTGTACAAACCTATTTCTAATGCTGTTTCAATGTGTACAAATTTATGTATTTCCATTGCTGTTCGTACATGTACAAATGTATTTCCAATGCTGTTTCAATGTGTAAAAACCTATTTCCAATGTTGTTTTTATGTGTAAAAACCCAGTTCTAATGCTGTTTCAATATGTACAAACCTATGTTGGACAGGATTGCAACAGGTGGTTGCATGATCTCTGGGAAGAAGGTTGCAAACTGGAATGCATCTG
The DNA here is from genome assembly GCA_963971285.1 of Astropecten irregularis. Taxonomy (NCBI): domain Eukaryota; kingdom Metazoa; phylum Echinodermata; class Asteroidea; order Paxillosida; family Astropectinidae; genus Astropecten; species Astropecten irregularis. The sequence continues at coordinate 19,082,236 of OZ020244.1, read as the reverse complement.
ACATATCACCCTTTCCGTTCTTCTGTCGCTGGAAGAACCTCAAGTATAGCCAGCTGACAAACATTCCTGTCAAAGATAAATCAGTTTAGAAATAAGAAATGGTAATAAGTTATACAATGTTTTGCTAGAATTGGGCTAAGAAAGAAATTCAGCGTAACCTGGGGTTGATTACACAAAGCTCTAAGATTGATCTCAAATGCAGCATAAATCAATCCTAACTGCACAAGTTCAGGTCCAAGGGTTAAGATCACCAACATCTATGTTCCTGTATCTAAGACTGGTTAAAGGCTCTCAGTGCATTTTTAAATGTATAAACTTTGATGTTTGAAAACAAAGTGTGTTAAGTACAACTACAACATGTACACAAAATTGTTCCAAGTGGGAAAGAATTCCACTGATGACCATGACGAAAAGAGGATTATATCCTTCAAGTGTTAACTTATTATAAGTTAACTCTTGAAGCCTTATTGGATACAAATTATGATGAACTTCAATCTCAGGTGTGGAAAACTTGGGTAGCATATCTGAAAAGTGAGTTTTACAGGGTTTTTTTACCTACAAATTGTACACTTCCAATATAGCGGCAGCCATCTTGCTCAAAACGCCCTCTGTTGGTTCCATAGAGTTGTGTACAAATTATGGTCATCAGTGGAATTCTTTCCCTAATCTATAATCTATTAATGTATCAGGAAGTTTGATGACAGCGTCACACAAACAAACCAGCAAAATGTAACATGTCTTGGGAATCTGAGAAAGTAAATACTGAGTTAGTGAGTGAATGAAATGATTAAAATTACCCGATGCACACATGGACAATGATGTTCCTGGAATTAAGCCAAGAAGCCGCAACACGGTGGTGACACACAGGATCAGTAATGGCACATCCTTGACCTTGAGTTTCAAGGTCGCTCTCCCCATCAAGTCATAATCTCCCATGGTCTGTTTCAGTACAACAGCCACTCCAGAAACATAACCAGCCATACCGTGCATGTAAGATGCAAACAACAGTTCCGTGTTGAACACTGCTAAGTACATGAATAGATAGACAAAAGAGGACAGAAGGGCTGCCCCTGTGTTGACCACGCAGAAAAACAACAGCATTTCCAGAGCTCCGAATAAGGGTTCAATAAATTTGCCAGCGATCAGGATGACAGCGATATCGATGACAACAAACCAGAAGTGGACTTCCACGAATGAGTGAGTGAAGAGAGTCCATATCCGAAAACTCGGGGGAAAAATCAACCCCGGCGTCACCGCTAGGGCTTCTAGGAGAGCCGTCGTGTCGACCAGGAAGGATATCAGGTATAGGAGACACACCAGCACGCAGACGGCTTTGACAACCACGCTACTTTTTGAGAAAATCATGGGAATTTGTTGGACACCGTTCGTCATCGGCGACTCCATGGTGGAAGTCGCCATGTTGGAACTGAAGTTGTGGCAAAAAATAGCGCCCTCTGCCGGTGTAGTTTTCCCGGCAATTTCAAGTTCATCCAAAACTTCAACAAATAATTTCACACAGGTGACTGTTGCTGTATATCTTTGTTGATATTATTTTGCCCATGAAAAGGCTGCATTTCTTTGACAAACACCAAAGTATGGTATGACCTTTAATTAAGTGGACTTGACAAACCCAATTTGGTCCACAGAAATGGTTTGTCAAACTGAAATGCCCCACTGCTGTCTGCAAAATTCAAGTTTGAACCACTGGCCTGGCCGCCGCAAAGCTGTGAGGTTTTTTTTTCATTGCATGGACGCCCCACTTGCCATTGGCTCCATGGTTTAATAAATTAATAAAGAATAGGCCTAAAAATATACACATGTTAAAAAAAGAAAGATAATTATTCAACAATGATTGAAGAAATACAGATTCATGGGCAAAACTATCAAAATTTCAGTCCCATACGGTGCCCACTTCATTTTTTAGAGAACAGTGAAAAAAAGGCCACATTATTTCTTAAGTCGTTTCTCTTTTATTTTTATCTTAATGCTTCCTGAAAACTAACGGTTGGTTGGGGGAAATAAACGGTTTAGTGGTCGGTGTGTTGTTTTTTCCCACCGGGGTAATTCATCAAAATAAATTATACTCATTGGCAAACAAACCAACCGAAAATTGAAAATAATTTGACAAAATAATGGGCGGGGCAGTTCCACTGCGAAGCAACCGGGTGTTCACTACATGGGTGCATTCAAGGCTTATAGCTGTCTTTGTGGATGGTGTCTTGAAAAATGTTTGATTAGTGGGCCCAATTCGCTTTGAACGTGAACTAGGGTTACCTCATGAAAACAGGTTGCAAGTTGGTTTGGGAAAAATTGACATCATTTTGGGGGTGTTTTTTTCTTGGGACAATTAGCAAAAAACCTGATCGGCTAACAAACCCAAAATTGAAAAGAATTGGGAAGATGATGGTTCAAGCTTTGTTTTGCATAATTGCACCAAACACTGAGAGACTCATGGATGAGGTTTTTTTTTTACTGTGAAGTTGAGGAATTTTTCACTAAGGTCAATGGGAGTAGGTGGTCATGGTGCATCCTATGGGAAAAGCTCAATATTCCAATTCGGAATTTGATCGAGCGCCCTCTACATATACATTGAGTGCATTCGTTAAGCTAACACGGGTCAGCCATAACAGTAAGGGCTGAACGCTATAATGCACAAAACAAGCGAGAGAATGGGACGAGGTTGACTGGTGTCGACCTGGGAGAGCTAAACGAATGCACTTTTAATTGTTGTTATTATGCAAAATTATTCCGGTAGGAAGTGCTGAAGCTACTGCGTGTAGTATGGGAGCCACAGTGCTAGCTTGCCGGTGCAAGTAAGTAGTACTAGTTCCAAGCTCTATGGTAGTACTAACAATACATAACCTTAAACTCAACGTGTGTTATTATCTGAATCCAGTGCTGGACTTACGTACGACGTATACGACTCGTGTTGTGTGATAAGCATGAACGGCCGCTAATAGAATGACTGTGCCGACTGAGTGTGAGTGTGAGTGTACTATTGGGGCGTGTAGCAAGTCAGGTCAACACGACTGGTCGCACTCACTCCCCGCAAGTTGGTGAAGTATTTAGCGAATAAATTCCAACCCACCGTCCTAACTTCATCGTCGTTAACAATGTCGTCTACGGATGTCATCCAGTGGTCAGCTAGGATGCTGCAGATTGTTAAGTGGTGTAACTCCTTTTATTCTAAAGGTAGGGCACAACTGGAAGATCATAAATTTGCTGCATTTTCCCAACAAATCAAATTAAATTTAGCCTAACTTTAGTCAGGATGAATTTTGTATGTTGTCATAGTGACTGACGTTCGTGGGCCTAGTTCTGCTGTAACTATAATCATGGACTGGAGGGTAGGGCCTTGTAGGCCTAATTGTGGACAAGTGGTTCCCAAAACCATGGAGGAATTAAGGAAAGGACAAGTGGTTTCTAAAACTGTAAAGTAGTTTGAACTTAGGAAAGGAAAGCTGACTGACTGGGGGGGGGGGGGGGGGGAATGCCGGGAATTGATTATTTTCTGGCCGGCTCACAACAACAGCACCAGCACTGGCTGGGAAAGATTTCCACTGATGGGACAAACCCTTTAAAACTTAGTTTTAACAATAAGAGGTAATTAATCATTTTAACTGAAACTTTGGTAAGCATCTTGAAAGTTACGATAACCATAATAAATTTGTATTTAAAGGAAAGAAAAGCAACTTAATAAATAATAGCTTAAATTCTACATTCTAAAATGATATTTTTGTTTTCCAGCAAACATTCCTAGATTGAAGAAATCATGTGCAAAAATAATTTCAGTGTAAAAATAATTTCAATTTTTTTACGCGCTTGGTGCGAACTTAAAAACAACCCATCTGCCATTTTGCCTGGTCTGGTTAGTCTGGTACCCAGACCCAACGGATCAAGAGTGCTCAAAATGAGAGCAAAAAGCAAACTATGCTCTCCCTCAAATTGGCCTTAATAATTTCACAGTCAAATTGGCCTTAAATCTGTACTTGATAATTTGATAATTCTAGTTATAAATATTTACTCTATGGTTTGGGTTTCTTTGCAGATTCTAGCAGAACTGAATGTAAGCCTTTCTTTGTGGCTGATCAACAGGTGGGGTTGATCACCCCAAATGTTCTTCGGTATCTTCAAGACCATCCAGAGGTCATTGACATTGTGCGAGATGCAGCCACCAACGAGGTGGAGAAGATTTGTTTGTCGCCCTCGCTGACGACATTCGAGGAACGGACTGCCAAGATGGCAGGTTTTCTGGACCATCTAAAAAAACTGGACGTGTTTGTGACATTGAGGGGATGGAGAAATGAGGTTTGTATTTAAGGGAGATAAATTTTGATAACTGGGTTGGGTCCATAATGTCATTGAAAAGCCAGGCATGGTGTGGGCTTTACCTAGGGTCTTTGGCTTTTATAATCCCAAGCCTTAAACTATCAACTTTAAAGGTAGTATCATATTTTTGGTAAGAAACCAAAACAGAAATTTTCACAGATTTCCGTATAACTTTCAGGGTATGAAGATGGTGCTGGTAGAAACCTACCGTTGAAATTTTTCCGCCTGAAATTTTGTATTTATCTAGAAATTAGTCAAACAACGACCGAAAATCGTTTTGATATTTTAAAAGAGTAAAAAATAAAAGAGAAAAGAAATACTGTGGCCGTTTTTTCGCGATTTTCTCAAAAAGTGGGCACCGCATGGGACTGAAATCTTCACTGATGACTGTGACTGTATCTTCCTTGATATTTTTGCCCATGAATCTGTACTTCTTTGAAAAAAACCAAAATATGCTACTACCTCTAAGCCCCAAGCTGTGTTCTGGATCAACCATGATCAATTGACTGGTTGAGTCAATTGATCATGCATGGACAGTATCCAGAAGCCTGGATTTAGTAACTCTAAGCAACTCTATTCTAGTGAGGTTCAGGGTTGACAAGAAGAGGATCGATGCAGCCCCAAATGCCAGGGCCTGATGGCCAGGCTTTTCAGTGGCTGGACCTGACCAGTATGAAAGTTTCTCTCCTATAAGCAGATAGCCTCCAGGAGTCTCTTTTTTCTTTTTTTTCACTTACCCTGCACTTATTTCTGGAACGAGGAGGTCATAAACCACACATCTCCATGAAAATCACACTGTAGTGTATTGTGGTATTTACGATACCACACTTGTCACAAGAAAAAAAAACATGTGTGGTAAACTGTGGTATGGAAGTGGGTTTTGGGTTATTAGCCTGACATTGTCATTGCATTGAATGCAAAAACATTTAGGACCGAGTCTCACACTGCACTTGTTCAACACGCTATCACACTTGTATAATGTTTTATGTTTTGGTGTTTCTGTAGATGTACGCTGTGTGTGCTTCAGGCTCACATCAGAACAACACACTCATGAATATGGAACGAGCAGCAACATGTAAGAATTTCATTTTGTTTAATTCCGAATTTAACTGAATCCAGTTGCAGGTCAGATTTAATCAACAAAATGGTTTATTAACCACAAAACAGGGTTGATAAAAATCATGATTTTTATTTAAAAAAAAAAAAATCTGATTTATTTGATTTTAATCAGATTTTTTTGATTTAAATTGATTTTTTTGATTTAAATTAAAATCTTAATTGTTTTTACGTAATAAACATCTTACTATCATAACATTTTGCTTTAAAAAACCCATAAATGCTGCCAAATTGCATCTTCTTGTTGCTTTGGCATTGTGGTCATTAAAATGTAGCCAAAAAAACCAAAGCAACAAAAACCAGAAAATGTTACTGACTGCCACTACAGGCATACTCTACTTTTTTCTTGCTGATGGGATGTTTAAGCCCACATTCAAAGATGTTTCATGGCTTGTTCGTACCAGTGGTCCATTTGCATCTCAGTATATATTTGTATTAGAGCTAATAATGGCAGTATTACTGTGCAAAGTCAAGATGTAGTGATGTACACAAACAAAAGTTAATTCTGTGCAGTTGCATACATGTACTGTATGTATGATTATACTGTGTGTATAATTCTATTCATTGTACAGATTACAAGTAATGCTGTAAACATACTTGAAAATACTGCCTCATTTTTCATACACGTGTGTATACGTGAATGCGTATTTTGTACAGTAAAAACTCTTTGTAAAAACACAACATAAACTGTTAAGACACCCTGTTATAGTGGAAAAATTAAGCCAAAAGTTAATGCAAGTCTTCTTTCAGTATGATTTTCTGGTTTTTGAAAAAAACAAATCAAGAAATAACAAAAAAATCATGACTGATTTTTTTGAGCGATTTTTTTGATTTTTTTCCATTGATTTAAATGATTTAAATCAATGATTTAAATCGAGTGATTTAAATCAAACAACCCTGCCACAAAACTGTGGTTACTTGATGATATTAAAAGTAGCATCCTCTTTGAGTGATCCCCTATGTACCGTTCTCATGGTTGCAGCATTTGTAATGCTGCTCGTATCTTAAATGATCCTCGGGATGTAGCAGTTTGTGAGTCGTTTCATGGCTTCTGACTGCCAAACGAACAAAAACATTTGATTATTAGGCACACCACCAACATAGGGCTGGATAGCTCAGTTAGTATAAGAGCGCCGATACGGTATTCCGGAGTTCACTGGTTCGTTTTTTGAAATTAAAATTTCAAGAAATAAAAAAAAAGTATGATACCTGGAGTCTATTCCAAGTTGCTAATCCTGACTTTGTGTTGATGCAGGTTTATTTGGGATCAAACAGTATGGTGTCCATGTGAATGGTTACTGTATGCATCCTATCAAGGGAATGTGTATGTGGATAGGAAGGAGATCACCAACAAAGTCTACATTCCCCAACAAGCTGGACAACGTGGTGAGTTCCACAAGTAATATCATTCTGTTCCCATCTGCATCATTAACCCTGAGACTCTTTAACCCGGGGCTGCCTTACCCCAGGTTAACACAGTGTGGTTTATCTAGGCTCTGCACTGTGCAGTTTCCTACTGCGCAGGCTGTGCACAGGCTATGCACTTGTTGCATCATGTTATGCAATCCTGTCATTCCTGTGTCTATAAAGCCTCAGATCCTTCATGTAACTTCTGCTCATAAAGTCATAGCTCTGCTCGGTCTCCTACGACAAAACTAACCCCAGGTTTAATCTGACACGTTTCGATCCTAGCAGGATCTGTCTCAAAGGCTATTTGGGAAAGATTCTGCTAGGATCGAAACGCGTCAGGCCCTCCTATACTAAATCCAAGCATTTCATATCTTTCGGGTCATTTTGGCTGATGAGCAGTTTGCAGCAGTTTGTATTGACCCAGGTTTAATCTGTTAGGCCTAACCCTGTGAGTTCTGCCCTCAACTCTAGTCATGAAGCAGGGTTGACAAACTTCATGGTTAATGTCTTAACCTTAGGTGGAAAACAGCAGTGCCAACCCTCCTACAATATAACATTGGGCATATATACTATTTAGCTTTTTATGTAGGCTGTTGATTACCAGAGTTTGATTACAAATTTTGTATTTTTCATTAACAAAAAGCCATAATACTTCATGAAGTGATACAAAAACCGTACAAGGGAAGCAAAGGCATATTAACTGCCTTAAAGGGATTGCATACGTTTGGTAATTTGAGCCTATTGTTTGTTTCAAACCAATATAATTGTATATATATACCATAAAACTAACCTGTGAAAGTTTCAATTCAAAAGGTGGTAGCGTTTGTGAGATTTTGGCGACAAACTAGAGCGGTTATTTCACGCCAGAGAACAGTTAGTCAATAGCTGAGAAGCGTTACGGCCATAACGCTTCTCAGATTCATAATTTTTGGAGATAAAAAGTGACATATTTTTCCATAACCGCGGTACTTCAAATTGAACGTTTCTCGATATGCATTATACTATCCAAAGCAGCTGTACTTCTCACCAAGTAAGTTTTTATTGCCATAAATTTTCAGAGTCATTACCAAACGTATGCAATGCCTTTAAACATGACTCCTTTAAAAAAAAAAACAATTAATGAAATTTAAAAAAAATTTGTTTGGAAGACAGCCGGGGGCTTACCATCAGGAATGCCGATCAAGGATTGCCTGGTGAAAGAGTGTGCCGAAGAAGCATCTATCCCAGAATGCATTGCTCAAAATGCCGTACCTGCTGGTGCTATAAGGTAAACAACGATGACTGGTTTCTCATAATATTTTGTGGTTTATTTCCACGTCTGTCAGATGGGAGAAGTAATTCCATTTTGTTTGTAGTCCAATTTCAGCAATTTGACTTCACCTAACCTACAACAATTCATAAGGGAGAAAAAAGTTAAAACTGGTTGGGTGCAGCTACTAAAAAGCCTGGTCAGGCCGGAAATCCTCCTTTTTCCTACCTCTGAACTTCAGTACAGTAAAGCTGCTTGAAACCAATGAAGTCCAGCTTGTGGATTCTGTCTAATGCGGACTCAATCTGCTAATCAAGTTTATACCAGTGATCCAGGGTACAGCAAGAGTTTGAACTTACATGTAGTTGAAGGCTAAGATATAGAAGCCAAAGACCCCAGGCAAAACCCAGGCCTGGCCTGGATTTTCAGTGGCTGGGCCCAACCAGTATTAATGTTTCTCTCTTAAATTGACAAAATCTTTGATTATATTCAAACTGTAATTGATTGATCTTTTCCTTCCTCCATGCTTACTGTACGGAATTGTTTTGTTTTCTAATAAGAAAATTACTTAAACATCAAATAAGTATGGCCCCTGACAGGCAAACAAACCAAGATAATTGACAATTTGGGATGGCACCACTAACATAGGGCTAAAATGCACTTATCACCGGTACAGTATTTTTGGGGTCGCAGGTTTGAATCCTGCTCCAGTCAATTTTCCTTTGTTCACCGATCAATGAATAAAATGACTAACATGTAGCTTCATATATAGATTGTCAAAAAAAAGTGAAAAAAAAAAACCTTTTATTTTGTTATGACTTCTAATTGTGACATTGTTAACATTTGTATGGAATTGTACAATAAACCACTAACGTGACTAAAGGAAAGTTTTTACATATGTTCATAAGTCAACAAAGAACCGAGTTTGGATTCGCACCTTTAACCTCCAGAATACCTCACTTTCTGGCACTCTACCAACTCAGCTATCCAGCCCTATATTGGTGGCATCCCAGTTTGTTGTTTGTTAGTCAGAAGCCATGAGACCACTTTACATATATCCAGAAATATTTAAGGTGCATGCAATAATTACCTCTGCGGTAACTTTCCCACAGTTATTTTTACGAGGATGAGCGAGGGCTCTTCGATGAAATTCAGTTTGTGTACGATCTGGAGATGCCTGCAGATTTTGTGCCGCATATCAATGATGACGAAGTCTCAGAGTTTTACCTATGGACTATAGAAGAGGTACCTCTTAAGACCTTCATAAGACATCTTAAAACCTTCATAAGACACCTTAAGACCTTCATAAGACACCTTCAGACCTTCATAAGACACCTTAAGACCTTCATAAGACACCTTAAGACCTTCATACGACACCTTAAGACCTTCATAAGACACCTCAGACCTTCAAAATACACCGTAAAACCTTCATAAGACACCTTTAGACCTTCATAAGACACCTCCGACCTTCATAAGACACCTTAAAACCTTCATAAGACACCTTAAGACCTTCATAAGACATTTTGAGTTCTTCATTAACTGACTGACTTAATTGATACATCAAGTAACAAGTTCTATTTACAACCAAATGTACTCACAAGAGCTATACGTTTAATTCCACAAAGTTGTGGCAGGATTTTTGACGGTGTCCATGTTACATCAGTGAACTTTGCAGTCTTGCACCTATTATCCTTAAGTATATGAAATATAAGTACAGTACTTCAGCATTGCAATTTGTCTAGCCTTTTGATATCAAAACTGTTTCCAATATTAAACAGTTAATCATTTGGAAACACTGCTCCTCTTCACCAAGGAATAAATTGTACTATGGTTAGAGATGGCTTTGTGCTTGATGAGACTTTTGTATGTCTTACAGCCTCGGTGATATCAGGGCCCAATGTAGTTGTGATTCATTTCTGTTGGGTTTTTATGGGTTATGCAGGTTATAGAGAAGATGATTTCCAACGATTTCAAGCCCAACTGTTCATTGGTTATACTGGACTTCCTCATACGCAAAGGATACATCACTCCAGATGCAGGTAAGATGTTATCTACTGGTAGTCAAATCACTCTAACTTTCTTTCACTTAATAGTAAACAAGCTTTGTACAGAATACAGCTTCTGGTTAAGTGAGGGAGAGAAACTTGAATGCTAGTTGGGCCTGGCCGTTTAAAAGTCTAGCCTAAGTTGCCCGGGCCTTGAGGCCTGAAATCCTTCTCTTGAAGTCTTGTCATCAGCCCTGAACTTCACTGCAACAGAGCTGCTTAAAATCAATAAAAGCCAGGCCACTGACTGGATGGCCTAGGTTCAATTAGCCAGACAGATGTCCTGCCCACATCAAGTCTGATATGCCGATATTGTGCAGCTTCAAATGGATACTGTCCATGATCATAGTGAAGTCAATAAATATATAAATAATGTAAGTGCATGCAATCAGGCGCGTTTCTAGAACCAATACATATTTTTTTTTCGGGTGGGGGGGGGGGGGGGGGGGCTATGGGGACTTGGTCGAAGATCCAATATTTTCGGGGCTAGACACTCCCTTCTGTTATGTCTTATTAGGAGTAGAGAACTATGCACCACAGCCTAGTTTTTCAAGTAATTGGCGTATAATAACTAAAAAGATCCAGTATCATAATTTTGCAGCATTTATTTTTTGATAGTCAGTCGTTCAAGGTTAGGGATTATAGAGGCCTGATGAGAGCCCTGGCAAAGCCCAGATACCTGGCCAGGCGTTGCAATGGTGGGTCGTGACCAGTATTAAAGTCTTCTCTCCCTTAAATGAAATTGTTATAACCAGCTACATTTAGCTTGCCTTCATGCACTTATTTTGTTAGCAGTATGTACTTTAACAGTGCTATCTATGAGTAAAATCAAAAACTATAGCAAACTTGACATACTTTACCCTACTCAACTTTGCAGTTATCATTGGTCATGTGACTTTCCAATTCCAAAGCCAGTAGGCAAGTTGTGAATTTTGACATTGGCAAAAACAACTCCAAATCATGAAATTGTATGGATGGAAACATACACTTGCTACCTTGTGATAATGAGACACCCCTAGATTAACACAACTTCAATATGATGCCATTTCAGATCCAAACTACTTGTTGTTTCTACAAGGGCTGCATTGTGACGGTCCGGCAGACCTGTTCAGGTGAACCCAGATGGTAGTATAGATCCTGGAACCCACTTCAGGTGTCTGGCCAATGGGAGATATGGTATGTTGCTTAGTGACAGAGATAAGCAGAAACGGCAGAGTATCAGGCAGATTTAGTCGGCAATCTATATGTACATTTGCGCAGCAAAACATGCACTCTATAGCACTTAGATTAGCAGCACAGTGAAGTGTTTCCTAGGTCACTGAGAGCTCAAGCTTAGTTGTGACTCGCAATGTTTGTTTTGGTTTTGCTGAGTAGCAATTGCTAACCACCAACAGAGGGCAGTAGATGCTTTGTTCAACGTGAATCATGCAGCTCACCATTAGAGTTTGCAAGGTTGTTGTTATACTACATTTAAGGTGGTGGTTGCAAATATCATAAAGGGTGACATGAGAAAGATTTATACTTCTTGGCAGAGTTAGAGTTTCAAGGATCTTATCAGGAGTTTTTTTTATTATACTGTTCATCCAAATCTGGCTCCGTGAAAACTGTGAATATAGTGAGAGTAATGTAGATTTGCATATATACATGTAAGTCCATAAGTGGAAAGGTAAAATGACATGAATACATGTATGAGATTACATGTGAGAATCAAAATATCCATAAGTGGACGGAAAGTCTTGAGAAAATAGCCCTTATTAAAAACCCATATTAAAACCCATAAGTGTCTCAGCACATAAAAGGGACATATTTATTACCTCATTTCATCCTTTAGTCTTCACAAAGGATCTCAAGATTCTCAGGAATTGGAAAGTAACTCGATAACGACGGTTCACAAAAAATATTACAGAAATGTATTTTGATGCAAATTCCGATGCCGATGTGAAATTAGTACCATGTGTGTTATTTCATGCATCTGCTCTTGTCCTATTACTAATAAACTTGAACATGCAAATGACGAACTCAATGTAAATTATCCAAACAAATCGATTTCAAGAGGACGGTTGCCAAAATGGTCAAGACAGTTTTGTGCGAGTCTTATATACACTGGTTGCCAGTTTTGACATTACTGTGGTTTTCCTTGAACTTTAGAATAGTTCCCTGTCATAGTCGGTACTGTGATGTCTTTCTTTTGAAAAATAAGATAGTTATGTACATAAGGGTGAGAAACTGTAATACTGGTCAGGCCCGGCCTGCTTCTGTAATCCATAGCCTAAAACAATGGAGTATAATTACGTCTTAGCTTTGTCATTTCAGTTGCATCTCAGACTTGAACATTGGCAGAACCCAATTCTGGCTAGGCCATCCGGTGGCCTTGCTTTATTGGTTTTAAGCAGCTCTTATGTTTAAGATAAAGAAATACCGGTAATAAACTGCGGCAAAACTGCTCATCAGCAAAAATAATGACCCAAAATGTTTGGAGATAGGAGAGCTTGAAGTTTCGATGCTAGCAAGATCTTTATCAAAGGCTCTATTGTATTGAAGTTCTGGGTTGACGTCAGACCAAAAGGCCTGGACCTAGCCAGGCTTTTCAACGCCTGGACCTGACCAGTATTAACGTTTCTTTCCTTAAAATGCAGTGGGTAATTTTGTGCCTTGTATTAATTCTGCATTATGTAGGAGAAATTCTCAGGTAATAATTATTATCTTTGATGACTAAAAAGTTGATTATTTGTATAATTATGTTGCGTAAAAGAATTGAAAAGTATTTTGAACGAGATTTTAAGTCATATTTTTTTAGTTGATATTGTGTTCAATATTGTCATGAGGCAAAGAAGTTTTTTAAGAGATAGATCATCTTGGTCAGAAAAATCTGTAATTTTCAACCGAACAGATCTGATAATTAAAGGTAGTATCATACTTTGGTAAGAAACCAAAACAGAAATGTTCTCAGATTTTTGTATAACTTACAGGCGGGGTACGAAGATGGTGGTGGTAGAAACATACCGTTAACATTTTTCCACCTGAAATGGTGTATTTATCCAGAAATTAGTAAACCAACGACCGAAAAATCTGTTTGATCTTTGAAAAGATCAAAAATTAAAGCGAAAAGACTTAAAAAATAATGTAGCTGTTTCTTGGTATTTTCGCCCACGAATTTGTATTTCTTTGATATAAACCAAAGTATGATCTGTATGTATTATACCTTAGAGACAATGTACCAACCTGAAATGCGCCCCGACAACATGTATAATATTTCTGTTGCAAAATATTGTACCCATTGTAATTTCATGTTTATCAAACTGCTCGACCGTATTAAGCCTACTATAATGCACAATTACATGGTTGTAGAGCCAATATTTTTTTGGGGGGGCTAGAAGAGCCAAACAAATTTGAGGGGGCTAGAAGACCTAGAAGAGCCAAACAAATTGGGGGGGGGGGGGGGGGGGGCTAGAAGAACGCCATTAAATTCACAATTAAATTCAATTGAACCACACCAAGACTTGGTTGTTCGTTGTTGTTGTTCTTGTTTATGATAATCATAACCCAATGATGTATTACTCTACGTGACAGACGCAAAGGGGGCTGTACCCCCCCCCCCCCCAAAAATGTTGGTCTTCTAGCCCCCCCCCCCCCAAAAAAAAAGTATTGGCTCTGAGAACCGCGCCTTGGTTGCACAACCAGAGAAACAACGTTAGGGAAACCCAGTATGGTATAAGGTCTGTGGCCTTGTCTAGCTACGGTGAATTGAAAGGGCCATTCTTGTATTATACAATTTCCAATCGTGTTGAGATTTTCTAAAAGTAAAAAACCCTATATCACCACACACTGATGCCTTGCCTTGCCAAGGCAGTTCATGAAAGCCCACTTGTTCCGAATTTCTGACCGTACCACTGCTTCACAAAGCAAGCTGTCAAGCGTTAAAACAGCAAACTGGCCTGAATTGTTATACCTAGTGTAGCGTAAGAGGGGTAAATTTAGTTTGATTCAGCCTCTTGTAAATTAAACATTGACCCCCCCCCCATCCGTATTCAAGGTTTCTCTGGTAGTTGAAGTTCCCGATATATATATTTTTTCATTGGCATCAAAAGCTGGAATTATGCGGCGCAATTTAGCGGTTGCCCAGGTGTCATCATGCCAAAAGGTGTCCGTTGCCAAATAGTGTCCGCGGAGCATGCGCAGTGAAGCCCGGACACTATTTGGCATGTTAAATAAGAATAAGTGTCCGCTCCTATAGCTCCATGATCCAGTGGGCGGACCAATAAGGTCCTGATGAGCCCTATACGATCGATCGTAACTCGTAAACTCGAGATACGAAGGATAATCCATCGTATATCCTTCGACTTCTGTATGGGGGCTGCAACTTCATCACCGATAGTAATAAGTCCTACGATTGATAGTATAGTTACACGATGAGTTTGGTGAAATCGATCCCACGCCTTGTTATGTCTGTCCGTACCAAAGATTGTATAGCGCTGCTTGAGCTCATTACACCAGGAGCCGTTTTCCCTAAATACGCCGTCGCATAATTATTAATGTCCAGCAGCGCGAAAGATGTACTTAGATGGCAAAACCCACTCAGGTGAATTATAAATAATATACGCAATAACACGAAGTTTTAAGTCCAAAAGCCTTTTCACTTTGTGTCCACAAAGAATACCTTTTTTATGTGTGGACCAGTGTCTAATCTTATCCCTTTCATTTTGGTTTTTAATTCCACAAAAGCCTTTGAAGGTCGGATGGGGTGTATTGACATCACCGTATTTAGTGCGTATTCACAGCACTGAAACTTCAGAGACCGTTAGCCTGCTAGGGAAGTCATGCTTGACCCTCGTGATTCCACACAGTTGCGATTTACCGTAGACAATGTGTGTGTAGAAATCCGTATGGACGGACATAAAGAAATTGTAGGCTTGGTACTATTTGAGATTGGTACTTGTGTATAGGCTCTACATTTACTGCACTTTATAAGCTTATCAAACAACTAAACTATACCGAAACGCGCATCCATTCAGTTTAACGATGAAGATCCTTTTCCTGGCTATCGTCTGCTTCTTCTTCTTGACTGACCAGTGTCTTGGTCAGTACATGGAGAGGCTGGAAAGGAAGAGAAGAGAATCTTGCCTCCCTGAAAGTACGGGAACCACGCCCTTCATCAGGGAGATATTCATCGGAAGATGCTTGGAACTTCAAATTGAGACTGCTATACCAAACGCATGCCCAGCTAGGTAGGTGGAAATATTGTATATGATAACAACTGCCTCAAGGGCGTGTACACCATTGGTACAATTGACAGAGCAGCAGCTGCAGGCTGCTCAATACAGTAATTTGATTTGTCGTGAAATAAAAACAAACCTGTGCCGAAATGATGTCCGCACCTCATGTAGAAAACATTGAAAACCCGGTTGGAATTGTTACGCCAAATGTGCCTTTCGAAAGAGGTTTTGATCTTACCCCGAGACCAAAACAGTTTTCGGTTGATTTTTTATCAGTATTACACCATGTCACCACCATGCAGGTGGAAATATTTTATAGGCATGTTTCTCCCAGTACAATTATTAGTACCGTTTTATTTATACGTAAATTTGTGTCTGTTTTGATTTATACCAATGTTGTACCTGCCCTTTAAAGGGTCTCTGCAATGGGCCCGAATATTATGGCTTGAACATGTGCCAATAAAAAAACTGTACATGGGGATTGTAATTTTACCCACTTCATCACACTGATTCAGGGTTAAAAACAGGCTTTTTGGGTTGTATGCTAATTAGCATTTCCATATTCATGAGCAAAACTGTGATGTCATCTGGGGAACTGAGAGCAGTAACCCAATTGATTTGTGCACAAAAAGTTGCAGTTGTTTTATAGGTTTTCTGACAGACCTTTTCCTCCTCAATGGCTTTATTTTGCCAAATATGTTCCTTTCACTCAACTGGTGGTGTAATTTTTTTACCAAACCATTTCTGTACGGGTCAAGTATACCTCTTCATTTCTTATGTTTTTTCATTATATTTTGGCTGTTGGTTCCCTACATGAGTATGCGTGAAAATCCCCCGTTTTTCAAAACCATTCAAAGGAAAACCAAATGCTGGTTTGAAACCAAAATAAGACTTGCCATTCATTATTTGTCAGTATATTCTCTGTATGAAGGCAATAAAATAACCTGACTGAAAAAAGCACTGCAGCCGCCCTTTAAGATAATTATGTATATAGGCATATCTTGTTCGAGTAGGGCACACGAACAACCCCGACTGTTCATCAAAACCTCTGTTTAAATAGCATTGGGGCATTATTAATTTTAGAGAGATACCAAACTGAGGCAACCTTTATAGGCAGCTTGAAGGCAACCAAAATCTTATTAGCACAAGAGTCACTTTTCTGGTATAGTTTCTTACAATTCCTTATAGAAAATCATATGGAAAAAATGTAAAGATGATTAGGGATTGCCTGGAACTGACTTATTACCTTTGTCTCATGGCTTGGTCCTAATATTCAATTCTGTATATACAGTTTATTTTTTATTATCAGTTTGTCTTTAATTAAATTCGTCAAGTTAGCTCTGGCAAAACGAAGACATGCTGCGAGTGGAAAAAATAACATCCTTATAATGTACTATAACAACATATCACTATTTCTGCCCAAAAAAGAAATCTTGGCAAGTTTCCGCTACAAAATCTTCTGAAAGCATCATTTGTATTTAGATGGGTATTTGTATTTTAAAGGGTATGACGTTGGAAATGTCAGTTGTTCATGTTTATTATCTGCAAGTAGACTTAACAGTCGCAAGCTAAAAGGTTCATCACTGTCCCTATGGTCTTGGGGTATTTCATTTCGTCAATTTGGGGACAGGACTTGTGAAGATGTCCCTGAATGACCTCGCCCCATTCATTATCCCTTTAGTCAAGGAGTTCTGAAAACCCTCTTATTAAGGAGTTAGCTCAACACCCACCACATCTAAGGTTTGACTTCATGAAATGGAAGTTTATGCCATTAACAGCTTTGCTATAGGTAGTATGTGACTTCAAATTGTGGTATCACCTTTGAGAAAATGTGGAATTTTAACTTGTTTTTGTGAGGATTTTAAAACATTGTTTACTCTTTAGGCTTGTAACGTTTGTGATTTTAGTCTGACCTTTTTGGTATTTATTTCATTAAACAAATAATTTAATATTGATAACATATTTTTAAGACAGAAATTGTAATGTTATTTATTAGAAGTGGGTGTGACAAAAGCCATCTTGACCCCCTATAGGCCCTGCAATATCATTTTGATCCAAGGAATAGGAACATGATGCAAAATTCTAGCAAAGAAACATTTAATAGTCGGTCTAAATTGAAAGTATCATAAAAGTCTTAATCTGATAGGAAAAGCCTCAAACGGATAAGCCTAGGGGATTAGCGTTAATCCTGTAACTATAAAACGTGCATGGCAATACTGCCTTGACCACCTATAAGACCTTAAAATGTTAAAATTGTTCAAAAGAATTGGAATTTGATTCACAATTTGTAAGATAGACGTTGTTTTGTACATTAAACTGCAGGGTATCATTTTAGGAGCAACAAAAACCAAGATTCACTTTCCCACAATGCAATGTTGCGTTTTCTGACCTACCGAGTCCTTGACATATAAGGTGAATGATTATGTGATTATGTGATTCATAGTCCATCCACAAAGAAATAAAATTAAACCCATTTGTTGAATTTTCTTTTGTTTTCTTTATAATCCTTTTTTGAAAATAATTTTTGGGATATTACACAAAAGTGCTAAATATGTTCCCTGAGGTCTCCTCCATAAATTTCTAAAGTCAGACCTTAGATGTGGTCGGGGTTGAGAACTCAACTTTTTTTCATGCTCCATGCTACTTGACTACTTACATGATGGTGCACATTTACTATTCTTCAAATCAGAATGAAGTCAATCTGCTCCTTGAACAGGGAGACACACACATTGCTTATTTATAAGTCATAATTATAATGGATTGTGTGTTAACTGACGGTATAGCAGGGATACCGCGGCCAAAAACCGTGCCCCAACATCACCATGTATATCACTGTTTCTCAAAATAAATGTCATTTCTGCCTTATCTCGTGCTAGTCGTGCGAGCGGCATAGTATCATCGTATGTACGACTTATAGTCTTGATTTCGTATGCCTACATGCATAAGACTTATCATCCTATACGTGCTTTCGCCTTAAAAAAATACTTGGCAGCTCTACGCTTCCATAGTTTTGCGCTATGGGACTCGGCTAGCATAGATATTCGGTGGTAGCCATTTCACTTTAGTGTACGAGAAGAATGAGGATCATAATGGGTTCAGAATTATTCGACGGTAAGCAGAGCCATGACATTGGATCTTTATAGATCACAGTAGAGCTAAAGGAATGGCGCTCAAACTTTATGGGAAATGTTACTATAAGCAAAGCCTTTTAAAAAAAAGTCTCAATTTTCTCAAAGGTGAATCACCCTTACCTGATGGGGCGTTACGTGTAAACAAATTATTTATTACTTCCATATTACTTTATTGTTTTTCTCAGCTATAATGATGATTAAATAAATAATGAGTCTGAGTGTGGTAGATAGTAGCCAGGTCAGTACCTTTTCACAAATAAAATATTTAAAGTTTGTATGTCCACTGTTGCCATACCGCGTATTATTTCCAACCACCTGTTTATTTCACGAGCAAACGAGATTGAAAGTGTATCAGCTTTCTTTACATCAAAAGCTGGGGTATCATGGAATAATAATGTCGATAGCAACAACAACAACTTGAAACAGAGGCACAAGTGCAGTCTCTATAACACCGATTTAATTATTATTCACTGTCAGTTACTTTTCATTTCATTCACAGCCCCGTGAACTGCACTTTGCTTTGGGAGTTGTTCAAAGATGCGATTGCATACAAGGATCCGTGTGCAATACCATTAGATGCCTATGATGCTTACATCGCTGCAGTACCACATCAGTTACCAGCGGATAAGGTATAACGTCATTCTCTTAAAATAACAAATAATGCACACAGCCTAGCTGCAATACTATATAGGATAATTTAGCTTGAAACCGTTACTTTAACAGACGGTTATTCGGTACTTTAACATTTACATTTGACTTGCATGAAGGGTAACATTTTGCGAACACAAACACATTTTGCCTTGTACATGCTCGCTGAAGTAACACATTTGTATACGCCTTATTCATGGCCCATCCATCTTGTCATCTTCCTTGTATACCCGTTGGAAAAGATAACACCAATTCTATAAAGAAAACGGGTATATACCATTGTACCAGACTTGAATTCAAGCTTCGGTTTGATTGCAATGATGGATGCATCGTGAATAATTAAGGGGTCTATAAAAACCGTCTATGTCGGTTGGAGCGGCAGCAAGGCTCAATTAGCCCAGTGAGAATGTCGCATCATATAGGTGTGGACATAAAGCTGGTTCAACCATCAAAGAGAAACACTGAGATGCTTTCAAAAATTGCGCTTCCGTTAAAGGCAATGATTAGTATGGTACAGTGCATAAGGCACTCTAAACAAAAAATAATCATCGTATAAGTAGGCCCCCTATCTGTGAGACAAATGGTCTGATTTCTTGGTTTCGGTGAGCAAACATTCAAAAACTAGATTTTTCGGGCGCTTACCTCTGTTTCAGACAGCCGAACCAATTCAAAGGCAAGATTTGAATTAAGTACATAGAAAGTTCGACGTCTGAAACAATTAGGAGCGACCAGGCGCGCCTGATGCCGAAAGATCGATGGTCTGGGTCGTTCAGAACGGCGCTAGAGCGACATCGTTTCAGACGTCGCTCTAGTCATATAAGCCGAACTCGACTGTGCATGGCCACAACCGTGTAAATACGTCCAGGCGTGCACATTTTAGAGCAGGGACAGATTTAACCTTTACACCGGTACTCCTTTCACGGGTTCAAAAAGCTCGGTGGACAATTTTCATTTTCAGTTATTTTGTGGGTATATAGGATTCCCAAGCAGACTGGAATAAAAGCCTAATTACTGCATTAACAACGATCACGCTTTCCCTTATCTTTGCACTTTCTTCCAGACCATCTTCTGGTCTGGGACCAGTTACATTGTCCATGAATTCACAGAGGCAACCAATGACCTTTTGACCTTGGAGGATACATTGCTAGGATATATGGTGAACGGCCTCCAATGGTGTAGTTCGACCGACGTCAACTCAGATGGGCTGAATTACTCAGAGTGTCCCAACTTTTGGGAAGAAGGTTGTACAGTGGCGTCCACATCTTTCTACTCTGCCACATCATCTGCGGTGAGCTAATGTCATCAAATTCCATATCTCTTCCTAGCTCCATGATTATACTGCAAACAAAGTGGGAGAAGTGGGTTGGTATCTTGGTAGACCAAGTTGGCTAAAGTCGGACTTTTGTTGCTGTTATCCGTATGAGTTATTGCGCGCCAAGTTCACTTGCCAGTATTACTTCTGAAAGTTTTTCGATCCAACAAATAGGCGCGGAGCTGCGGACAATAATAAGGGTGATATTACCATGGAGGAAGGGTACCAGGCAGCTCGTTGATTTGCGAAAAAGGAACAAAACCCAACTTGGGACAGGATTCTTGTATCTTGATTGTTTTAATTCGCCTGCACTTTATAGATCTGACAACAAGAACTCTCACACAGGCAAATATTTCCAAAAAATTATATTTCCTGCATGCAAAAACACAAACGGGACAAGTTTATTTTATCCTGGATCTCTACATGACTTGTGTTCATTGTCCAATAATTCAAGAGGTTTACTATGTGTGATTAATGATGAACAGATTGCTCGTCAAGCACAAGGAGTCATAACACTTACTCTAGACGGGACCAGATCAGACGGAGCTTACCGGAATGATAGGTAAATCAAAATAAATGAAGAATTGCACAAACCTATCAAGTCCATTAATTAATTGTAGAAATTTGAACTAACCTTGACAAACTTGCTTATAAAAAATATCATACGTGACTTCCAGTGTTATTCGTTATATAATAATTTTACCATTGATAATTGTTGCTGCTGCTGCTGCTCAATTGCTTTTGGTTTAAATTTTGATGTTTGAAATAATTATAGTTTTCAATGTATACGCAATGGGATGTGTATTTTAAGCATAGGCCGCTTTGATATAAAAAGTATAATGGTTATTTTGTATTATAGGCTCTCCTGAGCATGAGATAGCCTTTTGATTTAGATACATGAAAGTATGATAATGGTTGAGTACTTTGCGATATTTACTTCCGTACTTTCTCTTCCTGTTTGCAGTTTCTTCGCTCTGTATGAGTTTCCCAACCTCGATGCACAGAAGGTGACTCGTGCTGATATTATCATTGTCAACCGCATAGGGAAACCATTAGTGTAAGTTTGCATTACCAATCTCTTAAATTAAACAAAGAACAAGTTCATTTAACTTTTTAGAAAAATTCTTTGTTCATCTCTCAATGACTTAATTAAATTTAGTCAGCATCTTTTGTGGTTTATTCGATGATTTTCATATTGATAAAAAAAACCAATATCCTCTTTGAGTGCTATACCCACTGTACCGTTTCTCAGGTTGCGGCTGTGCTATAAAATTCTGTGCATTATCTTTAAGATCCTTGGGATGTAGCGGTAATGTGCGTGGTTTCAAGACTTGACAAACGAACGAAGATAATTGACTAAGGATACCGCCAACATTATGGTTGTTGGATAGCTCAGTTGGTAGACCATAGCGGTACAGTATTCAATGAAAGCACAATTGCTGCATCGTCAATATTTAATGAATGTCGACACCGTGTCGACACTAATGGCAATTAGTCGATTTCTATCTGACTATAGTGAGAAGTGCGATACCGGGTCAGTGGCGCTCCTTCAGCGGATGTTCACGGCCAAGGGAATCGAATGGACTTGCACTGAAGATAACGAGTAAGAACACATCCCTTTTTGTCCCGATCCCTGCCAATTAAATTGCTTTGAGAAAACTTAAACAATGGCTTATCGAAATACAGTATACTATAGCAAACTGACAAATAATGACCATGAAGCCTTGTTAGAAATGAATATAAATCTGAGACAAATATTTAGCAGCTTGCAAATAAAATAACAACTAAAAAACTATCGTGTACTCTTCCAACCAGGCTGTCATTATTACCCTTAGTTCTGAAGATTTTCACGCATGGATCTTAAGATCCCTATTTGCCTTATAGAGTGCCACCTTATTGTATATAGTCCGTGGTAATAATTGCAGCAGTGCTGCTGCTTGTTGTTGTTGGCATGTTGTGGTTGCTATACTGCTGCTGCTGTTGTTGTTGAAGTTCAATGTGATTTCATGTGTCTTCTTACTCAGACGTGTGTACTACATCCAATGTGCCAAGGAGCCTAACCACCCAGAATGCCTCGATGAAGTTGATGGTGCTGCGACTAATTCCGGACATTTGCTTCAAGCCAGCTTGCATCTTATAGGCTTAGCTGGCTGGGTAGTTCTTGCTTCGTTTGTTAAACCATACTAGATGGTCCGATTGATGTATAAGGGGAGTCAGGTTCCATCTGGCGGTCCGGGGTTCGAGTCCACCTCAGTTCACAAGTGGATTGAGTTTTCTGTCCCTGGGGGAGTGCCTGATTCCATGGGTTTTACTCGGAATAATCTTTACTCAGGGGTTCATCTCAAACTTCATCATCATTCCATAAAGAATGTTTCTTCTGGTTAGTGTGAGTATTATAACCTGTGTTTCATGATAGCTCGCATGTATATCTCTCTCATTAATTGTTCTGTTTCTTCCATTAATGTAATTTGTAATGTAATATTAATTGTTTTTGGTAGAATTAGTGACTTACTTGTCCCGTGTACTGTTTTTAACTGTAGCCATTATAAGTGATATGTGAGAATTATTAAATGTAGGGATACATGAAATGGTGTGGGATTAATTTGTCGTGGTGTAGGGTTTGTTTTCTTCGAAAGAGTGCTCTGTGGATTTATTTGTTCGAGTACCGTAACCATAATGATTGTGTAAGCACACGACCAGTGCCATAGCTCGCGACCGAGTACATATTGCTGTATTTCCAACAGAGGGCGGCAGATCAAAACCGATCAAAACTGAGCTGAGTATTAAAAAAAGGTTACAAGCTAGGCGTAGCCTGGAAGTTTCCTATATATAAGAAGTTCAGTTAACCAAACGAACGTCGTCAGTCAAGACTAGACTATAATATTCCCGCAAAGTGCACACTCTGATATCTGTAGGCTATATTCACCACATGGTTACCGTACTGCAATGCAGTAGTAGCATCACCACACTAGCTTCCGTTTTGATAACCTAGTAAAAAAATCCTTCACTAGCTTAGTTAATTACAGAGAAAGAGATTGATATGATATAATAAAACATTTTCTACTTAGATGTTTACATTTTAGTCGAAGCATAAGTGATTAATCAATTACCTTTACTATATCTACCTGTGTGTTGTGCATGAAAGATGAATGTTAAAACTCGGCGGAAAGACTTAGAGCCCAAGTTCTCAAAGCTCGGCTCCGGCTCAGGCGGCTCCGGCTTCGTCTCTGTCATTTATGCTAGTATGCTGAGAGTGAAAATATAGGCAGGTCTTTCATTGAAGCTGAAGCTCTGTTTTCTTTTTCAAACCAGAGAGTACGTACTTCTGAACCACAACCAAAAGTCTCTATTTTTTTTACCCGTAATTCTTATATTGGATTCAATTCACGAAATGGAGACGAAGCCGGAGCCGGAGCCGGTGCCAAGCTTTGAGAAAGGCCCCAGTATCGTCGTCTGAAGTAATGCCATTGATATTGTTTTTCGTGGTTGAGTGTGATTTCTGTCCCCACTATTGGTCAACACTCAATCACTGAAAAACTTTAGTCCAATCACTTGCGGCGTTCTATTTATTGGTATGTGAAAAGAGACCAATCAAAATACATGTCACTGTTGTTGCATGCAAATTATTAGAGGGCGGGACCACTATGTAGTGGGCGGGGATATGGATATCGTCTGTCGCGGGGACGTTGAGCTGACGTCATTTTGAACCGGAAGTATTGTGTAAAGACTTTGGAAGAAACGCACACTATCCATGATTTGTACATGGAGTCGTCTGCCGGAAGTTATTGCTACTTACAAGAAATTTGACACGCGCATTATTTTGGATCCATGCTAAGCATGCTTGCAGTACAGTGTGCACACGTGCACGTTTGCTGTGTTGTTGTACCTGACTAACTGCTGTGTGCATGTGCGTACGTGTAGTAGCATGTGGTCACCACCGCCTCACGACTGCTGAAAAGTACTCCCCAAGTTGTCATTTTCTTCCTCCAAAGAGCCACTTTGCCTGGAAATAAACCTCCACTTTTAGGTAAGTAGAATCTATCATAGTCTCAATTTTAACGACAATCCTCCCATCATTTCGTATGTTAAATTGTTCTTACGCTTTTAAAATTTGGAAAAGGAAACTGACTCAGAGTCAGAAGCTGGCAAGACTTCAAGTGTAGTCATGAAGGACAGTCACTCTTATACTCAGTCTTATATACTCTTAGTTTATTTCTACATGCTGTGGGTATAGGGAGGAGGGGAGAGCATGGAGCTATCCTTTTTATAGCTCCATGTTGAGAGCTAGCTGTGGGTGCAGATCAGTTAATAGGTCCAGATCAGTCCGCGGAGCTCATTATTTTTTTGTATACCCTCAAAATCTTTTTTATAAAATCATTTGCTGGGCCCTACTTGGGAAGTCTTGTAAAGAAAATGGATGGAACCCGGTCGCCAGAGTTTGGACTTGCAACTTTGAGCTGTTTGGGTGAATTCTGGCCCTAAACTCGCTCTACTTGGGCATGTAGGGGAGGGGTACATTTTTTTAATCTGGCATCAGTCAACGTGGCCGTTTTCAGGGTATTTTCCTTTGGATGGATTTTCCTCAAAAAGTCATTGGTTACCCTATAGAAAATTGAAATGAAAATGAACATTGAAGTTTTCAGCTTCATTTTGGTGTATAGCTTGAGTGTCTGAGAAACTTCTGAGTATTTTTTAATATTTTTTTGAAATTGGCTATTCAGCATGGGAGCCTATGGGAATTTATTTACTGGTCTGCACCCCTGTGTGTGGGAGTCTTTCCTTCTTGATCCTCCATGGTTTATGCATTGCACCTCGTGGAGGTAAACCTGATCCTGCATGGAATGTGGTGGGGAATTTCTCTCTGCCATGGCGGACTGAAACTGGTGCATTTGATGTGTGTATTTAAACTATGTTGGCAAGGGTACATGGCCTTATCAACATGGACTACAGCCTACATCATGGACATGGGCAGTAGGCCTACTCCATATTCAACAATAACCACTTTGCTTTGTGTATTACCTTTAAAGGTACTCATACTTTGTTTTTTTATCAAAGAAATACAGATTCATGGGCAAAAATATCAAGGAAGATACAGTAACAGTCATCTGTGAAAATTTCAGTCCCATACGTTGCCCACTTTTTGAGAAAACAGTGAAAAACAGCCACAGTATTTCTTAAGTCTTTTCTCTTTTATTTTTGATCTTTTAAAAGATCAAAAAGATTTTCGGTCGTTGTTTTACTAATTTCTAAATAAATACACCATTTCAGGCGGAAAAATTTTAACAGTAGGTTTCTACCAGCATCATCTTCATACCCTGTAAGTTATACGTACATTTGTGAACATTTCTGTTTTTGGTCTCTTACCAAAGTATGATACTACCTTTAAAGCCCATCCGGATTATTTTGAGACAAGTATTAGCTTTTACCATGGAGGTGCTTTTACAGTCAGGCATGCAACTTTTCCTCGAATCAGCTGATTTCCTCTTTTTACACTTCAATCTCATGCCATTGAAAATAGAAAAATGCTCTACAAAGTCTTGTAAAGATTGTAATTTCCTTGTTTTTTGTCAAGTTTGAGTTGCATGCCTGTACAGTAAACTTTTTTAAACTAAAATATTGTCAAAATATATTCAATCTGGGTATGTCAGGACCCAGGAACATTGCTTCAAGTAAAAATCTCATTTTGGAACAGTAGAAGCTAGTAATAATTGTCTCAAAATAATCCAGGTGGGCTAAAAGACACTAACCCCAATATCAGATTGAGATTATTAGCTTGAATTTGTGGAAAGAGAGCAGGCCTTTGTTTGATGTTTGATGGAAATGATGGGCTAACTTAAGACTAGTACTGTACGTAGGTAGACCCAGTAATTATTCCAGTAAAAGACTTACTGGGGCGCTGAACTCCCGTTTAAAATTTTGTGAGTCGACGGTCAGGCTAGACATGCTAGACCGAGACCCCCATAATTAAAAAAGAAAGTTCAGAGTCCCAGTTACTGGGTCAGGTCTACTAGGCTGTAACTGATACAAAGTGATAGGGCCTACTCTCGGGCTGTTTTCAAGTTAGCAACAAGTGTGTTCACAAGAAAATAATTTTACACTGAAATATTTCCCAAATGTGTTCATTTTAGTGTTTTGAGGACTCATGAACATTTGCTTAAAGGTAAAGAACAGGATTGGTAACAGCAAGATGATGCTGGTAGAAACATAGGACCTCTACTATGAAAATATTTCCGGCTAAAATTACAGTGTATTTATCCAGAAATTAGTAAAACAAAGACCAAAAACAGTTTTGATCTCGGGGTAAGATCAAAACCACTCTTTTTGTTTTAAAAGAAAAATTGAGTCAGGTTCTTCGCTATTTTTTCGTGACTCAGATGTCTGATTGAATTTAAATTTTCACAGGTTTATTATTTCATGTAAATATATGTATGTTTGATCAGACAAAGTGATAGTGCTGTTCTGTGCATGTGAACTTTACCAATCATGTTTTAGGCCTATACCTGTAAAGTGAAAAACTCATATTTTGGCACAGTAGTAGCTGTATACTATGTACAGTGCAGTTTAACTGATAAAAGCATGGAGCAAGACCTGCATGTTGATACAACCACAGTGTACCGTAGTTATAATTGTTAACTCGGGCTGGGACAGTGGGAGTCTTGGGACCAAGGAGGTCAAGTGTGTACCATAGGGACACTATGAGAAGTGGTAGAAAACCACTACACAGCATAATGAGATAGTGTTTCAGTTGTTCCAAGCCTACCACTTGGAATGGAGGGATGAATTTTATGGACTTGACTGATCTGTGGTATTTTGATGAGGCAAACACCTGTTCTGGTCGAAATACGATAGAAATCAGCAGGGTCAGGAACACCTTTTTTTCATTGTGAATTGAGAGGCCTTGGTTCCACTTAATCAACTTGTAAACCTTTACTGGTAAATTTTTGTTTTTGTTTTTATTTAAAACACTGCATGACTTTAGGTTTTATAATACTTGTATAGTTGTGCAGGAGCCAATATTTCGAAAGGGGGGGGGGATGGGGTTTAGGCTAGTTAGTTAAACAGCCTTGAATTATTATTAGTTTTTTTTTTTGGGGGGGGGGGGGGGGGGCTAGAAGAGCTACTGGTGGGCTAGACTCGACCCTTCTTTTAACATTCACTTTTCTTAAATGTCTTAGTAGGAGAAGAAAAACCATGCATTTGTGATCTACACAACTCATTATTCACGTATTGGCAGGTAATAACTGAAAAGATCCAGTATTATTCAGCATTTTTGTTCAGTTTTTTTTTTTTTTTTTTTTTGGGGGGGGGGGGCTCTAGCCCCCCTTAGTCCCCCCCCCCCCCCTGTTGAACCGAACAATTTTACACATTCTAATGGAGACTTTTTAAAACCGGTCCTCAAGTCAACAGCTCACGCGCATGCAATTGTGAGCATGTGTGCGCGGAAATGCCCTCTGTTGGTCTGCCACATAGGTTTTGTGCATAAATAGCGATGGTTGTCAGTGGAATTCAACCCCAATTGAACATCAGTGAGGGAATTGTTTTAGCTGAAAAATCAAGAACTAAAATAGTGGATGGGGCTGTACCTTCATCCCCCCTCCCTCAGGTACACCTACATGTATTATTAGGTAGGTTACAGTCACCTATTTCAGAATCTTCCAAGGAAACCAGAGCTTAATACAGTCTTAGCTGCTCTAGCGAGTCCTCATTGCCACCGTAAAAGGGCTGTAAAAGAACCTTTATTCTTCTGTTCTTTATCCAGGGACAATAGTCAATAACTCAAAATTTGCTATCAAGTGCTATAATAATTTGATTTAGAATTAGGTTGAGTCACTTGAGTGTGAATTTTTTTTTTTTTTTTTTAAATCAACATATGGCCAAAGGTGAAATTTTACCATTGAAATGTTGATTTCCTATTTCAACTCAACAGTTTTGATGTGGGACATATTATGCTGATCAGATAGATGATCATGGATTTCAAAGTCTGTAGCCGTTGCTTGATTTAGTTAAATGTAGTATGCTTAAAGTTATGGATAAAAACTTACTTGGCCTCAGTTAGTGGGCTAATCACAATTCATTAGTCTTTTCTACTATAGACCTACAACATGCAACCAAACTTCTTCAAGAATCCCAATATGGTGAATCTGATTTGTTATGCTGATTGTGTTTCCCATTTTCTTGCAGGATCGAGACATCTACCATCATGGCTGAGCATTCTGAAGTCATTGAGGTAGAGGATAAATGGGCAGTGGTCTGCTATGGTTATAGCAATCAAGCCATTGTCTTCAAGGGGAAGATTCAGCGTGGAGCCCTGGGTCCAGTTGGGAAGATGACGGACTACCTGCATCCAGGAATGAACGTCGTGGTCAACGTCCGATGGGCCAACAGGCGTGATGTTGTAGCCAAGAGAGAAGGGTGCAACTGGGTGGTCACCAAGATTGACCGGGAAAAATGGACCGTCCTGCCACCGAACTATTACCTGGACCTGGACAATTTGTTTGTTTTCAAAAGCGGCCAGCTGGGAAAATGGACAGGAGAGGCTGTGATGGTTCTACGCACCTTGCTCAAGAGCTGGAACGGCATCTCCTTAACGGGCATCATGGACAATCTGAAGGAAGCCAAACCCGTCATCAGGACTCTCCTAGGTTCCCTCGCGACACTCAGACAGTTTGTGGAGAGCCAGCCGCGATTCTTCACCTTGACCTCTCGGGATTTTGTGTACCTGAATGGAGGGCTGGAGGCTGCCGATGTCAGGGAAGAAATCAAGAGCCGTGTGCCAAGACTTCATGTGGGTACTTCCTTTGGAGACGGAGCCACCATCATACGCAAGCCGTGGCATGTAGCAGGTGTTATCAAGCCAATCATAAGAGATGAAGACTACAGAATCATCGCATTTGACACTGAAAGAACATCCCAAGGTATGTACATAGTACGACCTTCACGCTACTATATCACACTATTAGCAGACTTAAGCCCTGTCCGCACTGGACTTTTTTTTCGGGGATTTAACCGAGCCGATGGGTAAATGAAAAATGGGCAAATATTACCGGTGTCTGCACTTGGACTTTTGACTCGGGTAACTTAAATGTGCGCACGGGGAAAAATTACCGAGCTGACAATACTAGGCTCATGTGGGTACCCAACTCGCACTGTCCGCACTGGACTTTTCATCTCGGGTAAAGTGTCGCGGGCATTCTACCCGGGCAGAAGTTGGCTGGTAGAAATACCCGCGCGGCTCGGGCAAAGTAACTGAGAGGTAGACTTCCTGAGACGTCTGCACTGAACTTAAAATGGTTACAGTACCCAGCGTCACGGTTACTTTGCCCAAAAAAAGTCCAGTGCGGAGAGGGCTCTAAATACTGGGTGGGCCCAGTGGCCACCGAAAAGCCAGGCCAGATCCTGGGCTTTGCATGGTGTCTTTGAATTCTATAGCCCTAGCCTTGAACAATCAACATCACAGCAAAGCTGTGTCCTAGATCATACAGGTAGTTAGAATTTATAAACCTGATAAGGCCTTTTCACACTATCTCCTTTTCGATCCGTGTTGAAACCAACCCGGATCCACCCCAGTTCAGCCCGGCAAGTTTTTGAACCGGATCGAAGAGACGCAACATTCACACTACGTTAATGGTGAACCGGCTCATACAACACAGATCACGCGTCACACGGCGCAAAATGCAGTTTGGAACCGGGTTGAGATTTTCAACCCTGCTCCTTACCAGGGTTGATTTCGATCCGGCTAGACCGTCCTACCCGGGTTGGCTCGGGGTTGAAAATGTTCAAGTGTGAAAAGGGTTGAAAAAATCTCGGGGTTCGATCCGGTTCCAACCCCGAGATTTTGGATAGTGTGAAAAGGCCTTATGTGAGTTGGTTGTCCTTGTTTCTTTCAACTCATCCTTATCTTATCTTGGATGACCTGTAAGACATATTGTGAGAAATATCTTGAGTAGGCCTGTGATGCAACAAATTCACCAGTGTCTCTGTACTCTATTCATCTAAGGCCCCCAAAAAATATTTCTGTTTCAGGTTATCCGAACAAATGTTATCAGGAAAATTAAAAAAAAGGGTTATTATTACCCTTGGGCCTGAAAAATTGGCAAAAGAAAACAAAAACCCTACCCAAGTCCCACCTACATGTACCCTATTTTGAAATGCAATGTACTAAAATACTAATCAGAAGCTGAACTATTTCTTTCTTTTTTTTTGGGGGGGGGGGACTAATTGTGTACACTATGGTTTAATGCTATCTCTGCTCAGTGCTCTATGGTACTATATTACCTGAGGTGCAACATACAGTATGACATGTATCATTCATGTAGACAATATCAAGAAGCTCCCTTGGCATTGCTCTACTGCACTGTTGAAGGCTAACATTCGGAGGATCTCAGGCCCAAAGGCCTGGACCTGACCAGGCTTTTCAATGGCTGGGCTTGATCACAGGAAAAATGTGGGCCCTATTGTCATTGAAGGTGAACAAAGACAAATTGACTGGAGCGAGATTTGAACCCGCTTCAGTCAATTTTTCTTTGTTCACTTACATTGACTTAAAATTAATCAAGGCAGTTCCCCTTATGGTTATTTGATGATCATAAACTGTTTTGTGTATTTAGTGAAGTACAAGTTTGGATATAGAATGGTTATATGACTAGTTTGAACAAAAAGGAATGATTGTATCCTTGCAAATTCTTTTTCCTCCTCCTCAGATGAGGCTCAGTGTCTATCTACTGTGCAAATTGCCATCATGGATGAGGAATATTGCCACGCATTCATCTTTGACGTCCTCAATTGGTCTCCCAAGAACTTCAAAACCAGCAAACTGAAACAACTGCTGGAAAGCGAGAATGTTCTGAAGGTAAATTTTGTGAATATACATCCCTTAAATTAATCCTTCATTATATCAAGGAAATGTATATTTAAGTTGTAAGCCGCTGTGTGCCAGGTTTCATGAATCACTAACATTGATCTTCAACTTCAATGTGAAGCAATTTTAATTTCCACGCAAAGTGTGATATTCTTCATGCATACATGAACAAAAACATGATAAATATATTACCAGACCATTTTGAAGCAGTCATTCCATGGTGGGCATGTCCACTTCTAGCAAGACAAGGATGCCATGTGGTGGCCTATGGGGAGGGGGTTTAGGGGGTTTAACCCCCCCCCCTCCCCAACCCAACCCCCTCCTAGGCTCCCTAAAAAAAGAAATTAGTATGTTATCATCAATCCTGCCTTTTAGAATGGTAGAAATGATGACTAAAGTGTGCATCAGATTGCACCTCTTCAAATGTCAAATTGAAAAAGCTCTCTACCAAAGAAGGAGGGACACCCCCCTTCCACATCTTCCCACCCCCCCCCTCGGGCTTGGTCGCTCCGCTCCCTCGCAGTGCCTGGCTACAAAATTTCACTCCGGGTAAACCCCCCCTTAGCAAAAAGCTAGATCCGGCCCTGCTTTAAATGCATGCAGACTAGATAACGATGTATTATTTTTACCAGGTTGTGTTATTAGAAAGAGCCTCCAAATAAGAAGGGAACATTTGTGACTACAGGTTTTCCTAAACATGTTTCATTTGTGACAGGTTGTACATGACTGTCGGGGAGACAGTGCTGTGTTGGAGAACTACAACATGGAATTGAAGAATGTCTTTGACACTGCTGTAAGTCAACTTCCTGTAAAGGAAATTCAAATTGTTATTAGCTGTCTTCAGTACTTCTGTGTTTTTTATATAACTTTCTGAAGAATGGATTGAATGAATCAGTGATCCCTGATAAGCAATCTCCCTTGATTTGATGATTATAATTTATATTGATGAAAAAGCAGCAGATCCCCTGTCTTTGAGTGATCTCCCATATACTGTTTCTCAGGTTGCAGCATTGTTAATGCTGCATGTATCTTAATTGATCCTTGAGAGATAGTGGTATTTGAGTGGTTTCATGGGGTCTGACTTTTGCAAACTAAGTTTGCTATTGGTAGAACACTGGTATGGTATAATGGAGGTCACCTGTTCGAATCCTACTTCAGTCAATCATTTCCTTTGTTCACCTTTGAATGATTTATTCAATCATTTCCAAATGAATGATGCAATTTGTTCTTCAATTTTCAACAGGTTGCTTATACCAGCATCATGGAGCAATGTAACGTTGGCTACACCCCTCCGACCAATATGACCAATCTGTGTGAGCTGTTTGGAAGCTTCACACCTAAAAGAAACTCCAAGTCCGTCTACTACGGCAATCCCAACTTCTGGGCTCAGCGACCTTTCACCCAGAACATGATTGACCACGCTGCCAGTGATGTCATGGGCTTGGCAACACACGTCTATGATAACATGAATAGGTGAGTTTACCCATAACCTTTGACCTTTGACCAAATAGACACTTTCCTCTTTCTTCCATTTATGTGGGTATGATATCTTAGAGAGAAAAACTTTGGAACTGGTTTAGCCTGGCCAGACCCCAGCCTTCAGGCCTGAAATCCTCCTTTTGTCAGCCCTGAAATTCAGTACAGTAGACTTGCTTGAAATAAATACAAGGTGAGTCAAAAAGAAGTTGACCACGATTGGAAAGAAAAAAATGACACTCAAAGGTTCAATAAAGCATACATTACAAGCACTCTCTCTTTAGAAAAAAATATAATTCTTATTAGAAAAAAAAGAAAGAAACAAATTGTACATTTCCTAAGAGGACTTTTATATGTCTATTTAAATAAAGGTACACATTTTGCAAGCTGTCTAAACAAAAGGACAAAACAAATGTAAAGTAAGCATTTTAGCGGTGTACATAGGCAAAATGTCTGTTTAATACCCTTTGATACATACTCTCATAATTATTTAGATTGTGCATTAACATTTCATTTTGTCATAAAGCCCAATTTTTGGACTGTCCATGATCAATGTGGACTAAATCTGTCGATCAGGGTTATGCCAACTATAATCCAGGACACTACAGGGGCATGAAGTTAATTAAACAGTTCAGGGCTAGGGAGTATAGAATCCCAAGACCTCAGGCAAAGCCCAGGCCTGGCTAGGTTTTCCTGTGGCTGGGCCTGACCAGTATTAAAGTTTCTCTCCTGGAAGTAACAACACAAAAACTATAGTGGTATGTGCATGGTTTCATGGCGTCTGACTGTCAAACAAACAAAGATAATTGACTTTTATGGACACCACCAACATACATGTAGGGCTGGGTATAAGGTTGCACGGTTTCCAATTTTGCCTAGCCGGTATACCGGCTCCAAAAAAACCGCGGTATTCGGTATTACCGGCAACTTCTAAAAGCACAAATTACGTCATCTTATCTTGTGATCGGACACCCACAGGAGTGTGTCATACATCGTGAGTGGTTCAGCCGCTAGTTTTCTTGGCAATCTTAAGATTAAGAAATGTTACAAAATGTTTTTTATTGGCAGGAATTTAATTCAATAGCTTTAAAACAACATCGTTCAACCATGAATAACTTTTTTTTATCGTTCGACGTCGCACCCAGAGGATCGTGTTTATTCTTTTTTTATTATAATCGAAGTTTAGGAACAGTTTCGGAGCCGCGGAGACAATTTTCCTACCTTCCGTTTGCATTTATTTACTTCTCGAGCCAGGTATATTCCATGGAAATAAGACTCCAAATCTAAGAGGAAGTCAAGTGTCTGCATTTTTATCGACAAAAATAGATAAAGTTAAGCCAAATCTACGTCCAGTCTGCTGCACAAAGTGCACACATGCATCAACCACGAAAGATGTTTACTTTGCCTTCCTTGGTTGGTGCCCGACAATATACCACATAGATTGGCAACCCATTAAATGGGACCAGCGATTTGCCTGACCACGTGCAAACTTCCCAGTGGCAAGTTCAGCTGTCACAAAATGCAGTGACCACCAATAACATTGATGGTGAGAGCCAGCCAAGCATTATTATTGGACGAAGCTTTTATATGAAAGGTTCACCAACCTTTTTCCCAGGAATAAATTCACGATCTTTTCCCACGCACCCTATTATGCCTGCAAATGAACTGTCTCCAGCTGTGTCTACACATCTTCTATACATAATTGACAGGTCTTTTGTTAAGCTGGGTTCAGATTTCTGGGTCAAGAAACCAGAAACCACAAACTTTCTTTTGTCGGCAAACACAAAGGGATCTCTTCAGATCTTATCTCCATTTAGTTTACAATCTGGCTATTGCCAACAGAAAAATAACAAGTGGGGCTCTTCAAATCTTACAATACCGCGGTTTTTTTTTCTAAACCGACTTGGCCGGTATTTCGGTATTTCAAAAAAGCTTCGGTTCGGTTTCGGTTTTTGTTTTAAACCGCCACTACTCGGTAATACCGAAAAACCGTGCAACCTTAGCTGGGTAGCTCAGTTGGTAAGAGCACCGGTAAGGTTTTTCAGAGGTCGCTGGTTCAAATCCCATCTTGCTCGAGTCAATTTTCTTTTCAGTGTACACTTTTCAAAGACGAAAGAAATCCCTTAAAAAAACATTTCATGTATTTACCAACTGAATTTGATATTGCATATTGATAATGCTATATTATAATTTATCCCTTTAGTTTCATGAGCTCAGGATGGAAGACAAGATTTGATGCAATGTGCAGTAAGAGCCTTGGCCACTAGACAACACCAGCTAGAAGGCCACTGCATCACAGTGAACTGCCATCTTGGATTTGAACAATGGTCTGAATAAACCTATTAGCCTCTTTCACGTTTTTGCACGAGATGTAGTTACTTTAATATATGCACTATTTCCTTATGTTAAAACTTATTTTCTGGCCTTGATTTCGTATCCTTGACTTTGTTCCAAAATGAAGGAACTTTATGATAAATTATGTTTCTGATGTAAACTTGAGGTAGGATGGGCAGTACATTTGATGACATGTCTTTGGACCCTGTTTAAAATTTACTGCAGATATAATATGTATTGTAATTTCTGCTCCTCTTATAATACACAAAAAGTAATGCCCAATAAGTTGTAAATAAAACAAAAAAAAGATATGTTTCATTAATTGATCTGGCCAGACAAAAGCTGATTACAGTCCTTCAAATTTGAGAAGGAAAAGTGATAATTTATTTTAAAAATAGTTTTTATTTGGGACAATAATTGTATAAAAACTTTTGTGTTTTGTTGGAATAATGTTGCATTGATTAAAGCCCAGGCAATTCATACTTCATGCAGATTGCAAAACAAAGCAAATCTGAATTCATACATTCTCTGGAAAATCAGTGGTATTTTCTCTGAAAAAAACCCTTCTTTAGTTAGTTGGGTTTTAACAATTTACTACTACTACGGGAAAGCTTTGTGCATTATCTGCACTTGCTGCCTGACTTGAGAAAAACTTCCAAATGGACCGGTCTTGAGCTGCCACTTCTGCATCTTCAACTGACCACCTAGTGTAGGAGTGAGAGATCTCTATGAAGGATGTCTCTCCATGTAGATTTAGGCTAACAATTGCTAATGTCAAAATTCACAACATGGCTTCTGGCTTTGGAATTTGAAAGTCATTTGACCAACAATAATTGCAAACTTGAGTCAGGGAAAAAGTCTCTCAGGTTTGTTATAGTTTTTTCTTTTTTAAGTTTTAAGTTTTACTCTCAGATAGCACTGCTTTGGTCTTATTAATTTGCATAATTTCACCCATCCAGCAGTACAGATCTTATATATGTTATATATACAAACATGGCAGGATCCACAGAAGTTGTCCATTATATCCAATGAGCCAAACCAAAGAAGAACAATGTTCCGTAAGTTTTGTACACAGAAATTGGGAGCCAAAGATGATGTTTAATACAGCTAAATGTTCTGTTTGACGGTGTTCAATTTTCATTAAACCAGAGTTCCACTGTATGTTCAAAGGGTCTAAGCTAATTAAGTATACAATAAATTAGTCTTAACAGTTTGTTGCAAGGCTGCCAAAGTGCCACGAATATGACTTGAAATGTAAACTAAAATTTGTATTGAGAGAAGTGGAGAGAGCCCCAAGAATTCCTTAAACGTATAATACATGATTGGTAAAGGTCACAGAACAGTACTCACAGTCTGATCTGTGAACATTTGAGCTCAATCGTACATCTGAGTCAAAAGAAAATATCGCAAACTCGACTCAATTGTTCTTATAACGTAAAGAATGGTTTTGATCTTACTCCGAGATAAAAACTGTTTTTGGTCTTAGTTTGACTAATTTCTGGATAAATACACTATTTCAGGCAGAAATATTTTAACGGTAGGTTTCTACCAGCACCATCTTCATACCCTGAAAGTTATATGTAAATCTGTGACCATTTCTGTTTGGGTATGTTACCAATCCTGTACTGTACCTTTAATGTCTAAATGAGTAGGGTTGGTTATGTAATAACAATACAGTATTGTCTTATGAACCATGTTTGCTGGATAATTGAACATTAAAAGTCCATATCATTATGATTGTATTGTATTGTAAACATTATACAAAGCACAGTATTCTTTAGTTAACCACATCATTATTATAGTTTAAGTTGATTTATTAATATGCATGCCAACACTTTCTTGTCTATTTTTTTTCCCGTTTATTAAACTATATTATATTTTCATTAAGAGAAATGCACAGCCAAAATTTTTGCATAAATAAATATTCCATTTATTTTTCCATTTATTTACCAGTTCATATATATTTTGAGTTAATAAAAAAGAAGAAAAATATGCATTCCTCCAAATATGTTCATTCTGTCTCAATGCCCAGCACTTCTTACTTTTATAAAACCCAATGATAAAGAGAGTCATTTTTGTTGGAAATGCTCAAAATGGCAATGCAAATGTAGAGCTATCACACAGTAAGACATTTGACTAGATGGACTGTAGAGCTAACACACAGTAAGACATTTGACTAGATGGACTGTAGAGCTATCACACAGTAAGGCATTTGACTAGATGGACTGTAGAGCTATCACACAGTAAGGCATTTGACTAGATGGACTGTAGAGCTATCACACAGTAAGGCATTTGACTAGATGGACTGTAGAGCTATCACACAGTAAGGCATTTGACTAGATGGACTGTAGAGCTATCACACAGTAAGGCATTTGACTAGATGGACTGTAGAGCTATCACACAGTAAGGCATTTGACTAGATGGACTGTAGAGCTATCACACAGTAAGGCATTTGACTAGATGGACTGTAGAGCTATCACACAGTAAGGCATTTGACTAGATGGACTGTAGAGCTATCACACAGTAAGGCATTTGACTAGATGGACTGTAGAGCTATCACACAGTAAGGCATTTGACTAGATGGACTGTAGAGCTATCACACAGTAAGGCATTTGACTAGATGGACTGTAGAGCTATCACACAGTAAGGCATTTGACTAGATGGACTGTAGAGCTATCACACAGTAAGGCATTTGACTAGATGGACTGTAGAGCTATCACACAGTAAGGCATTTGACTAGATGGACTGTAGAGCTATCACACAGTAAGGCATTTGACTGGATGGACTGTAGAGCTATCACACAGTAAGGCATTTGACTAGATGGACTGTAGAGCTATCACACAGTAAGGCATTTGACTGGATGGACTGTAGAGCTATCACACAGTAAGGCATTTGACTAGATGGAATGTAGAGCTATCACACAGACAGAAAGTTGCCTCGATGAACTGTGCCTGGGCACAGCAGGGCAGGTCAGATGGGCCTGGGCATTTAAGGGCACGACAGGGCAGGGTAGGGCAAGATGGGCCTGGGCAGGGCAGATGGACCTGGGCATGAAAGGGCAGGGCAGGGCAAGACGATCCTGGGCACAGCAGGGCAGCTAGGGCAGGGCAGATGGACCTGAGCAGGAAAGGGCAGGGCAAGATGAGCCTGGGTACAGCAGGACAGCTAAGGCAGGGCAGATG
Organism: Astropecten irregularis; assembly: GCA_963971285.1. Taxonomy (NCBI): domain Eukaryota; kingdom Metazoa; phylum Echinodermata; class Asteroidea; order Paxillosida; family Astropectinidae; genus Astropecten; species Astropecten irregularis. Next base: position 19,043,933 of record OZ020244.1, on the reverse strand, counting down.
GACCTGGGCATGAAAGGGCAGGGCAGGGCAAGATGAGCCTGGACACTGCAGCACAGCTAGGGTAGGGCAGGGCAGGGCAGGGCAGGGCAGGGCAGATGGACCTGTACATGAAAGGGCAAGATGAGCCTGGACACAGCAGGGCGAGATGGGCCTGGGCACAGCAGCGCAGCTAGGGCAGGGCAGGGCAGATGGACCTGGGCATGAAAGGGCAAGATGAGCCTGGACACAGCAGGGCAGCTAAGGCAGGACAGGGCAGGGTAGATGGACCTAGGCATGAAAGGTCAGGGCAGGGCAAGATGAGCCTGGACACAGCAGGGCAGCTAGGGCAGGGCAGGACAGATGGACCTGGGAATGAAAGGGCATGGCAAGATGAGCCTGGGTACAGCAGGGCAGCTACATCATGTAGGGCAGGGCAGGGCAAGATGCACTCATCCAACCTATTACAAAGAATGACTCACAAAGTAAAACATGAACAGGCAAAACTTTCAAAGAATACTCAATGCAGACTCGATTGGTTTTTTTCAGACGGCATAACTCGAACCACTTTATTATACATGGTTTAATATATCCTCATCCCATTCTGTAAGATCTTGACTGCATACATTTCCAACTTTGGGTATTTTGTTCCAAACAAACTAAAACGAAAACATTATTTTCCTTCCTTATTATCAAATTTCTCAGGTAACACTTTGTAGCACAATCCCCATAAAGCTTTCTTCTACCGGTACTTAAAATTATACGAATGTTTAGTACCCGGACTCCTCAAGTGCAATGTCATGTACTTCAGTGCAAGTTATTGCTTAGATATATAATAACCAATGTCCAATCAGTCACAGGTACCAGTCCAGAACTAGAGGATGCTATTGTTGAATGTGAATCAGTCAATGACATGAAAGTCAAAATTGCAACAGAATTAATCTCCGGTTCAAGGCATGGTACAGAATACACTTCAAGATCACAGATTCACATAAAACCTACACAGTATAATGGTGATGATAGGAGAAAACATCCCATGAAATGTTTTTGACTGAAATGCCATATTCCTTGAGAAATAAATGAAACCATTTTCCGATTGGAATAAATCGCTTCGAAGCGTTTTGTTCATTCGTTGCAAAGTGTAAACGGGTTTTCACTATTTTCTCGTGACCCAGATGGCTGATTGACCTCAAACTTCTACAGGTTTGTCAGTTAAGGTATATGATGGATTACATAATGTGCTTTCACTGTCAGCAACGGTTTTGTAGCAAAAACCAGTTCTGTACCATCCCTTTAAAACCCAATTAAACTATAATAAACCACAGCCCCAAACCCTTTCAAATCCTGAACTATATTATTATGTAAGGGTCTAAATTTGTGCAAATCTAAGTTACAAACAGGTAATGGGAACAATAAAACCAATGCAGTGGTCACCGTACCCAACAGCATTTTGTTCAACACCATGGCCAAGTAATTCCGACCAAAATCACACCGTCATCAAATATTTCAATACAAAGCTTTAGTGATTTCATATGATTAATCTATCTACAATATTAACAAATACATGAATCATTCTTCTCATGACAATACCCACAACCAAATTCCAACTTGTCAGTAAGACCCATTCATTCATTTTTTAGCTCTTAAAATGAAAACGCAACATTCCGGCTTGTCCAAATTAAAAATAAACGTGCAATTTATATTGAAAAATAATAATTTTTGACATGAAAACAAACATTAGATGGAAACTTGGAATAAGTGATTCTGTAATAGTCATTCTTCTGTTCAACCATTCTTTGAAATCAATGTTATTTTTATTATCAAAAGCATGTTTCATAAACGCATTGTCTCACGTTTCTTAAATGCGTACAAATCAATGTCGCACCACTTAATAGACGTAAATGAACATGCGTGCTCATTGATTTGTACACATTTTAAGAAAGCACAACAATGTCGCGTGATTAAGCCATGTAAACTGGTAATAAGCAGTGCCATGATACTGGTCCGCATTAAGTGACACTTGGCAGATATTGGTGCTTAATACATGGCAATTATTACTACAATTGTTGTTATTAGTTTTACAACATAACTCAAAACTGGTATACAATCAACCCCAATTTTGGCACAACAGAATTCCTGTGTTATTTTCTGTCAAGCTCTGTATTCTCAGCTCAAAATTGTAGATTTTCAAATTAACATCATGCAAGTCGCAATGAAGTTACTGTGAGAGTGCATTTCTTTTTCACACACAAAATGACATAAAACATGTCTAAATGACACATGAATACCATTGTTTTGGTAAGGAAACCTTCAAAGAAGAAGCTTTAAGATTCTGATGAGTTTGGATATTTTGTTTAATTGGACAAGCCTTATAAATGTCACATCAGGTTAAACTAGCCAGGCATTCATGGCAGACTATTGGTAGAACACTTTCAAAAAAGCTGTACATGAACGGTCGACTCATCTAGTTCATATGCTGACTCTTATTTGCCATGATCTGCATCACAGTTGTTAGCATCATTAATTTACATCATTATGCCCAAAATAATCAGCCAGTTAATATTTGTTTTTTTTATATGCACCTTGTTATATAGGTTAATCAACAAATAACCACAGGTTCTTTAGGCTCTTTATGTTCTTTATGAAAGTGTAAACAAATTCATAGCCTGCCTTGTGCAGATCAATTAAGTTCAATGCAATTTATTCCATGTTTACTGGGGCCAATTTCACTGCGCTGCTAAGCACAAAAATTTGCTTAGCACAAAAATGTCTTGCTCAATAAAACAAACCTCTGTTAAAAATTCTGTCTGATATTCATGGTCAGCGAACAACAGCCAAAGAACAATTACAAGGAAATTTGGTTGTTAACCCTGTTTTTATTAAGACTGAAATGTCATGCTTCGCAAATTTTTGTGCTAGGCAGCGCCATAAAATGGCCCCAGAACCATAAACAGAATTGAGGTTAAATGCATTGGTTGAGTTATAGATGTGTTCAGTATTTCTCCCTAAGTAATCCTTAGTTATAAATGCAATAATTATGCATAACTAAGGATTGTCGCTTACTCGGCTAGTGTACAAATTCCGCACTAACCCTGTAAGCCAAGAATGAGGATTAAGCACCGAATTCTGCGGTAAGCAGAGCCAAACAATTGGGCTTATGTTGAATATCTTAAGTGATCTTGGCTAATTCATAAAGTGGAACACTTCACTGCTGTGACATTCATCTATGCAACTGCCATGTCAAATATAAAGCTCTTTTTTTTTTACTAATCATTTCAATCTCGAAAACTTTCCATGCAAAAAAACCCAAATCCACGACAATCTTCCATTTAAAAAAAAAGTACTCCTTCCTTTACACAATACAGGGAACGCATTATAACCATCAAATAAATAAAAAATTAAGTTCATTTACACAAGATTTAAAAATAAAAGGAAATCTAAGACTTTCATGGTCTGCATTACATGAAGAGAGAGTGTCAATAGTGCTTATTAACTATGAATTATACCTAAAAAGTATGAACAAAAAATAGCAAAACAAAATTGACTCAACAGTTCGTAAACAGTGCAAACAGTCACCATGGGATATCTTGGTTCTTCCGATGCTGGGTTTTTCAAGGAAATCAAGATTTAGTTTCTTTTAAAAAGATTGTTCCTCCAAATGAACGATCTTTTTAACATTTCGAAAGCGTGGTGTAACGGTGAAGGATACGGAGGGGGGGGGGGGGGGGGGGAGATTATTTTGGTTGTATTTCTGATATCCAGATGAACAAAGTGTAAAAAGGTACATGAAACAATGTCTGTAAGGGAGTTTAAGACCTTCACTTCTGTTTAAGTACCAAATTCAGCCAAAACGCTCATCTTTGCAAATCCTATATGCTCCCTTTAAGTTCAACTTTTTCATAAGCAGGAAGGAAAGACAACGACTAGTAAAAATCAGTCAGTTTATTCAATTTGTATATTTTTTTCTCATAAATCTTCAGCATCAAATTTCCAGACCAACTGTATTCAAACTGCTGTCAATTTGTTTAATTAGTGAGCATCAAAATGTGCTTATTTTTGCTTATTAATTGGCTCCAACTTCATGATGTAGCCAGCCACAGTGGATTTTGAATATAGAATGTACACGTGAAGTAAAATGAAGTCAGGGTATGGGTACCAGATAATAATTGCAATTTCACTCAATCTTATTATTCAGCCCAATATGGTGCATGGAGTATTAAGATCAGTACAACATTTTCTGATAAATCCAGGGGAAAATGATATCAGAGAAAGCAGCTCTTCAACAAAGAAAAAATGACAAAAATGACAAAATAAAAGAAGATGAAAAACAAAATCAATGCAATTTGAAACACTTTAGTAAAGCGATTTCTACAACTTGGAATCAGCCTTGCAAATCACTGCATAACTTTTAGTAGACTATTACAAAGCATAATGACTGGCCACTTTGTAAAAAAAAAAAAAACACAACAGAAAACTCGGAAATAATGAAACCAGCACGTAACAATGGTGAGATCGTGCCTGGCAACCACATTCTAATTTTCCAAACAGTGCTTCTACCATGTCTTGCCACTGGCCCAGTGCTATGGGTCAGTTCGTGGAGCATCTTATACGCACAGATGGGTTACCAGCCCAAATTGCATTTGTTTTATATTGCTTGAATTTGCTTGCGACTGGTTGCCGGCTGATAATAATAACAGACTTATATATGGTGCCATTCCAACTAGATCATGGCGCTTTACCATTATTATCCCTGGTCACCGGGCCCCACATACCAGTGCTGTGAGACACAAGTCTGGTCTTGGACTCGAGACCGTTGTTACCGGACTTGGACTCGGACTCGGAGGTTCATGACTCGGACTTGGTCTCGCCTCGGACTCTGTGACTCGATGACTCGGGGCCGACTCCGGCTCGAGACCAGCACATTTCACCAGTTTTGAGTGCATGCCAACTTTACTGCAAAGTCAGTAGCTTTTTGCAATGTCAAAAACAGATTTCTTATTGCAAATCTGTACTGAGGCCGGTATTTAATGGTGTCTTTGTAATTTTGAAGAAAAAATAAAGCAAATTGATACAGGTCTGTGTGATTTTGATTGATTATGTACATTTTTTGTACATGTCCGAGACTTGGTCTCGGACTCGGATGGGGTCGGACTCGGACTCAGGTGTGTTGACTCGGTCCCGGTCTCGGACTCGGTCTCGAATGGACTGGACTCGGACTTGGTCTTGGACTCGGACTGACCGGACTCGGACACAGCACTGCCACATACATTCCTGAAACAATCTCAACTCCCTTGGGAGTATATTCATTATAAGCATTAAGCAATAATAGTTGCTATGCACATATCCACGTAACTAAGCCCAAGTGAGGGCTGATCATCACAGCATCCAATCTATGAACTTTCAAACTGTTTCGCTTTTCCAATTTACCAGTATTTTGATCTCTGCTTTTTTTTTTTGTACACAATTTGTACATATTTTTTTTTTTTTGGCAAACCAAGCCATTACATGTATAATTCTCTAATAGTTCTACACACTACAGCTAACTCCATTCTCAAATGTGTATATAGATATATATATATATTACAATAGTTTAAACTGGATTAATAATAATAATAATAATAATATACACAAAAATATTAACAATAGTAAATTTTTGGAAGGAAGGGACTCCATCAATGATAAATACTGTTTTCTTTCTTTGTATACAATTATATAACTTCTAGGACTGGGAGCAATTTCAACTGTACTTGGAGGTTAATCTTCACAGTCAATATTCCCAGGCTAAAACAGCAACATGCACAAGGCCCATGTCAAACACAAAAAATGCTCTTGCCTGAAAGCTGCCAAAATATCACATGGCGTTTGAAACCGAATCTCAATTCTCTTCAGCACAGACTTGTTACAAAAGCAACCAGTTTCAATAGAGCATTGAGCAAGTGTGTGGTTAACTATAGCTGGTCTAGCTTTAGCCCCAAACTCTCCATGCTGGTTAATGGCTGGTCCAGTCAACTATACGGAACCAAACTACGGGGCATTGTCAAGCTGGTTAACGGTCGCATTGTCTTTGGACAAACTTTGGCAAAGTTATGCAGGGAACCAATGAAAATGAACTGACTGGAGTTGCCAGCACATGCTGTTTGTTGCATGGCAACCAACTATTTGGTTGACTTTATGGTGACAAGATAACATGACCTTACAAACACCTTCCTCAAAATCACAGAAAAAGTCTGCAATATTAGAACGCAACCAAAGACTAGTTGACCAATGACCAATGAATGTTCCTTAATCCAAGCTTGCTCAGATATCATGGCTTCAAATTTGTGACATGAATTGATCAGCCACTCAAATCAGCAATGTAAAACACATAAAATGACTTCAAAATGTTAGTGGAAAGTGCAGTTTTTGGTGGTAATGCGTGGTTTATGATCCATTTTTCCCCAGCGAAGAGTGTGGGCAAGCAGCTCTTATCTTGTGTGGTAAACATAGGGGTTAGTTAAAGGGTTATATAGGGTCAATGTTTGGTAGTGCAATACCAGGTAGTGCAACATTTTCAGTGAGTAATTTTGGATTACGGTAATTTAGATCCTTAGCCTGGGAATATCAACTATACTGAACTCACAATTCAACCTTTTTTAGAGTGTTGTGTCTAAAACACAGGCTGTTTTGTTATAGTATGGTCAATTGGAAGAAAATGAACCAAACTGGTGCGATCACTCATAGCTTTCCTCCCATCTGCTGTCAGGGTCATAGACAAGAAAAATAATTGAAAAATTGAAAAACCAATTAAAATGTTTGCATAATCATGCCCAAATGACCACGCCCAAATGATAACACAGCAAATTGGCACAAAGTACAAAAACAATCTTTAAAATTATGCAAATTAATAAAATTAAAACATTTGAAAAATTGGTCTTTTGTATCATCCAAAATGGAAAAAAAAAAACAGAAAAGAGATTTAGTCCTCTCTTTTTTGGTATATAACAACTTTGTCTTTCCACTGTTTTCTAAAAAAAAAAAGACCTGCTCCAAATCATGGGACAGTTTCTTTTACTTGCTTCATTATGGTTTCTATAAGAAAATCCCAAAAAGCTGTGGATATCATCGACATTTGTGGAATCAACTCCTGGATCTTTGAGTTCTTCTCCGACAGTAGAACAAACATACGGAGAATGAACTATACCTCTACCAAGGTTGAAGGGTCAAAGCCTGGAGTACAACTGGCATCCATGATGGTCAATTCCCCCCCAACAATCTTGGAATTGTAACATCCCTCTTTCCCGCTCTTTTAGTCAAAGAAATTGTAGTCTAGCAAAAAGCTGATCTCTTTACATGCAGCACATTGCCATCCGGTGTCTTGCTTGCCATGCATTGTTTCTGACCCCATCTCAGCTTAGCAGATACACAAAATGGCTAAGCATGAAATTTGAATGGCCAATGAAAATTTTGATTGACCAACTGAACAATCTCAAATTTGGTATCAAAACATTACAAAGAAAAATACAAGGGAAAAGGAAATGTGATTGGAACACTCAGGAGTTGACATGAGACCACTTTTTGAAAAAACAAAAATTGTCTTCATTTAAATGGTTCCCATAAGTTTATAATCTTTATGGTCATCTGTCCAAAGCTGTGTATTGGCAGAAGATGAGAGAGTAGTCTTTCAGCTTAGGAGTGGGTAAGCAAAAATCTTTGAGTCCTAGGCCCAATTTTATGGAATCCGTTACCGTTAGCAAAAATTCATCGCTTACGGTAGCAGAATTTTTTTGGTTACGGTTAGCGCATTTCATGATAGAGATTTCTTTTTTGGTAACGGTAAGCAAGGATTTTCTGCAGAATGCATACGACATCCAGTTAGCAGAAAATAATCACGGTTACCCTAGAAATTCTTCGCTAACCGAAAGTCTTGCTTACGGATTCCATGAAATAGATTTCACCCATAGCAGTGAGTGCACGTTAGTACAAAAATAGGCCGTAACGGATTCCATGAAATTGGGTCCCTGCCACCAGGCTTAGCAGATTAATTCTTTGCTTAAAGGTACCCCCAGTTTGACAGCTGATCATGTACTGCTTCATTTGGTTTCGGGAAATCACTTTTCTTATGAAGCAAGCCTTTCTTGCTACTCTGCCCCATGGAAGTGACCCTAAAGAAGAATGACCACCAAAAATTCCTGTCTTTGCATTTGAGTGAACAACTGGATGTAGTCCATCCAAACAAGTTTGTGGAAAGCTTGTTGTTTGTTTATCAGTGTTTGTTGTTGCAAATAAGAGTGCATTTCATAATTAGAAAATTTGGGATTTCAACATTAAAACGGGGACTGCATAAAAACTGCTTGCCGCCGATCAGAGTTCCTTCTGATAGGGAATGATAATGTCTAGCCCAACTTGACTCAAACTGCATCCACATTGTTATCTCGAGCTTCAGTCATATTCATCCTGAGCTGGTTTCAAATCCTCACACCCCAAATTTGCCCGACATTCATGCAGGATTTTACATACCCCATGACACACAAGCACTGTAGGTGTGCATGGAGCTTGCTGTTAACCTGAACCATGTTCCACATCAAACAGATTTGATATATACAACCACAAGGGTAACTGAAAATGGTTATAGAAAGGCTAACAGAGAAAATTGACTGGAGTGGGATTCGAAATCTGCGACTTCCCGAATACCATTCCGGTTCTCTACTAACTGAGCTATCCAGCCCTATATTGGAAGTGTCCCAAATCGTCAATATCTTTGTTCGTTTGCCAGTCAGAAGCCATGAAACTACTCACATTAACGCCATATCCCAAGGATCATTTAAGATGCATGCAACATGAGTAATGTTGCAAACCTGAGAAACAGCTAGTACATCACTCAAAGAGCAATGCGGCATTTTAATCAATGTGAAATGGTCAAATAAAGACATAAGTGGATTCCGAATGGGTCCTCTCTAATATTCCCCGACAACCGGGCCATCTAAACCTTATTCCTGGGAGTTTGTTCATCAGTAGAACTTAATATCAGACACAGTGGAACTCAATACTTCACTCAAACCTTTTTTTTTTTGGTCTCCTAAATTCCCAAACCTGCAGCACATTGAAAGAACCTAAAGCCTTCCTCCATACAGTATAAAAAATGCTCCCACATAAATACACTATGTTTAAAAACATAAAAAAAAAACAGGTTACAGTGCATGCTATAGTTCCATGTCTTGTGTTTCGTCCTCTGAGAAGTCGCTCATGGAGCTTTCGCTGGATGACGACTGGGCATCTTGTTCTCGTAAAGCTTCCTCCGTGGCGTATTTTTGAACAAATTCTGTCGGGATATTAAAAAAACGAAGAAATCATAAATCTTAAAGCTCAGGGAGAAAAACTTGAATACCGGTCGGGCCAAGCCACTGAAAAGCCAGGTCCAGGCCTTCTGGCCTTCAATCCTCCAAAATGTTGACTTTGCTTATCCGCTTAGACAATTCCTAAGGGAGAAAAACTTAAATACATGCTCATGCCTAGACACGGATAAGCCTGGCCAGGCTCAGCCCTTTGGGTCTGAAATTCTCCTTACGTCAGCTCTGAACTTCACTACAATAAAGCTGCTTATTATATATACATAAATCCCTGCTTCTGGATACTGTGTGTCCATGATGAATGCGGACTCTAACCTGTCAATCAGGTTTATGATGAACCTGGACAGAGCAGGGGTTTGAAGTTGAAAGTTCAAGGCAAGGGATTATGGAAGCCCAAGACCACAGGCAAAGGCCAGGCCTGGCCTGGCTTTCCAGTGGCTGGGCCCGACCATTATTAAAGTTTCTCTCCCTCACGTGATTGAATGATTGAAATGTAAACATTACTTGCGTGTTATACTGCATATTTCAATTGAACATTGGTACATACATTGTATGTACAAATTATAGAAGGATATAGATGGTGTCAGGGCTCGAAATATCCACTAGACCTTGGACCGAGTCTAGTGATTTCAGTGTTAGTCTAGTAAAGTGTGTACTGCACTAGTCTGGCTGTCTAGTGATTTTGTTTTCCTTGTACAAATACAATGGTGCCTAAATTGATGATTTTTGACACAATATTGCATACAATTATGATTAAATTCCTATTTACATGGATGCCTAGTGAAGTCTAAAGAAAAAAGTTCAGATCTTGTAAACGCTTAAATTACTTATGCTTTTTTTCCCACAAATTTCGAGCCCTGGGTGTGACTTTACCGATTTATTAGGGACACCATAAAAAAATCATGCGCCTGCTTTGTGGAAGGACCCTTTTAGTCTCCTGATGAGGACTAGAGCAGACTAGTCGAAACGTTGAGACCTAATTGCGAGAAGTGCGAACGATATAGAAGTGCGAAAGTATGAACGATTATTACATGGTGTTTCCGCAAACCGATCCACAGACCTTTTTAGTGTTTCTACAAGTCTAATGAAAGAGGACACCAATCACTGTGGGGTTATAAAACACACCGTCAGCTCCTAATAAACAAGATAGTAGATTATTGCTTGTCTTTATTCCATGTAAGAACTAGGAAGTCTTACCCCTTATTTTCTTCTTGTATTCCTCTGGCTTGTGTAGAAACATGGCAGCAGCATCACCGTTGAGGGGGTCGTTAGGGTTGGGGTAAGACAGTAACTGGGGTAGGAATGTCTCAAAAATATTGGACAGATCTGCGACAGAATGATGCAAAAAATGGAAAAAACACATAATTGTGTTAGGATGGAGTGTTGTCGGTCAAACGAGAGAGCAGGGTTCAGCCTGGTGGAGACTGCTACTAAGTACATTTAAGTTGCAAAGACAACAACTGAACAAGTGAAGTAATCTTTTTTTTTAAGAGGTGTGGAAGAGGCGTGGTTCTGACATGTCTGAGAGGAACTGGGGCCAATTTCATAGAGCTGCTTAGCACAAAAATTCACTAAGCATGACATTTCTATCTTAATAAAACAGTATATTCGTGAAATAACCACAGTTTTTTAAGTCATTGAAAAGTGAACAAAGAAAAATTGACTGGAGCGGGATTCGAACCGGCGACCTCCTGAATACCGTACAGGCGCTCTACCAACTGAGCCATCCAGCCCTATGTTGGTGGTGACCCCAATAGTCAACTATCTTTGTTTGTTTGGCAGTCAGAAGCCATGAAACCATGCACACACCGTCACACCCCAGGGATCGTTTCAATGATACACGCAACAATGCTGCACCCTGAGAACGGTACATGGGGGATCACTCAAAGAGGATACGGCTTTTTTTAATTAATATATTCGTGAAATAACCACAAGGGAAACTGACTGAGTTTTTTAAGTCATTGAAAAGTGAACAAAGAAAAATTGACTGGAGCGGGATTAATAAAAACAGGATTAACAACCAAATTGCCATGTGTTGCGCATCACTTGCAATTCTTTGGCTGTTGTTTGCTGACCATGAATATCAAATCGAATTTTCAATGGTGGTTTGTTTTATTTGACAAGACATTTTTGTGCTAAGCAATTTTTTATGCTTAGCAGCTCTATGAAATTGGACCCTGGTGAACTGGTGGCGGAGAGACGGCCAGAGCACACTAGCAGAAATTTCGAGTTCCTTAAACTTACCAGGTCTTTTCGGAACCACACATCTTCCAAAAAGAGTATTACACAAGGTGTCTCAGCAAACCTTACATAGCCTGGGAAGGGGAACCAATTGCATGATCAAAACCCACTGCGGCAAGTTGTCAAAACCAACAATTTGTACATCTCAGCATTACAGTTTCTACTCCATCAACCTGAGCTACATAGGTTGTATTCCAGAGAGGTCATAGATACAAATCCTGACCGTGACAGCAGAATGGATTACACGGGATGTGAACCGAGACCTGGCGGAGTGGAAGACACAAAAAACGCTGACGAGGAACTCACCAAATAATGCAGACCAAGTCTGGTTGATTACATCTAGACAGACAGTTCCTGAGCTGTTGAGGAGAATGGAGAAATATCAAGCAATTAGTCAAACTATTAAAGCACATTTTGGATGTGTTCTCCATTTATATTGAGTCCTCCTTAGTCTCCCTTTCAAGAATTTCAATGCAGATGTTTGACATTTCTGGTTGAAACTGTCGTAACAAAGGAATCAATAGACATTAAACCGCCATGGACACATTTTTAATGTGGTAAGTAAAATGTATTCAGGGAGTGAAACTTAAAATACCAGTTGGGCCCAGCCACTGAAACACCAGGCCAGACCAAGGCCTTTGAGCATGGAATCTTCCTCTTGTCAGCCCTGAACTTCACTATAATAAAGCTGGTTAAAATCAATAAAGCCCAGTTTCTGGATACTGTCCATGATTGATGTGAACTCAATCTGTTCATCAGGTTTATGACAACTTCAAGACACAGCAGGGACGGACTTGAAGTCGAAAGCTGAAGATTAGGGATTGCACAAGCCCAAGACCCCAGGGCAAAGAAGACCAGGTCCGGCCAGGCTTTTCAGTGGCTGGGTCCAACCATTATTAAAGACTCCCTCCTTGAAACACAACCGAGGAGAGAAAAAACCAATCCTTTCTTCTTTGCTAGCAGCAAACTCAGAAAATAAGACAATTCAGAGTTCTCAAATTGTGACACAAATTGGAATTCAGAGATGATAAGCTCAACACATCATTTTTCACCCATGAATTAAAGAGAATGCTACAGAATGACAACGACAACATGTAACACAATACAAGGATTTGTAATGAGTACTTACGCTTCGTCTATGTTAGGATGGTAGATTTTGTTCAGAAAACCTACAAGAAAGAAAATAATATTGCAAATGTGAATACGAACTCAACAACAAAATTTGAGTTTGCAAATGTCCTCTTGCACTTGCTTGCTCGGACAACAACACATGCCATAATTTGGATCAACATGAACCATAAGTCGGTTCTTGTTATTTGCAGGTTGACAAAATTTAAGGATAATTGCCAAAAAAGTAAAGATACTTTTATGCAGAAATTGTTTGAATTCAAGCATTTAACCCTAAAAAAAGTCCAAGGAATTCACCCCAAAAAATAAAATGAAACATTTTAAACAATAACTTAACTTACTATAAAAAAGAAAGATTGTTTTCAGCCATATTTTAATCATAGGGTCTAAAGGCCTTTTCACACGACAAATCTGAACCATTGAGAAATTATCTCATGGATCTGGACCTCGGTCAAAATCTCTCAAGGATTCACCATGGACGTCCTTTCACACGATGACACTTTTGTAACATTTCGCAACCATGAGAGAATTTCTCAATGGTTGAGTTTTTTTAGCGGTGTGAAAAGGTCTAAATACACACATGATGGACAATTTTGTTTAGAACAAGATTGGTTTGGAAAGATTCAAGGTTTAAAATTTGGCATGCAAAAAAAGAAACCACAAGTGTTGCAAATTGTGGTATGCAGGTGGGTTAGGGTTAAAATTAATTTATAACGAGCCAATACTTATATCTTACCAATTGATGGAGACTTGAATGGGTATTTATCTGGTAAGTCAACCCGTACTTTCCACACACCGCCATCATAAGGAGCTGCAACGGAACAAACATTTAATGCCGGTTAGTTTAAAGGTGCGCTTTGATCCTAGCAGGACCTTTTTTACAAAGGGTAAACGGTCAGAGTTAGGAGGGCCTGACGTTTTGATCCTAGCAGGACCTTTCTCAAAGTGTAAATGGTAAGATTTAGGAGGGCTTGACGTTTTGATCCTAGCAGGATCTTTCTCCAACACTAACTGAAAAAGGGATACCTCCAAAATTTGGGCGCTCTAAGTATTTCTATTTTGGAAAATTTGTATTTCACCTCATGAATCAGTGCATTTTATATAGGCAATTAAAGGTGGTCTCCTGTTATTGTAGATAATCACTTAGCCCCTTAATAGCGCTCCGCACTAATGACGTCACAAAATCCCCGGATGTCAGACAAACATTGTCTCACACACGTAGTGTACATGCACGCGCACACACATTTGCATGGTTGCAATGTTTGTCTGAGATCCGGTGCTATTTTTAGCGCAAGGGCGGAGCGCTATTGTGTTGTACATTGTAGTCTCCACCTCTACAGCATGTATGTACATCCATATGGGTCACTCATTCCACCAGGTTGGGGCAAGATTTGAGATGGTGTCAATGTCACGTCTGTAAACTTGCACATCCATTATTTTTGAATTAATGAATTCAAATTTGCAGCTGATCTCCATATCAGAATGAAACTAATCGGCCCATACAATTCCCTTTAATATCTTGGAATAGCATGTGCATGTAATATGCTCAGGTACTCACTATTCATATGCACATCAGAAACAGCCTCAAGGTTAAAGGGAAGTGCACATTAACTTGAACAGAAGGCATCAATGATGGCACAGCTGATATACATTATGGCTGGATATCATAGGGGATATAGGGTACAGTGCATATGGTTATCCATTACACTTTTAAGCAAAACGTGTATAGTACACAATGTGTGCTTCCTATGATCCAAGCATTTTACACGTCCCAAGTGCATGTGGCTATCACAGATCTGGCAGACCTTGATCTGCACTGTAATAAAGATTATTTTTGTTCCTAATATAAATCAATCATTTTTGAATGGTTCCCAAGGTTATACTCAAAATAACCTTGAGATTAACCTTAAAGGTAGTATCATATTTTGGAAGCATACCGAAACAGAAATCTTCACAGATTTACCTATAACTTACAGAGTAATAAAGATGGTGATGGCAGAAACATACTGTTAAATTTTGTCTGCATGAATGCTTCATTTATCCAGAAAAGAGTAAAACCAGTGACAATAATTATGTTTGATCTTTTTAAGATCAAACATAAAAGGGAAGACTTACATGTACATGTAGGACATACTGTGGCCATTTTTCACTGTTTTCTAAAAAAATTGGCACCGTATGGAACTGAAATTTTCACAGATGACTGTTACTGTATCTTCCTTGATATTTTTGCCCATGAATCTGTATTTCTTTGACAAAAACCAAAGTAAGATATTACCTTGAACTTCAAGTTGGCCACAACTTCATAGTTATCAATCTTAATTTCTCGGTGCTTGGTGAAATTGACCACAGGGAAAAATTTACAGGCTTTAAACTGGCATAGCATACCAGATACTGAACAAATTATCATATTCATTGATCAGCTACTGTCATGTATGTGTACATGTTGTAGGTTGAACCATGAGCCGGTGAAAACTGTTGAACCCAGTAGCTTCCCAAGAAAGCAAAAGCAATTTTGCTAAGCACATACTGTACGTACCTATGTGCCCTGATCTTTCTGCCCATGCAGACAGCCAAGGGTTCAATTTAATTAGTACAGGAGGTGGGATATGGGATAACACAAGGCCTGCAGGTATATCTGGAGAAGACGAAGCGGCGTTATTACCCATGTCAGGTTTATGAATGTAGGTCACATGCTAACATCATCAGTAATCCATGCCAAATCTCTCATAGATTTCTGCTTCTTGGCAAAGGTTCATGACGTACGTGCATCTTGCAATCATCAATAACTCAGGGGAGATTTTAATATCTGCAGTACATGTACTTGACATGCATGCACATTGCACAGCGAGCCTTGATTCTTTAAGACCAAGGCACGTACCGTGGTCCATTTTACACGTCTTGTTAAATATATAGTGTTCATGTACAGACTGATGTATGCAGGCCATTTTTCAAGTGCACGTACATGTACTGTACTGTACTGACTGTAACTTCAGTCATACTGTGAGACATCTTTTGTTCAATGAAAAAAACAATTGCAAAATTTTATTCGCAAAGCCGAAAACAATTAATCATGCAGCATGTACATGCAGCATCATCTCATAGAAAACGTTTTATTTAAATGAAAATACATAACAAATCTAACAAACCAAGTGTATATGTGCAAATTAGTGCTGGGCAAAAATCGGGTAATTTCATATCCGGTTACTGATTGAAAAAAAAAAAAATCAGGTTAACAGTTAACCTATCACGTGCAACTTGTGCGATTTATATACACGACGTCTTCTTCAATGTGATGTTGCTTTCAGAATGCTTTTTTATGATGTTATTCTTTAGATCAAGTATTTAGATCATGTACACAATGTTTCTTTTAGTTCCAGTTTGTGAAAAGCGTGTTTCTACTTGGCAAAATAGACAAAATAACTGACTGAAATTCTACAGTTAACACTTTTTGGGTTGTTGAGCATGAGCCAAATGTTTTTCTTTTTTTTTCCCTTTCAGTTTCGGTTAACAATTACGGTAGTGAAAAATACAAATCCCAGCACTAGTGCAAATTAATGAGATTGATAGGGTTACAACCATCCGTGAATAACTGTACATGAAATCACAGTTATAAACTCAAGAATTTGGAAATTTGTGCAAGATAGTACGTCATGAAAATGAGTTAAAATCAGGGACAAATTGCACAAGGTCTAGATTCTTTTGCGGACAGCCGACCTATGGAATTTGGTAAACAAAATTTGAGTGCAAACTGTTAATTTCTCATATTCACTGCAGGCTTCCGGCCTATCAGCTATCCATGAGGGGGTCCATGTAGATGTTTGTCAATAGCATTCTCATTGCATGAGCCCATCCAAGCATATCTGCTTCATTAAACCAAGAGACACTTCAACTTACAGGATCGCTGACAAATTGCCAAATTGTACAGGCAGATTATAGATTGCTTTATGGTCACAGCTGACAGATGTATACATCACAACTCCCAAACAACCTATAGTATAGATGAATAGCATAGCACCACTGGATGGTGCCATGCTATTAAACCACCATTAATAACGCAGGGTGCTTTATTAAGTATCTAGGTCTTCCAGGGATAATTATGTTAAACCATAGAGGTACTAGTGGAGATTTCTAGGTCCCTGCACGATCAGGGTCAAACCCTTCTATTGTACATGTATATCATTCTACATTTAATTTGTTTGATGTACATATTGTGCCTTTCATGAACTTTTTAAATTATTACTTTCATTGCAATTTCCAAGAACTCTTACTATAATATTTCTACTTGATTCTGTAATTTCATTTCATAAAATATAAATGAAAAGAAACAAAGTGGAAGAAATCCAATCGGTCTAAATGTATATACCATATGTTAAAGTAAGCCTGTATTAGATCGGCACATACACATGTATGATATTTTCTTGGCAGTAAATGTATCAAATGGCTTCAAATTTAATAAATTTGGTTTCTAATTTCGCAATAGTTAGCAAAGGAGACTATAATAGTAACCTTTTGCGGATAAGCTGGAAGTGTGCAGTAATTAGGTAAAGTAAGAAATAAAATGCATATTGGGACAGATTGCACAATTATTTTGTATGTAATACACACATTCCCATAGGCTACCTTACATCTGCCAAAAGGTCTTTAAATTGTAAAAAGCTGTCTTTCTCCCAGAATCCCTAAATGCAAATTGTGTGCACATATTTCATATGGTGTATAGTGGCCAGTGTTTATGCACCATCTGTACCATATAGAGAGCGTGCACGTGACGTCAGTTGACAGCTTATCGGCCATTTTGGACGGCACGCGTACGCATGCACATCGCGTATGCGCGCACGCGTACGTACCAGACAGCATCATTATGCACGCACTTCTGCGTCTGCGTACGCGTCCGGTTGATTTGCAAGCTACGCGAACACATGTGGGTTACATGTACATACACTGTACGTACGTGCATTATACATGTGTACAGCGTTGCCGTCCAAAATGACGTCCTGATCACGTGACTGCACACCCTCTATAGACACATTACATGTAGATCAGGTACACTCTCTGTTATATGGATTACATGTCTATTATCATAATCAACTATTTGGTTGGTAATGCACAACTATTACATTTGACGCAAGTACTGTGTACATGTGGTACATAAACTACATAATGTACAAGGACATTTTTGAGCAGGGCTGACAATTTAATAGCACAATTAAGTCATGTGACATTCTGTATCCTGTAGTTAAGCATCCATATGGATTTGTTGAAACCATTGTGGTTAATAGTTTGTGTTTGCACTTACGGTATGTCAAATTTTGGGTGGAAGATAAATTTGAATGATACAAGACAATTAATTTGTACAAAAAAAAACACTTGCAGATGAAATATTGCACCTAGAAATTAACTCAATCAATAGCTCGGTTGGTAGATCGAGCAGCTGGTATGGTATTCCGAGGGTCACTGGTTCGAATCCCACTTAAGTCAATTTTTCTTTATTCACTTTTTATGCTGCTAATGACCAGTTAAAAAAAATTCCATAGATCGACAGACTAGCTAGTTCGTAGTAAACATGAAATGAAATGCTGCTCAAATTGGTCAGGAAATGTTCAGTCACTGTACTTAGATCTTTCAGCCTGAATATATTGCACAATGATACACAGTGGAACGCTGCTATAATGAACATGGCGGGATGCACAGATATTGTCTATTACAGTGGTAGTTCATTTTAGTGATTTTAAAGAACCATATATTCGGTATGTATTGTACACACAAATTGGGAGCCAAATATTCGGTATAACAGTGTTCGTTATAGTGGCTTTCCACTGTACGTCTTTAAAAGCTGTACATCTCTGACTCACATGCGCTGGTATTTACTACATGTTTCAAGAGTCCGACAAATTTCGTCTACATGTAGAGGTTTGGAGCTTTGCCAAATAGCAAAGGCCGGTACACACGTGTTTCCTTAGAGCAAGGACTGTAATGTAACCACTTGACAATTGTTTGTGATCACCAGAGAATAAAGCAAGCTCCAGTGAAGGAATTGAGAGTCAGTTGAGGTATGACGGGCTGATTCTGGTCTAGAGGTAGGGAACTACCTGCAAAAACCCAGGAATGTTTAAACTGGAAAAGTAAAGGTGGAGGGATCTGTGTAAACACATGTACAATATACTGATACTCACAGAGCTTGTCAGGCATGTACATATACTGTATATACTTAATTATGCATGATAGAATTAGAAATTAGAAATTTTATTGTCTGCATAATAAAATACTAGATACCGGTATTAACACTGGTCTCTTTTATACATGTCCATGCACAATGTGCAGTATGCACGTATATGCCAATGAAATACATGAAAACCCCAGAGTAATATTCTGGGTACAACCCACAGAATCATGTAGGGACCAATCGACTTGTGGACTGGGGCCAATTTCATGGAGCTGCTAAGCACAACAAATTGCTTAGCACAAAAATGTCTTGCCAAATAAAACAAACCACCATTAAAAATACCATTTGATATTCATGGTCAGCGAACAACAGCCAAAAGTGATAACACATGAAAATTTGGTTGTTAGTCCCGTTTTTATTAGGACAGAAATTTCATGGTTATAGCAAGTTTTTGTGCTAAGCAGGGCCGTGAAATTGGCCCCTGGACTCAAACCAGGGCTGCCAGAGCCATTATAAAAAAAAGAATTGCTTTGGATGGTTACCAAAAAGGCCACAGCATTTCAGGTTCATGCAATACTTACTTCCTTTCGGTCCATAGAACTTCACCATTAACTCATTGAGTCCTTTGAGTATCGTGACCTCGTGTTTACTTTCAATTCTGCAGGAGAGAAATCTCAGTCAAGGAAATCAATTCTACAAATCTGTGAAAAAAAACTTGCAAACTACTGTACATGAACATGTCCTTGTACAGTGTACATATGTGATTGTTGTAAAACAAAAAGTAATTAAGAAGATAATGTTTCAATATCATGACTAAAATTTGTGTCTGCTTTCAATTCTGCCAGGAAAAGCTTAGAAAAGGAAATCAATCTACAAATTTAATAGTGTAAAACTAACTAAAAACATGTGAATGTTGAAAAATACATGTAAGTAAAAATCAAATGATGAGCACTAAAACACAAAACCCAAATAAAACAATTACAGCAAGTTGAAAAGTAATTTTTCACAAATAACTTTATCCCCCAAAGAAACAAGCCTACATGTATACATAAACAGTACAAGCCTTCCTGCTACATTTCTGCTACAAACAATTGTTTCCAACGTACCAATAGAAGTTTACTGGGTTAGTGAAGTGGATATTTTTTTTTACATATGTGTACATTATGAAATTTGACACATTATTTCATTTGTAACTCTGTTGATTAGAAAAACAACCACTTCAACTGATGTCAAGTTTAATTGGGCACAAATTGACAGATTGAGTATTTGTTTGCATCTTCAAATTCATGATTGTTATAATTTCATATGGATCAATAAACAGCAGATGGGGAAACCAGTGGTTAAGGGCAGTGGGACTGGTAAATACTTTACCAGACGCAGAACAAACAAACTCCAATCATAGACCATAATTATGTGGTATACGTGCTTCATCCATGCCATCAAATCAAATGTTAATGGCATATACAATTGGAACAGTAAAATCTTAAATAGACTGAAGATGTATACCATAATAATACATGTACATGAACTGCTACTGTAAGCTTAGAAGAAAATTGGCTTAAATTTAGTAGCATTTCCTGCTTTAAAAATTGCTTAGAGGACAAATCAAATGCTTACACTAACTGGCTAAGCAAAACACACACAAAATCAACAATCAACAACTACCGTAGTACAGCATGTAAATGTTAAATGATCAAGCTTTTTATACATGAATGTAGGTCATTAGAACATAATCTGATCAACATGTATGTTCATGTATATACTGTACTTGTTAACTACATGTATTGAGTCCAATATTATACATGGATGCATACATGTATAGTACATGTACTGCCTGCTTGTAAACACCATCCATATAGCCTGGTTCAAGTACTTGTCAAAATCTAGAAATCTGAATAGCACACCTACAACAGATATCCAAATACATGTACTGTAGAAGTCAAGGGCCGGAATCTCGTCCAATATTAAATCCGAGGGCCTGTTTGTTTAACGCACAGGATCCCAGATTTAGTGATCCACGTCCTATGCAGGGTATACGCTAAAATGGGATCCGGATCAGTTGAATCCGTGATCCTGCGCTTTAAACAAACAGGGCACAATTAAGACGTTGAGTGCTGACATAATACAGGGTGTGTACTGTGCTATACATCTACGTAGTGTTCATTCATGCATGCATTTCTGACCAAATATCAATTCTAGGTCAATTACTGCCTAGGGAAGGGGGGGTTCCAATCGGAATACATTTGATGTGTACACGTACATGTATTCACAGGAAAACTCTTAATGTATTTCACTCCGCACGACGTTCACAAGCTTTTTCTGTGCGGGCAACACGACGCAGATAAGATGTACAATGCACGGCCACTCAATATAATGTGGGACGAGAGGACCAGCTGGGTCCGATATCAGACCGCGGTCCGGGATTCTGAGCATAATGAAGGTTTAATCAGCTGTGTTCAAGCATTCCTACACTGCATGTATGTAATAGCTCTTACCATGTACTGTACAATGTGAGCCGTTTCACACTGTTATAATACATAGCAAGACGCAGAAAATATCATACAGCATCTAATCATAATGTACACACGTATTAAAGGAAATATCACACAGGGGCGGAGCCAGGGATGGGGCGTGCACAATATTAGCTACATGTAGCTTTGATCGCCCCGAAATGCATCCATCGCTATTGAATTGGCGCATTTTATTTTGACCCCCCCCCCCCCCTTTGGGAAAATCCGGGATCTGTTCCTGTCACGCTTTGGTTTTTGTCAAAGAAATGCAGATTCATGGGTAATAATATCAAGGAAGATACCGAAAGGCTCCCAAGAATGCTGGCAACTGGATAACATTGTAGCAATTTAGAATGCACAGTATCACCCCAGCTTGCCATATCCTCCCAAATTAGTATTACTATCATTAATATCATCACCTCAACAACAGAGCAGCAACTTTTCCGGAAATTCTTTCTCAGATTGTATGATACACAAATTACTATCATGAGTGTTTAGTATAACTATAAGAAAAACATTTTAGCATGCCTAACCTTTATCTCTCAAATTATATGATCAAAAAGAACCAGAATTCAAAGCCTTGGGCAAGTCAAAAGATAAAGATAACCTTAACTTCTTTCATGGTTTGGGAATGCAGAGCAATGAGGATTTTGCAGATGACCGATAAATATAGCCACAGTTTACAAATACAGGCACTTCAATCCATGATGATCATGTACATGTATGAACATCTTACGCACTGGTACATGTAAATCACTCAACTAAAAAGACCACATCTTGGCCAAGCGTATGACCAAGTTCATTCAGACTACAACTAGCACATTTGTAGGCCTTTACATTAAAAGTCCTATTAATTTGCTATAAATTGATTAAATGATTTAAATTTTCTCCAGTACCATTTGTCATGGTTGACTGTAACTGAGTGGGTTGGGCAATAAGAAAAGAAAGAAAATAATACATTGTAATAATAAATTACTAATAAGTGTTCATATAGTATCTAAATGTATACAACTGTACTGTATGTCAAAGGTACACATGTGCAGTATGGATGTACAGTATGTAACACATGTCTTTATAAAGAAGTTGGTTAGAAATTTAAAAACACTTCTACAATCACAGGCTAATCTTTTGTTTCTAAAAAAAAATCACTACCAGGTAGTGGTATATAACGCCTGCGTGTAATGTGAAGTATTTACAACATTACAAGATGTAAATTTCAAGCGTAGGCCATAATTACATTCAGCCGACCAAATCTAAAACTCCTGGTATTTTGGGGGTCCATTAACTACACTGTAAAACCAAGTGGACTGAGATATTTCAAATGTCAAGATGAATATTTTTAGCAAATGTAAGTCCCCCATAATGACGCTCGCTAGATTTTCTAAGTTCTGGCAATGTCCCAAGATGTTGTTGCAAGGAAGTCTTTTCTCTAAAAATGTCACCAAACTCAAACTAAAACATGCATCGACCAACAGGTGCATTAATAAAAGGTCTAAAATTACCAGGAAAATAAACCTTGGGCGAGCTAAATGTGGAGTTGAGGTAAAAATAAATGAAGTTGAAACAATTATTCGGCACGTTTACAAAAACATGCATCACATTCTGCTGGTAAATTAATGCTGTATGTACAATGTACACATACATGCATTGAGGCCTAACCTACGTATATTGTACACTAAAAGCTGATAATTTCAAATCTTAAGAAATAATCAATATAACGTATGGATCGGTTTAATAACAACATCATGTAATTTTTCGGTTCGTACATGAATAGGGCTCCACGCTCGTGACATCACATTCAGAAGTTCGGACAAACAAGTCGCACGTTGCCCCATTAACTTACACGTAAACATTGTGATGTTTTTCCTAACATCCTGGTAACTATACATGTATGTCGATAATAAAGCGCGTATTTTATAAATAGCTTGAGCGCGGAGCCCTATTTCTCACACTTCTATCATCTTCTGTCTATCTTGTGAAGTGAGAAATGTGACGATATCATATAAGAAGTGTGAGAACTAGGCGTACATGCATGAACCGAAATATTACATGGTGTCACCGCAAGCTGATCCATACATACTCTCACCATGCAAAGACACGAATCTTTTTTGACGTACGTGTAGCTTTCAATTATTCTCAAGCTAAAGATATCTGACAAATGTACAAGTACTGCTTAACAGAGTGTTCTATTTCTGACAAACCACTGAAGTACAAGACATGTGTATGTTCAAGTATACATACATCAAATTTTTAAGAATGCTCTTCGATACACGAATGTTGGATAACACATTTGCTGGGTCAATTGAAAAGAAATTTATGAAAGGAGTGTGTGGTTTGTGATGCTAGAAATTCATTCTATAATTCAATCAAATATTACACACTGTGAGATGAAATATTATGCATATTTTTTTTCACCTGCTAAAGTATCAAGTTGTATACAGGAGGACAAAATCAATGTATTAATACTCTGGGGCTCCCATGGTGTAAGGTGAATGAATCTAATAACGCCAGAGTGCCTACTACGTGTTTCTAAACGAGTCTGTGTGACGTGTTTTCTGCCGAGAGACTCAAAGAACTATGCACGTGCTTGTGAAACTGATTCACAATGTTTAAAGTGAATCGTTCTCGGTGAGAATATCAACCTTCATTTGTCCAAGCTGAATGGCACAGAAAGTGGGAAAAAAATCACACAGAATTTTGCTTTTGTCACTCAAAAATACATTCATCAATTGTGCATGTCCATGCAAGAGGCAAAGAGGAATTTGAAACCATCTGAATCCTCCCAAGTCCACCTCAAGGTTGTAAGAGATTTCAATGGATCAAAGCTAAAGAATACAAAATTAGGATCACATCTGGTTAAATATACCGGTACATGCAAATTGACTGATCTACATTACATTGTAGATGACTATTGCTCACAGATGACTACGAAACATTAAAAAAAACACGCACAACAATACCAGGGGCGTAACTTCTATTACCTTTTACAGAGGAACCCCACTATTTATTTACCAACATGGCGGGATGCAAAGATATTGTCCATTATAGTGGTCGTCCGTTATAGCCAAAAATGTTCGGTATAGCGATGTTCGTTACAGTGTAGTGGCGTTCCACTGTACTGTAATTCCAGAAGTACATCAACAACCTATAGTGCCAGTGATAAATCTTAAAATCTATGACAAAAATAATACACTGTGCATGTAATAAACATGTACAACTCACACCAAAAGCAAGAAAGCCACATGCAGCCTTCAGTGTAATGTATGCATGAAGATTAAAAACATCTGACAGGGGACGAAACTGAAAATAATTGTCTTGTTTGTACGGCCAAACGCAAATGAAAAATTCAATAGAAGGCCACAACATAATCTGACAGCACTGTAGCTGCACATTATTCATAGTAAAATAACCATGTAGCAGCACCTGAGTATTAAAAGATCCTATTACATGGACCCAGTAATGTGCCAACAGTCATCTATTATCACCAGGAGCATAAAAACAGGAGGGGTCCAAAAGCAGAAGAGCAACGGCAGTGAGTGACAGCTGACGGAATTCAATTTTGAGGTGGTGATTCACGCGTGAAACATTCACAGTCTGGTGTTGAAGTTCAAAGGACCTTGTTTATAACCCGGCACCAGACCGTTGGGAGATAACAGCCTCAAGCAACGATAAATGCATGGAAAATATCTTAACTTGACTGTTAGGGCACACATTTGTGTAGTTAGGAGCAGCGCTAATTGCGCCTAATACTTCATTCCGCTAGGTTAAAGATGCACTCTCCATGGTTTGCCTATAAAATTAACGTGTAAAGATTTCATTCGCATGAAAAACCTGCAAAGGATTTCTAATTTTAGCTGAGAAAACACTCAAACACATTAAAACATCTCCTGAATCTTTCTGTAAATGGTTACTTATGTTAATTAATCAGCACTTATTCCATAACAAATTTATCCTTTGAGAAAGATCCTGCAACTGTACATAGAATCATAACATCAAGCCCTACTAACTAAGCATTTAGCCTTTGAAAATGAGCCTGCTAGGATAAAAAAAAAACAGGCATCCTAAATTTGACCATTTATCCTTTGAGAAAGATCCTGCTAGAATTAAAACATCAGGCCCTATAAATAACTCTGATCATTTAGCCTTTGAGAAAGAACCTGTTGGGATCAAAACATCAGGCTCTCCTAACTCTAAGCATTTGATATCAATGGGAGACTTTTGAGAACCGGTCTTCAAGTTAACAGTGCACGCACACGCAATTGTGAACATGCGCGCGTGCGCTGTTGTCTTGAAGACTGGTTCTCAAAAGTCTCCCATTATTTCAGGTCATTTTTGGGTTGCTGAGCAGTTTGCAGCAGATTACTGCTTAGTATATTCTGAGCAACTCAAATCGGATCATTTTTAACATAATTTTCATAATGGTGGGTGCTGGACCCTTTGCGCATGACATCATCTTCTAACACTCCCTTCTGCAATACCTACACAGCTTGTTTTTCAAGTAATTGGCGTGTAATAACTGAAAGGATCCAGTATTTTCCAGCAAGTATATTTCTTTTTTTTATCAATTGCATTTCTTATATATTTCTTTCTTTTTTTTTGGGGGGGGGGGGGCGCTAGACACAATTTGATGAGCAGATAACACCAACAAGAACAATGAACCCTTTCACAGATAAGCCAGATGGCAGTATGGAAGTATGCAGTGATCTGAAGGTATAATTATGAGAAACAAATTTGTGGGACAATTTGTTCTACAATTTCATTCACAAAATTCTGTAAAAGCCAGCTATTCGTGAAAGGCTCCATGTCCATTGCCATTGTCTAGGTAGAAAAAGGTCATCAGGTATTAACTCATCATGGCCATAGGACAGGTAATGGCCATTCATCCATTCCAGATACCGGTAACCCTCTTGACTGGTCACCAGCATGGGAGTACACATTCAATGGTACAATGTACACACTGTACAAATTCTACCAGCTCAATTTGCCATCAAAGATTTGCGTTCAATTATTCACATTATCATAATATCCTATTAAGTCTATTGGTGGATTAGTCACATGATACACATCCAATTACCATGACACCTACATGGCCTAGCCAATACACACTTTATAGATGGCCAATTAATCATCTGTACAATACATGTAGTACGTTCACCAGTAATGTAGAAACAATCCTGTGCAGTTACATGCAAAGGATGAAAATGTTAAGCGACTGTGGCTAGGCTGTGGAAGTTAGTCGTTTTTGCATTTCATAGGATGTATTATAAATCAAGTAGTTCAAAGAGTTTTTCATTTATTCCTGCATATATAAAATTTGCCTAATTATGATTTTTTTAAATGGTGCATTAATAATGATTTGTGCTAATAAGGGCAATTTCATACATTTTAATTAATGTAGTAAGTACTGCTTTAACGTTATAAATGCACATCTTTCATGCTTACCATTACCTAAACTTTAGCTTATTTCATGAGTAAGCAAGAAATTGAAGCTATCAATAGAAGGTGTGCAGTCACGTGATCAGGACGCCATTTTGGACGGTACACATGTATAATGCACGTACGTACAGTGTATGTAACCCACATGTGTTCGCGTAGCTTGCAAATCAACTGGACGCGTACGCAGACGCAGAAGTGCGTGCATACGCGTGCCGTCCAAAATGGCCGATAAGCTGTGAAGTGACGTCACGTGCAGGCTCTCTATAAGCCAGATTCAAGCCAGTAAACAATGTCTAAATAGGTAAAGGATACAATTAATAAAAGGGGATATCAAGTATAATTGCCACAATTTAAAGGAATTTAGTGGAGTGTGGAAATTGTTTCCATAGAATACAAACTATAGGGCCTAGACACTGTTGTGGATAGAGCGACAGTGTGAAGTGAATGTAAAATGTATACACAAATTTCCATAGACCTGTGGGCTACATGTATTTTTATGAAGGTCTGCACAAATAAATCCAGATGTTTTTACGATGCAACCAAGAATATTCTTCAGCTTGAATGAATGTGTTTTCCACATTATGTATCTAGCACAGGTTTAATGATTGTCCATTTCTATCAGAACTTGTACAAGTGTAAAGATAATGCAGATAAGACAAGGTCAAACTCCTAATTACACGAGATGTGAAAATGTAAGAGAAAATAGGTTTAATTTATAATTCATTCTGTCGCGACCAAATGCAATGCGTACAATGCAGAGTGAATGCAGAAGAAATGCATGCAAACCTGAGGAAAGGTATAATGGGCGATCATTCAAAGGGGATGTGGCTTTTTAATCAACATGAAATTACTGGTTTCAGTATGGGTCGAATTCCTCTCCAAAATACCTGATCGTTCAAAGAGGATGCGATATAATCTTACTCTCAAAACGATTTCATTATCTAGGAACCAAACGCGTAATCAAATAACATGGTGGTCGACTACCAAACAGACCAGGGTACCAGTACATCAATACATCGATTTATGAAAGAAAAGTTAAGATTGTGAATAAAATGACACTACATACATGTATATGTACATACGCACTCCTGTTTGTGAACACGCATTATGAGACCTAAAATGAACCTAAAGCTGTGTTCCCATTGGACTATTTTGGTTAAACATCCATGACTTTCCTGAATTAATGAAATTAAATCCAATGGGAATGCATACATGTTAAACTGACGTCCCTGTCAACTTACCGCGAACGTGATGTAAAACCAACAGGCCGAAAGTGGTCGCGGAAGAGTTCCGCGCAGCCACGGTAAGTTAACAGGGATGCATAAAGGTCCAATGGGAACACTTCCCGTGAGAAAACATGGAGAAGACTTTCCATTGTGCTTTAGAAATGCAGACTTACAATGATCAGTGAAGTTGTGTGAGTACAAAATGTCAAGACTGCTTTTGATCAAACACAAATAAAAAGTCTGACCTGAAAAATCTGATCAATTTGAGATGCTCAGATCATAATTCATATTAGGCAATAAACTGAGCAGCAATCTGTTCATAATCAACCAAAACAATGACCTGAAAAATATCCTTTGCTTAGATGTAGGAGGGACTGACTTTTTTATCCCAGTAGGATCTTTCTCAAAGGAGTTAGGAGGACGAGGAGCTTTCTCAAAGCCTAAAGATTAAAATTCAATAACATCAAAACTTCCTGACATGCCTGATCAGTTGAAATATTATGTGCAATATTATGTGCTATCATAGTCATACGAAGGAGAAAATACTGATGCCATGTGATGGGTGTGCTTGTGTGCGCGTGTATGCATGGTGTACACTACGTGTGTGATTCAATGTTTGTCTAACATCCGGGGATTTTATACATGCGCACGCTGGCCAAATCACTTGTATGACGTAATTAGTAAGGAGCGCTATTGACCACAAAAAATCCCATAATGTTATGTAGGCTGGTTATTTCTGAAACGGTCTATCAACTCAATCAACATTTTCCAAAAAATGTACCGGTATACAGTGTGGTTGAATGGCAGCAAAATGGATTGAAATGCTTGGCTAAAAAAATTGTGACACGTACAATCCATACGATGAATAGGTTGTTATCTTTATGATGAAGAGATGATTCATACAATACAATGAGTGGTCTACTCTGTACTGTTCACAGATGTTCATCTATATTACCTGTACAAGGACTCAACTTTAATAGCTGTGACCACAAAGGCATTGTGGTTTTATAACCTTTTTCCTGGCTAGCCCACTATTACATGTAGATTTTAGATTTTTCCTAACTCAACTTAACTTAATCATCAAATAACCACAAGGGAAACTGACTGAATTTTAAAGTCATTGAAAAGTGAACAAAGAAAAATTGACTGGAGCGGGATTCGAACCGGCGACCTCCTGAATAACGTACAGGCGCTCTACCAACTGAGCCATCCAGCCCTATGTTGGTGGTGACCCCAATAGTCAACTACCGGTATCTTTGTTCGTAACGTAATGGCCACAGTATTTCTTAAGTGATTTCTCTTTTATTTTTGATCTTTTAAAAGATCAAAAAGATTTTTGGTCGTTGTTTTACTAATTCCTGGATAAGTACACCATTTCAGACGAAAACATTTAAACAGTATGTTTCTACCACCACCATCTTCATGTTTTGCGTAAATCTGTGAACATTTCTGTTTTGGTATTTTTATACCAAAGTATGATACTACCTTTAACTAGTAGGTTACAAAAGTCTGATTAGCCCACCGAGCCACAAATTAAACAAAGCTGCAGTCTATAGCTACCCAGTGTTTTTTGCTAGACTTTGTATGCAGGGTTAGTATGTATATTGTATGTATGTATTTGGAACCCTGCCAGTGCACATGTGAATGTAGGTCTTTTGAAACTATTTCTGTTTACTCCCAAAACATAATAAACCAGATCATGTTATGTCTAGTTTTACATTCATGACTAATGGCATGGCTATGGATTGACAAAGAAGGTTCTTCAATAATATAAATGATTATGATTTGGTTCGGGAAACAGGAAGCACAAAATTGAAGCTTCATTTCTGGTGCACATGTATGCATACACACATGTACATGATGTTAATTTCCAATTTCTCAAAAATGCAAAATGACTAAATTTAATAAACGAAAGCTCCTAGAATTTCTTAATCATTTCTCCAATCATAAATTATATTTTCATGTATATGCACTTCGTCACACATGGAGCCGATAAAACCAAAATCATGTTGTACAGTAATGTACCGGTACATAAGTCATTTGTACATGTACGTACACGTGTGGCATGCACTGTATGTGAGTCATATTCCATGCAAGTTGGGGCAGGATTTACGATGGTGTCCATGTAACATCAGCGATTTTCCAGCATTCACAACCCCTTACTAAATACTAGTGCACAATGCTCAACATTCTAAAAAATGAGATTCAAGTAAATCTGCTCCTTATGAACAGGGTTAATGCGAATTCAGAACTCATATGGTATGAGTTAACTGATAACAATGTAACAGGGACACCTTGCATTCCATTGTGGAATGGAAAAAAAATTCTTAAATGCATTTTCAGCTGAACTTGATTTGTATTGTCCTGACTCTGTCAAAACAATTTGACTGGATAATGAAAACAGCAGTTGGCTGCTGAGAGGTGGTACATGGCTTTTGTACACTAACTCGGGGACAAATGGCAACCTTGCCTTCACCTTGGGCTCTTTTACACTACAAAACATTCAGAGCTTGGTCTGAGCCGGTGTCGCCGTGGCCATTTGGTAAGGGGGACCACTGAGACCGGGAGACAGCTGAGACCGCCACACTGGAAGTGACTGAACTTTACTGTAAGATTTTAACCGCAATGGACCTATTACACTAGTAAAGTGCTGAACCCATGTTGAAACTATATAAGTACCCTACAGGCCTTGAATTTAGTTCTGAAAAGGGCAAGGCCACTAATTTCCATTGCAAGGGGCACTTCCATTGGAAAATCATAATGTCTATGGAAACATTTGAAGGGGGCATGAAGGACAAGAACCAGGGCAATGAAGGCCATGGCCTCCTTTAAATTCAGGGCTTGATCCTACTCGTGTGAGGTGGCCGGCTGGGCCAAAGGGTGGTGATCGTTTGTATCTTGAAACTGTGCATTGTCGGCAGATGAGTCAAGTGTGAACGCAGAGCATGATTGACCCGTGTCGAAATTTGGAAGAGTTGACAGTGACATGGGGTGTACCTAGATGCAAAAGGTACTGAACTAGTGTGAAAAGATTGCATGTATACAAGTTGTATAGAACTTAAGATGTATGCATCAACTCACAGCATCCAGCAACTGTATTAACGCACACGTATCCAGCATGTCCAGTGGAACTGTCAATCTCTCTTGAGTAGATTCAATAGTTGTACATTTTGAGCCCTGATCCCACCATGCAGCTCCTTGGGGAATGTACTGCACAGTAATTCTTATCTGAAATACATTACTGCTCTCTGACCCTTTCAAGAAATTGCAAAATTCCACTCAATGCTTTCAATTAAGCCATCTTGCAGAGTTCCATACATGTGTATGTGTATGTATGAATGGCAGCTTTACAGAAAAAAAAACCAAATTTGATGTTCAGACAGTTCCAGTAATTGATCTTTTTAATGTTTTTTTGGTGACATACTAATATGTAAGTGAATAAAACTTAAAAGCAGTGTGACCAAAGTCGGATTCTAAAACATGCCGTCAGGTATTACTTAAAGCGAATATGCACCCATTGGCCAATCAATGGCTTACACATAGCAGCTTAGATTAATAGGATAAAGGGGGAGAATTAGATCATTTACTTTTCAAGGAAAAGTAATGATTAACTCCATGCCATGGCCACATCTCTCCAACTATGATCATTATTGTTTTTCAATAAATGATATCAACATTGGATAATTTGTGCATCCTTTCTACTTGTCACCTTGGGCAGAGTGTTGCTGGATATATATCACAAATTAATGCCATTATCAAATTGACATAGTGCGAATTGGTAGATTATAATCTGTTTATTTTGTAATCTGGTAATGGCCATTGGTACTTGCATAGTGGCTTTGATATATAAGGCATATATTTGTGGAGGCCGGCACATCAATCTACCAGTTCTTATGTGCTCAATGTTCCATTAATGCACTATATGTACTAATATGCACACTATTCATAAATTGTATCATGCTCCCTTAAAAAAACCCTGTATGTACCGGTTTACAGTGAAATACTGTGAACATGGTAAACTTACAGCGTATGATACAAATTGTTATATTAAAGGACATCTACATGTACATAGGGGCCTACGTTTTGATCAGGACTAGGCCTATAATAATAAATAATCATAATCAAATAGAGCGCAGAAACTATGTGCATATTCTCCTGTGCATCATTATCCCTGCTCATAATTGGGCTACATCGTGTACATTAATTTGAAATTCCTGAAACCATCTCAACGAAGATTATTCATAATTTTAACAAGCTCTCACAGGCTAGTCAATTATGAATTTAATAAAGTCACTCAGTGTGAGTAATGTACACATAATATGCACATGTTATATCTCTGGTCACATTACACTGTACATTAACATGTATACTGTACGTGTAGGCTACATCAAAGATACACAAATTAATTGATGAGCCGGGGTTCAATTAAATTTTGAGTTGGGATTCGTTTTCGAACTTTTCGTTTTGTTTTGTTTCATTTAAGTACCAGACTGAAAAGGTGAATGACAAATAATATACCTGAATGCATACATGTATGTTATTAAGCACATGCTGACACTTACAGACTCAACAGTGATATTTCCAATGTACTCATATGTCAGAGAAAATGGTTGTCAGTTGCTCATATACCAAAAATGAGTCGCTTTTTTTTTATCACAAACTTCAAAGAGTTGACAGTTACTGATTACAGGTAGTTCAGATGTAAACAATGCTTCAATAGCACTCTGCACTTGCGCTAAAAATAGCGCACCAACTCAGACAAACATTGCAACCATGCAAATGTGTGGTGTGTGCGCGCGCATGCATGCATGGTGTACACTATGTGTGTGAGTCTATGTATGTCTGAAATTCGGGGATTTTGTACACTCATGTGATGTCAGTAGTGCGGAGCGCTATTATACTGTGACTGCATAAATGATGGCTCTGATAGGATAAATTAAAAGTTAAAATCCTAGTGTGAAAACACTCTAGGACATGGTGTCACTCTTACCTACATGTAGGTGTACAGGCTCAAAGATATTTCGCAGTGCGAAAAGGACTACAGTACAGAGTGAAAATATCAGTTATTCCTCCATGTACATGTACCAAAGAAAACCCACAAAAAACAAAACACCAAATAGGCCTAGTACGTCTACATTTATACTGATATTTTGTATGCGCCCATGTACATGTACATGTACATGTACAACTGCACGTGCACGTATGTCAGTCGCACTAAGTATAATGATCGCACATGCCACATAAAAAATTTACATTCCTACTCGTGTGGAAGAACATGTGTATAATGTAAGTATACATAAATTTATGTATATTGAGCACAATTTCTGCTTTCAAAACAACAAAAGCCAGCATTATCATGATAGACACTGTGCACAATATGTTCCACAGCTGCCAACAGATGAATTCATACAATAGGGAGCCTACTACTACTAGAAATTAAAATTACATGATCCGAATTCATATTGTGTTCTGTAATCCCGCCCACAGAAAAATTGTCATATTGGACTCCATTTCACGACTTCATTCATTCAAATACTTCAGTGGTGACTCACTGGTTACTTAGTGGTTAGTAAATTTGAATGTCTCACAAAACCGATTGGTAAATTTGAATGAATACATTGCCATTTACGTAATTAATACTGACACACTAGTATTTATAGAATGTAAACACAACTGAAACTTGCATACAATGGCCAAATTTGTGATCGGCTCTGGAGAAATGAGGCATACGCCGCAAATTTGAAAAACCGAGTATTGCAACATGACTGAAAACGTGTATACTTGATATGAGGAGGTCAAATAGCACACTATGTTGTTAAGATACATACATTTTAATGTCTAATTCATTCTTTAATATAATTTGTTTGAATTCTACACATTCTTAACAGCTCATTAAAGTATACAAGGTAAATAACACTGACGTGGCTTGTGACTCATTTTGGCAGAGCTGGTCACAGTTGGGTTGATTTGAAGTCAAGCCACAAAACTATTATTCATAACACAGTGTAGTACACTGTGCAATAAGTTGAATAACAAGTTTGTCACCACAAACACTCCTTGTCTGACCTTTGGCCATGTTTTGACATGTATACAGTTCGTGGACAAAGTTCTTCAATACTCCCTCAGTCATTCAGTCACAATTGCAATGAGAGCCTCCTTTAGGCAATCATTAAAGCCTGTGATTAATTAGGCAAACAGTGCATGAGGCTATTATGGGTGGCAGTATTTGGCCAGGAGGTATTCTCATATAAAAAAGGATCCATCTCTTCATGATTGTAATCAGGGTAATTAGCATAATTCCATAGTCTAATCCTGCTACACAGTGTATAGTGTATGTACAGAGTCTGTATGTTGATCAATGTTTGTACATGATGTTGGTAGGCAGACTAGGTACATGTACATGTACATGTATGTATAACCAGTATGTTTTGATATTTTTCGGTCCACTGCATACTGTGCATGTTACGTTTGGGCATGCACTGCACATATTAATGGCTGCAAACATTCCCTATACAAACTACATGCAAATCAAACATTAAAATAGGCTGCAAGTGTGCAGTAAAGTTATATGAAAAATTAAGCATTGCAGACAGTTTAAGCTAACATTTTGAACACAATTCCCACAGGCCACCATATCCATCAAAAGGTTTTACAGGTGTGTTACTTTTCTGCATGAGAAGTGAGTCCTACTGCCCCAGAGCTACAAAGCCCTGCCCACAGTCATCTCTATATTTCCACACATTAGGTCATTCAATGAAAACGCTATAAAGAACAGTTTACGTTCTTCACAGTTGACTTATATACATGTATATGGCCTTTGACCTAAGCTAATCAATTTGACTATTATGGAGGCAGTGTGAGGTCAGTATTGTCCCATTATATTCAGATGACACTGCATGGCTGGCCAGCAATGCTCTAGAAAACTGACCCATAGCTTGACCAACAGGCAAGGGTGTGGTCCTTCCAATATGGTTTCTTCCACTATACAAAGGTTTCACACAGTGCTGTGGACTTAACCAGTTTACCTAGGCAGATACAGGTCTTGAATTTGATTATGTAAAGGGGCAAGGCCACTTTTGCAAGGGGCACTTCCATTGGAAAATCATAGTGTCTATGGATACATTTGAAGGGGGCACCAAGGCCAAGAACCAGGGTAACGAAGGCCATGGCCTCTGTGGCCTCTGTTAAATTCAAGGCATACAGGTAGTTGTGCATCTAATAGAAGTATAACTAAATTGGTTTCACGCTACAAAATTGACACCACAATTAACACGTCAGTGCATACCCGGCTAATAAGCAACTGAAGAATTGTCTAAAAAGGGTAGGCAATTAACCCTGAGATTGGTAGGTTAACCTACCTCGTGAGTACGAAATTAGAAATTACCCATGAATAGTGTGTCCTTGAGGTAATAGTAATTAGGCCTAAACTTGGAGATTTTCCGATCCGAGACCTTTAGAGTGAACAAAAGTTCGGTAGAGTGAACAAAAGTTCGGACTAACTGTAACTGGGTACCGGCAATCTCTGGGTTATATCCGTTAAATTTTTCGTTAACCCAGAGGAAACAACAGAGTGTGAAACCGCTATAATTGACTTTGGCAGATTAGCAAATCCAACCAGCTTGAGACTGGTGCATATAGTGAAACCACCACCCAGGGCGGAAGTTCATCCATGATGACATCATCAGGTGTCACATGACACCATCACAACATCCCTTTCATTTAAACGTGTAGACGGCTTTCAGATTTTGTGTGCAAAATGTGAGGGCAAATTGTACCACAATACATTTCCCATATAGGCCTACATGAACCTGAGGCTGAACTGCACAATTTCAGTAGATCCACAAAAGGATCCATGACAAATCTATGCGACGTCCTCTTGCGGCTGTTTCGTGCCAATTTCTGTAAGGGATTTTATGCTGTGCAGGATACGCTAAATTATAATATGTGATCCGGATCAGAAGGATCACGATCACGATCTTGTGCGCGAAACAAACAGGCCGTAAGTATCTGCTGCGCTATTGCGCATGCTAAGGCAAGCAGAATGATGAATATGATTCCAAGATGGCTGTTGTGAATGTTGTAATTCTATTAACCAATGAATGTTAAAGGGATGGTACAGAACTGGTTTTTGCGACAAAACCGTTGCTGACAGTGAAAGCACATTATGTAATCCTATTAATTCATCATATAACTTAACTGACAAACCTGTAGAAGTTTGAGGTCAATCAGCCATCTGGGTCACGAGAAAATAGTGAAAACCCGTTTACACATTTCAACGATATTATATGCGTTCATTATTAAAACACTTCAAAACGATTTATTCCAATTGGAAAATAGTTATATATATTTCTCAATGAATTTGGCATTTCAGACAAAAACATTTCATGGGATGTTTTCTCCTATCATCATAATTATACAGCGTACGTTTTATGTGAATCTGTGATCTTGAAGTGTATTTTGTCTTACTAATTCTGTACCATCCCTTATATCCCAACAGTCATTGACGTAAAATTCAAATATCTTGTAGTCCCAGAATCATTGTGTAACATCCTATTCGCATTGCCATAGGTCTTGAATTTCACACTTTTATACTGTGTTAAAATATGTTAATTGCAATGTAATATTTTCAGCTTTATCTTCTAAAAGTAATATGGTCATGTGATATGAACAGCTGGCTGGAATTAGTGCTTTACAAATAAAATATAATTATTCGTTAAATTATTAACGTATTGTTACCTAAGTCTCAGAAAGGTTTTTTCTAATTTTATCTTTCAGTTCTTCTACGTATTATCATCAAGAAGGTAGAATTTGTCAATTTCTACAACCACAATGTTATGGATTTTTAGAATTACAAAATTAGGCCAAACGTTAGCTAGGCCTAGTTTGTTTACAGTTTAGTTGTCACATCCCCCATTTTAACAACAAACTTGTCAATCTCAGAAAGATATCAGGGGCTTACTAATTAATAAAAGACAAATTACATGTAACAGCAGATCGCTTTATGGTGAATAAATAATTCTCACGAATGGCAAACAAAATCGGGAAATTAAATTTCTTTCCTTCCTTTTTTTTTTAACCATGTCCCTAAAGCATTTATTTATACGTAAACGTCAGCACTTTCCACTGCACAATATATCATCGGCAATGAGAAACCCATCGCCAAAATCACACATCCATTTTTCTCACGAAATGGTCCCCAAAAAGCGTCAAAAAATGAAAGGATACAGCTTTACTACATCGTTGTCAATCCGTCGTTTATTCGGCGGCGGTGACGACATCTTGAAGGGCTAAAATTCGGTGCAATTTTCCGGGTAAAAACAGCTGTTCCTGTGCAGAAATGATACACCCAGCGATCTTGCGCGAAATATACACATCATAAACCGAAGTTATCCGAAACGAACATAAACAATAACTATGCGAGACGATACCATTATTAGTAGGGAAGTGCAATTTATACCACTCAAATCTACAACGATTATACAAATAAAGAAACCCAAACTATCTATCTTTTATTGACAAATATCACAATTACATGATAATGTGCTATTTACATGAATAAAATAATATTAATGAGCAAAATAACGTACAGTAATATTGTCAGAATGTACATTGCGCTGAATTATAACCCCTCCCACATCCATTACGGAAACTGTTCACGTGATGCTGACGTAATTCTTCAAGGTTAATGAACTGGGTGACCTCAAGCTTTCCGATAGCAAAATAAAAACATGCAATAGCCGTCGATAGTAGAACAACATTAAGATATGACGTAATACTTACAATTCCAAATACCACTTATAAAAAAGTAAAACATGTATGGCAAATAATTCATTTCATAAACTGAAATCTAGGTCAACAGTTGACCCGGGCAAGTGATATAATTCCAGTCCATGGCAGTAGTTACCCCAGGCTGATATTTTTCTTTCCAAAATAAATTGATTAAAAACAATTAAACAAATAAATGATAATAACATGGAAGGTATTCAAGTAGTAGTTATTTTGAAATAAACAAAATAGTTAACTATAGAAGTATTTGCCACTCATGCAATGGCAATGAGAATTAAGAAATTATAAACTGTCACAGACAATTAAAAAATAAGCAAGGTTAACTACACTAA
Source organism: Astropecten irregularis (assembly GCA_963971285.1). Classification (NCBI taxonomy): domain Eukaryota; kingdom Metazoa; phylum Echinodermata; class Asteroidea; order Paxillosida; family Astropectinidae; genus Astropecten; species Astropecten irregularis. The sequence goes on along the minus strand of OZ020244.1, from coordinate 19,005,812 downwards.
AATGTTTTGAAAAACCGCTAACAGAAAATGCCTTTCAACTGCCTCCTTCATTTTATAAATGTAATTTTGTGTAATTGTTTCCAGTTTTCATATAAATATGATAATTTCTCTCCTACATATAGTGCTCCCAACCCTCCGCCCTAGATAAATAAATTATTATTAACTAAATAAATGTTAAATACAATTTTGTAAAAAAGTTTTGAAGGATGATTAACTTGGAGATATTGTTGATTATTAAAACAGAAATAAAAGATAAATAAAAAACAACTTTGCATTACTATATTTTAGTTCTGGCAGCAATGATCGATGCTATACTTCCAAGTAAAAGAAATCTTGACCGCAAGTTTTCATTACAATAAACAAACAACTTGATTCAATTGAAAGGTAGGTCAAACTGTTTCCATCTATTTTATTTCAATAACCATTCACATGACAAAAAGAAATTTTCTAAATGACACTGGTTTATTTTCTTATTAAAAATATGTACAGATTGAATTGACCTGTATTTAACATTTCTTTAAAATAAAAGAACAGAAAAAAACCCAGAATGAGGAAAGAAATTACTGCAGCTGCAAAAATGTTTAAAAGAAGGCTAATTCTGCAGTATTAAGAAATTAAAGCAATAAAAGGAAAAATATATTAAAATTGGTTGTCAGACCTTCCCAACTCTAACCATCGTTTGAGAAAGATGCTAGGATCAAAACGTAAAGCCCTCTAAACTTTAATCATAGTTTAGACTAATGTAACATGTTCATGGATTACATTAATGTTTCTCCTAAATTTCAGTGTTGTCTATTGTATTTACAATTGGACTTCTGAAGCTTTACATGAAAACTCCTTTAAATATGAAGTATATCAGCACATGGTCCCCAAGGTTACCAGGTCTGTCCATTCATAAATTCCTGCAAGGTCTAATTCCATGAAATAATGGCAGTGTGTGTTGAGTCATATGCCCTCATATATCACTTTCAAGGCAAGTTGACTAGTGATTTACCATTGGTCATCCTCTTATATCATTCACTTCCATTTTTGTCCTGTCATCAGTCACATATAATTAGTCACATATCGGAGATTTCAAACAATTCTATAGGCCGAATGCTGCAAGCAGTGAAGGTCAGCCTGTCAAGTATTTTGATTTTTTAGCTGCCCTTGAGTTTAAATATCATACTTGGTATATCATATATCATACTGGTTTTTGTCAAAGAAATACAGATTCATGGGCAAAAATATCAAGCAAGATACAGTAACAGTTATCTGTGAACATTTCAGTCTCATACAGTGCCCACTTTTTGAGAAAACAGTGAACAATGGCAACAGTATTTCTTAAGTCTTTTCTCTTTTATTTTTGATCTTTAAAAAAGCCAGACCAAGCCTGGGCTTTCCCTGGGGTATTTAGCTTCTATTATCCCTAGCCTTGAACTATTAACATCATGACCCTGCTGTGTCCTGGATCATAGTTGGCACAGTTCTGCCTGACAGTCCACATTGATCATTGACAGTATCTGGAAGGCAGCTTTATTGATTACATGCAGCTCTATAGCAGTGAAAAGAGGAATTGCAGGCCTGAAGGTTTGGGTCTGGCCAGGCTTTTCAGTGACTGGGCCTGACCCGTATAAACGCATGAAAGTTTCACTTCTTAAGGGTAAATGATTGATAATTCTTGCTGAAGATTACCCAGAAATTGTCTCATGTGACACTGAATTAGCATTTTACTATCAGACCCTCCATAAATTTTCCCTTCAATTTCACAGTAAATGCAAAAACACAAGTGCAATTAAAATGCAAGACCACATTCTCCACAAGTCAAATGGAGAGAGTAACAAAACCAAATTTAAAAAACTGTACACAAAATGAAATTTTACATAAAAACATCATGCCTGGCTCTCAATTTGTATCCACAGAACATACCAAACATTGTTGTTTATAGGTAATATCATACTTCGGTTTTTGTCAAAGAAATGCAGATTCTTGGGCAATATCAAGGACGATACAGTAACAGTCATCTGTGAAAATTGCAGTCCCATACGGTGCCCACTTTTTGAGAAAAGAGTGAAAAAGTCTTTTCTCTTTTATTTTTGATCTTTAAAAGATCCAAAATAATTTTGGTCACTGGTTTGACTCTTTTCCTGATAAATGCAGCATTTAAGGCAGACAAAAAACTTGTACAGTATGTTTCTACCATCACCATCTTTATACCCTATAAATTATAGGTGAATCTGTGAAAATTTATGTTTTGGTATGTTACCAAAGTATGATACTACCTATAGATTGTTAAAAAACAACGACTGCTATTATGGATAATTTCTGTGGATCCTGCAATGTTCATTATAAGTAATGGGGCCCATATTGCCAGCTTAAGAAGACCCAGTGTGAAGACTAGACATCTCTTTCTGATCAGCTGGATTCCGTGGCATTGGGTGGATCCTTCTTCTGTTCTGTAGGGTCTGTGGTCTGTTTACTCTGCCAGATATTCAAGATTCTCCTGACGGCTTTCCAGGTTTGATTCGGCGGAGTCTGAGAAAAAGAAAAGAAACCAAATGACAAATGTAAATGTAATGGTATGGCTGTGTGTGCGTGGTTTCATGGCTTCTGACTGCCAAACGAACAAAGATAATTGACTATTGGGGTCACCTGTACGGTATTCAGGAGGTCGCCAGTACGAATCCCGCTCCAGTCAATCTTTCTTTGTTCATTTTTCAATAATAAATAATAACAGCCATTTATAGAGCGCTCTTACAAAGTATCACAGCACTTTACAAGAAAAATATTTTTTACATTGAAGAAATACAGGCACAAATAAAGAGAAATAACACTAGCAGCCGACCTCCCCGAAACCCAACTCAACCCTGGATCAATCCCAAGCACTGCATTGACCGCAGTTAGTGAATTGTCTAACTGGTAATTATCTTTTTATTTTTTTTTGGGGGGGGGGGGGGTTCACAGAGCCGATGGGTAAATGAAAACATGGAAAATATTACCGGTGTCCGCACTTGGACTTAACTTAACCGTGCACGTGCAGGAGAATTACCGAGCTGTCAATACTAGGCTCATGAGGGTACCCGACTCGCATTGTCCGCACTGGACTTTTTATCACAGGAAAAGTGTCTCGGTAATTCTTCCTGGGCAGATGTTGGCAGAAGACTCACAGTTTTTCGGTTGATGACTGGATCCAGGGTTCCGTAGGTCGCAGGGTCGGCCGTCTTCAGCAAGGCAACCATCAACTGCTGCCAGCTCAGTTCAGTCGCCGGCTTCTCGCCCGTGTCATCCAAGGACTCGTCTGAGATTCTCTGCACCTTGACCGGGGACTGAGGAGACGATTGGATCCATGGACACCATGACCGGTGCTCCGTGGAGGGGTTGAAGGTGGTCTTCTCTATGTCCTGAGAAAGAAAAAGACCAGTCCCATGAGTACAACTAGGCAACATGCAAGAAGGCCAGAGCTCACCACAATGGCATTCTAGGCCGTGTGTCAATGGACCGTTCCGGCTTCGCAACTGCATGTGACCGAGTTTGACTGAGGCTTTCGTGGTCACCTGATTAAAAGGCATCCTCCAATTGGCTGGAATAAGCCATTGTCTGGCTGTGGCTGCTGACTATGGCAGCGGCTCCAACTGCGTCTTCGAACTGGATTCAGCCAGTAGAATTGGGACGTGCCTTTTGGTCGCAAATCGACAGACGATTTGAATCCACGTTTACGAGCATACAAACACTTACAAACACTGAGATCGGCCCGGCCACAATGAAGTCACCTTCCTTGGTAGCTTAATATTTGTGACGTTGTGGCCACAGCCACAGTCAAGCCAGACAAATGGGACCACGAACACTTAAATGTCTAGTTTTCATAATTATGATATGCCTAGGCAGTTATTATATACCTTAATCCTTTTACTCTGTGTGTCTGCCTCTGCATCTGTTCTGCTGCTTTGGTCTGGTACCACTGTCTCCTCAGCATTGACTTCTCTCAGGCAGGAGAAATTCCACAGTCCAGCATGGCGTCTGCAATACTGGCAAACTAGTACTGGGCAACCAGTCTGTTCTGAATGGCTGTTGGGATTGGGAGAGAATGCCAATATCATAAATTAATATTCTGTGAGACAATTTTTTAAATGGCTTGTTTTGAGGAGTCAGGTTGACATAGCGGTTCTTTCTTTGCCTTTCACCTTTGCCATCCCAGGGGGCCTATTTCACCAAACTCATTGTAACTTGATATCTATTGTAGCAGTTATGATGCATTGCAGCCCTATGTAGGATACAATGGGCTTTCCTTCATAACTCGAGTTACAATCGATCCATAGGGCTTCGTGAAATCGACTCCAGATTCAAAAGCACCCTAGGCACTGTAGCTCGAAAGCCTGATGAGACCTTTATGGAAAGATGATGAGAAGAAGACACAGTTTTAGAAGTGAGACGAAAACCAGAGAGTAATATTCTTGGAACAACCCAGGGAATCCGGTAGGAACTGAAAACCAAATCCACTTGTGGACCGAACCGGACTCGAACCTGTGCTACCAGAGATGAAAGGAGAAGTCAGAACTGCTATGCCAACCTGAACCCTCAAGAAAAGACCAAGGAATGTTTGAACCTTTTCTGCCAGCCAAAGATTGCTAGCACGCAGGCAGCCAGCCATGTAGCATGGTCATCCCCACTAGCAATGATAGCAGCTTCCCCTCGCTCTGTGACTGCATTTGTTAACACTGGCTTGAGCTTATCAATGCAGAATCCATCCTGAAATCAACAAGAAGCATTTTCAGTCAGTGAAAAGTGAACAAAGAATGTTGAATGGAACGGGATTTGAACCCGAGACCTCTGAAATACCGTGCCAGTACTCTACCAACTGAGTTACCCAGCCCTATGTTAATAGCCCCGTAGTCAATTGTCAGAGATTTGTTCGTTTTCACATTTTCAAATATCTTTTTATGTCAGGTATGGCTTTTTTACACTAATAATATGAATAATAATAATATTTAGCATATCACAATGAGGTTAGTCTCAATGTGCTTTATCCCTAGTCATTGGCAACATTTGACACTCCTGAAACCATTTCAACAGTCCCAGCTACTACACAAAGCCATCTCTACCCTCACAGGTACCCATTCACTCCTGAAAGTGATAAAGCGTCTTGCCAAAGGATGCAAACCCTACCAACCCATGGCTGGACTCAAACCCTTACCTTTATAGATTGACCACAAGATCTTGAGTACGACACGCCAGACCACTAGGTCATGTCACCCCAGACCACTAGGTCATGTCACCCCAGACCACTAGGTCATGTCACCCCAGACCACTACACCACTACACCCCACAACTGTCTACTGTGTTCCCTCAGCAATATAATGCTGTATACTTACTTCTTCCTTGACTGGGCTGTAGTCTATACTGGGCAGGCTATCTCCCAATGGATACATGCTATCCACTCTGACATAGAAATCGGCAATGCATGATTTGATGTCTCCTAGTGAAATGTGTAGGAATGATTCTGCAGAAAAACCATACAAAATGTTCAAGTATAAATGCTGAACAGAAGACCTTTTCACACTACAAAACAGTGGAATGCAGCTATAACGAACATGGCGGGATGCACAGATATTGTCCATTATTGTGGTCGTTTATTGTAGTGAATAAAAGAACCATATTCAGTATGTATCGTACACACAAATTGGAAGTCAAGGAGGATGTTCGGTATAGCCAAAAGTTCGGTATAGCGATGTTTCTTATGTCGTTATAGTATGTATAGTGGCATACTGGCATTCCACTGTATACCTTGTCCACTCTGTGTCAACTCTTCCACATGTCTTGCTGTGCATTCACACTATATGTACTCAAAACAAAATGCGCTTCAAGATGTTCAAAACATCACTCTCAAGTCTCAACACACGTCAACATTTTGCTTTTTACATGGGTCAACTATCCTCAACCCACATTACGAGTAGGGTTAGTTTCAACATAGGTTGAGCACTTTATATACAGGTCTATGCAAATTAGGCTTGCCCTTCACTTATGTAGATGAGCACTGCATACTCAATGCTGGTTGAGAGCACATGAAAAATTCATGCGCTGGTTCAGGTGGGATTCGAACCCACGACGGCCTGCATACTAGTGAAGATGCCAAACTGTTAGGCCACCGAGCTAGCTGGGGTCAGCGGGTTGAATCAGATCCAATAACGTAATGGGTACCGCAATTATCTCCCCGATGTTTATACAAGTCCATGCCATGTTCAAATCTTGCAGAGTAAAAAGGTCTGTCACTTTTACATTAGTCAGGCCCGTGTACAACCCAGTTGTGAGTTTTTACTGTATGAAAAGGCATTTAATTTTGATAATGGGATAATATTCCTCAAGTGTAATAAATGATGGTATGCACATTACTTAGGGAAAAAATAATGAGGAAAACAGAAAACATGGAACGAACCTGGCGAGGGGCTGTCTGACCACGGACAAATCTTACTATGGGCTGTCCGTATTGAGTCCTTTAGATTATTATAAGATTGGCTATCTGTAAAAAAACATAAGGAAGAAAAATCACAAACTGTAATATACTGGAATAAGGGTCATTCCAACAGGTTGGGGCACAATATGTGATGGTGTCAAGCGTTACGTCTGCACATTTGCATAACCCTTATCCTTTACTGGGTGGGGGGGGGGGGGGGGGGTTCTAGGGGGTTACAACCCCCCCAGGTTTACACTTTTCATATAAAAAATAATTTTGTGTACAAACATATGGAAGTACGACCTAGCTACAACATCCCCCCTCCCCCAGGTCTGAGGACGTGTCTACACAACTGGGGATTATAGAAGCCCAAGACGGGAGTAAATGCCCAGGGGTCGATTTCACCAAACTCATCGTGACTTACTATCTATTGTAGGACTTGTGATGCATTGCTGTCCTACATCAGGATAGGACCACTACAGTACGATTGGTTATCCTTCGTAAATTGAGTTACAATCGATCGCAGGTCTTTGTGAAATCTACCCCAGGGGCCAATTTCATAGAGCTGCTTAGCACAAAAATTTGCTAAGCATGACATTTCTGTCTTAATAAAAACCGGATTAACAACCAATGTGTTGTGTATCACTTGCAATTGTTCTTTGGCTGTTGTTTGCTGACCATGAATATCAAATCAAATTTTTTAGTGGTGGTTTGTTTTATTGGCCAAGCCATTTTTGTGCTAAGCAATTTTTTTGTGCAAAGCAGCTCTATTAAATTGGCCTCTGGCCTGTTTCTCTGTGGTATAAACATTCCAATCTTAATCCTCACATGATTCCTTCTCCCACAAGGCTGGTAGTTCACCGCAGAGAATCTCTCGACAGCTGACACACTTCAAGCAATCTGTGTCTATGTTCTCCCAGCCATACCTGGCACAGTGCAACGGAGACAGATCGCTGGGTTTGGCAAACCATCCAAATGCTTAAAACCTCTGTTAAGGAAGACTTGAATAACATTGAATAAGAGGGACAGACTTTCATATTGGCCAGGCCTGAAAAGCCTGTGTCCCATGACATCTCCGTAACACTACAAGTCTACAGACTGTTAAAAAGACAATTGAATGGTGAAATATTTGTGAAATACTGCAGCACCTACAAGACGTATTGCTACAGGTTTTTAAAAGATGAGTGATGAAATGCAAGTAAAACACTATGTACAATATTTGTCTTTCCTTCTGAATCACAAATTCACCCAATTTAGTGCACCTCCTTTAGCCTACTTTCTAGAACTTACAAGTACTGATAAGTTGAATCTTGCATGACAAAATGCAGGCCTCAAATTTCAATGATTTTAGGGCACTGCCATTTTGGCCCCAAGAAAGTGGACATTTTAGGGGCACTGCGGCCAAACCCAGAGGCAAAGAGGCCATTTTTTTAATGAAGGAAAGGCACCGAGGCCAAACACTGTTTTGGAGCCTACAAGTACAAAATAATGAAGAATCGCCTTAAAACTCCTGTGAAATGACAGGGACAGATATGGAGAGGGGAATCACCTCATTTCATATTTCCTTCCTCCATGGGTACAGGCACGCCGCTAGTACTAGTACTAGTACAAGTGGCGTAACGGCCAACCCTCGATCGAAAACTTGATACCTCGAATGACCATATCGTTGCGAGATCCCTGTAAAAATATTCTGACCGTCCGTCCTTCCAAAGTACCGTAAATTGCATTTTCCTGATCAGCTAAATGTTGCTTGAATTCCAGTTGGTTATTTTGTCCATTTGGCCAAGTAGAAAAACTCTTTTCACATGCTCGATTATCGTGAATCGCCTTCCGAAAATGACGATCGCATGGAGAACGTAAACATAGCACAGGCCGCATGCATACTGACTTTTCCACGCCTGGTATCCGCGCACGCAATAGCCTCAAATTCAAAGCAAATGTGCACCAGCGAAATAGTCCGGAAGTCTACTGTGCATGCATGCAATGCATGCAACATAAACACGTGTGTATAGATGATGGTGGTACGGTATGTAATGGGCACGCTGTATGGTGCAGTTGCGGCAGGCCGGGCTCGGTACATGGATCGTGGCCGGGCTTTTCTCGGTAGGAAAACTGCTTTATTTTTTGCGTGGATGTAAGATTGGGAAATTACGGGAAATAAAAGACACAATTTCAGGGGGCACCGCGGCCGAGAAGAAAAGGGCACACGGCAAATTTTGGCCGCGGACAAACTTGGGCACGGCGGCCAAATATAAGGGCACCGGCGGCCATGGCAGCGGTGGCCGCGGTGAAATTTGAGGCCTGAAAATAGTCAAATTTATTTAGGAAGTTACTACACTCTCTACGTTAAGGATATTGTGAAAGTCTCCACTCTGCCGAAGAAATCCTCAGAATTCAGGGGTCTAAAGGACCTCCGTGTCGGTGTTTCCGAGTTACTGCCAGTACCGGGGGCTGTGCCATCTGTGGTATCATCAGGCTTTTGATCTTTGATATCTTGTGCCGTTGCCTGAGGGTCACTTACTTCAACCAGACTGAAAGATTAAAAATAAAACAATAGATCATTAGAGTTACTGAATCAACCATTTGTTAGGCCATGTTTCATGGACTTCAATGTATGCATGACCAACAAAGTAATGTTAGAAGTCGTCTGAGGGAATGCCACTGTCCAGAATGCTGGTCAACTCGTGCACATGGCTAGTTGCCAACTTGTACGCACCAACTTGTACACATACCAACTTGTACACAAAAGACTGGTCAGGTCAACTTATAAGTCATATCCCGATATCCTGGATATTATAGGACCCATGTCAAATTGTACATAAATGTTAGACCTAACGGTTTGATTGTTTTCCAAATGGTTAGGTTTCTTGTTAATTATAGTTCATTTGTGACTGTTTCCAACCAATCGCTTTCTTTCTTGGCAGACATGTAACCAAATAATTTAATATACACATTTTTGTGTTACACGATAATATCACACTAGGCTATTATGTCACATCAGTTTAGGCTTGCCGTCGCTTAAGCAGCTAGGGTGAGTAAACATGATAAATGGTTTTTACTAACAGGGCTTTCAAGTTGTGGGGTATTCTGCAATTAGGGGCCTACGTACTCCGGTTTAATTTGATGTTTTTCAGGGCCTCTATCAGTTTGTTTATAACGCACAAGATCACGGATCTTGCTGATCCGGACCCCATTTTAGCATACCCTGCATAGGACATGGATCCGCAAATCTTGGTATCCTGTGCGTTAAACAAACAGGCCCTCAGTTTCAGACTTTCTTATTTAGTTCAAGGGGTCAAACTCAAAAGAAATCCCTTCCGCTTTTCCAAAGTCCAAACCAAAACGTATTCCAAGATTTGCAACCAGTTTAATTACTGCAAAAAATACTAAGATAAATCCAGCAGGTAGGCCTTGGTTGATATAGGCTATATGATGACATGCGTTGACAAAACGTATAGGCCCTAGCCCTGTTTGTTTAACGCACAAGAATCCTGCGGATCCGGATCCCATTTTTGCGTACCCTGCAAGTGCAAAGGCTGCATATTTATAACTAAAACTAACAGTTAGGCCTTATAACAAGTAACGTTAAAAATAAAAGGACGTTGATCCGCAAATCCGCAATAGGCCTAACACTGTCACTGCCTGCCCTAACTGCAGTAACTGTAGCCCAATATTACTCCTGACGTTGTTGTCGTATATACGACAACAACGTCAGGAGTAATATTGGGCTACAGTTACTGCAGCTATGCCTGCCCCTAATTAATAGGGCCTAACGTTAGTTGGAACAGATGGTGAATTAGTAGTAGTTATAGGCTACCATCTGTTCCTAGCTAAAATAGTGGTATAAAAAACTAGTAATCGACTGCGACTACGGCAGTAGGACGGACGAGTTGGCGTGTGTACGTGACCATAGTGACGTGGAGTACGACTAGCCGAGACTACGACTACGAAGTACGAGTACGAGTGGTTGGCCCGCCTGCGCCTGAGCTGCGCCTAGCCTGCTTCGGACCGTCGATCCGGTCCTTCGGACTGAGTCTGAGGAATTCTTTCCACTTTTATTTTAAGATAACTAGCCTGGTAGTAGTGGCGGTTGAAGTATCCTTGGTTTGCTCGCTTGGATCCTTCCGAATAAAAGACGAGAATAGCGCTTTTATCCGTTTTGCACCGCTTCCAGCTGTCGACAGTTTTCGTTTTTCCGCCATTTTGACAAACTTCTTCTGGCCGAGCTCCCTGTCAGCTGTTTTTTGATTGGTTTAAATGTTGTAGAAGCTAGCATCTTAGCCAATGGGTCATTCCGTGTCAATTCAACGCGCTTTGGAACCCGACCGACTCGGATTTCAATGAAATTTGGTATGCTTATTGGCCTCCATGAGAAACCCTCAGAACCGAAATTTTTTGTAATTTGGTCCATTACTTTCTGAGATACGGGTTAACGAACTTTTGACTAATAAGCACAATCTGTCGCATTCAAACAGCCATATCTCCAGAAGTAAAGAACCTACAGAAATAATTTTTACATCATTCTAAAGCTCTTATAATGGCCTTCATTTTGTAAAATAAAACCAAAATTTTTTCATGTACGACAAAAAAGTTACGTTAAAATTTGACCTTTGACCTCGATTTAAAAAAATGCGTATTTTTCAAAATGCGTAATTTTTTTTTTAATTTTAGATTGACATGTAAGTAACATCTCCAGAAAAATTTGGAGTGGGCGCTCATATACTTTTAGAGTTATGATAATTTAAACATCGGATTTCGAGGATAAAAGCTGTAAATATGCATTAACATAAAAAAATTATGCACTGTACATATACTTATGTACAGGTAATCCATGTATAGTAATGCATGTGCAAAAATATGAAGTATTTTGGCCTTTCTAGCCATTTTCAAGTAAGCATAACTACAAAACTGTACAAAGGCCCATCCTTAATCTTTTACATGTTGCTGCATTCTAAACACTAGGCCCTATATCTTCCGGGAAGGGGATTCGTGATCTTGTGCGAAACAGGACCTAACCTAGTCATCTCCATTCCATCAGAGTTTTTGTTGTAAATTTCATTTCCTTTGCAGGCATCTTTTACGTGTTTAGTCTCTGTAATACTAAAGTTTCCACAATTGTTACTTTTCTGAGAGTGCATCACGTAATGTGTAATCGTGTATTTAAGCAAACTAGCGATTGTTCCTTCCAGCTATTAAACAATGGTAAACCGTAAGCTGTGAATTCCTTATAGTAATAATTGTGGAAACTGTTACAGAAACCAGATCTGTTTACTTGATGTCTGCAAAAGAAATGAAATCTGCAACAAAAAATTTCTGATGGAATGGAGATGACTAGGTTAGTTAACATGCTTGGCTGACAGTTCCAGTTCCCCCCCCCCCCGAATATATAGGGTCCAGAGCAACATCTAAAAAATTAAGGATGGGCTTTTGTTCAGTTTTGCAGTTATGCTTACTTGAAAAGGGCTAGAAAGGCCAAAATACCTCATATTTGTGCACATGCATTACTATACATGGATTACATGCACATAAGTATATGTACAGTGCATATGTTAATGCATATTTACAGCTTTTATCCTCGAAATCCGATGTTAAAATTATCATAACTCCAAAAGTATATGAGCGCCCACTCCAAATTTTTCTGGAGATGTTACTTACATGTCAAGCTAAAATTGAAAAAAAAATTACGCATTTTGAAAGATACGCATTTTTTTAAATCGAGGTCAAAGGTCAAATTTTAACGTAACTTTTTTGTCGTACATGAAAAAATTTTGGTTTTATTTTACAAAATGAAGGGCATTATAAGAGCTTTAGAATGATGTAAAATTTATTTCTGTAGGTTCTTTACTTCTGGAGATATGGCTGTTTGAATGCGACAGATTGTGCTAATTAGTCAAAAGTTCGTTAACCCGTATCTCAAAAAGTAATGGACCAAATTACAAAAAATTTCGGTTCTGGGGGTTTCTCATGGAGGCCAATAAGCATACCAAATTTTATTGAAATCCGAGTCGGTCGGGTTCCAAAGCGCGTTGAATTGACACGGAATGACCCCAATGAAAGATACGAACAGATACTAGCCTAGCTTGTAGCTTCCCATGGTGCACTTGTAAAACCAAGATGGCGGCGCCCATGGACAGGATGGATGTTGGAAACTTTGTTCAAATGGTTTCGAAGTCTAATGCAGAAGGTAAACATAGCTTAATGTGGTCATGGTTATTCAATTACTACTGCATAGGGCCTACTCTAGATATTTTCATTGATACAGATTTTGCGGTAAGAAATCGGCTTTTGACATCGCTAGTTTTCAGGACAGAGTCGGGATTGCAGAGATATTTGCGGTCAGGTTACTTTAGGCCCTAAAACTAAAACTTAAAGTTAGCCTACTTACATATTTCCAGTCTATTGCTGGTTTATTTGGTTGTTGTTTGTTACTACTTAATGTTAGATTTGTGACAAAAAACCAGCGATTGTGGGTTGACGGGATCCAAAAACACATAAATTTTTTGGCACTGAACTAACTTCTACTCCTCAAAAATGATACTTTTGACTTTCAGCAAATGTTCCTGGGTAGATTGAAGAAATTTGTTAAACATTTCAGGGTTAAAATTTTTTTACGCGCTTCTTGTAAACTTTCAAACAGACCGTCTGATCGCTGGAGGCCATTTTGTCTGGTCTGGTTAGTCTAGTGCCCAGACCCAACAGATCAAGAGTCCTCAAAATGTCAGAGTGGAAACTCTATTCTTGTCTGCGGCCGTCCGTGCGGCGGTGAAATGTTACAATCTTGGTTACTGTTTTTACCCCATAATTTCCCTCAAAAATCAAAGCCCTGCCCTCTTTCCAAAAATGTAACCTTTGTAAAATAGAGGAGGAGACCAACAAAGTATATGTAGGTAAGTTACTTTTCAAAAAGTAGTTTCCTTTCCTTTATAGTGTTAGGACCTGTCAACCCACAATCCCCCAAAAAACCTTGGATTTAATCATTTGAAGGTGGACGGTGAGGCTAAAAATAAATTGCCCGCGTTCGTTCATGTTCATTCCGCTAGCCATGCTAGCCAAGACTCTGAGTGCCATAAATTTTTAATAAATAATTTATGATATTAGACTGGTTCCCAATTAAAGTGTGGGGTTACATGCATGCAGCATTGGCTAAACTTCTCGCTGTTGCTGAGTAAGTTTTAATTAATGAGTCATGGGACTTATTGTTTTGTCAATATCATTGTAATGTTCATTGAATTTTGCAGAATTTGAGCTGCTTTTTGTTACATTAAATACAACTTGAAAGTGCTGTTCATACATTATCATAAAAATAGACGCATGCAAAATGAGATGTGTTGTGCATTATTGAGAACTGATGAATCCTATTGTTCGGAGGGTGCTGACCATAGTTTTTATCTACTTAAATCAATAATAATTTTTTTGAGTACTTAACAGATTTGCAAATTCGGTACCGGAATTAGAAATCGGATGATAGAGGACATTTATGATATAGTTTCGTCGAATTCGTAGATTCATTGCTTATTTGTTTGTGCTCACGATCTTTCCGTGTGATAAAAATTGATATTTTCAGACGATCGTTTCTGACTTTTTCGGATTGTCCGTATGGTTCTCCGCCACATACACGTGACTTCATGCTTATTTCTAATTGTCTTATTTTGGTTGAGTACTTTTTTCTACAAAGTATGAGTTTTTAAGTCGTAGGGCCTACTTTACATTTTTTTCTACTACTTCTGCTGTAATACCTACCGGTAATTAATGAAGAGATGTTTCCGTTTTTAGAGCCTTATCCCAGGAGTGGTCATTGCTGTGCTACAGACGACATCAACCTCTATGTATATGGAGGTTACCATCCAGAGCATCGCATAAGCTCCTCCTCTTGGTCAGGTGATCATGACATCATCAACAACCATGTAGTGTTTAAAGAGGTACAGGAACTTGTAAGAATTCGATATCCTGTATCCACTGAAATTAGTACTTGAACTGGTTATAGGAGGGCGTGACATTTTGATCCTAGCAGGATCGTTCTCAAATGCTTTAAGTGTCAGTCCGCGAGAAGACCATGCAAAATCTTGAAAAATCGACAAGGTGAGGGGTCAGCGAATTAAGTTCAAATCTTGGCCATTGGATCCCCACCTGGTACCATATCACATGATAGAGTAGCTCGATCTATAATCCCACAGTGACCGAGTACGGGGCATTTGTAATTTTCGGCTGAAAGTGTACTTTTTTTACTAATTTGGGAGGGTCAATTGAAGATGTTTTGGGGGTATAGTTACAACCGCGGTTCTGCCCTTAAACATCATCGTATATTGTCGAGTTATACATCAAAAGAAAGAACGTGATCTCCTCTACATGATGAAATAAAAATAAATGCTGTATGAGCATTTATTGCAGATATATAGGCGTTAGAAAAATAGGTATCAGCTTTACTATGAAAAAAAGTCATGTACAAAGTAAGCTGTATCTCAATTAGTGCAGGGCTGACGGTCACCAAATTTGGACAAAATGTAATTGAAATACAATTGTACAAGGGCAAAAAATAATTTTTTTGTCAGCTCTTTTCGATTTTTTTTTGTTGGCGGTCAAATATATGCAAAATTCTTCAATTTGAGATAAACCTACAATGCAGTTTGAGTGTTATATTGCATTTCATCATTTCACATTTTGGATTAGATTCTGTTTTGACCTTGCAAAATATTTATTTTAAAGTCTTTATGTATTGGGAAGGGTGGATCAACCCTTTGGTGCACACCCATAACTGATGTTGGAGGAAAGGATCAGGCAGCGCAGGTGCCGCGCCCACATTGTCAAAGTTATTATCCATTTTCTACCTGTCACCGACAGAGGGCGCTATAAGAAACTTGAGTAGTGTTCAATATAGCGGTCGGCATGGATATCATGCCGTCTGTGCAGCTGCAGTGCGATTTTAAGGATTTTGAGAATTGTAACTAAAGCCATCAAGTGCGGTGTCTATCGGTATTATCCGCGTAATGTATGTTTCAGTGATCCTTCGTCACTGTTCGAAAGATTATACTTAGGCATTTGCAGAAAAGTGGAAAGTGCCCGCCCTGGATGTTGCTGTAGAGTGGAAAGTTATTCTTCTGCGATGTGGATTGATAATGGTCTATTTAAAGCATATAAATAACACTTTTGTCAGCAGTCTTGGGTATAAATTTACAGGAGCTTGTTTTTAGCACTATTTAAGAGGAATTTAGCAGGTTTTGATGAAAAAAAAAACGGGTGAAAGCTTCAAGTTTGAAACACATTGCATATGGAAATAACCTCTATCACACAGCATACATGCAGGTTCAGATTATTTTGTTGCAGGTGCAAAGATAGCGGGGGATGGGTTGGTGGAAGGGGGAGGGGGTTAAACCACCAATATATATATATATATATATGTGTGCACAATGCATTATATGTGTTATATGAAAATACGACCCAGGCAGAGGATCATATATCCCCCGTCTGAGGACGTGTCTATGCCACTGTTTTGTTGGTCACCGACTCTCTGATGACGTGGAAAGAAATTATTTAAAAATATCCAGCAAAGTAACAGCATGAAAGGAACAGAAAATTGGCCAATCTGCATTTTTCAGTGTACTCTGCAGATATCTCAATGATTGCGATTCATCTCAAATTTGTTACTGCGTCCCTCAAGCTTTATAATCTTTAGGGTGGGTATTTAGGTTCCTTTAGGTTCTATCAGTGTAAATTTGTTTGGGGCAATTGCAGCTGGTAGTATTTCTTTCAAGCCCCCCCCCCACCTTGCAAAGCAAATAGTCCTTTATTTTCAGAAAATAAAATGACACACAATGCACTTTCATAATTTAGAGGTGACAAAATTGATTCCTTAGAAACTCTCTTCATTTATTGTTAAAACATGAATATTACACAATCATCTTAAAACCATATGAATGTAGGTATATATTGTTGCATACACAAATAAAGAGGAAAACCTTTCTGTTGCATGTGTCACAACAATAGAGGGTTTGCAGAAATATTGTCAACATCATCAGTTCTCGAAAAGACGGGATATCAGGGGAGACCAGTGGCCGAACTCTCCCCAAAAGGGAAAAAATCATTTAAAAAAGGAAAAATAAATAAATCCCCCATGTACCGTTCCCAGGTTGCAGCATTTCTGCATGTATCATTGAAACAATCCTTAGGGTATGGCGGTGTGTGCGTGATTCATGGCTTCTGACTGCCAAACGAACAAAGGTAATTGACTATGGGGTCACCACCAACGTAGGGCTGGATGGCTCAGTTGGTAGAGCGCCTGTATGTTATTCAGGACTGGTTTGGCGGTTCGAATCTCGCTCCGCCAGTCAATTTTTCTTTGTTCACTTTTCAATGACTTTAAATTCAGTCAGTTTCCCTTGTGGTAATATTGATGATTGAAAAATAAATGAGTTAAAATCAGGGATTATCAATCTCACTGATTATGTAAAGCATGTAAATGAAAACTTTTCTTTCCACCAATCCTACATGTACAGTATTATTATTTACAGCTGAGTGTAATGAGTGATTCAAATTTCAGAATTGTCGAATCCCTGAGCCAGCACATGATTTTTTGACGAGCACTCACAAGCACTGAATATACAGTGCTCATCCACGTCGGTGAAGGGCAAGCCTAATTTGCATATTATTGTTCTTGTTTCTCCCATGAGGTTCATGTTGTTGTGGACATTTCTTTTCCGAAACAGAAATCTTCACAGATTTATAAAAGATGGTGATGGTAGAAACATAATTTTTTTATACAACTTTTCTGCCCGAAATGTTGTTTTTATCCAGAAAAGAGTACAACCAGTGCCCACATTTTTGGGGGGATTTTTTAAAGATAAAAAATAACAGAGAAAAGACATCAGAAATACTGTGGTTTTCTCAAAAAGTGGGCATCATATGGGACTGAAATTTTCACAGATGACTGTTACTGCATCTTCCTTGATATTTTTGTCCATGAATCTGTATTATTTCTTTATCAAAAAGTACAGTATGATAATTTATTATCTTTACCAATGTGACATGTATGCAAACTGTTTAAAATGACAAGGATCGTTGCCAGTTAAGGGAAAATAATTGCATTTTTTGCACAGTTATAGAAGATCATTACTGGCTACAATATGAATCACTCATTACATTCAGCTGTAAATGATAATAATGTAAATGTAGAATTTGTGAAATAAATGTTTTGCTTTACATGCTTTAAATAATCAGTGAGATTGATAATCCCTGATTTGAACTCATTTTTTCATTTTTGTTTAATGATTTGTTCCCTTTTTTGAAAGTTCGGCCACTGGTCTCCCTGTTACCTTGTCTTTTCAAGAACTAATGATTTGGAAATTATTTCTGCAACCTTCTATTGTTGTGAGACAAGCAACATGAAGGATTTCTCTTTATTTTTGTACGCAACAGTATACCTACATTCATATGGCTTTAAGATGATTGTGCAATATTCATTTTATTTTTTACAATAAATGAGTTTCAAAGGAATCAATTTTGTTTAATACCTCTAAATTATCAAAGTGCCTTGTGTGTCATTTTGTTACTGGGTGATAGAGGTTATTTCCATGTGCAATGTGTTTCAAACTCGAAGATTTCACCC
This sequence comes from Astropecten irregularis, assembly GCA_963971285.1. Classification (NCBI taxonomy): domain Eukaryota; kingdom Metazoa; phylum Echinodermata; class Asteroidea; order Paxillosida; family Astropectinidae; genus Astropecten; species Astropecten irregularis. The sequence continues at coordinate 18,987,786 of OZ020244.1, read as the reverse complement.
GTTTTTACCTCAAAACCTGCTAAATTCCTCTAAAATAGTGCTAAAAACATGCTCCTGTAAATTTATACCGAAAACTGCTGACAAAAATTTTATTGATGCATTCAATAGACCACTATAAGGACCTTCTTTCATCAAAGTTTCATTGTTCAAAGACCTGCACTAATGACGCTACAGCTACTCAAAGATAGCGATATCTATGACGCAAATTTTGGGGTACCCCTAAGAAAAAGATATGTAATCACATCTGAAAAACATTATTTTTTCTTTATTTTGGTATCCATGTTTAGGGTAGGATACAACCTTGAAACCCTGAAAATATCAATACTCTACTACTTTCCATTGTGATATAGCAAGTGTTTGAAAATGTGTACCCCTAAAATCATGAATATCGTGCATTTTTGACCAAAAAAGTACTTTTTGGCCATTTTTTTCCGATAGGAAGGTCCGATTGGGCTAAAAGTTTATACAACGTCAAGGCTCCACATAACCCCCCTACCCACCAAATTTCAGCAAAATCCGTTGACCCCCACCTTATCACTTTCTGCATGGTCCTCTCGTGGACACGCTCTTAATAAGTCACATGATCGAGTACAAAAGTCTATATTATAATGGTTATTATTTGTGTTGTGGTTCTTTTTCTTGTGATTTATGTATGCATTTCACACGCGTTGTGTAGTTGTGTCAACAAAAAGGAGACATACATGTATAGGGCGTTTACGAAACTGAGGCTCATGCTCTGTCTCAGGCTCCGGATCCATTTCATGAATCCATTCTGAAATAACAGGCAACAAAATAGTGGATTTTGGCTGTGGATCGGAAGTACATTCTCTATTTTGAAAATGAAAACAGAGCTTCAGCTTCAATAAAAAACCACATAAACCTTTATTTTCAGCATAATATGGATGTCAGAGTTGGAGCCTGAGCCTGAGCCTCCGTTTTGTAAACGCCCATAGTCTTAACATTTTGTTATTCAGTCTGCTTTTAGTTTGTGAGCCACTTTTCTGATCCAAAATTTCACATTTGTACTTACTGGATATTCATATTAAATTGCATGTCTTACCAATTTCTCTTTGGACTTAGTTGTGGTGTTTTAATCTCTTGACCGAGACTTGGCGAAAAGCGAAGACAGACGGTGGAGAACCTTCAGAAACAGCGTCTATGTCAAGTGAGTCATAGGTTCAGATTCAAATCTTACTGCCATGTCATAGAAGGCAATTTACAGGCAATCAGATCCAGGCAATCTCCAGTGTAGTTGGTTGACTTCAAGTTGCATGTGAAAAGTTGCCTTATGGCCCTTTTAGAGAACGTGGTGAGGGTAGAAACATGTCGTTAAAATTATTCTGCCTGAAATGCTGTATAATTTATCCAGAAAAGAGTAAAACCAATGACCAAAAGTAATTTTGATTTTGATAAAAAATAGGCCCTAAGGGTGAAAAGACACTAGAAATACTGTGGCCATTTCCACTGTCTTCTCAAAAAAGTGGGCACCATACGGGACTGAAAATTTCACCGATGACTGTTACTGTATCTTCCTTGATATTTTTTGGCCATAAATCTGCATTTCTTTGACAAAAACCAAAGTATGATATTACATTTAACAATTTTCGGACTGACTCAAAGGCTACCACATAACACTTGTGAGTCTGTGAGACGCTTTCCTGAATTCCTTTATTATTCTCCTTGTTATGAAAATTGCTACATGTACATGTGAAGCTGCTGTTTGAAATTGATTTAAATCTTGACAACCACTGCAAAACTTGTACAGTACATGTATTCATAAAATGGAATAAGAACTGTTCTCCTTTTGGAGAAAGTGTTTTCTGATCTTTAACTTAAGAGATTGTTCATTGTGGATATAGTCAGAAGAAGAAAGTTTGTTCAATGACTCACAATCACGTTGGCTGGGAAGTAGTGACGTTTAAGCAGTAGAGTGCTAGCCTTTTTGAAGCACGGATATAAATTTAGACTGCACAAGTGTCTGTCATCACCTTGACAAAAGCTAGCAGTCCACAGCTGAAGTGTCACTACTTTCTGGCCGACATTGTGAATCATTGAATAATCTATCATATTCTTAGTACTCCTTGTTAAATGCCTAAGTCCTAACCTGTATATCTGTGTCCTTGTATTGCTAGTGTTATTAAGTGGCCGTGCTTTAATACTGTATGGAGGCACCACATACCCATGGGGACGCATAAGCAATGAAGATGTCATCATCTTCAAGCTGAAGGATAAGACATGGACGACCTTGGCGTGTAGGGGTAAACGACCTCCAGGGAAATATGGACAGGTTAGTTGGAATGATAGATTCTAAGAACCTGCTAGGATACAAATGTCAGGCCTGCTATAAACTCTGAGACATTTAGCCTTTGAGAAAGATCCTGCTAGGATCGAAACATCAGGCCCTCCGAACTCTGACATTTTAGCCTTTGAGAAAGATCCTGCTAGGATCGAAACATCAGGCCTTCCAAACTCTGACCTTTTAGCCTTTGAGAAAGATTCTGCTAGGATCGGCACACCAGGCCCTTCAATATACTCTGATTGTTTGATATATTTCAGGTCATTATTTTGGTTGATGAGCACTGAGCAGTTTGCAGCATTTTATTCCGAAATATGCTGAAAAGACATTCACAGCTTTAATTCATGAACATTTTCTCTTCCCTTGAAGGCAATGTCTCTAAGACAGGGTCGCGTATATCTCTTTGGTGGATGTAGACGTATAACCGAGGAAGATTATTTGTTTGATGCCGATCTGCACTGTCTGGACCTCAGGAGCCAACGCTGGACATTGCTCTCGGATATGGATGCCCAGAATGGCAGTGAAGCAGCCTCTAGAGCCATGTACAGGCACAGTCTAGCTTGGCATGGTAATAAGATGTATGTCATAGGCAGCAGTTGGAAAGAGATGTACACATCAAGACTTTATAACAAGGTAGGACTCCAGAAGATGTGCAGAAATTGTACTGGAAAATGAATGAAGAGCCGTGTAATTTATTGCTCCTATTCGCTATGGAGTAAAATGGGTACCTGTGCTTTGTGCTTGATTAGCCTTTGTGCGCCTTATAGCAGCAGGCCGGGGCTGTGTACTCCCCAGAGAGTTGAGATTGTTTCAGGAGTGGTAGCATTGGCGTAGATGGAAGGGGGGGGGGGGTTTCGGGGTGGTTGCAACCCCCAAGGTTTTCACTTTTTATATATATAAAAAATTATTTTCACGGTGCACAAACATATATGGAAGTACGACCCAGCTACAAGATCAACCCCCCCCCACCCGCAGGTCTGAGGACATTTCTACACTACTGAGTGGCAGATTTGGTCTAATGACCAGGGATAATGATACCTGCGTTTAAATAGCACGCTGGATCGGCACCTTCAAATAGTGCTGTGTATATTTTTAGTGCACCTTATACTTGCTGTGTTATCATTCTTAATACATACCATGAGTGGGACCCAGCTATTTCATCATAGCAATTTGCAATCGTCCAAGTGCTAAGAAAGATTTGAGGCTTTGCATGGTGACAATTGGTATGTGGATTAGTTTGAGGAAACACCATGTATGGATCGTTCGTACTTTCGCACTTCTATTTCCTTCACACTTCTCGTAAAGTCTCAATGTTTTGACTAGCCTGCTCTATCTGGTCCTCATCAGGAGACCAACTGTTATTAATAACATGATTCTTGCCCAAACTTTGCATGAATTTTCTTCCAGTTGACATACCGGTAAGCAATCCATTTTTCAGGTTCATGTGTATGACTTAGACACCGATTCGTGGAACATAGAGCCTACCTTAGAATCCTGTGATGGCTACCCAGAAAGGAGGCAGTACCTGAGCAGTGTCCAGTGGCAAAATGGTAAGGCATCCCCTGAACAAAGCACCTATTACATCGAGGGCCAATTTCACGGCCCTGCTTAGCACAAAAATTTGCTAACCATGAAAATTCTGTCTTTATAACAAAAATAGGATTAATAACCAAATATCAATGTGTTGTGTTTCACTTGTGCTTGTTCTTTGGCTGTTGTTCGCTGACCATGAATACGAAATGGAATTGTTAGTGGTACTTTGTTTTATTGAGCAAGACAATTTGTGCTAAGCATTTTTTTAATGCTTAACAGCTCTATGTGATTGACCCCAGGTTGTGGCAGGATTTGTGACTTGTCAAATGTTACGTTATCCTTTACTATGACTCGTAAATAGCATTGGCATATTCTTCAATTTTATTTACCGACTATTAATTCAGTTGATCATTGTTAAAGGATCAATCAAAGGATAATGCTCATTAATGGATGTTTTTGCTGTCATTAAACATGACTTCATGTATTTACACATGTACTAAACCCAAGTTTGCCGGGATGGGTCAGCAATGCTAGCCAATGATGTCATAGTTTTCGTGACCTCTGCTCTGCACACATCATCTGTGCACAGTAGCCATTGTGAATACAGTATTTGAACACGCGATGTATCTTAGCTAAGTCACTTTCTGGAAGGAACACCCGCTGTGAATTTTAGCATTGAAGTTAGTAACTCAAGTATATATACCCATAGCCCTAACATGTGTTTAATTTCCCATACTGGGGTCTGGGGCCCACTAAAGGTATAAGATGACCTGTGGTGCATTAAACCCAGCAATCCACCAACTTCAAATGATTTTTGTTTCTGGTGAGACTTCAATGATTTACAGGAAACAAAATAAAAAACTTAAAAGTTGTTCTCTTTCTGAATATCTATTTTCCTTTTGTCGTTGTAGAAGTTTACATATGTGGCGGTCATAACAACCAAAGTGTTTTTGGCGATATCTGGAAGTTGGAACTCCCTGGTCTCCAATGGAGACGGTTGCCAGTGGAGATGCCCGTCCCTACTTCCTTCCATTCATGTGCAATAACATCTGTGAGTCTCTTTTTGCCGTTTTGTTTATTTTACTTGCCACAAACTTATAAACGATCCGTGAACAACAAGTCCTTAAGAAAGATTTGAGGCTTTGCATGGTGACAATTGGTATGTGGATCGGTTTGTGGAAACACCATGTAAGAAGCGTTTTTACTTTCGCACTTTTATTTTGTTCGCATCTTGCGTAAGGTCTCAACGTTCCGACTAGCCTGCTCTAGTCTTCATTTTCTCTCCTGAAAAGCCTGGCCAAATCCCTTGCTATCAATAATGATAATAAGAGGTATTTATAAACTGCCTCCATAATGCTAAAGAAATCAGTTAAGACGAGAAAGGAAAAGACAAAGAAAGCGGTTACAATGTTTCAATCCTAGCAGGTTCTTTCTCAAAGGCCAAATGGTCAGAGTTAGGAGGGCCTGATGTTTCAATCCTAGCAGGATCTTTCTCAAAGACCAAATGGTCAGTGTTAGGGGCAGGCGCGGTTCTAGACAACAAATTTTCTAGCGCCCCCCCCCCCCCCAAAAACAAAAATGCAATTGAAAATTTTCTTTCAGTTATTAAGCGCCAGTTACATAAAAAACGCATTGTGGGGACTTTATGCGCATGTTTTTCGACCCCTAATAAGACATAGCAGAAGCGAGTGTTAGAAGAAACCAAAATATAGGGTCTTCTAGCCCCCCCCCAAAAAAAATAATGGCCCTTCTAGCCCCGAAAAATGTTGGCTCTAGAACCGCGCCTGGTTAGGGGGGCCTGATGTTTCAATCCTAGCAGGATCTTACTCAAAGGCCAAATGGTTAGAGTAAGGAGGGCCTGATGTTTCAATCATAGCACGATCTTTCTGTAAGGCTAAAAGGCCTATGAGAAATATCATACAAGGAATGAAATGTCAGGCTCTCCTATCCTAGATTTAAGCACAGGTAACAAGCAACAGATTTCCTGCTCTTGGGATATGCGATGGTTCCCTTCCAGTAATCAGAGCCACAGAGTGGAGCCTTTACTTGTCTTCTCATATTTCTTAATCTCTCTCTATTTCTCCACAGTCAAAGTGCATGTACATCTTTGGAGGCATCACCTGTTTACAAGATCGCCATCGAACCAACAACATCTTCAGAATATGGCTGGCCATTCCGTCACTGGTGGACATTGCACTGAAAAGGGTCTTATCACTTCTGCCGGACAGAAATGATGAAAATGTCAGGAAGCTCAGCGATCTCGGTCTACCCAAGAATATCATGGACAGATTAAAGCATATTGAATAACTCCTGAAAAGAAAGCCATGTTCTAATGTAAAAAACAGTTTACTTAAGAAGTTGAAATACGGTATAAAGTGCTAGAACATGTAAAATGTGGTTTAATTAAAGGTACTTTCATACTTTGGTAGCATGAAATGCTGTATTTATCCAGAAAAGAGTGAAATCAATGACCAAAAACAAATTTGATTTTTTAAAGATAAGAAATAACAGTGAAATTAAATACTATGGGCGTTTTTCACTGTTTTCTCAAAAAGCGGGCACCGTATGGGACTGGGAATTTCACTGATAATTGTTAAGTCTACCTAATATCAAGGAAGATACAGTAACAGTCATCTGTGTAATTTTCAGCCCTATACGATGCCTACTTTTTGAGAAAACAGTGAAAAAGAGCCACATTATTTCTTAAGTCTTTTCTCTTTTATTTTTGGTCTTTTGAAAGATCAAAAAGATTTTCGGTCGTTGTTTTTACTACTTTCTGGATAAATACACCATTTCAGGCGAAACAATTTTAACGGTATGTTTCTACCACCACCATCTTCATACCCTGTAAGTTATATGTAAATCTGTGAGCATTTCTGTTTTGGTTTCTTTCCAAAGTATGATACTACCTTTAAGGTTGGGTGCTTGTAAGCAATGACTTGAATGTTTTACTCTCGGTTATTTTTACATTTACCTGTAAGGAATTCCAGACAAACAGGGTCCTTGCTTAGAGAGAGAATCAGTAGCAGTCTTTATTGGTTTGGTTTGATTTGTGTAATTTATTATACAGTGTGTCCCAAAAAATATCCATTTTCAAAAAATTATGAGAAGAAGTTGTATGTATTCAGTTATATGATCTTTAGTCTATTGCATTCACTATCTCACTGGGTAAATTCTTACCATATTACAATGCAATCCATTCATGCATCACCGAGCAATTACTGATTGTCTTGAAAAGTCAGTTTTGCCACCATTACAAATGAGTGACAATTGTGGTCATCTTTAGGAGTGGTGATCTGTGTGTAGTGAATGTGGGCGGCCACATTGAGGGGAGATTTACAGATCACAAATCAGAATATTAAGATGACCACCATTGTCACTCAATTGTAATGACAAGAAAATGGACTTTTCCCAGACAATCAGTAATTGCTCAGTGATGCATGAATGGATTGCCTTGACATTTCATCAGAACATGGCCTTGGAGATATTGAATGCGTTAGACTAAAAATCAAATACCTACAAACATACAATTTCTTTTCATAATTTTTTGAAAATGGGTATCGTTTTTTTTGGGACACACTGTTTATATCTTATTTTGCAGAATATTTCTGACCTCCAATTTTATATACATGTATCATATAAGAGAACGTGTTATTTTTCGACATAAAAATGTCAATTTAACAAATTGCAATATCAAACTTATTTTCATAGAGTGGGTCATACTTGGTTTAATTAATGTTTCTTTATTCAAGATTCATTTTTCAATTGACATGTTATCATGAAATGTCAAACAAGCACAATAGGCAATCATGTTACATATTATATTTATTATATCTATATCACAAATAAACATAAAATATCAAATTTTGATTGTTTTCTTGCAAATTTAATATAAATGTATGGAACTTTAACAGCATGTGTTTTTGTTGTTTTTATTTAACAGAATTTGCAATTGCACGAAAAATTTTCCCACAGCAGTTTTAAAGCTGTTTTCAAATTTAACATTAATTTCTTTATATTAATAGCAAGCAAAATAAACTAAAAAATAATAAGTTGGGATGGTGGATTACTTTTGTACCAAAGATGGTGGGAAAAATTTCACCAAGGCCAAGAGAAGAAACATTTGGCCGATTTCTTTCTCTAAACCTCCCTGTGAAAAAATGGAAATATTTTTTATGGATGTTAACACCGATCAATGGCTGTGTACATGTATATAGATCTCAGAACAGTTTATATCTGAACAAATCCTAGTATTCTAGGGCACATATATAATCTTAATTATATATCCCCCCAATATTTGAGGTGGGGGGATGGCGTGTATTATCATCCCCCCAATATTTCGAGGTTGAATGTCATTCAAGTTTATTGTATAGACATATTACATGATCCCTGTTTTTTTTTTAGTCTTCGCAGTGAATTTATACTGTTTTTAATTCTTCTGAATATCGTTTTTAAATGCTCTAAAATGCGACTTTTCGACTCCGTTTTTATTAAAAAGTCCCTCCTCGCATAGGACACCAAATCACCAATCTACCCCCCCCCCCCAATCATGAAAAGAAATCGACACCAGTGCCTATATACCAGTTACACATAAAATATACATTTTGGAATTATAGCCTAAATGGTAACCTTAACCTACATTATTCAAAAGTGACGAGGCCCTCTTCGTGAGGGGTATGTTGAAGTTCTTAAAGGTAGTATCATACTTTGGGTTTTGTCAAAGAAATACAGATTCATGGGCAACAATATCAAGGGCGATACAGTAAAAGTAATCTGTGAAAATTTCAGTCCCATACGGTGCCAACTTTTTGAGAAAACAGTGAAAAACGGCCACAGTATTTCTTAAGTCTTTTCTCTTTTATTTTTGATCTTTTAAAAGATCAAACAGATTTTCGGTCGTTTTTTTTATTAATTTCTGGATAAATACACCATTTCAGGCAGAACAATTTTAACGGTATGTTTCTACCAGCACCATCTTCATTCCCTGTAAGTTATACGTAAATCGGTGAACATTTCTGTTTTGGTGTCTTACCAAAGTATGATACTACATGTACCTTTAAGTGCTTGAGTATATTTAGTATCAAGAGGTATATACCGTATAGCTATAACTACAGAGCTCCCTTGTGTCTGATATATAAGTTTAATTAGGATTCCGATCGCAAATGATATAGGCCTATAACCCTTATTTTCATCCTTTCACCTCCACCTTGACTTCAACTTCATTTGCAAATTTCGAATTTAATTTGGAAGAATCCAGTTTCTGGGACGTCTACGGACGCACAAAGAATGGCCTGTATGTCCCCGCCTCTGGCATAGGAGGAATCTGTGGTAGAATATGAAAAAAAAACATCATTAAAAAATTGACTCATACCAAGCTTACCAAGCTTATGGCCATTTTGTATTGTCTTCCTATACCTGGCTGGCAAAGATTGATATTGATAACTGGTCGAATAGTGATTGGCAAATTTCAAAGGGACTCATGCGACACTTGGACTCAGAAATTTGACATCTCATGGGGATCGACGTGTTGAAGCGATAAGCAACCTTGCCCCGAAATAAACCGAATAAGCCTTTTGGTCAGACATAATGCTGATTGGTCATGCAGTACAGCCTATATACAGGCACTCGGCAGGCGCGGTTCTATAGAGCCAACATTTTTGGGGGGCTAGATCAGAAGAGCCATTTGATTTTTTTTTTTTTGGGGGGGGGAGGGGGGGGGGCTAGAAGAGCCAATATTTTGGGTTCTTCACTCGCTTCTACTATGTCTTATTAGGGGTCGAAAAACATGCACATATATCCTACACAACGCGACAACAATTTTTTCAATTGCATTTTTGGGGGGCTAGACACTTTTTTTTTTTGAGGGGGGGGGGGGGGGGGGGGGCAGACGGCGCAACCAAATTCAAAATTTTCAAAACTTTCCATAGCATATAAAATACATATAGGCCTACCGTCATTGCTTGTGTTGTTTCCATTACATTCAGCAATATCTTTTAATGTTTATGAAACGTTGTGTACAAATTGGGGTTATTTCTTATGCCTGGCTTTGACGGCTCGCCCTGGTTGGCAAAAACGTGGGCTGTGGCGTTGCAATAAGGGGACAAGAGGTGCATGTGTTTCATACCTGCTTGGTGAACTGGTCCTGACATGCCATGCGAATCCTCTCTGCAGTAGCTGGACTATCCAGGCGAAATGCTTTGGGGAAGCCAGCATCATCCCTAGCCGACTGGATGGCATCCTTGATGGCGAAGAAGATGGAAGCTGCTAGGAACAAGGGAGGTTCGCCAACAGCCTGTCGAGACATCCAAACAGCTCTTAAGTTTCTACCCATGCTTGCTTTTGAAGATTTACTTCTTGATAACCTGGACCCCCATACATATTACCCTACACACAATTTCGCCAAGAGCAAAAAATGGTTCCTTATGAAGCAAAGACTAATTACCGAATACAATTCCACCTCCCGTACCTAACTCACGGCTTGCTCTCAGCAAATTAGCATTTACCTACATGATGGACATACAAAAATATAATAATGAAGTGGTGCCTTTAAAGTTACTTACCTTAGACGAGAAAATCGCAAACGGGTTTGGTGCTCTGGTCAACAAGCTGACATTAAATTCTCCTGGGATGTCACCAAAGCCAGGAATCTTGTAAAAGCCAGGACCAATGGTCAGCAGCTGACCAGCTGGACTGACCCGGTAGTCCTCCAGGACAAAGAGGCCGTATCCTTGGACGAATGCACCTTCAATCTAAGGTAGGATGTGTGCAGATGATAATGAGTTAATAGTAGAAATAGCACCACCCAAAACAAAAAAAGGCCAATGGTTCATATTTTTCATATAGGTCTATACCCTTCAGCGTCATTTAGGCATGTTACCCATTCCTGTTACTCTATACAGTACACTCCGTTTCACATCGTCCCTTCTATTTGTCACAATCATTTGTAATGATTACCATGATCATCCTCCTTACCCACTTTACTGAAATAAATTCCATAATTGGAAATGTCAGTGTGATCTTTTGTTTGTCACCATCGCCACTGTCATCCAAGGCTTGTCATAGTCCTAATTATTAAGGTCATCGGTCCAACATGGTGCACCGATAAACGCATTGAAGCCCTCGAGTATTGAAAAGCCACCTTCACATTAAAAATAAAATAAAAATTCACTTTAAAATCTAAAGATATAATTAATACTATATCAAACAATTAGCATGTGAAATTACCATAACAATTGGTATTGGTGTTATCAAACTTCGACCGAAGCAGCACCGTCACCAAATTAAACCATCTTCACTATGAGCAATTAGTGCCGTCAAGTAATATCAATACATCTCCTCCCTAAATCAGTAGATAAGGCGATTCAACTCACCTGTCCTACATCTACAGCTGGGTTGAGACTGTCACCGACATCCATGACAATATCTGTTCTTATAACCTGATGATCGCCCGTCAAGCAGTCAATTTCCACCTCTGACACGGCAGCACCGTACACAAAGTAGGCGTAGGGCTCCCCTTTGCAGGTCTTCCAGTTGAAGTGCACATCGGGCGCCTTGTAGAACCCCGTGGAGGACAGGCTGACGCGACCCGTGTAGGCAGCGTGTACCCAGCTATCCCAGGAGCCCTTGGGATCCTCCAGCATGAAGGGTTCCAGTCGCTGGAGGAGGGTCTCGCAGGCCTGCTTGACGGCACCGCCGTTCAGGTCAGAGCTGAAGCTGGCTGCCGTGTTGGAGGTGTTGGGGACATTGGCGGTAGCCGTCTCGCTGATGTGGATCTTGACCTGTGGGATGCGCAGGGTCCTGCTGGCCACTTGTAACATCTTGGTGTGTAGACCCTGGCCCATTTCAGTACCTCCATGAGTAACCAGGACTGAGCCATCTCTGTAGATGTGCACCAAGGCACCGGCCTGCACAGGCAGAACAGTGAGTTCATAAGTTGCTAATGGCTAACTTAAACCTCTTCTGCATGAAGAGTGAATATTGGCACACTGAGCCAAAGTGATACCTGGAATAACATTAACTATCCAGCACTCTGCCACCAGAACTACGAAATAAGATGACGTCAGTCACCACAATGGCCTGATAATTTTGTTCACCATTGGCTTATTTTGTACAGGAAAAATATCAGAATACATATTTCCTCAATTATTAACTGGTATGAATCAGCCAATAAGTTTCATAATGGAACCAGAAACTCCCAGCATATTTTAGACCATAGGCCGTGTCCCAAATCTCTGGCTGCGGCTGCAAATAACACACAAATCTAAGGAAATGGCTGCAGTCACTGGCTAGTGGCTGCCATAGGTACGTGTGTGATTTGCGGCCGCAGCCAGAGAATGATTTGGGCAATGGCAACTACAGATATCATGGTCGGCCATCTAGGCATCTAGTACTTTAATAGAATTTCAACTGTTATATCGCGCCTCATGAGTTGACCAAGGAGTTGTATGAAAGCCTCTAAAGGTACGACACAGGGCGGCGTATTCCGAAACGGCGTCCGGGGCAAGTGCTAAAATAGTGCCTCTTATTCCAATTCTGATGCCAATGGAAAAGATCAGACAATTTTAAATTGAAATCTTTCTTGTTATAGTTCATTGGATTTGATTTCCAATAACTTCAATAGTACAGCTACATTTTACCTCTTTTTTTTTGCCCCTTAAAAAAAGTGGCGCCCAAGGCACTTGCCCCCTTGCCCACCCTTCCAAGTTACGCCACTGGGTGCAGATCCAAACAGTTTGCAAAAGTTAGCGATCACTATCTCTGAATATTCAAGTTTTGTGCATCAAATGCTGCAGAGGGAATCGTCTTTCTTAATAGAAATGACTCATTATTAAAGGTAGTATCATAAATTGGTTTTGGTGAAAGAAATACAGATTCATGGGCATAAATATCAAGGACGATATAATAATAGTCATTTGTGAAAATGTCAGTCCCATACGATGCCCACTTTTTGAGAAAACCGGCCACGGTATTTCTTAAGTCTTTTCTCTTTTATTTTTGATCTTTTAAAAGATCAACAAGATTTTCGGTCGTTGTTTTACTAATTTCTGGATAAATACACCATTTCAGGTGGAAGATTGTTAACGGTATGTTTCTATCACCACCATCTTCATACCCTGTAAGTTATACACAAATCTGTGAACATTTCTGTTTTGGTGTCTTACCAAAGTATGATACTACCTTTCAATTCAATTGCGAGAAAGAACAAATGTCAAGAGAATTGTTGTGGGACGAGAACCTTGGAAGAAGCTTTAGTCATTCAGACGTCAAAACTCATGTAGGCATATCACTTCCCTTTAAAAATTACGAGCTTCTTGGGTGTGTATAATATCAAGAGTCTCCATAATGTCTATACCTGGTTGAAGGAGTTCTGATTGAAACCGATGCCAAATTTAACAGGTGTCACGGCAAGGCCTCGCTTTCTCCAGCGGTTTTTCCTGTCAAGAAATCACACATTTGTAATTGTTTCTTCACTGTACATATAATTTATAGAATTTCGCAATTAAGTTGGCCAAAATATTGTTCGTGTAGATCGAGACCCAAATACTACCCCTTGTGTTGTCAATGAACACCAGAATGTAGCTAAATGATCAAAATTCAATGCCGTTGTTGCGACAAGTCACATTATTATATCCAAAATTTATATTTTATCGACATGAGAGTTGATAAAGAACGTTTACCCTACTGGGATTGAAAGTTTTCTTTCACGGTCAAAGAACAAGGACTAGTGATGAAATGCGCTATTTAGAAGAAGGTCTGAGTGTCTGATTATCCTAGCTGTCTTGTATCACTCTTACCTATTAAACTGATCCACATGATGTCTACGACTGTCATAATCACTCTGCATCAGGCACTGATTCCAGCATCTCTCCAAGGTCCAGTGTTTCAACTTCTGACCAAAATGTGTCTCGTCGCCTTCTTGATAAAAGTTGATATCCCGTACCTATAACGTCATTCAAAAACAACATTTCAATAACATTCATTTCCATATATTCATTCAAATCTGTTCCATCTCTCGTTTTACCTTTTGACCTCTTTGTCTTCGGCACAACCTGGTAAGACTCCTCGTGCAGACTGCTCATTATACTTGGCGCTTAGTGGTATTTATTTTATATTTGAACTATTTTATTTTATATCTGAACTGCTTCCATGTCAATAAAACGATCATGAAGCTGTTTTACTCATCCGTCATCGAAAGCATCATGACGTATGACTACATAATTTGGTTTAACAGCGCTAGGCAAAAAGACAAGGCAAAGATGGGAAAGATAACAAAGCAAGCAGGATAAATCATACAGGAAACCATAGATCTAGTATCTAGACAGAATATGTGAAAGAAAAGTAATCCAAAAAGCATCTGATCTGTCATCTGATCCCTTCCATCCACTGAATGAATACTACACAAAACTAAGAAGTGGACGTCGCTGGAAATCCATCAAAGCTAGAACAAATAGGTATCACAAGTCATTCATCCCCTACTCTGTTCGTCTCCTTAACTCAGTTTAAAGTTATGCCGTTTTGTTTACTTGTAATTGGATTTATTCTGTCCGCCTAACATGTGCTTAGTACGGTCCCGCGATAGTCTGTTTTGGTAAAATTGATGTTCTAAATGTAGTCTATAGACAATTTCAGTTTAAAGTTTAATATGTCCTTTTGTGTATCTAAATCCCAGTATTCAGTGTTTATAAAGGTCTCGCTAAATGTCGTTGATGTGTCTTTGATGTTATATTAGAGTATATGTCATTTCCTGTATCTAAAATTTAAATAATTTTGTTTGCTTTCAGATTTCTGTGCTTTTCAAGGTCTCGTTAAGTGTGTCTTTGATGTTACTGTGTTTTGTTGGATGTATGTAGACAAGAAGATTTTCCTACGGGACAATAAATGAAATCAAATGAAATATTTAATCGCCCCAAACAAGGCTAAAGCCACTCTGAATAAGAGGGTACAAATTTCAAAAAGAAGAAGATGAAGAAGTTCGACGAAATTGAAGTGCGAAAGTACGAACAACAATTATTAGGCCTACATGGTGCTTCCGCAAACCGATCCACATACCAATTGTCACCATGCAAAGCCTCAAATCTTTCAGGAATAAAATCATCAAATAACCACAAGGGAAACAGGTCAGGTCCAGCTCCAGTCTATTTTCTTGTTTCATTTTTCAATGACTAAAAATAAATGTTTTTAATTCAAAATATTTTGAGAGAATTGGAGCTCGTTCCGTTTTGTGCTCATTCAAAATGTGCTCATGTTTGGTTTTCTGTCTTTTTCTGGTTTATAATTATATCAGGTTTCAAGTAGGACGAATGGGGGCCTTACTTTTATCGGTGTTAGTTGACATTTCAAGGCAATGTCCGACATGATAGTCTCCATCATCAGCAAGCCCTGTGGACATCCAAAGGCTCGAAATCCAGTGCAGGATGATAGGTTGGTACGACATAGGATCCCATTCACACTGACATCCGGGCAACTGTAGCAGTTATCCGTGTGGAATATTGCTCTCTCCAAAACCTGACAAGTGGACAAAACACCAAGAATTAATATCACCGTGCTAATTAGGACAGTAACAATGATGGTTAGTTATAATATAGGTCTACACAATACCTAGAAAGTATGCTATACTTACTCTCGCTATGCCACTAATTGGTACCTAAGGGAGACATTCCCACATAGGGTCGTGCACAAACTTTACTTAGCTATTTCTAAACATCCTCCTGACCAATGAACTTGACATTGACTTATGTTCATACTATTGAGAGCATTGTCTGTCTTCTATTTGAAAAGAATAGTCTAAATATGCCCTTCAAACATAGCTGAAATGTATTGGACATCGAAATGTCTCCCTAATTCCCGATGTCTACCAAATGTTTCAGACGCGCAGCGGCAGCAGGTCTCCCTAATACTCAATAATGAACCAACTATACTTCTGGTAAAATGAAGTTGTCACAAGTGTTCACCATAAGGGCGTATTGCCACCTGAAGGTGATTTTAGCTGCCCAATTTCTGCTTATCTGACAGTTATAACCATATTTCAATTTGAAAAGGCATCTTTAATTTACGGCTACAAATCATAAGCTTTTATTTGATAATTAGGTAAAAAATAAAAGAAAAGAGGACTTATGGGGATTGGTTTGCGGAAACACCATGTAAGAATAGAAATTCGTACTTTCGCACTTCTATTTCGTTTGCACATCTCGTAAGGTCTCAACGTTTCGACTAGCCTGCTCTAGTCCTCATCAGGAGAGGACTAGAGCAGGTTAGTCAGAACGTTGAGACCTTACGAGAAGTGCGAACGAAACAGAAGTGCGAAAGTACGAACGATTCTTACATGGTGTTTGCGCAAACCGATCCACATACCATGTTGTCACCATCCAAAGCCTCAAATTTAGACCTATTTAGACCAAATTAGACCTATTGACATTTTCTTTAAAAGCCAAAACAACAAAGGGCTTGGTAATTAACTTTAATCAAAATGACAATCAGAATTGTATTCGTTTTTAATGCCTACATGATTGTAATAAAATATCATTGATGTTTGAACAATAAGAATATGACAGGCTTTAAACCAATGGGACTATAAAGGCCAAACATTTAAAAATGTCCGAGGTATGTGAGGTGATTTTAAACCTTCTGGAACCAAGACGAACCATACATTTTCCACACTGTGATATTTTTTTTTTTACAAACTTACGTTGACGGAGAAATCGTAAGTACATCCAGCATTGGCATACATATCGAGATGTAGCGCCCTCAATCTACCCTGGCTGGTAACTCCCACTTTATAGCGGCCTATGAATGGATGACGTGTGCCTGACATCATCATGTCCTCATTTCGGTCCAGAATCAAACGAACGGGCTTTTTAACTCTGAAACAAACAAATTGTTAGCTACAGTCATCCAGTTTATATAATGTAAGGACATTTGGAGGAGACATCACAATGCTTGATGAGGATTGGAGCACGAGGGACTAAAGGACAATGAACAGTGTGATTGGAGGAAGAGATTGAGACCAATTTTATAGAGCTGCTTAAAGGTAATTTCATACTTTGGTTTATGTCAAAGAAAAGGTAGATTCATGGGCGATAATATAAAGACAGGTACAGTAAATGTCCTCTGTAAAATGTCCAGTCCCATACGGGCCCGACGTTTGGAGGAAATAGCGAAAACGCACACGGAATTTCTTTAATCTGTTCACCGTTATTTTAGATTTTTTTCAAGATATATTTAAAAACATATTTTCGGCCGTTGTTTTACTAATTTCTGGATAAATACGCCATTTCAGGCATGCAGAACAATGTTAACGGTATGTTTCTATCAGCACCATCTTTATACCCTTTAAGTAATTGGAACATTTCTGATTTGGTTTCCTACCAATGCACGATACTACCTTTAAGCATAAAATTTGCTTAAACATGAACATTGAACAGTCTTCTTTGATCCAACGAGATTGCCAACCAAATTTTCATGTGATGTTAACTGCTTTTGACTTATATTCGGCGAATGTTTGCTGAGTTGTTTGGCTAGCATACTGATTTTGTAGGACCTTTGAGTTATTCAGAGCATTGTATTCCTGGCACTTTTGAAGTATAGTAGGACGAAACATTTAAACTTTAAACTCATGGCAGCATGTACAGTCACTTACTTCTTGGCTGCCACTGCACACATAGCTGATAGGATGGCTATTTTGGTGATTTTCCCTCCAAATCCACCGCCTAGTCTTTTCACACGTGACGCCACTCTGTGCATCGGTATACCTAAGGCTTTGGCCACCATTATCTTGGTAATACAATAAAAACGAAGACATCATTGTTTGATTGTAAAGCGAAATAACCAGTCTTTTTATATCCGAAATTTACTTCTGCTGCATGTAATCAAGATTCTGTTAACGTCTTTGACTTTGTGCGTTGATTAGATTTGATCTCTGGGCACCAGAGGAGTGACAAGATTACACCAATGGCTGTCATCTGCGTTACTGTCACTAGCCTCCCAGCTGGTTCAAGACCTTCGGTATTGACAAGAGCCGAGGTTTGTGCCTTTGCTTCTTCTCAGAAGGTCAAGTCCTGTGGAACCCAAGCAATAATTATCTAGGTACAGGAAGGAATTTGCTTCTGTTTCTTTGGTGATTTATTAATGTTGATGTAAATCAATCCAAATCATGGTGCAGCAAATTTGCATTTAGATTAAGCCAACATTGAATGCAGGACTAAATACCGGTAACTATAAATATCATTATTTGTGGCATATCTGACTGTTCGGCCGGCAAAAACTGGTCAGAAATTCTTTTTCTTTACTAAATATCCACAGCCCAGTATCAGTTGTTCTTGCATTGTGTGAGCTGAACAGTCTGCCGCAGGGGCGGAGCCGGGCGTAGGGGGCGTACACCCCCTTCCATTCAGGAAAAGAGAAGATACGGGTTTTCTTTTAGTTTTTTTTTTAATATGGAGAGGGGGAGAAAGACTCAAAAAGAAAAGAAAAAGAGGGCAGTTCACGTCCGGCCCGCCGTAACCTGCTACAGCTTTGATTTATACCGCGAAATGCATCCATCGCTATTTCATTGATACATTTTGGAAAATCCTGGACGATCTGCCGCTGTGCCTATTGTTTTCCTATTTCAACGGTCCATGCAGCAAATCAACAATTGGCCTGTCTGCTTGTTGGCTCTCAACTTCCCAGTTTACCTCATTAGATTTTAGGATGGCCATCTGCCTAATACAATGTCACTCCCTTACCTGTGTCCTCGTTGGGGACTGAGTGGCAGAAATGACTTCAAAATCGCCTCCTTCCAAGGGCGTCACAACCATGGCAGACGTCTCCAGGTAGAAATGCTCCTGTGCTCCTATCTGGATCTCCCCTTCTATGATGCGGTCTGAGGTTGCAAACCCTTGCTCCACATCTCCCTTGCGCAGACGATATCCCTCCGGATAGAAGGAGTTACGGTCAATAGCATCCTGTCAAAGGTATCATATGATTGGTAAAGGTCACAGAACAACACTCACACTTTGTCTGATCAAGCATGTACATGAAACGATAAACCTGTGAAAAATTGTGCTCAATCGGACACCTGAGTCACGAGAAAATGGTGAACTTAAACCAACTCAGTTTTCCTTAATACGAAACACAAAGACATAGTGTTGATCCCGAGATCGAAACTGTTTTCGGTCTTTGTTTTACTAGTTTCTGGATAGAAATACACCATTTCAGGCGGACATATTTTAACGGTATGTTTCTACCGGCACCATCTTCATACCCTGAAAGGTACAGGTAAATCAGTGAACATTTCTGTTTGGGTATGTTACCAATTCTGTACTGTACCTTTAAAGAAGCATACACCACTATAGGCCTATGGAAAAATGTGACACAGTCACACTGGGTTTTCGATTTTTTTTTTTAAACCAGACGTTATAAGGTGAGACACTTTGTTGGCGCCAATTCAACAAATCGGCTAAAGGTCTACCGCCCTCTCTTTGTTTCAGAAACTAATTGGTATGTATCACCGTGACATTTTGTCATAAAAAATATAACTCTCGCAATCGAAGATAACACTCAGGTTGTTTTGTTTTTCCCTTACCTGTATAGTGATAACAGTCGGCAGTTCTTCATACTCTATGCGGACAAGTTTAGCTGCTTGTTGTGCTATGTCTTGGTTGTCAGCTACGATTGCTCCTATCACATGTCCCACGGAGTTCACCTACAGTAACGACAAAATCATGTTTACAAACTAAAGTTATTCTATATAGATGAAGATTTCCGACCACCAGTTGTTCCCCATACCCCTGCATCATAGGACTACCCTGATCGAGTAGAAAGACTTACAAGAATGTGATAGCAACAGGTAGACAGAAAAGAAAGGTTTAGTCCATAATCTTTGGTTTTTAATAGGCCTACTTGATTGATTTACAAAGGAAACATCACCAAACGTCATAGGTACCTCCTTTTCAGCAAATATGTAGTCGTCGTATTCTGGTGATGCTCCTAGCAAGTTGCTCCCAGGAACGTCATCAGCATTGACGTAAGTATGCACACCACTCATTGCCAGAGCTGCAGAAACATCCACTGATCTACAGAAAGAACATTGGGGGTTTGTGGTAGTAGTTTTTGTTCATTTGATGCTGAGGGGAGCAAAGGGAAATTTGTCTTGACAGGGAAAGGAACCCAAAACTTCTGAAGTAGCATGAGATACTCTAAACCCTTCCCCGTTTTGAGGACCCTTCCCACACTGCATGAGTCGAGAATCTTTCCTCCGGGTACCAGTCAGATGATTATTTCTGGTCTGGGATGCAACTTACTACTTCTCCAATTCTTCAATTCTCATGATACAGCTCGGTGATCACAATACAAATTCAAGTAGCTCGCCCCAAATTCTTATAACTAAGGAGATCCATAAATAATGTGCACTCGTGCAAGTTAAAACAGATTTTATGTTTGCAGATAACAGAAGCAACAACATAACAGAAGCAACAACATTGTAATGATAACTCATATGGTGATTTTTAGCTGAGCTTACAATATATTTGCGTGTGCTTTCTTGCTCACGACCAATCCCACGTACAGTTCATCTGTGGAAAATAAACAAAGGACAAAGCAACACATATAATTTTCGAAATATTTGCAGCAAAACCAGGACAGTTATTTATATATCAATCATCTATAGTGGTTAATTCGCTCTTTGCTTTGAAATGGTAACAAATGGTATGTGCATGGTTAGATGAATGAACCAATATGTTTTGACTGCTGCATGGGCCTATTCAACACAGCCCAAAATTCAATTGAAAATCATCTTATCTCAGACTTTCAACTGACAATTGGCTGGCAGCCAGCCAATTACTCATTACTCATCGCTGGCTCATTCACGGTGAGTGTTGCTCTATATATACAAGGCCCAGCTCAGTCCAATGCCCCGTTACTGAATTGAGCTAGACTAGCAGGCTAGTCGTTGTAAGTCGCGTTGATCGTCTCTTCTTTCATGCTACTTTCGTGAAACCGCTCTACTTTCTCGCGAGACTCATGGCTACGGCGAGAGTTCGGCTCTCGGCGCAGGATCACTCGAAAATAACTACTAGCCATACACGATTTAGACATTATTCATTTATTCACGTACGGGCGTGCTTTGCATAGTGGTTGCCATAGAGACGGCGGTTAAGATGAGTCCATTTTATTTGAGGGTGATATACAATTTCAAATAAGGCCTACTATACTGTATAGTTAGTTACATTAGACCGGATTTTCAAATTATGGTTTTCGTTCGATTCCTTTTTAAATTGATTCTTTGTAGTAAACTGGAACAAAAGTAATATCTATCAGTTTAAAATGTGTGCATTACTTCATAAAAATGAATAATGCCCATGGGAAATGCATGTAATTGATTTCTGTCCGTGGTACATGTAGGTCTACACTATAACTACAGTTAGTAAGACGGACTTATAACTTATTTCTTTATTTATGCACGAAGAAGATACAAACAAACATGCACATGTAATCGTCTAATCGACGCACTAGAGTTAAAAGTATCACTGGCCATATTATGGCTAGACGTGCGATGCCTGTGGTTGTCTATTCAACGTGAATCAGTACATGTGCAGCTGCGCTGCACGATGTAGCGTGGGCCTACATAGGCCTATTGAATATTCATTGTTTATTAAAAATTGGCCAATCAGACGCGTCCGTACGATTTCGGCTAAAGAGCCCATAGGCCGTGTACAAACTGAAATCGTGTTTGTCTAGTCGTTGTATTCGAGTGGTCCCACGCCGAGAGCCGAACTCTCGTCGTAGCCATGAATCTCGCGCGGTTTCGCGGGAGTTGCGTGAAAGAAGAGACGATCAACGCGACTTACAACGACTAGCCTGCTAGTCTAGAATTGAGCAAGCGTACACATCAGCAAATCACCTACAATTGCACAAAGTTGTAGGACCTCAGCTTAACACTTACAAAAACTCCTATAACTAGACATTGTGGTTGTGGGAACAACCACTTGGTGTTCGGGGTCTCATTTCGTACTGGAACTGTTATGAGAATGTTTGATGGAACGCATGTATGGCATATTGAAATGCACAATTAACTGTGTGACTGAGCAAATACTGATCATGCTGATCGATTGCACAGTGTATTCGTACATGTACACTGACTGATAGCGTATAGAAAATAGTGTCACCTTTAAATAATGTAAAATTTCCCGGACGATAACTTCCGTTTAGTTAATCACAAACAACTGAAAATTTGCAGAAATCATCGAATGCGTACGATGTAAACAATTTGCAATTTGCACTGATTTACGTCATGTAATTACCAAATAAACAGTATTTGAATAATAACATCATGTTTCCCTTAAAAATGCATAACTTCCGGTTGAATGACGTCACAGATTTCAAACTTCACACACATGTCAAAGTGCATTAGTGCTTTATACTGACCAAATTTGGCGGAAATCCGTTGTTTACTTTTGGATTACGTAATCATTGTATATCTTTAATCCACCGTAGAGGGCGCTATACAGCCCGTATGACGTCATCGTTTATATTTTCTGAAAGCTTAAGACCTACTCTATCATTTACCCAGAGAGGTTTTATGTGCCCAAATCCTTCCGTTTTCGAGTTATTTTGAGTCAAACTTCAACTTCGGGTAAAACCGGAAGTGAAGGTCATTTGTACACAACACTGAATATATTAATTGTTGACATTGACGTGTTGAGTAACATATGTAAATATCAATATCGTAGGTCATGTGGTTCTCGAGTTATAGAGCACCAAAGTTTTTCCTAAAAACGTATGTAATTTGATACCCGATGACGTAATCATGACGTCATTGTTCTGGATACAACTTGACATCATGACCGAAGTTTCCACCAAGTTTCAAGTCAATATCTTGTAACTGTCATGTAGAAGTCTTGCAGACAAGTTTGGGCAGAAAAAAAAGAAAAGAAAAAAAAAACTCGAACAATAACAATAGGTGTTCGGCTTGAACCCGAACACCTAATTATGGATTGTGCTGTATTGAATATCGTCCTTGTACAAAATGTTCGAAATGTTTGAAGTATTAATTTCTGTAAAATGTCTTTTACTTCTGACAGGGAGTATGTCATCCACATAGATAGCTTCTCCTGTGACCTGTTTGAAGGCAGACTGATGGATGATGGGTCTACCAACTGAATCTGACTCTGGCTGTCCAGATGGAACCTCCTGTAGAAGACAAATTCAAACATGGCGTTAATCAGAACTGATTCCGTCATCCCCACTGTAGCAGAGTTGCTTGATGCTTTTGTCGGTCACCTGTCCACTCTGAATGAGAGCCAGCAGCAGCATAGCTCGCACCACATTTCTTGAAGACTGTTGGTCTCTTCGAAGTATAAAATAGGAGGCGCCTTTTAGTGCTCAACCTGGCAGAAACTGGTATTTCGAAGTGCGAAACTATCTAATTCTACAAACTAGTCTAATCTAATTCTAAGGCTGCATGGTTATCTGTTGACAAGTCAAATACGATTGGAAGGAATCCACAAGAACCAGGTAGAAATTCAGAACGCCTCGCCAACTTTGTTCCTTCCACTTGTTTCTCATCAGGGTAATGTCTGTGGTGTACATGATGCTATTTGGTCCATACCGAATGACTATTGTTTCTATTTGCTCTTAAGTTAGGGGAAAATGAAGTTAAATTTAGCCTTGTCAAAAATGAAGCTGAAAACAAACTTTGGAATCATTTCAGTTCGGCTGCTGAAATAAACTTGGGGCCTTTTTTCAAAGCTCGACTCCGGCTCAGGCTCCGGCTTCGTGTCTGCAAAATGTATAGGTTGTATTTTTGTCATTGAAGCTGAAGCTCTGTTTTCTTGTTCAAACCAGAGAAATACTTCCGAACCGCGGCCAAAAACGTTTTTTTTTTCGGTTATAATTGAGAATGGATTCACGAAATGGAACAGGAGCCGGAGTCTGAACCCGAGCCGAGCTTTGAGAAAGGCCATAAGAGAGCTGTGAGACAAAATGGGATTGATAGTCAAAGGGATTGAAATCTCAAACTACCTGATACATCTGTACTCCTTGGGCTGACTTCCCATGGTATCGCTGGTTGGCTGACAAGTAGGTTGACGGAATGTCTGATGCAATTACACCGGGCTAGGAGGACATTTAAGAAAGTGTCTCATGAGTGAGCTCAAGTGGTGAGAGCGATACTAAAATACTAAGTGCTACTCGTCTTGGTAGAACAAAAAAAATGGCAATTATCAAATCATCTTGGCTTCCTATATTCACAACACAAATTAAATGCATTGCCTGAAAGAATATGAAAGAGGTCTCATGGTTGGTCTCGTCCATACATCATGCCATCTTTTGGAAGTCAGGGAAAAACACCTGTAAGCATTCTTTCAGTTGGGGTATAATTACAGAAAAGGAACGATACATATAATTACAAATGGGGTATTAGAGAGACACGTTAGCGTCTAAAAGTGGACATTAGGGAGACATCAGGACTTAGGGAGACTTTCCGATGTCTCCCCAAGGTACCTTTTAAGCTACCTTTTAGAGACATATTTTTTGTCCATATTTCAATAGAAAACAGAGAATGCGCTCAATATGAACATATGTCAATTTCAAGTTCATTGGTTTAGAGGATGTTTAGAAATAGATAAGTAAAGTTTGTGCACGACCCTATGGGAAAGTCTCCCTAAGGTCCCATCCTCGGTATAACATGTAGTTTGTACACACCTAAAGATGGCACCACTGACATGTATTAATATGCGACTAATAATATTATTTATAGAAATGCGACGTATTCTCTGTTAATTTGACAGACTTAAATGAAAAAGAGTAAAGGCAATGTACCTTTTTGGAGTTAATTTGTTGCAGGACAGCCAGATGGAACTTGAAGAAGAAGCTGAGAGTGAGTGACTGGCGATAGGGTTCCATTCCACCAGGTGAGCCAGGAGCTAGAGGTAGGTCCTGGATGAGCAAGGGGCACATGGCATC
The DNA here is from genome assembly GCA_963971285.1 of Astropecten irregularis. NCBI lineage: Eukaryota > Metazoa > Echinodermata > Asteroidea > Paxillosida > Astropectinidae > Astropecten > Astropecten irregularis. Next base: position 18,963,017 of record OZ020244.1, on the reverse strand, counting down.
CACTAAACCATCATCATCCCAGTATCTTATCATACAAGGACAGAACATATGCGAGATCGTGTATTGTGTGGAGCAAATTATATAAACTGTTTAATCGGAGTTATCATGTCTAAACATCAACTATAGATAAAGATTGCATTTAAGGAAGAAGTCAAAAACAGAATCAGGCAAGCAAGTGGGCCCTACAAAGACCTTCTATTAACCACTGTTAAAGAACGCAAACTAAAGTGGTATGGGCATGTATCAAGATCTTCAGGACTTGCCAAAACAATCTTGCAAGCCACAGTAGCAGGAGCTAGGGAGAAGGTGAGGCAGACAGAACAAGAGATGGGATGACAACATCACTGAATGGACAGGCCTTAAACTGAGTATCACCTTGATGACAACATCACTGAATGGACAGGCCTTAAACTGAGTATCACCTTGAGAAAGGCAGATAACAGACGGGAGTGGAGAGGACTGGGGCCAATTTCAAAGAGCTGCTTAAGCACAAAATTTGCTTAAAAGCATGAAAAGCGTTCCTTGATCAAACAGGATTACCAACCAAATGTTCTTGTGATTTTTTACTGCCTTTGACTTGCATTCGGCCATTGTTGGCTGAGCATAACATTCATAAGGCGTTTCGGCTGTCATACTGATTTTATTAACCATGATTGGGGCTTTATGAAAATATTGGTGCTTAAGCAGCTCTATGAAATTGGCCCATGGTTGTAAAACTCATGCAGCGGTACCCAACGGTCAACTAGATTAGGCCTACGGGCTGATGGTGATAATGAAACATCAACTATACCCTAAGCCATGTAATCATTTCAGTCAATTCATGCTAAGCATTGTTTTTATCTACCTTCCTTTGATGCTCTCCATAGTTTTTGTGGCAAAGACGGTCGTGGCTGCCATTCCGCCAAATGCTAGTGCACAATCTTCAACCTCGCTGGTACCCGGCTTCAAGACGACTCTCATACCAGCGTTGACGATGGCAATGTCATCTTCGCGACGTGGGGACTGCTTGTAACTGTAGAAATACTCATTCTGTATGAAAGGGGGAAATAGTACACTTGTCATTCTTTCAACCGCGGTACTGGTAAATTCAAAGAGCCCAAAGTATCAGACAGCTTTCTCATCATTGTAATGCACTCCACAATTACCTTAGTCTTATCTTTTGGCCAAATTGTTACCACACCATCTCAAAACTCATGGCCTTAACGTACCGCTCTCTCGTTTAGAATTAAAGACAGCATACAGGATTTACAAGGCCTCCAAAAGTTATTGAGTTTGAGACAGAAAATGGACTCAACAGTTCGTAAACCGTGCAAAAAGTCATCATGGGAAATATTGGTTCATCAAATGCTGTTTTGGGGTTTTTTTTCCTCAAGGAAATCAAGATTTAGTGCCTTTTAAAAAGATCGTTCGTCCGAACGATTTACTAGCGTTTCGAAAGTATGGTGTAACCGAGAAGGATTTGGAGGAAGACAGATTATTTCGGCCATATTTCAGACTATCCAGATGAACAATGCGTAAAAAGGTACATGAAACAACGTATGTAATAGTTTAAGACCTTCCCTTTTGTTTAAGTACCAAATTCAGCCAAAACGCACATCTTTGCAAATCCTATATGTCTCGTGCGAGCACACATGCATGCACTAAGATAATTATAGGCTCAATTCCAATCTGTGAACTTATTCACGGTACAACTGATAACTTATTTGACGTACAGTTAACTTAGTCACTGTACTTACTACAGAATGATAGCCGTTAATGAAGTTTTATCTTGACAACTTTCCCTGTCATTAGAATCAGACGAAATGGAATAAACACTGGATCACAATAGAACGGAAATTGCACGATATTTCTGAATACCAGTAATAAACTTGTAATAAACCTTTGAGAATGATCCTACTATAGGATCGAAACGTAAGGCCCTCCTAACTCCAAGCGCGATATTTCTGAGTTATCTTTTAGTACTCACCTCTGAAGTAAACGGAACAAGGACAGAAACGATGACTTCATCCTTTGCGATGATATTTCTCCGGTAGCCAGTGAAGAAGCTGCCATCTATCGTCACCGTACGGGTACCTGGGCAGTATTGAATTCAAGGAACTTTAAAAACTTGTTCCAAAGTATAGTGACACTGCAAAATGGAAAGATCTCAGGATGGTCAAAAAATAACTTGGTGAACTATTGTCAAATCCGCGATGATAAATGAGAACACCTTCTGTCGTACGTTAATGACTCTGTTTTGTCATTGAAAAGTGATAAAAGAAAATTGACCGGAATACCGGCGCTCTTAAAAAATGAGCTATCCAGCCCTTGTTTGTGGTGTCCCTGATAGTCAATCATCTTTGTTCGTTTAACTTACTACATGTACAGTTGTTGATCATATCTCTTTTTTTGTGAATAATTCCAAGCTAATACTTGATAGTAAAGTATTGTTGAGCCACAAATTTGACTGTCTAAGCCAATATGCAGCTGTCACAACGGAAAGACTGTTATATCTTGAGATAATCTTTCATTTTCCTCTTTCTCCCTTCACTAGACTTTCTGTTCCCGTCCTTTTCTCACCTCTTTTGGATGCCAGTTCCACTTTGCAGCCGGCAGCCATGAGAAGTGGGTTCAGATCAGAAATAGGACTACCCGTTGCTATGTTACCGCCAATACACTGAAATTCAACCCCACAATGTGTAGAAAAATGATGATGAAAGTGCAAACAAGGGGAGAATATCAAAGTCTAGCTATTTGATGCCATCTTTTGGAAGTCAGGAACAAAACACGTGAGCATTCTTTAAGTTGGGGTAAAATTACAAATATAGGAACGATACATAATACTAAAATACATAAAACAGCGTACAAACGGCGTACAAGATATCAACCGGCCCCTAAACACGGCCAATTGATCTGAAAGTGACGTTGTAGTGAGCAACCAAAAAATGTCTTTCTTCTAGCCATTGAAACCCGAGACAACTCGTAAGGTTTGTATGAAGTCGTGGTAAGTTTCAACCGATTGCTGTCTTATATGGCTGTTCGGCAAGGTCAATGCGCGACAACAATGTAGGCAAAATGATGATGAAACAAATTACAAAAAGTGCGGAGCTTTGTACAAAGGCACACAAGATACAAAGGCCAATGGGGGGTGTGATCCATGCGTAGACGTAACTGTACTGCATGTATAACCATTCTATCTCCAAGATAATTAATTCGAACTTCCCCATAGGCTATAATGAAGTCAGGTCAGGTCTCGATGCAGTCGGAGTATCACCCGTTCTACTCCATGCCACCACGTACGAACGTCTGATACAATCAGATCTGTTTTGAAAACATTTCCGTCAGGATCATGACGGAGGATGTTGATTGGTCAAGCAGCTATATCTACGAGATAGACGCGCTCGCCAAACGGTACGATAGTACAGGACTACAGGCCCCTTGATTGGTCAAAACTTAGAGCGGTCAGTGCTGGGTTGGCTTGCATAATTAATCAGGAAATCTGCACGCTTGCTCGCTCGCTGTATGGCGAGTGCGTCTATCACAGTTGCTCGCTGTACGGCGAGCATAGACTCGTCTCGATGATGGTATATAACACATTTTTGAATAACTCACCGCTACGTTCCTTATCTGCGTGCCAGCAAACCAGCGTAGCATCTCCACAATGCCAGCAAAGATGCGTGTCTTGTGTTTCTCTATTGGTTCCATCAGCATATTTTCATTCAAATCCTTGCCCATCTTGTCTAACAGCAGGATTAAAAAAAATAGTTCTCAAAAGATTGTTCAAGTACATTCATGGCTGTTCTTGTATAATTATGAATATATCAGTCCGAGTTATACTGCCACAGACACAAGCCTTCTTACCAGTGAATATGGCTCACTGGTGGAGTAACCTATCAACATATTCATTTTATTAATAATGTCTTCTGAACCTCGTTTCATCACATCTTGTAATTGGGCCAGGGCAACTGGAATTCAGCAATTTTAGGCCAACTGACGAATTTCCGACTTTCACACATTCACCACGCATTTCATAATACGTTTCCAGCATGGCAATAGCTCATAATAGGCCTACTTGTTGATAACAATTCTTAATTTTCTTGCTACGCTTACAACTTGTGATTTTGGTCTTTTGCATTTAACGTTATTTAGATTAAAAGGGTTAAGGCGTCAAAATCAACGGAAGTTTGTTTTTGTGCACCCATAAAAATGTACCTTCGCCCGTCTCAATGAGTTTCTTGAAGTAGTTACTGACTGACGTAAGTGACACTGATGCCCCTATTCGCACACCAGAGGGCGTCATTTCAATGCCGCACAGTTCAGGGATGTGATTTATGTCGATCAGCAGCGGATAGAATTGGTTCTTGAATTTCACTTCAACACCTGATAGCAGAAAGATTGAAAGGAATCAAAATAGGTTAACGTTTTAGTGTTCAACGTTATGAATAAAGATTACTATTTATTGCATTTCCTCTCAAAACCGGGATGAGGTCACTCGTGGTATTGAAGCAGTACAGGGCGCAGTCATTGTGGGTTGCATGCATCAAAGTCTGATATAGCCTTGGTTCACGACTATGTTATTACTCGAACGTACGAACCGATTACCCGCACTGACCTGCACAGACGTACATGTACGTACACAGTACGTAAAGGCCTCTCTGAGATATACGAAATTGGGCTATGTTCGAGTAATAACATTGTCGTGAACCAAGACTACGCCTGACACAAAAAGAGCGGGAAACCGTGTCACAGGACAAACATTGTTCAACAACGAGTCTGTATTGTTTGCAAAATCACGTTGTTTAGTGATCTTTTGTAGGTTACATCCACAAAGCTGACAGAAAATTTGGTTTCATGTTTTGAAGTTTCAAACTCGTTAAACCGTATCCTGCCTCTACCACCGAGGTGGATGTGCAAACCTAACGTACCTATTTCGGAGTTGCCGGCCACCATCTTGGCGCCGGGGTTATTAACCTTCAGCTCCAGCAGTTGCTGCAGAGTGACGGGGCGTAACCAAGTCACCCGATCAGCTACAAACCTCTGAAGCTTGGGGACTGATGCTTTCAAGGATATCTGGGCAGCGTTTTTAAGAAAGAAAGCAAGAAACATTGCAATAAGGGATGAATTTTGTTCGCAACAGATTTCAAATACCTGGCATTTGTGCTGTCTCCACGAGATGGCACGGAGAGGGGGACAGGGAAGAATAATAATGGGTACGGATGAATCGTTATATCCTGTATTATTATACCATCTTATTTATCTTCATTACTGGTGGGAAACGAATAACTTACCATGAGTTCGGGAGGGAAGATGGGTTCCTGCGAAGGGTCAAAGGGCATGAACTCACTCGGGTCAAATAGTTTAGAAGACACCTACAATAGACAACAAATGGAAAACAGACTTCCTCAATACTATGTTTGTAAAGATGGCACTGACACCTAAAGACGGCACACTTAAAGAGGGCACGCCTGAAGACGACACAGCTGAAGACGGCACGGCTGAAGATGGCACGCCTGAAGACTTCACGCCTGAAGACTTCACGCCTGAAGACTTCACGCCTGAAGACGGCACGCCTAAAGACGGCACGCCTGAAGATGGCACGCCTGAAGACAGCATGCCTGAAGACGGCACACCTGAAGACGGCACGCCTGAAGACGGCACGCCTGAAGATGGCACGCCTGAAGACGGCACGCCTGAAGACTTCACGCCTGAAGACAGCACGCCAGGAAGACGGCACGCCAGGAAGACGGCACGCCTGAAGACGGCACGCCTGAAGACGGCACGCCAGAAGACGGCACGCCAAGAAGACGGCACGCCAGGAAGACAGCACGCCAGGAAGACGGCACGCCTGAAGACGGCACGCCTGAAGACGGCACGCCTGAAGACGGCACGCCTGAAGACTTCACGCCTGAAGACGGCACGCCTAAAGACGGCACGCCTGAAGATGGCACGCCTGAAGACAGCATGCCTGAAGACGGCACACCTGAAGACGGCACGCCTGAAGACGGCACGCCTGAAGATGGCACGCCTGAAGACGGCACGCCTGAAGACTTCACGCCTGAAGACAGCACGCCAGGAAGACGGCACGCCAGGAAGACGGCACGCCTGAAGACGGCACGCCTGAAGACGGCACGCCAGAAGACGGCACGCCAGGAAGACGGCACGCCAGGAAGACGGCACGCCTGAAGACGGCACGCCTGAAGACGGCACGCCAGAAGACGGCACGCCAAGAAGACGGCACGCCAGGAAGACAGCACGCCAGGAAGACGGCACGCCTGAAGACGGCACGCCAGGAAGACGGCACGCCTTAAGACGGCCCGCCAGGAAGACGGCACGCCAGGAAGACGGCACGGCTGAAGACGGCACGGCTGAAGATGGCACGGCTGAAGACGGCACGGCTGAAGACGGCACGGCTGAAGACGGCACGGCTGAAGACGGCACGGCTGAAGACGGCACGCCAGGAAGACGGCACGGCTGAAGACGGCACGGCTGAAGACGGCACGGCTGAAGACGGCACGGCTGAAGACGGCACGGCTGAAGACGGCACGGCTGAAGACGGCACGGCTGAAGACGGCACGGCTGAAGACGGCACGGCTGAAGACGGCACGGCTGAAGACGGCACGGCTGAAGACGGCACGGCTGAAGACGGCACGCCTAAAGACGGCACGCCTGAAGATGGCACGCCTGAAGACAGCATGCCTGAAGACGGCACACCTGAAGACGGCACGCCTGAAGACGGCACGCCTGAAGATGGCACGCCTGAAGACGGCACGCCTGAAGACTTCACGCCTGAAGACAGCACGCCAGGAAGACGGCACGCCAGGAAGACGGCACGCCTGAAGACGGCACGCCTGAAGACGGCACGCCAGAAGACGGCACGCCAAGAAGACGGCACGCCAGGAAGACAGCACGCCAGGAAGACGGCACGCCTGAAGACGGCACGCCTGAAGACGGCACGCCTGAAGACGGCACGCCTGAAGACTTCACGCCTGAAGACGGCACGCCTAAAGACGGCACGCCTGAAGATGGCACGCCTGAAGACAGCATGCCTGAAGACGGCACACCTGAAGACGGCACGCCTGAAGACGGCACGCCTGAAGATGGCACGCCTGAAGACGGCACGCCTGAAGACTTCACGCCTGAAGACAGCACGCCAGGAAGACGGCACGCCAGGAAGACGGCACGCCTGAAGACAGCACGCCTGAAGACGGCACGCCAGAAGACGGCACGCCAAGAAGACGGCACGCCAGGAAGACAGCACGCCAGGAAGACGGCACGCCTGAAGACGGCACGCCTGAAGACGGCACGCCTGAAGACGGCACGCCTTAAGACGGCACGCCTTAAGACGGCACGCCTTAAGACGGCCCGCCAGGAAGACGGCACGCCAGGAAGACGGCACGGCTGAAGACGGCACGGCTGAAGATGGCACGGCTGAAGACGGCACGGCTGAAGACGGCACGGCTGAAGACGGCACGGCTGAAGACAGCACGGCTGAAGACGGCACGCCAGGAAGACGGCACGGCTGAAGACGGCACGGCTGAAGACGGCACGGCTGAAGACGGCACGGCTGAAGACGGCACGGCTGAAGACGGCACGGCTGAAGACGGCACGGCTGAAGACGGCACGGCTGAAGACGGCACGGCTGAAGACGGCACTCCTTAAGACGGCACACATTAAGACGGCACGCCTTAAGACAGTACGCTTAAGTCGACGCTCTTAAAGAAATGATGCTCAAAGAGGGCATGGCATTAAGGTGAAAGTCTAATGATGGACCATGACATCAAATCACACTTGGGTTAAACATTGATGTATACTCACCCCTTCCTCTGCTTCACCGACGCCATTTTGAAGCTTCATACAACAGTTGCCACTATTGCTACCTCCACAGCAACCTTCCTAAACATTCAATATACATCAAATGAAATACACCCATAAATGCATGATGAAGGCATCCATACCATTTACATTTATCTAAAAAACACAATAGTAGGCCTAATGAATTATGATAAAATCATCAAATAACCACACGGGAAACTGACTGGTTCGCTGGTTCAGTCATTTTTCTTTGTTCACTTTTCAATTAAGATAAAAACTAGTTTTAAATAATTGCGCTAGTATCTTCATAGTCCTTTGTAGAATTTTGGTTAGCTTATTCCCTATATATAGGTATATCGAACCACCCTGTAATCTTCAAACAAACAAGATTCTAGGGCATTGCTTATCATATTTATTTGTCTCATTTCACTATCGCAACCTTGTAATTATAACTGATATTCACGAACGGCACTGTAACCCTACCTAACAATGAGATAAATATTTGGTAACGGACATAATCTTGCAACCTCTAGATAACCGCTTCTGTATCATGACAAATCCTTGAATGGTTGTTAAAACGTGTCCCAATTCGAAATTGAGCAACTACATTCAGCTGTGAGAAAATCAGCCCGACCTTTGTGAATGTCTTGAAGCCCTGCAGGATGGGCCGGTAGCCCGTGCACCGGCACAGGTTGCCCTCCAAAGCGCCCTCTATTTCCTCCATGGTAGGCTGTGGGCTGCTTCTCAGCAGTGCGTACATGGACATGACGATGCCAGGAGTGCAGAATCCGCACTGTGAGCCGTGCGCCTTAGCCAGACGCTCCTATGGGAGAATGGAAGACATCAAAGAATCCAGGCAGAAGTTGTTATTGAAGTGTGACAATCGAACAAGCCCCTCTTACGATTAACAAACTTTTGTCTCTTTTAAAGTCTTATGCAGACAAACATGATATTAACGTAATACTACATCAAATACTAGTATGATCTTCTTACTGATCAGTGAAGAGATTAATGTACCAAAATTTGATCATGTCAAGCAGTATTGTACTGTGACACTTGTTACTGTAGAAAGGTATTCTTGTGGCCTTTTCACACGGCGCTAAAAAAAACCCTCTCAAACATTGAGAAATTCTCTCATGGGTCTGGACCTCGGTCAAAATCTCTCAAGGATTCACCAGGGACGTCAGTCACTCTCAAGCATTGGTAACCTTTCACACGATGACACTTTTGTAAGATTTCTCAACCATGAGTCGTGTGAAAAGGCCAAAAACGTTAGCTTGATCTTTAACAGAAAAGCACGACCGATTAATTGCACCCAACTTTTACAATCATACACTTTTAACCAAGAAGTCATTACAGTTTACTTTTGTCTCACTGCCAACAATCTACTTAATTAACTTACTGAGTAGAGACTAATTGCGAACCTGTGCCAATTAATTTTTGCTAGACATGGAGTGTGTTTGTTTCAGGCACGTGATCAGTGATCCCGCTGCACCGGATCCTATGAATTAGTTTATCCTGTATAGGACGCGGATTTGCAGGATCACTGTGCGCGTGCCTGAAACAAACAGGCCCCAGGATTTTTGCATTTTCGTCTCAGCTTTTTCATGAATTGTCTTCTGTTCACCCTAGGGCAACGTTCTTTTCAAAAATTGAAATTCATTGAAATTTGTGACCAATTTTGGACAAGAAGATCTGAAGATCTGAATATGTAGATGGGCATGCATTTTATATTGAATACCAAATACATGCTTCAGTCTTGGGGAAAAAAGTCTAATCAGATCCCAATAGCAAACGTTTTTACACCAAAATGTTGACCCCCCCCCCCCCAAATCCAATAACAAATTGTTATCAAGGAATAGCACTATACCCTCGCTGCACCAAGTGTAAATACAGGGTCTTGATCTACAAGCGCTGATCATATATTATTTCTCTGACTTTGAGAATTAACTGTGGGATAGGCAGGAAGAACCAGATTCAACTAATACATCTGATTATTGCAATCAATAAACAAACAATGATTGTACAAAGTACAGTGCCAGAAGTAAACATAATATTATTTATGAGACGGAATGGGGTGATGTCCATGGCCACTGACGGATTTCGAATTGCATAATCTGTTTATCTTCCCAAGCAAAAAGATAACACTGAGAACAATCAAATTACTAATAATTATCAAGTTGTGAGTCAGAAATGATACTTGTCCAATTCACACCACGCTTCCTCCCCGCAACTTGTAACGTACAGAGAAAATAAACAAAGAAAGAGTCATTTAAAGGTACTCATACTTTGGTATAGTACACCAAAACAGAAATCTTTATAGTTTTACCTATACCTTATAATAAATGTGAACAGATTTTGAAAATAGCGTGAGCGTTTTTCACTGTTATTTTCAAAAAGTAGGCACCGTATGGGACTGGAAATTTCACTGATGACTGTTACTGAATCTTTCTTGATATTTTTTTGCACTACACATTACACTATATAAATACTGTACAGGAAAGAGTTACAATAATGCCAACGCCTTACAGATAACTGCTTAAAGAATAAACTGCAAATCTTGTCGGTTTGGCTAAAACGTATTTTAATTTCTACCTAATTCAGTTGGGGCTTTTGAACCTCTATTACTATCAATTCATCTGTTACCATAATAACTGCCAATTTAGATATAATTAAGGTTTCAAGCACCCCGTGTAGTTTCACAACTAGTTATGTGGTTCACAACTAGTTATGCAGTTTCACAACTAGTTATGTAGTTTCAAAACTTGTTATGTAGTTTCACAACTAGCCATGTAGTTTCACAACTAGTTATGTAGTTTCACAACTAGTTATGTAGTTTCACAACTAGCTATGTAGTTTCAAAACTAGTTATTTAGTTTCACAAGTAGCTATGTAGTTTTACAACTAGTTATGAAATTTCACACTGTCGACAGTCATTAATTGCAACAACCAACCGCCCTCTCACCCGCCCATTCCACTATAGGCACATACTTGCACTGGATGGAGTCTAGTTGATGTACTGCCAATTCCTTCCACCGTAGTGACTGCCATGCCGTGTACAGAGCATATGGAGGCAAGGCAGGCGTTGACTGCGCAGTGGCTGTGAGGACGAAGAAGCATCACAAAAAACTTATCAAATTTAGTTTAAAAATTTACCAATAAGTGTATTTAAAAAGACCCCCAGAACAAAAGACATTCATCTTTTCCATGTACACATAACCACATCTGCAATAACAGTTTGTAGTTCTTACCAATCTCAACAGCATTCAATCAATATTTTTAGGAGAAAAGCCAGAGACTAACAATTAAGGTAGCGGCATTCAAATCATTTGAAACATTTCAGTTCCCAACAATGTTGTACAGTACAATAATACACTCCTACATGTGCAGCAATTTCGAAGTGCCATAGTTGGCCAACTAATTTGGATACTTTAAGCAATTATATATTTTAAAATAATTATACCTAGCAGTATTGAAGAGTGAACAAAGAAAAAGCGATCTCCGGAATACCGTACCAGCGTATAAACTGAGCTCAGTATAGGTAATGCGCCGGACCTGTATTCCATAGATCGCTGGTTCGAATCCCTCTCCTGTCAATATTTCTTTGTTTACTTTTCAATGACTTAAAATTCAGTCAGTTTCCCTTTTGTGTTGGTATTTGATGATAATAATTATATCTAGTGTTAGATGATTTTTCTAGTCACCTGATTTTGTTGTCTTGTGGTGAGTACTTGGACACCATGACAGAGCACGCTCCACAACCTCCTTCCCCACATCCTAGCTTACTACCAGTCAGAAATACTGTCTCCACGAGTCAAGGACAATTCGTGCTTTTAATATAGAAAACTGTACACACAGAACTATTCCACGTGGTGAATAGTAATTTCAAATTTCTTTTCGAGAAAGCAAGTTATCTCGTGGGAACAACTTGCTTACTCATGGGAGCTACATGCTATCTATGGGCCTTTACGAAATGCGGCTTGGGCTAGGCTAAATGAAATGAGGGACTTGAGTTACATGGCAAAGCTGGAGCCTTTCTTCGGCTTCGTTATGTGTCCAATCCCATTCGTTTCATTTTGTTGGCCTCAAATGGCGGTCCCAAGTCCCAGGTCTAGCCTCAAGCAATGTTTTATAAAGGCCTTATAGGTTTGTTTTTAGCAATGTGTTTGCTGCCCTCTGTTGGCTTTGCACGGCGATTAATGTTCAACATTAACGAAACGAACGGCGCATACGGTCATCATAAGATTTAGATACTGGGCACTTTTCACAGACAAGGGGCGTTTACGAAACGGAGGCTCAGGCTTAGGCTGAGGATCCAGCTCTGACATCCATATGCTGAAAATATAGGTTGTGGTTATTCATTGAAGCTGAAGGTCTGCTTCCTTTTCAAACCTGAGAATCTACCTCAGAACCGCAGCCAAAAGCCTCTATTTTGATGCCCGTTATTCAGAATGGATTCAAGAAATGGAGCAGGAGCCTGAAACGGAGCCTGAGCCTCCGTTTCGTAAACGCCCATTAAGGATGTGGAATGGCAGTAGGGCCAGGTATAGCTCGTAGCCAAGAAAACCCCACAAACCTCCAACCTTAGTTTCCACAGAATATCCAGGTAAAGTCCCTATTAAATTTCTGAAGGATACATTTTGAGCGTAGATAGACCAGCAACGTCATTGCAGGATCAACATGTGGGTCAACGACCTGACATAATAAAACAAAGATTGAAAAAGATGGATTTTTCTTAAAGGTACTGTACAGGATTGGTAACATACCCAGACATAAATGTTGACAGATTTACGTATAACTTTCAGGATATGAAGATGATGCAGGTAGAAACATACCGTTTAAATATTTCCACCTGAAATGCTGTATTTATCCAGAAATTAGTAAAATAAAGACCGAAAACAGTTTTGATTTTGGGGTAAGATCAAAACCATTCTTCATGTTTTATAAGAAAAATTGAGTCGGGTTTCGCTTTTTTTTTCCGGACTCAGATGTCCGATTGAGCTCAAATGTTCACAAGTTTATTATTTCATGTACATGTGTGATCAGACAAAGTGTGGGTGCAGTCCTATGACTTTTACCAATCATGTATTATACCTATAACAACAACATTATTTTGTTTCGGTAATCACACGAAATAATAAAAACCTGTGTCAGACTTTCGACGTGCAGCATGCATTTGGTGCATTATAGATATGAATATTCATGTCAAAATACAGAATGTACAACATCGTATGTCTTAGTTTTAACCATAGAGTATGGACGAGGTATATAGGTATAATAGGCCACCACGATTGTTAAATATTGACAAGATCATGAATTTCCATTTGTTTGCACTCTCCATCCTTTTAATCCTCTCCATCCTTTTAAGTGCTGCTTCCATTGGAAAGCTTTTTGGTTTATATTTTTCAATCGTCACGCAGACCTTGAACTTCAATATCCGTACGTTTGGGACAATTAGGGCCTAATGACATTGGTCACCTTTTTCCTTAACGCCTGACATTGATAACTTTTTTCCCTAGCAATTAAGGCATATTATATTATATTTATTTATGAATCTACCGGTGTTTATTCAATCTGGCTTAGTGGGTGGCTTTGGTTGGCACAGAGCCAGTTGGCACGTAAATCATCTTTATTCAATTGATTTTTAAGTGATATTCTCTTCTTTTCCGTTCGGTTCGGTCCCGTTCCTTTCTGCTCTTTACAGATTTGTGCACAATGACTGACCATTATAAACTTATTATCATGAAATTCAATTAAGGTATGCTTCATTTTTGTCACTTTTCAGGACTTCATCTGAAAAATACATACTTAGTAACCAATTATAGAAAAGTTTGAGATTCTAATAAAAGAATTGTCTATCTTTTAGAGGATCTTAATTTCCTTTCATTCTTCTTCTTCAGACGGTGTCATTATTGTTTTATAACAAATTAGAGTAAAAGTATCGATTGGTGACAGCGTCAAATGTACTTTACCAAGTGCCATTTTGCTCGATATCGACGGAGAAGATAACGAAAGAAACGACTGGAAATTTCTCAAAAAGCACCGCACAAAATACATTTGACGCTGTCATCCTAAATAAGTCACTGTTACTATTTGTTAAGAAACAATGAAGACAGCGTCTGCCGAAGCGGGAAATCATGACAATAACCAATCTCGAGCAGTGGAGAATGTGTGAGTTATATATGATCTCGAGTTAATGACTATTGAATGGCAAAGATGATGACGTTGTTTCGTTTAAAAAATGTTCAGGCAACTTGACGATTCATTGGAAATATCCAGACCTAGCTGCGCCTTATTTGGGATGATTGGAAGCAATGAGAAGTGAAGGTTGACAAACAGAATGGGTGTTACCTTTTTGCCATTGCAGTAAAACACCAGCACATCACTGACTGGCCCCGCCATCTCTGCAACCTCCATCATATCGATTAGTTTCACTGGACCTATAGCCCTTGTGTTCCTTTTAATCGATAATGCCCAATGTATGTCTCAGTTGGCTCTTTGCTGATACCCTGTACGCTTGGAGTAACTACGTCCAGTGTATCGATTCACGAAAAGCTAAGACAGATCGCAACATGCATATCAATCTTAATTGCCAAGCAAAGTGTGATGTCACAATACTATAGCTGCTATGGAAACATGAAAAACTCATCTAAAAGAGGAATCGCAAATCTTGGTAAAATCGACCACTGGTTCGATGGTTAGGAAGGTATGTGATTGACGGAATGCCAAAGTAGTCGTGAGAAATACAATATGAAGTGCCACTGTGTGATACCAACTATGAATCACGAACGGAACGATACTCTACGTGGAGCCCTGAAGTTTTTCTTCTCCCAAATCGTGTCCTTTAAATTATTGCATTGACCTGTTAATTCCGGTTGGATTTATCACCGTATTCCTACCCCCCCCCCTCCGATATGTGGATAGATAATGATCGGGCTCTGGATAAAACCGCATCCAAAACGTCCAGATAATGGATCAGAATATGTGCCTATAAAGTTGTCATTTTAATCTCTGGACTTATTTGTATTACTCTTGAACAATGATCGTAGTACATTGAGCTTTGGCACGTGTCTCTAACAATTCCACTATGGCGAGAGTGGTACTGTGGGAGGCTTGTTGGACTTCGTCAGGCTCTTGAAGTTTTCAACGGGACCATTTTGGATTTCGGTCGAGCTTATAGACTTAATTCATGTACTGTCTGTGTTTTTATCAATCATCAAAAAACCACCATGGGTATAAACTGACTGAATTTTAAGTTATTAAAACGTGAAGAAAAAAACTGACACCAGTAAATTTTTCTTCGTTCACTTTTCAGTGAAGTAATTTTATCAATTTTCTTCTCGGAGCAAAATATTTTGGGAGAACGTGATGTCTAAGATATGTAACTGCTGATGTGCCTTTCTGGCTTTCGACATTCCGCTAAGGAATTACAACACTCGTCTAAAAAAAACCGAGTTGTGTTTTTATTACAAATCTGCACACTGACGAGATAGTCTCATGGCCTTTCGTGACCTCCGTCAGCCAGGGTTGGAAAGTAGACAGGTTCTGTTAGGTCCTCAAGGCTGGTCTAATCGTAAGCATATAGAAAAAAATCACTGACTACAATGATGTGAAACCAATTGGTACAATTACAAGCGACGTGACCAAGAGTTTGAAATAAAGTCGGAGGTTGGCTTTTTTAAATCTTAAGTTGAAGCCACATTCCTTGCTGAAAAAGTTGACTGCAGGAGCAAGCCTAATAGCATTTTGATACCTGTCATTATTTTTCACAATAATGTGATTGTTGAGGAACAGCTGCGCTCGGCTGAATATCAAGGCTTCAAAATAAGATGTAATCACGAAACAAACGATTTGATGCTTGGTAAGCCGGGTCATACCATTGGTCATACGAGTTGTCGCATGATCTAGACCTATCTACGTATCCGAGGGATGTTATATAATCATGTTTAGTTGCTCTCACCATGCTCTCACACGATCCATCAGCAGACTGGTTACCGTATGGCCTATTTCATGCAAACAGTTCCATGTAAAAGTTCCGGTTTGAACTGGAGCGAGCCCGTTGCAGAGGTGTAGATAAGGCCTAGCCTCACCAGCGCAGAAATATACTAAGGGGTGTAGCACATCAAAAAGCCGCCAAATCAATGCGCCAAACAGAAGTTACTATAATCCTCTTACTCTTTTTTCTAAAAAAAACCAAAATGCATTTTGGGGGTCATGCAATTAAATATAGATTATACATGACAAGTAATCACAACCTGGGAGTTCAGTGCTTCAACCACTGGAGATTTAAAAAAAAACAACAACACAAAATGACTGCAGATTTTCACCTTAACGATATGACCGAGAAAAAAAAACGTGTTTCGAATCACATACATCTTGGAAAGATGTCTTCAAAAATAATTCAGTGTTCATTGAAAGTAATGGATAAATAAATAAATAAAATGGTTTATTAGAGCCTCCGTACTTTTATTTTGTTTACAACCCAACACAATTTCGATAGAGGGCAGTGTTCATAGACATTTCTTTGGATCTCGCGCGTGTGCATGTACTGTATTATTGATTACCGGTACTACTCGGTGCAAAAGGTAAAACTAATGCCAAATTTGAGTGATTCTTTTAACTGAATGATTTTTTAATGATTTAGCGATTGTTGAAATTAAGTAGTAGGCCTATTAGTAGGCTAGTAGCACTAGGTCTGACCTCGAGCCAGCACGGAACAGGGCTTTGACTTTGTTCATTCATACCTGTAATTTAGGGCCTACCGGCGAAGCAGGTCATACCATGGTCGCTATAGCTCCATGGTCATACTATATACTCGTAGGGCCTACGAATACGTACGTACATAACTGTCGTAGGCTACGCTGACCAACTCGTACCCTTAGTGGTAATGGTGTACAAGCAGGTCCGATACCTATAAAGGGGAATAAAACTGTTTTGTCTGTCTGTTTTGAAGTTTGCAACAAACAGGTAAGAAAATTGTATTTTTACTCTGAAATGTTGCACAAAATTCTTTTGGGGATTTAATTAAGGACTCAGGAACATTTGCTGAAAGTAAACAAATATCATTTTGGAACAGTTGAAACTATGAAGTTGTTTTATTCCCTTTATAGGTATCGGACCTACTTGTACACCGTTACCCTCTTAGTCTTAGTCGTACGCCCACCAACTTATAACGTCCGGTCGTCCACCAACTCATACACTAATCAACTCATACGCAGACCAACTCGTACTCTAAATTTCCCGTTTATCCTTAACTTAAAATTCAAAATGCTTGAAATTCAGAGAAAATTTGACATTTCATTGGAAAGTTGCTGCCTTGCCCTTGGTGTACGAGTTGGTCTTTCCTTCCTCCATGGTCTGTGTACTATGAGTTGGACAGTGTACAAATTGGTCAGCAATCATTACCGGCAACACTTTCTAATGAGAGTATTTACTGTGTATGCCTATGGTCTTTCCTTTCTCCGTGGCCATTGGTTGACATAATTGACAAGTGGTTGATGCATGTACTTAGATTGTATGCCTAGGCTATTGCCTATGTGTAGCTGCAGTACGCATATTGCCATTTGTGTAAAGTTTAATCCCAAGATTTGAAGATGAGTACTTTCTCCATTTTGAGAGACCGCTTATAAAAGATTATCCTTATTGATGTTCATGGATCATTATGTTTTTATTCAGGACACTTTTCTTTACAGTGTGCCTTATCGGCGGCTGCTTACAATCACGGACGGTCCGTATTTGATGCTGAATGTAAGCAAACAACGAAAAGATCCAGATAGCCTCAACCAATCATGGACAGTAACAGAATGATGACGAGATGTGTATTACGGACATGTATTGCCCTGTCCTTCATTCTAGTCACTGGTAAGATATTCAAGTCTAAAATAGAGGGTGCTCTTTACAGTGGGTACATATTGTCACCATCGCAGATCATATCGACCTATGTGTCAAAACATCTATTGGCAGATTGCAAACATGGTCAGAGGTGGATTTCACCAAACTCGTCACAGATTACTGTATCATTGTAAGACCTATGATGCATTGCACCCCTACGTAGGATACAATGGGTTATCCTTCGTAACTTTGAATTACAATCTATCGTCGGCTTCATGAAATCCCTTCATGAAGTCCAATTAATGTTTTTGGACTTCTTTAAAGTACAGCATCACTGATATCAAATTTTGACTCATAAAATGTGGAAAGTTACAATACACAATCAAACATATGCTCCCTTAATAACACCCTTGAAAACCCAGTAAAACTGGGCTAAGAGGCTAGCAAATAATATTTCCTGGTTCTTTTAATAGTAATGTCTACCGGTGAAGAAGCACCCATTGTGTGGCTAGGCGAGGAAGCTGCTGTTAAGGGTCTCATCACACAAGCAGTTGACTCCAAAACGCCTATCTATAACTTCCGTGGCATCTACTATGCAGCGCCCCCTACTGGCCAGTTACGCTTTGCGCCTCCAGCGAGGCGGAAGCCGTTTGAGGGACTCAGTGACGCTACAGAGTTTGGGCCACTGTGTCACCAGGACATGGAGCAAACGGTCAAAGCATTCACTGCACAACCCATGCCTACAAGGGAAGTGAGCGAGGACTGTCTCCACTTGAACATTTACACCCCATCATTAGATGAGGATGCCGACCTAGCCGTCATGGTTCACATTCCTGGGGGTGCGTATGCCAACGGGGGTGGGGGTTTTTATGATGGAACAGCCCTCACAGCTCACCACCAGGTGGTCGTGGTGACGGTCAATTCTCGCCTGGGTGCTCTGGGCTATCTGAGTACCCGCGATATTGCTGCACCGGGTAACTACGGACTCTTAGACCAAGCGGCCGCTCTGCATTGGATCGGCGAAAACATCAAGAAATTTGGCGGGAACCCTCAGAAAATCACCATCATGGGGGAATCGGCCGGTGCCATGTCGGTCAATCTCCACCTGTTATCTCCGATCACAGAGGGTCTCTTCCATCGAGTCATCGCTCAGAGTGGTGTGGCTACTTCCCCGATGGCCGTCGTCCGGGACCCAAGGGACCTGGCCAAGACACTGGCAACGGCGCTCAAGTGCCCCACCGATAACTCCCGTGTGATGGTGGACTGTCTCCGACGCCGGCCCGCCGACAAGATAGTCAGAGTCAGGGTCACCAAGCGTCCCATCGAGTTTGGACCAATCATTGATGGGGTTCTCCTGAGGAACGACCCCAGGGAGATCCAGACCAAGGAGCGCTTACCACGCAAGGAGGTCCTTCTCGGCTTCAACAGCGACGAAGGCGGAAAGTCGATACTGAACAGCAGGGGTTCTAAGGATTTCTTCAAACTTCTCACAGCTGAAACGTTTAAACATTTTCTAGAAGAAATGGTAAGATTTGGCCCCCGATTTGCCTGAATATTTATGACCTCAGTGAGCATGTATGTACAAGAGCTTAACACCTAGTCAATGATCGAGGTCACCCATGAGATTTCTGCCCTACATGCTGTGGGCATAAGTCAACTGGCTTGTTAGGAATGCACTAAGTAAAATTTCGCTGAAACAAATATGAATAGTTTGACAGTGTTTTATTTTTATTTGCCCTTTTAACTCTCTGCACCTACCACACAAGACAATAGCTGCTTACTACACATTACCACAGTCTCCATAGGTGGACTGGATCATAATTTGCATTACCACTTTACCAGTACACACAAACTAAACTGTCTAAAAATTTGTCTGGTAAACTGTGCTATGCATGGGGCTTAGGGATGATAAAGAGTAATCTCTGTAATCTTAATCAAATCAAATCAAATCAAATCAAATCTGAAGCCATTTTTGCAGAAATCAGCCACCGATAATATTGGGCCTACACCATATTTAATCATTTATGTTTTGATCGGCAGCTTTATCTTGTGGTTCCGAGGGAATTGCCCGTTATGCCACTTGTCCGAGCTATCAGTAAGATCTACGTCGGGGAGGATTCATTGACCGATGAGAAGGCCAGGCAGACCATCTCGGACATCCTGACGGACAGTATGTTTGTAGCCCCAGCGGTCAACACCGCTGACTTACTCAGTGGTAAGTATGTAGTAATCTCATGGTCATACTGTATACACTGATCCGACGGCGTGACATACCATCCACCATTACTGCAGTGTCCCCGCCCGCCTTTCGTCCTGCAACAAAATAATTTACACTCTGCCCCACTCTATACTGCAGGGTGATAAGCCCCCTAATCATGGAACGTACACCCTGCAGTACAGAGTGCGGCGGACGTAAATTCTTTTGTTGCCGGGCAAAAGGCGGTCTGGGACACTGCAGTAATGGCGGATGTTTCCTATGTTTCCATGTTCACGCCGTCGGATCGGTGTATAGTGTGCAGCTCCTTTCATGCATTCGTTGCTGTCAACCTACAGATTTCACATCAATGGAATTGTCATCTTCACAAATATTCCTCAATTTGTTTCCATGACTGTTAACAAGCAGGAGGTATTTTAGTATTTTTAGTATTTTAGTATTTTACAGTACTTTTACCCCCGCATGCTTATAAATCTCAATAAGCGGTTTGAATCCCACTTGTGTAAGGTTTACATTTTTGTTTCTCTTGAGTACATATTAAAATGTTATTAAAGATAGTATCATACTTTGGTTAGAAACCAAAACAAATTTCCACAGATTAACGTATAACTTACAGGGTATGAAGATGGTGGTGGTAGAAACCTCCCGTTAAAATGTTTCTGCCTGAAATGGTGTATTTATCCAGAAATTAGTAAAACAACGACCGAAAAAAAAAGATTTTTGAAAGATCAAAAATAAAAGAGAAAAGACTTAAGAAATACTGTGGCAGTTTTTCACGATTTTCTCCAAAAGTGGGCACCGTATGGGATTGAAATTTTCACAGATGACTGTGACTGTATCTTCCTTGATATTTTTGCCCATAAATCTGTACTTCTTTGACAAAAACCAAAGTATGATATTACCTTTAACACACCTTTAGAGGGCACTAGAGATTTTTTGTCTGACTGACACATTATCCTATATGCATGGTTATCTTGTAGAGAATGGCCTAACCACCTTTCTGTACGAGTTTGAACACCGATCCTCCTTCTCGGATCTCCCACCTTGGGCCAAGGCCGACCACGGCGAGGACGAGGCCTACGTGTGGGGAGAGCCATTCATGGATGGGAGAGGGGCGGAGCCTAACAAGTTTACAGAGGAGGAGCGGCAGCTGTCGAGAGCCATGATGCTGTACTGGACCAACTTTGCCAAATACGGGTAAGTCTGACCATTTTTTTCTTGATTCCTCGGGATTTAAAATCAACTGACAATTCAAATGTTGGAATTGAAAGACCGAGGAAAAGTATGGACATTTTGGCTGTCATTAACCCTAACTCTCTGCACCTACCACACAAGACAAGAGCTGCTTAAAGGTATAATACATGATTGGTAAAGGTCACCAAACAACGCTCATACTTTGTCTAATCCAGCATGTACAATAAACCTGTGAAAATTTGAGCTCAATCGGACAGTCACAAGAAAATAGCGAAAACCTGACTCAATTTTTCTTTTAAATCATACAGAATGGTTTAGATCTGAATGTTTTTGTATCAAAACTGTTTTTGGTCTTTGTTTTACTAATTCCTGGATGAATACATCATTTCAGGCAGAAATATTTTAATGGTATGTTTTTACCAGTACCATCATCATACCCTGAATGTTATATGTTTACCAATCCTGTACTGTACCTTTAACACACATTACCATTCATTGTTGTCCAGCAGTTTACAGCAATTTATTGTTTGTCTTATTTGGTTTTCCTTTTTTTGAAACAGAACTCCCAACGGTGTATCCAAAGCTGATGACAGCTACCACCCAGTTCCCTTCTGGCCCCAGTACGATAGGAGTGAGAAGAAGTACATGGGCCTGGATGCCACACCTCAGGTCTCCAGGAACGTCAAACCTGAGAAGGTGGCCTTCTGGAATAAGCTCTTCTCCTTCTGGAAGCTGGGAAAGCAGAGGAAGGAGGAGCTGTAGAAAGGTTAGGTTTGGCCCAGAGTGGTGGATGGATACCGGTAATCTGTTATTCCAATCTAACTTTTGGCATAATCATGGTGTGTATGTAGCGTCAGCAAAAGTGGTATCATTTGTTTTGTTTTTACAAAACCTTAAAGGGATGGTACAGAACTGGTTTTTGCGACAAAACCGTTGCTGACAGTGAAAGCACATTACGTAATCCATCATGTACCTTAACTGACAAACCTGTAGAAGTTTGAGGTCAATCAGCCATCCGGGTCACGAGAAAATAGTGAAAACCCATTTACACATTTCAACGAATGAATAAAACGCTTCGAAGCAATTTATTCCAATCGGAAAATAGTTTCATTTTTTTCTCAACGAATATGGCATTTCAGACAAAAACATTTCATGGGATGTTTTCTCCTATCATCACCATTATACTGTGTAAGTTTTATGTGAATCTGTGATCTTGAAGTGTATTTTGTCTTACCAATTCTGTACCATCCCTTTAAGAAAGTTTGGATTATTGCATGCAGGGACGAGTCAGTGAGTGTAAACCTGAAGGTGCTCAGATCGTTTGCATTCTCATCAGGAGAACTGCTGTAAATCATTACGTTATTACAATGCTATTACTGCTGATATAAGTCTGCTGATGCTACATGGACACCATAAAAATCATGCCTTCGCTTAATGAACCGTTTCTTAGATTCAGAACTCTGTCCTCAAGGACCTTGGCAATTTCTCCAGTTGTGATTCCTGCTACATCTTCAGACACTCCAGGATAAAAACAGAAATATGTCTCAAGGGATCAGACATGATTTTATAGACTAATTAATATCCATAAGTATTCACTGGTGATATGGCGGTGATAACCAAGACAACTCCAAGAGATCCAATAGGATAAGTTCACAACAAACAAAAGTTGCCATGAAATAGCCAGACACAGGCTAATACTAACACTCAGTGACATTCCAGCTTTGTCTTTCACTTTTTTTTTTCTTTTTTGAATGGTTTACATATGTGGCCGACTCTGTCGAAACGCATGATACAAATCATATTACAAAAGGTGACCAAGTGGGTTAATGTTGTGTCCTGCCACCATGGTTAATGTGTGTACGTGATTGGAAAGAGTGCAATCATGAGATTGATTGGAGGTCCTTTGTTGCATTGTGTAAAGATAAAACCTGCAATTTGTTGACATTTCTTTGTGAAGTTAGTCTCTCAATCTTAGACTGGCCATGATGTGACTCATTCCTACAGAGTGGGTCGCATGTTGTCAGCTTAATAAAATAATTGCCTAAGTCATATTTTGACCAAATTGAGATTTTTGCCTAAATCAGATCTTTATCATAGAAGCTACCTATGGTTGAAGTGTCGAGGTCTAAAATACTAAATTCTTAAGTGTAGAAAGGTCAAAAGGAAGACTGCCTAAGTCTAGCATGTGACTTGGGCAAATTAGACAGTTTTTGTGGTTTTCTCAAAAGTAATAAAAATGACTTAGGCAATTATTTTATTAGGCTGATGATGTAATATGCCTATGGTCTAGTGTGGCTGTACTGTGTGCACCACGTCCCCTTAGTAACTGATAGGGAGAAGAATGGCCTCATTGTTCAGAGCCTTATTGTTCAGTGGTGCCATGGAGGAAGGTCCTCTCCATTGGTGGCCCATTGCTGCCCTGAAATGTAAATGTAACATTGGGAAGAGTGGAATATTTAGAATTCTTCATATTAGATGTTCTTTGTTCTTGAAAAGAATTACTGAACTGTGATCCGTTGAAAGTGATGTATCTTTAGAAAAAAATAACGCACAAATAGGGTTTTTGACATGCTGTGATAATGTGTGCATTATTTATATATTTCAAATACCGGTACATAGAAAAAAAATACTTAGAAAATAATTGATATTTTTACATATACATGTATATTCTGATACATTTCTGTACAGAAATGAAATATTTTATAAGCATTGTGTGTTCTGTGAGAGAAAAATTTGCAATATCGGTGACAAAGCCGAGTTAACCATAGCCATGGTCTGGTACCCGGAATTATCAAATCTATCCTGCACAGCTGATGTCTGAATTCCCCAGACTAAGTGACTGTAGCTTTATAGTTTATATCACATGATTTGTGGCAAAATCTTGCAATGCATAGATAAAAACGAGAATGCAACTAAACACAGATCAAGGACACTAGGACACTGGGTTGCATGCTGCCTTGTGCCATGAGAATGTTTGTATTCAAATTTTAATCTTGAATCACTGGAATTGATTTAGCAATAAGAAAAGTATTCTTTTATATATTTTATACATGTATTCTTCAGCCATATCTATGCATACTACATGTAGACACTAGACAGTCTATTCATATTGTACTTGTATCTTGCTCTTAAACTTTCAAGAGGCTGTTTTTTTTCTCGATTGTGTGCAAACATGATCTCAAATATGTGTTGTTTTCAATACCTTTACCCATTCTCACCTTTAGAAATTTCAGCATGTATTCACAAAGTTTGGTTTTTATGCACAATAAAATTTCTTCACAGAGTTGACGTATTATAGTCTGTCGAGTCCATGGCATAATTAGATATAGGCCTACAGGAATGTCTGGCAACTACGGTGCCAGATGGAATGACATGTGCCCATGAAAGGTTGCCCTAACATCTGTGTTTTTTTTTCTCAAAGATCTTCCTCTTTTTTTGAATTTTTAATACCTGTACTAAATGTTATCCTTGTAGTTACATGTATCCAATTAGGGCCTAGAGATTTTATTTTCATCCAACTGTATGTGTGGTCGGTCCAGTATCATACTTTGGTAGCATACCGAAACAGAAATCTTCCCAGATTTACCTATAACTTTACATGGTATAAAGATGTTAATGGTAGAAACATACCGTTACAGTTTTTCTGCATGAAATGCTGTATTTATCCAGAAAAGAGTAAAACCAGTGACCACAATTATTTTTGATCTTTTAAAGATCAAAAAAGAGAAAAGACTTATAAAACACTGTGGCCGTTTTTCACTGTTTTCTCAAAAAGTGGTCACCGTATGGGACTGAAATTTTCACAGATGACTGTTAGTCGTCCTTGATATTTTTGCCCATGAATCTGCATTTCTTTGACAAAAACCAAAGTATGATACTACCTTTAAAGACATCACTATTAGACTGGTTTCTACTAAAAGTGAAGCTTTCCAATTTGGATGATAACTGGGCAGAAAGAGAACCTCATAAGAAAAATACTGAAATTTAATTCACGGAGCCTTTAATGAAACGAGTGACCTTCAGTACGCGTGGGATATCTTTTTCAGTGTAAATGTAAGATGGATGCAATGATAAGATTTATAGATCATAGAGCAATGAGGTAGACATACCAAGGAATTGTAATAAGGTATGTGTTAAGGGATGGACTACAATTTCTCTCTGTTAAAAATATTCTAATGTAATTCATACCAGACATCGACGGTGTGTTGACATTGTATATGCACGGGCACACGTTCACATTCATGCACGGTATGTTTGTGTGGGTATCACCTTACCTTACATTTAGACAAAGGAATGTGTGTTTTGCAAACTTCATGGCATGCTCAATGCTTGAGGATTTCTGTTCAGTTTCGTTTTTGAGGGTCGTTCTACAGTCCGTTGTGGTATCAAAACTTTCGTTTCTGTTCAGTGCCACCATGGTGCAACAAAGGAAGCATTTTATAGTGAAGGTCATCTTCCACTGTTGGTATCTTCCTTGCTTTCCTTCCTCTATGCTCCATGGTTCAAACATGCTCAGTGGGGGAACAGTCTGTTGCATTTGGTATCCTTGAAGCAGAGTGGTCTGTTATTCATTGTGACTTCTTATTATGACATTGCTGCCTTGTTACCCTTTACTCTGTCTCTTATTAATCAGCATCAATGGAATTTCCAGTTTAACTGTCATTTTAATGAGGGATAGTAGATGATGAAGCATTTACCCTTGAAAGGAGAGGTTTGCAATAATTAATTGTTCGACCTTGTGGAACCATGGAGGTAGAAATAGAACGTACCACGCAATGTATGTATACTGTCTTCCAGTAATGCCTTGGTTTTATTTGTAAAGCTTTAAAAAGATGCTAATTGCCCGGCCCGTCATATTATTTGCATACCTAGCGCGCCAGCTGTGCTTGGTATCTGAGCCAAGCATGAACACGGTATATCTCAGTCGACTTTCACACGCTATACAGTACGTTGCATTCTCTCGAGCCAGGAGTCCACAAAGTGCACTGATGTGATCCTCGCTCAGTAAACTGAATGATTCTCTGCAATCGTCTTATATTATCATAACGTTACAAGGAAAGTTTTATGCGCAATATAGGTCTAGTACATTCAAAAGAGAGGGTAGACGAGGCATGCGCGGTTCTAGGGGAGGGGAGGGGCTTGATCCCCCTCCCCCACAAAATGTGTCTAGCCCCCCCCCCCCCCCCAAAAAATGCAATCGAATAAAAAAAATCTGTAAAATACTGCATCTTTTCAGTTATTAACCGCCAATTACATAAAACGCGTTGTGTTACAGTTTTCTACTCCTAATAAGACATAACAGAAGCGAGTGTTAGAAGAAGGGTTGAGGCCCCCCCCCCGGCAAAAAACAAACAAACAATATTGGGTCTTAGCCTAGCCCCCCCCCCCCCCCCCCCAAAAAAAGACGGGTTTTCTAGCCCCCAAAACAAATATTGGCTCTAGAACCGCGCCTGGGTCGAGGCGTTGTAGGGATTGTTCAGTTTTCACAGAGCTTTGCAAACTAGAGGACTTGTAAAACTAGTTTACCTGTTCAGCTTGAATTCCTCCTTGCATCTCTTGGCACGTTCCAAGCACGACCTGGCCTGTATCATCGTGGCCAAGCTATGCACGGCATCCCACCGACGCCTAATGTGCATGGCGTGCGCTGCAAGTAACATTACACAGGGTTTCCACCCCAAGTACAAGTACTTGACCGACCCGGTTCTTCAATCAATGACGAGTTGATGGACATATTCGGTAGTTAGCTTAGTACGACCAGCATGTCTGGTATCTCTCAATCACTTCGATGGTTTTCAACATTTCTAACCCTCTGCACAAAATAATTGGCAAGATGGAAACGGATGTATGTGTAGGAATGGAATCTTAATCAGCCTGAATTGTAAAACGGCTGACCTTCTTGTGGGTGCCATTCAGTTCCATGCATATCTTGCAGTTCCAGCCTCATTAAAGGTAGTATCATACTTTGTTTTTTATCAAAGAAATATTGATTTATGGGCAAAAATACCAAGACAGATACAGTAACAGTCATCTGTGAACATTTCAGTCCCATACGGTGCCCACTTTTTGAGAAAACAGTGAAAAACACACACACAGTATTTCTTAAGTCTTTTCTCTTTTATTTTTGATCTTTTAAAAGATCAAAAAGATTTTCGGTCGTTGTTTTACTAATTTCTCAATAAGTACACCATTTCAGACGGAACAATTTTATGTTTCTACAACCACCATCTTCATACCCTGTAAGTTATACGGAAATCTGTGAACATTTCTGTTTTGGTTTCTTACCAAAGTATGATACTATACCTTTAAGCTGGATTTTGAGAAAAGCAACCACTCCATGGGTATTACAATCATGGAACCTGTGCGGTAATTTTGTAAAAGGTGGCGGCAAACTTGGCATTGTATTTTTAACAGTTATAAGGCTTCATTTTGCAGATTATGTTAGGGAGGAACAATATTTGCATATGAATATTGGCTGTACAAATTAAGTTATTGAATAACTTAATTTCTTACAAAGAAAGCAACACACTAACACATTTTCAAGCAACTTTTAATTTTTCTTTAATTAGCACAGTTGCAACAAAATACATTAAAAATGCGTGTAAAAAATCGCTTTAAAAACTCAAGGCACATTTGTTCATGTCAACTAGTAGCATCATAATTTAGATAAAAAGAACAACTTATAATGAATGGTATTATACAAAAACATCAAAGCGTAGTACCAAGGCGAGTGATAAATAAAAAGCTTAGCATTTTAAAATTAAAACAAAATGGAGAAAATACAGCGAAAGCTCGGAGAAATTGACATTTTCTATCACTGTCTTGACAGCAGCCATGTAGAATTTGTAAACCTCGGTTTCCCTATTCATTTCAAATCCCAATTTAAACTGCAAATGAAAATGTGGCCCTGCAACCGAATCCAAACAATACAAATGTTCTTGCAATGACGTCACATTTCATCATTCTGCAATCTATATTATTATCGAATAGAACAAAGTTTCCAAGAATTTTCCAAATTGAGTGGCAATTTGTGTAAGCAAAAATTAGAGAAAGAGTGAACACATTTATTACAGCTGTGATTGTGAAGGGTTGTTTTATCTGAAATCGCATATAAATGGACTTTATGAACTTATCTTCCTGAAAGAGGATAAAAGTTTGAGCATCAATGTCGTCTGATTTGAAAACCTGCAAAAAATCTGATCGTGTAAAACATTCGTGCGGGATATACCGGCATATCAATGGCAAGTTATAGGCCTTTTATATTATAGGCAGCTACGTGACAATCTGGTAGTGAGAACCATTGAAAGGTAGGACATGTTTACTGCTAAAAGTTTCAATTTTGTTTTGTGATATACCGCCCCTAATTGCTGCCTTGGGCTAAGGTAGAAATCGTGCCGGACATTGTTATGATACATGCACGGTGCCGTAAATCATCACAGTGAAACCATGCATATTCCCCATCGCTTCTCAACAACGATATCCAGACTGCATGGGTCCATGACCCTCAAACATTTTAATATGGTAGTTGTTTCACATTTTTAATTGTTCAAAACAGAAAGAGCGGAAGGAAAATTCGGCTTTGCGACAGGCACAATGCATAGGCCTACATAGACATGTTGTATCTATTGTTGTGCAGGTATTGACTCCCCAGCTTCAGGCTTTTGCACTTCAAGCTGTAAATACAACCACAGCTATTTCTCTGGGTTTTTCACACAATGCTCTTTTTTTCTCTATGAATGGGCTGGGCTATGTACTTTGGAGAGGTGTTTTTGCACCAGTAGATTTGTTGTTGTATTGATTACCAATCTTGCCTACAGAATGACCTACAATATAGACCAATACATCAGCTGTGCATTTTAAATATTGATGAGAACAATATTTGTAAAAGTCCCGCTCCGAGTGAAATGTTAAAGGTAATATCATACTTTTTTGTGGTTTTTGTCGAAGAAATGCAGATTCATGGGCAAACATATCTAGAAAGGTACAATAACAGTCTTCTGTAAAATTTTCAGTCCCACTTGCCCACTTTTTGAGAAAACAGTGAAAAACGCCCACAGTATTTAACAAATCTTTTCACCGTTTTTTTTTTATCTTTAAAAGATCAAAATTGTTTTTGGTCATTGTTTTTACTGTTTTCTGGATAAATGCAACATTTCAGGCTGCAAACCTTTAACGGTATGTATCTACCGCACCATCTTTCAGGCATGCAACTCAGACCTAACCAAAAACGAAGAAATTCCAATCTTTGCACAACTTTGTGCAGTGTTTTTCTATTTTCAATGGCATGAGTGTGTTGAGAAAAAC
This sequence comes from Astropecten irregularis, assembly GCA_963971285.1. NCBI lineage: Eukaryota > Metazoa > Echinodermata > Asteroidea > Paxillosida > Astropectinidae > Astropecten > Astropecten irregularis. The sequence continues at coordinate 18,933,685 of OZ020244.1, read as the reverse complement.
AAATCAGCTGATCTGACGAAAAGTTACAAGCCTGCATCTTTATAGGTATAAATATATGAAGCTTTGTGCTTCAGTATGCTACCAAAGTATGATAGAACTTTTTAAAGCAAGACTAAACATTTCAGCTCTATACTGCATACCATGAAGGTTTATGAATTGGCTCTCTGAAGAGAATGATGCGCAGTCGCTGGCAACACAACATGCTGACATCTCATAGCTGTCACTTTCTCTTATAAAATCACAACCTGAAACTTCTGTGCGGGGTTTTGTTAGTAACGTGTCTGTATCGAGGATGACAGTGCCACAATGGTTGTCCTATTATAATCATCGAAACGTCCGGACCATTGTTATAAAAAGAAAAATCTGCTTGTTCACTGAGCGAGAACTGTACTTAGGCCGACTATAATAATTATTAATGTCTTGGATTTGTTTTTCATATATAATTTCACCTAAACATAGGGCCGACCAATGTATTTCCAATCATTGCATTACGCACGACACAAGTGCGTTTCAATTACACAATGTAACTGCTTAAAAGGTGAACACTGGGAGAGCAAAGGAGAACACAATTGGTGCAGTGTGATATATAAATTATGCAAGTTAAGTTGACTAACAAAACAAAAACTGGAGCATTCCCAGACTTGCTTACTTTAAAAACTTTTTTTTTTCGTTTTTATAAATATTATACAACAATCCGAATGAGCAAATATTACAGAATGTATTTAGCGAATTACATTAAAATACAAAATACAAAATAATGATAATAACCAAATAATCATATAGGTGGTACATTGCTTTGCAAGTCAGTTAAAAAAAAAAGTCATTCACAACTGGCAATGTTTTATACTGAAGTAAACTGGTTTGGAAAACTTGACAATAATATTTTTTAGGCTAACACAGAGTGACGGTGATGTATCTATAATCCAAGCTACCGCGACAGATACTGGAATAAACTTTCAAAATAAAACGAAGTGGACATTTTCTCTCTCATTATAAAAATGACTGCCGGCAAAAGAAACATTCGCACGGAATGCCTGGCGGATTGACATTTAAGACCTGATGTATTCGAACCGACAGGTGCCGCAATACCTGCCGGCTACATACGTCAAGGAATTTACCAAGCCGCACGACTTGGCGTGCGATCATTAAACCTTTAAATGTCATCCCGTGTGTTGTTCCAAACTAAACATAATCAAAAATACTAACCAATCTTCGAGAATTAACGACAAACAGTTTCCCGGCAGTTTTTTTGGTATATAAGCAAGACCAGTGGCATATCCAACGTGAGAAAACAAAAACACCCGAGAAAATACCTCGTAATTTCTCAGTTGTCGATCTTAACTCAGTTCCCCCCTGGGAGTGTTTAAAAACGGGAACCAGATACCCTGGTGAATTTAAGAGAGAATATATAGAAAGATGATTGTGACGTTCACACTGATTCTCATTTTATAATGGAACGGCCAGAGGCATGGGAAATAAATCATCCGGATCAGAGTCTGGTTACGAAATAATAATAAAATTGTGGAATTGAGTTCCCCATCAAAAATAACATGCCAAAGGCAAATGCTGGTGTTGCTGCACTGTAACTACTGTCTTACAACACACTTTGTAATTTTGGAGAGAATAATCAGAATAGTACCCACGAGTAAGAAACTGAGCTATGCCACTTGTCGTGTCTCACCACCAGTGATATCGGAGTTATTAATATTATAATAATGACATAAATTTGCTCGCAAATAATTATAGCATGTAACTTAAGCTGTCTACGGTAACTATTTAGTCATATTCAATACACTATTAAAGCCCACACTGTGGAATATATTTGTTATCATTATTAATATTATTATTATTTTGCAAATACAAACCTTGAAAGACACTCTTTATGTTATTTATATATTTACATGTAAATACAATTTACAAAGGCAAATCCTTGCAGTGAAGTACTTTAACGGTTAACCACTCAATATTATTTTTCCAAATTCCAATTTCCAAGTTTGCACACGTGCAGGGAATGCGTTTAATACTGTCCGGTGTAAAGGTTAAATCTTTCCCACCTCAAAATGCGTCCGGGAGACAGAATTACCAAGGTAAAAGTGTTCTCGGACAATTGTACATGGTCACAACGGTGTAAATGTATCCGGGCGGACACATTAAGAGGGGGACAAAATGTAACCTTTACACCGGTTCACGGACGAACTGCATCTCCACACAACCTTTGCAAATGCATGCCCCGTGATCACCGATAAATTCATTCACCGCAAACTTAACTCCACTGGTGACACTTACAGCAAAGCTTTGGTGTCATTTTCTGATCAATTAAAACACATATGACCCCCTGTACAAAATAGTGTTGATGATTTATTTTCCTCACAATTACTGTACATCTTGACTATAGGTGGACGCACAGTATTATATGGGAACTTTGTTTTCACTGGTGGATTGTCACTGCATGTCCATTGTAATTGCTGCATTTATTTTGTAATATCACTCATAAAAAAACCACTGATTGGTGAAATCTTATACCTCAAACTATTTCAAATGCTTTCCCACAACTCTTATAACTTTTTTCATAATCGCTACAGTTTTTTTGGTTCTATAACAGCCTTCCAGAGGCTTTTGTCAGAGGAAAATTATTTTGAAGACAATCAAGACCCAAACACAAGCCTTACTCCACCACCCTCACTGGGTATCACTCTGACGCCAGGCTGACTTGTATGAACGGTCACTCCTCCAGATGGACTCTGTGACTGCTGCACTCGAATGTTGCCACCAGGATGGGAAGACTGACGGAGCGTTATGACCTCTTTCTGCCGTCTAGGTTGACCGCCTGTGCGGATGACAACCCCACCGCTGCCACTGCCGTGCTGAAAGTGTCTTACCTGTGGCTGCTGCTGCTGTAGCGGTTGTTGATGCGGAGGTTGAATCGGTATCCGGATGAAGTCGCCGACTTGGAGAGGAACAGTCTCCGGCATGCCCATGTTGAACCTGAAGACAACCCCGTCTCCGCTGGACTCCTGTCTCTGCACCACGGGCCTCTTGCTCGGTATCATCTTGATGACTTGATGACCTCCGGGCTGCTGGAAGACGGTGGCCGCATCGTCGGCCGGGTTCGCGCAGGGCATCATCGGGGAAATTTCAGGACTCTCCGGTACCGGCTGCAGTTGGAGGATCTTCACGACCTTCTTGGACTCTCCCGGCTTGTTTTTCTTGTGGCAGTGGGGACAGACGTGGTGGGAGTGACCGGAAGGCTTCCCGGGGCTGATGCGGACAGTGTCGGCGTCCTGTACCAGTGTCGACTCGGACACTGAGGAATCATTGGATGACAGCCTTACGATGGTCTTCGACATTCTTCGTTTAGGTTTAGGACTGCGGGATACGAGAATGGGCCCTCCCGTGTCACCTAAGTCTCCAGGTTTGACCTGGAATGTCATCATAGTTGGCTGATTCGAGGGTGTGCCGTATTCTGGGTGGGCAATCTGCTCGGGAAGGCATGAGACTGGGATTTCAATTGTTGTTTTAGCTACCTTTGGTTTAGACTTGTGCGACTTATGCTTATGGTGATCTGTAGGCTCATCGTGCCCACTGTTCTGTTCTTTGTCTTTCGTCTGACTGTTCAAACCTTCTGTAACATCCGGTATCACATCAGGCATTTGCTGGACGGAATCTTGGTCCGTATTTGTCTTCTTGTCAATATTCTTTCCCTTTTCAGACTCTGCTCGCCCCTTCTCTTCAGCAGCAATTTGCTCTTTGTCCTTACTTATTTTTGGATTCTCAAAGCTACTTATCCTGTCCTTTATATTGATCTTTTCAGACTCTTCATTTTCGGACGCCGCATCTGATGGCTTTTCCGGGTTACTGCCAACCTGGGCTTTATCCTTGAGCTTTGTTTCCATTTCAGCTTTTCGCTTCATCTCATTCTGCAGTCGTATTTCTGAGTTCTTCCGCCGGAGTTCCTCGACTCGCTTCGCCTTTGCCACAGATGCCATCTCCTGCTGCTTAGCCTTGGACTCTTGCTCCTTAAACATCCCTATTAGAGAGGATGCCTTGACCGCTTTTTCCTCCTCCGGTTTTTCTCCTGTATCAGCTGATTTATCTTCAGTGCCAGTTTTGTCAGACGCAACATCCATCTTGTCTGACTTCACCTGATCGTCTTTTATATTAGAGTTTGACTTACTGGATGTACTTCGCGCGTCAGGCTGAGAATGGCCCTTCCTGGGACTCTCGCAACCAAGAGGACTCATGCGATGATCCTCGGCATCATCAAATCTACCATCTTCAACCTCACCGCCCTCACTCGGACTGTAGAATGGACTGAGCCGCTTATGGATGTCGACAGAAGGCATGTTGGAAGTCGTGGTAGAATACTCCGAATCGTCGGTGAGATATTCCGAGCTGTCACTGTCTTCGTCCATTGTGGACCCACCACCTCGACTGACGTACCTCCAGGGAGTGCTACTATAAGAAGCCATCGAGTTGCAGCAGAGACACTGGCTGCACTCGCTATCCGAATCCGCGCAAGAATCCTGCGAATCTTGCCGGCTGGTGGTGCGACTATGCCGCAACTGGTTCCCATCATTCGGTGCGTCATTGGCGACGGGTTTCGGAGCGGCGGCCCTTGATTTCTTACCTCGGCTACCACCGGACAGCGACCTCTTGAACTTAGGCTCGCTACAGTCTTTTTCGAAGTCGCTCATTTTGTTGACGTCGTCTTCTGTGTCTACTGCATCTCTGACGCTGCCTATTTTGTGCTCTTCCTCCGACTCGTACTCGGAGTCAGCGTCTTCCGCGGCGTCGTCATCGTCCTTGATTTCTTGGATATTGCGCTGTACGGATGCCAGCTGACGAGAGAGTGAGCTACCGGAAGATGCCAGGTTTGCCTGGAAAGTGAAAGCAAATCAGAAATCATTATTAATCAGTGTTTAAGTCTGAATACTGGCAAATTATTATTTTCATGCGAAAGTCATAAATCTTTGAAAGGTCTCCAGTGAATCAATTTATAATGCACTCACAGAACGCGAACAACCACTTGGATTTTTTTGGTTGTTCAAGATTTACAATATCATTATATTCATTTTGTTTGAGGGCAATTCAATTCTTGTTTGAAAGTGAGCGAGCTGACAAATGTCGTAGCCGAATGGATGTACTGTTCAGACACATTCAATAATTTGATACATTATTTTAACAATGACATCAATGAGATGTCATTAAATGATCCCAGTACGCAACAGTTGGGCCTTTGACCCTATAAGGTGCCATCGGGTCCCTTGGATTCGGAATGAAATTTTACTGGCTGCGCCGCGGGTAGGCCTATTGAAAAGTCGTATGTCATTGAACTGCGTGTCTAGTCTTCGTCTGGCTCCCGCAGGATATGTAAACAGAAGAGCGCCAAGGAAATTCAAAGCTCTCAAGTCAATTGGCCATTACCGACCGCGACGATACCGCCAATATGACCGCTGGCGATGGAGTGGGCGAGACAGGGCACTGTAACTCGCTCTTGATATAATGACATGCTCCATTCCATGAATTATATCATAATTATACTCCTATTGATTTAATATGTAGCTCTATGATTAAACCAACACAAAGCGTACATTATTATATGTCCACCCATGGAGGAATACCTAAGCCATACATGGTTCACAGAGATGAGATTGACCAATGATAAAAATGTCTGAAAACAGCTGACAGGGAGCATAAAAAGTCTGAAATCTGAAAATCTCATATACTTTTGTACACAGCCTGTGAGGAAAAACAAATCTGAAATCCAAAACAAAAAAATCTGAAATAAGATTTTAATCTGAGAAGTCATCCCTGGGTTCACCATTTTAAAGAAAGGTTTTTAAATCACCTGGTGGCCGAAACAATGACTTTATATTATTTTGTTAATGGGTGAATGTTTGGCATGATAGGCCCTATCCCAGAAAATCTCATCATTAATTTTCGTCACAGGTAAGGTGCGTATTTCCATTCATCGATGAAAATATGTCGACATACTCGTAATTCTCTTAAAGGTATAGTATCATACTTTGGTAAGACACCAAAACAGAAATGTTCACAGATTTATGTATAACTTACAGGGTATGAAGATGGTGGTGGTAGAAACATACCGTTAAAATTCTTCCGCCTGAAATTGTGCATTTATTCAGAAATTAGTAAAACAGCGATCGAAAATCTTTTTGATCTTTTAAAAAAATAAAAAAATAAAAGAGAAAAGACTAAAGAAATACTGTGGCCGTTTTTTACTGTTTTCTCAAAAAGTGGGCACCGTATGGGCCTGAAATTTTCACAAATGACTATTATTGTATCGATCGTATCGATATTTATGCCCATGAATCTGTATTTCGTTGACAAAAACCAACGGATACTACCTTTAACTTCTCTTAGCTCGCTTTGGGCGTCCCAAACTCAAACCGAAACTTAAAAGTTTATTCTCCATCTCAAGAAGAATTTCAGTTATAATGTGCACATTGTATAACCATGGAGGAAGGAAAAGCCCATGTCTTGCAGCTATGTGGTATACCGTAGAGGATATTGTGTATAATAATAACCCGATCGTGATCTTTGTCCTTGCGTGGCCGACTCGGTCGATCTCAGTTTCGACTCAATCACCGCTCCAAATCATTAACCTGTCAAGACTAACGACGAGCCATATTGCCGTCGGCGAGACCAAGACCTTGTGAGCATCCGGTGTATGATGTTAATCTCACTTCAGCGAGTGATTTACAAGAGATTGGGAAAAAACCGCGAGAATTGGTACATAATCCACGTACAGGGAGAGAAATTACAGACTGATGAAAAGTTGCAAGACTCGGTGCGAGGGCCATCGCGCCATTGACGTGAATACGGTCCGCGAGGCGTGGTTTTGCCGTCACACATGGGACGGTCGGCATGTTCACTACCGCAAAAAATATTAAGGAATAGGGCCTGCTATACGGCTTGACGAATGTCAACTAACAAAACTTGTGCGGAGGGTTAAAGGGTATTTTAACGCAAATTCAGCCTGCTTTTCGAGCGAACACAATATAGGGCAATCAGAAAATGTTTATAGATCCACTACAAACAAACGCCCATGTTATAGGAAATAATTATAGTGATGGAAAACCCACTACCGGTCATTATTACTCTTGCGACCCCGGAATGCCGTACCAGGGGTCGCAGGTTAAAGTCCCGCTCTCGTCAATTTTCTTTGTTCAACTTTAATTTCAACTGAGTGATATGAAATTAATCCAGTCAGTTTCCCTTGTGGGCCAACAGCGTCTGACATCGCTGTTATTTCCCTTTTACTTTACACTGCCGAATAGAACATTCCAGTGTTATTCCATGACATGCCCAGTGCGCGCCAAAATGTCATCTGCCAAATGTTATCTCGATTTCCTGGTTGCCGGGGCTAATCCCTATCCGTAAATAACTTTCAAAATGCTGGCAACGAGTCGACATAGTGCAAATTCCACCAGGAGGCGTTATCACGAGACCAATTAAAGATAATGGTATGAACAGAAGCTGAAGCAGACATCATTATCTATAAGATATTTAACAGACAACCTTCCATTAGTGTACAATATAGAAGATTCATCGCCAAACGAAATATCATACTGAACTTTGCAAAATGACCTCAGTCCAGAACTTGCCCAAAACACAAATCAGATTTGGACGGGGCTAATTGTGCCACTAACATTGTAATGGAACCAACTGTGCAGTAAAGATCTATTGAAGCACACGCCACTTTAATATGCCTAATTAGTGACTGTTAATTAAAACCATCAAATGTTTGACAAATACCGGCAAATTGCTCTGGAAAACTTATTCTAACCAAAATAATTCGGATGAATGTGACTGTGGTATGAAAATCAATATAGTGACTTTTACTAACAACTAGTGTAGTGATAACTGTGGTGGCTTTTGAGGATGGCGACTGGTCCTGAGTGGACATGAAGGGTATATTTGTTTCACCTTTCTTATTTTGATGTTTTGGGGTCTAAAAGTTTGGGACATGTTTCCTTACTACAAGAAAATCTGTTACAGAATATACTAGGAAAAGCACATGCGATAGACGTTTTGTTTCAATGTCTCCCAAGCCATTTTCAAAATATGTATTTAATGTAGCGACCTTGAATAAAAAACAACCAGCATACTTGGTGTCAAAGCCTTTCGACCCGTCACCTCTGGTATAGCAGTATAATTACACTGCATACCTTGGCGTGAGGTGAAGTATGATAATACCTCCCAGATTGCAGGCAGTAGTACGTGACTAAACATCTAATATCCCTGAAAAATGAAGCCAAACTGCCACTAAAGCCAAGGAAAGGTTCAAGTTGAGGACTTGGCCTATTATGGTTTGCAAATGTTGTATATCGCCTTGGCTAAATCCCAATCCCCAACTGAAAAAAAAAGTGGTAGAAGGAACTGAATGAGATGTATTTATTCCATTGTGGTTAAATTGTTGCGGTCGTGTTGAATGCGTCATTATGGCCGAATTCTCCCGCGGTGATGTGTCACAGATGAGGTTGATATGCACTACACTCTCATTGACCTACATGATATAGCATGCGCTCATAAGAACATCAACATATTTAAAAAAAATGAAGTATATTTCTCCCTTTTTAAAGGGGTGGGAATTTTTAGTTACACGTTTCACGTGATCATGTTCATCAAAGTCTCCCACTGCATTGACATCACAACCTCTGTAAGTCTTTCCAGGCTCAGAATTGTCAAAAATGGCCCCCTTGTGACACCTGTAGGTACGTGATGTTGGTAAATGGTGGGACCTTTGACTTGCTATAGGTTCCCATTTCACCAGAGACCCCGTGTCTAATCGGTTCCATTTTCCATCGCCAGACGAAAGTTTCTGTCAGTTGGCCATCGTTGACTGTTCAAGTGACCAGTTTGCCCTTTGCCAGATAGTTGACCATGCATACCTTGGCAAACCTCTATTTCATTAAGACACTATTAAATACCGTAAGAACTGTGTAACTTGTATGGAACCTGACTTTAAACTACCCATGGACATTTTTGATGTAAGACGATGGCGGCTAAATGTCAAAACAGATCCTTCATCAAACAATTATGACAACTGCCATGTGCATTATGCATTGCATATTATAATCAATCACTACTTTGAGAATAATAAAGCTGATAACTTCCATATGTCAAGGCTATACTGTTAGTCGCATACCCGACGATCAAGCAGGTAAGATCACGCTTCAATCATTCCTTCATGCTTCAAGCATAAAGAAAACCTCAATGAACCGCGAGAAAACAAGGGAATACATTTGACAGATCATTTGAAATTCGTCTTCTGACTTGAATGCGAGTTCATTTCAAGCTGCAATTGCCCGATTTTGAAGGCCGTCCTGACGGTAGACATGGATTCAGCTGAATTGCATGTTTTTAACGGATATGAAGAGTCATGATAAGCTTTCATTTGATACTTCTGGCGATTTTTGTCATAAATATCCATCACAATTAAACGGCGATTCAATAAAAGAATTACTACAATATTATTCTATTAAAACTTTGCATCAACGATCCTGCAAGGGACCGTTCTTTTTTCGATTTCTTGACTCGGATTTGGTCTCCTTATCTAAAGCTTAAAATGCAAATTGCGGGCTTTGTTTGAAGATGGAACTCTTTTTTCCTGTTAATAAAATACACTTTAGAACCGTAACCCAAAGCCTCTATTTCAGAATTTGGATACCTGTTACTTTCAAATGTCATTAAAATTTATAATAAGAAATGGACCCAACGCACAAGCCCTAAGGCCAAAACACCCTTAAAAGTATAATTATTGTTTGGAACAAAACGACCCTACACGAACATAACCCTTTCTAAGGTTATTTAGTTCGAGACAAAAATTGTATATATTCTTTTGTTAAATCCTTTCGCCGACTGACACAGGCAATGCATTAAGCGTCGCTTGCCCGTGTAGACAAAAATCGCTTCAGGGCACAAGACCTGTCTGACCGCTATTTTAAATTAAAAGGCCATTCTAGACCATTCCATTAAATCCTTCATTATTAAACCTATAGATCATTATAATACCTTCCAGATTCTGAAAAACAGAAACTGCCTTCCGGGCACAACAGTGGCACAAACTCAGCGGCTCGGCTCACTGAACTTGACCCCACCAGGGCCCAATTGGCGGTACGGTACACGTGTTTATGACGTGCCCAAAGTGCCATGCAGGGAATGTGATAGATTTATTTGTTTGTGTTAGTAATTTATTTCAAAACAAGTTAGGTGAAACAATATTATGAGATGGGCCATGTGAACTCCGGTGTAGAACTCTTCCCAGTGTTGCTAACAGTAACACACGGTCTACACATTATATCTATGGTATTTGACCCATGAGCAGGTGCACATAAGCACATAAGCTGTATTGATGAAATGATAAGAAAAACTGATCATACAAAAACAAAAACGCATGGTCATGTTTCCTTAATTGATTTCATTAATTCTTTCTGAGTTTGAATTAAAGGCAAACTTGAATTTTATACGCTACTTTCGACGGATGAGTTTGCTCATCTTAATTCTATTTGATAATTTGTTTCCTAAGTTTACATTGCAATCTGTATCGCCCAAACTTATCAGGCTTTATAGTTTACGAGATGGAGAGCGCAATTTACTTACCATCTGATCTCGAAGAATCTTCAGGTTGAGATCCATTTTACTGGCATGATACTTGTGCTTCTTATATTCCCCCGTGGAATCCTCGCCTCCTCCGCTGTCGGTGGCCATGCTGCAATCTGCAGCGGCTCCCGAGGTGGCATCACCGTCGGTCGTTGTCGTCTGAGTAACGGTAGAACCTTCGCTCCCCGTGCCCGGTGCTACAACATCTCCTTCTCCAGTACCCGCATCTAACTTGCCAGCCCTCTGGCTACGATTAACGCTCATGATATTAAGCGGTTTGCCCTTCTTTTTTTTCACCAAAAGTTAGATTAGGTTGCAGAGTTTATGATTAAATCCGTTATATCGTGTTTAGTCCACCAATTTTAAGATGGGAAGTTGATGAGTTCCTCCTGCATCCCGTTCCACGTCTTAGATACTTTGCTGTGTTGTCGTCTGTATTATTGTGCTACTGCTGCCGGTGCCGGCCGGCCAGGGATATTTTGTTGGGCGATCGTGTCGACCCCCGTAGTGACCAATTGTGTCTCGTGACGCATCCCCGTCGGCTGAACGGCACGTACAAGACTACACTGTATTATGCTAGACTGGTTCTCATTGGTCAATAAGAGCCAAGGACGTGTGGCGAAGTTGTGACTCGTAAATCAGTCGTTTCATAGCTTTTCCTTTTCTCACAGTCCTTCTACATGATACGAATGTGTGGCTACCGGAATATGTTATTTTGTAAAGAGCGAAGCTGAACGAGTTTATGATTTTGTTGTTACAAGCAGTTCCGTGTTGATATTGTCTCAAACTAGTTTATCATTAAATCTTGGAATCGTATGTTTTATTCAATTTCTTTGATTGTTATTTTCCTAAGTAGACGAAAGTTACTGATGTTTCAATTTCTACCGAGAAGTTAACAAACTTACGTTATGGCACGTTATATGTAAGACCTCATTAACAACAACCATGAATTTCTTTAAAAAAACAATTGTTCGATGTGAAATTCTACGCACAAAGGACTTGCAGAAGTTTAGCCCACATAGTCATGCCCAAAATACGCAAAGGCAGATGCCTGGAATATTTCAAGTTGTTGCAGTCGCATTCTTTGCAGTCGTCTCACTTCAATGACGGGGTGAAAATGCGTTACACATGCTAAGGGCCACCTTCAACCAATCAGGGCTTCAGTAAGTGATGTCAGCGCGTGCATTAGGAAGGATTATGCGAGAAATAAAATTATCATAAGGCCAGAATGTTCCACATCTTGAACTCTTAGTAGCTCAGCTGCAACTGATTTCCTGTTTCAATATAATGATCATTGCGCAATATGTTTATGTATGTCTTACTGAGAATTGCTTTATGAAAACAGTCAGCATCTGCATATTATGCATATGCTGACCGACCTCGAAGTGAGGACTGAGGAGGAATCGTGTCAAATCTGAATAATTATTATCACTATAACTTAACACATTTTGCAGACATAGTCTCTGGGGAGCCTATATACCCCCATGGTACCTCCAAGGTCTGAGTCACTGATTTTACCCACGTTCACACATTACAGCTAGGTTTCGCATGATGAATTTACACTTTGTACGCAAATTAAAGTTCCAATTTTGATTAAAGGTTTACTGTAATAAAAACTCATATTAAGTTAAATACATCTGTATTGTTATAAAACTCAACATGTATATCATTGTTTGTGCTAAAAAATATTGTATATAGACAAAAGGAGGTATTTAAGACCCATAATTTAACACCCCACTTTTCCGGTCGCGACGAAGAAAAACCTGGCTTACGCCACTATAGTTCCGTCCACTTATCCACTAGTATACTCTGGTTCTGTAGGTGTACGTCACACGCTATTGTTGTGAGTGGATCGGTCCAAGGGGGGCTTTTTTCGGGGGGGGGGGGTAGGCGGGGCATACATACTGATTTTCTGCCTTAGACTTTTTGGTCAAAAGTAAGCACTTTAATACATTTCATATGAATTGATATAGTCATTAATAATAAGCAATAAGCGCTTTCACCCCTTCCCCAATTTTGATTAATGTGATGTAATTCATGTTCACGTCATATACTCTATGGTTCGACCCAAGCGTGACCATGGGAAAATATTTATGGTAATTTCCCAGTAATTAGCCGAGCTGCTCTCATAAGACATGGACGTGGTCAAGTTATAGGTTTTTCGGTTTTCGGTAAAGATTATGTTAATTTGATGTATTGATTTATCTGTTTATTTGATTTTTGTTGTGCCCCGTTTTCCTGAGCTTAATAATGTGAACAGCGCCCTCACACTGCAACCTCGAGACACCGACTAAGGTGCCCCGAGCTGAGACTGCTCAGAAATAGGCAAGAGAACTATTTTCATCCCGAATCAAAGCATCTCCATGGTCAAAGCATATGGAGGACGTTTCCTTTTCGATAATGATTAATTAAGATACCACTGTACTGAAAAAAATAGCTATACAGAATTGAGTTGAAAGGGGGAAAATGATAATAACATTTTCAAGACTTTGATTCGTGAATTTTACCCAGCTAAATATTATAATGTAATTGTATTATTAATATAATGCAATTATTTACTGTTTTTCTGGAACTCGTGATTACAATCATGTTCATCTCGATCTCATGGTTTGCAAAAATACAAAATCCACCAATGGAGTTTATAGAGCAACTCAGAAAGTTGCTTTGCAGTTTCTTTTGGTGAAACACATATAAATTGTTTCTGGAGTGAACAAAAAAATCGGTAAAACCCGGCCATTTTTCTTCCAATAGTTTGACAAAAGGCAAAAGCAATTTACGAATTTTTGAAGGTAGTCTATATCAATTTAGCAAGATCAAATGGATGAAAAACAGTATGACCTAATTACCTTGATGAATGGATATTACATTGCCTGACCTGAATGACAAATGGTCAGAAAGGATATCTTCGAGCCCAATAAGTAATACACTTTAAGAGGCTTTCTTAAGTTTTATTCAGGAAATTTATTCGTAATTTCAGAATTAGGTACCCGAGTTTAGACTTTAAAGAAATATTTACAACATAAATTTATTTATTACTTTTAGACTAAATTCATACATCCAGAAAATTCAATATACATATAAATATATTTTGATAATTTAATTTTTCTCTTCAAATTATTTACAGAGACCAAATAATTAAACCCCAAAAATCAGGAAATTCGTAGTCTTTTAAACCGAATGTTGACCATTCTGAGTAAATAAATTGCTGTATAACCTTGGTGAAAAACACTGCGATTGCATTATTTGCTTTTCCTAGTAATATTAAGACAAAGGCCGTAGACTGGAAAGGCACACTGTAAAAACCTTTTATTGCATGAAACAAGGGTGTAGGTATGTGCAAATGCAACAATCTAAATTAATTCAAAATCTTACAATACAGTATATTGAATGAATACAGTAACACCCATACTGGCATCTTTAAATATGCACAGAGTTTGCATAGGCATCAGGGGCCAATTTCAAGGCACTGCTAGGCACAAAAGTTTGCTTAGCACACAAATGTCTTGCCCAATAAAACAAACCACAGTTAAAAATTTCATTTGATGTTCATGGTCAGTCAACAACGGCCAAAGAACAATCACAAGACAAGCGATACACAAAACATGGACATTTGGTTCTTCACCCTGTTTTTATTAAGACTGAAATGTCATGCTTAGCAAATATTTGTGCTAAGCAGCGCCGTGAAATTGGCCCCTGTAGTACTAGTTTCAATGAGGGTTCCTATTCATGAAGTTGGACCAAACATGGCCACTCAATAATGACCATGTTACACATTTATGGGAGGACATCTTTGGTCCACAATGCAGTCTGCAGCTCTGCTTGTACTGCAGAAAGAGAGTGTCCTCTCTTTAGCCTCTTGAACCACTCGTAGAAACATATGGTCTCTTGTTTAGTCAATACTGATACTTATCATCAAATGGCAAATTCCCCTGTAATGAGTGCCCAACTAAAGGCAATTAAAAGTCACATACCGTACTTAAGATACCAAACTCTTGAATCAGTCATACAGATTTACAGTTCTTGTGTGCTTAGTTTATAGGTCTGCATCCCCACTAATACATCTAAGCAAGTTTGGCACATTTTTTTCTCATCAACTGCTAATTAGTTATTGCTTTTCATTACTTGCTGCTATTTTCTTCCAAAGTTACAGCAAGCCTACTTTACACCCCGTTTACCACTATAAGTGAAAACAAAGCAGTGTAAGAGAACTGCGGCAGGTGCAATACAATTGAATCCCACTTAAATTGACTGAATGACTTTCAGAAACCTTTGTGTCATATGAACATCTAAGGATGTGGCATGGGGATGGCCAGTGCACATTCACTGTGAACGCTGCCATTTGGCAAATGCTCCAGATACACTGAATGTGTAGCATTTGAGCAAACTTATAGTTCTAGCTGAATGTGGAGCATCTGGAAAACGGTCCATGTTTTAAACAGGTGGATAAAGCTTTGTGTTCTGGATCTGATTTAGCAAGTCAAACACCTGTCTCAGGTGATTATCAAATGGAGATGAGAATTTAATAAACACAACACCAAAATCCTGAAGAGCTCAAAACCATAACCACAGACCCTGGCCCCACCTTACCATACCAGTGAATAGAATACCATTAGATCTTCATGCTTAGATGAGCCCCAATCCTCCACTGAGATTTGACCAACTTAACTTCTTACAGGAAAAATAAAACCAACATTTAAAAAAAAAGTAAACTACGACAACCCAGCTTGGCTGCTTGAACTGAACTTCAAGGAAGCTTATAAAGGCAGATGAAGAGACTGTATGGGGACGAGGGGGGAACAAACCAATCCAATCGCTAGGGCATAACTGCAAAGATGTATAGGGGCCCGTGATTAAATCAGACTGAAAATTGCCTATGAACAATCCGTGTATGTTGTTATGGTATTGCCAACTCGTTGTGTTACCGTCCGACAGGTTCTTCCAGTTGGTGAAGCTGGAAAACAAAATGCCAAAGAAAACATTGATGATACTCAAATAATATATTATGCATGAAGCTACCGTATCTTATGAACGCCTGACACAAATTGCGGTTTAAAAAATAGATTTTAATTAGAGTTTTATGCATGGAAATCTTTCACTTCCAGACCACCAATCAGTCAGTATGAAAAGGAACCTTCCTGACTTTGTCATAATCTAACACAGTTCAGTATTTGTGTTTAATACAATACCACTTTCTTTGGAAATTGACTAATTGGGTCCAAGTTTGAGCAGCAAAGCCTTGTGTCTATGCCCAATTCTCCAAATGTGCTTCAGGATTCTGCCATACTGGATATGGATTTTGGTGGAGTGGAGAAGGGATTAACCCTAACCCACCTACATACCAATTATTAAGCCACACTTGGTTTTTCCTGTGGTAAGTGTAGTATCCAGTATACCACAATGTGGTTTGTGTGGTAATGCATGGCGTACAGTCCAGTTCCCCTTGTGGAGAATATAGTAGTGTGTGGCAAGCAGCCCTTGTCTTGTATGGTAAGTGTAGAGGGTTAGGATTAAGAAAACAAATAAATCACTACAAGTAATCTTTGTGAAGCATAAACTGGGCTTTAGTGCAGTAAGTGTACTAAATACCGAACTCACTAGTATGCCGATGTGTGACCGTTCTCGTGGAGAATCGATGAGGCTTGTGCAGGTTGGAATGGATATCAGGAAAGTCGACATCATCGAAAAAGTTGTTGCCAAAGAAAGAATCATGTGAACCTCTGTGGTTGGGCTGAGGATGCTACAGAAATGAATGCAATGAAAGATTGGTCAATAGAAATAACATCTACAGTCGTCACTTCACTGCAAATCAATCATGATTCTTCTTCATCAAGCAGGATTTTCTTGGACTGTAACTTCGCAGAGAAAATAAAACCTATGTCAATATCAGTATTGAGGGTATCTCCCAGAAGCAATTTAGTAGAAAATGATTGTGACAACAGAAAACCATAATTTTATAAAGACCAGGGCCCAATTTCATAGCGCTGCTTAACGGCTGTTTTTGTGCTTAACGGACGCGTCTAGCAAATTTTCTATTTCATAGAATGCGTTAAGCAAATCTTTTTGCTTAACGCGGTAAACAGACAAAAAGCAGCTTTAAAGGCCGCAATTTTTGCTTAAGCACGGCATTATCAAATAAAAATGGCCGCGATCCTACGGAGGAGGCGTCACGATCGTGAAAGAAATTATCCCATACACAGACAGAGACGGGTTTTTCGTGATAGGCAAAATCCTCTCGAAATGTTCACGGAATCGCAAATTTGGGCACGCTATAGGTTTCGATCGGCAACGATCCTGAGGTTGGCTGATATGTTGTCGGTTGAATTACAACATCCGACCGACAACAACCATGCTCTGCCACCGCTACTTCAGATTTGTTTAGCTCTGAGGTATCTGTCTTCTGGCACGTTCGCCATTGTCGTCGGGGATACTTGCCCTATGGTTAGTCCCCCGACAGCATGGCGAGCCATCGACAGGAGCGTCAAAGCACTCAACCGGGTGCTCGGGAATCATCGGGGTTATATTCGGTTTCCGGATCCTCAAGACGAAGTAACCCTGATGGCCCTTAAGCAGGGATTTTTCAAAGTGGCCGGTAAGAAGGATACACTTAAAGTAGGCCTAGGTCAAACCTAAAATCAATTGTTGTATTCATAATAATCATAGTCACATAGAGAAACTTAGCCCATGATTTAGCTGTGTAGGACATGATCACGGTGTAAAATAAAACTGACTGCATTCTCAAACATACTGTAACGACTCACCTTCTTAACTTCGTCAAATTCGGAGTAAAATATCCACAGAATTATAATGAAGCATCTCTCAACCTTATCACATAAAATCAGCTGATCAATGTTGATCAACATTGAAAATTATACAAAGCAAAACATAGGCCTAACGTACTACTAGTACTACTACTAGTACATGTACTACACGTCCGTCCGGTCGTACCATGACCCAATATGTATGACTGGGGCCTGGGCTAGGCTGCGCGCAAACGCATACAGAGTATATTAAACATTCGGCCAATAGAAATAGAGCTATGTTATACAATGTATCATTTTTAGTAAACAAAACACTTGGCAGCCTTAAACCAAAGGGGTACTTTTAAAAATGCCTAAACTTTATACTTTAAAGAGACATCACATTGGAAACAGGCAAAATAACTGAATTTCTCTCACCAACAAATAGTATTTATTTTACATTGTGAGTGAATGGATGTACACAATGAACATGTAAATATATTACAATTTATCAATATAAAATTAATGTGATAAAATCAATGTGATAATTTTTCATACCTGTACAAGTATTTGACATACATATCAACAATAGATGAAAGTGTTATAAATACAAACAAAATAGATGATAATCATTCATTACATACTCACAGTTAAACAATTTATCCTATTTCAAATTCCTATTTCCTATTTAAAGTTCTTTTTCACTTTGGAAATGGCTCTTTCTGAAAGTCATAGGTATATTTGTCATTGTTATTTTACTGCATTCCCTATAATTTCTTTAAATAAACCAATTCAATAATAAATACTTCTGAATAAAATGTTTATCTTATTTACAGGATTCCCAAATGTGATTGGCATCGTTGATTGCACTCATGTTCGAGTTGAACCCCCTGCAGAATCCAGAAATGAATTTGTAAATAGGAAGGGGTTTACATCTCTCAACTGTCAGGTAATGTTAACAATTGTATTTAAACATGCATTTCTTTAAATTTAAACATTTTGGGGGGATAAAAGACAATGCCTGGATTTATAAGACTCTGGTTAAGGAGGTGCGAATTTACACAAATATATTTATGACAAAATTATAATTTCAGATGGTGTGCGATCATCGCAAGAGATTTATAAATGTGGTGGTCAAGTTCCCTGGAGCTGCACATGATAGCAGAATTTGGCGAGAAAGCAATCTTGGCAATGCTATGGAAGCTCGTAAGTGTTTTGTATTCCTTTTTCTGAAAAATGTACATTTGCATTTTTGAATATAAGCCTCGAATAAATGAATATATTGTTATGAAATTGTCTAGAACAATGGTTAATTAATATGTTCTTCATAATATTATAGATAGATGGCCAAAGTGTGTCATACTGGGCGATTCAGGCTACTACCAAAGAACATTTCTGATGACCCCATATGCAAACCCACACACAGAGGCAGAAACTGACTACAATACTGTACATGCGGTAACAAGGTAATGTAAGCCTAATACATGTATACTTCCTGTCCCCCTGTAAATAAAATGTGTATTATGAATTGCACAAACAAACTAGTCAAAGACCCATTGTGTAGCAGTTCCTTCATCGTTATAACTTTTAGAATAGAAAACATAGGAACATATTTTTGACTTGGAGTCATTCCAAGATGTACTGTTCGTGCTCCAAAGAATTTCACCTTGAACACCTTAAAACCTTAACTTTTTTTCCTGTTTAATAGTGGGTTTGTCAATAACAAAAAATTCCATCACATACAGGGTTTCATTTTAAACAAAAAAGATAAGCAAGCGTTTTCTTCTTTAAAACTGTTGTCACAAGGTCTTAAAGGCTTGAAATTGAAAGTATCAAATATCTGTTCATGATAAAAAACAGAATTACTAAGTTTTATCTGAAAACTGCTTGATTAAAAAGGTGATCTTTTAGTTTATAAATCCCTCTAGAAATATTTTATTGACTAGCTTTGATTAAGTGCATATTATGATAACTGGTGCAGCCCTATGGATACACATACACATCTTGTGATATGGTGTTTTTACATGTTCTTAATGAGAAGTGCCACAGTCTTTAAATTTTCCTATTGGGACCTTTAGCATGCACCATACAGCATTGAAACGTTTATTATCATTAACAATAATAATAATATTTTATAAGGCCCTTTTACAAATGATGCAAAGTGAACTTATATTTTCAGGTCACTTATTGAGCAGACCTTTGGTATTACTAAGAGGAGGTTTGCCTTAATGAAGACTGGAACAAGGGTTCGGTCGATGGAAAAGGCAGCACAGGAAATTCTTGCATGCTGTCTACTTCATAACTATGGAATTGATGAAGGTAATTAGTATGAGTATTTGCTAAAAAATGTGCTACACTGGCAGAGCCCAATGAATATTCAAACATACATGTATTCTGTTTACCGCTACATGTAGTAGCAATAATAAATGGTGAAAAATGCTCACATTTTTTCATTCCAAGTTTTAAAGGAGCATTATGTTTACAGTAACAAAACAGCTGGCTCTATGCATAGAATATACATGTATATTCAGTTCACATTGTCTATGAATGCTGAAACTATAAGATCATCAAAACGTTTTGAAAACGTGTTTCAGGTGATCTCATGCCCGAGGAGGAAGACATTGCAAGGGATGTCCAAGAAAGCAACCTCAATCTTGAAAACCAAGGGGAAGGGACTGATCTGGCTCTTGGACAGGCCATGAGGGATCGACTAGCAGCATCAATTCATAGACATAGGCATCATCGACAACTTCATGTTTAGATGGAATTGTAAGTGAAGTTGGATATGGATTGAAGGCACAAAGTTATCATCAAGCAAACTTTAGTTTTTTCAAACTATACTGTTGAAGTATGCTCAAATTTGACATAATATTGCAGACTTCAAATATGAGTTTTATACAACACCTTAGTAGATCCTTGTCATTTGATTGGAGGATTGCATGTCACATAATATGTGATATATAGACTAATTTATGGCACACAAAGGACTACGATATGTAGTAGGTCAACAGATGGCTACATACGTTGTGCTTATTATCACTTAAGTTTGCTTCAAGAAAATAGTAAACACCCAAAGATTATCTAAATTGCATGAATATTACATTTCAAGGTATTATAATACTTTGGTTTTTGTCCAAGAAATGCAGATTCATGGGCAAATATATCAACAAGATACAGCAACAGTTACCTGTAAAAATTTCAGTCCCATACAGTGCCCACTTTTTGAGAAAAAACAGCCACTGTATTTGTTAAATCTTTTCTCTTTTATTTTTGATCTTTAAAGGTTGAAAAAATAATTTTGGTCATTGGTTTTACTCTTTTCTGGATAAATACAGCATTTCAGGCAGAAGAATTTTAATGGTATGTTTCTTCCATCACCATTTTTGTACCCTTTAAGTAATAGGTAAATTTGTGAAGACTTCTGTTTTGGTATGCTACCAAAGTATGATACTACCTTTAATTTGGGTGATTTGCAATAGTGTGCCACCATGAGTTTGCAACGTTTTGGCCAATCATAATGTGCAGAATTAATTTTGTTGACAAAATTTGTTGTTAAAAGATGCGCAGTTGTCGACAAATTGGCCAAAGCATTGCAAACTAATGGTGGCTCACTATTGTGAAACACTCAATGTGATATGAAGTTAGACATTACATCTCTTTTAGTAGAGCTTCTGCCTTCATTTCGTAATATTTGGCCTGTGCCAGATACACCCGAGAACGTAAAGTATGCTCTTTCTCTATGACAGCAATCTTTCGCTCCATGTATTCCTCAACGCTCATCGCAGGTTTCCTTTTCAAGTTACTTGAAGATGGTGGAATTGATGGTGACAGAAGTGTGTCCTCTATGTCTAAAAGAACACAAGCAAATGAATGTATCAGCATAGAGTTTTGAAGAAGAAAGAGAATGAAAAAAGAGAGATGCATATTTTGTTTCTCAGTCTGACTATAAATAAGAAGTTGATTATTATTAACTCACCCTCATTCAAGACAGTACATGTAATAGGCATGCTGTACACTGAAAGCAAAAAGAAAATGATAAATTTAATATCAAAATATGGCTTTACTTTTCTGCAATTGAAATCAGTGCAATTACTGAGACAATTATGGGATATCAATTGAATTAAATTACATAGTTGCAACTGGGTTTGTTGAGACCATGAAAACCTTTCATACCTGATGAGTCAAGCATAACCACCTCAGATTCGGCTACTCCTGTGGGACATTCTGAAAGTATAAGTATTTGTCATTTAATATATAGTAATGTTTCAAACTTGCAAAAATGTAAGAAGAATGTGAATACATCAGCTTGTATTTTCTCATACATTTGATTTTTTACTGATGTGTTATTTTTATAACTTAACGACGGTTACTTACAAAGAAGAAAATAAATTTATGTAAATGAAAAGTATACAAAACAACAAAACAATATTTGTGTATATGTTATTACCTGGGCCATCTGATGGTCCTGCGATACAGGAAAAACCTGATAAAGAAATGAGATAATAACTACAGATGATATTGTGATATGTCGTAAATTTGGTTCTATTTTAAACCATATTTTTACATAATTTTTTCCACTGATCATAAATACAACCTAAAAAAACGTCACTTTATGTTGATTGAATTTGACAAAGTCTCCATGTTCATCCAAACTTACCATTGAAGGTATCGATAGGGCATGTGATCCCGTCCAACTTCACTTTTGACAGAGAATTTTCTATTAGCTGTTGTGGCTGTGTCAGTGGTGGTGGACTTGGGCCCCCTCCTGTTGCATGGAGTTGCCATTTCCGTTTTGTGACTGAAAATTTAAATTAATTACTTCCCAATTAAAGGGCAGTTGGCAATAAAATAATAAGCTATAACGTTGCATGTTAAATCAATAAATGTTATGAATTGATGTTTCACTTATAAAACGAGTGCATTTTTGTTGGGTACTTACTGGCTTGCACCAAATTCCTGTAGCGGTCCTTGCACTGAGCAGTGGACTTTTCGTTTCCTCCTGCCACACTACAAAATAAATTACAATAATTTAGTGTATGGCCTACTCACATTAGTAAATTAACTTACTGAGAATTTGTACAGTACCGGTAGTCATTTTACTAGTATTTAGTAAACCCTAGTCAGTAGAACTAGTGTGCATTTGGTCACATGTGATTTTCGGAAAGAATTCCACTGACGGCCATCACTTGTGCACAAACCTATGGAACCAACAGAGGGCGTTTTGATAAAAATGGCTACCGCTGCATTCGAAGTGTATAATTGTAGGTCAAAAAACCCTGAAAATCTCACTTATTAGATAAGCTACACCAGTTGTCACTCCTGAGGTTGAAGTTCATCATGACTTGCATCAAATAACTTAACTCTCGGAGGAAATAACCCTGTTTCCGTCATGGCCGTCAGTGGAATTCTTTCCTGATTTTCTTTATGAAAATTGTATTTGAATTCTCTCACGGCGATTGTAAAGTGCAGGACCCCTATGTTTTTCTATCATATGCACAGCTTGCGCAATGGAACGTATTCATGGTCATTCTTGCGTGTGATAAAAACACAGGAAGTCCCAAACGTTATAATCTCCATCTTCACTAGCCATGGCATGGTCGGATTATAGAGGTGTGTCCTTCCTCCCGTTTTCTAGTAAACTGTTACAACAGTCTGACAATATTCTGAATATATTCAAATGTGTAACATTTATTTTTGCATTTATGAGTATTTGTGGACAACTGGTTCCTAAAACCAGCAGGTAAGAAAATTGTACCTTTTCACTAAAAATTTGAGAAATTTCTTCAATCTGGGGTTTAATTTTAAGGACTTGGGAAGTTGGTCTTCAAAAAATGAAAGTCAAAAATGTTGTTTGGGAGCAGTAAAAGATGTCCTTTCCTGTAACTTTATAGTTGTAGAAACCATTTGTCCTTTCCTTTTGGGAACCACTAGCTTGTCCACAATTCGGCCTAACCTTTTTAGTTTTACAACATACATGTACTACGGTACGGGCCTCGTGTTTCCTCCTCCATGGTCACAGTAAAATAAAACATGTTTAACCGACTATACTCACTCGGATAGGTCTAGGCCTTCTTCAACTTTTTAACCCTTCTTTACTACGCTGCAAGTTCTTAAAAAGGTAATCCCCTGGCGCTGCATGTCCAATGCAGTGCAACATTGAAATACCGGTATCCGGTAAGCTAAACATAACCGTACACAGCACAGCTAGCTAGCAATGAACATACATGTATTGTAACGTTAGTCACGAAATCGAAAACGAAAACGTAAACAAATGATAAATGTCAAAGGGCAACAACCTCCCGAGCCTACAGCGCCACCATTCGATGGTTAAATAATACTCACGCATTCACACACCCCCTCACTCGTTCCCAAGCGGCTATCTTGTCCTTATTCGTCAATTTTCCTCCTTTCAATGGGCCCTCGATTATTATTTTGTCAGCTATGTAACTCGTCGCGAGGGCCAGGTCCATTTCAATTGAGAAGGGCGTCGCTTTTCTGACTTTCGCCATATTCACCGTCACCCCGCTTTGATCTGCCGCCATTTTGTCAAAGTTGGTTTTTCGCGATAAAAATTATTTGCTTAAGCAGACGATAATTTAGTGGTGCGCGCGCAGATATTTCCGCGCTTAGTTAAGCAAACGGCCAAATTTACTGGTGAAATACGTTTATGCTTAAGCAAATTTGTCTGCTATAGTAAGCATAAGAAATTGCTTACCGTTAAGCAGCGCTATGAAATTGGGCCCAGTACTGAAGCTGTATTAAAACCTACGGTATGTTTAAAATTGGTATCTTTTGTCTAGAGTTGTTCTTGTTGGACAAAATTGTCCAGGCATGCAACTTTTCCTAGGAACAGCTGATTTTCTCGTTTTTCTCATCACACTCATGCCACTGACAATCGAAAAACACTGCCACAAAGTCTTGTAAAGATTGAAATTTCTTCGTTTTTTTATCGAGTCTGAGTTGCATGCCTGATTCTTATAATACTGCACATATTCATTACATGGTTTGTTTCCTACATGTTAGTGAAATTTCCTTCATTCTTTTCTTAGTTGATTTCCAATATAAGTTTTTTTTTTCTGCTATATTTATGTACTTATGCATACAATAACAATAGCATGCAGTGTACAGTGTATGTTGGCACCAAACATAGAGATACAGTGTGGGTTAGAGCTAGGTACGTAAATGCAAGGACAACAATTGATTTGTGTGGACATAATCAGATCAATATAATACTGTCCATATGTTTGTTTAATTAAATGCAGTTCCGGCAATGAACAAGCCAAATTCAACAATTCCCACCTTACACTGATAATATCTACAGTTGTGTGTGGGATTCTCTACTGAACCCAATGCATAGCACGTTTCCCACATCAATTACAGGTTTACTGAGAAATGTGCACAAAGTCATGCATACTCTCTATGCATGGCTGCCACAGACAGCATCTGTGCAGTAGTTAAACAGGTGTATAAGTACACTCTGTACAAACGTGATCAACATAAAAGCATGCATATAATTATAATATATAATTGAAGGCACAGATACTTAGGTAATTGATGCTACAACGCTTGCCATCAGACTTTTTCATGATGGACATCACAGTGCATTATGTTCATGTATAAATTTATGATCAGTATGTTCAGGGTCTTGTGTAAGTTGTGTGTTTAGTTTAACTTTGCAGAACCTGGTTTAATACAGGCAATTATAAGATAATCACACACTTGACACAATTAATGGGCTTTTAATGGCATCAGTAAGATCTCTCATGTCAATCCCTAAGGCTTCCATATCAAATTCATTGCCTTTCCCCTCATGAAGTATGTTCAGAAGCTTGTATTAATTATTAGGTAGTATCATACTTTGGTAAGAAACCAAAACAGAAATATTCACAGATATATGTATAACTTACAGGGTATGATGAAGATGGTGGTGGTAGAAACATACCGTTAAAATGTTTCCACCTGAACATGCTGAAATGGTGTATTTATCCAGAAATTAGTAAAACAACGACCGAAAATCTTTTTGATCTTTTAAAAGATCAAAAATAATAGAGAAAAGACCTAAGAAATACTGTGGCCGTTTTTCAATGTTTTCTCAAAAAGTGGGCACCGTATGGAACTGAAATTTTCACAGATGACTGTTACTGTATCTGTCTTGATATTTTTGCCCATGAATCTGTATTTCTTTGATAAAAACCAAAGTATGATATTACATTTAATGCACACCAGACAATAACATTCTGTGCTTACTGCACTGGCTAGGAAATTTCTCCACTCACTAACCCAGTTAAGCAAAGAAAGTTTGATAGTTGTTTGGAAGTTATTTTCCTAAATGGTGCCTTTATAGGGAGGCACTGAATTTGATGGAGACATTTCAATTTTCTCCCTAAAGTCAGTCACTTTTTTCAGTTTTTTGAAAGACAATTTTAGGAACAATAAAAAATAAGTTAAGTTTGTGCATATGGCCAGTCTGGCCACATGTACCATGTAATGGCAATGTATGTTTGTATGCATGAGGTAACCCAGCATTTTTTGCACTGGTATATATCTAGGAAGATGTGGATTTTAAGGAATACATGAGTGATACATACAGAAAAAGTGTAAGCCCCTATGGGAGTATGGGGTACATGTATATATGTATACCTCTATTGTTCTCCAACATCCAAGAAACTATGCACAGTGCATACAAATTTCCTTATGAGCACTTTGCATAGAAAAAAGGACTTTTAGGGCAACTACCCTCCTCCAAGAATATGCACCATCCGCACACATCATTCTCCATGCCACTTACACTCCACTATACACTGATACAGCAAATGGACTTACTTGTGCTCTATTGTTTGCTTTCCTGTGTATGTCACTGTGCGAAGAGGGGAAACCGAATCCATCAAAGTCAAAATCTTCCCAGAAATCATCCTCGAAGAAGTCAAAGCCTCCACGTCCTCTCTTGCCCGAGTTGAACTGCTGTTTGGGCCGTCTTCTATTGAAATGATTGAAGCTGCTGTCAAAGTCTTTGAAGAAGTTTTTATAATCAAAGTTTCCCCTCCCAAATCCTGATTTGGAGTCTTTTCCTCCCCGGGCGTGGTTACTCCGTCTCTCAAATTGCTGCTGTCCAAGTTGATCGTACTCTTTACGCTTCACCGGATCCGAAAGAACTTCATATGCTTTAAATGAATCAAGAAATTTTTAAAAATCACTGTGAGGCAGCAAATTTTAACGAAACTATTTTATGACGTCGATGGAAATAATGAAACATTGAATGAGTACCTAGACCTCTCAGACCAAATTCAGGCCTATTTTGGGCAACTTGGGCTTCCCTATCATGCCTATTACACAATAAGATGCAGTCAATTTTTCAATGGCTATTTAGGCAGATGTCTGTGGTTAATGCAGTTGCGATGATCGTAACCCTTGGTCTGACATGGAGGTCCCAGTCCCCATGTCAGACCAAGAGTTACGATCATCGCAACTATGGTTAATGAAGCACATCACCTTTAGTTATCACTTGCCTTATCTGCCTAACTTTTTTAACACATATTATTTAAAATCACATACTAAAGTAAATTAAGTTACTCAAGTATTGACTAGCCTGGCCACTGAGCCAAGCTTCTCAGAAGCTATATGGCAAGCCTTGATGATTGCTCTTTGACAAATGCTTGCACAACATGCTAACTAGTGTCTAAATTGACTTCTGGTAATCCGTACCTTTGCCAATTTCAACAAACTTTCCCTCAGCTTCCGGGTCCTTGTTTTTGTCGGGATGATACTTGACTGCCAGCTGTCTGAATGCTTTCTTGATGTCTCTGTTGGTTGCTGTTCTTCTTACTCCCAGCAGCTTGTAGTAGTCTTCACCTCTGCTGTTGGCAGCCTCAGCAAGGAGCACAGTCAAGCAGAAGGTGCCCAGCTTCAGTAGCACTTGGTACTGCATTTTGGTTTTAACTATAGACACAGAGGGAAACACTTCTTTACTTCAGTGCTGTAGCAAGTCGCTACTTTAGTAGTTGGGGCCTAGTACATAGGGCTTAAGTTCTAGTGTTAGACCTAGGAGTAGTACTACTAGTACTTTATAGGGTAAGGGTTCACTAACGGATACGATACCTATAAAGGGAATAAAACAACTGTTTGTAATGAGAAACATTTGTGGTGTCATGTCCCCTTCAATATTATTAATATTAGCAAGGTTAAATTTGTGGAAAGAGGGCAGGACTTTTTGAGGGAAATTATGGGGTAAAAACGGTGATGAAGACGCGACTTTTCACGGACGCACAGGACAGCCACAGAAGATAATATGGTCTGCTCTCATTGTGTGGACTTTTGATACCTTGCAATTGGTTGTAGATACCAGACTAAACTAGACTAGCCAGACCAGACAAAATGCCCAACGGGCTGTTTTCAAGTTCGCAACAAGTGCATAAGAAAATGGGAGACTTTGGAGAACTGGTCTTCAAGTCAACAGCGCACGCGCACGCACAACAGCGCACGCACAAAAGTCAAAACAACGCGCTGCGCCCATGCTCGCAATTGTGTGCGCTGTTGACTTGAAGACCGGTTCTCCAAGGTCTCCCATTGTATTTTTTCTCTGAAATGTTGCACAAAATTCTTCTATCTGGGGTTTTCAGGACTCTGAAAAAAGTCAAAAATATCATTTTGAATTTGAAACAGCCTAGTCAGTAGTCAAATAATGAAATATAACTTAGTTATATTAAGTTGTTTTTATTCCCTTTAAATTGGGTATACTATCATACCCGGTCATTGAACCCTTACCAATATTAGGCCTACTAGTAGACCCAGTAACTGGGGCGCTGAACTCCCTTTTTGACTTTTGGGGTTGACGGTCGGTCTAGCGCCCCAGTTACTGGGTCTAGCCTACTAGTACTACTAGTACTAACAGTTAGGGGGTTAGTGTAGTTTACACCACTCGTATTATTTTCAGTATTTATTTAGCTTCTACAGTTCCAAAATGAGATTTGTTACTTAAAGCAAATATTCATGGGTCCTGTAAACCCTAAAATGAACATATTTCGGCAATATTCCAGTGAAAAAAGAAGGTTTCCTTACCCACTTATTGCGAAGTTGAACACAGCTTTTCAGTCGCGTTTACGCCATTTTGACACGAACTACCTGTGCAAAATAATAATCTTACTCCCTCTGGTAAAGTCTATGACACTCTCGACCAATCACAAAGCTGGATTTACCAGGAGGCAACTTTTTCAGCAGCCAATCACCGATGATCTGGTCCAGTTAGTCTGGTACCAGACCCAACACATCAAGGCTCATCGAAATAAGGGCGGAAACCAGACTTTCTACAGCTAAGCTAAGCATTTCGTCTGCAAAATATGTCGCATCGCCTTTATACCGTTTTACCCCATAATTTCCCTCAAAAATCAAAGCCCTGCCCTCTTTCCACAAATTTAAGCTTGCAGACATTGAAGAGGACACCACAAGTAACGTATTCAGGTGAGTTAGTTTATGGTAGAAGCTAAATAAATACTGAAAATAATACGAGTGGTGTAAACTACACTAACCCCACAGTTAGGCCTATAGTATTCACTAAGGGGTGACTGTATGCATGATATTGTATGCAATAGCTACTGATCAGACTGTAGGCCTACTGAATCGAACTTGACGAGTCTGATCGATCTCCGTACCGTAGTCAGTAGGCCTATCTGCCAGACAGCAGAGGCTCAGTGGGCATTCCTCAGATTAAACGTTACTCACCTTGTGAAAGAAAAAAACTTGTTTAGAAGCTTCGTCTCATGCTTACGCTTAATATCTGCTACAAAATTGCACAGTAAAAGTTAGGGATTGAGGAAAGGAAGATCAGATATTCTGTCAGCAAACCGTCCTTGTCAAGTTCTCATGCCGATCGATTGCGTAGCCTATCTATGTCCACGTCAGTTTACTTTTTAAGTAAGGTGCCCTGATCTTGACAGTTCTCAAACAAACTATCAATGTACACTCAACTCAACTCACTGAAAAGGATACCAAACAAACAGGATGGCACCTTGACGAACTGAAGCTAGCCGCATTTTGTTTCCAATCTGCCAGCTGCTCTTCTAAAATAGGATTTTAAAGTCTATAGTCAATACAGCTTAAGGTGGTAAAGTAGGAATAAGTACAGTATGCTCCCTGTGTCGGATATGCTCTAGATTATTTTATTTGGATTGCCGAGAGCCAACGCGACGGACAGCCGATTTATTTGGCTATGGCTTGAATTTATACACGTAATGATGATAGCGGCATGCAGCCACTTCGCGTTTCCTCGTGTAATGTCAAGCCGTAGTCAACCGATTCGAATACGGTCTTATGAACTGTAGTCTGGCACTTTGTTGGTTGTCGTCTGCTAAACGAGGTCCAACGTCATTGGTTAATCACATCACGTGGTTTAAAACACCGTCAACTCTCCGAAGAACTCGCGCGACTTCGTAGTCTAATCATAACAAGTAATGGCGGACGACATGGAAGAAGATGAGGAGCAGTTGTTGATAAATCGTGATGACGACGATGGGGATGAAGAAGATAATGATGAACACGAGGACATGCTGAACATGAATGAGGAGGGTAATCGGGCTGGAGGTGACTACGAAGATCTAGAAGAAGACTTTGACTCGCCAGAAGAAGGTGTGGAAAATAACCCGATAAAAACGTGTCACTCATGATTTGATTTTAAATCAAATGGCCAGACGCCCAGAGCTGAGTCAGACAAGTCAGAAGTCGACCGGTGGGACAACTCGACTTGCGACAGGTCGACCGTTGAGACAGGTCGATTTGAGACAGGTTGACCGTTGAGACAGGTCGACCGGTGTATACATACTAGGGCTGTAAGTTTACGAATAATTTTGTAACCGGTTACCCGTCTGTTTTTCGGTTACGGTTACGATTACCCTTATAACAAAGAAAACAAAGAAAAACAAAGAAATTAGTAAGTTTGGGTCTTTCAGGAACTTGGTTGACAACATTCTTTTGTCACAATTTGGCAGTGGGAGACATAGCAAAATTTCTGGCCTTTAATTGCTTTGCATAAGCCTGAGCTGGTCCAATTTTCAAAAGATCATTGACTTTTTTCTTTGTGAACTCTAGAAGTGTCTATGTTTAAAAAAGAAGAGGCCATTAAAATGATACATTTCGATTAACCTAACTGGGAAAATGTACCCGGGTACCCTTTTGAACGGTCGGTTAACCGGTTAACCGGATACAAACTGCAGCCTTAATACTAGCCCCACACATAGGGCTGTGAATGGCGACCAGGCTGAGAGACAGATTTAAAAAAAAGAGCCATCACAGCCCTATGTGTGGGGCTACCTTAATACATACCGTGTATCAAAGCGATTCACAGCTTCCCCGTGGCCGTGGGCAGGTGGGCACATCACACACGCTGAATAAAGGCCTTGTCCAATGAGACTTGGTCATCTGCTGTATTCGTGCAGTGTATCAAAGCGATTCACGGCTTCCCCCGTGCCCGAGGGCTCAACGCGCGTTGAATTAAGGCCTCGTCTGGTGAGACAGGTCGACCGCTGTATGCATGTCGTGTATCGACTATATCGGCTCTCGGACTAGCTGAAGTAACTGTAGCCCTATATTACTCCTTGTTTACAATTCCGACATCGTATATAGGGCTACAGAAACTTGTATTCGAAAATCTCGAGTCGAAAATTCCCCACCCCTAAAATGGCTGTTATTCGGCGATCTGTGGCATAATGACTCACCCTGGTGTTCCTGATGTCGTGAAGAAGCATTCAGAAGATACAAAATTCAATTATCATTTCGGATGTCAACAAAACGAGCAATTTTCAGCCCAAATCTCAGTTCAGTACATACAAAAAAGTCACGGATTCTGTGACAATTCCCATGGTGCTTTGCGAAATAATAATAAGAATGATCTCTACCCTGTCCAGTCTACATTTGATTTACGTGCAACGGAGCGAACGAGACCAGTCTACTCTGTACACACGCGATTGCCGCTGTGATTGTGTTATGCGACGACTGTTGCCATGCCTGAAAAGAGGCAAACGGGTATTAATGCATTGCTCAACCATGGAAGTAAGACTCTCAGGCAACAGTCGTCGCATAAATAGAATCACAGCGGCAATCGCATCGATACTCGGCATGCATACAGCGGATGACCAAGTCTAACCGGCCAAGGCCTTTATTCAGCACGCGTTGAGCCAACGGGAATGCCATGAATCACTTTGGTACATGGCATGCATACAGCGGTCAACCTGTCTAACCGGACAATGCCTTTAGTCATCATGCGTTGCGCCAACAGGAACGCTGTGAATCGCTTTGATACACTGCACAAATACAGCGGAGTATTAGAGGACGACCAAGTTTCACTGCACCGACCTGTCTCACCGATCGACCTGTCTCAAGTCGAGTTGTCCCACCAGTCAACTTGTCAAAATAACATGGTTACGTACACACCATGGGAAATTTACTGATAGGGCACAGAATTTTGAATTTTTAAGATGAATTTTGATAGGTTAAGAGACTTTATTATAACGACTAGTCAAACTTGTGTTAAATTTCCTTTGTTTTTCTCTTGTAACATTTGATAGATGTTGAGGAAGATCACAATGAGGGTCTTTTACGGCGTCTTCACCTTCGAATCAGAGGACGACTGGACCGTGACAGAGTAAAGAAGCGGCCAACAAAGATTACATACGATCCCTCACTCCCAACTGCACATTCTGTAAGTCCCTGGGGCTGCATGCATTGTCCAAAATGTGTCCTATTTCTAAGTTCAATGACTTCCTAGAGTTTGCCCGTGATCCTACTCTGAAATGCACCTTCAGTTATTGTATGTATGTGGCAGTGATCAGGCTTCTCTTCAGATAGTTTCCTTAGCATTATCTTTTGGGCCCTCACTACCAACTGCACATTCTTTGCTCAAACTTTACAGTCTAGCCAACTCCCTGGTAATATCAAATACCATGAGGAATTACCTTTTGGGACGGGACTTAAATCGGACTGGAATTTCACTGGCCAAGGGCTACTGCCACTTGTCTTTATTTGATTAGTGATTAAGGAGGATGCCCATTGGAATGTACTCATGTCAGTACATGGGAGCATTTGAAGAAGGACTGGGCCAATTTCATGGAGCTCCTAAGCACAAAAATTTGCTCAGCACAAAAATAATTTGCGCAATAAAACAAACCACCATTTAAAATTTCATTTGATATTCATGGTCAGTAAACAACAGCCAAAGAACAATCACAAGCGATACACAACACATGGAAATTTGGTTGTTAACCCGTTTTTGATTAAAGACAGAAATGTCATGCTAAGCAAATGTTTGTGCTAAGCAGCGCCGTGAAATTGGCCCCTGGAGAACTGAGGCTAGGCCCAGACAAAGTATATGGAGGCATTGGCCTACTTGAGGCTCTTTGAAATCCCAGGCCTGAAACTACTACATGAGGTTAAGTGTTTCAGTAGACATTAGGCACAACCCTGCTTGCCGATCATTTGCATATAAGATGTATTTCCTCTCTTCTACTTGATATTGCATTGTAGTATCTCGGAAATGACCTCGAGGAGTACAGCGGCCGGACCGTCTTGGATGATGACAGCATCGTCTCCTTGCCTCTCGTGCATCTTCCTGGTGTCATCCTGGTACCCGGACAGACCCTCCCACTTCACCTGTTCAACCAGAGAATCATCTCCATGATGAAGCATGTCATACAAAACAATCGGACGTTCGGCGTAGTGCATGATGGGTAGGTGTGTGTGTGTGATGCATCAACAGGCGTGTCGTGACATAACACCTCCAATTCAGGCATGTGAAACTTTAGATTTTAATCTGAAGTCTGATTTTTTGTTTTTCAACTCAGAATTTCAGCTTATTTTGTTCAAAAGTATAGGAACTTTTAAATTCCAGCTTTTTCCTTGGTGTTTTCAGATTTCTTTTTGTGTGGCCACTCACATCCATGACAACTGTATGAGGGAAGCTTTACCTGTTGTTAGAAATTCATTGATGCCTTACACTGTCATTGGAAAAAGAAGAATCGTCATTGGATTTGTCTTCTGGCATGTCTGAAGCAGTGGTTAAGGTTCAGGAACTTCAGGCAATGGCCTTGTTTTCTGTGTGGAGTATTAAGCCTATCCAAAGATTTTATCAATTGCACTGCATCAGATATCGATGGGACTTCTAATGCAGAATTCTTATGTTGTTGAAGGCCTGTGTCTTCACCACATGACTTAAGGAGAGCACTTGAGCAATGCTCAGATTGCTAGTCTGGGTCCAGTAGTCCAATAGATGAGACCTTAATGGGAGACTTTTGAGAATCGGTCTTCATGTCAACAGCGCACGCGCACGCAATTGTGCGCGTGCGCGCACATGCTCACAATTGCGTGCGCTGTTGACATGAAGACGGATTCTCAAAAGTCTCCCATTCTCTTGCAGTTATGACAGGGAGGTGACTCCAGAGGACGATGAGGCCATCATCGGAACGACTGCTGAGATCTTCAGTGCCAAAGAGGAAGACGATAGTGGTATAGAGACCATGAGGATCAAAGCCATGGGAAGACAGCGCTTCCAGGTCATCGGGACCAGGAGACAAACCGACGGGTGAGTCCTTGATCGAATCGTTGAGAATGTCACATTGAAATAGCAAGAATGAAGATTTTGTTGCAATTGCATAAATTTGCCTTATTTGTTTTATACAGACACTGCTGTCCATTGTAGTCCTTTGTTTTTGTTGTTAAACGTAAAAGCTGATTTGTGACATGAACCCATTTTGATTTGCCCTGGAATGATTCAAAGGATTCTGATTGGTACCGTTCGCATCATCACGGAGCCCGACCTACCCGATGCCCTCCAAGGTGCCGCTCTGTCCTCACGCAACAAGCTGAGGGTCATCCCCCATCTGAGGCAGGCCCACGGACCCGACAGAGATGCAGCCTGGCTGAGACAGAGAAGGAAGCGTCATCTGTCTGCCGCACGCTGGACCTGGTTGCCACCTTGGGTCTATGAGATGTACGATGCGGTGAGTCTTTGTAGGGTCCATAGAGTAAGAATTACTTCAACATTTACCCACACAGTCATAACAAATTCCAGTACCCAGGCCAACACTACACAGATTAGAACTCACAAGACCACCCAGGCACCTTGGAGAGTCACTCTGAAATGACTTTACCTCTAGGAAGCTGGAGTGCATGGGTTCAAATCCCACCCAAGCCACCTAGGATTTCACTTTTCAAAGGCATTTGGGGAAACTACTTACTCCAAGGTATCAAATGTAGACCTACATGTATGTTTGTCCTAGCGAGGCACACATACAGGGCAATCTGTACACAGTGACGGGTTTTGCAAGTATAAAACGGACTACTGTATTTTTGTTTCAAAACCACTCGGTGATGAATATGGTTTTCATTATGTTTTTCATTATTTCTTTTTTAGGAGATTCTGATGCTTCACATCAAAACAGAGCTCAGGAGTTGGTTTGAGGATTCAGTCAAGTTCCACACGGTGCCATCCAAACCCTCTGGTTAGTATGATAAATACCCAGGGCCAATTTCATAGAGCTGCTTCAGATTATTTAGCACACAATTTGCTTAAGCATGAAAAGTCTTCCTTGATCAAACAGGATTACCAACCCAATTTCCATGTGATGTATACTGCTTTTGACTTGAATTTGGCCATTGTTTGCTGAGTATAACATTGACAAGGAGTTTTGGCTGGTATACTGATTGTATTTACCAAGGTTTTTGGTGCTTAAGCAAATTTTGGTGCTTAAGCAGCTCTCTGAAATTGGTCCCTGATGAATGATCTAGGATTCCCGGGATGTAAACCTCCATGTAATTGGTAGATAATTCCACAGCTCATCTTGTGGAGGGAGCACCGTGGCCAAAATGGCCTGATGAGATCCGCAGATCATTCCGCAGAGTGTGGGTTGGAATCCATCCTTGGTGATCATGATGTCTGAGCCCCTTATAAGCAAGGCACTTTATTATCTGTGTCTCTAGCTCTGCCCTATGAGTCATCAGTGCCTGTGCGGAGTGGAGACTTCACTGGTTGAAGGATAGAGGTTGCTTTGTTGATGGTAGTGGCCTTATGTATACTGGTTTCTCCTTATATCACAAATCAGAATGAAGTTGTCTAGCCAGGCCGCCTGTTTGATGTTGTCTCCATACTCCCATATTACAGATTTCTCATTCTGGGTGGCAAGCAACCTCCCATTGAACGACAAACAGAGGCTGAAGTTACTGGAGATCAACTGCCCGGTGCAGAGGTTAAGGTTGGAGCTTCATACCCTTAGGAAGGTAAATTGCATTAATCATTCACGTTCGTCTGTGAGAAGAAGAACAAACATTCTCCTTCCAATTTTCCAATATACATTTTTCTAGGGGATATTAAGACACTGCCAGAAAAAAGGTCTTTCAATTTGTGCTAGCGGATATTTTCTTTAGTTTGCAGAGTTTACCTTCTACTTGCCTGAACATTTTTTCTTGTGACATGGGTTTGATTTCACCAAACTCATCGTAACTTACCAGTACTATCAATTGTAGGACCTATATGATAATAATAATAATAATAATACTGAAATCTTGTATAGCGCCAACTCCAACGAAAGGTTGCTCAAGGCGCAGAATCTGCACATAGATGCATTGCAGCCCTACGTAGGATGCAATGGGTCATACTACACAACTTGAGTTACGATCGATCGTAGGGCTTCGTGAAATCGACCCCTGGCCTTAATTACATGCCTTAAGAGTTTCATAAGATGCATGTTGTTGTTTTGTTTTCTTGTTGCAGTGTACAATGTTGAATTGTACTGATTGTGGATTGGACATTGCCAACAAGAGTGACGTTTTTAGGTGAGTTGATATTTGGCATTTGTATCTTGGCAGGCGGACAGTATCGTTGACTTTATTCATTCCTTAACCACGAGACCATGAAGAACATTTAAACTACATACGTGCACTTCAAATTTAAATCTTGTATCTACACATAAACACAATTGGGTTGAACAATTAGAGAAAACACTTGGTATGGTGATGAAAGTTTGATACTCCCAATTTATGAAACCATACTCTTTGCCTTCTTTTAAAAGACGAATAAAGTAATATCTCTCCAAACATTGAACATGTGTAGTTTTCTATTTAAGTATTAAGTGCCCATCATTTATCATTTGAATTAGAGTCATCAGAAATGTGTAGTTCTACACAACTGCCACACTTCTGTCAAACTTGAATCCTATAAAAGAGTACAAAGTTTTGATAATGAGAGAAAGAATTGGCAGGTTTTAAAAGGACTTTGTTATGAATAAAATTGCAATTCCTGGACGAAGTTAGCTCATGCATATTCTGTCTTGTGATATGCACCTTTTAAAAGGGTAAGACATTTTGTTCAATAGTCCAAGTGGATTGCCTTTTTGTAAAGAAGTGTATAATTCAGGTGTTGCCTGATGTAGGCTAGAACTTCCAGCAGCCAAAATGTCACTATCAGCGACTTGATATTGCGTGACATCGATCACTTTTTTCGCTATCTGTTCTGACCAGGATAAATAATCCTTCCCTTTCTAAGTGTATTTTTAAAAATAAATGTGGCCCTTCGTGAATTAAATTCTGCGTATCAGGACTGATGCGTATCAGGCATAATGTATATTGATTGGTCATTATTAACTTATTATACTTTGTTTTGATCACTTGTTCGTTGATACCTTATATATTTGAAGCATGTCTCTTGAGGGTCCGATGGCAGCCTATGTCAACCCAGGAGGCTACGTTCACGACACACTGACAGTATACAGCGCCCACAACCTCAGTTTAATCGGTAGGCCGTCGCAGGAGAACAGCTGGTTCCCAGGGTGAGTCCGCAGTCAGATCTTAATCAGTAAGGCTTATTTACCTAACACGTATAGTCAAGATGAACATTTCCATAACTTGGTTCTACCACGTACATACCAACCTTGTGGCAACTGATTGTATTCAAGATGCCTGAACGGTAAACTTGATCCTGGACAAAAGAGGTGGTGTGCCCAGTTATAAATGGTCATTACGGCCCTGGTTGAAAAAAAAATCCACAGGCTGTCAGGGAAGGATTCTAACTCAGAACTCCTGCTGTCTAGTGCAGACCAATGCATAGACACTGACACTCAAACTAGAAACTGTTTACAGAACCAAACAAAAAGAAGCCTGAAGTTTCATTCCTGGGAGGGTAAGGTCTATTTTTTTCTCTGGGGAAAAGGGAGCACGTATGTGTTTCAAATGGAACCTCCAGTAGAATTTCAAATTGTTTTAGAAGACCAGAAGGCGAAGGACCAGACATGGTCTCCTTGGTCTTATATGGAGATTTGAGGCCAGACCCTTGATGATACCTTCCCCTCCTCTGTGTGCCCTCTTCCCTGCAGCTATGCCTGGACCATACTGCAATGCCGGCGCTGCACAAGCCATATGGGCTGGAAGTTCACAGCCGCAAAGCGCAAACTCAAGCCCGAAATGTTCTGGGGCCTGACGAGATCGGCCGTGCAGCCAGGAATTGAGGAAACATCACAGGACTCTGAGTTACCTCTCATTTGAGATACCTCGGACATCCTCGTAACAATCTGCTTCAGTTTGATCCTACACTTGGTTATGAGAGAACCATCTCCTTAGAGATACAGTACATCGTGACCGTATTGTCCTTTTAGGGGCGTAATATCATGGTCACATAACATTTTCACACTGAGGCTACAGGAATTGGACATGTTTGATGCAGGATCTGAAAAACTTGCCTGGGAGTGCAAGCAGTCTATCTTGCCACGCCATACCCCCAAGCTTCAGTCATTGGTTATGTTCAGACGCAGTACTCCGGAGACCGGAAAAGGTCTACCCTAACCCTAAACATATCATCCCAAACCCATTGTGTCCATACTACAGTGGGTTAAACTGAAAACAGTCTATCTCTGGTGTCTAGAGGTCACTCGTGTTTCATAACTCTGAAACCAAACTTCCCTTAATTCACAAGTAGTGACATAAAACACCAGTGAGACATGCACCCGCTCAAGGCCACTCTAAATCGGATGTGGTTGAGATAGACCGTTCAGATGTCATAATTAGGCCCATTTGTAGACTGGTCTACGTAATCTAGATCGTCCCTCCTTGGTCTAATTTTTCAAAGATAGACCATTTTTAGCACCAAAAAGAGTCTACCGTAGACCGTTCAGACAAAAATGGGTAGACCCTTTTCAGTTTAAACCAAAGATAGACCACTTTTAGTACTGTGTCTGAACGCCCCCTATAGTGTCTGCCCCTGTGACTTTTCCTGGCTCAATAGTCAATACACAGGCATGTTCATGCTCAAGATCACACCCTTATCTTCTTAAGCGCAAAGGCAGTTATATAATTATAGCCCTGCTATTCACTTGACTTCTTGCTTGACATTGTACTCTCACACATCATAAATGCTCCATACCCCGTGTTCGGGAGTCAAAGGGCTGTTAGTGTTGCACACTAGATAACTACGCTTGATGTACATTGACATTTGATATTATACAACATGAATTGAGTATCGGTTCCTGGTTTCACACATCTGTGTAAAGCATTCACATTTTGCAGAATGATTTTGGCGCTTTATAAATGGCTTTTGATTGATTGATTGATTGAAAATAGGATTAAATAGGATCTCGTAAGCAAAGAATTTTCTCCTTCGGTAAGCACCAATTCTACACTAACGGTAAGCAGAGCCATGAAATTGGGCCCTAATGTTAATTCAGTATTGATATTTGGGTTTAAGCAGATTTGGGTGATAACTGATTAAGCAGTTCTTTTGAATTGGCTCCAGGCCTGCTAGGACAGCAGTCACCTTTCATTTTGGAGTGTCAATCAATCAATCAAAAGATTTATAAAGCGCCAAAATCAAAAGTTTGCTCTATGGCGCTGAGGCACAAAAAGAAACAAAGTTATTGATGGTACACCTCCTGAAACAGGTGAGCTTTCAGGAGTGTCTTGAATGTGTGAAATGAGGTGGTGACTCTGATGTATTCTGGGAGTTTGTTCCAGAGTCTGGGGCCGTATACAGAGAATGTTCTGTCAGCAAAAATGAACGAAACACATTGGGTTCTTGGCTCAACAAAATGCAGTGAACACGATGATCGTTGTCATCTACTCAAGTATTTGCTGAGCCCAGTAATTTTAAGGCAGTGGTTTGGGCGAATTCTTCTATTAGACGATTATGATGATTAGTAGATGATTATTGTGTGCTTGATGAGGTACCAGTATTTATTCCAAGCATCCACTCATTTATTCATCGTTCAAAGACAGAGCCAAAAACACCAAAGGTTTGTGGAAGATTTACGGCAGAAATAACTAACCATATTTTTGTATTTTAGTCAGACTTTTCAGCGATTTGGAGACAGTTATCTTGATTAGCTGTGTAATTAGTGCATGTAATAGGCAAAATGTATATAACATTGAGATCTAACTTCAGTCACCAGTTCTTTTCAGAATCACACATCTATAAAGAGATTATACATGGTTTCTCCGCTAACCTTCCCTTATTACATGACTTCCACCATGCAAAGCTTCAAATCCTACTTAATATGTATATCGCCAATCACCAGTAAGACATAATCATAATGGCTGGATAACTGACTACAATTTCATGAGGTTTTCCTGCACAGTGTATAGAAATAAATTATCTCTGCAGAACAGGTTGCAGGTTGTGTACATACAGTATAATGGAGTGGCAACAGTGGCATGTCAGATAATCATGTTGATATGGAATGTTATTCAGGAAGAGGCATTGCAATAGTCTTGATTTCTAAGATGCATACATATCATGTGATCAATAACTATGTGTTAGTCTGGGGAATTTCAAGTTTGGCATGCATGCACTAGCAGTTAATCAGTTTAGCTGACAATATTCATACTTCTGACTTTCAACAGGCTGATGAGAATCATGATTGTAGTAGATATGTGCCCCTTCATTTCCTGCAATAAAACACGTGATATTTCAGTCTGTTACAGTGTAAAATGCCAAACTTAACAGCAGCAGCACGTATGCAAGCAAAACCAAAGTTTAATCTTCCTTTGGAAGAAATGTACCCCTGTCACTAGTACTAATGTATAATTGCATAATATGCTATCCACCATGTCCACGTAAAAACCATTTGTACAACATGTTGAATTTAAATATGCATTTATTGAAATGCGATATTAAATTTAGATTTCTCAATGTTTCCAGTGGTTTGCATGAAATCTTAAAGGACTGACACACAAACTGTACATGCTTATTGCTTAAAGTATTATTTAACAAAAAAGAAAAGAAAAGAAAAGGTTCAACTTTGTAAATGATTTGTAAATAAAAATGCAGTATGGATTCATTTGAGAAAGCAAATGAAAGGGATGTGATTGCCTTGCTTCTGTGAGTGTGTTTTCCTTAACTTCATTTCTTTTACCACTAGACAAAACATTTCCTACTTGACACAAACAGGATTACATACATATGAAATTGGTCATTGCAGGGGCTTTCACATAATGTTTGTCTTATGCTTCAATAAGACAAACATAAAATGCTTCCATTTTGGACATAAGACAGAGTTTGCAAAATGTATTGGCCAAACAGACATCTTGCATGTACCCTACTTGGTATAAAGGGTTTTGTGGAATGCAGTTTTCTCAGTGAATTTGGATCAGGATCCTTGCCTTTCCATGGTAATAAACTTTGTGCTTTGTGTGTGTAAGTTTCGTAGCAATGTGAAATAGGCTTCCCTGTGTAAAACTAAAAGATGGTTTGAGAAGCTTAGAATGCTGAGTATATGGTTCTAACACATGAAATATACTGTACTGTAGCATTATTATAATAGACCCTTTGTTTTGTATTGGCAATTATCTAATGAATAGAAACCTGCACACTACAGTACAATATGTCATCAACAACACATAATGATGCATGTAGCTCTTATTGACGGTCCATGTGCAGAGCACAGTCAGTAGGTCCTTCTCTGAATCTCAGTGAGGATGCCATGTGATGACACATGCATGATGTTAAACATGTAGTACCAGTGTATTCAAAGGGTCTCTGAGCTTATGCAGCAGCTCTAAAGTCTCCCAGGAGTATATAGTCTGTGCAGAGCAAGAATCAACAGACAAGGAACTGGTTCAGAAATCAGGACAACTTAAGACAGAGAGGCTCTCTATTTTACAGTCAGCTAGCTGTCAGATGAACTGGAAGTTCACATCATCTTTAATCAGGAGTGTTTCATCGCCTTGTGTCTCCATTTCGCTTGGGATGTCACTAGTACTGGCCCCATTTATTTTCCACCTTCTTATGACCTGGATCTCCTCATGGATATCCATGAGTCCTTTCACGATGGCCATGATGTTCTTGATGAGAAACGTTGAGACGTCGATGTCCCTACGAGCCCAGAGTACCAAGCGGATGCACAGCAGTGGGACGTTCACTAGGACCAGATAGAGGATGCTATTGGCCACCAGCGCCAGGTCCAAGACCTTGCTCCTTCCCGATCCGTCAACGGTGGAAGCCACGCGGAGGGCAAAGAGGGGAATGGCCGGAAGCAGGAGACAGAGACAAGAGAAGGTGTTGATTGCCGTCTCCATTGATACATACAGCGGCTGATCGTCGTAGACGGTAAAGAGAATATCCAGGATCATCACAGAGTCCAGAATGTCTAGGCTTGCCGATGCGCCCAGGTGCTTCAACATGAACCTGTACTTTGGTGAGTGGCCTGCCTCGTCGCGGCTGTAGGCCAACAGAGGAAATATTATCCCGGCTAGCGACAACACAATCTTGAAGGTGGTGACGGAGAGGATGGGATTTACTCCATTGCTCAGTTCCTCTCGGAAATCGAATGCCCTCTGAACCTTAGCCACAAGAACCACAGAGTACAGCAGCCAGTAGACGTGGGCAAACGACAGCTCCCGCACGACGACCCTCAAGATTTTCTTGAAGCCGTGGACTTCGAGTTCCGGAGGTTGTCTGAAGTACCAATAGGACAAGGCCATTGCTAGGACCCAAATCAACACCACTATGGTGTCCATGACGGGCCACATGAACAAGTTTGGTGCCGACTGATCCAGATGCAGGATGATGTAGTCCAGAAATGCAGACTGTATGATCAGCAGAGCTACTGAGGTGAATTTAGCAGCGATGGCCATCATCATCCAAAAGCTGAGCTGTTTCCTTGCTCATTACTATATAACACTGCAGTATATGCACAATCCTGACATTCAAAAATATTCATGAAAGCCAACATACCTTTTAATATTCAAGTCGGGTAAATACAACTTTTAAGTTTGGATAAGACATGATTCAAAAATGAACTCACAGTGCACAGCAGAAGACTGAAATTCTGAATGCAAAATGTGTGCAGATTCAGTGTGCATACATTTCGCAATCATTGTTTACACACACCATCATGACCATGATAAGGCTGCAAAAAGGTATCTGGGATAGGTACATCTACACTAGTGCACAACTATAGCTCTGCGGTTTACAAGGCTCATAGTACAACCAACACTAAAAAAGTCCAAATCATCTGGACATTGTACCAGCAGGTATAAATACAACACAATATTTACTACATGTATATAGTATTGATATGTGCATTGCCGCACTAGACTTAATCAAATGCATGGGTTCACTTCAAACATCACTGAAAAATCACTTGAGCATGTTGAGTGACAGATGGAACATGGCGCACATTGTAATTTATAAAGAATGCAACATGATTGTAAATAAACACTGTATACATGGTATACAGATTGTATATACAGATACATGTATACACTGCATGTAGAGCTCTTCATGATTCATCTTTGTGATTAATTTGTCTCCGTTATGCCATAATTCAGTAAAACATTTGATTTTCTATCTCCTATTCAGAGGACTACCAGACTACATGATCATGGAGGTTCATCATTATCGTATGACTGTGATTGTAAAAACAAATAAAATATACTGGAGACACATGATCTGTGCAATAAAATGGTTTTGATTACTATTAAAGTGCACCTATACACATTTAAAATTCATCCTTACACTGCAACAATTTCAGATAATTCATAAACTGCAGACCTGGTTGCATTTGAAATACTTGTCATGCTTGTTAAAGATTTTCAATGCAAATGCACTGTCTATATGTCATTAATACACAGAATAGCTGAATATGTAACATCGATACAATGTACAGTGTACAAGGTGTACTACCATGCATGCTACATGTAATATACTTTTTTATACACACAGATTTAATCAAATTTGCCTAAAAGAGTAAATAAAAAAATTAGTTTTTCTCTTTCCTCTACCTCGATCACCCTGTTAATCCATTTCCTCTCCTCTTTTAAAGGGAGGGGTCATTTTTAAATGACCCCGCCCTTTAAGTACCTAGCTGGCTCACCCATAGCCAAACACTTTGTATAATGCATACATGTACCAACTGCTTCTGCAAATTCAATGACCATGACGACTATTAAAAATACATAATTTTAAATTTTAAATTGCTAATTTTGTCCAGCAGAAAAACAGATTCATGCTTGCATATAAAATAATTAGAAAATAATTAGCTGAAAAAGGGCCATATAACAGATTAATGGCAATTTATTTCAAAATGAAAACATTAAAAGTCTGTCCCAGCCTTCAAATAAGAATGACAACTGAACCACAATGGAAAGTACTGTATCTGAATTTTCAGGCATCAATACAGCAAACATGCAAAATATGTACACGAATCCAAGGCACTACTCAGTGCTTGATATTAAAGTTGACCACAGTGAATGCAAGCATCAATTCCCCAGAATGAAACTAGTATCATTTACGATGCATATTAACAGACCCTTCCAGCCTGTCAATCAAACTGTGGACATTGACCAATTGGAGGACGCCAGGTGATCTGGTGAACACGAAAGCCTCGGTGGTGTTCAAGGGAAGGGGGAAGTTATAACATAGCGAGACCAAAATGGCATTAATTTCAG
Organism: Astropecten irregularis; assembly: GCA_963971285.1. NCBI lineage: Eukaryota > Metazoa > Echinodermata > Asteroidea > Paxillosida > Astropectinidae > Astropecten > Astropecten irregularis. The sequence goes on along the minus strand of OZ020244.1, from coordinate 18,889,415 downwards.
TCATTGTTCTCTAACAACATAACATGCAGTGTTATGTACAGTTTCACAACCCTCACTTTTTTGTAAAAAACCTGTTTTTTTTAAAAGATTTTTTACCTGACATGCATTGCAAACCATCCTGAGCCAAGAGCTAAATAAATTTAGTAAAAAATGTACTGTATAATAGTTAATAAAACATACAAATCTCAACAGTCCTTCAAATTGTAAAATAAAATTTACGTCATGTGGTCACTTTGGTGTTAAATTCCTGAAAAGGATAATAATTGACAATGTACGTACAAGTATAAAAACAGCTTCTAAACATGAACAAAGACAGAAAAGTCACTATGCTAGCCTTACATCTGTGTAATATATTTCAAATATTTATATTTACATGACTACATCTAGAATTAAACTGTGGGAATCTACACGTATATTGTGCAAGCATAAAATAATTACACATATTTTTTATGTGTTTATGTGAAAGGTTTTGCCCTAATATTAAATAACAACATTCAAATTTGACTCTGGATGACTACAGTACATTATGCCATGCTATAGTGGATCAGGCTACTATGGTAACAAAGGGATCCAGTAGAGAATTTGGCAAATATCAGCCACTGAAATAATCCTCTTCATAGAGGGATCATCTTCAGACATTAGCTACTGGCTCCATCTGGACCTCATCCCCAGGGCTGTCTTTCGTTTGAGCCTGCCTCCACATCACCAGATCTTTGTAGATGTCCAGGAAGCCCTTTGCGATGGCCATCACGTTCTTGGTGAGGAATGTGGTGACGTCCACATCGTGATGAAACCACAGGAACAGCCTGATGCAGAGCAGCGGGATGTTGACGAGAAAGATGTACAAGGCGGAGTTCAGCACCATGGTCAGGGGAAATGACTTGGTACTCTTGGCTGTTTCGCTGAATGAGATGATGCGCAAGGCAAAGAGAGGTATGACGGGCAGCAGGATGCAGATGGAGGCAAACGCACGGATGGTTTTATCCAGGACAAACGTGATCTCCACCCTGTTGTCCACGACGAAGAGAATGTCCAGCAACATGATGGCATCTAGGAGGTCCAGACTGGTGGCCGAGCCAAGCTTCTCAATCAAGAGCTTGTATTTAGTATTGTGCACCTCGTTGTGATGAGCGTACGCCAGCAGAGCAAAGAGGATCCCGGCCATGGAGAGGATGATTTTTAGAGAGGTGTTGCTCAGCAGTGTTTCCTCGGAAGATGTCAGAGTCTCTGCAAACGACCAAAACATGCGGTTTATCTTTGCGATGAGGATGACAGCATAGAGAAGCCATGACACATAGGCTAACGGGAGCTCCTTCAAGGCCAGCTTTATAAGTTCTTTTGCCGTAAAACCCTCCACAGGGACTTTCAGTTTGTCCTCCCTCTGGAAAAAGCGGTGGGAAAAGATCAAGCTGATCAGCCAGAAAACTGCCACTACGGAATCGAGGGCAATCCAGATGTAGCGACCAGCATCTGAGGCCTTCGTGTCCAGCCTGATGATGATGTAATCCAACAGGACCGACTGCACTATCAGTACAATAATACAAAGCACTTTTGCCAATACTGACAGCGTACCGGCGAAGGACACTTTACAACCCATGGTTCTCCTGTTAGGCCAACTGAGCTGTGCACAGACAATCCAAAGAAGTTACTGCAGCCTGCTGATATGAGCAGTAGGAGTAGCTACAGTACAATACAACTGCAGTCAGCTGCTCTTTCACCACAATTTATCCGCACCAACTTCCAGAAACATTCCTGTGTGTGTGTGAAAGACAGAAAATACACAATATCAAGAACACTGTTTGGTGTTGTTAATTATGCTCAGATCCTGAGCTCTGTCCCTGGGGGTAAGGTACATGTACACCCTTCAGAGAATCCACAAATTCTTCTGAGATCAGTTTTTGGTACCATATTTACCAACTACCGGACAATTGGAAAATTTTGCATGATGGCAGAGATCTCATTTTTTTTATTTTGGGTGAACGACATAAAATTCTGCAATTTATAGCAATCGGACCATACATATATTCATACAGAAGTACTCAACATTTTGGTGAAATTTCAGCTCCTAAAAATAAAAGTGTAGAGTATGACGGATGCAAAGCATCAGTTAAACGCAAACGGACCTGCATGGACCTAGGCTACGACTACGAGTACGAGCAAAGCCAAGGGAATTAAAGGTAACATTACCGGCCAGTACTAGAGCCGCACCTACTCTTTGTCTGATCCAGTTGATGAACCTGTGAAAATTTGAGCTCAATCGTACATCTGAGTCACGAGAAAATAGCACCAAAAAATGACTACATTTTTCTCATAAAACATAAAGGGTGCATTCGTTTAGCTCCCCCGGGTCGACACCAGTCAACCTCGTCACCATTCTCTCGCTTGTTTTGTGCAGTAAAACACGACCATTCCCAGTAAGAGCTGACCCGGGGAGCTAAACGAATGCACCTATTGAATGGTTTTTATCGAACCCCGAGATCTGTGTTTTCTGTCTTTGTTTTACTAATTTGTAAGGGGACTAACAAGTTACACCAATTGATTATTAAATTTAAGTAGGCCTAGTACTACTAGTACTAGGCCTATGCAGAAATATTTTTACCAGCACCATCTTCATGATCTTTCATATCCTGAAACATGAAAGTTTTACAGTCATAAATTGTCTGTGAACATTTCTGCTTGGGCAAGTTCTCACAAACCTGTAGGCCTAGCCTAACAAGTTAGTAGTAGGCCTACTTACCTTTGATATTCTCTTATTTCTAGCGCGTAGCAGCCCTGCTGGGCATCTGGGTGTGGCAAGTTTCAGACGCAGAGCCCCATCCTTGAGGAAAGACAGACAGATGTACTGTAGAGGCTTGAATTTCGAAGGCCTACACACCAAACCCGTGCACTGATGTACAACTACGTCATAAAGAATACGTTCGTCAGAATAAGTCATAAATATTTACCAAACAGCAATTACTCATACTTTTAAATACGAACATATCAGCACTAACACTTCATGGTAAGTTCAAACTTGTTTGATATTTCGGCTTTGTTTTCATTTACGAGTCACTTGACAGAGGGCGCTGTTTGTGAAAAGACGACAAACGTCACGATTGAATCGGGACTCGAGGACGTCTAGGCTCGAGCACATAACAGCCGCCTGCGATAAACACCTGTGCAATTCAAGCCGTAGCACATGTCTTTTTCTACCGGCTGCCCCGCTTTCCATATGTGATTGTGCACATCTTCCTGCCGTAGCCGCGTAATTTCGACACTTCATAAAAAGCAAACAGTCGTCGGACTCCCTAGTTTTGGTACCTGACTACTTGCCATGTCCATGGTATGAATATTATACGAAGCAGGATGCCAGACTGGTTGCTAGTGTAAACTACGCATGTTCAGATTGATCAATTATCGGTATGGCGAGCAATCGGCTAGGTACGAGTTAAATTTGGCGGAAGCGGTAAGAAAGTTTCCAACTTTTACACGCAATATTATGGGCAGTTGCCACAGATTCAGATGATAGAACAAAGGATCAGCTCTTGTGTAACCAACCGCAGGGTAAAACTAGGCAAATATCTTCCACTGAAAGAACACAGACACTGTTTTCGAATCATGAAATGACACAACAATAGCCTTTAGGGTAGTCCGAGTAACTTGGACCCTAAAAATCGCCTTTTTTAACATTTGGACATGGTCTGGCGATAGTAGGGTCCAAGTACCTTGTTTGCATTTTGGTTGCAAGAGCTCCATTTTGCAATGTTTTGCCTCTACCCTGAGTCAAAATCCTGTGATTTCACCTCCAAAACGATCCCAAAATGTCTTATGCGGCCAGCTATGGACCAAGGGAGAATTGGAGATTCCAATAATGACAAGGTTTAATCACATTTTTTGAAGAAAAGATCATTTTTCCCCTAAAAAAATGGGCACAGAGACCTCCTATACAAAGTGGGCACAGTGTCCGTTGGGTCGGCCATCTTGGTTTTTCAAATTGTACACTGGTACCTGGAAAAAAATAGGGAAAATATGATCTTTTCTTCAAAAAATTTGAGTAAACCTTGTCATTATTGGAATCTCCAATTCTCCCTTGGCCCATAGCTGGCCGCATGAGACATTTTAGGATCGTTTTGAAGGTGAAATCAAAGGATTTTGACTCAGGGTAGAGGCAAAACATTGCAAAATGGAGCTCTTGCAACCAAAATGCAAACAAGGTACTTTGACCCTACTATCGCCAGACCATGTCCAAATGTTAAAAAAGGCGATTTTTAGGGTCCAAGTTACTCGGACTACCTTTAGTGGGTGAATAGTCACTCAATAAACCTACAACTTTTTTACAACTTATACAACTTACAAGCATTAAGTATTGACAAGTCACAATTAACACAAGGAAGTTTGCCTCTTGAGTTTTGGCCTTGCCTTTCACAGCCTCATAAACATTTTACTTGGCCAAGTAAAAATGTTTATGAAGCTGTGAAATGTGTTGTTCAGCATTCGGAAGCTCCATGAATTGATTGGCAAGGTCCCTGGACTTTGAAACTTTCTTTGTTGCCTTGACCATGGGCTTGGCAATTGTAATGTTTGGGATCCCCTGACTACTCTGTTTTAAATTTTATCACACGGCGGAACAACTGTAGTGTGATACCCTGTAGTCCTGTACAATTTGTTGTGCATGCTGTGCATAATGATAAAAACACATGGGTGTCACAAACATAATTTGACGTTAATGGCACTGAGCCTAGAAATGATATTAAATTACGGCATTGGTTTACAAAATATTGCACCCTGGTCCAATGCCAATTTTCGTGTAGATTAGCTTACAATCTTCATATTAATTAGGCCTAACGTTAGTCCTAATTAAATAAAACTAAAAAAAACTAAAAAGTAACTGACTTAAATACAGAGTTCATGATTGAGGACGAGGGGGTTTCAGCCGTTAAGGTACCCTAGTTTGTTTTGACAAACTGTTTGTTAATTTAACACTGACTCCCCTTTTATAAGTTTTAACGAATGTCAGACAAGTCGACCGCGAGACGACTTGACTCGAGACAACTCGACTGCAAAGGCAACTCGACTCCGAGACAGCTCGGCTCCATATGTAGACGTGCACCAGCCTAGCATCGCGGTGGCAGTTCCAGAGTCGAGTTGTCTTTGGAGTTGTCTTTGTCCGGTGCCCAGTTTTAACATAGATCAGCGTGTACATCTGAGTACTTTCCTTCTCATGAATTTGACAAAAGTTGAATATGTAGATGTAGATGGCGCCAGCTACTGACAAATCACGTACAAACTGTCCGTCATTGAGTCACGATTCGGAATTTTTTTCCGATTATTTTTGTCAAGAAGCAGAGATCTTGTTCTGTACGACTGGCTTTGCCGAGTCATAGTTTGTCCTCAGACAAATAATCCTTCTTTGAACTTCCGCATATTATCAAGATTAAACAATCCTTGGAGCTTATTTTCTTAAAAACCTTACAACTTGCCGCTTTGTTTTTATCGCTCCAAGGTGGGCGAGTTAGTTGCTAATTGGAATGACGTCTCTCTACGCTGACCTATAGCCTAATGTTACATGAGCTCACTTATTAACGTGATTGAGCATGCCCAGTTTTGCTATTGGTCAAATGGATAACCCAGGGCTCAAAATAGTACTATCCTGACGTACAATGTCTAGGAAAAACCACTCCGGGCTAGACTCACTTCCTTGGTTGCCTGGTGGGCTAGTAAAAAAAAGAAGAACCTAAATGTACACTTGGTATGGATCAACATCTGTACAGGCTAGTAAAAATCTAAACGGGCTAGTAAAATATATGATGTAAGCTGGCCCGGTGGGCTAGCTTGGAAAAAAAAGTTAGCGCAAGGCCTGATAACCATTTATTTAAGTATTCTGTGAAAGAACTTGTATTTAACCTGAAGAAACTTTCCTCTCTTGCAGTACCACCACCATGCCTTCGACATACAGCTGGGCATAATCATACCAGAGCTACATCTTTTTAGAAGACTCTGACACAGGAGGCGTGTGGAGATCCATGCTACAAGTTCAGCCTTCTGGGTCCTCATCACCACTATGTCTTCCATGGATCTGTACCAGGTCGGAGGGACGGAGAAGATACGGAATCTGGAGGAGGAGCTCGCTAAGGAGCTGACCGACCTCCAGAATGATATTGAAGAGAATGAGATGATAGGTGGCACACACAAGACTGCTAGGTACAGTGCGGCAACAATCCCAACCTGGGAAAAAAAAAGTCCCTCCTGCAAAATTAAAGAACTTTTCAATAGACCTATTAGAAATGTCAAGGTTTCTTTGTATGCTTTCCAACATAAAAGTCCATTTCTGAGTGGTAATCCCGTTCATTTTGTCAATTGAACAATAATTACTGTTCTTTTCTTTTTACTGGTGTGTACAGCTCTGGTTCCATACCAAAAGGAATTGATCACTTCAGGAAGCAGAGAGAGTTGGTCATAAAGAGGGCTATGGAGGTGAGTGGCATGGGGCAACATTAAGACTAAAACCTGATTCTAAATATTTCTTGTGTGTGACTTATTACTTTAGGGACACCACTGGCCAACATGGGCTGGATAGCTCAGTTGGTAGAGCACCGCTACGCTATTCCAGGGGTCGCTGGTTTGAATCCTGCTTCAGTAAATTCTTCTTTGTTTGCTTTTCAATGACTTTAGATTAATCCAGTCAGTTTCCCTTGTGGTTATTTGACGATCATTTGATATGCTGATTGTTCATGTGAAATAGGCTACTCATTTTATCATATATTCATCATCAAAAAACAATTTAAACTGTTCGAGTTTTCATAAACATTTACAGTGAGCGGAGATTTTTTAGTGATATATTGCTCATGCACAGGATCTGCAATGCTTCTTTTGAGCCATCTGCACATTCACAATAATTATTTGACAGTTTGATTTGAAGTTTGTCAGGTTAAGCATGATGAACATACAGGTGTGTGGTTTCTGAAAACAAGAAAACACATGTGTGTAAAGGCCTGCAATCGTAGACCCCCATACGTACTGTTCCTCTTTGGACTTAAACTTTCCGGCAGCAGCTCCATTGGTTTTGTACATGCTTTCCAATCGTGGACCTCTTTCCAATTGTGGACTGTATTGTCCCCTTTTGTTATTAGTCCACTGTTGGAATGCCAATACAAACTTACAGTGGATCGGTCTGTCCTTACATTCTATTCTACTATCGGTCATTCTCTCAGGTTAGCGAAGCCCTGCCCGTGGTCATCCAGGCTGAAGTGATGAAAGAAGAGATGGAGATAAGTCTACAGAAGGAGTACACGGAGGAAAGCCTGCCACTCATCCTGCATCAGGTTTGCTTCTAGTTTACCAGCTTAATATTCTCACAACAGATGCTTAAAGGGCATGTACAACATCGGTGAAGGTGACAGAGCAGCTGCAGGCTGCTCATGGAATAAAAACAAACCTGTGAACTTTTTGGCTCAACTGATCATTGGAAACAGTAAAACAGCGAAAAACCATTGTAATTGTTACACCAAATTGTGTTGGAATAGCTGTCTCATTTTTTTTCTTTCGAAGATAAAAAATGTTTTGGTGTTTGGTTCAATGAACCTTTATTGCTCCCTCTACACACATGGCTTGGCTAGATGACCTCTATTTGACCGGTTGACTGATAATGAGACCAGTAAAAATAAAGCAAAATTAATCCCCGGCTGAAGGGGTTAAGTTAAAATTATGACACATCTACCAAAGGTCCATTTCTCTGATATGCTGAATAATGAAAGAAGTATATGTTGTGTGTTTGTACGTGTTGTTTGTTTTCAACTGAAAGTTGTTATTTTCCCTTTTACTTTTTATTTTTGTTCTCTCTCCCTGTAGCACTTTTGTGATCGAATTCAGCAACTTGTTCAGTGCAAATACATGCACCTGTTGAGATGGAAAAGGTTCTGTGAACATACCAGTGCATTGGAGGCACTCTACATTCCCTACCAGAAGAGACTGGCGTAAGTCTAATTGACGCAATCATGTCAGAATAAAATGTAGCCTTTTATACACAGAATTTTTGATGCAGAAGTGAACATCGGGGCCACATTTACATTCCTGAAACAATCTCAACTTGCTTGGGAGTATACCGGTACAGGCCTGTGTACCTTAAAGTTAAAGGTATAATACATGAATGATAATGATCACAGAACAGCACTCACACTATGTCTGATCCAGAATGTACATGAAATAATAAATCTGTGAAAATTTGAGCTCAATCGGAAATCCGAGTCCCAAGAAAATACCAAAAACATTGCTCAATTTTTCATAGAAAACATGAAGAATGGTTTTGATCTTACCCCGAGATCAAAACTGTTTTTAGTCTTTGTGTTACTAATTTCTGGATAAATACACCATTTCAAGCAGAAATATTTTAACGATATGTTTCTACCTGCACCATCTTTCATACCCTGAAAGTTATACGTATATCTGTGAACATTTCATTTTGGGTATGTTACCAATCCTGCACTCTACCTTTATGGTGCACAGTGGCTAATAATCAAACCACAATATATGACAAAGCGTCTTGCCAAGGATGCAAACACCATTAACCCATGGCTGGATTCGAACCCACAATCTGTAGACTGACAACCTTGAGGCCTTGAGTACAACACACCAGACCACTAAGCCACAGCGTACCATTTCATTGTATTCCATCCAGGAATTGAGTTTGATTGTCGTGTTTCCTTTTATGTTGTTTTTTTTCTGCTCACAGGGAAATAATGTCAGAGTACTCAGACTCTATCGCCCGGGCCCGTCGTCTGTCTGTAGCCCATGAGGCCTTCCTGATGGGCAAGGTGCCAGCTCACAACCAAATAACTGAGGAAGATCTGAGGATATACACACGATGGCTGACATGTCATCTGCACTCTGTCAAGAAGATTCACGCTTACCTCAAGGTAGGTAGAAACGGAATGGGTTTGTAGACCTGAATCCAGATTCAGAAGAGAAATCTTGAAATCTGACATGTTTTTTATTGAAAAGTGAACAAAGAAAAATTGATGAGTCAGTTTCACTTGTGGTTATTTGATGATTGTATAAATTAAAAGCCGTATCCTCTTTGAGTGATCCCCCCCATGTACCGTTCTCAGGTTGCAACATTACTGCGCGTATCCAAAGAATGATCCTTTGGATATGGCAGTGTGTGCGTGGTTTCATGGCCTCTGACTGTCAAACGAACAATGATAATTGACTTTCATGGACACCACCAACATAGGCCTGGATAGCTCAGTTGGTAGAGCGCCTGTACTGTAGTCCGGAGATTGCTGGTTTGAATCCCGCTCCACTCAAAAATTGATTGGAGCCGGATTAGAACCAGAGACCACCATAATACCGTACCGGCACTCTTACTATAAACTGAGCTATCCAGTCCTTCGTTGGTGGTGTCCCTAATAGACAATTATCTTTGTTCATTTGACAGTCAGAAGCCATAAAACCACACACTTGAGAAACTGTACATGGGGGATCACTCAAAGAGGATGCGGATGAGGATAAATTTTATCCAGTCAGATTCCCTTGTGGTTGTTTGATGATTATTTTATTTTTGTTCATTTGGCAGTCAGATGTCTTTTTTTATTTGTTTACTCTTGCAGGTCCTTGAATGGCTACCAGTGTCCCACAAACACGAGTCCTTACCGCATCCCCAGTCACATCATGTCCAGGATGTCGAACAGGAAGAGGAGGACCAGAATCTGATGACATCCCGGACGGGCAAGTCCCAGCCAGGCACTGCCAGGGCCTCGGAGCCGGGCCGCGGTGTCATCCAGAGCCAGGGTCGATGGTCCCTCTTCGACGGACGGATGTCCCTGTCGGACTCGGCCAATCAGCCCCTGTCCAGCGCGGGTAGGATGTCCCTCATGGACCAGTTCCGACCCCAGTCCCAGCTGGCGGAGCAGTCGGAATCGGACGCGGCCAGCGATAACGCATCTGTCATCACCTCATCATCGGTTAACATGGGCGGCACTAACACTGTACCTCATACTGCACAGGCCATTGCTGCTGCATCAGCTGCAGGTCAGATCAGTAACACCCACAAACCCATCACACAGAGCTATAAATACCCTTACTAAAGAGTGCCAACACAAGAGCAGACTCCACAGAGCTTCTTAAGCACCAAAAAACGTGCTAAATCAGAACCAGATTGCCAGCTACAATGTCTTGCAAGTGTTACGTCATAAATCAAAAAGTAGTTAAATACATGTCATATGCAAGAAACATCACATAGGCATTTGGGTGGTAATCCTGTGTTTTCTTTTGTAACCAAGGAAGCTTTCCATGCTAAGCATGTTTTGTGTGCTAAGCAGCTCTGTGGAGTAAGTCCCTCTCTTTGTACTGGTAAACCTTACCCTTGTGCATGCATTATGTATGAGCACTATAATGAAATGAACCCATAATGAACCAGTGTTGATTAATTTTCATCAGCACAGTAATATCTGTCTTCTGCATTTGTGGAAGCCAGTCTTTCCAGCGTAAATATGTCTTTCATTCTGCCTCTTGTTGTTGAGGTCTCACCATATCAAGCAAGATAGCTCCCACAAGTATCATATATCATTGCATTGCGGTTTTCCGCCTCATTTCAGTTTTAATTTGGAGAAATTTTGGCAAAGATTGAGCGATTTGGCACTCTAGTAACGTATAAATAGCTCTGTGTTAACATCTACAAAGGGCAAGTTGTACTGAAAACGTCATTGAAGTTATCATTAAAACACTGGCTGCCGTTTGCTATGAATTCAACTTTGAAAAGTCCTGCAAAGGCTTAAGTGGCTTAAAAACAAGAAAGAAAGAATGGATGTGCAGTGTCACTGAGAGTGAGATTTCATTCTTTCTGAAGTAAAACAGATTGTAGAATTGAAGGAAATATTTACCTGTTTTAATGAGAAACAAGGGGAAAATATTTGAATAGCTTTTGCTCTGCATTTAGAAATAGCCAGAGTGTATTGGAGAAACTTGGTGAAGAACCAAGTTTCACATTCATACACCTTTCCAGTTGGAACCAAATTGGAAATAATTTTTTTTTCAAATGAAAAATGATGTTTTTTGGAACTTAAACGTTTTGAATCTGGATGATGTAGTTTGGTAATGTTTTTAGTACAACTTGCCCAGACCCATTCATTATTTATCATAAACATTTCAATATGTGGTATACGTTTAATAATGTTCACTTCCATTAATTTTTCACTTAGTTCATTAAAAAAATGACCAATAATTTTGGACACCAGTTTTCATACTGTGACGGAATTCCCAATCGAGTCCAATTCAAATTCAGAAGTATGGAGAGAGGTTCACCATCTGTGATGAAAGTTCTCCAACTCCGAACTCAAATCATACCACAGACCCGGGAAATGATACGAGCAGTCTCGGGCCCAGGGATGCAAGCTCGTTTGGCGGAAATATACCGCCGATTGGTTACTGATTATCTCGGGGCACTTTTACTGGGGCGGAGCAGGGTAACTCTGGGGGGAGGACACTGGAACAAAGGGACTTAAACACAGCTCTTTGTGTTTACTTCTCTTATTGCCTCCTGGGCAATTCTCTTTATTACCACCTGGTAATTCTCTAGTGGAAATTATATTTCCTTGCTCTGCCCTTTAACAAACCTTTAATATCCCTTTAAACAAACCTTGTGCTCATCGAGTGTACCCTTCAAGTGATCGATCCAGTTTCAACTGTACGCAAAGCTGCAACCAAACATGCAGGCGCAAGCACGCCGATTGTTTCACAATGTCTCTGTTTGAGTTCCCTTACCAGTTGGACTACTCGACTATTACGAACGGCTATCAGTTAACCCCTGTGGTTAACCCTTAGTCAATCTCTGTGATCGACTGTCTGAGCCATTCAAGTTCTCTGTGAACTCCCGAATAGCCGCCACTTTGTCACAACTTTTCTAAAAGGTATACTCAAATCACTACAACACAATCGTAAGCAAGCAATTTACACTAAGCAATAAACCTATCAAGTATCAGCGCAATGATTAACACTGGATCATTCACCGAACATTGCACTCAACAAGTTACACATATGCGGAAGTAGAAGTACTGTAAGTCCGGTGGACCATAACAGCGAAACACACTCACCACAGCACCCAAGCCTGCTTCGTACACACACACACACGTCTCGTCGTCTTATAATCTGCTCTTGTTAAATGCTTCTTCGTCTGCACACTTTGCTACCAGAACTCTGAATGACTACCCGGCCGGCCCACTGTCTCCGAGCACACCAGCCAGACCATGCCGCTGTCGTGACCCCCAGGCACTGCCCAACCACTGTGATTGGTCGCCGCCCGGATATCACGCACCCAGCAGCATGATCCGAGTGACCTACCCGACCCAGATTGGCCACACACCCTGTCACTCACTCCGCAAACTTTCCTACAACTTTCCCAGAAAATACAGGTCAACATCTTCACCTATTTCAAGACAAAATAGACTTGTGCCGGTCCACCAAATCTCGTCACATAGGCCCAAGCTTAGCCAGCTAAAACCAATAAACCTACGAGATGTGCGACCTGCACAAGTCCAAACTCAAAACTAACCAAGTTTAAACTCATTAAATATGCACAAGAAGTTCACATAATTTGTAGATACTTTTATACACATATAAAAAATGCTCTTTACTTTAGAGCTTACAAAAATATGTCTCACTTAAAACATAAAAGAAAATCTTTGGCCCTTCAAAAACAAAATATCACCTGTCGTTTTGTTTTTCTAACTTCTCTTTGGCAATGGCAAGAAAACATATGTTTTATGTTATAAACATCTGGCGTATAAAAAAGGCTCTTATACTACCCGTCAAACATCTTTTATACAGAATCAAACCTTATAATTTCAGTTTACACAAAATCAACGTAAGAATCACTTATAAAAATCAAACATTTACAGATTGCACATCTGTATACATCGAAAACTATGCTTTTAACAAAATGATTTTAAGAAAAAGGACTTAAAAGATTTTCCTTCCTAACTTTAACTATAAAACTGCAAAACAAAAGGATCTAAGATGACGCGATTTCGGTCGTGGCCTCCTTCGGGTTGTCCACTGCCTCGTCCAGCTCCACCGTCTGCAGCGTCTCCAAGACGTCCTCGTGTCGCTTCACAACCCGGTTCTTGTAGACGGTCTCCGTCGTCGTTCTCACTCGGACTGTCGCCAGTCGTCTCATCTTCCCAGGAGATGGAGCATCTTCAATCGCCTCCAACGATGGCAAGGAAGACTGAGAAGATGTCGGTGAGGGGGGCCGGGATGCCATCAAGGCCAACATCCCTCGGGGCTTTCCTCTGAGAGGGGCTCGAGGCGAGGGCGGTGCTGCCTCCTCAAACCTCATCAAGGGGGATATCGGGCAAGGGGAAAGAGACAGGAAGGCTGTCTCCTCCTCTGCTGGGCTATCCTGGGTGGGTGCCCCTGTGGCACCGTCCTGCCCGCCAGCTCTCTCTGGGGTCCCTCGAGCCAAACAGACCTTCGGCCCCTCTGAAGCCGAGTCTGTCACAGTAGGCTCGATCTGCCTGGCCTCATCGTATTGGTGCGGATGGAACTTGACCGGGCCGTGTGCCGCCTCTATATGGTCCCATAGGGCATCTCCATGCCCGAACTCTCGTGGACACTCCCGACACTTGTGGCTCCTCTTCCTCTTCTGCCTTCTCTCGGCCATCTTCCTCTTTCTCTGTGGGTCAACCAAATAAAACAAAAACATGGTTACTGCATGACCCTCCTTAATTTTGTATGAGTTCTTAAACCAGGCCACCTTACTCTCGGTACCTCTCGGGTACTCGATGGGCTCTCCTGGGGTACCTCCGACTCTCTGGTTCGGGTACAACTCCCTCTTCACTGTTTGTCTCCGGCATCTCCATCTCGGATGCCCTCTCCTCCTCCTGGGAGGTTTCCTGTACACTCTCTGTGTGCACTTCTTCCTCAACCTGAGGATTCTCTTCTTCACTCTCTACTGTCCAGGGTACCAACTTCTCCCCCTGGTACTTCTTGAGTCTATCGGAATGTACAACTTTGAACTTTCCGTTCCGCCGTAACTGAATGCGGAAAGTTACATCTGACAGCCTCTTTACGATTAGCCACGGTCCTTCCCATCTTAACTGTAATTTGGGGGACAAGTGTCTCTTTCTAGCCGGGTTATGTAACCAGGCGAACTCTCCCTCTTTGAGGCCTTTCTCGGTCGCCCTCCGATCATAGTTTCTCTTTTGTCTTCGGGCACTCTTACCGAGACACTCTCTTGCCCTCTGGTGGGCACTCTGCAGATTACTCCGCAACTCTTCTGCGAAGTCTGTGTTAGTCTCAACCTCTGTCTTGGGGAGTGGCCCAAGCAAGTCTATTGCCACTCTTTCCAGAGGAACTCCTACTTGGTACTGTTGCAAGGGAGCAATCCCTTTCTTTGCAGGGGACTTTCTTCTTGCACATAGGTCACAACTCCTTATGAAGGAGCGTACATCTGCGGACATACCCGGCCAGAAGTATCTAAACTTCATCTTTGCCAAGGTTTTCTGTTTGCCCAAGTGACCGCTTAGCTGTCCACCGTGCACTTCTCCAAGTATCTCTCTTCTTAGACGCTGAGGCACTACAAGTAGCCATTTGACTACTTTGCCATCGTCTGACTCCCATCTCTTGTGTACCAGCTCACCTCTCACGCATAACTGGTCCCAATAAGACCAATATGTCTTGTGAGCCACCGTCATATGGGAAATCTCTTTCCACTCTAGACGGTCCTCACCCTTCTCTTTAGCCCTCAAGACCCAATATATGGTCTCATCCTCTATTTGGGCTTTTCTGAGGTCCTCTACAGGGATGCTTGGTTGGACCTCTATGCCTCTAACCAGCAGCTCCCCCTCTTGGGAATCTTCCCTCTCTGACATCGCCTCAGACTCTTCCACCTCTGTTACGTTTTGGGGTTCCCCACACTCTCTGGCGATATGGCCGTGCTTCTCGCAATTGAAACACTTCAAGCCAGCACGCTTGGGGTTACCCTTCTTCGGTCTTTTACACTCTCTTGCAAAGTGTCCTTGCTCACCACAATTAAAGCATTTCCAAACACTTTGCTTCCTCTCTGACTCTAGTTTGCTTTCAGCAGTTCTTTCTACGGAAGCACCCTTATCCTGCACGTGTTTTGTTAGCTCTGCTAACAAACCAACCACAGTCTCTAATTCTTTCTCTATTTTGTGGAATCTCTGTTCCACTCCTGAATCCAGACCTCTAGCCAACTTAACTGGCTTTCCGTCCAAATTTCTCTGCTGTTCCACTTTCTCGAAGTTCTCTGTTTCCAGTGCAGCTCGAATGGCCTCATCTAAATTCTTCAGTCGGGCTCTGTTTATGCCCTCCCGAACTGACCTACTTTCGACCGCATCTAGGAAATGGTTCTTCGCTAAACGATCACGCGACTCTTCCTGTATGTACGCTCTGACCGTTAACTCTTGTATGGCTTGACCCAACTCTAGCAACGTCTCTCTTGGTCCTTGCCGGCGATGCCTCAGCTCGACCAAATAATTCTCGCTCTGTCGACCTGAACCGAATCTCCCCTCCAGCAACTTTACCAGCCCACTATAAGTCTGTGTCTGACCAGTTGGAACATCCCCTAGTAATCTAAGGGCATTACCTTGCAAACTCGCTAACTCGCTCCTCATTCCACTGATTCACTATACAACAGGACTCAAAGTGCCGGTTATACTCTTTCCATAACACTTTTCCACTGTATCTATCAGGAGTGATGTTTGGGCGTCGATTAGACTGCGCCAACTCATCACCTCCTCTCTCTACAATCCGCGGCTCTCTCTTCAGCGGCCAAGGACTGTCCTCTCTCGCTACCACGCTGTTGTTTCTCGCCTCCTCTGGGCGGGTTGCAAAACTTAACAGCTCACTGTGTAGCCTCTTAGGAGTAATTGACTCCTCTTCTATGAATGGATTCGTACTCTTCGAACCCAACTCCATGCCACTAGGACCGGACAGAAAACTTTGCAGTTCTTCTATGTCACAGCCCCTAGGAACCGACTCTGCCTGACGTGGCCTCGGGACACTCGGAATGGGTGTGCTCTCCCCAAACCTTACATTTTTTTCTCGACCTTGGGGACAAGCTCGGGTGACCATGCGGACACCAAGGAAATTGGTTCCCTTTGGGAGAAATAACCCAACCTCTTTCCGGGCAAACGGAACTCGATTTCTGAATCGACCCGTTCTGAATCTTTCGCACTCACTATATCTCCACCAACTCTCTGGGGAGATTTCCAATAACCTTCTTTCCTGGCCACCTCTAATTTCTTGGCCATGGAATCTCTTTCCCATTGCAGCAACTGGGACTCTAACCGCAGCCTCTGCAATTCTCTATCAACACCCAAAGTGTCCATTTTAGAAATTTCTCACTCTTCGGTTGCTCTCTCAACCGTAGAAATTTCTCACTCTTCGGTTGCTCTCTCAACCGTAGAAATTTCTCACTCTTCGGTTGTTCTCTCAACCGTAGAAATTTCTCTGTTCGGTTGCTCTCTTCAACCGTAGAAATTTCTCTCTGTTCGGTTGCTCTCTTCAACCGTAGACATTTCTCTCTTCGGTTGCTCTCTTCAACCGTAGAAATTTCTCTCTTCGGTTGCTCTCTTCAACCGTAGAAATTTCTCTCTTCGGTTGCTCTCTTCAATCGTAGAAATTTCTCTCTGTTCGGTTGCTCTCTTCAACCGTAGAAATTTCTCTCTTTACCGAGCTCCTTCCTTTATACTTACCTAATCAGTACCAATCAATCCCACTTCTGACACCATTTGTGTCTGAATTCCCAATCGAGTCCAATTCAAATTCAGAAGTATGGAGAGAGGTTCACCATCTGTGATGAAAGTTCTCCAACTCCGAACTCAAATCATACCACAGACCCGGGAAATGATACGAGCAGTCTCGGGCCCAGGGATGCAAGCTCGTGTGGCGGAAATATACCGCCGATTGGTTACTGATTATCTCGGGGCACTTTTACTGGGGTGGAGCAGGGTAACTCTGGGGGGAGGACACTGGAACAAAGGGACTCAAACACAGCTCTTTGTGTTAACTTCTCTTATTGCCTCCTGGGCAATTCTCTTTATTACCACCTGGTAATTCTCTAGTGGAAATTATATTTCCTTGCTCTGCCCTTTAACAAACCTTTAATATCCCTTTAAACAAACCTTGTGCTCATCGAGTGTACCCCTCAAGTGATCGATCCAGTTTCAACTGTACGCAAAGCTGCAACCACGCATGCAGGCGCGAGCACGCCGATTGTTTCACAATGTCTCTGTTTGAGTTCCCTTACCAGTTGGACTACTCGACTATTACGAACGGCTATCAGTTAACCCCTGTGGTTAACCCTTAGTCAATCTCTGTGATCGACTGTCTGAGCCATTCAAGTTCTCTGTGAACTCCCGATTAGCCGCCACTTCGTCACAACTTTTCTAAAAGATATACTCAAATCACTACAACACAATCGTAAGCAAGCAATTTACACTAAGCAATTAACCTATCAAGTATCAGCGCAATGATTAACACTGGATCATTCACCAAACAATGCACTCAACAAGTTACACATATGCGGAAGTAGAAGTACTGTAAGTCCGGTGGACCATAACAGCGAAACACACTCACCACAGCACCCAAGCCTGCTTCGTACACACACACACGTCTCGTCGTCTTATAATCTGCTCTTGTTAAATGCTTCTTCGTCTGCACACTTTGCTACCAGAACTCTGAATGACTACCCGGCCGGCCCGCTGTCTCCGAGCACACCAGCCAGACCATGCCGCTGTCGTGACCCCCAGGCACCGCCCAACCACTGTGATTGGTCGCCGCCCGGATATCACGCACCCAGCAGCATGATCCGAGTGACCTACCCGACCCAGATTGGCCACACACCCTGTCACTCACTCCGCAAACTTTCCTACAACTTTCCAAGAAAATACAGGTCAACATCTTCACCTATTTCCGGACAAAATAGACTTGTGCCGGTCCACCCAATCTCGTCACAATACTAAATATCTATGAATTGACATCAAATAAGATCTAGAACATTTGTACCATAATGGTCCTTTGACAACATTTTGGTTCTTTTGGTCATCCCAATTTTTGTCCCTTACATTTAACTAGTAGTATAATAATTTTGCTCATAGATACATCGGTTTTGTAGACTACACTACAAATACCAGTCAGAAGAGCATTGCATCTAGGTATTTGTTTCATCATACTTGTTTCTGGCCAATAGAGGGCGTTGCTTCACTCTGTCATCAATGATTCTAAAGGTTGTGTCCGAAACAGGTTTCCAGAGCTATGGCTATGGCTACGTCTATGGTCAGCGTGTTCCAATGCAATTTGCAATGGGCCCAGACCTAGACCTAGCTCTAGGCAACTGGTTTTGGTTGCAGCCTAAAGCGGCAAAGATGCAAATGAGCAACATTGGCACATATTCAGTCCATACCACAGGAAATTGGTGATGTAGGCCTACACACAAAGTCACAATATGCTTTCTCATGATTGAGTCATGGCGAGATCTTCAAGTAGAGGTTCAACAGTGTGTATCCAAGCATGTTACGAAAAAAACATTGCATACCCATTCTATTGCCATTTACATCATTGGCAGCCATCTTTGCACATGTTACATTGGGGTCATTCAACTCAGTTGCTCAGAAAATATTATTTATTCAACTCAGTTGCTCAGAAAATATTATTTAGTGCCTTTAAAATGTTATTGTCATTGTTAAAGGTAGCTTCATACTTTGGTGATGCATCTGAACAAAAATGAATTAATCTATTAATTGAAAGCCTAACATTATTATTTGTATTAAAATCCTAACCGATAAAACATTAACAATACCAGTTATCATCAGGATGCAAAAGCACTCCATCGAAAATGTTCCCACTGATTCAAAAAAGCAACAATTGAAATCAGATGTAAAATTAGAATTTCCAAAAAGTCGTCTGCAGACGATATTTGGAAATGTTTGCAGTTTTGTTGCAATGTTGCAGTTTGCTGTTTTCTCAAAAAGTAGGCACAGCATGGGATTGAAAAATTCACAGATGATTGTTACTCTATCTTTCTTTAAATTTTTACCCATGAATCTGCATTTCTCTGACAAAAAAGTATGAAGTTACCTTTGAATCCAATTTAGATTTTGGTTGTTGTTTTTTTGTTAACATAGCACTGTTTAAGATAATCCACTGACTTAGGCAATTTTGTTTCACTAGAATGCTACAGGTATGGAAGGACAATAGCAATTGAATTTGGTTCTAAGTTTCCTCGCAGAGCATCATGAAGAATCTTGATTGATCTTAACATCATTATGACATCATATACTCAGTATATTCCTCGATTTGTAATCTCTTGACTAATAATTAGTAATAATGAAGAAAGTAATTAAAAGGTGAACAAAGAAAAATTTACTGGAGCGGGATTCGAACGGGTGACCGTCTGAATACCGCACAAGCGCTCTACCAACTGAGCCATCCAGCCCTACATTGGTGGTGTCCCTAATAGTTAATTATCTTTGTTCGCTTGGCGGTCAGAAGCCATGAAACCAAGCACATACAGTACCGCTATATCCCAGGGATCTGTATCCCGCTCCAGGCAATTTTTCTTTGTTCACCTTTGAATGATTTAAAAATTCAGTCAGTTTTCATTGTAGTTATTTGCAGATTATTAAGATGATAATTGATTTGTTTCTTATGATTTTGTTCTTCTCACAAATTGACATGATATGAATTACTTTGCCATTTTTGTTATATTTAACTGGTATCTTATTTGTATAATGCACCACAGCGCGTATTTTGTTGAGTTAAGATTTCTCACCTCGGGTCGATTTCATGAAGCACTAAGATTAATCTTCAGTTTAAATCAATCCTAATTGCTAAGCTAAGTGTGATGTTACCACAATGCCCAGGTTTTTAGGGTGTATCTTCTTTTCACAAAATGTTTGAATTATAAGTGAACTGAAGAACGATCAGCGTAATGAACCATATCAATGGTTCATCAGTGGTCGATGCAGCTTTAACAAGTTAATTTCCATTTGCTTTCACTCATCCAAACTTCATGTTTTGTTTCATAGGAGGAGGACCTGCGTCTAACGAGGATACGTTAGGCATCCCATGTCATGCCACTGACTTTGATCAGATCAAACCTCTACTATCCTTTCTCATGATCTCCTATGGTATCCATGCGGTGAGTGCAATATAGAATCTTCACCATGCTTTTTGTACTTGCAGGGCTTGATGATCTGTAGTTACAGTCACTGGGGAGTTTATGCAAGGGTTTATGTGATTTAGATAATATCTAGTCATTGAAAAGTGGGATTCGATCCGGCGACGTCCTGAATACCGCACAGGCGCGTACTCATGCAAGCGCAACGCATAAATGCGAATGTCACATTCGATGTTCACACTCTGCCACCTTTTAATCCTTTGCTGTGTGTATATGCATCCAGTGGATGTTAAAATTTTAATTTGCCCAAATACGTATCATATTGGTGCACATGAACTTTTTTTGTCATTTTCAAATGCTGCGCACAAAGCCACGCACTTTCAGTATGCAGTGCGCATTCTTAACTGCAGGGCAGACACTTTGAAATAGATCGCCAAAATTATTTATGATCATTTAAAGGTCAAAAATAAAAGAGAAAAGACTTAAGAAATACTGTGGCCGTTGTTCACTATTTTCTCAAAAAGTGGCCACCATATGGGACAGAAATTTTCACAGATGACAGTTAATGTATGTTCCTTGACATTTTTGTCCATGAATCTGTATTTCTTTGACAGAAACCAAAGTATGATATTACCTTTAAAATGTGAATCAATCCCAATTGCTAAGCGAAATGTGATTTCTCAATACAAAACTCATCTTAAGTGCTTAGCAAAGTCCATTCCAGGTTAGTCAGTCCAACTGAAGTTATTACTAAAGCTGCACGAACTAACTGTTCCATTTGACTCTGTTCCTCCCTTCATCAGAATCTGGATAGCATCAATGGTCCATCCGATGAGATGGAGCTTCTTTCACACGTCAACCGGCGGTTCAAGACGGTCTTTAGCAGGCAAGAAGAGCAGAAGACGTTCCCTACATATGACAAACTGGAGGTGAGAATGTCTTGTGGAATTGACCGGCACCCAATCTCATGGAACCACTTTTAATATTATTGTAGTCCAGTCCATGTTTTGTTTGCACTCAGCAATATGCCACTATGTCATCTGAATAGTATCCATCTCTGGAATGGACTGGTTCCTTTGTGCCATCCTTATCAATTTATGAACAGTGCATATATTGGTGCAAGATGTCTGTTATGTAACTAAGCAAAAGCTTGCACCGAATCATGTGAGATAAAGCAACAGTGTCTTTAGTCTGGAGAATTCAGGTTTTGATGTTTACGTACAGTAAAATAATTCAGTGTACCAGATATTGCTCAATTTTAACTTGCAAAAGGCTTATTCAAATCAGCTGCGAACCAGTCTTAAGTTCTAGTCCAGTGACAGTGAATTTCCCATTTCATTTGTCTTTCTCTGTCTTTCTTGCACCTCAGGCATCTAAAATGAATACTTCATGATGTGTATAATAAGGACTATTTGTGCGAAAAAACTTAGGAGTGTAGTGTAGGTTGATTTTTTTTGCCTGATTTTCGTCTCGTTTTTTGTTTAGATGGGTAACGAGTCCTGGGGTGCCGATGTGTCTAACCATGCACTGGTCAAGGAATCCAACTGGCTGCCTTACATCAAACTCAAGTAAGTTTGTGGATCGGTTTGCTGTAACATCGTAATATATTCGGTTTGTAGTTTTCGCTCTTCTTATTTCGTCGCAATTCTCGTAAGGTCTCAACGTTTCAAGAAGCCTGCTCTAGTCATCATCAGGGGACGATTGAAATGAGGGATGTGAGGTCCTTATTATTGTTGAGGATCCTGTTCTGTGGAGGAGCTTTGTGATTGGTGCTCACTGGGGTTGTGAGAGGATCGGTTGTGTGGAAGGGCTTTGTGATTGGTGCTCACTGGAGTGTGTGAGGATGCAGAGTGTGATCGCTGATGCATGTTGTGAGAGAGCTAGCAGTCCTCTCTCTAACAGGCATTTCTGAGGTTCACTTTTTTAGTTGGTTACTTTTTTTTCTTTCAAGATGTTTAATTTTGGATGGAAAAAAATATATGTCCAGCAAATCCCATCCCGGTCATGTGGCTAGCTATATTCCCTGTGAGTGATCCTGCCAGGTGAATTCTCTCTTTGAGAGAACCTACTGATAGGACTCGCCCGGTAGCTAGGTGTCCACATGACATGTAGTTGCATCAGATGAATCATTATTTTACTGCCTGGGGGATGGCTATCAGAAGACTGAAGGAGTACTGCTTGGAGGTAGAATCGACACCTTGCTGCCAAGGCACATGTTCCCACTGATTAATTGAAATCCCATTCCTTCTTCAGAGGAAACCCCCGACTGTAACCATAGGGCGTTTTATACGAAACAGAGGCTCAGGCTCCGTCTCAGGCTCCGGCTCCATTTGAATGAATCCAGTCTGAAATAGCGGGTATCAAAATAGTGGCTGCAGTTCGGAAGTACCGGTAGATTCTCCGGTTTGAAAAGGACAACAGAGCTTCAGCTTCAATGAAAAACCACAACCTATATTTTCAGCATATGGATATCAGAGCTGGAGCCTGAGCCTAGGCCTGAGCCTCCGTTTCTAAACCCCCATAGACACGGAATATTTTCATTTTTATGGTTAATACATAAATTATGTCTGTAATATGCATATTCTCAGAGCTCAGAGAGATCCAAAACAGGAGAAGATGATGACCAAACTGAGGCACAGTGGTAATGTGGACGAGCTGCTCCGAGCACAGAGCCGTTTCTTCTCGGTCAACGACGTCATCGTAAGCAAATTCACTTTGATTTCTTAGATTAAATTCGGTGAAAACTGAACAAAGAAAAATTGACTGGAGTGGGATTCAAACCAGTGACCCTCAGAATACCATACCGGCGCTCTTACCAACTGAGCTATCCAGCCCTATGTTGGTGGTGTCCCTAATAGTAAATTATCTTTGTTCGTTTAGCAGGCAAAAGCTGCAAAGCACTCACATACCGCCAAACAAGCATAGCTAATTACTTTTAGGGATACTGCCAACATAGAGCTGGATAGCTCAGTTGGTAAGAGCACTGTTATAGTATTCTGGGGGTCGCTGGTTCGAATCCCGCTCCAGTCAATTTTTCTTTGTTCACTTTTCAATGACTTACAATTAATCCAGTCAGTTTCCCTTGTGGTTATTTAATGTTTCTTAGATTACACATAGGATTTTGATGCTTTGTTATGCTGAACTATAATTTGATGGAATTGTTTTCATTTTGGACCACAGAAAGTTCAAGATGCTCTGAAGGAGCATGCCATAGCCGTCCGGGACCCACCTCCAGTGCAGCCGGTATCAGTCACCTCACACAGGACCTCACTAGACACCAAGAACGTGTGGAAACAGATATACACCAGCCCTGATCTATACAACAGGTCAGTGTTGGGATTCTGGGGCGGGATTCGAACCAGCAACCTCCTGAATACCGCACAGTCTCCCTTACCAACTGAGCTATCTAGCGCTACGTTGGTGGTGTCCAAAATAGTCAATTATCTTTGTTCGTTTTGCAGTCAAAAGCCATGAACTCATTAAAAATTATAATTACTTACATTAAGACTTTAGATTCACATTAATACAGAAGAGCTCTTTTCTCCTTATCATATGACACCCAAGCCTCATTATTTAAAATAACGGCTGAGTCTGATGAATTTTGATATATATCTTTCACAAAGCAGTGCCAGCCAAGAGGATGACATAGCCATCACCGACTTTGACGAGAAGGACGTAGACAATGTCAACCTGAGCACCAGCTCCCGATCCAACAGCGCCCTCGCCTCCTCGCGTCGCCGCAAGAAGGAAGAAGACGACGAGTACAACTATGTCAACGCCATGCAGATGCTGGGATTGGAGGATGACGATAGCAGCCAGCAGGATCCTACCATGATCCAAGGAGGCTACTTGTCCTTCTTGCATCTCAGGCATCTGAAGATCAGAGACCTACAGAGAACTGTGAGTGTTCAAAAACCTCTCAGCCATTCAATAAAAACAATGTTGTGTGACATCAGAAAAGTTTTGGAAAATATCCTATAACAGAACCGAGCCCAGTCTATGGCTATGTTCAGATGCAGTACTCCAGAGACCGAAAAAGGTCTTCCCTTTGGGGCACAAGTTTTGGAAGATAGACCGTTTTTAGCACCCAAAACAGTCTATTGTAGACTGTTCAGACACAAGTAGGTCAACCCTTTTCAGTAGACCACTTTTAGTACTGCGTCTGAACGCACCCTATTATTGGTTTATTTTAAATAGTTATTAGCACCTAACCAGTGTACCTTTCCAGAAAAGAGTTTTAAAACCAAAGAGCAAAGTTGTGATCTCAGGGATATCAAATCTCTTGTGAATAGATCTTAAAATACCATATTGAGCGTTTTTCACTGCTTTCTCCAAAATGGGCACCGTATGGGACTGGAAATTTCACAGACGACTGTTAATTTCTGTATCTTTGTTGATATTTTTGCCCATGAATCTGCATTTCTCTGGCGAAAACCAAAGTATGATATGTTGCCTTTAATGCATACTACATGCCGAATACATTCCTATACAATAATATTCATGAAGAATTGGATCAGACCAATATGTGTTTGTATTACTTCAGCATTTATACTCCATGTTCTTGTATTTGCCCTTTCTCTTGTTTTCTTTCAGTGTTTGAGTGTATTGAATTACTTTCGGTCAGTGGAACGTACAATCACAATCAATGATGGTGGCTTATCCTTGGAAGGGAAACAACAAAAACGCAACAGGTATAGACGAGCATTTCATTTGTATAAGAATGATTAAGGTACTCTAAAGGCCTTTTCACACGATGCCAAAAAAACTCTCAACCATTGAGAAATTCTTGGTCAAAATCTCTCAAGGATTCACCAGGGACGTCGGTCACTCTCAAGCATTGGTGTCCTTTCACACGTAGGCCCTACACTTTTGTAAGATTTCGCAACCATGAGAGAATTTCTCAATGGTTGAGAGCTTTTGGCATAGGCCTTTACGAAATCAGGCTTGAGACTAGGCTTGGGATTTATTATGCAACCGCCATTTTGTGTGCTAAAAGAAATGAAGGGCTTGATGATGCATGGTGAAGCGGGAGCCTTTCTTTGGCTTTGTAATGTGGCGCAATCCCATTGTTTCTTTTTGTGGGCCTAGCCTAGCCTCAAGCCTGGTTTTGTAAAGGCCCATTTAGAGGCTGACGACAGTTCACTTGGTGCATTTGACAAATTTTCAATTTTTTTTTATTCAGCTTGCAGCTTGTATTAACACTAACCCACCTGCACGCCAAAAGTTTACCACACATGGTTTGTCCCGTGGTAAGTGTGGTATCCTGAATACCACAATACACCACAGTGTGCACGGTTTGTGTAATTATGCTTGGTTTATGATCCAGTTCTCACATTGAAGACTGTGGTAATGTGTGGCAAGCAGTTCTTGTCTTGTGTGGTAGGTACAGAGGGTTAGGGTCAACATTTTGTGCCAGCCCAATTTCAGTAAAAGCATGGATAGATTACCGTGCACAGTAAGTTCTTGCATGAAACTAATCTATAATGCTGTGTCCGAATTCGGTCAGTCTGAGTCCTAGACCGAGTCCAAGACCGAGTCCGAGTCCAGTCCATTCGAGACCGAGTCCGAGACCGAGACCGAGTCAACACATCCGAGTCCGAGTCCGACTCCATCCGAGTCCGAGACCGAGTCTGAGTCCGGCACATGTACAAAAAATGTCCATAATCAATCAAAATCTCATACACCTGTATCAATTTGCTCTTGTTTTTTCTTCAAAATTACAAAGAAACCACGTTTGGAATACCAGCCTCGGTACAGAGTTGCTTTAAGAAATCTGTTTTTGACATTGCAAAAAGCTACTGACTTTGCAGTAAGAAATAAAGTTGGCATACACTCAAAACTGGTCAAATTTGCCGGTCTTGAGCCAGACTCGGCCCCGAGTCATCAATTAGTCACAGAGCTCGAGTCCGAGACCAAGTCCGAATCATGAACCTCCGAGTCCGAGTCCGAGACCAAGTCCGGCAAAAACGACTCGAGTCTCACAGCACTGCTAATCTATTAACCATAACTGATGTTTTTTTTCACTTGTCGTCAACAGTAAGCAGAACCACAAACAGGGAGTCAACGATGGTGGACTTGGTGGAGGTGGGGGATTGGGTAGTCATGGTTACCTGCATTACACGCCTGCTGACTTCAAGTAAGAAAACACAAAAGATTGCTTGGCTTTGTTATTAGTCTAACTGTCCAGTACTTTGATAAAGATCCTGCTATGATCGAGACAAGGCAGTGACCAGGGGGACCAAGGTAATGACCAAGGGTACCAAGGTAGTGACCAGGGGCACCAAGGCAGTAACCTGGGGCACCAAGGCAATCCGTCCCCTCTGTTGCCTCCATAAGGCTCAACTTTTTTTACCCAGTGATCCCAACGAGGTCCTTGGAAAATGCATTTTAATTTTTTGTCATCCATTTATTTTTTTGATGCACATTAAGGCTGAGCGAGTCTGAATTCATGGAGTTTTCGGAGGTTGAGAACCACGATGATTTCTACTCAGTGGATGAAGGCAGAGTACATGTCCAGGATCAGCGAGGATATTACATCATCTATCAAGCTGCTATGGACGATTTCAAGTAAGTTTTACTCTCTGAAAATAAGTTACGCAAATTAGGCTTGCCCTTCACCGACGTAGATGAGCACTGCATACTCAGTGCCTTTTGGGTTCACATGAAAAAAAATCATATGCTTGCTCAGGTGGGATTGGAACCCACGACCTCCTGCTTTACTAGTGCAGATGTCATACGGCTAGGCCACCAAGTTAGCTGGGGTCAGTGGGGCAAGTCGAATCCAATATTGCGGTGGGTACCACGAGTAATCATGATTACTTAGGGGGTACCTCTGTTCCTTGCTCCCTGAATGCATTAACTTGCTATATAGCACTGTCAATTAGTTACCAAATGCATGACTGTGTGTTAAAAAGAAACGCTATTTTGGGGTCTACGTGCATATTGTTGTACCTCAACATGTATACGACAAATGCCAGGAGGGAGCAATAATGAAAACTAATCACATTAGATCTAATTAGTGTGAGAGCCCAGCAGGTTTTAATCATACTAGTAATTACTTTGAATGCAGTCACCGGTCATGTATGAATGGGCCACTTAGCGTAATGTGCACTTATTACATAATAAACAACAAATAGAGACAAACTTGTAGTGCAAATGTGAAGCACCAAGGCCTACAATTAGTGCTTATTACATTGTTATCATAATTAGTGCTAATTGCACTTCTATCATAATTAGTGCTATTGCACTTTTATCATAATTACATGTAGTGCTAATTGCACTTTCATCATAATTAGTGCTAATTGCACTTTCATCATAATTAGTGCTGATTGCACTTTTATCATAATTAGTGCTAATTGTACTTTTATCATAATTAGTGCT
Source organism: Astropecten irregularis (assembly GCA_963971285.1). NCBI lineage: Eukaryota > Metazoa > Echinodermata > Asteroidea > Paxillosida > Astropectinidae > Astropecten > Astropecten irregularis. The sequence goes on along the minus strand of OZ020244.1, from coordinate 18,861,919 downwards.
AATTGTACTTTTATCATTATAACCAGTGCTGTGTAATAATATGCGAAAACAAGATATATCATGTAAGAACGTTTTCTTGGAGTGATCCTTATAAAGAAAGGCTATTACATGATACAACTTTGATAAATATGCGCGAAAATGGCTAGGAGGACATACAAATATGAAAACGAATTGTACAAAATCAAAGCTGCCTCTACTGCCTTCGAAATATGAGACAAAAAAATTTCCCCAAAATGTGTAAATTCTCTACAGTGACTTCCGTTTGAAATGTTTAGTCTATGATCGATGTCTTATTCTATTATTCTTATAATGGTTAAATAATTCTGCTCAAATGCAGGAAGTTTAGTTTGAATCCAGATTATGTACAATCAATTTTAAAATGGCTGAAGAATTTCAAATTGCAGATTTCTTTCAAATTTTAAACTCCTGCCACATCTTTAGATGACAATTTGAAGAAAAGTCTGATCCATCATTCTCACCAAATATTCAAATGGTTACAACAATAAATATTATTTTCAAATTTAGAAATGAAATAGTGAAAGTATGTGATAATTTGTTTGAATTGAAAACCAAGCGTTTTACATCTAATATTCAATTTGTTTCTACAATTTCTAAAAAATTTAAACTGCTTGCGAGTTTTTTAATGAAGAAAAAAAAAGGTTAATACTACTCCGAAATTGATCACAATGTCAAAAAACGTTAAATAAAAAAAAAATAATAATAATAATAGACATCAACTTCATCGCACTTCAACAAGCTAGGCAGTGGTATACAGTAATCCCACATTTAACAATGTGAAGAGCCAACTGGCTATCTACCTTTATAACTACGTTTTGATTTGTATGCCAAAAATTGGTAGCTTTCTTTTGAAGAGTTTTTTTAATTGTCACTCTCGGTTTTACAATTGTTACTCTTGGTTTTCTTAGGCCCTAAAATATTTCATAGATGTATTTGGTAGTAATAAGGTTTTGTACAGGCAGAGATGTGGCATTCTAATAATTCCACAGTTTCAGTGGCGTAACGAGGGTAGGGCAAGAGGGGCCTTTTTAAATTAATAAAAAAAAACTTTTAAAGGGCCTGTACTGAAAATAAAGTCCGATACAAATCCGATGAAGCTTGAACAAAGGAAAAAAAGATTGCAATTTCAAATTGTCTAATAGCACTCCGCACTTGCACTAAAAATAGCACACCGGATTTTCTACAAATTACATTGCAACCATGCAAATGTGTGGTTTGTGCGCGTGCATGCATGGTGTACACTACGTGCGTGAGTCAATGTTTGTCTGACATCCGGGGACTTGCGTGACGTCATTAGTGCAGAGCGCTATTGTTTTTCAAAGTTGGAATTAGGGGCGCAATTTTAGCACTTGCCCCAGGCGCTGTTTTTCCTAGTTATGCCACTGCACAATTTAATAAAGTAAGAGTTCATCTCCACAGGAGGCAATTTCACAGAGCTGCTTAAACACAAAATTTACTTTTAGTATGAAAAGTCTTCCTTGATCAAACAGGATTACCAACCAAATTTTCATGTGATGGATATACTGCTTTTGACTTGTATTCAGCCATTGTTTGCTGAGCATAACATTCACAAGGAGTTTCTGCTGGCATACTAATTTTATTAAGTAAGGTTTTTGCTGCTTCTGCAAATTTTGGTGCTAATGCAGTTCTATGAAATTGGCCCCTGTTTGTTTGCTGTGGGAGAAGGTTCTATCCAGACTATGGTTTCAGTCCTGTTTGGCAGAGTCTGCCGCAATAGGAGTTTTAAACCTTTGAATGTTTGAGGATGCAACTCACAACCATCCATGTCTTAAGATGAATGTTGGACCAAACTTAGGGGGTTTATAAAACGGAGACTCAGGCTCAGGCTCCTGCTCCACTGTCATCCATATGCTGAAAATATAGGTTGTGGATTTTCATTGAAGCTGAAGCTCTGTTTTACTTTTCAAACCAGAGAATCTACTTCAAAACCGCAGGCAAAAGCCTCTTTTTTGATACCAGTTATTTGAGAATGGATTCACTATTGGAGCCGGAGCCTGAGCCTGAGCCTGAGCCTGAGTCTCTGTTTCGTAAAATACCCATAGGTTCAGAAGTTTTAGTTGATAGGTTGCCGAGGGACTTTCCATAGTTTTCAGCTGAGAATGTCAGAGTTATAAAGTGGAACAGAGATTTGCATCTCCACTGACAGCAATTGACAGACTGTTAAAAGTATTTCATGTTTGTGGATTCATTTGTCTTGATATCAAATGATTTGGAGCATAATTCCCCTTAGAAATTCTTGCCTGATGAAGGCTAGCAGTACCAGCAGCCAAAACATCGCTACCAGCGACACGACATCACTTTTTTCCTTATCAGTATATCAATTGTCTCGATTCTGTCGTATTTTTCATGGATGAGGCATGTTTCCCTGCAGCAAGTGTGTTGTCTACGGGGAGTAGTGAATGCATCTTTCGCTGGTCTGGTTAAACTTGTACGGGACATCTAAGCGATGGGCATCATTTAACTGGCAGAGTTTCTTATGTCCAGTGGTCTTGATGTTAAAGGACTTACATTTTGGTTGCATCGTGCAGGCCGCTGCGCATTTCACAGTGCTTCTGGTGACAAACTCTCCGATGGTGTGATCAATAAGACACTGGTTCGGATGCTGATACTTGCCAAAGCTTGAGGATATCTGGTGACTGCGGAGATTCACTGGCAAGCGATTGACGCACAGGGCTCTTATGGTTTGATCGCAAGATCCATTATTCCAACCTTGGGTACTTGTTGTCATGTGCGTGCAGTATCCCGATCCACTGGAATAAGTTGGTTCTCCAGGATTCCACTGGGTGAAGATCTGACCACTCTCTTGCCCCTCACATTGCCACTGTCCATTCAATCTGCAACCAACCCAAAGGAAATTGATCTCCTCCCCAAGTCCTCTCTTGGCAAAGAATGCGTTTTCCTGTAAGGATTGGGGGGCAGCCATGACACCACCCATAGTTCGGCATTTGGCCTGGGAGTTATCCCATGTTGCCCCTGCTGGAGTGAAACGGTAGCATGAACCGCCCCAACTTTCCCACCTGCGTGGACAATGCATACAGTCACCTACACAGATGTCTGCAACCCATACCAGGATGAACGCTGGTGCAATATGCAAGACAATAGCCATGTTGAATAATCCCATACTATACGGCTGTAGGCCTATTAACCTTCAAATCGAGTTAATATACCGCTGTTCCTTGGTCCCTGAATCCAGTAATTTGGCTTGTAGCAATGTCTTTACCAATTGACTGTACTTGAAATACGGTAAGGTTTACGGTAGCATGTACAAGAAACTCTGCTATGAGTGTGTGAATCTGAGAAGAACCGATGGTTTAACACTCGACGTTCTGAACAGAGTACTCTACAGGGTGACTGGTTGCCTGACTCGGAGGATGCTAGTTATAAGCCCTATGGGTGCACTGGAGTGAAACGCTGGACTGAATTAATTGAGTTGAATCCACTGTACTGAAGGACTTCATGGTCAAAGGATTAGCTATTAGGGACCTACCTGTGTATTGTTGTACCTCAAAATGTATACCTACAAATGCCAGGAGAATGCAATAATGAAAACTAATCACATTACTTTGAGAGCCCAGCAGGTTTTAATCATACTAGTAATTACTTTGAATGCAGCTACCGGTCATGCATAAATGGGCCACTTAGCGTAATGAGCACTTATTACATAATAAACATCAAATAGAGACAAACTTGTAGACTGCAAATGTGAAGCACCAAGGCCTACAATTAGTGCTTATTACATTGTTATCATAATTAGTGCTATTACATTGTTATCATAATTAGTGCTATTGCACTTTTATCATATTTACCAGTGCAGTGTAATAATTATGTGAAAACAAGATGTATCATGTTTTTGTGGTGTAATCCTCACACATGAGAAAGTTGTCAGTATCATCATTTGTATTGTGACATCATTCTTCTTTTAGCAAGTGGGATTGATAAGGTAGGGTTGCGGGTAACACCACATGCTCTCTTCTGTAAAGGCCTTTTCACACGACACTAAAAAAACCATTGAAAAATTCTCTCAAGGGTCTGGACCTCGGTCAAAATCTCTCAAGGATTCACCAGGGACGTCGGTCACTCTCAAGCATTGGTGTCCTTTCACACGATTAATACACTTTTGTAAGATTTTGCAACCATGAGAGAATTTCTCAATGTTGAGAGTTTTTTTAGCATCGTGTGAAAAGGCCTTTTGTGTCACCCTCCTGAAGATGAACATTGCACACTGTTTGGAACTTTCATTTGAGAAAGAGGACCAACCTTTTTAAAGGTATCCTGCAGTTATCGGTTTTCGCTCCGATAACAGGAAAGTTTCTCAAAAATGAAAACGAAATGGAATATCAGAAAATCACTCCTCAAACCTTTCAACTGGACACTTCCAGATTATTATCTGTAAAAATCCTTGAAGTTCAAGTCTTTTCTTTGAAAATATTGTCCGTCATTTAAAGGGACACCAATTCCGCCATGTAAACGCGACGTCATGTGTTTTCACCCCCTTTGCTGAGCGGCAAAGTTAATTGACATCGGGGTAGCTATGGCGCACCAAGTCACTCAAAAACGGCTGGAATATTGTCCTGACTCGATTCTTCTTACTGGGTCAATTGAGTTTATTTTAAAAAGGTTCTAAAACAGTCTTGATTCCAAGATTGTGAATTATAGATAAATTATCAACAATATCATGCATGACATATTTAAAGCCAAATAAATTTAAATCTAATTGTTTATCTTGATGCGAAATATTATCACAGCATTTTTTATAATATCTGGCATCATTATGAGAGGCCTAAACATGGATACATCAGCTTATCAAAGTTAAAATTTAAAGGAGAAAAACAAAACAATGTCACTCCGATTAGAGAAAGACTTTAACACTTTTGTCTCGTTGGCACGCCATAAAAACCCTGATTGCAACAGGGTCACATGACCTGCCGTCTGACATCAGAAAAATGAAAGTTGCTTGAGCGGACGACAGTTTAGTTTGGAATATTTGACCACAGATTGTGTCTTTTATAAACGTTTGAACATTAGCCTTAAAATGCATTAGTAATATACACCCAAAATTACATAGTTTTGTAACTTTTGAGTATCACTCACGACTGGAAACTTTATTTTCAACATCCTGAATGTTGGAGATAGCCCTGAGTGTAGTCATCACTTCAGGGATCAAAAATAAAAGAGAAAAGACTCTGTGGCTGTTTTTCACTGTTTTCTAAAAAAGTGGGCAACGTATGGGACTGAAATTTTCACAGATGACTGTTACTGTATCTGTCTAGATATTTTTGCCCATGAATCTGTATTTCTTTGATAAAAACCAAAGTATGGTACTACCTATAAATGCAGCTCAGTTTGATTTAACTTAATTTTAAACTTAATTTTTGTGTTATTTATAAATCCCTTTTTACAATCACTATAACTGTTCTTTGTTTTGTGTCTAAGTTAATTTATATTTTGACTAACAGTTTTGTCACTTTTTAACTAGAAATGATAATTTGTGATTGTAACCTAATATTTGTAGTCTTTTTATTGGGTGTTCTTAATAAACCGTAATTGAATTGAATTGAATTGATCCTGCTAGGATCAAAATATCAGACCCTCCTAAATCCAAGCATATTACACATTTCTGGCCAATATTTTGGTTGATGAGCAGTTTGCACTTTGCAGCAGTTTTAATTACCGGTAATACTTTCAATATAGTTATAATTGATTTATTCATGCAGGAGATATAATAATGCAAACAATTGCCCTTCAACCACGTAGATAAGCACTTCACTAATTAAGTGCTTTTTGAGAACACATGAAAAAAATCATGGGCTGGCTTAGGTGGGTTTCGATCCCATGACCTCCTGCTTACTAGTGCAGATGCCATACCTGCTAGGCCACCACGCTAGCTGGGGTCAGCAGAGTGATTCGAATCCCTTAACGGCGGGCTTTGTGATTACATATACTTACTTTGAAAATACTTATTAAATTGTTAAAAGCCGGTTACAAATCACAAACAATATACTGTACATAGCTGGCTGGGTGATAAGCAAAATAGTTTTTATGCAAGGCGATATGAAATTGCCTCCCCTGGTTAGTGTATTATCAAGGATGAATAGTTTTTGCAGATTCTGTTTATTGAGCAAATTTTTTCCATCTTTTTTGTGTGTGTTTAGGCAACTGGAGCAGGATTTGATGTTGGTAGCCACTTGCTTCATAGAAAAAGATCGTGAGAATCGAATAGGCAAGATAGGACTGAGTAAAGCCAGCTCACAGGGCCGTAGGAAACAGGTATGCTGTCTCTGTTGGAACGTGGTGTTTAAAAGGGTTTACGAAACGAAAGCGTCAGGCTCAGGCTTCCTCTCTGTCATCCATATGCTGAAAATATTCAAGTTGTGATTTTTCATTGAAGCTGAAGCTCTGTTTTCCTTTTTCAAACCAGAGAATCTACTTCCGAACCGCAGCCAAAAGCCTACCCATTATTTTAGAATGGATTCACGAAATTGAACCAGAGCCTGAGCCTTAGCCTCCGTTTTGACAGTAAACCCCCTAAGACTCACTCTTCCAAGCCGATTACTGAACTAGATTAGATGACCATTTGGAAGTTGGAACCACGCAGTGTGATTGCCATGGGTTGCAATCTCTTGGTGTCGCACCATTTTGAATCAACAAGTTTCCTTGTCTCATACTTGCCTGAGGAAAAATAAGAGAAAACCATTTGATGTGTTTGTCCTCATTATTTGCAGTCTCATACTGCAAGCGATGTAGACCTTCCCAGTTATGGTCATCAGCAGGTTGACCGCTTTGCCGTTCTTCAAGACCTGTGGGCCAACGAGACTGCCTTCTTAGAGAACAAGAGACAGGTAATGGTAGTAGTGTGATTTCATATTTTAACCGTAGTCTCGCCCAGAAGTTAAAACAAAATGAGCTATTCCAACAGCTTTTTGTCCCATCAAATAACCACAAGGGAAACTGACCGGATTAAGTCAGTGAAAAGAAAACAAAAACAAATTGACTGGAGCGGGATTCAAACCGGCGACCTCCTGAGTACTGTACAGGCGCTCTACCAACTGAGCTATCCAGCCCTATATGTTGGGGGTGTCCCTAATAGTCAATTATCTTTGTTCGTTTGGCAGTCAGATCAAGCCATGAAACCATGCACAAACTGCTACATCTCAATGAGCTTTTTGTCACATGTAGCTTCTTCTTTTTAGATCTCAACTTCCCTTCAACTTATAATCTAATCATGAAACGACCACAAGGGAAACTGACTGAATTTAAAGTCATTGAAAAATGGACAAAGAAAAATTGACTGAAGCCGGATTCGAACTGATGAACTCCTGTACTATATTCAGGAGGTTGCCGGTTCAAATCCGGCTCCAGTCAATTTTTCTTTGTTCACTTTTCAACTTATAATCTAGACAGTTTTTAGAGGATTGTATCTATTCTTTCTTTTGTTTGCCTCCACGAATTTGATTCTTTGGTAGCCCCTTCAATACCTAGAGGGCTTATAGTCTTGTTATGGGCATTTATTAAACCCTTCTGTGGTCATCAGACTTTTCTGTCATACAATCACCATGACTTTTATTTATACTTAGGCAACTTAGCCACAAAAGAAACACAAATAATTTAGTCCATTAAATGGGAGACTTTGGAGAATCGGTCTTCAAGTCAACAGCGCACGCACACGCAATACGGGCGTTTCACAATTTAGAGCGCCACCAAGAGGGCAGCAGGGAGAGGCCGATTTACACGGTGCATGATGGGAAATTGTCGACATCGGAGATTATTCCCCTATACGTTCAACCGTCTTCGCCATTTAACCCACCGTATATCTTTCATCCATAGGTATTTCTCAATGTTTTCCAGTTTGGATGTGTGTGCTGTGCATCCGAAAGATTCGCAAACATAAACCATTGTGATAACATGTGAAATAAATGCACAAAACGACCCAAGAATTAGCAATAACGTTGAACGTATAGGGGAAAAATCTCCGATGTTGACAATTTCCCATCATGCACCGCGTAAATCAGTCTCTCCCTGCTGCCCTCTTGGTGGCGCTCTAAATTGTGAAATGCCTGTATTGTGAGCATGCGCGCACATTCATTGCGGCTGTTTGTTACACGTGACCACATTTTGGTTATGACAACAAGAGCAACACTCAAGTCAGAAACTTTGTACCAAGTTTTGTTGAATTCAATTAATTTAAACAGCTGCATTGAAATGTCAAAATAGATTCAATATATTGAATGGACCCACCGTTTGTATTTCTTTCCTGGCTCAATAATGAATTATTGCTTGTAATATTGGTTTTCAGCTGATATTGTTAATGCATATTATCTGTAATCGGTTCTCAGTAAATTTTGCTTAATAATATCCTTAGCATGCTTTTCCTGCTAAGTAGTTAATTTTCCCTCTCTCCTCTCAACCTTTTCACTCCCCAGTTGCTTGATGTCTATCTGGAGGCATACCAGCATGTCTTTGATATGCATGAGAAACGCTCACTGGCGCAGGTCATCACCAATATTGCCTACCAACGACCAAGGTTTGATCTGAAAGCTGACTACTTTGTGCGCTCGTACCGGGCTGAGTGCCGCTGCCTGAGGCTCCACTGTGACCTGATCAAGTCCATGCTGGACAAGCAGGTAATCTAACCCCCCTTCTGCCAAGGAAGCTGCTATAGCAGTTCTTATGGTAATAATAATAATAATAATTATAATAATAGCAAGATTTATATAGCGCCATTCCATCTAGATCATGGCGCTGCACAACACGTGATAATGAATCTATACAGGATAAAGGTGACTTTTCAAGTGTTTCCTGAATGATGAGATGGTATCCTATGATCTAATGTTAGACGGTATTGTATTCCAAAGTTTTTGGCCAGCGATTTTTAAGGCTTTATCCATGGAGGTGTTTCTAGATCTCGGGACAGAGAGAAGTATCTATACCCTGCCTACCCTGGGTCTCTGGTAGGCAATGTTGGTATTAGAATATTCGCGATTGCTTTTGTTATTTCCATTGAAATACATTCAACGGTTGGTACTGTCTGGAACAAGAGGTTCAATGAATCTTTATTATCCCAAACAATTTGGTCATTGTGGTAAATTTACGTTACCACCCATGATTTGCATTTGAATAGATCGGCATTTTCGAGCAGACCTCAATCTGTGAGGTCCTAACACAGTTGCTTCACACTGATTACGTCCACCTGGAATTCAGGCTATTGTGCAGCAGTATTCAACCAGTGTGTGCACGCATTGATTTTTGCCGAGCTCCCTGTACACATGGCCTGCGGCCGATTTCACGAAACGCTAAGACGCGTCTTAGTCCTATGTCAGGACGCGTCCTAGGATCAATTTCACCAAAGTTAAGACGCGTTCAAAGCATCTCAACTTCCATAGCAACGCGGCTGAACTCGTCTTAACTTAGGACGGGTCTGAGGGTCGTCTTATCTGCACGAACATGTACTAGGCCTACTGAATAACAACAATGGCGTTGCGTTTCTTGCTGAGTGATAGCAACTCGGCGCGGCGGGTGGGGAGGTAGGCCTAGCCTAGGCGAGTTATGTTTGTCTGGAGAAGCTGGATGCTGACATTTTGATTGAGACTGATAATGTGGTGGTTATACCTCTCCCACTTAAAACTACCAAATCCTTTTGTAAATCTGTTGGGGTTGTTTATTTGTGAGTGAATTTGTAAACGAAAAACCCAACCAACTGTAAATTGGCCTTTTTTCGTCAATTTGTAGTTGTTTTCGTTGTTCTGTTTTTATATGTCAAGTTTGGTTTTAATGCCCAAGATAGATTTCTTTGGGCTTAGGGTGAATGTGTTATTGAATGCGTGTTTATTGTTGTTTTTCGTCCTTGTCAACAGATCAACGATCAGCGAGACTACATCCAGAAAGTCTGCCGAGATGGCGATAACCACCAGCTTGGGATGCCATTCAGTATCATCCCCAAACAGCCTGTATCCATCAACATCAGCAGGTTGGTACAGTTCTGATTTGACTGCTTTCCACAGTCGAGACCATCACAAGACCAGACATAAGACCATCACAAGACCATCACAAGACCAGACATAAGACCATCACAAGACCATCATAAGACCATCACAAGACCATCACAAGACCATCACAAGACCAGACATAAGACCATCACAAGACCAGACATAAGACCATCACAAGACCAGACATAAGACCATCACAAGACCAGACATAAGACCATCACAAGACCATATAACAAGACCAGACATAAGACCAGACATAAGACCAGACATAAGACATCACAAGACCATCCCAAGACCATCACAAGACCATAACAAGACCATCACAAGACCATCCCAAGACCATATCACAAGACCAGACATAAGACCATTACAAGACCATATAACAAGACCAGACATAAGACCAGACATAAGACCATCACAAGACCATATAACAAGACCAGACATAAGACCAGACATAAGACATCACAAGACCATATAACAAGACCAGACATAAGACCAGACATAAGACATCACAAGACCATATAACAAGACCAGACATAAGACCAGACATAAGACATCACAAGACCAGACACAAGACATCACAAGACCAGACACAAGACATTACAAGTACAGGCACAAGACCATCACAAGACATGGAGGGAATCTGAATTGACAATTATAGGGAGATTGTTTAATATGGGATTAGCTTTCATGTGTGGAAGTCGTCAGGATTACCATTGTGTGTTTGATTTTCAGGTCTGCATTGCAGTGTGTCTACCTGTTGGAGTTTCACCCGAGTCTTGCCCTGGCCAGCAGAGTGCCTCAGGCCCTGGCACAAGTCTTCATTGTAAGTCCATTTGCTTCTTTTCACCTTCCTCCGATCCTACCCTCTAAGCTTCCCTCCTCTTCCCCTAACCCGTAGCTCCGCCCACTCTCTAACTGCCTTGTTCATCATTGGGCTCATGTACTTGGTCTTTGCTTAGGTAGCAGACTGATGCCTGCACATTTCTCCATTGAAAATTTGCTTTTTGTGCACAGCCATAGATGGAGAAAGTTGCTCCATTAAAGGTTCTGAAGTTGAAACCAAATTACTTTCAAAAAGTACATCTGCTGACTGTACCACACCCTGTTCTGCCTACTGTGCATAGTGTATAGTGCCCTTCCACAGGCCGTACAGATACTCGGACCTAAATTTGTTCATTCCTTCCAATATGTAGCAATTACAGCATGTCCACCAGCCACGCAATGTGACGGAGAGCATCCTGATTGAGAAGAAGATCCTAGAGATAGCTCTCAGAGAGTGGGAGCATCTTCCTCCCGTCGGTAGCACCTTCTCCAATCAGATACAACGAGATGTAAGTTCATGACGTCGACACAGTTTCATCAGGCTTAATACTTCTAGATTCTTTGATTTGATCTCTTATATGGAAACCTGTCTGTACCTGTTGGTTGGTGGGTTGTTATACTCCCAAACACCATCAAGGATAATCCTAAAGATTTTTAGATTGCTTCTGACAAGGTTAAAGACCAAATTTCCATGTGTTGTGTATCGCTTGTGATTGTTCCTTGCAAAAGCTGCTCTGGATTGCATTTTAGCGTATACAGTTTGTGACGTGGATTTGTAAGATCAAATATGGCAACCCAGATCTGCTGCGAAACAAGCAGACTTTCAATATCCTTGGTTCTGTCTTCCCAACAGCTGTTCTCAGATGTCTTTGCAGAGGATCCGGACTTTATGTGTGATATTGCCCAGTCGGTGATGTCATCTCTCGATGCCGCGGCAGGAAGGAGGACTCCGAAGGAGCGAAAAGCCGATCAGTTGAAGATTTGGTCCAGGCTTCTTGAGGTACGAGAAAAATAAACAGTCTTGATGAAAACTCTCTGATGTAATTAGGAAAAGATTCTCTCAGCGTACATTTGTCAAGTCAATATTTCCGAAAATAATGATGATGAATTTGTTCACGTCTTTGTTATTGTCTTTGATCTTGCCTACCCCAGACCCCTTTGACTGGTAGTTTCCTGCTCTCTATCAACAACCCTCTCCCAAAGTTTCCCATTATGCAGAATGTATGAACCGAACTCGGGTGTTCAAGGAGAATCAGTTTAAGTTCATTATGGTTGCATTTCTGCCGACTGAGTGTTTGCTAGATTATTCTTTTAATTTTACCTTCTTCATGATGGCTTGATTGGTTTTGCTCCACAGACCATCACGTTGAGACACAGGCTCCTGGAAGCTGCTAATGAGACTGAACTACTGTCTAAGGTTAGACTGCTACACCCCTTACCCCTTCCCCCCAAAAACCTCAAAGACATTCATGGACAGATAGAGACATGGGCGTGGAAACCATAGACATAAATAACCTACAGACCGACAGCAGAGGGCGTGTTTTTGGAAACAGGCGGCATCTTAAAAAAACTTTGGGCAAAATTGTGTGTCACCAGTGCGCAAGGCGCGCGACATAAAATCAAGATGGAATTTCAAAAAGGAAAGTTTTCATTCAATCTTTCCATTATTTGAGAAACATTACTGTGCAATGGTATGTGAGGTATACCTAATGCTCCAATGGGTTTAAAGTGGATATCAATTCAATTTGTTTCCATCGAGAATTTCCCATTTGAATCAATCCTCTCTGTTCAATCGTGCTTTTGCTTGTTGGATCACTGTTCCTAAAATGCCCGAAACAAACACGCCCCCAAAAATAGATAGGACTGATGAGCACACAGTATCTGTTTTCGTCTCCCTCTATGTAGCTGTACAAGGAACAGGCCAGCGATATGGGCTTTGATTTCTGCCACCTCTTCCTGAGATGTGTCCAGTTTGAGTTTGCCTCACACAAGGAGAATGCAGACCAGCCACCTCCACTGTTTATTACAGCACTCCACGAGGATGATACCAATGTGGACAGGTATTAAATGGAGGGATTTTACATTTCACATCTGCATTGAAACCAAGGCTCTCTGTGCTAAACTTCAGCCGTGCCGCTGCGGTCACTTGACACAGTACGGCCTGCATTCGTTACACAAACATCATACTCTCAGCTCAGGTACAAGTTGGCGTGTTTTGCTCTAGCGCAAAGTGTATGTACATGCACCTGCATGTCTGAGAAGCAGACACAGACAGCCTCGTTTTTTGTACACGGAAGTGCACAAATCAATTCTAAATGCGTCGTATTGGGATTCTTTTATTGCAAGGGATTGTGACACAATTGTACCTATTGGACATAGTAATATTTCATTAATAACAAATATGATTGGTTGTGATATCAATTAACTCAATACTAACCCTAGGTAGAAAAGAAAATATTCAAAGTGAAACTTTAAAATAATTATGACCGACAGAGCTAGTGTCTGAAAATATTTCTGTGAAGCTGAGGAAGAACCTGACGTAAATCAAGGAAAAAGCCTTTCTCATTATAAAATTCATTTCATTAGCTACATTGATATTAGTTAATCAAACGGCATTTTTATATTCATATTTGTTATGTGATAATTTTTTCTTTTTGAAAGATATGTGCCGTCAAGTTTATTCCTGGCAATCCATGAACTTGATGAGAAACACGTGGGACAGTTCAGCTTCCGTAGCAAAGACGGCTACCTCAAGGTAAGGCTCTTTTCAAAATGAGGCTTGGGGTTTATGTTGTTACTGCCATGGTACAAATGCTAGATTAAAGGTATAATACATGATTGGTAAATGTCACAGAACAGCACTCACATTTTGTCTGATCCAGCATGTGCATGCAATAATAAACCTGTGAAAATTTGGGCTCAATCGGATGTATCTGAGTCACGAGAAAATAACGAAAACCTGACTCTATTTTTTCTTATAAAACATAAAGAATGGTTTTGTTCTTACGCCGAGATCAAAACTGTTTTCAGTCTTTGTTTGACAAATTTCTGGATAAATACAGTATTTCAGGCAGAAAGCACCATCTTCAGATACTGACAGTTATAGGTAAATCTGTGAACATTTCTGTTTGGGTATGCTACCAATCCTGCACTGTAACTTTAAGTTCATTGTTCCTGTCTGATGAGTGTCGTTCAAACATCAAATGTTTTAGGGCAGGAAGGTCATTTGTCTGATTCCTGTTCACTGTTTGTGACTTTCCTCTTGGCAGCTGATGAGAGGGAAAGCCTTGGAGAACCTGCAGTGCATCCTGATGGCTCAAGTAGTCCACAAGAATGCTGTCTTGTCTGCCGTGCAACAGGGCAGTGTCTGCTCTTACTTCAAGGAGGAAGGGACAGAGAATGGAGCTAAAACAAGGTAAGGGAGGGTCACAAATCAGCCCAAGGATCCTCCTAGGATCAAGTTTGAACGTCTGCCCTAGCTGCCTTCTTCTGGCCACACCGACATTCTCATTTCAACATCTACATTGCAGTATTAGTTAATAAAACAGCATTTGTACATTTTCCTGAAGATGGCCAGAGTATACTGGCCAGAACATCGAGTTAACCAGCTCTTTTCAGAGCCACACAACTCAAAAAAGAGTATACGGTAATTTGTGTCTCATGGTGTTACCGCAAAATCAATTATCTTACCAACATTCTCCAAAATATCTTCCAACTTAGTCAATCCATTTCCAATTGTTTTCCTCAAAGTCCACTCCCTCCCCTTTTTACTCCCTTTTCTCTTCCTTATTTTGTGACTAATGGTATCTCAATGCCTACCCTTAGAATAATCTGAAATCCAATGAATCCCATATTATTCACCACTGTCTACTGTCATTGTACTTGTTTTTCTTATTGGCCAAATGATTTGAGGTGATAACAAAGGGTATGTTCACACGAGTTGCTAACTTCGCTGCTAACCTTGCTGCTAAAATATCACAGCGGGAGTTCGGTTGAGAAAGCAACTTTAGCTAATATTCACAGAGCATTCACACGCTGCGTTCACGACTGCTAAGTGCACAATCATTGTGTGTGCAGAGGTCACGAAAACCATTGCGTTCATACTGTAATTCACAGTAAGCAGCACTGCTAAATCTTAGTCGGAGGAAGCAAAGTTAACAGTACAAATTTCTGCTGTTAACTTTCTGACTTAGCAGCAAAGTTAGCAACAAATTTGACAGCGAAGTTAGCCAAAATTACGTTTCAACGGCCACCAATTTTCACTGCTAAGTTAGCAGCGAATTTAGCAGCGAAGTTAGCAGCTCGTGTGAACATACCCATCTCCGTCTTGTAATCAAACAGTGGGAGGAAGTCCCCCACCAATACCCTGAATGACCGGGCCGGTGCCCTGCAAGCAGCTCAGAATGCTGCCACCCCGATGGCCACCACTACCTCAGTCATCTTTGCAGCCAAGCTCAAGGCTACCATGGAGAGCCACAAGAGGTCGCCGGAATCCTTTGTGTCTCTGCAACTTGAAAAAGTAAGCCGTTATTTGTCTTCCGATTTCCCCCTTTACTTTGTTTGCCTGTAGTAGCTTACTTAAGTCCACAGTAGTCCATGGAATACTATAGGGAGAGAAACTTTAATATTGGTCAGGCCAAGCCACTGTAAAGCCAGGCCAGACCTGGGCTTGGCCTGGGGTCTTGGGCTTCTGTAATTATTAGCCTTGAACTATCAACTCCAAGCCCCTGCTTTGTCCTAGATCATAGTTGGCATAAACCTGATGAGGCATTTTCCCACTTGACCACTCTAGTCTCAGACCCTGAGTGACAAAGGGGTGAAAATAAGCTAGGATTCCCATTTGAAATGTTCACCCCTCTGTCACCCCCGAGCCATCCCCAAGAATGCCCTTTCCCTGGGACCAGGGTTTAAATTTTTAACCCAGGGGCAGCCCCGGGGTGAGTTCACCTTGGTGATGAGCACTCTTGTGAGAAAAGGCTATTGACAGTTTGAGACTACAGTGATCATTGACAGTATCCAGGAGCCAGGCTTTATTGATCTTAAGCCACTCTAGTCTGTTGCAATGAAGTTCAGGGCTGAGGCTCGAAGGCTTGGGCCTGGCGGGGCTTTTCAGTGGCTGGGCCTGACCAGTATTGAAGTTTCTCTCCTTAAATGGAATACTGGTAGTTGTAAGTAAGTTTTAATTCACAATTTCTAATTCTTGAATTCCTTCCAGACGCCATCAAGGGACGTCATGTTGAACACCTACCTGACCAAGAAGGCCTCCCTGGGTACCATTATGAAGAACCCCGAAGAGGTGGAGAAACTCAAACGGTGAGACTTTCCAATCCCAGTCCTACAAATATCAAAGACAGAAAGAGAAAAGGTTTTATACATGGGGTCAATTTCACAAAACTCATCGCAACTAACTATCAATCGTAGGACTTATGATGCCTTGCAGTCCTACGTAGGATAGGCCCCCTATGATGGGTTATCCTCCGTAACTCCAGGTACGATTGATCGTAGGGTTTCGTGAAATCGACCCATGGTTCAAGGAATTGAGTGATAAGCCCATGTCGCTCGAGGCAATTTACAGGCAATCATGTCCAGACAATCTCCAAGAAGAACAGCTTTTTAATTAATATAATCATCAGATAACCACAAGGAAAACTGACTGCGTAAATGGGCCTTTAGAGAGGATCATGTGTTCATTAACCAGATATGCACTGGGACGGCAGGTCTGTCAAAACCCTTGTCACAAATTAAGACGTTATTCCTTTCTTGCCCGTTTATATCTACCCGACCAGGAATCTGATAGCTGAATTCTGTCGTCGGTTCATGCGACGCATGACGCAGTACTCCCTAAGAGGTCAGATCGTTGCCTATCTGAACAGCATCATGTACCTCCTAGAGAGCTTTCCCAGTATCCGTAACAACAGCTTCGTCGTGGGCATGCCCAACGAGAAGAAGACAGCCAGTGATGACAAGAAGGGACTAGTCACCAATCCGAGGTGGGTGGGATTTACTTTAGAACAGGCGCGGTTCTAGAGACAACATTTTGGGGGCGCTAGAAAAGCCATTATTTTTTGGGGGGCTAGAAGATATATTTTGGGTTCTTCTAACACTCGCTTCTGCTATGTCTTATTAGGGGCTGAAAAACATGCCTTCACAACACGTTTTTTTAATGTAATTGGCACTTAATAACTGAAAAAAATCCAGTATTTTCAAGATTTTTTTTTTTTTCAAGTGCATTTTTTGGGGGGCTAGACAAACATTTTTTGGGGGGCTCAAGCCCCCCCCCCTAGCCCCCCATAGAACTGCGCCTGCTTTAGAAATGATGTGAAAGTAGATCTTGTATTAGGCTATTAATTTTCTTAGGATACACAGTACAGTGGAATGCCACTATAACAAACACTGCTATACCGAACATTCGGCTATACCGAACATCATCCTTGACTCTCAATTTCTGTGTACCATACAAACTTTAATACCAAGCATTCCTGTTGATTTAAAAAAATAAAAATATTTTACAGAAACTGGAAATATTTACTGGGTAATTCATTCAAATGCACTAGGCTGTATTTCCCAAACGTCAATAAAACGGCCTGTTCAAGATTTCCGTACATGAATGTACGTATAGGCCTATACCCTGTAGGCCTTTCTCCCTAAAATAATTGCAAAAAAACGGACACTTCACTATTACACAGCAGCCATCTTGTCATTTTTTGGAATTGTACATAATTATTAAAAAATGAGTCCTATATTTGAAGGAGATTAGTGCCTGTGAAAGATTAATGCATTCCGTTGGTGTCGAAACGCGGGGACAGAGAAACACCACCATCTTGCAAATCATTTTGACATTTCTCCCAACAACAACAGAGACTTGAAAAAGCGGCCTCGACGTCTCCTGTCCCCCGATGGCCTGACACTCCTCAATCTCTGGTTCCTGCCTCACCACACCGAGGTGCTGCATATGTTCAAGACCCTGGACGAGGACACCTGTGCGAGGGCACTCTCCCAGTGCTTGCGCATCATCGGGTCGTTGCACGACATCCTGCAGTATCTGTGCGCTCACTCTAGGCTGGGATGCTCCAGTGCAAGGTGCGTGTCAAGCATTTTTTATTCTTTCCTGCAAATTGCTTTGATCTGTGAGAATGGTAGTCAGCTGCAGCAAAAAAAAAGAAAAAAAAAGGGCTTCTTTGGTTGGAACGTCGAGTAAAACGGCTCTTTTCAGAGCCACACAACTCAAAAATAGTATAATTTATGTCTCAGGGTGTTAGCTTAAAAATTAATGATCTTATGTCCTTTCATCCATAGCCTTAAATGTAACTTATTGGAATGTGAATTTACAGCTTTGAATAAAGAAAAATGGTAGTGACAGTTCAAATTAAAAAAAATGTGTCCATTTTTTCCACTCCCATTTTTCTTTGAATTAGACTCGGATCCCGCAAGCAAGAGAATGTGACAGCCGACTGGGGAGGCACTGAGGGTATATCAGCCGAGCTCAGAGAGATCCAGAAGCAGATCAACCATCTGGATAATCCCACTGATCCGCAGCAGGTATTAAGTTGGTTGGATTAGAGCAGAGAGGGATTAAGGGCTGAATATATGTCTAGTTTATATTAGCCTTTGAGAAAGGTCTTCTAGGATTGAAATTTCAGGCTCATCACCTATAAAATCTTATTAAGTGTTTTGCACTTAATAAACTGTTGCAAACTGCTCATCAACCAAAATATTGACCTGAAATATATATATTAAATGCTTGGAGTTAGGAGGCCCTGGCATTTCGAGCCTAGTAGGATCTTTCTTGAAGGCTAAATGACAAGAGAAAGATCTTGCTAGGATCGAAACGTCAGGCCTTCCTAACTCTGAGCAGTCTATGAGAAAGATCCTGCTAGGATCGAAATATCAAGCTCTCTTTACTCCAAGCATCTTAAGCATTATGCTTACATTTCTTCATAGTCATCATCATGTTGGCAATCCCTAAACCAAGCTAGCCCGTATGATGTTCCTTTCTCATCACTCAGATTTTTTGCCGTGATTGAAGTCTGACTTGGCATCTCTACTTTCTCTCCTATCTGAACCAGGTCGCTGACTTCTTATCCCTGAGACGTGATGTCCTCTTCCTGGAGCATGACGCCACCATGAGGCACTCCCTTCGAGAGACCTTCCTGTCAATGGGCAACCGCCTGGCCTACAAGAGCAGCTCAGACAGCATCCAGTTTGCCCTGGCTGGCCTGAGTAACATCCAGATGCCTGGCGTGTTCGGTGCCTACCTGTCGGTACCCGAGCCCCTGCAGCCAAGGGATTGGAAGGCCCATGACCTGTTTCCCTGGAGGGCCCACATCGGACGGTAAGTCTGATGACTGGCTTGCTTAATATGAATGGGTCCAATCACCAAGCCTCTTCAGTACTTGGCCTACGAAACCAGATTTTGCCCATTTTCAGACCCTGTGGTCCATTTCACCAAATTCATCGTAACTTACTATTAATCATAGGACTTATGATGCAATGCAGCCCTATTTAGGATACAATGGGTTATTCTTCCTAACTCGAGTCAAGATCGATCGTAGGGTTTTGTGAAATCGACCCCTGGTTCCTTTGATCTTGCCTACCCCCCTCTAAGATCGAAACGTCAGACACTTAACTTTAAGTATTTTACTGGCCTTTTTTCATAGTCATCTTCATGTGGGCCCTCCCTGAACCTTGCATTCCAACATCTATTTATCCCTAACCCTCTGCACCTGCCACCCTCTACCTCATATAACTTAATAGTCTGAAATCAAAATGTTGGTCAGTTCTATTAGATAGTGTCGCACTTATTGACTAAAATGCTCTCCAATTCATACCAATATTCATTCTCACACCACTCTGTATGATTATGATTTGTTGGACTTGTAGACGAGGGCCGTTTCCGCTGCGTTTCTGCCAATGGCAACAGATTGAGGACAACATGCAGCTCAGCATGTCAGCACTCCGAGATGTGGATAGGTAAATGTCTTACAGTCTCATAGGCATTCAAGGGAGCCTATAGGATTTGCAAAGATGTGCGTTTTGGCTGAATTTGGTACTTAAACAGAAGTGAAGGTCTTAAACTTCCTTACAGACGTTGTTTTATGTACCTTTTTACGCTTTTTTAATCTGGATAGCAGAAATACAGCCGAAATAATTTTTCCCCCCTCCGAATCCTTCATGGTTACACCAGGCTTTCGAAATGCTACTAAATCGTTCAGACGAACTATCTTTTTAAAAGACACTAAATCTTGATTTTCTTGAAAAACCCAGCATCTGATGAACCAAGATTTCCCATGGTGACTGTTTGCACTGTTTACAAACTGTGGAGTCCATTTTCTGTCTAAAATTCAATAATTGTTTGTTGGAGGCCTTGCAAATCCTCTACGCTGCCTTTAATAGAGAGGTGTTGATCACATACGGATAATGCACATCCACACAATTAGCTAAGTGTCTGTTTGTTACACGCCCCGATTTACTGATTGTTTCTCTAGGCATGTTGCCCACGGTGAGATCCTTGGTGTCTCTCTCCTGATGGAAGACGTTCTACAGAGCGGTCAGCAGGACATCAGCATGGTACCAGATGACAGTGATGAGGAGGGTGATGCTAACCCTAAGGGTGGTGCTGCTGCTCAGAGCAAGAGTCCTGGTAGATCCAGGCCACGCAGTGCCTCCAGCAATAAGTCATCACTGTCAAGACCAGGGAGCAGCGTAGGTAAGGAATTGAGGCAGGAAGGTAACATTTCAGAGTCCAGCAACCTTAGGTCCTAGGCAATTGACTATGTACTGCTTGAATACATCCCAGAAGGGAATTGTCAAATTCCAACAGAAGATCCTAAGAATTGGCACCACTGTTCAAAGCATTTCATGGCTACTCTCCAAACTATCTACAAACACTTTAACAGTTTCGCAGCATCAGGCCCGGCTTGAGGTCATCAGGCAAGTTGGTGTTTGTCCCTCGAACCCGTCCTGAGTAGTTATGGTGACAGGGCCTTTTCAAGTACTGCCCCCCCGCCTCTGGAATTCCTTACCAGTAGACCTAAGAGAAACAGACAATCCCACACTCTTTGCCCAGGGATTAAAAACACACCTTTATGGCCTGGCTTTGCCATCTTGAGACCAAGGCTGTTTCAGACCGGCGCCTTTGAATGGTCCCCAGATAAAGGCGCCTTATAAATGCTGTTTTATTATTATTATTATTTATTAAATATTATTATTACTGTACTATTGATTCATTTCTGTCATACGTTGATTTTATTTTTTATTTTTCGTTTCACCATTTGATCTGATGTTTATCTGAATCTGAATCTGAATCAGAATCGTTTATTCAGTAACTTACAAAATATTTGTTTCTTGTTTTCCTTATATTTCAACAGTCGTCATGAAGAAATCGTTGTCGAGGACAACGGAGCCCGTTAAGGCCTACTCCCTGTTGAAGGATTTTCTGTTGCTATGGAAACGTCTGGAAGTGTTCAAAGCGGAGTGGGGCCAGCGGAAACTGGGCGAAGAGGCGATTAACTCGCCGACGCTTTACAGAAAGTTTTGGTGGGTGAACACTGCTTGATTTCTAGATCGTTTTCTTATAGAAATCCTCTCTGCGTTTTATGATTCAGTCAATGCCCCTTTAAGAACCAAACTCCAGTTCCTGCTCTGCAGGTTTTTGTTTGTTTGGGTTTTGGTTTGGAAAACATGACTTTCCGAACCCCTGATGAATGATCAAATCTGAATTTTAAGTTATTGAAAAGTGAACCCCCAAAAAATTGGAAGGGGATTCAAACCAGCGACCACCGGAATACCATACCAGCGCTTTACCAACTGAGCTACCCAGCCCTACGTTTGTGGTGTCCCTAAATAGTCAATTATCTTTGTGTGTTTGGCAGGCAGAAGCTGTGAAACCACTCACATACCGCTATGTCCCAAGGATCATTTCAGCATAAGCAATGCTGCGGTCAGTTTCCCTTGTGGTTATTTGATGAATCTGAATTTTTTTTGAATTTCCAGCAAGCTGTTCAAGACGGACATCCTGTATCCAGTCAT
Source organism: Astropecten irregularis (assembly GCA_963971285.1). Lineage (NCBI taxonomy): Eukaryota > Metazoa > Echinodermata > Asteroidea > Paxillosida > Astropectinidae > Astropecten > Astropecten irregularis. The sequence continues at coordinate 18,840,044 of OZ020244.1, read as the reverse complement.
AAGGATTATAGCCAAGAGATATGGAGAGGTAATTAAACACCACAATTATATCTCTTCAATCTTTGTTTCTACCAAGATGATCTCGTCAGAATGAGATTTGGAATGGACGGGCTCCATTAGTGGCCATGTTATTCTTAGAGCATTGGTTCAAGGTATCTAGTTATTGAAAAATAGATATCTTAACATAAAACCTGTGAGAGTTTCACTGATAGAAATATTCATTGCGACATCTGTGACAATATGCTTTGGTCATCAGTAGCATTGGAAACGGAGGGCCTTAGGGTCACAGTCATTAGGTTATTCTTGTCCTTTTCCTGGCATTTGCTGTTGGCCTGGTATCTCCTGCATGTAATCCTTGTATTTGTCTTTTTTAACTCATGGTGTGTTCTTGTATCCATATTGTGAAGAATGCTGAATAGATATTGATATATAATAATGATTATTATTACTGAAAATGCTATGTTTAGACGACAATCCCTTAGATTTGTGCACTAATATAAACCCTTCTTTTTTCCCTTTTTAGAAAACCAAGCTGAACCAAATTTTATAGATGAAGGTTTTAGACTACAAGGATTACAAAAAAAACACTTTCTTACTGGAAAATTCTTTCTAGTTTTCGAGAAAAAATATTAGGGCGACACAAAATTGTCGCCCTAATGTGGTCTGTCACCCTAACATAGCTTTTCTCTGTAAAAAGTGTCTCCCTAATGTAGACATTAGAAAGATACATTTTTAGAAACCAGAATGATTGAATTTGAAACTACAATGCTAGTGACATTTACACAATGTCTAGATTGTCTTTGTGCTGGTTGCCCCTTAGCTTAAGAAAAGGGACAAAAGATTGCATTGAATAAACCTACCTCCCGTCATTGTAACTTATTAAAAACCAGGTGGATCAGTACGAGGGCATGGTGTCTGACTCTGAGCCCATCATAGCCCCTAAGGGAGCCTCTGAGATGGAGATCCGGGCCAAGCAGCTGGTCAAGCTCCTTGACAGCCTGGAGAATCACATGATCTACGAGCTTCGCAGGAAGGTGGCCAGGGAACACTCCCTGGTCCTAGCTGAGAGGTCCCGGGAGGAAGGTAACCTGCCCACTGACCTGTGGAAGAAGCCGGTAGGTGTCTTGAAGAGAGTTTCTGTCTTCCCAATTTCTGTCTTCTCTACCGATTCTTGTCATCATTGCTGAATATAGCATTGGCGCTGTCACTTTTCTCTCTAGATATCTTAGTCCCTCCTGTAAAATGAACATTTTTTTCTGTAGGTCTATGTTCCAAGAATGAGCTGATATCTTTTGGGGTTAAAACATCTGAGACTCCTATTGGTTTGCATCATTCAACAACTTGTTTGACCTGTAACTCAAAATCAACTGTGACAGTGCTTTTCCTTTTGAATGGAAAAAAGTACATGTAGGAATTTGCTGCTCATTATAGCTGTAAAGCAAGTTGGTGCAAATTATTTTTTTGAGCAGTTTTTGATGAAATATTTCTTTTTTGTGTTATTGAAAAGTAGACAAAGATAAATTGACTGGAGCTAGATTGGAACCAGCGACCTCCGCAATACCGCACTGGCACTCTTACCAACTGAGCTATCCAACCCTATGTTGTCAGTGTCCCTAATAGTCAATTATCCTTTTTTTTCTCATTGAAAAGTGAACAAACAAAAACATTGACTGGAGCGGGATTCAAACCAGTGACCTCCTGAACACGGTACTGTCGCTCTACCAACTGAGCCATCCAGCCCTACGATTGTGGTGTCCCTAATAGTCAATTATCTTTGTTCGTTTGGCAGTCACTTTGTGGTTATTTGATGATTATCATTTTTGAGTGTTTTTTGCCTTATACCGTGCAGGCAATCAATGAGCGCTTCACCTTTGCTAAGCCTCAGATTGCTGAGGACTTTGCCTGGTACCTAATGGAGGTGGGTCAACGCCAGGAAGGGGACGGTAACAGCAAGAGCCTGGTACTGAGCCAGGAGCAGCTGAATGAGGCCCTGTCCATGCTGGCTACCACCATCATGGCCAGAGAGCGGACTAACTTTGAGAACTACTCCATGTTCTACGAGAACCTCTTGAGGCAACATCACCAGCTGCTGTACCAGAGAGAACAGGTAGGGGATGTTTGACACCTTTAACCCCTTCCGGACGGGAAGCATCTATAGCTGTTCGCCTCATGGCGTGATAATATTCACGATTGCTTTGTTATTTCCATTGAAATACATTGAATGGGGGTACTGTCTGTAACAAGAGGCTCAATGAACCTTTATTGTCCCTAAAGATGATATTGTGGTACATTATACCCTCTTGATCTGCATTAGTTAATAGATCAGTATTTTCGAGCTGACCACAATCTGTGAACTCTGAATACAGCTGCCGTGCATAGATTATGTCCGCCTGGAATTTGTGACATTCTCCGGTGGTATTCAACCATTGTCTGCCCCGCATGTTTACGCTGAGCTCCCTGCACACACAGCCTGGCCAGATGACCTCTATTTGACCTGTGACTGATAATGAGGCTGGTTAAATTTAAACAAACAAACCCAGGCTGAAGGGGTTAATGAGTAACACAAAAATGCCTTTGAATATTTGTTGTAGAGATTGTTGACACCTGTCGCAACTTTCCAATTAATTGTACATTTCTCATGCCTTCCATTTCATTTGGTCATATTCATTCATATTTCTGCAGGAGATTCAGCAGCTGAAGAAGGCGTGTAAGGATGCCACAGCGGCAGCTCTGGTGGACGTTCAGTGCCAGCTAGCTGACAGGAGTCATCAACTCATCCTGGGTGAGTCTTTGAGCTTCATGCTTCCTATTTAAAGCTCAGATCCTTGTCACTAGATCCAAACAAAATCCCCTTTTAGGGTTTCTTGGTGTCTTCAGATAATTCTGAATCCTTGAATGTACTAGCCTCTTAAACACTATTTGTTTGCTCCCTTGATTCCAGAAATCACTGCACTCCGCGCCAAGATTGCCGAGATGCAGGAGAGATCGCGGAGCCAGGAGGCTGACATCCGACAGAAGGTGAAAGAGGAGTATGACACCCTGGTCCATGGACTGTTTGAGGGGGCCTTTGGACTCAAGCACAAGTTTGACGAATTTGGGTAAGATTGATTTTTATATCTGCCATTGCTTTGTAGTCCTACCAGGAGGACAAGTGCTGTTAAAATCCTAGGCCCTTCTCCAAACCTCTGCTCCGGCTCCGGCTCCGGCTCCATTTTTTTATAATCCATTCTAAAATAACGGGTATAAAAATACAGACTTTTGTCTGCAGTTCGGAAGTAGATTCTCCAGTTTGAAAAGGAAAACAGAGCTTCAGCTTCAATGAAAAACCACATCCTGACAGAGCCAGACCCGGAGTCTGAGCCAGAGCCAAGGCTGGAAAGGAGCCCTGGCATCAACTTAAGGATGCCACCATGGTTTTTTTTATTCTTCTCATTGATGGATGTTTTGTTTTTTTAATGGCAGGGTTCGTCTGTACGATGAGGCATTTACCATCGTAGGTGAAGTCAGACAGGAAGCCATGGAAGCCATGAGGAAATTCACCCCAGGAACTGCCGAGAAAGGTTGGTTCCAATTTTTATTGTGGAATTACACTCTGTGTCTCTTGACTAGAGCAGGCTAGTCGAAACATTGGAACCTTACAAGAAGTGCGAACGATTCTTACAAGGTGTTTCCACAAACTGATCCACATACCAATGGGAGACTTTGGAGAACCTGTCTTCAAGTCAATAGCGCATGTGCACACAATTGTGAGCATGCGTACGTTGATTTGCGCCTGCGCTGTTGTGCGTGCGCTGTTGACTTGAATACAGGTTCTCCAAAGTCTCCCATTATCACCATGCAAAGCCTCAAATCTTTCTTACACTCTGTGAAGTTGTCTTGGCTTTGATGGTTGCCTTGACGTTGTGGAAGGAGATAATCTACGCTGACTTTGGTTTGGGAATTTGAGGAATCAAACCTACGTACACTGTACAGACCATGGCCATGCCATGCCTTCATGCATGTTGTGGTTAGGTAACAGCGCAGGAAACCATCAATAACAGAGGCGTATCAAGGGGGTCCAGGGGGGACACGTGCCCAGGCACCTCTTTTTAGGGGGCGTACAAAAACGCAAACGAAAAAGAGGTAGCTGTATTGTCAAAGTTATTTGAAATCTAATCCAATGAACAAACAAAGAAAGATTCAAATTTCAAATTGTCTGATTTATATTGTTTTCATTGGCATCAGAAGTTGGAATTAGGGGCGTTATTTTATCGCTTGCCTTGGTCATCATTTTCCCTAGATACGCCACTGATAGGTATAAAGGTGTAGGTACAAGAGTCAACTCACCCCCCCCCCCCCCCCATCAGTTGATTAGTGCTTATTGGTCAAAGTTGACTCAGTTGATTGGTTGATTTCAACCAAATAAACATACATTGCTTTGCTTTCTTTCCTTCTCTTCAAAGATGAATCAGGAATATCTCTGAATCAGCGCCGAGCCCTGGAACTGCAGTCCCTCCGGCATGAGAACAACAACTTGAGTAGACTCCTGCTCAAGATGAAGAAATTCACCAACTGGAGACTGACCAACATGAGGGCGCATTACCAGGGAACAGTAAGTTCAACGTTGGAGATTCGTTAGCCCTATGGTAGAAAGAATTTATGTCCTGGGGCATGTTTGTTTCAGGAACGCGATCAGTTATCTGGAGTGCAAAAGCTGCTCTGCGACGTGGATTTGCAAGATCAAATATGGCTACTCAAGATCCGCAGTGAAACAATCACGTCCCTGAGCTCTGTCGCGATGAGCTTTGCGAGTGCATATTTATTTGTGCTCATTATTAAACATAAAAATGAGGGACACACAACAGGGCTGTGTGATAATGAGAGGTATTGTCTGGGTGCCGTACTGCACCACGGATACCGTGGGTTCTCCGGTTTTCCTCACTCCACAAAAATCAAACACTTTCAATCTCAGGCTGTACTCCATGATCATATATGAGTTGATGTGGATGGCAGCCAAAGACCACCCATATGGATGCCGGCAACTCGATCACGTTGAAGTCGCATCCTTCGCAATTCAGCACCCCAGCTGCGAGTAAAGATGATTAGCCTTCCTCATTATTATTATCAAAATTCAGTCAATGAAGTTTATATTATTTTTTTGTTAGTCTTTTGAAGTTTGCCCCGATGCCACGTTTATCATTTCACAGTCTTGTATTCATTGTGATAGGCTTAAAATAAAAAAAATGCTTGATTTTTTTTTTCTTGAGGCTGACGGACTCCAGCACGAGGTGGACCGATGCAAGAGAGAGTACCTGTCCATCAAGATGACTGCCGAAGAGGAAGTCATCCTTCTCAGACAGCAGCTGATGGCACTCCGGAAGGCCTTGGCAACATCCGATAAGGACAGAGAATCGGTACAGAAACATCTAGACAAAGAGGTATGAAATTGATTTCAAATCCAAGTTTCATGCCAGGAGCAATGACAAGGGGACACATTTGCTTTCATTGCCCATTGGGCATGGAGGCAATTAAATGACAAGGGGACATCTTGATAGCCTCTGATTCATTGCCTATGTTGAGTTCAAAGCTCCGGGCACCAAGGCAGTAATAGTAATAATAACATCTACTTATATAGCGCATAATAAACACAATGACTCACTTTGTTGCCTGATGAAGGCTAGCAGTACCAGCAGCCGAAACGTCGCTACCAGCAACTCGACATCGCGTGACTTTTGATCACATTTCTGCTTATCTGTTTACCACCGCAATGAACAACACCTTCCTTTGTATTGACTCACTATGTGCTTACAAATTCATTATTTTCCCAGGTCACTGGGCCATAATTTACATTTCTGAAACCATCTCAACTCCCTGGGGAGTATACAGCCCTGGTTACTGTAAAGCGCACAAAGGCTAATTAAGCACACAAAGCCATCTCTTCCCTAACAGGTACCCATTTACACCTGGGTAAAGAGGAGCAATATGTGACAAAGTGTCTTGCCCAAGGACGCAAGCACCATTAACCCATGGCTGGATTCGAACCCACAATCTGTAGATTGACCACAAGACTTTGAGTTCAACACGCCAGACTACAAGGTCACCGCACCCCACATAATGACAAGGGGCACCCTGGCAACTATCCCATTGCCTCTTCCCAACTACAAGTCAATCGTTACCTCCCACCTGTGATGCTCTTAAAACACTGTTCATCCTTCATCACAACCTTTCTGTCTTGATCTGTGAGTTGACTTGAGTTGTCTCCTGTGATTTTTGGTTCCAGATGCGCATCAAGCAAGAGAGACAGCACAAGGTAGAACAGGAAGCCCGTAGCGCCCGGCAGCTGGAAGCTGCTAGGATCTCCAACCTTGAGAGAATGGTGAGCAGTCCACATCATTTACTGTCTGATTATAACACAGAAACCAACCACTAAACCAAATGTGTGTTGGTTTGAAAGGTAATATCATACTTTGGATTTTGCTAAAGAAATGCAGATTCATGGGCAAAAATATCAAGAAGGATTTAGTAACAATCATGTGTGAAATTTCCGGTCCCATACGGTTCCCACTTTTTGAGAAAACTGAAAAACGCTCCAGTATTTTCAAATCTTTTCACAGGAGTTTTGATCGCACCCCAAGATCAGAACTGTTTTTGGTCTTTGGTTTTGTTCTTTTCTGGATTTATACAGCATTTCAGGCAGAACAATGTTAATAGTATGTTTCTAACATCACTATCTTTATATCCTGGAAGTTATAGGGATATCTGTGAAGATTTATGTTTTGGTATGGTACCAAAGTATGATGTTACCTTTAATAACTAGGACCAATTTATAGAGCTGCTGAAAACAAAGATCTGCTTAGCACAGGAAATCTTGGCTTAGCAAGTTAAGGTTACCAATCACAACTGCATACATGAATGCTGCTAGCAACTGGTCCTCCTGTGATGTTTTTGCTTAGCAAAAGTTATTGCTCTTCACAAATTTCTGTTGAGAGAATTCCTTCTAGGCGAGTCCATAAACTGAGACGGGGGGGGGGCCCTCCAAAAATCCACGTAAGAATGTGCTTTGCTTGGCTAGATCTAGAAAGTTGACGGTTACAGCGAGTTGCTTGATAGAGCAGTTGTATGAAAACTGATTGTAGAGAGTCACTGTGATTTCATCTGCCATCAATCATCTCATAGATGGATGAGATAGACGACAAGGAGCTACGGCTCCGCATCCTGTCGGAGGAGTACGATCGGACCATGCGCCTCTACCAGACCACTGAGGAGAAGGCTCGCAAGGAGGTCCACCAGATCAAGAACCGCCTGGACCACGAGCGCAACCTCAAACTGGATGCATTCATACGGGTGGACGAGCTCCAGACGCAGATCTACGATTATGAGGTGGCTGTGTCCAGCATGTCCAGACCCTTCACTGCAATGAGTGAGTTCACATTCTCAGGTTTTCTGTCCAAATGTTCAATTGGGGGAAGACAAAAAGTATCCCAAAGTTTACTCTTATACAGAAAAATGACATGGGCTCATTACACTTTGAATGCAACAAGAAAGTGTCCACTTCTGTGGTCTGGAGAAACAAGCCCTGGCGCACTACTCACATAAGGCTAATCGGAGACTTTTGATTAACCATTGTTAATCTCAAGAAGGGCTCGCTTCACCGGTCGCGGGAAAAGTTGCGCCGATTTAAACTTAACTTAAAGTGTGTACAAAAGTTTTCAGGAGACCGGTAGTTTGCTGCCCTCTGTTGACAGACCTCTCCCAAATGTCTCCCATTGCTTAATCATAAGCTGTGCATAGTGGAAAGCGCAGCTGAAAAAAGGAGTTTGTGTTAAACACCATCTGACAAATTGTACTCATTCTGATTTGCGTGGCTCTGAGAAGAACCAGATATGAATGTTGCAGCCTGTTTTGATATTCTAGCCGACGGCCTGTCGACAGTATAAGGGACTGTCGACTGGAAGGTTTTTTTACAAGCCCACAGCAAGGCAATGAATGCCTCCTCATCCCTTAGTGAGGACAACCCAGTGCCTAACATTGACACAAGGCTGCTAAATACTGCTAGCGGTGTCAAGCCAAGCACACCATACCTCCTCAAGGTTTAGACATAGAATTCCTTCCACTGACGAAGACTTGTCCATCATTTTGATTTTTTTCACATAAATCAGTTAGGCCTTAACATTGCAATATATACCATAGCTGAAATCTCCCCCATTTTTGAAGATAACATCATACTCATATAACTTACTGGTTATAAAGAAAGATGGTGATAAAGGTAGAAACATATTGTCACAACATTCTGCCTGAAATGCTGTATTTATCCAGAAAAGAGTAAAACCAAAGACCCCCCCCAAAAAAAACAGTTTTAATCTCGGAGTGAGATCAAAACTCCTGTGAATAGATTTGAAAATACCGTGAGCCTTTTTTTTTGCTTTCTAAAAAAAAAATGGGCATCGTATGGGACTGGACAATTTTACAGATGACTGCTAATCTTTCTCGAAATTTTTGCCCATGAATCTGTATTTAACTGAATCCCCTCCAAGTCTTAAAAAACCTTAACACCTTCACATTCCCAAACCCATCATCAATAATTCTGCTGACTTTGTTTTTTGTTTTTTTCTAATTCAAAGGATAAACAAAGGGTAACTAACTTGTACCAGTCGCTGCAATATTTTTCAAAAAAATTTGTACTAACTTTTTATTTGAGATTGAAAGTTCATGTGCCATTTGTTTTCTTGATTGGTTGATAGAATATATGATCTTGTTGGTTGTATTTGATCATGGTCAGCATGTTTTTGGTACATGGGTCTGTGCACCAAGTTGTGGCTGGTGTACGATGAGAATGCATCTTTTTGTACACTGGTAAACTCATGCATAATGAGAGAGCCAGGAGACGGATTGCGCTACCAATGTTTACATGCCATCACGTGACTTATAGTGTGTATTTTGTCATCTCATTTGGTTCAAAAAGCAGTGGAAACAAGCAAAAAAGACTAGTATGTCTTCCACAGGGATTGTTCGGGGGGGGGAGGCAAAAACAAAAGCAGAAAAAAGAAAAGAAAAGAAAAAAAAAAAGAAAAAACAATATACTGTATAGAGAAGGAGAAAGACTCAAAAAGAGAAGAGACAACAGAGACAAAGAGGGAGACAAAATAAGCTAGCTTTGATCACCCCGAAATACATCCGTCACTATTGAAATGGTGCATTTTATTTCCATGCCCCCCCCCCCTTTTTGGAAAATCCTGGATCCGCTCCGGTTCCACATTAATTCTTCTTTGCACATTTCCATCGCTGTTGTGTGCCAAATGAGATGACAAACTACACGCTAGTCTAAGTCATGTGATGGCATGTAAACATTGGATGTGCAGTCGGTCTATCTGAGTTGCATCGAGTAGAATTAAAAAACATGCATCTTGTATTAAGGAAAAATACAATGTTAGAGGAATAATCATTATACATTAAGTAGGGTCATGGATGGTAAGTACCGGAAATATTTGTTATTCATTAAGCAATGTATATTAAGAAGAAAACCAGTCATAATTTGTACCAGAACAACCTTGGTGGACCGACCCATGTGTGAGTAATTATCACCATCTATTCATTGTACGATTCAATGGACCGTCCGTCATTTCTGCCATATCCCCCTCCTCCCTCCTCCTACTCCCACAGGTCTTTTCACACCGCGCCAACTGCCTCGTGAGTAGAGCCATGTGGCCTAATAGTGTTTGTCATGTAGTTTGCCCATAGCTTTTGCACCACTTGAAGTCGCTTTTCATTAGGGGTATTCATGGAGCCGAAGTAGGAGTGGTTTGATGGGCGTGTGGGTGGAACTGGGAGTTGGAACGGAGAGAATTCAAGTTTTTTTGGCGGGAAAGTTTAAGATGCAGCTAATGCGCTATAATAACTCATTGGCTATCCATGCATGGCATTATATATGGCGATGTCCTCTTGTTGGTTTGGCTGTATTTCTGTTTGTTGGGGTGTTTGTTTGTTTGTTTATCTTCAAGCTGTCTGTTTGTATGTGGGTCTGGGTTCTTTTCATCTGTCCACCTCTTGCTGTTGTTGTACTTGTTTTGAATGTTTGTGTTTTCATTGGATATTTGTTTGTTTGTTTGTTTGTTTATACTCAAGCTGTCTGTTTGTTTGTGGGTCTGGGTTCTTTTCATCTGTCCGCCTCTTGCTGTTGTTGTACTTGTTTTGAGTGTTTGTGTTTTCATTGGATATTTGTTTGTTTGTTTGTTTATACTCAAGCTGTCTGTTTGTTTGTGGGTCTGGGTTCTTTTCATCTGTCCGCCTCTCACTGTTGTTGTACTTGTTTTGAGTGTTTGTGTTTTCATTGGGTATTTGTTTGTTTGTTTGTTTTTTGTTTTGATATTGATTGGGTCTGCTGGTTTGTTTGTTTGGTTTATTGATTGTCATCCTGCTTGTCTATCTGTGAGTGGTTCGATCAGCTTGGATGTCTTTTTGTCAGTTCTGATTTGTTTGTTTGTTTGTTTGACGGAGTGACATGCATGCATGCATGCTGCTGCATCAAGCAAAGGCGCTGCTGTTGATGTGTTTGAAGTCTCTTCAGTACAAGCAGCTCTGTGTTAGAGATGCGCGTAGACAAACTGTCTATTCCCTTGATTGATTTGAAGCTTGTTTATAGCACCGTCGAGGAAGTATAGATGCATACATTTGCTCTTGGGAGTCGTGTCACGTGGAACAAGATTAAATAGCACCATGTGTTCAAAGACTACCAGCAATATTTGATGATCACTTAAGCATGGTCTTAAGCATGGTGAGTTGGGGGCCAGTGATGTCTGAAGATAAAAACATGATATACAGGCTGTAACTTGGTTCTCCATTGGTTAGTACGGAAGCTTAAAATGACCATCCAAGTTTTGGAGTTTCTGAGATAGTTATCACAGAAAGAAGTTTTTCCGTGATAATAGAATTAGAAAGATGTCTTTCCCTGGTGTGTTAACTCAGAAAGACGTTTTTCTGCAATATCGGGAACCAAAAGTCTCAGTAGTCTACAGCAGTTTGTGTGATCTAATGTTCCTGCACAAGAGATTATGATATCACGGAAAGACATCTTTTTCTGAGATAATTATCTCAGAAACGTGGATGGTCACTTTAAGCTGCCATAGTCAAAGGATTTTTTCTGAGAAGAGAAACTGCAATGTAATTTGTGTTGCATCAAGAAGAGCTTGGCAGCTGCGACTTAAGGCACCAAGGCATTGGTAAGGGACACCAACTAGGCGTTGACCAGGGGTACACGTGCGGTGATCAGGGGTACTAAACCATGACAGGGACATCAAGACAGTAACCTTGGGGTATCATGGCAATGGACAATGGGGTACTATTAGGCAGTAGCTCCTCGAAAGCTCAAACTCTAGCTGTACACATCACGTAGACTGCACTTTGAACACCACTGACACCATCATATAAATGGGCAAAGTGAGCCACAATACACTGATTACAGTGCACACGGTGCACCACATACCACATTAGGGAGCTTTAGATTGGTGTGAATGTGGACCTCGTTCTTGTCGACCACAACGAATGTCAAAACCATTCTTTGTACGTCCTCGACTCACTCGGACAACGTTGGTGACGACTTGACGCATGCACAAAGACTTGGCATGACGCAATCACGTATCAGTCGACGTATAGTCAATGTGAAAATCTAAAGCTCCTGAATGTGTCCACATAGACTAATTGATATAATGGATACACGCCTTACTGACAGTCTGACACACCATTAATTGGTTTTTATTAGGCGGATTCCTCCTCATTGCACACACCATACAGTCTACTCTAATTAAACCAATAAGGGCGTGGTTGACTAGCACACATCAAGTGTGTGCTGAGTGCTCTCAGAGTGTGTGTGTTTCATTGTGCATACAGGCAGGCCATTTTATGCCCCAGTTATTTAGAAAGGAAAAAAATGGACGAAAAGCCAATAAAAATGTTAACGGATATTTCTTATGGAATTATGCATGCTGATTTTTTTGAAACAATGTTCCTTTCTTTTAATTTCTTTTCATTTTGGGGGAAGGGGAATGTTTTGGAAAGAGTTGAGTTTCCACAATCTCTCCATTTAGAAATGGAACTCCAAAAACCTTTCATTTGTGTTGTTACATTAAAAGTAAAACAGCTATTAACCTTTCTGGCATGGCCTAAATACTGTATGTACAAAAAATACATTACTGAGAATGCATATGCCACTTAACATCATCATCATTCTAACCAATTATTTGATAATGTGTTTGAGTACACTGTGTATTCAACTGTAATAGTCTTAACAATTTTGAACATTGATAACGGTCATTTAATTGTGTACTAATTTCATTGGGTACCATTTTTTTAAAGTGTTTAACCCTGACTACTCGGTGACGGTTGATAACAAAACTTATTGAAATTTTACGTTTGGATTAAGAGTCAGTTATTAACAAACTAATTAATAATATTTTTTTAATGATTCAGTGTTTCTTGCCATTGTTTATATTTGAATAAATGACGTTAATAATCACAATACTAATAAGTTTGAATTCCAGAATAGGGAGAATGGTCAGAAAAAAAACCCTTTTAGGGGGGGGTCATCCTCCTTTCAGCACAGCGGTGGCTTCCCTGTTGATACTAGTTATGCCAGAGATATCTAAAGAAGGATTTTACTGGCCATTTAAATCTGGTAATTGTTGTCTTATACAGTAGTATCAAATAGCTAGGCATGGTAAGTCTTGATTTACCCTAACCCTCTCCACCTACTACACTAGACAAGAGCTCCTCACTACACATTACCAAAGTCTCCATAGGGAACTGGATCATAAACTGTGCATCAGCACACAAACCACACTGTGGTGTATTGTGGTATTCAGGATACCACACTTACTCTTAGAACCATGTGTGGTAAGCAGGTGGGTTAGGGTTAAGGCTTTGGTTTGAGGGATCAGATTGGCTACATGTGCCCTGACATATTTCAATATACACTGCTTATTAAACATTTTGTATGATTTAACATCCAATTCTGCCCCCACCCTTCGCTCTCCTCCCCTTCTAATAACAGCCATGAGATCCAAGTCCAGGACCTCTTCATCTGACAAGCGCCCCAAGAGTCACCGAGCCACCAGCAGCAGTGCCGGTACAGGCACCGGCACGGGCGTCTGGCCGCCCAGTACCCTGATGCCACCCAACTACCAGCAGAGGTCTGTTACCCCTGATCCCTGGCCCCCAATGGCTAACAACGAGAGGTATGATCGCATCACACAGAGACCCAAGACGGTGAGTTGCATTTTGAATCTTGGCTCTTGGGAGAGGGGCCAAGTGGGGGGAGGGGGACTGGGTTGCAAATGAAAGCCGTGTTCGCTTTTAGCAGATTTAAAGGGCTATTGTTATATAATCAGAGACCTAGAAGGGTTTTATGAATATGAATAATACAGTACTGTAGTAGGAAACAAATTAGGAGTAGGCAACTAGGCATTTAGCAGCTTGTTAATTGAAGACCTAGTTGGCTGCAAGTTAAGCAGGGTTTATAAAAACGTGTGGATACACACTTTTTCTTTAGAGATAAAAGGTCTCAATTTGACAGTAAATCTCTTGCGGTAGATTGTCTCTAGATTCCCTTTGTTTTGTTTGCAGCGTTGAATGTACAGTCTATGGGAATTTACAAAACGGAGGCTCAGGCTCCAGCTCCATTTCGTGAATCCATTCTAAAATAACGGCTATCAAAATAGAGACTTTTGGCTCTGGATCGGAAGTAGATTCTCTGGTTTGAAAAGGAAAACAGAGCGTGAGCTTCAATGAAAAACCGCAACCTATATTTTCAGCACACGGATGGATGACAGAGCTGGAGCCTGAGCCTTATCCGCCGTTTCATAAACGCCCTATGACATGTATGACTCTTCACAATCCAATGATCAAGTTCCATCTCTTTTTATATCTCTGTGTCTTCATGAGTAGGTCGGCACCAGATTACGTAACCGCATTGCAGACCAGTTACTGACCAACATGGAGCCCAACCACCATGAGACCATCATGCATCTGCAGGCAGAAGAACAACAAAACCCCAAGTATAAACTCTAAAGTCATCGAGCTGGGGCCAATTTCACTGCCCTGCTTAGCACAACAATTTGCTAACCATGAAATTTCTGTCTTAATAAAAAAAACAGGATTAACAACCAAATTTCCATGTGTTGTGTATCACTTGTGATTGTTCTTTGGCTGTTGTTTGCTGACCATGAATATCAAATGGAATCAATGATGGTTTGTTTGATTGATGAGCAAGACATTTTGTGCTAAGCAATTTTTTTAAGCTTAACAGCTCCATGAAATTGGCCCATGTAGTGAAGAGGGTTGTCACTTTTCCAATCTAGGGTCTGACATCCAAAGAACTAAGCATACAAAATTTGCTAACCAGGAAAGTGTTTCCTTGGTAAAAAAGTTGGTCAAAAGCCAAAATTTACAAATAGTTTTTCATGCTAATTACTGATGAATATTCTTTTGTATCTGTAACATCTTGGAGAATTTTAAATGCAGCTTCTATTTGTTATTATTATTAAAATTTCCTTTTTTATTTCAGATTTTTGATTATACATTATTAAGACAAATTTTGGTGCATATATATTTTCTAATAATGCTAAGTGAACAATATTATTAAGAGTGGATTCATTCTACATGTATAGGGATTGGTGTAACTGCAATTTATTCTGACTTGTAAAAAAAAAAGAGACTTTCGGGGTAATATATATTTTTTTCAGATTTTTTTTTCTTTTGGTGTGCTGGAAGTGTTTTTTTCGTGTGCTGAAAAGTTTAAACATTTACTGAGTATTTTGGAAATAATCAAGCCTATAATTGTGAGGAAAGAGAATGAATTAATGAATGAATTATTAGGCCTAAATGTTTGTATTGTTTTCCATGATTTATTGAGCATAAACGAGCAAGACCATTCGATCAAATACTAAGAACAAGAGTAAATCATTTGCATATTTTTGTGAGATTGTTTAAGTCGCGGTTTTCAGATGGATGTATATTTTTTGTAGAAGCCAAATGTTCAAATTTTACAACAAAAGAACAAAGTATTTTTCAAATTGTGGTAAAAAGAATGTTTATATACAATCTATATTTTAGAAACGGAATTATGACAAAATATAATTATTTGTGTGTAAATTGATTAATTACAATTGCGCCGAGTGTCGCGGGTTCGTCCTGTACAAATTTCTTCCATGAATACCTTTGACACTACTGTTAGTTTTGTTTGTGTGATTTTTGAAATTTGAATTATATTTGTATTCGCACTTGTTTTATTTGTAAAATGCACATTTATATACGCATGGAGTTCCATATACCACCGTCCAATAAATAAATGAATATATTGCTTAAAGATTCATGTGATTGATTATGTTGTTTGCTTTCAATTGATATTTCTTTTAAAGGAAAATCAATAAATAAGTTTTAGCTTACCGTTTCTGAAAGATGTCTGCTAAAACTTAACTAATTTCTTAGCCTTTGAGAAAGACCTCGTCTGATTCCCAGACCACGAATCTCCGACAGTTGTCTGTCACTACGGTTTCAGGGAATCCTTGTGCAAGGAACCAGACTATAAGAAATGCCTTGCTATTATTGAAATATCAGGCACTCCTAACTCGAATAAGCATTTTATATATTTCAGGTCATTGTTTTAAGAAAGATTTGAGGCTTTGCATGGCGACAATTGGTTATGTGGATCGGTTTGCGGAAACACCATGTAAGAATCGTTCGTACTTTCGCATTTCTATTTCGTTCGCACTTCTCGTGAGGTCTCAACGTTTCGGCTAGTCTGCTCTTACGGTCCTCATCAGGACTCAGGAGACATTTTTTTGGTTGATGAGCAGTTTGCGGCAGTTGTTAGTTTGGCCTATTAATTAAACAAAAAAAACAAAATAGTCTTACATCGCAAGGTACCGGCCTTTAAACAAGATCCATTCGGGTAAAGTTAAATTCTCATCTAAAGGTACGTACAGTACAGGATTATAACATTATTTATTTCCCGACCAAATAATTTAATATTCATAACATTACCTATGTTCAAAGATTTACGTCATACAGGGTATATATGAAGATGGTGCTGGTAGATTACCGCTAATTTATGTCTGCCTGAAAGGAGTATTTAGCCCGAAAACGGTTTTGATCCCGGGTTGAGATCAAAACTCCTGTGAATAGATTTGAAAATACCTTGAGCGTTTTTCACTGTTTTCTACAGTTTCCGATGATGACATGAGCTGAAAATGTCACAGGTTTGTTTTTATTCCATGACAAATAAAATTATGAACAGTCTGCAGCTGTTCTGTCACCCTGTATTTTTGCTGGTAGCCCTACCTTTCTTCAAGCGTGAAGGAGATGGAATAATCGCTTGGAGGAGCTTTCGGTCTTGCGGTTAGGTTCTTGTGTTGTCAGACAGACGGGTGCTGTTGGAAATCTTGAACCGGATGAGGGTTCTTGGCCTAATCATCGAATGCGGTTAACTGGTATCGATTCCTCGTTTAATTATCGGTCAAGTTGTTGCATTTTGTCGTCATCTGGTATCGATTGGGTCATTGAAGAGCCGCCGTGGGGTCGAGGGATGCGCGTTTCTCTTGTCGGGAATCGATTTCAATGTAAGGTTGTCGTAATGATTTTGTAGAGCAGAACTAACAACCTTTTCGTGTTAATACTGATTCCATTGCTACGTGCACGGTGCCAGCACAAGCATGAATGACCGAAATGCACACCGTACCACTTTCAGCTTTTGTACCCACATAAACAAGTGACCTTTATGAAACATATGGGCCCTTTTCCAAACCTCGGCTCCGGCTCAGGCTCCGGCTCCGGCGCTGTCATCCATACGCTGAAAATATAGGTTGTGGCTTTTCATTGAAGACGAATCTCTGTTTTCTTGTTCAAAATAGAGTATCTACTTCCAAACCGTATGCAAAAGCCTCTATTTTCATACCCGTTATTTTATAATGGATTCACGAAATGGAGCCGGAGCCTGAGCCGGAGCCGAGGTTTGGAAAAAAGGCCCCAGGCTTGAGGCTAGGCGCTCGAGACCTGAGTCCGCTCACCGCCATTTTGAGGACCACAAAACGAAACGGTGGGTTTGGGTCACATGACGAAGCCGAAGAAAGTCTCCAGTTTCGCCATGTGTATCTCAAGACCTTCATTGAGTCAGGACACAAAATGGCGGTAGCAAAGTAAACCCCAAGACTAGCCTCAAGCAACATTTCGCAAAGGCCCATACTGTGAGTTCCCTGATGTGTATCCTGAATTGCCAGTGCTGTCGTGCTGGTAGCGTTGTTGGATTTGCTATTTGATGAAAGTTTGTGAAACTTCGTATAGTATCATAGTACTTTAGTAGGAAACCAAAACAGAAATGTTCACAGATTTACCTATAACTTACAGGGTATAAAGATTGTGCTGATAGAAACATACTCAGTTAAAACTTTTTCACCTGAAATGCAGTATTTATTAAGAAATTTGTAAAAGCAACGACCAACAATATTTTTGATCTTTAAAAGATCAAAAATAACGTTTGAAAGACTTAAGAAATCATGTGAGCGTTTGTCACTATTTTCTCAAAATGTGCATGTGCATTGTGTGGGACTGGGAATTTCACAGATGACTTTTATCGTTCTTGATATTTTTGCCCATAAATATGCATTTCTTTGAAAAAAACAGCAACAACAAAAGTATGATATTACCTTTAACCAACACATGACAATTAACAGGCCTACTTTTCCGTAACGCTTATAATGGTGGACTATTTTCCCCGGCCATTGGGCTACATTTACATTTCTGAAACCATCTCAACTCACAAAGCGCACAAAGACAAAGCACACGCAAAGCAATATCTCCCCTCGCATGTACCCATTTACTCCTGTGTGAAGAAGAGCAATAATGTAGCAAAGCGTCTTGCCTAAGGACGCAACCAGCGCTATTGGCCCATGGCTGGATTCGAACCCACAATATGTAGATTCACCACATTGAGACCTTGAGATCGAAACACCAGACCACTAGGGCACGGCATCCCATTGCACGGGGGTAACGTCGGCTTTATTTGTTGTAAATTGACAATTTAACAGACCATGTACTGATGTTAAACTTGCATCTTACCAGAGATAGGCCTAGTGAGTATTAATTTTAATCGGAGCCAATGTTAACGCATTGCATGTGGCGCTTCATATGAGTCAATAGGTTAAGTGTATATAACGGTCTCGATATAAACCCATTCAAAATGTAGCTATACATTATAGACCTAGCATTGATGGCTGCCTCATAAATTCACTCCGCCAGACGCTGTTTACACCCATGTATAGAATCAATGTCCCGGTGGACATTTTATAGTTCCAATTATCTTCATATTTAGACGTAAATAATATAAAAAAACGTTTGTTATAAAAATGCTCAGCCATTTTTATTCGTTGGCAATTGACATTGCTTGAATAATTTGATCAACACGAAACACAACTCCGTCTCGTCGGCCTGTCTGCCGGAGATTCTAGCACAAGCTGATTGAAGCAGCCTGGTCGATGGAGCTCAACTATAAGGGGAACTCGTTGCACAATAATCGAGTATGATCGTCAACATTGACCTTGGAATAATTGAGCAGGCACCGTTTGGCAGGCGTCCTGTTGAACTTGGCAAGGTTAAAGAGGCCCCAGATGAGATGGAATTTAACCCCCCGTAGCCTGTGTCCAGCTACCGGTCAGCCGAGTAATTATCCCTGACTCCACATAGGCCTAAAGAGTCTGGAATTTGTTTAAGACAAAAAAAAGGGAAGGCGATGATTTGGGGATGAAAATGAGGTTAGTGTTGCACGCAACTATGTTGATGAAGTTTAACTCTCTGCCCAGCTAGATGCTGATACCACTTGGCAATTAGTTATAATAAAAAAGGCGCCCTCCTGCCACTCAGCATTTGCACAAAAATGTGACCAATCAGCGCTCTGCAGGGGTTGTAAATATCGTGGGTCGTGAATAATCCATGAAATATTGCCCCTGTGGCATTGCTTTAGCGACGGCCCAAAAAATGTGTCTCCGTTTCTCTCCATTGACAAGCAGTGCTTCTTTATATGAAGGGCATCCCGTGAGGTAAACCAGCATGGATGTAGAAATCAACTCTAGAATTATATCATCTTCGTTTACTTAAGCTCTCCGGGTATCATTTGTATGCAATGCATGAGCTATCTTGACTGACGTAATGCTCGTTTAATATACTTAGGGACTTGGTATGAGCTCAGCCTGGACAATTAGCGTTCGAGAATGTTGGCCCAGCGGAATTATAAATTGGATTTTATTTTAGGGATGGAAGTTTGAGATGAAACTAATATTAGATTTTTATCATGATGTACCACATCCCTGAACGGACATGGGAGGATAGGGTATGATGGAGCGTAAAATTAAAAAATGATAATCCAATGGGGACTTCCATTATGTTGTTTAAAAAATTTTATAGGCCTAGACGTGTTGAGGCTGCGCCATGTTTGCCGTTACGTATGGCATTGACAAAGGAATCCAATTTCTGGATCACATTTTTGGAGTGATATGTAGGTCTGGCCTAGATGTCTTATGTTATCAAAGGTGTCTGAGAATTACCTTCCATGGCATGCGGGGTGTCACGTATTTTCATACCGTACAAGATGTCACATCCCACATGGTGCGTCTATCCATTACACACATTAATTTTGATCGATTGGTATAGCGATAATACATAGTTTTGTGACATTTTTTTTTTACGTCTCATGAAATAAAACGCGATGTTTCGATGTTTCGATACCAAAACAGTTTGACCCCAAATTCCCGAAAAATAAAAGGTCTTTGCAATGGAAATCTTTAGGTTCTTTATCTAACACCAGACCCCAAGAAAATGCAGGCTGTTATTTTTTTCTCGTATTTCTTGGTTTCCTTGTTTTACTACATGGAGCTACAGTTTTACTACACTGCCACTATTTGGGAAAACCACGCACCCGGCAGCTTAAAAAAGACTTAGTGGTTGTGTTTCTTCGTTTAGAACTGATGATTTACACTCAAAACATACTAAGAAGCGGAACCTTAACCCGATTTATTACTGACAAAATATGTGACGCTACACGTATGTTTGAATCGAGGCATCCCGTGTGTGTACTTCAAAAAGGTAACTCCATACTTTTTTTTTCAAGAAAATGCAGATACAGTAAAGATAGAGTAAGATACAGTAATTGTCATTATTTTGTGAAAGTTCCAGTCCCATCTGGTGCCCACTTTATGAGAAAACAGTGAAAACACTCACAGTCTTTTCAAATCTATTCAAAGGATTTGTGGTCTCACACTAAGATAAAAACTGATTTTGGTCTTTGGTTTTACTCTTTTTTGAAAAAAAAAAAATACAGCATTTCAGGCAGAAAATGTTAACGGTATATTTCTACCACCACCATCTTCATACCCTGTAAGTTATACGTAAATCTGTGAACATTTCTGTTTTGGTTTCTTACCAAAGTATACCTTTAACATAAACATGCAAACATTTTCCACTAATAATAATAATAACATTCCGGTGACGCATGGCAGAAAATGTGCGAAGCTAATCGAGACTGTCTCCTTTTTTATAGGGTGGTGAATGTTTGGATAGCTTGAAGATACAGCCGACTTCAGTGGCGACACTGGTGTCGAGTTCATGTAAAGGTTCGCAAGTTCCCTGAAAGCACGGCGGGTGAGATATTTGTGAAATTTATAAGGTGTTCTAGTCTTGGTTGAGGTCGTTTCAGTTAACACATTTATGCGATAGTATATAGCGTATCTGTCTGAAGCAGCCGTTGCGTTCCTTTTGCCATCCTTGCTGAAAAAGAAAAATCAATGTTGTTCGTCATGTAACATGAAATAGTGGCTAGGCATATGCCTTCCAATAATATTGTCAACTAATCTCAACTGCATTAACTCAAGGTCTCCAACATTGTATGCTAGAATCAGTCTCCCCTATACAAATTATGTTAAATTGCGCAGCCTTCCAAGTTCCTGGATTACCAGTTAAGCGTATAACTCGTTTAGATAATAATATAAATATTATCAATAACCGAAGATTCTTTAACGGACCTAAAGAGCACACAATTCGTCTCATAACTCGACAATAAATTACCGCTTGGCAGCAAGGCGCAAGAGGAAACAGTAGTGCCATACACGGCGTAACATTATCGTCTCACAATTCACAATAAAAGCCGCTTGGCACAAAACGAACCAAAAACCATGATATACAGTGTGTGTCCCCCAAAAAACGATACCAATTTTAAACAAAATATTAAAAGAGAATATTTGTTTTCAGCTATTTGATTTTTAGTCTATTACGTTCAATATCTCCCAGGGCATCTTCTGACGAAATTTCAATGTAATCCATTCATGCATCACCGAGCAATTACTGATTGTCTGGAAAAAAACATTTTCCTGCCATTACAATAGTGACAATGGTGGTCATCTTACTATTTTAAGTTGTGATCTTTAAATATCCACTCGCCGTGGCCGCCCACATTCACTACACACACATCTCAACTTAGATGACCAACACTGTCACTCATTTTGTAATGGTAGCAAAATGGACTTTTTCCTTACAATCAGTAATTGCTCGGTGATGCATGAATGGATTGCATTGAAATTTCGTCAGAATATGCACAATGAGATAATGAATGTAATAGATTAAAATTCAAACAGATAAAAATGTACGATTTATTTTCATAATTTTTGAAAAATGGGTATTGTTTTTTTTAATGGGGGACACAAAGACATAATTTACCTTCATTTCCAACTATGACAGGTCTCTTTGAAGGCCTCAATGAAATGAGGCGTTCTTAATTTGCATTTATAGTCACAATTCTGGTTGCGCCTATATCAGTATAGCTAATGGGACTAGACTGTATGCCAACCTTGGTACTGTTTAGTCTGGTCTGTTTAATTGAATGATATTATTCCATACGCCGCCTGGAGTTCGTCTCAAAAGATGTTGTTTTTGGAGAGTCTGCTCTAGATCGTAAGAGGTTGTATTAAGGACATCGTAAGAAAAAAATCCCCGTACGTACGTGTTTATGATCACAAGTTGTACGTATGAAATTATGTCGTACGTACGAGTTTTTATAAGTCGTACGTACCTTACATAAGTCGTGCGTACGACTTAAGAATGATGAACACGTAGGCCTACGTACGTACGGGGATGTTTTTTTTTTTTTTTTACGATGTCCCTAATACAGCTTCGTAAGTTCGAGTACAAGCGTGGCAATGAGCCGCGCTTTTTGGCACACAGAGTTTTGCTCTTTTCAGGAACGGCGAGAAACGACTGAGGTCCGAGTCCCGTTTGGCGATTGCGGCTGGGTCGACGGTGTTATGGGTGTGGTCGGATTGCCAGCTGGGATGACTGGGCCGACTGTTAGTTGGTCGCTGTGCCAGCTTTTTGCTTGTCTGTTGCAAGATTCCGTTCATGGGTTGAGTCGGCTATGTTTATGTTTCTCGTTTTATTTGTTTGTTTGGTTTAATTTTCTTTCCTTGCTTGACCGAGCTCGGCTCTGCATGGTTAAGTTATTAAAACACTAGTGGCGTCGCCTTGGTTGGCTCGGTGACTCTGGTTGGTTGAGTTTTAAAGTCGTCTCTCAAGTCGTTATTCATTATAAAGTCACTCTTATACTCTCGGTAGCTTTTTTGTCTCATGTCTACCATAATTCTGTTTGTTTAATGGCAACAACAAGATACATATTGTTTCAATTTCCAGACGAATGGAGATAAACCCTTCTGGCTGTATTTGCATCACATACTGAGAAGCAGATCCAAAAAAAGCCAACTACCGCCTGAGATATACAAACCATATCGGTCTGTGCTCTGGTTTCGAAATGAATGATAATAAAAACAAGGGAGATGGTCATGTCTTGTAATCTGGAAGCTATCACAGTTGTATTAATATGAAGTACCTCGGGTTTTTTTCAGGACATGTTTTATAGGACGACTCTTGACTCGGCTGCCTGAGCAATTGCCCCATCAATATCTCCAGTCGCCCCGTATCCTTGCAAGCGCGATTAATCTTAGGCTGACAGAGCGACGATCGTGAACTTAAAGGTAATTTCATACTTTGTTTTTTTGTCAAAGAAATGCAGATTCATGAGCAAAAATATCAAGGAAGATACAGGAACAGTCATCTGTAAAATTCCCACTCTCATCTCATACGGTGGCCCATTTCTTTTTAGAAAACAGTGAAAAACGCCCTTTTAAAGATCTTTTCACCGTTATTTTGGATCTTCCGAAGATCGAAACTGTTTTTGGTAATTAATTTTATTCCTTTCTGGATAAATACACCATTTCAGACAGAAAAAAACGTTATTGGTATGTTTCTTCCATTACTATCTTTATACCCTGTTAGTTATAAGTAAATCTGTGAAGAGTCCTGTTTAGAGCATGCTACCAAAGTATGATAGTACCTTGAAAGCACGTACATGTATGTTTCATGTACCCATTACTTGCACGGATAGCGAGTGTTACTGGGTGTTTGTGCCTCGCGGCTCACACTGGATGGCCAAGTCGTGCTCGCTTCCTCTTTTCCAAAGAATGGACCCCGTGCTTTACCAATACCTAGCGGCCTCCCAGGTAGTTCCGTCCTATAACTCGGCCCAAGTTGCCGATTGTAGGCCTAATGCATCGGCATGGAATGATCTAGATAGGTAACGATGTTCAAACAAAATGCACTGTAATGATCTTAATGAATTCCATAGGGTGGGGATTGCCTGTTACGTGTCTTTATTCGCATTTTCGGGACGCCTTCATTATTAACCCAATCAATCACCTGGTGTGACCTTTGAGTCAAAGCGTCTTGAATTGCGTCTAGGAGCAGACGTGACCTAGGCGACTGTTTTCGTTTGTTTCATTCATCAGTATTTTTATTGCCATATCTACTCTCACAAGTAACCATTTACACCTGGGTGAAGAGGAGCAATATGCGACAAAGCGTCTTGCCTAAGGATGCAAGCACCACTAGCCCATGGCTGGATTGGAACCCACAATATGTAGAATGACCACAAGATCTTGAGAACGACACGCCAAACCACTAGGCCACAGCACCCACTATAATATTAAACACTTCAACAACATGTGCCCTACATAAAAGAGCTATTTTCATTATCAGAGCAATATGCCCCACAAGCAAACATATTATAGTTACTATTTCCTTTAATATTTTGGTTTTCAAAGTGAAAAGTAATGTGCTTATGTGCAGCCTTAACCTTTTAGGTTCTTCGATTTCGGATCAGCCTATATTAAGTCATAATACATTTAATTTGTATCAACATGAATCTTATAAAATTCAATGGCAAAACCACATGGCTAATCATTTCAACATTTGCTCGCACGCGACCCATCTCATTTGATACAAATCAAATAATATGTAGCCAGTTTCTGCTGATTGGCTATATCACCATGCCAACGTCACCATGGTAACCAGGAATGCATCCACAATCCAAGAACCAGCATTAGCCCGCATATATAAAAACGTGCATGATTGGTGTATATAGGTCACAGAGCAGCACCGACACTTTGTCGAATGCAGCAAATTATAAACCTGTGAAAATGTGAGCTCAATCTGACATCAGTCTGAAAAACATTTTAACGGTA
Source organism: Astropecten irregularis (assembly GCA_963971285.1). NCBI lineage: Eukaryota > Metazoa > Echinodermata > Asteroidea > Paxillosida > Astropectinidae > Astropecten > Astropecten irregularis. The sequence continues at coordinate 18,815,466 of OZ020244.1, read as the reverse complement.
TGTTTCTACCAGCACCATCTTTATATCCTGTAAGTTATACGTACATCTGTGAACGTTTCTGTTTCGGTATGTTACCAAAGAATGATACTACCTTTAAGAACGAGTAACGGGACTTTTATCTACTTGAAAATTGGTTTTCGTATTATAAAGGAGGGGCCGAGGTTTTGCATCGATGGATGGTTTTTGGACAGTGGCTCGTGGCAAGAACGATCATCGTTGTAGGACCTTCACTAGAGCTAAAGGTAGTCTGCTCTTTGATGCATGGCGTAAAGACATGGTCTCAGCCATTGAACCATGAAAGTTGTTATACCTTGAGCAACAAACCTCGCACTACTACTTGGTCGGATGGTCGTAACGGCCTGGCTTCATCACCCATGAACAGCACCTGGGTGCAAAAGTGCAGGTAAATAACAACCGTTTGCACTCCGTACACCACCGGGAGCCTTGCGCCGTATTCACGGCATGCTCCCAAGCAAGTACAGAGGGACGGAACAGATTCATAATAATATTGTTCGGCACGTTCGCGGTGTCAAGGGCTTAAAGTGCTGTTATTATTTATCTATTAGCGATGAGTTCTAGCTGAACTATAGTAGAGCACAGGACATGAAACCAGTCTCTCATGACTACAGTACAAATAATGATGTCATCTATTCCATGTGTAATTAAACCGAGCCATCTACCTATCTGTTATACCGTGTGCGTGGGGACCCATTTTGATGTCGGACTCAGATATAAATTGCAGTCCAGTCTTGTTAGTCAGTTTCTAAATGTCATCCTCAATTATTAATTGGACTGGCGCGCTCCCTCTCTCTCATATAATTATATATATAGCTCTGTACAGGTGACGGATGATGAGTAAACAAACAAACAAACAAACATTTTCCGCTCGTGTGGAAAGACTTGATTACGAATGCACCCATCTAGTCCTCTGCGGCCATGTGACTAGTCAATGATATATCAGGGGCATTTCTCAAAGCTCGGCTCAGGCTCCGACTTCGTGAATCCATTCTAAAATGACGGGTATCAAAATAGAGACTTTTGGCTGTGATTCGGAAGTAGATTCTCTGGTTTGATAAAGAAAGCAGAGCTTCAGTTTCAATGAAAAACCACAACCTATATTTTCAGCATATGGATTACAGAGACGAAGCCGGAGCCCGAGCAGGAGCCTAGCTATGAGAAAGACCCCAGTCAGTACTTAAACCATTTTTGCCCATTTTCATTTTGAAAAATCTCTTCGTTTTGACTGTTTGTGCAGAGTCAGTTACATATAATATTTTGCCTTTGATAAAGATTTTGCTAGGATCGAAACGTCAGACTCTCATAACTCCAAGCAAATATGATAGTCGTCACAGAGATATCTATATTCCAGTGTTCACTGTTTACTTTGTAAATAAAAACCAATCCACCAAATCGGTTATGTGATGAGACTAGCTGCATCCAACCAAAAATTACCAATTATAACTCCAATTGACCTACATAATCTGTACTGATCAAATTTTCACTTAATCTTTGCTGTAATTTTACCGATCTTATACTTGGTGTGTGAGGTAACGCATCGTGATAGCCCACGTGTAAAATTGGGATCCTAAAACACTCGAGATGGCAACAGACTTGATTATTCGTCTGCCCAATTTAAAGGTAGTATACTTTGGTTTTTATCAAAGAAATACAGATTCATGGGCAAAAATACCAAGCCAGATACAGTAACAGTCATCTGAGAAAATTTCAGTCCCATACGTTGCCCACTTTTTGAGAAAAACGGTGAAAAACAGCCACAGTATTTCTTAAGTCTTTTCTCTTTTATTTTTGAACCTTTAAAAGATGTTAGGGCGCTGTTTTACTAATTTCTGGATAAGTACACCATTTCAGGCGGAACAATATTTTTAACGGTATGTTTCTACCACCACCATCTTCAAAGTTATACATAAATCTTTGACCATTTCTGTGTTGGTTTCTTACCAAAGTATGATACTACCTTTAAGCATGTGCACTTGTAAATAAAACTGATAAACCCAGATGCACCCAGTAGAGTCTCAGAAGATTTAGGCCTCTATTCTTGGTTCATGTGCCCTGAAAACTTATATGATAGGATTAAATTATTGTTGCAGGTTTAAAATCTATCAAATTTGATACAAACAAAAAAAGCTCAATTGGTACTCTAATTGTTTATCCCGAAGATGAACAATTGACCAGTAATGTAATTTTCACTACTGCATATGCCTATACTTTTTACTTTTAGGGCAAACCCATCCTTATACTGTAATGAATACTGCCTTTATTGTATTGACGTTTTGGCTAAAATCTATCAAATCTAACGCAAAAGAAACAAAAGCTCAATTGGTACTCTAATTCTTAATCCACAAATTGACCAATAATGTAATTTTCACTGCTGCATGTGCGTTTTACGTCAGTACGGCAAACCCATCCTTACTGTAATAAATAAAGCCTTCAAAATTGATTGACTTTTTCTAAGCATGATGATGGACTTGAGGTACAACCTTCCCTTATGACATTCAGTTATAACATACGTATAGCCTTAGCCTTAGGCACAAATAGATTCATTATTGGCACGAGTAATTGCACTCAGGTTTATCAGGCGACACGGCCTTCGTCAAGTTTAAAGGCTAGAGTGTAGAGGAAGGCCTTGAGCATGGCTCTATAGCTAGGACAATTGAAATTAAACCGTCGTCATTTTGATGTATGATTCGACTTACGAGATAAGGCAACTCATTTGACGAACTGTTCTCTTTTATTAGACTGTATAGTCTCCAGGCATACCACCATTGGGTTTACTTTTCAAAAGCCAAACTTTTTTAATTGATAAGTTAGGACCAGAATAATAATTCTCCTGACAGGAAAATTGATCGCAGGATTTCTGTGCATTTTGCTACAGGCTATGACATTTAAAAAAATTAAAATATCTTTCATGAACTTGTATCGTGTATCATGAACTGAATTGATATTTTAAAAGCACTCAACATGAATGTCAATCCTAGGCCTCCGTCCCAACCGTCACGGTGGGTTTAATTTTGAACTGAAACAATGAAGAAGTCTCCAGATGATGACAAGAGCAGGCAAGTCGAAACGTTGAGACCCTTACGAGAAGTGCGAACGAAAATGAAGTGCGAAAGTACCCTCTCGTAAGGTCTCAACGTTTCGACTAGCCTGCTCTTGTCATCACCAGCAGACTAGAGCAGGCTAGGCGAAACATTGAGGCCTTGCGAGAAGTGCGAATGAAATAGAAGTGCGAAAGCACGAACGATTCTTACATGGTATTTAGGCAAACAGATCCACAATGAAGAAGTACTTTAGAAATAGAGTCCAGATGGTCCAAAACTTACTTCGTGCGAACGAAAACATCAACTCTAGCAAAGCAAGTAAAAAAATAAGGTAATAAAAATCCCATACGGAAGGAAACACTAGCTTCTCAAAAACTCTAAATTAAAAAAATCACGAGGCTTTGCATGTTGAGCGTATAGTGTGTGGATCGGTTTGCCGCATATAACATCATGTACCGGTAATAATCGGTTGCTACTTCTCGCATTGTGTATTTCATCGTTATTCTCAAGATACCATCCTACGACATGTACACATCTTCCCCCTTTAAAGGTTTACTGTAATCAAAACTCATATGAAGTTAAATACATCTGTATACGCGGTATTTTTGAACGCATGAGGGCGCTGTTAGGTGTACAACTTTATTTACTTCCGGGGGTACGGTCCGGTTAATTGTCAATTGAGCAGAGGTCATTTACGGAAAATTTTGTCTTTTTGGATACGATAGAGGTGTATATTTTTACTACGACATGTACGAGTTGTATTCTGACACAGCGGTGCACAAGAAGAAGGCATTGTCAAATGACTTCCGGAAGTAATTCGAAGCGCCCTCAAGCGTTCAAAAATACCGCGCATTGCTATAACACTCAACATGTCTATCACTGTTTGTGCTAAAAGATATCGTATATAGAAAAAAGAGGTATTTTGGACCAATAATTTAGCACCCCACGTTTCTCGACGAAAAAACTTGCTTACGTCACATGCAGAACGCCACGCAGTGGTGCAAGCCTATACTAGTTCTGTAGGTGACGTCACACGCTATTGTTGCATCGATTGGTTCAAAGAGGGACTTTTTGGAGGGCGGGGCATACAATACTGATTTTTTTGGTCGAAAATTAAGCACTTACCCTATTATAAATATAAATTTATATAGTCATGAATTATGTAATAAGCAATAGTTTTGGAGCACTTTCACCCCTTTCCCAAATTTGATTACAGTAAACCTTTAAGAGTAACACTCATTTCATTCCCTACTGGTGTTCTGAAAAGTGAGGGACGGGCTGCCCCGCCCCTTACCCCTCCCCACTGTCGCTATATACGCCGATGAGGTATCGGCTCCAGTATAATTATGACTGTAGTCTTGATTCGAGCCAGATAATCAAAGTTAATACTTCTTTGATCTGCGTGGGATCCCAACTGCAACCTTTACTCTAGTTCTAGGCAGGCCTGCTAAATTGAGTACCGCTGTGATAAATCAACTTTTCAGACAGCTCCTTTAATCACGGATGCGAATCGGCACAAATATTTATTAGTTGCAGTAATTTACGAGACTGTTTGGATAATGCCATTGACATTATGCTGCGCAGTTACAACAAAAAAACCACACTCCGGATGTTTTGAACGCTGACGAATAGATATTTAAAATGCATATGTGTGGGCAGTAACTGGGTTAAGCTAAATTCCAATATGCTCGTCTACAGCATTCGTATACGGCGAGAGAATCATCTCCTTGTAAAAGTACCGTTTCTTCAAGTTCAACCAACACGTTGACATCACTCGATGGGCTTGAAGGGCCATTGTGGATGCGCAGAATGAACGCATCACTCCACCCTACTACCCTTGACAACGCGTGGAAGATCCCCGTGTATAAACCTCTCACCAAGTGCAGTGTTTGCTAATAAATACTCGGTCACGGGAAGGATTTCTAGTCGTCGATAACGTAAATAGCTGGGCCAAGCTGCTCTGCATTCGACCGTATATGCACGCACGATGCGGTAACAACAATCCTCACACCACTGCTGATGTTCACGGTATACCCACCACAGCAACACCCTATCGCTTTTGCCATTAAGTTTGCTCACAAGCCGGCCGTGGAAGGATTTCCATCTCGACTTCATTCCCCCATTGGATTAATATTTGCCTTAATGGTTCGAGGCTGCCTACCGTGTTAACTCCTTAGGGAAGCTCTGACAATTTCCAAGAGGCAATCAACAGTTTGGTATGGTTTAGTCATCAGTGGCGGACCGTGTGGCCCTTAAAAGCGAATCTTCATTTCATTTTGAAAATCAGAGGAGTGTAGTTTACGAGCTAAAAGATACTACATCGTCGATTCTTGGTGGATTCTTGACCGAGAAATGTAGTCCCACACACTGCAATTATCAACGTGAGGGAGACTTATACTTCCCTTTGAAATCACCAGTGGAGAATTTCTGTACTTGGTTCCGATTTAACGCTTTGCTATACTGGTACTGGATAATCTTCTCTTTCGAAGTTCCGCCTGCAGTTTCTGCACCCGTCTGTGTCGACGTGCACACAACGAAATACCTCTAAATTACACGAAAAGCCTCATCAATTTTACCTCATCCAGCGAGGTGTAAAGAGAGAGCGAAAAACAACATCTTTTATAGTTATCATCGACCTAGAGTAGCGGAAACGAATTCCGTCGACAAGATTGGAATGGAGAAAACCGAAAATATGAAGAACGGTGCTGGAGATCCGGAAGGCAAGAGAACGGAAGAGAGGTACTCCGTGGGACGCATCTTCGCCATGGCTCAAGGGGTGTTTGTACGGGTGCTGTTCTCCATTTCGTCTATCATCTCGGTGTGGCGAGTAGCTACAGTGAAGGAAGACCCTACCTGGTGGCTACTTGTAGCTATGAATGGCTTCCTCTACTTTGAGGCGTACATCACCTTCAGATACCGAAAATCAGGCGAATGGAAATGGTGAGCATTATACTTGACAATCTGTCCATATATTTTTTTCCATTCGAAACCTATTGGTGTCGACGTCCTTATATACTTATTTCGTTTTAAGTAAAATTTGAGCAATGGCAGCAAAATAATTTAATTATTTAGGTCATTTGAGTTTTTAGTGGTTCTTCCAAACATCGTCTCGGCCCTTATTTTAGTCAATAGAAAACAGTTGGTGTCAATATAACAGGGGAAATTTTTTGCGATATTCTGTTAAAAGTATTGTTTATTAAAGGTATAACATCATACTTTGGGAGGAAACCAAAACAGAAATTTTCACAGATTTACGTATAACTGACAGGTTATCAAGATTGACATGGTACAAACATACCGTAAACACTTTTGTGCCTGAAACGCAGTGTTTTTCCAGAAAGAAGTAGAACAAAACACCGAAAACGGTTTTGATCTCCGAGATCAAAACCTCACAATTGCAGTTACCGGTACCTCACAATTTCGCCTAACAATTGCAACGGTTTTCGCTGCTTTCAATGATCAATTGAGCTGAACATTTCACAGGTTTGTTTTTTATTCCATGACAAATCAAATTATGAACATATCGCAGCTATTCTATCAACTTGACTAAAGGATTATAATACATTTATTGCTCTTTATCCGTTTACTAGTTTATGTGTGAAATATTATTGAACATTTTGAGAAGGCAACCACTAGCGCATTTTGCTGAAAACGCTCAGCGGTATCCGTTTTCACCTGAAAATTTCGCAGTAAGCGGTACATTAGACCTGTAGGCGTGTCGATGCGGACTCGTTGGAATTCAACCGGACCTTCTAAACCAAAATACTTTTACAGGCACTTTGAGACTCTAAGCTTCAGAGTGGGGTTGTGGCCTAGTGGTCTGGCGTGTCGCTTTGATACATATTGCTCCTCTTCACCCAGGAGTAAATGGTACCTGTGAGGGTAGAGATGGCTTAACATTATACTCCCAGGGAGTTGAGATGGTTTCAGGAATGTAAATGATGGCCGATGACCAGGGATAATAATATGTAAAGCGCATAGAGAATCTTTTATTATAATGCGCTGTATAAGTAATCATTACGATCATTATTATTATTTAACAATTCCGCAATTTTATTTGAAAAAGTCGTGGCATCGATCAGTCAAAACATTAGTCGGCTTTTAATTAGTCAAACTGATTCTGCGTTCGATGTCGTAGCAATGCAGAATAGCGAAGGGCTTGGAACGAACATATCTACCCTTCATCCTCTGCCCAGCAATTAAAATTATTGAAAATGGAATAACATTCATTGACTCTACTATGCAGATTAAGCTTGCCGCGCCCTTCACCGACGTAGATGAGCACTGCATGCTCAGTGCTTGTTGAGTGCACATGAAAACATTCATACGCTGGCTCAGATGAAATCCTGCTAACTGGTGCAGATGCCATATACCGCTAGGCAGGAGGTCGTGGGTTCGAATCCCACTTGAGCCACCGTACGAATTTCTTTATGTGCACTCAACAAGCACTGGGTATACGCAGTGCTCATCTACGTCGGTGAAGGGCAAGCCCAATATGCATAAGTCTATCTTCCCGACGAAAAATAATTAATATGCAAGATTTTGACTTTCTTTGATAGCGCATGCCGTAAATTATGTTTTAGTCACCGTAGTGATATAATTATACCAACCATTATGAGAAAACACCCATCAACATCTCCATGCATCATGTCCCTTTCTCAACCTACCGTCCACTGTGCCTCTGCTCACCACTCTAGAATACCACCAACTTCTTCTCTCATAAATATCATTTTTCAGGATGCCTCACATACCTTGAAAATGTGGACAAATTTCTCATCTCCTCTCGTGTTGATCATCTATTCCGCCAGGCGCATACAGTTCATACGGCACTCTACACACCCTTGTCAGTAACACTGCCCCATTAATTTCAATTACACACATTGTGAAGATGAAACCTCGCCTTATAACAGGGAAGTAATTTCTCATATGTATAACGTCCTCCAAATTGTGAGCATCGGATGGATATTGCGGTCGTGTTTTCAACCACGCATCTCTCTCATGTTACAATCCTATCATACCTATGTTCTAGTCTAACGAGGATTCATTCTGTACTAGTTTCTGTGTATTGTCAAACACCAAATTTGGAGGGAAACCTAGCACGGGCCACATATGTTTTTTTTAATCTTCTGTTGTGGTTGGACCTTGCGTGCTAGAACGGTATGTGTCGTCCAGATCTGTGATATGTATTAATGCTTCGGATATTAGGCTGTTGGTGTTTGAACATTGTACACTCTCTAGAATATAATGTTGTGATGTTTTCAGCAGACTTTCAATTAGTGTATGTGTTTTCCTTGTAGCCTTGTTCCCGGCTATAGTTTGTATGTTTGTACCGCCAACAGTCAGGATTACACTTTTTAATAATGGACTCTTCCACTATCATCTCCACATTCAATGGCCAAATGCCACAAGAAAATGTGAAACTGGCTATGGCAAAATGTTCATGTGAAAAGGGTGTTTACCTTAGCGTGGCAGGAATCAACTGTCACTTTTCGGTATTTGTTTTTCAATATGAACAAAGTATGACAATTTCGTGCATGTTTTAAATTTGTAAAACGGAAATCTAAATGCCCTCTGTTTTTTATACTCTGTTGTCCGTAGTGGATGTGAACGCTAAAAGAAACAGCTCTAGATCTTTGTTCATAATTTCCATCTGTGTATGGGATTTTTAATGCATTCCCCATGGATGTCGCAGGTTTTTGAAAAAAACCTTGTGCCGATCGTATAACTCCAGACACACATGGTTCTTCAGACATGATTAGCTTCTTGTATTTCATCTGCCGTCATGTTGACGTGTGTGCTTGTTCCATTACGGAAAAGACTATAAGCTCGCCCAGGGCGCGTTATATAAAGGGTAGCGTTGGCGGTATGAACGCGCGGCTGGCTGGCCCGTTGGCCCAGTGGAGCGTATCATATTAGTTTATTGGCGTAGTGCTTCCAGCGGCTGAAGTTGATGATCCGCGTCACAGTTGTGTGTCACCTTCGCAGTGGACACACATGGCATCGCTCGGATGACACCAGCTCCCCCGGTTGATAGTCCGGTATTTAAGTCTTCGTGCAAGACTCAGTCTAAGGCCGTCTGGTATTCTTATCTGGTCGCTTCTTCCCCGTTTCCCTTCATCCCAGAGATGTCCTGGTGGTTTGACAATAAAGTTACAAGCGCAGCAAGGTGTAACGATGTCACAATGATTAAATCAAGGTGGTTTTTGCAGTGTCTAAATTCCAACAGGGCTCAATTGCACGAAGCCTTACGATCGATCGTAACTCGAGATACCAAGGATTACCCATCGTATCCTTCGACTTCTATGTGGGGCTTCAATGTATTAAAAGTCATACGATTTATAGTAAGTTAGTGAGTTTGGTGAACTCGGCCCCATGTCTTTTATGGGTGACGCACACACACAAGCACAATTTATATATTAATTCTTTGTATACGTGCAAGTAAGTTCACTCTTTAAATTGTGCGGTCAATTCTCGGTCAAAACAAATGTGGCCAGAATAAGAATGATTCAACAAAACATGTAGTAGGCCTATTGGGCCTGAGTTTCATCTCCTTGTGGTAGGCAATTATTACGCCTTTACGAAACCAGGCTTGAAGCTAGGCTTGGGTCTTATTTCGCTACCGCCATTTGAGGACCACAAAACGAAACGAAGGGATTGGTCCACATGACGAATTAGCCGAAGAAAGGCCCCAGCTTCGCCATATATCTCAAGCCCTTCATTTCATTTAGGACACAAAATGGCGTTTTTGTCTTTTTAAATGCTTCTACGTGTAAAACGTCAGTGGCATTTTGGGCAGACACCACTCCATTATTGTTCAACACGTCACTGTGGCAAGCAACCAATCACAGATCGATGAACGGTTTGGTATTGATTTCACTCTGCCAATAGAGGGCAGCATAACAAGTGAACTTAGAGTCGCCATTTTCAGCGATGACCTTTTCAGACTTTCGCGGTATAGATTTGACGTGCTCTTTGCAGATAGGCCTATTCAGACGGAATACATTCTTCTGCTTCTGAACCGTGTTAACCACTTTGGGATTTAGATATTAACCTGTTGTAACTACTACAAATCATCCAGTTGTTCTCTTTTCAAAGAAAGAACTTGGGAACCTTGAAACAAAGTTATTTTTCCGTTCGTTTTTGTCCTGAACGGCCAACATTTGAGTTCATTGACTAAGTGTCTCCAGTATATGATTGTTCAGAGAATAAGGATGTATACACGTTTTCGTAACTCGGGCACAGTGTACGATCAGAACTGAAAGTGCGGTTGCATATTGGCGCACAGATTAAGAACAGGTGTCGATTGAGATCACGGGTCAACCTACGCTATATCATAACACCAGCCCGGATAATTGTTAAGGTGCTGAAAAACCTATCAATGGAATCATGAGGACAGAAAGCCACTACACAGCTCCCGAAGGATACCTTACTAAAATAGGATACTACTTGATCATTCATGTTGGTAGAAACCAAGTGCAATATAATTATGTGAAGGGAACATCAGAGGATAGCGCAGAAAAGAAGGCATCCTGGGGCCTCTCTTTAAGCCCGGCTCCTGCTCCGGCTCCGGCTCCGGCTTTGTCTCTGTCATCCATGATTATATTGAAATATAGATTGTGGTTTGTCATTAAAGCTGAAGCTCTGTTTTCTTTTTCAAACCAGAGAATCTACTTCCGAACCGCACCCAAATTTTCAATTTTGATACCCGTTATTTTAGAATGGATTCACAAAATGGAGCCCGGTTTGACTGAAGCCGGTGTCCAGCTTTGTTGTTGCTGAAAAGAAGGCATCCTGGGGCCTCTCTTTAAGCCCGGCTCCTGCTCCGGCTCCGGCTTTGTCTCTGTCATCCATGATTATATTGAAATATATATTGTGGTTTGTCATTAAAGCTGAAGCTCTGTTTTCTTTTTCAAACCAGAGAATCTACTTCCGAACCGCACCCAAATTTTCTATTTTGATACCCGTTATTTTAGAATGGATTCACAAAATGGAGCCCGGTTTGACCGAAGCCGGTGTCCAGCTTTGTTGTTGCTGTTGTTGAACAACGTCAGTGATTACGTCAACTGGCCGTCATGGTTTTGCACATTCACATACCGACATTTCGCAATGTTCGTTTTTGGATTCTGTTAACGTGGTTAACATCACTGGTGAACTGAACACACACAACATCGATCGAAAGTTAACCCTCCTGTGAAATTTAACCTTTTGCTGGGTTTCTCACGCGTAGTCCAAAACGTCTGATTGCTCCTCGTCATATGCTGAATTACCTCTCAAATATTATTATTTTTTTCAAGAGACTGGAATGGGATGACCCATTCTATAGGCATACGTGTGGAGAAAGATCAAGTGCCCCCAGCATTTTACCCGCTCAAAAACTATTTCTGAACACAGTGACGCGCCATCACGAACTGTAGTAGTCAACAACTTGAAGCAAAATAGAATAATTTTGTGGCTTTATTTGATTCTATTTTATACTTCACAGGTTAATTTGGTAATAAGATCAAATTAAATATCCGAAAATATTTGTTTGCTATAGCGTCAGTTTTAATCAAGAGTTCTTCAATTATTTTTTTGGTGAGACTCGTTGGCGAAGGGGGAAATATAACTGCCGATGGACTGCCGATGGTACGTGGCGAATGGTTGAATGGACAAACACATCATTTGTCCATATCAAAGCATTGGGTTTCCTCACCGCCCATATGTCAGATCCGGTTTGTTCCGGTTCATACCACCTCGTACTGGTCCGATCACGGGGCACCGGTTTTTCTCTGCCCTCCAAATCAAATCATGGAAGAGGTTAACTATAAGAGATCAAACCATTTTCCTTGAAACAGGATTGGTAGTCATGCCAGAGCCTAGCTGCCGCGGGCTTTTTTTTTATTTGACCTGTAACGTGAAGAATTAAGTATTCGAAAAATTATTAACGTTAATGACAACACGACCACGGCAAGTCCCTTGAAGTTAAGAGATCGTGCATGAGGGAATTATATGGCGAAAATCAGGAAGGTGTTCAGAAATCAAAAACCATCCAGCCATTCCACTGCAGTGCACCCTTAGCACTTTCTACGCAGTATCCTCCAAGTCAGGCAACCAGCCACCATCCCGAAGACGAACAGAGTACTCTGTTCGAAACGTCGAGTGTGAAACCATTAGTTCTTCTTATAACCACACACTCTATAGAATACATTACATGGTGTACCGCAAACATACATTATATCAAAAACCCAATTGAAGTTTGATTTCGCTTTAGCTTTTGTCCCACCAGCTTTGTCAGCCAATGGGAAAACGAGTTACGTTGGTTGGATCTGGAGCCAATTTCCTGGAGCTGTTAAGCAAAATCAAATTTGCTTAGCACAAAATGTCTTGATGAATAAAACAAACCACCATTAAAAATTCCATTTGATATTCATGATTAGCCAAAGAACAATCGCAAATGACACACAACACGTGGACATGTGGTTGTTAATCCAATTGTTTTTATTAAGACAGAAATTTTATGGTTAGCAAATTGTTGTGCTAAGCATGAAATTGGCCCCTGTTTCGGTAGAAGATAGGTTAATGACCGCTCATTGTCAAGTGTCTAAATGAAAAGCGCAGGGACCGATATACCTCCGACTGTGCGTGAAATTAAATTTGTCCAACTTTTTCTCAAGTCTGCACTCAATCGTAATTATAAACCTTCCCCACTTAAGAATCAGTGATATGTTATCTAATCTGTTCACGAAGTGTTTTCAACGGCTGCTTTTAGTATCATTTCAAATAGACATGTCCCTTCACGGACTGATGAGTATAGTCTAATGAAAAACCTTCACTATATCATGATCATTGAGTCACTAATTAACTTAACAGGCAATAGTTTATATGCACGCTTGGTCTTCTGGGGACAAACTGAAGGAAATCCACACTGGAATAATGCGACTGGAATTTTGTTTTCAACTAAACCAATCCAATTTTGTTAATGTTCTTTGATGATGTTTAATGAGGTCTCTGTACTGACTTGTGGTATTTTATTTCAGGTGCATTGGAATACATTGATGTAGGACCTATTATTCATTCAGTATTTAAATGTTGAAAGTAATAATGATGACATAATGAAATGTATTTATCAAATAACCACAAGGGAAACTGACTGAATTCAGTCAGTTTCCCTTGTGGTTATTTTATTGTATTAATTAAAAAGTCGTATCCTGTTTGAGTGATACCCCATGTACCAATCCCAGGTTGCAGCATTGCTGCGCGTATTGGTGAAAATGATCCCTGGGATATGGCGGTGTGTGAGTGGTTTCTTGGCTTCTAGCTGACTACCAAACGAACAAAGGTATTGACTATTTGGGTCAGCAACAATGTAGGGCTGGATGGCTCAGTTGGTAGAGCGCCTGTATGGTATTCAGGAGGTCGCCGGTTCGAATCCCGCTACAGTCAATTTGTCTTTGTTCAGTTTCCAATGATAATAATATGTCAATGGTAATATATCTCGTTTTACATACATCCCAATGCGGCCGTCCGACCCACAGAGTGAAAACAAATTATAGCGATTGGAAAAAGGGGGGTTATATTACAGCCAGTAGTGCGATCCTTCCCTTTGTGCCTTGCTGTCATATCCATCTTAAAGGTATATTTATCATACTTTGGTTTTGTCAAAGAACTTAATCCAGATTCATTGGCAAAAATGTCGAGAAAGATGCAGCAGTGGCGGATCTAGGGGGGGGGGGTTTAGGGGGTTTAAACCCCCCCCCCCCCTTGGGTTCCCAATTTTGTTTTTTTTTTGTAAAAAAAAAACAAAAAAAAAAAACATTAACAAGTCAAAATGATAAAGCTCCCTAGCTCCCTACCACCAAATTCACTCTGGGTAAACCCCCCCCTTACCAAAAAGCTAGATCCGCCCCTGTGCAGGAACTTCCTTTCATGCGCCGTGAGCGTCGAAAGACGGAACGGGCGCTTAATAAAAATCCACCATTTTTATTTGTACGATGCCCACTTTGTGGGAAAACAGTGAAAAACGCCTACGGTATTTTTGTAATCTTCTTACAAGATTTTTGATCTTCCGAAGATCAGAATTATTTTGGGTCAATTGGTTTGTCTCTTTTCTGAATAAATACAGTATTTCAGGCAGAAATGTTTTAACGGTATGTTTCTTACATCACCATCTTTATACCCTGTAAGTTATAGGAACATCTGTGAAGATTTGTGTTTTGGTACCGGTATGCTACCAAAGTAGGTATGATACATTTAGTACCTTTAAGTTTAAGATAACCCACATTTGTGCATCGTTGTTGAGTGCTTATGCAGTGATATACTGATGTTTCTATTATTAATACAATCTATGAGAAATCTATGAAAAATGCTTTTGACTTAGCCTCGGCCGAATGTTGATCTCGAGATGCCCTATAAAAAAAACGCCAAGTGCACTAACATTCCATCATGCAGGGGCTTTCTGGCGTCAATGGCGTTAACCTTTATGGTCATATTATAAGTCCACTGTGTGTTCACCCCGAGACACTCCATCTGAGCAAATATTTCATCATACTCAAGTAGGTTTAAGTGTCCAACAATAGTGAGGTTTTTCCTGTACTTCATGACATTGCTGAAAATCAGACATTACTGAAAACATTATTAAAATCATAAATCGCTGTTTTCTTTTTTGTTTGTGATGTCAACACGAGGTTATTGATGACAAGTAATGAAACATAATGCAAAACAGATGAGGACTTTTTGACATAGACATCTATTTTTAAAATATCATAATTTAGGGAAATTATAGGTTACAATGTTACCTTTATTATATACCTTAAAGTAAACGGAATCCTCAGAGAGCACCATTTGAAGCGTATGACCCTTGGGTTGCAGCACTCCCCTGAAGATGTCCAGGTGCTGCACGGATGGAAAAACAGCCCCACATTCGAGTCCAAGAGACATATTTATCCATGCTTTGTCGGTATAACCACAAGGGAATTTGACTGGAATTTAATTTTCAATCCAACTAAGATATTTGATTGGGTTGGGTTTAGTGCTGGATAGCTCAATTGGTATATAGAGCGCCGGGACGGTCATCCGGTGTTACAGGTTCGAATCCCGCTCCAGTCGATGTTTCTTTGTTCATCTTCCATGATTTGTAGAATTTGTTTAATTAGGTAATATATACTTTGGTTGTTGTTAAAGAAATACATGAGCAAATTATCAAGAAAGATACAGAAATAGTAGTCCGTGAAATGTCCAGTCCCATATATAGGGTGCCGACGTTTTAAGAAAACAGTGAAAACGCCCGCCGTTTTTCAAAAAATCTGTTTAGTTTTCACCGTAATTTTTTTTTTTTATCATAGATCAATATTGTTTTGGTATTAATTGGTTTTAGTCCTTTCTTGGTAAATACAACATTTCACTGAAGCGGACAAAAGATATATTTCTACGCTCATCAACATCTTTATACCCTGTACGTAAATCTGTGAAGATTTCTGTTTCGGTATGCTGTACCAAAGTATGATAGTACCTTTAAAAATATTCTTGATATGATTATTTGTGTGCCGTGTGAGGAGAGATCGGTTTCAGGTAAAATTTCATATATAAAACATTCAACCGTCTTTAATATCCATGTTTGTGAAGAGCTGTACCCGTGGGCCTACTCATTCAGAAATAACAACCCTTTGCCAGATTAAAACAATCAAACAGAAACAGGAGAGGCTTGCCTTCATTGCTAGCAGTGGCGTCAGTATCGTCAAATATACTCCCTTCTGACAATTTTGTCTCTTTTAATTTCGTCCTTCACATAAGGAAAACATTACAACTCGGGTGTCTTTATTGTTCTTTAATTCCCGGACTGCCCCCCTTCTGTTTTTAGGTTCGTGGTACAAGGTTAAAGAGATTAAGCCATGCATGCAATGCACATCCTCTGCATTACATTATACGGCGTGTGTATTTTAATATATAGCCGTGTCCCAAATATCTGGCTACTACCGCAAATAACACACAAGTCTATGGAAGCGGCTGCAGTCACTGGCTAGTGGCTGCCATAGGTGTGCGTGTGTGTGTGATTTGGAGCCGCAGCCAGAAATTTGGGACATGGCCTTATATAGTTTCCTCTTGGTCACGAAAATTATCATGTGCGTGACAGCATTCCTTAATCAACCGGGGACACCGTTATATAGTTGTTATTTTTATTTTATTTTTCAACCAATAAAAATTACAATTGGGTTGAAAAAAAAAGAAGGAAGTACCAAATTGCCGCGAGGGGTATGATTTTGATTATGAGTTATGTAGACCTATTATTATTGCTATAAGGCAAGACTTTATGATTTGAGAGTTTTTGTAGATTTATATTAAAGGTAGTATCATACTTTGGTAAGAAACCAAAACGGAAATGTACACAGATTTACGTATAACTTACAGGGTATGAAGATGGTGGTGGTAGAAACATACCGTAATTTTTTTCCGCCTGTATTTATCCAGTAATTAGCCTAACAACGACTGAAAATCTTTTTGATCTTTTAAACGATCAAAAATAAAAGTGGCTGAAATACTGTGGCTGTTTTTCACTGTTTTCTCAAAAAGTGGGCACCGAATGGGAATGAAATGTTCACAGATGACTGTCACTGTATCTGTCGTCATATTGTTGCCCACGAATCTGTATTTCGTTGATACAAACCAAAGTATATGATATTACCTTTAAGCAGCTAACATTTTCGGATTTGTGGGTTTATTCCGTATCGTTGATGCTTTTGCGACTTCTTTATATCTTGCTCGGTGAATTATCAGGTTTCTGCTGTTTCAGTTTACTGATGTCAATGACAAACATTTTATGATTTCAAGAAAGATTTGAGGCTTTGCATGCTGACAATTGGTATGCGGATCGGACCATGTCAGAATCGTTCGCACTTTCTTACTTCTTATTTCGTCGCACTTCTGGTGCGATCATCTTATGGTATTAATTTATGGTAATTGTGGTGATATTTGCAGACGTGTATGTGAGGTGGTGGTCAGGCTGAGGTGTATTCAACAATTATTCGAAAGCTCTAGTGCTCGCGACTTTTTACCGGAAGGCATATTCTATGCCTTGCGTGGGGCCTTAGCTTTGTAGAGTAGATAACCAGCGTCCATTGGCTATCGGCTGTGTATTTAGATGCCTCCCAGTTGGGACGCATTGATTCACCACTAAGTGCTGTTTGCTCCAGGCTACGGTCACTTTGTAATTTCTTCGCAGTGTCGCAGTACCGGTTCGGCAGATTGGTGTGGAACTCTACTAGCACGAATACGGGTGTGCTTTACAAACATCCATTACTACCAATATCCTGACCCTGGATTGAGACCAGAGTAACTGATTTTGTGATGCGGGTTGAGTTGGGTCCTGTATACTAGGGCAAACGTTTGGGATTTTGTTTGAATGCCATTCGGCCTTTTGTTCCGTATCCAGCCAATACGGGTAATTCCAAATAGTGTGCCACCAAGAGTTTGCAACGCGTTGGCCAATCACAATGCGCGGAATCCGCGTCGACCATTTCCAGTTGCGCATTTCGACAGATTCTGTGGGCCTTTACGAAACTAGGCTTGAGGCTAGGCTTGGTTCTAATTTCGCTACCGCCATTTGAGGCCCACAAAACGAAAAGAAGGGATTGGGCTACAAGACGAAGCCAATGAAAGGCTCCAGCTTCGCCATGTATCTCAAGCCCTTCATTTCACTATTAGGACACAAAATGGCAGTAGGAAAATACAACCCAAGCATAGCCTCAAGCCTTATTTGGTAAAGGCCCTGTGAATCTTGATCGGCCAACGTGTTGCAAACTCTTGGTGGCGCACTCTTTGCCCGTATTCGAAACTACTCCGAACTGAAGTTTATATAAAGCAATTATGTACAACCTGTGATTGTCCATTATTGCTTTACATTTTTGGCTTTCCATAGTTTTTACAATTTCGGTTGACAAAATCTTGTCCTGTATACGTTTCTGAAGAAAGATATTAATTAAGCCTCTTGGCAAAGGAGCAATAAAGAACAAAACGAAATTACCTATCTGCTGCCACCAAGTGTCCAATCTCGGCCATTTGCCTCTAAGTTTCCCTCTCATTTATTTATCGTTATGCTCTAATTCAAATCTGCCACCTATGGTGTGATCACCGCTTGGAATTTCCACGCACCTTTTTCAATCAGTGACGAGCCTGGGGTTGAGAGGGCGGGATGATTGTCAATTTCGAAGGGCCTCCGATCAACATCACCTCACTTTGTCACATTTCCACTCTACGGCTCATGCATACCAATCAACTAAATTCCATTTTGGAGAATGAAAGTGGTTAATTGGAAGAGGTATTCTTTTTCTCTTTCATCATTTTGTCAAGCGTCGCCCACTGCTTTTCTTCATTAAGTCTAGCAAGGTGTTTATTTACGAGCAAGAATAATTTATTCGGACTCTCAATATTAATCGTGGGAATTTTTTGGCGTTATAATTACTCTCATAAACCTCTCAATAATTAACACAATTCATTAATTTATATTGTCATACGGGAAACTCAGAATTGCTCTGCTATCTGTACTCACCATTGCATTGAATAGCAAAGCTAGGCAAATGAATACCTTTCTTTCCAAAAAGGCATCATTATTGGCTGCTGTGATGCACTGATGCTTTCCACGTAAGACATGAAGGGACTTGCAGGAGATAGTGGAAACCATTGGATGAATTTTGTGCTCAATCCACTGCCTTGCAATCCGTGAACACATTTGGATAGATTGTGAAACTACAACATGTATAGTATAACTATATTGCTCTACTAGTGCGAGCTATATCCAAACTCATACCAAATTATGTTGTACCAGCGCAAAAGCGTTACTCGTGAGACGCCATATAGTCTAATCGTTTAAACGGCTTTTCTATACCGAAAAGTAGATGTTTAATAAACTACTTGCAGTCATTTGTTTGTTCCTCACTTGTTTGTTTGTAAATATGTTATACGACCTAACGATTTAGTCGCAGGCCTACTCGGTATCAGAATGAACAACAAACATTTACCAAAAATGACCAGGTACAAGGGTATTTCATTTTTGTTTAACTCGTGAACCATCTCCTTTATTTCGTAGTATCATACTTTGGTTTTGTATTTTTATTTTTGTCAAAGAAATACAGGTTCGTGCATGAGCATAAATATCAAGGCAGTTACAGATACAGTAAAAGTAATCTCTGAAAATTTCAATCCCATACGTTGCCCACTTTTTGAGAAAACAGCGAAAACCGGCCACAGTATTTCTTAAGTGTTTTCTCTTCTATTTTTGATCTTTTAAAAAATCAAAAAGATTTTCGGTCGTTGTTTCACTAATTTCTGGATAAATACACCATTTCAGGCAAAAAATATTAACAGTATGTTTCTACCGCCACCATCTTCATACCCTGTATTAAAGTTATAGGTGAACATTTCTGTTTTGGTCTCTTACCAAAGTATGATACTTCCTATAAATGGTAATCGTTTTTCTATAGTTAAAGGTACTATCATAGTTTGGTAGCATACCGAAACAGAAATCTTCACAGATTTACCTATAACTTACAGGGTATAAATATGGTGATGGTAGAAACATACCAATAAAATTGTTCTGCCTGAAATGCTGTATTTATCCAGAAAAGAGTAAAACCAATGACCAACATTTTTTAAAGATTAAAAATAACGGTGAAAAGATTGTTAAAATACTTATGGCCGTTTTTCACTGTTTTCTCAAAAAGTGGGCACCGTATGGGACTGAAATTTTCACAGATGACTGTTACTGTATCTTCCTTGATATTTGTGCCAATGAATATGCATTTCTTTGACAAAAACTAAAGTATGATATTACCTTTAATGCACGTCAATCATTAGGCGTTATTGTGTGTGCTATTCATAGGGCGTGGTTCGATTGTCGAACATGGTCCGACCAAAAGAAATTGGCTCGTAAACAAGGGACAAATTTCAGAAACATTCATGTTGCCATAGAGATTGATTTTGCACTCATGTTACAGGGAAAGCAGCGCTCGGGTCCCAATCGACCTTCAGTGGTAATCTAGACGGAGCTAAATCAATGAGTGTCATGTTATACTTTCTGTCATTTATACGCAGGTGTAGACATCAATACCATGAGCTGAAATTATTCTCGCATGAACTGAAAGCAAAGAACATCTCGAGGTCAATGCGATAATCTAACGATCTTCGTCCTAGATTATAACCTTTGTCATGTACAACCGTGACCTATATTCTGTTACACCAGCAAGTGTCTTTTTTTCTTTTTATGCCATCGTCTAAAAGAAATAAACATAGGCGGTGACTAGGCAACCACCATCACTTTCCCTTCTCACTGAAATCCAAAAAAATCGAGTGTGTATACATTCTGAAGCCATGAGCGCGTAATTCTAGCGGCTAATCGAAACCTGGCGTGTAATTTGCACGCAACATCGGGTTTCTTCCCCACCCATGCTGGGTTGTAATGTTTCACGTCAGTGTCGACCTTGGATAATAAAAAAAAATTACCGCATATTATTAGAAAGCAGTGGGCGGTGACAAAGACAGCTAGGAGAAATCGTTAGGATTATGTGGATCATGATCCGTATATAAAGAAATTATTATTATCGTTTGTGAGATGCATTAAGGAAAAAAGTTCATTGAAAGTGTAGGCGTTCGTAGCTGTCGTAATAGTTAGAAGAGAGTGAGAGTTAAAGTAGTATTTATAGTAGCTGCGCAATGTGTCCTTTATGGCTCCGTATCATTGAGTTTTATGTAATTAGTAATTTTTCAATAATGTTGTAGTAATGGAACATATTGCTTTTATTGCGCAATTTGGGTTACATAAATGAAATAATGACTACGAATAAATTGGGGTTACTGCATTGTAGCGATCGATTCCCTAATAGATTTACATGACACCTTTGATAATTGCATGGACTAGTTATTATAAAATACAATCATATTGATGTTTGGAGTTAGGAGGGCCTGTGACATTTCGGTCCTTGCAGGATCTTTTCCTAAGGCTAAATGACATGAAGACAAGAACATGCAAATAAAGACACACATACATGGATGAGAGGATCAGAACAAAAATGAGACAGAGAATTTCCAGGGAAATAGTGATTTTGTCACTCTGCCCCCCCCCCCCCCCCCACATTTGTCCAAATCCTCTCATACATTATTTAATGTTGTTTTCTTGTCATTTAGCCTTTTGAGAAACTGGATCCTGATCGGATCGAAACGTCAGGCCATCCTTGCTCCAAGCATTTTATACATTTCAGGTCAATATTCTGGTTGATTAGCAGTTAAATGTTTGCAGCAGTTTATGACTTACATGAATAGATGTTGATAAATAATTCTGACGCAGGTAAAACTCAACTTGGAACTGTGATATGCCGCCTTTTATTTAAAGTGAATATTGTACAGATGCAGGCTGAATGATAACACAAACCAAGGAGAAAAACGTGTCGGGAACAAAAGAAAAAAATCAATGAAAATGCTTCGAAAGATCACTAAGATCTTCTAAGAATATCCTGAATAGAAGTAATGCAAATTGAGAACAAAAAAACATACATACCTGGCGTGGTTTGCAAAGTCTCTGCCGCAGCTAGATATGAATGGGGCTTATTTAAACACATGAAAATCATTAACCATAAGTTCCTGAAAGCCATCAGAAACTGTTTCACGGCGTCTTTGTAGCCTGTCTGCAATTTGGTTACATCCTGCTTCGCTCTGTAGGCCTATAACTTAATGAAATTAAGTCTTTTATTCATTACAAAGCATTCAATAAATCTTTTCACTTGTTTTCTGCCTCAGTTTTTTTTTACTGGGTCACTTGTATTTAAATGCACCGGAATTTGGCACAAGGTCTTTCTAATTAAAATGCTAGGGGAAGGCTTTCCACGACAAATATTTAAACTGGCGAAACTGTACAAAAGCAGAGTGCAAATGCAGATAAATTACTAGTCAAATATTGACATAGCGAGAGGGTAATACTTACAGCCCGTGCCGAGTAGGTAGGCAGTCTATATTGAACTTGGGGATATATTTTTTGTATAAGTAAAAATATGTGTTCTTTGAGCTTGAGCTATTATTGAAGTTGGTCTTCCGAGATTACTTAACCGACAACACCCTTCGGGTTGGACAGAACAAACCGTAACACCCCCATAGTTGACTTATGTATTATTTGCACGTTCAACACCAAAGAAGGCGAATGATGTTTAGGGACCAACAGTTATATTGGTTTTTCGAAAGAAATAGTACGCCCCCAAGAGATGTGATTGGCCAATCACAATGCGCGGAATCGGTCGACCCCCATTGATCTCCATTATATAAAGACTTTGCATAATGGAAGTCAATGGTCGACCCTTTTCAAATGCACCTATTAATTCCGCTCATTGTGATTGGCCAGCGCGTTGCAAGCTCTTGGGGGCGCACTAGTTGGAATCGCCTCTATTGTAGTGATTGTGTGTGACCTCTTTAAATGACCATATTCGGTAATTTTAAACCACTCATATCTGGCTTTCGTCAATGTGAAAATCTTCAGACTGAGTTGGGAACCAATGTTTTAATCATTACGAAACAGGTGCAAGTACCAACTGAATCTTCCTTCTTTTGATATATAGCATGAAATAAAATGTGAAGTGGCAGTGAAATTACGTGTTACCTTTTCTTCTGTGAATAAAAACACTCAAAATGGATGTACTTTTAATAAGAATTCTTAAGTCTGTCATTTGCAACTGCCCTATATTTCCCAGTGCTACAAATGGTGTATACGCTTAGTGATGCAACACCAAAGATGCGTATAAAATCATCGTGTTAAAGGTAGTATCATACTTTGGTAAAAAGCCAAAACAGAAATGTTCACAGATTTACGTATAACTTACAGGGTATGAAGATGGTGGTGGTAGAAATTAACATACCGTTAAAATTTTTCCGCCTGAAATGCTGTATTTATCCAGAAAAGAGTGAAACATCGACCGAAAATCTTTTTGATCTTTTAAAAGATCAAAAATAAAAGAGAAAAGACTTAAGAAATACTGTGGCCGTTTTTCACCGTTTTCTCAAAAAGTGGGCACCGAATGGGACTGACATTTTCACAGATGACTGTTACTGTATCTGTCTTGATATTTTTGCCCATGAATCTGTAGGCCTATTTCTTTAATAAAAACCAAAGTATGATTTTACTTTTAAGGTTTGTCTTTTCCTTCCTCCATTGTTTCCCATTGGACGTGGTACAGGCCTATAGCACAGATAGGTGAATCTAGCCTTGTAGCCCAGTGCTTCCTGATATTTTGTAGGCTAATCATATTCTACCTTGCGCTAGTTATATTCTCACATTTTGATTGATAAGTACATTTTCCCCTCTCTTTCTTTCATTTTTAGGCTGTGGACGGGAGCTGCCTGCTCATCAAAATAAACAAGTGCTTATTTCGAATCATGAGGGGCGGTCCTGTATACCATTAGCGCTATAGTGCGTACAATCAGAATTAATTTGAGCAATCAGCGGAGTGAGCGCGTATACCTTAGGGCCGGTATATCCTTCAAGACTACAAAATAGTACACCTGACCCCAATGTATTAGAGTCATTATATTATACCGTGGGGAATAATGCACCCGTGATATACGGTAGGCCATATTGTGGGCCTACTGCTGCCAAGGCGGCATGCAGTGCCCTTTTAGCACTTTGACCGGTTGAATATCAATTTGTGAACCGGTATGGAATTAATAAAAAGGTCGTTAGTGAATGTTGTTCACGAGAGAAGTCGGATATCCTTCCTCGGTATGTTTTGAGGTTGAAGAACTGTTAGACGCCTCGTGTCATACACACACATCGCAAAGGATATGCAACTGGGTGTGGTACCATGATAAGTTAATCACTGCTATAAGATATTAGACATGATTTAGCCAATATCTACTCGGTCACACTCCATGAACATATCCCCTCCAGGCCATTCTATCCAGCATGGCAGTCCTTAGCTCCTCGGTGTTGTCTATAGGCCAGTGTCCCTCTTCAGCGTGCTAATATAGTTTGTTTGATTTATACCACGTTTTCTTGTTTCTTGACGTGGTTCCCAAACGATTACTTTACTTGCTAGTAGTTCTGGATGACGAATGTTGTGTCCTGCTAATGTCAACCTTCTAGCTCATAGCTTATCTGACAATCCTGCATAAAGATCAATGTTCCTGACATGATCCTCCCATGAAACATCTAAGGCATGTCTGAGAAGGCGAGTATACAATCCACCCAAGGCCTTTTCTTGTAGTACTGTCAGTGTCCATGCCTCGGCACCATACAAGGCCACTAACTCGACAGTTTCCACAAATAATCTCCTCTTGATGTCATCTCTCAAAGCAGATTTCCACACCATCTTATGCAAGGCTTTCCATGTTGATCAAGATTTAACCAAGTCATTGAAAGGTGAATAAAGACTGGAGTGAGGTTCGAACCACCGACCCAGGAATACTGTATACCGACGCTCTTACCAACTGAGCCTATCCAGCTCTATGTTGGTGGTGTCCCCCCTAATAGTCAATTATATGTTCGTTTGACAGTCAGAAGCCATGGAACCATTTAAATACTAGCTAGGCACATTTATTCACATTATATAAATGTTTAGAGTGTAACCAAGGGCCGATTTCACAAAGCACTAAGATTGCTCTCAAGTATGAATCTTAATTGCTAAGCAAAGAGTGGCGTCAAAATACAAATCACTATGCTGACACTGACAACCCATCTTAAGATTAATCTTAGTCTTTTGTTAAAACCAGCTCAGAAAACGAGAATGTGACTTCTAACAAGTATAAAGCATAAACATCAGTTTATGTAATACGTTACTGCCTGACTATGAACCAAAACCAAATTGAGCTGACCCAAATATCGGTCATTTTGTCCCAGGTGAAGGACCTGTACTTCCTTCAGTATTTCTAATTTCCTATCCAGAACACTCAATGTTTTAATGTCTTCCGAAACCCCCTCTTCAGTTAAAAGGCTTTTTTACCATCATTCCCTCCATTTAGTTAATAAATCCCATAAATTGACTGTTTGAGATGCATTTATCAAACTTGAATCTGTGCCAGTGCGTGGACCGGTAGTCCCCTTATAAGGCAGACCAGGTCAAAGACACTGCGCAGTTTCCTCTATGCTCGGTTGATCAAGATGGCGTACGACAAGCTGATCAACTGATTGATATAAATGGCATCGGAGGGTGGTTGAAAGCCTTCTTCTCCCAAGCCTAAGGCACAATTCAAGATATCACGTCCGACCGTCCATTGGTAAAGAATTAAATCGTGAAGTTCGCCAAATCATGAAGTCTGAACAGAGCCGCCGTAAGCTAAGCGCAATGTAACAGATTGAATATAAAAAGACTGCATATAATTCCCTCTATATGTTTTATTATACCATGCGATACCTAGTTAGAAGTAGATTTACGATTTTACAATTCAAGCACACAATAACATTTAGTGATAAGTACGGCAGCCGATTTCACGAAACTTTACGCCATGGCGTAAGTCCAAATTACGCCACAAATGTTGCGTAAGTGGCGCAACTTACGCAACATTTGTGGCGTAAGTGGACTTAACCAATGGCGTAAAGTTTCGTGAAATCGGCTGCAGGTGTACATGTAAATGTAGGGCCAGTACTGGCATTTATGTTCGATTAAGTGTTTTATAATAAATCCCACTCCAGTACATTTGCCTTTGTTCACTTTTCAATGGCTTAAATTAATGCAGCAAGTTTCTTTTGAGGTTATTTGATGATAATATTAATTAAGAAGCCGCATCCTCTTTGAGTGATCCCCTATGTACTGTTTCTCAGGTTGCAGCATTACTAATGCTGAGCGTATCTTAAATGATTCTTGGGATATAGCAGTATATATGTGAGTGGTTTCATGACTTCTGACTGCCAAACGAACAGATATAATTGACTATCAGGGACACCACCAACATAGGACAGGAAAGCTCAGTTGGTATAGAGCGCTGGTACGGTATTCCGGTTGTCGCTGGTTCGAATCCTGCTCCAGTCATTGTTTCTTTGTTCACTTTTCAAAAACAAAATCATGATAGGAGCCTATGTATGTTAACATCTGCACCGAGAATTTTCATGATAGACAGACAGATAGTGCTATCACACTTCGTATAAGCCAGTAGTATAAGACCCTTTGAACAGCAGCAATTGTCATTATATCGCACACCCCCACTATACACAGCTCGTCCTCCTTCGGTGAAATCAATCAAATCTTAGCTTATTGCAGTACACATGCCGATGTACTTGTTTGGGAGTCTTTCCATCGGGTACGTTCATAATGTGAAACTGCAACATAAACACGAAGGAGCACGATGTATGCCCCAAGATAGAATCAGCGGAGATTTCTATGGTCACTCATAATTACTGCCTTGTATAATGTTGCATTTTAATATTCTGGTGTATGAGACATAGGTCTATTGCATGCAACCCTTCTGAACATTCACGATACCCAGAAGATGACCCAGTATCAGTTGACATCCGATGTTATAGGCGAGAAGACATTGTGCCTATTTTGTTCACCTTTTACATTGAAATTCAGTAATCCAGCAAAGTGATTCCAGGCATGTATTCGTCAGTACAAGAAATGATCTGCACCATAATCATATGCGAACTTAAAGGTATAATACATGATTGGTAAGGTCACAGAACAGCACTCACACTTTGTCTGATCCAGCATGTACATGAAATAATAAACCTGAGAACATTTGAGCTCAATTGGACATAGAGTCACGAGAAAATAGCGAAAACCCGACTCGATATTTCTTATAAAACACAAATAATGGTTTTAATCTAACCCCGAGATCAAAAGTGTTTTCTGTTTTTGTTTACTAATTTCTGGATAATTACACAATTTCAGGCGGAAATATTTTAACGGTATTTTTCTACCAGCACCATCTTCATATCCTAAAAGTTATACGTAAATCTGTGAACATCATGTTTGGGTATGTTACCAATGCTGTATATATTTTGACATATATATAAGACTTGACATTACCAAATTTGATGCATTATTTCTAAGCACTCATAAATTTCCACACACATCATTCAGAGTGTGATATTTAATGGGAGAACGATTCTAATTACACATGTATTAGACTTCCTCTGTATAGGTTTGGTTCACTCCAATTTTATACCACAGTTCACATCATGCAGAAAGCAGCATGTTACTGAAAATCTGAAATAGAGCGGCCCTTTTGGCCGGCATTTCAGTTTTAAGTCCCTTCCAAAGATCATATCTTGTCTTTGATATACTGCGAAGAGGCAGCGAAACGTGATAGAAACATCCGTATATGGATTTGATTTGTTTTCAGACTACACAATTCCAAAAGCTGATTTCAAAATGATACCTGCAGAGATCTCGGTATTCAACCCATAAAGGCATTGCCGGTTAATGGATTCTATAGTATCACTCCAAATGGCCAGGATTTCCTGCACAACTGAGTTTCTATTATACAATACACTTCAAGCTAAACTCCTACGATCCAGATGTATAGAAATAAACCGCAGTTAATAACATTGTGCCATTCGCTCGCACGTCAGTTTTAATTCAAGTCACATTGAAATTCTCATTATAAAATGATTAGGCGGAATTCCTGCTTAATCAACGGGGCCTTTTTTTCTACTCGTCGCCGCCGTGCCTCTTTTCATTGCCTTGCCTGATCAGTGTCGCCTACTTACTACATTGCAGAGTGTTCAATGATCTCAACCTCCTGGAAACACATCATGAATGTTACTTGTCAGCCCTGCGGTTACATGCATGGCCTTCGTCATGTCATGGAGAAATAAGACACATGTTTCTCCATGGTCATGTCGATGACATGTGTAAAAGTCAGTCAGGCCGGAGGGATCTTCCGGCGGATATTGCGGTGTTTCAGGGCCAACGAAAATGAGAAACGGAATTTTACAAAATTGCATCGGGAAGATTCGAGCCTGAGCATGCTCTAACCTGGGGCGTTTACGAAACGTATGCTCAGGCTCAGGCTCAAGCTCAGGCTCAGGTTCAGGCTCCAGCTCTAACATCCATATGCTGCAAATATAGGTTGTGGTTTGCCATTGAAGCTAAAACTCTGTTTTCCTTTTCAAACCAGAGAATCTGCTGCAGAACCGCAGCTAAAGGTCTCTATTTTGATACCAGCTATTACAGAATGGATTCACGAAATGGAGCCGGAGCCTGAGACGGAGCCTAAGCCTCCGTTAGTCGTAAACGCCCCTATAGTCTGAATATCACCCATTCTACTCCGTGTCACTACGCTTGCTCGCTGCAAGGCGAGTGCGTCTATCACATAGACTAGCTCTAACCATGTAGGTAGAGATATTTTTACCTCCATGAACTAACTTGGCATTTCTTGACTACGGTTGTTCTATTTTACAACACTCTAAACTGTGAATGATTTTTGCTTATTTGCACCCACTTTCGAGATCATTTAACATTCATCCAGGAATCAAGATGGCGTCCACTCCATAACCATTATCAAAACATGTGTCATTTTCAATATTATAATTATATTGAGAAGTTTCCGATAGAAATTAATCACACTTATTCAACTTGTTATACTAAAATGACGTCTTTGGTTAGAGTGTGCGCGTAGTATAGAACGTACATTTATATACAATTAATTTTTGAGTTGTCCTTTCGACGTTTTTCCCCTCGTTTTCAGGGGCTCGAGAGGTAGGGGGAGTGAACATTTTTATCTGGGTATTTTGATTACTTCGGGCTCGAATCAATAACAATATTCACTAAGTCATGTTTGTGTATGATTATATCAGCCAAACAACGGTTAGTGCATGGTGTCTATCGGCCTTCACGAAACCAAGCTTGAGGCTAGACTTGGGACTTATTTCGCTACCGCCTTCCAAAAAACGAAATGAAGGGATTGGGCCACATGATGAAGCCGAAGAAAGATCCAGGCTTCGCCATGTTTATCTCAAGCCCTCCATTTAATTTACGGAACCAAAATGGCGATTGCTAAATAAATCCAAAGCCTAGCCTCAAGCCTCTTTTCCAAAAGGCCCTAGTAGATGTAATGTCGATTCATTCAACCTCATTATATTCGATGGTTATAAAGACCCCTACATTGCTACATTTTCACACTCAAACGATGCCTTAACCTGGTAGAATGCCCCAATCCTCATATTCAAGTCCTTTTTTAATGACTGTGTCTATGTTACTTCTCGTCTTCCGTAGGTTCTGTCCCAGTGTCATGGTGTATCTGATATCCACGGTACCTGCCATATGGATCCTAGAGATACAGTTGATGGAGGATCGCGTTATTGCATCCGGCCAGAACGATTGCATCGAGTCGGATTCAATCTACGTCAACGGCACTACGCTGGCTGCGTTTCCTGGAGTACGTACGGTGGCTTGTTTCCCTCCTTTTTCACGCCTGACATGAGCCCTGAAAAGATGAAACAAATTGATAGAACTCCCAGGTAGTGGGAGGTATTGTTTGCAGTATTGATTGCTTACGATCTAATATTATCAGGTGTCAATGATTGGCTTAAATATATACTCTGTAATTTGGTCCTATACAAATGCCGGAAATGGTATCGTTGGCCTATATCAATTTTTAAAGACCGTTTTCATTGTTCTGCTTTTCTCAGTGAAATTAGAGCACACATTTAATAATGTTTTTCACCGTTGGATGGCTGGTTTGTATGGGTACCAGCGGACAGCGGTACTATACTTACAACAAACATTACAGCAGGCCACCATCTCCTTGATCCTTGATGCAATTTAAGTAGCTCTTGAGGCCTAACAAAGTAATAATCTACCAATCAATTATTACCTTATAGTTCAACAGTATTTAAAGTAGAGATGGGTAATCTGGTTTCCGCGTCAAACCGTGTTGTTCGCCTTATTCACGGTGCATCCATCTTGTCACCTTCCTTGTATACCCGTTGGACAAGACAACAGCAATTCTAAAAAGAAAACCGGTACCAGACTATTTTCAATCCAAGCCTCGGTTTGATTGCACTGCTTCGAATGATGGTGGATGTAACGTGAATATGGTCCCTGAGATCAGGTTATTGCACTGTTTTTGTCTGAACTGTGACTGAAACCGACTTTCATTTTTACTTATCTCATTTTGTCAACAGATAGATATACCGTTATATCTACCTTCCCACCTGTGGTCTCTGGCCCTTCAACAGACACTCCTGTTTGTCCTGATCGTGGGTCGATGGCTTCTACCCAAGGGATCTCTGACACGAGACCAGCTCTCACAGCTTCTCCTGGTCTACATCGGCATCGCAGCCGACATCCTGGAGTTCTCCACCGAGGGTCTAAAGATGGAGGAGGTGCGCTGCGACTACGTCATGGTCTTCTGGATCCTGACCATCTGGACCTGGAGCCTGATGCAGTTCACTCTAGGACTGACGGCCACCAAGGCTAGGAAGCCTCGAATGGCGGGCATCGACGACGACAAGCCCAAGGTGAATCTGATGTGCTGCGAGACCGAGGTCTGGGGCCTGATGACAACCATCATCATGCAGGATGGCCCGTTCCTGGCCATGCGCCTCTACATCCTTATCAAGCTCCGCGCCATCAACCAGATGATGATCTTCTTCACCTGCAAGAACATGTTGGTTATGCTGCTCCAGGTCTACCGCCTCTTTGTCATCTACACGGAGAGGCCCGGCTACCACCCACAGGTGCTGGTGCAGACTATAGTCCGGTACACCTCCAGGAGGGATCGGGGGAGCTCCTCATCATCTCCAGATACACATCAACCACGTAAGGACCGGTCCAGACACCTAGACGTGCCAGATATACAGGACTCGCCACCGGGCCAGTACCTACCCTTACTGCCAGCCCAGGTCTCCGAATCCAAGCGACCCATCGCTCAGAAACCCGATTCCAGCACCGGCTTCCACTCCAGCCAAGCCCCAAAGCAGTCGGCTGCCAAGACCAACAACCGAGGACCACGGCAAAGGAAAGAACCGCGGAGCACGCCCCGCGCCCACGACGATCCGGCGCATCGACACCACCACCACCACCGTGAATCAGCCGGCGACAACAGCAGCACAGAGCCGCTCGTCCGGAAATACCCACCCTCACCAGCTACCATTGTCACTTTCGACGATATATAAACTCACAAATTCTTCGTGCAATTTTCATATAAGTATATAATTCATAAAACCCAAAGTGCATTGTCATGGTAAAACACAAAGACAGAATGTGTGTGTTTTATTCGGAACTCCAATTATGATGGCAAGTCAACTTATATTCTGATGCATCGATGTTTCAAGTCGATTTCAATCATTTATTGAGGGTGAATAACTTAATATCGTTTATTATAATATGTCGCTCGTAGAAACAAACGTACTTGTTTAAATGTAGTGCATGTCAACTGCGTGTATTTATTTATGATTTTTCTTCCTGCAAAATATTTGAATAAGTGCTGAAGTCGATGGAAATTACAATGACATGGGTTTATGATGGTTGAATTAGCAATTTCAAATTCAAATTAACAATACACCGAGAGCCAATATTTTACAAGAGTATATTTTTATCAATAAGGAACCATGTACTATCGGCTTAGCTATACACCGATCCGAAGGCTTGACCATGGAGGTAGGAAACACCGGCCATTACTGCAGTGTCCCCGCCCGTATTTTGTCCGGCAACAAAAGAATTTACGTCTGCCGCACTCTATACTGCAGGGTGTATGTCCCCTAATCATTGGACGTACACCCAGCAATTATAGAGTGCGGCGAAGCGTAAATTCTTTTGTTGCCGGACAAAAGGCAGGCGGGGACACTCCAGTAATGGCGGACAGTATATCGTGCCGTCGGATTGGTTCATATTACAGGTTTTGTGAAGAAAACTTGATGGCTGCTAATAATGTCTCGAAAGTTGAAATTTAAGATATTTTATGATTTAATACTTGTTTATCAAAATACGCGCAATAATTATGTAATAGACAAGTGTATTAGTCGATATCAAAAATTCTTCGTTTCTTTCCTGTGCAGAACAAAGCCGTTCAGTTTCCGTTTTAAAACCGACTGTTTTATACATACAATACGGGAAATTCAAAAAAGTGCGCCCCAAGATAGAGTTTGCAACGCGGTGGCCAATCACAATGCACGGAATTTGTCAACCCAATACACGGGTTTACACCTTGGCGGCCATCTTAGATTTTGATCGCAACTTCAAAACGAGGCACTTCAACGCATGCGCACTTTTCGAAGTGTAAACCCGTGTATGCGCATCTGTAGAATCGACTGATTCCCGCCGCGCATCGCGTTTGGCCAACGTGTTGCAAACTCTTGGAGGCGGGCTAATGTGAACCACCCGTATTCCACGGACGTCATATAAACAAATGTGGTCTATTTCACCAAACACTAAGATCAATCATAAATCATCAATCAATCTTAAAAGGCAGTATCATACTTTGGTAAGAAAACATAAGAGAAATGTTCACAGATTTACGTATAACTTACAGAGTATGAAAATGGTGGTGGTAGAAACATACCGTTAAAATTTTTCCGGCCGAAAATCTGTTTGATCTTTTAAAAGATCAAAAATAACAGAGAAAAGACTTAAAAAATGCCGTGGCTGTTTTTCACTGTTTTCTTAAAATGTGGGCACCGTATGGGACTGAAATTTTCACAGATGACTGTTACTGTATCTGTCTTGATATAATTTGCCCATGAATATAAATCTGTATTTTTTTTTTTTTAGATAAAAACCAAAGTATGATATTACCTTTAATTGCTAAGTAAAGTGTGATGTCACAATGCAAATCACCATGGTGATATTGACAACTCATCTTAAGTTAAGAATAATCTTAAAGTTTAGTGAAATCCAGCCTTTTATATCTACTGAAGGCATCAGCGGCCATCTTCGACCGTGTCAGACACAGTAGGCACGTTCTCACACACCAAAAAGCGCGACTATTTGGGTCGCACTCCAAATCGCGACCCAAATAGTCGCGCTTTTTGTTGTGTTCCCACAGCCAAAAAAGGGCGAAATGGCCGTGAGCATGCATGCATCCAGCACTAAACGCGGGCCCGCCTTGCATGATGGGATATAAAAAACCGGTATTTTTTGGTGCACCGTTCACACAGCAAATAATCGCGACTATTTGCAAAAAGACGCACTATTAGTGCGATTTGGAGCGCGCTCCAAATCGCACTAATATTCGCGATTATATTTTGTGTCCCCACACAAATAAGCGCGACTATTCTGGTCGCGCTGCAAATCGCTACCCAAATAGTCGCGCTTTTTTGGTGTGTGAGAACGTGCCTAATGTTGCCAGACGGATTTTACAAACAATGTTGAGCGCGTCTTTGTATAATACCTGTGTATTCAGCCCTCCAAGATGGATACTACCGGTTTCAGTTACCTACGGTGGGCTTATAGGGAGTATTGCGAGTGCAGATTTTTTTTGTATAAGACGTCCGTGCCGTATTCATACCAGAATCAATATTAAGATGTAGCTGAGTTAGAAGAGTGTATTACTGGAGGCCCTATTTGAAAACCTGAGGGAAACAATTTCACGAGTTTATTTCGATTAAATATCGAAACTAAATTCGCACACGAAAGTGCACAAAACGCTCCGTGCAAAAACACAAACTCATATATTTTTCTCAAGTACCGATTTTAGCGAAATTTTGCACAGGTGTATAAAGTCCTATGATATGCAATTTGAAAACTTGACGACTGGAGCAAGGAATATGTTATTAATTTTGGTCGCAATGTTGAGGGCCTATGTTATTTTTGTATATGGTAGTCTGGCGTTTATTGTTTTTAATGCAATAAAATAATACAGGAATTTTTTTTCGAACTTCGATTCATAAACAAATATCATGGAAATTGGATATGCGTGACGCCAATGTGAAGTGTGCCATACCAATAGAGCTATATTAAAATCCATTTTAATATAGCTCTATGGCCATACCACACAATTAATAAGACCATGAACACATTCCATTCTGCATTGTGTGTAAAAACGATAAGATACGAAAATCAATCAAAGTTAATAGCATGAGTTTCAAGGCGTCAGCTTGATCATTGTATGTTGTATGTAATATATATACACTGATTAATGGTCAACAACATTGCAAAAGAGTAAGCAGAAAAACCATGAGCGTTCAGATCCCAGCTGGATCTTTTCAAAGGCCGATTGACACATACTCAGCGAAGCATTGTGTCCTGTATATGTCTGTGCAAATATTAATTTGAAAACGATACATTGGTTGAGCATAAAATTTAAAGAAATAAAATTGAACAGCCCGACAGATGGCCGTGAAGTAATGATAAAAGCCCTCGAGCTTAAAATTGCCTCCATTCAAGCTGATATGTGAAGAAAAAAAAAACCAGGACTCGCTTCCACGCGTGTTGAATGATATGCTGTCAATGCTGAAATAGCTAATATAGATCAATGTGGGCTGGAGTATAGCCTACTGGTAATAAGAGTTCCTTTTTTTTCTGGCGATTATTAAAACCTGACATAATTAGTGACAATTTCAGAAATGTCCGCCTTTCTTCTGCTCTATCAAAGACAAGGCAAGCATATCCACGTCAAGAGCCAGAGAGCGCCGTCATTGATGATATTCAGCTCATGCCCCAGGCCCACAATATAACAACGTAGAAATAGATTCTTCATATTACTATATAGAGGCCTAGTAGAAATTAGGCTTGAGCTCAGGCTTTTCATTTAGGTTGCTGCCGCCATTTTGTGTCCTAAGTGAAAATGGAGGGTTTGAGATACAAGGCGAAGCTGGAGCATTTCTTCGGCCTCGTCATTGTGGACCAATGTTTTCGTTTTGTTTTGTGAGCCTCAAATGGCGGTAGTGAAATAAGTCCCAAGCCTAGCCTCAAGCCTGGTTTTATAAAGGCCCTAAGGTACTCTGCTTGTGTATTCCCTAGACGTGTATAAACTTGACAATGGTGTACAGTTTCATCACGCCCAAGACAAAAATCTGTGGTCTAATATTATTGTTCTTACAAAATATTCTGTGTCACCGTTTTGCAATAAATTTTTCTTGGTTCATCAACTGTACCGGTTGTTATGATTTGAATTTGTTGCATGATGCCTAAGGTCACATCCCATGCATGGACCTTGTTACTATTGAATAAGTGATATAGTTAAACACTCCGCCCCAACTATAGTCTCCATCACCAGGCTTTAAGCGAATAAACCCAGCGAATTTATGATAAAAACCAGGGAAAGAATGAATTGAACTTAGAATTTCATTTAAAAGGGCATCAAAACATGAAAGCCTCTTACTTTGATCGAAGATTGAGGCAGATTATGATGTATAAACTCACTGAGAGGTAGCGAGAAGGAGAACTTACAGCTTAACATTCCTCTATCTTTTATATTGAAACGTTAATATAGTTTCACATGGTGTCAGCACAAACATCATATGGGCCTTTACAAAACCAGGCTTGAGGCCAAGCTTGGGACTTATTTCGCTACCGCCATTTCAAGTCCACCGAGCGAAAAGAAGGGATTGGGCCGCACGACGAATCCGAAGAAAGGTTCCATCCTTTAATAGCAAAAAAAAATGCCAAGCCTAGCCTCAAGCCCATGGGCGGAAATCCCGGGGGGGACAGGGGGGACACGTCCCCCCCATGATTTTGGAAGTGGGGGACATAATGTCGATTGTCCCCTCCATGTTTTAACCCTTTACCATGAGCAACTTTTTTGTCGACTGCGCACTGACCGCTTGCTCATTCCCATGGGCGAATTTTGTGAACTGTCGTGTTTGCCATGCGACTCAAATCGACGACGTGCAGTTGAGATGCCCCTGCATGGCCGGCCCGCATGCATACACGTAACGTTTACTGCACTGCAATCGACTTTAACCGCATACAGTCTGCATACGTATACATTTTTGTATATATAAATCTGGTTAGGCATCTCCCGTTCGAATCGATCCACTTAAAACCGTTTTTTTCCATAGAGTACCATGCTCAAATCCATCGATTTTCCACTGACTCATGACGGATTTAATCTCGTTCGTCGTCGGAGTTTCGCGAAACTTCTTCAGTTATTCTTCACATGATACTGCGTTTTGAATGAGGTTGCTTTATTCAAACTATATTTCCGAAGAATTCTCGTACATCCATAACAAAACACAAGGTGCCATATTTGGAAATATTAAGGTACATTTATATTTATTATTTGTCATCTGTCATTACGTTTGTAATGAATGTAAAGTTCTCATGATTTTTCTGTGGAAGTACAGAATTTGAGTACAATAGAGTACAGTATAGAAGTCTACCTAGGCCCATAAAACACAGCGTCTTCAATTAAAAACTTAACTGGTTCACCCAAGTATTGTCTTCAGCTGAAGCAAAACATTTGCATTTTCTTCATTCAAAATATGTGTCTCATTTTGAGGTTTACATTTTTTGCTTCACCATAGACATATTTCTAAATTCCAATCTGCGACCTCACAGGATCTTTCTAAGATCGAAAATGTTTTGTGTCGTTGTTTTACTCATTTCTTGATAAAGTACACCATTTCAGGCAGAACAATTGCTAAACTTTCGCAGAACTTTCGCTAAACAAGTCTGAGGAAAAAGTGGCCGGGAATTGCCTTAGAATGCACCACAGAGCATCTAGAATCAAAATTTTCCCGGGGCCCTTAAGCGGGCCCCGAACCCCACGCCGTAACTTTACTTGCCTTAAAAAAGTCATAGGTTTGCGAGCGACCAGAGCATACTGGTCGGAACATCCAGCTCTTTTCAGACCAAAAACGTACTCACACAAGAGTGTCACATCGTGTTACCAAAAAGCCTATATTATGTACTTCTACCATGCAAGTCTGATTAAAATCTTTTAAACTTTCGCTAAAAAAGTCTGAGGAAAGTGGCCAGGAATTGTCTTAAAATGCACTACAGAGCATCTAGAATCAAAATTTTCCTGGGGCCCTTAAGCGGGCCCCGGACCCCACGCCGTAACTTTATTTCTTTACAAAAAAATTTCGGTTTGCTGGCAACTTAAGCACACTGGTGGTAGGAACATCGACTTCACCGGCTCTTTTCAGAGCCACGGTCAGCTACCCCATACTCACACAAGAGTGTCACATGGTGTTACCAAAAAACCTGTACTTCTACCATGCATAGCCTCATATCTAAGTTTTATTTTTAAAAGCTGGAGAACACTCGTGATCGGCACACCTACCACACATGCAAGCGTATGCTAGGCCATAGGCATGGCACTGTATACTGAAAGTTACTATCTTATGAAGTGTAAATTGATGTCCCCCCCATGATCGAGGAGGGATTTCCGCCCATGCTCAAGCCTCATTTCGTAAAGGCCCTTTAGTTTACCTGCTACTGCAGTTCACGTTCGGCATATTCCTGAATACGCGAATTTCGTGTTTCTACTCGGCTAGGCCTAGCACTAATCTGTAACTTCTTTTCGAATATCTTCAAGTAAAATTGTCAGTTGCAACGCACTCACAATCGAGTCCAAAATTGTGTAGAAGCCTCTTGGTGGCGCCATACATAAAGCGCACACGGGCAGGGGATCTCTTGGTGGCGCCCATTGATCTCCATTAGGGGTGCACCCAAGTAAATAGGGCCAAAATCCGTCCGCCGAGCTCATTAATAAAAGTTAAGCACTCAATATATTTTAAATAAGAGAGTTGTGAGAGCTATGAAAATGACGGATTGAAGAAATATGGCACTGGACCTCCTGCCTGGACTCTGGGCTTCCATTTGTGACCATTTTTGATGCAATTGGGTGAGAAAGTGGGTCTATTTCAGCCGCTTTGCAGAGGGATATTTTTTTGAAAATGGCTTCTTTGATTGGAGTGATCCATACCTTGTTTTAGGGGTGGTCAGCTGAGAATGAGTATATCTCAAAAATTCAATTGTCACCCTACCATAAAATGAAAAGAAAATGAAAGGTGACATGTTCCTCATCATTTTTCTGTGTAACTTGAACAGCTGTGAGAGTTCTGTATATTTTTAAATGATTTTTGAAGTTCGAGGATTTATCACTGTTGTCTATGGGAGTTTATTTACTTGGGTGCACCCTTAGAAAGACTGGATAGGACACGCACACGCAGCTGCATTGCACGGATTCGAGAACGCGTGGACAGCCTGGAGAGCGGGTTTGGCAGTGTTAATGCGCATGCAATTCAAATTGTGTGGTACGTGCGCTTGCCTGCTGGACAGTGGATGTGACGAACGCAACTTCAAACCCGCTGTCAAACCCGCTGATCCAGCGTCCAGGTTACAAGATGGAGGGCGCTGTGTCCTATCCAGTCTTTCTAATGGAGATCAATGGTGGCGCCATACATCAAATACACCGGGGTGCAGAGCAGTAAATAATTTCCCATAGGCTCCAATGCTAATGGCAAATTTCACAAAAATCGTTTTAAAATACTCAGAAGTTTCTCAGGTATATTGTGGCCCTTTTCCAAACCTCGGCTCCGGTTCAGGCTCCGGCTCCGGCGCTGTCATCCATATCCTGAAAATATAGGTTGTGGCTTGTCATTGAAACTGAAGCTCCGTTTTCTTGTTCAAAATAGAGTATCTACTTCCAAACCGTAGCCAGATGCCTCTATTTTGATACACGTTAGTTTAAAATTGATTCACGAAATTGAACCGGAGCCGGAGCCTGAGCCGGAGCCGAGGTTTGGAAAAGGGCCTGTCTATAGGGTAACCAATTACTTTTTGAGAAAAGTCCATCCAAAGGAAAATACCTTGAAAACGGCCATGTTGACTGGTGCAATACATGCCAAAGAAGTGCGACTTTAGGGCTTGATTTCATCCAAACAGCTCAAATTAAAGTTGAAAGTCCAAACTCTGGTGACCGGGTTCCATCCATTTCCTTTACAAGACTTCCCATGTAGGGCCCAGCAAATGATTTGTTTTTAAATTTTGAGGGTAAAATCCAAAGAATGAATGTGCTCTGCGGACTGATTTGGGGATATTTACTGGTCTGAGCCCAGCAAGAAATCTCTTGGTGACACCATACATAAAACACAACGCGAACAAGAGATAGAGTTGCATTTGGAATAAGGAAATTAACATCCCTGTATTGGGTGCATTCGTTTAGCTAACACGGGTCAGCTCTTTAATACTGGGAATGGTCGTGCTATACTGCACAAAACAAGCGAGAGAATGGGGGACGAGGTTGACTGGTGTCGACCCGTGTTAGCTTAAGGAATGCCGCCATTGTAAATAATCTTTAATCATAGGCTGTCATGCATGCAAAATTGAAAATGTAACAAGAAAATCACACTAAAAAGAAAAACAAGAAAGTTTGGATTTTCATTACGACTGAATTCTCTTTTACTTTTTTTTTCATAGTGGTAAGAGCAGATGACTTTTAAGAATCGATAAGCCTACCAGTCAAAAGGAATGATTTTCAGGCTTTTCAAGAAATATGTTTTTGAGAGATAAAAGGAAACCGGAAAGGATCCTTGACCTAATACTTGTGAGGATCCGTGGTTTCTCGAGGACACCGTAACATATCAGAACATTCCAGAAACTTCTGGAAGACTTGTCACCGCCCGAGGCCACGTCGTCCGCTCACAAAGTAGTCCAATTATATTGTAATCAACTATCATTTTAATTTGTTATTTAAATTCCGATATGAAGGTATAATCAATCTACAGAATTTTCCAATAATTAATATAAGGTGTACATTGGTTCGCTTCCATGTCTTGACAATTTTGAGGGAATAATAGCGCATGGATATCATTGTGAAGTGTCTTTTCCAGACACCGGATGGAGACTCGCTCTCTCCAATGGCTGACACTGAAAGGTGAGACATGAATCCTTAACGGGGCCAACTTTTTGCAGGTTATTTTCTCATAAATGGCACTATATATGCATTATTGTGGTCGGGATACTGTATAAACCTCTTCTGTAACTGCTGGTGAACTGTCTCGTCCGTTAGACATTACGAAACGGAGATAATGCACCTACATTTTTGACGAAAGTTTTGGTGATTATAATGTGCGTTTGTTTACATGTGACCGTGCATACAGTGCGTGGCTGTTATACACGTACATACACACACAGTCAAAACTTCCTTACGTACAATTTTGTAGAGAGCGACGGCGGCTAACGCCTGCGTTCAGGGAAAAGTCAAAGTAAATTATAGACAGTTGGAAATAAAATATAGAATTTTGGAAATATGGAGAAATTTAGAAATTTGGAATTAGATTATAATGGAGAGGTTTAATAATTAATGAAGAAAAATTTTCATATTTCAATAGAAAAGATTATCTCGAGAAAGAGACGGATTGCTCAAGAATCACTTGATGTTATGGAGTTATAATTGTCAAAACTAATTAAAACACTTCCTGTGTTTTATTGGATAGGGACTTGAATTTAATTATATTTGAATGTAGGCCTAATTATCTTCCATAAATGATACATGTAATTGAAGTCTGATTGACAATTACTGATTCCCCTTTGGGCATCCAGTATGTCATTACACTGGTGCACTCACCACAACATGGTGTAAAACTACATTATCCTGTCCCCACCCGTGACATTGTGTATACCCTAAAGGATTCCACAATTTTTTTTAAACCAACGTCAGCCTTCATACTTTGGTTTTTGTCAAAGAAATACTGATTCAGTCCCATACGGTGCACACTTTTTGAGAAAACAGTGAAAAACGGCCATAGTATTTTTAAGTCTTTTCTATTTTATTTTTGATCTTTAAATAATCAAACATCACTTTGGTCACTGGTTTTACTCTTTTTTGGATAAATACAGCATTTCAGGCAGAAACAAATTTGAACAGTATGTTTCAACCATCACCATCTTTATACCCTGTAAGTTATAGGTAAATCTGTGAAGATTTTTGTTTCGGTATGCTACCAAAGTATGATACTACCTTTAATGCATGGGTGAACAAGATGAGATAATACCTTTACACACGTAGGCCTAATAGGCCATCATAATATAAAAAAATTTCTAGAAAAAAAATATCTAGAATCAAAATATTATTTTGATTCTAATTGCAGCAACTTCCTTCTCAGCAGCAACAATGCTTCAAAGCTTGAAAGTAAACATGAGTCACTGTGGCTAAAACCCGCAAGGCTGTGAGCCTTGACGAAACATCGGCTTTGTCTCATGCTCATGATTCGTCTCCAGAAACAAAAAGCTGAATGTACAGGACAGGTTTAATT
Organism: Astropecten irregularis; assembly: GCA_963971285.1. NCBI lineage: Eukaryota > Metazoa > Echinodermata > Asteroidea > Paxillosida > Astropectinidae > Astropecten > Astropecten irregularis. Next base: position 18,774,318 of record OZ020244.1, on the reverse strand, counting down.
CCTTCAAAAGAGAGTATTGACTACAGATCCATAGCCATGTAGTACCGAGAGCCATAGCCGTTGCCTAACCTGAGATTTCAGAGAGGGCTCATCATAAACCTTTACTTGATCCTTCGTCCAATCCGATGCAAATCGCTTTGCTATAGAATTCGCATGAAGTGGGAATTGGACCTTACTGTGGCACATTTTTTTATGTTCAAATTCAGCTGTGATGCAACCGATTCGCGCAGCCACTGTCAAATACGTGACGCCACACACAGCATTAACCACAGTGCGCCCTCAACCGACCTCAAACAGGCCAGGGACCAATTTCATAGAGCTGAATATTAAATTATTTTGGTCGGGAAATAGATAATAACGCAAATTCCCACCTGAGCCAGCACGTGATTTTTTTTCACGTGCACTCACAAGCATTGAGTATACAGTGCCCATCCACGTCCGTGAAGGACAAGTCTAATTTGCACATTTCATAGAGCTGCGTAAGCACCTCATTTTGCTTAAGAACCAAAAACCTTGGTCAATAAAATCAGTATGCCAGCCCATACTCCTTGTGAATGTTATGCTCAGCAAACAATAGCCAAATACAAGTCACAAACAGAAATCATAACATGAAAATTTGGTTGGTAATCCTGTTTGATGAAGGAAGACTTTTCACGCTGAATCCAATTTTGTGCTTAAGCAACGCTATGAAATTGACCCCGGGTTACCTTCGTAATATTACCACTGATGCAGCCAATGAGCCGTCTTATAAAAGTACGGGCACTTTAGCTCTCTACCTGTGACCGTGTCGAAACATGACACAATGTGTTATGACTGAATGGCCATGAAGTACACTTAAATGTATTACACTGGAGGTATTGCATCTGCACAAGTAAGCAGGAGGTCGTGGGTTCGAGACCCACCTGGGCCACCATGTGATTTTTTTTCACGTACACTCACAAGCACTGAGTATACTCAGTACTCATCCATGTCGGTGAAGGGCAAGCCTAATAAAATATTTGCATATTACATTACACTTAACGTGAAATAACATGTTTTGAAAAGTTTCAGTTTAAACATTGATACAGTTCGCATCTCTTGCTTAAAGGTAGTATCATACTTTGGTAAGAAACCAAAACAGAAATTTTCACAGATTTACGTAATACTTACAGGGTATGAAGATGGTGGTGGTAGAAACATGTACCGTTAAATTTGTTACGCCTGAAATGGTGTATTTATCCAGAAATTAGTAAAACAACGACCGAAAATCTTTTTGATCTTTTAAAAGATCAAAAATAAAAGAGAAAAGACTTAAGAAATACTGTGGCTGTTTTTCACTGTTTTCTCAAAAAATGGGCACCATATGGGACAGAAATTTTCACAGATGACAGTTACTGTATCTGCCTTGATATTTTTGCCCATGAATCTGTATTTCTTTGATAAAAACCAAAGTATGATACTACCTTTAATGTAGGTAGAAGTCATACATCCTTGAAATGATCACAAACAACATTTTTCTATAAGATATTATTATTTGGTAAGCTCGCTGGACCCCATGAGAAACCCCCAGAATCTATGTACATGTAATTTGGTCGAATACCTTTTGAGAACGAACGTTCACGAATATTAGATTAATTAGCATGACCTGCGTCATTAAGATATCCATAGGCCTATTTCCAGAAGTAAAGCACCTATAGAAAGTACCGAGGTAAACTTACAATAATTATAAACTTTGAATTTGAATTCTGTATAGCTAGCTAAGTGTACATTTTATTGGTGTTTATTAAACTTGTGTCGTACACCGCAAGTAATATGTCGAATATATAATATAATACACGCTGGTACCCATTGATCTCCATTATACACTGGATAGGACACGCGTATTCTTTTTGTACAGCGCTTCCTGTAAAAACGCGCGGTCCCGTTTAGGAGGGTTGCGCATGCGCTGATGAATGCCATCATGATAGTTCACAGTAGTTATTTATAGATAAAATAAGGCTAACTTAATATAATATCGTTGAGTTGATGAGTTTTGTTTGCTCCAAATTAAAAAAAAAAATGTATCACCACCCTGCGAAATAAGTTACCGGCAAACTACAGCTTACTACGATCATTCAAAAAAGGGCAAATGAAATAAGGATTCTAGAATTCTTGTCAAATAAAGTTATAATTATTCCGGATCCCACACACTTAAACTTATTGTTCTGCAGACTAAAACGCTTACTTATGGAATAAAATCCCTCTTTTTGCGTCATCCGTGCACCCGGCATTCGTAGGCCTACATCCACAAACGCATAACACATCCTATAATCCATAGTAAGGTATTTCCTCCAAAAGTTTAATTCTAAACCCTCGAAAATCAGCAAAATATATGGTAAATTTATTGCCCCAACCCCAAAACTTCATTTGTTTGTGTTGCGTACGGTCTATGCGCCGACCCGCGCTTGAAGTTTCTAAACCCTCCTGAGCAAACGCACGCGTTACACAAGATGGCGCGCGATGTCCTATCCAGTGTATTATGGAGATCAATGCTGGTACCTGTCATTAAGGTAACTTTTGAACAAGTCTAGGGCTACTCCTCGAATACCATAATATTCTAATTTACGAAACAAGATAGCATGATCAACTGTATCAAAACTGTAAATGTATTAACTGTATCCAACACAAAAATGATTGTGATCTATCACCATTATTATACACAATTTGTTCACTACATAAGATGTCGCTAGATCAGTGGGAAGATTACGTCTAAAACCACTGTGATTCAGACAGAATGTTTACATAAAACATATCAATCGTGTAGAGATCAACATTTCAAAATATTTCGAATATGTTGATAAAGGCGCAGAGATTGGTCTTTAATTTCCAATAGCTTGTGTGCATTTACCGAACTGTACATGTACAAACAACATTCATCTTTCTTTAGGGAAACCTTGTCAAGAGTGTTTTCCCATAATGTGAAATTTACATGTCTAAAATACTACTTGCTCCATTATACTTTTACTTACACACTTCACTCTACATATACATATATACTATACTAATACGTGACCGCTATAACTGTCAATTGTAAAGGGTTAAAATATTTACTTGTTACATCAATCGACCAATTTAATTAATCAATATTATTTAATTGTTCAAATGGAATAACAATAACTTCATTGTGTATTTCTATTATCAGCAATGTTCATATACATAATGTAAAAATTAATTGTTAATACCCAATATAATTCTTCAGCTTCGTGTCAAACAATGGATTATTCCATGTCAAACGAAAATACCAACGTAGGGCCTTTACGTGCTGGAGGCTAGGCTTGGGACATACTTCGCTACCACCATTTGAGGCCCACAAAATGAAATACATGTAGATTGAATTCGGACACAAAATGGCGGTAGCAAAACAAATCCAAAGCCTAGCCTCAAACCTCATTTCGTAACGGTCCATAGAACAAAGCAAATTATAAATTATATGAAAGTCACTTCTCCCAGTAATCTTTGATTCACACTTACTTCATAATAATAATGTAAATAATTATTCATTCTTTTTAACAAATAAATACTGTACTTTGTCAAAGAAAAAATCAATGAATAATGATAATCTTAATTGACGAAAGTAATTGAAATGTCTAATCCTAATTTTATTTTGTCTAGCTCTTTGTTCGATAATGTAGTATATCAGTTAAGCATGTAATAAAGCATTGGAGAAGTGACTGTTTTGTTTATACTATGGGAAAGGGTTAAATTATCAACAGGATTATCAGAGACACGGTGATCAATTCTCAGATAATCAGATAAACATCACAACATCAAGTATGTGTGGAATGTTTGAGGTTTGATCTTGTTTTCCAGACTTTCCACTCATTCTGTGTTGTTGGGGTTCATTGCAAACAATCTCGTACAAAAGCCAGGTCTGAACCCTCTCAACACTTTCCTACAGTCCTCTCTAAATCGTCTATTTGCAAAACCGTAAATGACTGGATTCAGGGCGTTATTGATGTAGAAAGTAATTTCAAGATCGTGAATTACCTGTCGTGATGCCGGACTCATGCTGATACCGCAAACTGCCGCTGCCTCCGTCGCAACGTAAAGAAAATACGGCACTAAGGTCAGCAGGAACATCACGGTTGTGGCGAAGAGCAACTTGGTCGTCTTTTGTTGGAGACTGGAGACGCGTCCTACGCCAGCCGGTAGAGGAGGATTTACCGAAGCCCCGCTCGGCCCAGGGACGTTTGGAGGGACGATATCGACGGCCAATCGAGTGACGCTCCTCCGCCTTTTCTGCATCCGTGAAGTAGAGGGAAGATTACCAAAGTCCGAAGACTCCTTATTCGTGTCGGCTGCTTCATTCAAATGTGGGCCCGTCTTTATCACCAAGTCAACGGGAACGACTACGTCAGATTGAACAGACGTGCCTGCCGTTGTTGAGCTATTGCATGGGTTGGAGGCACCCACAACCCCAACTTTGACGTGATTTCGGATTTTGAAGTAAATCTGCAGGTAAAGCGAAACAATTATCACCAGGAAAATCGGGAAAGTAGTCATCTGAAAAGCCAACCAAATATTTCTCAAGGAAGCATTTGGGATCTCCGAATATTTTGTGTACAGTTTCGGAAAATTGACGCATAGTGAAACGAAGAATGCGATCCAAGTTGCAACCTTAGCACGTTTGGTAGTGAAAACGCGACGGTTGTAGCGGCATATACAGTCATAGCGCTCTCCTGCGATGAGCAAGGTAATAAAGATAGAGAAGCCCAGAGCTGGATACTCCAATGGATAGAATATATAATAAATGGTTGGAAGTTTTCCTGTGACCAAACTCAGAGCTCTTGCGAAAACATGGTTGATACTCAGTAAGCAGAGGAATAGGTCAGCCCATGCAAGACCCATGATAAGAACATGGGTGCTCCCCTTTCTGACCGTTGTCCAGTAGACACGCAGAATGAGACAGTTACCGGGCACGCCAAATAAAATCACCAATGTATGGCTGATGAGATGGAAAATGCTAACGCCTCTTGGTACCATGTTACCAAACCCTGTTTGGTTTTCAGCATATGATGGCTGTGTAGAATATGCTAATAGGTTTTCCATCATGACTGTGAGTGCGCAACGTTTAGACTGAATGACTATACGACTCTTGGAAGTACTGTTCTATCAGTGATTTGACAGTGTGTGACTGGGTGTGATTTTTGTCAACTGATGTCTGTAGTACAGCACCAAGCTATAGCTAGATCGTTCCGTTAAGACTCTTAATCTCTCTGCAGATGAGTGGTAAACATCTTTGGAAATGTCCGTTTGTCATTAGGTTTTTATACGCAATTGTTTTCCCTCCTCGTGCACGTGTACGTATAAAGACACGCACTCACAGATCAAACAGTGCTTGTAAACAAAATACAAATAAAAGGAGAGTCTTTGTTAGAGTAAGTGTCGCTGCAATTTCCTGTAATTGCCAGGGGAATTGGATTCTCTGTTGAACACAATGTCTTTTTTCAAATGTAGAGATTGATAATTATGTTGTTCGTAATGGTTTGCCCTGTCCATACGGCACAAAGACTGTGGCGTTTTGTTATGCAGGGGTGATGAGGGGAAAAACAGGCAAAATAATGGACAGCCTCTCGGCGATAATCATGGCCGGGGCCTCCCCCGCACAACTTCACCAGTATGTAGAGTGGGAACAAGATTTCCACTGGCTCACACTAACTTCTAAGTAACGTGCGAATATTAACAATTGATGATAATGTCAAATGAAAATCGCAGGGAGGGATCAGTCACGTGATTCCTCATTGCGGTAATAGCACAGTATAATTCAAATCAAAGTTCATTTTCATTCGTTTAATTGGGGAATGTTATACCTTGCAATTACTTCTCCAAGTCTCGATCAGAAAAAAATAATTGTCTCCCCTTTCGGTTACGAGATCGTTACTTCCAATGAACCCATCGGTGCCCCCTTTCGGGTGCAGGGTTATTCAAAAGGCTTGCTAGATCAATGATTTCGTCTTCTTCCGTATGTTCCTAAGATTCGAAACAATATGGAACCCGTTATTGTTGCAGGTACTTTGTAATTTTGTAATTACTGAAAGCATTGGCTAGCGAAGCTACAATATGTTGTAGTTATTAGCTTAGGCCCGGTTCAGACGTCGTGCTTATGCCGTGTCGAATACAAATCAAGTTGGATTTTTGTATTCGGCACGGCATAAGCACGACGTCTGAACCGGGCCTTACAGTATCGTACAGGATCGAATCCCACTCAACTGCACTACATGTAGTGGATGTGTCCAACTTTCTGGAGTTGCGTCTATTCGCTCGATTCTTGGCGGTAATCCAACAGTGTTTGTTATTTTAAAAACATCAATGTGAAGTCATTATTTGAGTGGATGTCGCTGAAATTAAATGTAATTACCAGTGGAATTTGATTGGTGTCTGGAGATATTAAATCGTGGAGGTGATCACGAAGCCTAAGAGACCATACCATTTTTCTGTTGGTGATGACGGCAATCTTTCAAATTGGGATTGAATTTTGATTGTTTAATTAATTAATTGTAATGAGGGAAGATATCGCTATGCGTGCAGAGGAAAACCCCGCCAATCACACATTGAGTCAGATATCACATTACAGAATTATCTTTTGAGCAGACGTACTTGCGTCATTACACTCACAGAAAAAAATTACACAGGTTGTGTAAAATGTTACTTATAGTATTGAGCCTCAGGCAGCGGAGGAGGCGGCATGGCAGCCGGAAATAAGGTTCTTAGGCCTTGGCAAGAGGAGGCATGTGAAGAGCCACTTAACCCTCGTCTGTTTTATACACAAACTCATGCAACAATTAGGAGCCTACTCGGAATAAAGATAAATGTATCTGCTTCGTCGACAGATAGTTAGCTACCTGTACCCTTATAACTCAAGCGAGGGATACGACATACAGAACTAGCTGTGGCATATCCATGGGTTTTTCACCACTATCCAACCACCGCCCCCCCCCCCCATTTTTTTCGTAAGCCAACGACTTCATGTTTTCTATTTTACCTGAACACGTAAAGGCTGCGTCCCTGTCGCATGTTCTTTTGTAATAATTACACTACCAGAGTATACAAGTGTAGATCGTTTTTGTACTGAACTGATGTATGACGACCAGATATGTGGGGGCTGCTAGTGGCCTAGTGGTCTAGTGGTCTGGCATGTCAAACTCAAGATCTTGTATTTAATCTACAGATTGTGGGTTCGAATCCAGTCATGGGCTTATGGTGCTTGCATCCAACTCGCTTTTTCACGTATTGCTCCTCTTCACCCAGGTGTCTGCGAGGGTAGAGATGGGCTGTATGCTCCCAGAAAGTTGAGATGGTTTCAGCACTCTATGATTTCAGGAATGTAAATTATGGCCCGATGACCAGGAATGATAATGTCTGTACAGCGCTTTGATCTTCTTGGAAAGGCGCTTTATAAATGCTCGTTATCATTATAATTATGATGGACCTTTTTTCTTGGCCAAGTGACAGTCTGAAAGACATGGTTACGCGACCTCTACGGGCGCCTGAGTTTGCAGAGCACCTCCCAGCAATCTTTTCTGAACCGTCTGTTTGAGATTCCGTATATAATTGGGTTGACGGCGTTGTTGATGAAAAGAGCTGCCGAGGACCTCTCCAGAGCACTCGAGAGTGTTGGGCTGACGGTCGCCCCACCGTAAGAAGCCAACTCCACACCTATCCTAGTCCAATACGGCACCCAGGTCAGGAGAAATACCACACTGGTGATGAAGAGCATCTTGGTTGTCTTGCGCTGTAGGCTTGTTGCTCTGGACTTGGGTGCCAGGCCCCTTTCGTTTAGCATCGATTGGCCCCCAGATGACACACCCTTTCGTGTTGCAACCAGTTGTGATTGATGGATAAGGTTTTGGACTGGTTGCTCATTAGGGGATGAGATGACAGACACCCCTTTACCTGATACAGATGCGAAGTCCATATTCTGGACGTTACTAGCTGGACTCGCATTTACTTGATCACTTTTCAATGCTACCAATACACCGGTTGCTATATTTGTTTCGCGGATTCTTGATGTGGTGGTTGGGACAAGCACGGTTGAACAGGATTCACCTGATTTCGTAACACACCCATCTCGCATTGTGTCGGGCCGGACTCCTATCCGCACGTGCTTCCGGATTGTAAGGTACACCAGTCCGTAACACGGAATGATCAGAATCAGTGCGACGGAAAAGCAGAGAATCTGAAATGCCAGGATGACCATCCGCATAAGCACCTCGGAAGACGGGTCAACCTTTGACGTTCCGATGAATGCAGGGATGCTGATAGCAAGCGAGAAGACCACCGAGGCGCCGACCGTTACCTTCGCCCGTCTCCTATCGAAGAACCGGTTGTGTGGTCGGCGAACGCAGTCGTAGCGGTCGGCTGCGATGAGTGCGGTGATCAGAGTGGACGTACCGACGGACATCGTCTCAAGGGCCCAGGCCATGGCAAGGGCTATCGGAATCGCTCTACCGTCCAAGAGCAGAGCTTCGACCGAGATTCGTCGCAGTCGCAGCAGGCAGACGGAGAGATCGGCCCAGGCTAAGGCCGAGATGAAGACGTGTGTGCTTGTCATACGGGCCTTGGAGAGGTAAACACGTAGTATCAGACAGTTACCGGGCACTCCCAACAAGAATACCACCGCGTGGACAATGATTACAAACATATCTCCGGTGGTGCGTTCTTGCTGGTCAGGCGACATTTGACCATCCAGTGGCGTGCTGGTGTATGACACTGCAGTGGATGCCATGTTTGTTTCAGTTATTAAATATCACCGTGCGATTCGAGCGATTTGGGATACACCCTCACAGACACACTAACAACATCGAATGGAATACACACTTTGATATAGAAGACAGGACGATACCTTTCCACTGTGAAATATTCTTCAATATGACTAACATACTGTGAACTACCTTGAGGATTTCACTCTTTTTATATATAAAGCATATTCAATCAAGAAAATTTCAACCTCAAAATAAATTGACACGACACATACAACGTGTCGTGCAACAACACTATACCAATGCTGAGAGAGAAAAAATACCATAGGCCTACATAAAATTATATCCACATGTTATAAATATCTGTATGGAAAAACCACAACTCTATAACAATGACGATTGTTGTGGACTATTGAATTGAATCTCAGATTCAGATGTCAGTTGTTTGTTTCTCTAGACTTATGGAGTTTGAATTCACTTTCAACAAGAAATGAAAACTGCGGAAAAAAGCAGCTGCTTCAAAGGAATACTGAGTGAAGCAGATCTAAGATCTGACAATATTTTACAGCACGATTCGATGAAGGGAACCTGGATTCAATTGTCAGTCCTCGAAATAAAAACGCCAAATCTAATAAATCGTTTGTTGGATTTACTTTCAGGCAGACAGACCGCACATGAATATTACAAGTACGAGCATGGATTAAAAAGAGGTAGGTCTTTTGAAAGTTGAATCAAGGAACGAATCCAAAATGTTATCCAGGCATCGTAAATCACCAAGTACAGAGTAGCTAGCAAAATAAGTTCACCCATGCCATACAAATACTAAAATGAAATTACGTTTGAATGTTTTTTTTATATAATACAGTAAATACTCAAATCTTCATATGAAGTATTATTTCATATAATAAGCAGGCTAGAGCTGCGACTACAACGGCATAGTCTTCATCAACAGTCGAAATGAAGTCAATATGTCCTCGAGCGCAGAACGGAGGAGCAATAATAATAATGATGATAAGAATAATAACTTGCGAGGCTAATTATCTTTACTCGCGCGCAGCTGGGGTGCTGAATTGCAGGGGTGGGGGTGGGGGTGGGGGAGAGGTGGTACACCTCCAGGGTTTCCATTTTTATTATGTGTGTATGTATCTATGTATGTCTTGTATTACGCACAAACGTATACCACCCAGCTACAGGATCGTACCCCCAGTTGCTGCATTCTAATTGCTGCAATTTAGCACCAAAATTTGCTTATGAACCAAAAATCTTGGTAAATAAAATCAGTATGCCAGCCAAAACTCCATTGTAAATGCTATTCTAAGCATTAAACAGTCAAAAGCAGTAAACAGCACATGGAAATGTTGTAATCCCATTTGATCAAGGAAAACTTTTCATGCTGAATCCAATTTTGTGCTTAAGCAGCTCTATGAAATTGACCACAGGTTGCCTTCGTATTGCAGCCAATGATCCGTCTTATAAAAGTACTGAACTTCTGAATCCCCCAAATGTGCAGGGCCATTAGGTCCCCATGCCATTGTTTTCAAAATTGTTGCTAAACAGTAAAAAAAAAAAAAAAAAAAAAAAAAAAAAACTTGCCTAATTTATGAAAATAAAATAAACAAATACACAAATTATTAAATACTTGATACTTAAGCATTGTGTTTGAGTAGACTTAAAGTTAAGAAGAGTTCATCTTCAAGATAAGAAGACTAGACTTCTTATGTTGTTTTATGCAACAGAAGAATCCCAAATTAAGTTAAGATAAGAAGAGTGTTTGGAGTTAATACGCAAGGTTGAATTCAACTTAAGTACATAAAAGTTTCATGCAACAGGGCCCTGGTACTTCAGTGGGAGCTCTCTTCTTGTGACTGTTAAAACATGACACAATGTGGGCGGTTTTTGAAGGATAGAAAACATCAACAAAAACACTCGTTATGGCCTCTAGACTGAATGGTCAGTCCGGACAGATTAAAACCTCTACTACAGGGAAGAGACATGCATCGATGTATGTTGTATGTACCAACGGATTCTAGGGTTGCAAGAAAGTACATTAACGAACTGTCTGTCGTTGCAGTATTAATACACAGGTGTACTTTTGTTTAATATTTTACGTGAAATATCAAGTTTTGCAACATTTTAACTTATAACATTAATCCAGTTCGCATCTCATGCTTAAGACAAAGAAGTCATATAATCCTTTAAATAATCACAAACCGTATCCTTTTATCTATAAGATATTGGCTCATTCCGTGTCACTCCAACACGCTTTGGAACCTGACCGAAATTTGGTAAGATAGGTGGACTTCCTCAGAAACCCCCAGAACCGAAATTTTATGTCATTTGGTCCATTACATTTGGAGATACATGTATGGGGTTTAAAGAACTTTTGACTAATTACCACAACCTGCCTCTTTCAAACACCCGTATCTCCATAATTAAAGCACCAAAAGGTAAACTTAAAATAACAAAATCGTGGCATGTACCACAAATATTTTCAATGAACTTTGACCAACAATGCGTATTTTTCAAAATATTTACTTGTTTTTGTTTTATCTTTAGGCCTATATTAGGAACACAATTTTAACATTGGCCATCGAAGACAAAAACTGTAAAATACGCACGAACGTTAGCACTGTGCATAATTGTGCTCATGTGCATGTGTGTGCATTTACTTAACTGTGCATGTACAAACGGCATTTATCTTTCTTTAGGGAAACCTTACGAGTGAAATTCTCATGTGAAATGTGGACGTCTCAATACTATTAGCCCCATCAACATACATTTACATACATTGCGTGACCACTACAGGGTGTCTACAAAAAACATATACACTTTTGATAAGGCTGCCAAATAACAAATTATATAATTATTGGGGAAAAGATTGATATGTAAGGAAAGCTCAGACACTCAACTTTCATAATTATGATACCAAAAAAAAACCCCGAAAATAATTAATCCATGCTTGGGTGAGCACCGCTCACTTTTGTAAAGGCTATGGAAATTAGGTTGCGCAGGAATTGTTCTTCCAATTATTTTGTGAGAGTGAGTCGTCGGACATGTTGTTATTACCCTTGTTGACATCTGAAGTCAATCACAATCTATCAGTCAGTCAATCAATAACATAAATTACGCATCAACATCAACATTAAGCTAGCAACCACTTAATCAACAATTTATTAGTAAATCAATCGATCAATTTATTAATCAATTAAGCAATTAATTATTCAATAAACCAATCATAATCAATCAAAGATCAATCAACCAAGGATATTTTGTAGTAGAGATCAATATGCATATGAATTGTCAAGATATGCACAAGCACACACAGGAAGGGGAGAGAGAGGGGAGGGGAGGAGGTGGGGGCAAATGTCCTTTTCCCACCCAACCGACATAGTCCTACCCTATCTCACATCATGCATCATGTAGCATACCCCCCATCCTGCCTCACACCCACTGAGTACCATGGAAAGTTACAATGCTACAATAATAAATACAATTTCTATTCACTCATGCATACAATGTTAATCCATAAAACACATATATATATCACTCAGCAGACGCAAGCACATCACAATTGATCCTCGTGACTCCAAATGACTTTCCTCTCACAAATTGGAAGGACAATTCCTGCGCAACCTAATTTCCATAGCTTGTACAAAAGTGAGCATTGCTCACCCAAGCATGAATCATTTTCGGATTTATTTTGGTATCTTATTAAAGATGAGTGTCTGAGCTTTCCACACATATCAAACTTTCCCCCAAGAATCATATAATTTTGTATTTGGCAGCCATTTCAAAAGTGTATAGCTTTTTTTGAGACACCCTGTATAACTGTCTATTGTTGTGGATACAAATAATTTACTTGTTACATCAATTGACCAATTTAATTAAACTATATTATTTCACTTTACAAATGGAATAACAATAGATCCATTGTGTAATTCTATATCAACACAGACAACAGACAACTTTCTGACCGTTGTCCAGTAGAAACGCAGAATGAGACAGTTACCGGGCACGCCAAATAAAATCACCAATGTATGGCTGATGAGATGGAAACTGCTAACGCCTCTTGGTACCATGTTACCAAACCCTGTTTGGTTTTCAGCATATGATGGCTGTGTAGAATATGCTGATAGGTTTTCCATCATGACTGTGAGTACGCAACGTTTAGACTGAATGACTACGACTCTTGGAAGTACTGTTCTATCAGTGATTTGACAGTGTGTGACTGGGTGTGATTTTTGTCAACTGATGTCTGTAGTACAGCACCAAGCTATAGCTAGATCGTTCCGTTAAGACTCTTAATCTCCCTGCAGATGAGTGGTAAACATCTTTGGAAATGTCCGTTTGTCATTAGGTTTTTATATGCACGTGTTTTTCCCCCTCGTGCACTCGAGGTGATGTTTCTAGTGACGTGAGACACACTCACTCACAGATCCAGCTGATCCAGAACTGCGAAGGAAAGTCATTATATAGGTTTTCCATCATGACTGCGATTGCGCTACGTTTAAATTGAATGACTGCTACTCTTAATTGGAACTATACTGTTCTTGGTAGTGTGCGGCAAGGCCTGATGATTGCCAGCTGATGTCTGTAGTTCAGCACCAAGCTATAGCTAGATCGCCCGTTAAGACTCTTAATCTACCTGCACGTGCGCGGCGAACATCTGACTGCTTTTGAAAGGTTTTTATACACGTGTTTTTCATGTTGATGATGATGATTGGTTCTTATATAGCGCCGGTATCCGCCTCTACTGGGCGCTCATGGCGCCTCTTTGGTCAGATGTTGCTGCTTTTTTCAGTCTGCCTAATTACCCGGGCAATTTGATGGTTGTCTATAGATTTTAAACCCTGTAGGCAGTTGTAAAGCTAATGAGACGATACCAGATTTCAGTTTTCCTGTTGGATATTTTTCTTTCAAATTCAGACATTGTTTGTTCTTATATTTCTGTTGTTAATGATTTATTGTCCAGCCAATGCGGCACAATGACCGTGGTGCGTTTAGCCAATCACACTTTCTTTTGATGAAACGAACGTGTGTCATTAGTATTGAGCCCCAGGCAGCACAGGAGGAGGCAGCCGGAAATATGGTTCTTAGGCCTTGGCAGGGATGAGATTTCTCAGATTAAAATCTGATGTCATATGTTTTTGTTTTGGATTTCATTTTTTTTTTCCTCACAGGCTGTGTACAAAAGTATAAGGGATTTTCAGATTTCAAACGTTTTATGCTCCCTGTCAGCTGTTTTCAGACATTTTTCTCATTGGCCAATCTTATCCCTGCTTGGAAAGAGGAGGCATGTGAAGAGCCACTCAACCCTTCGTCCGTTTTTTTTTACAAGGAATCGTGCAACAATTACGAAAAATTAGATGTCGACAGATAATATACAATATGCAGTTACCTACCCATAAATCATGCAAGGGGTATGATGCAGTCACAAAGCTTTTGGTGATAATAATCATTGGGGCCTATCTGTTGGTTTCTATCCTAGTCTTGAAGACAAGTCGTTAGAAGTCGCGGTGATCGTCTCTGCTTTTACGCGACTCTCGCTGAACCACTCTACTTTCTCGCGAGACTCCTGGCTACGGCGAGATTTTTGCTAACGACTTGTAAAACCTGACTTTAGTTTATACACGCCATATGGACTCTTTAGCCGATTTCGTACGGACGCGTCTGATTGGCTAATTTTTATTTAATAAAACCAATTTAAGCAAATTTACATTACATCATGTATGTACTGGGCTAATTCACGTTGAATGAATAGACAACCACAGACGTCACACGTAGCTAGCTACAGTATAAAGACCCTGGCCTGATAGAGATGTTACGTGTTATGTTAGATGGGGAAATAAAACAAATACAGACAGAACCTCTTGTCGGCACAGAGTACCCATGTCGCACTTAACCAGTGGTGCGTGGATGTTAAATTATCAGATTCTAGGCAGCCATTATGGAGTGGATCAACAAGATGGATTTATTACACAGAGACTAGGCCTGGGACTAGACTAGAAATAGAATACGGATAAAAACATTTTCCTCAAATCAGGACTTTGATATTTACTTATGGAAGTGTGTACTTACACTTTCCAAGCCTGGATCAGGCATCCCTACCAGTACCAAACATTTGCCAAGGATAGGAGGCATATGTTTACATTATACTAGAACAGAGTAGACAGGGACTAGCATCTGCTGTAGATGAAAACATTTTCCTCAAGTAGAACATTAATGCTTACATGTCATTTTAAAGTATGCACAGTCATGTGATATGCACCAGGACTTCAATTGATATTTAACATATTTTCTTTGATTCAAATCAGTTAAAATGTTTAGTCAATTAAATCATTAGTGAAACAAGTTAAAGATATTGCCCAAAGTCTCCTTGTTGCAAATCCAAAAGGAAAATCTGAGAAAACACGACCGGAAATGAAACTTTGATTGAAAACCTAGAAAACAATAAAACGCTGACTCACCGTAACTCGGCACTTTTTAACCGAATTTTCAATCCATTTTTCAATCAAAAAAAAAAAATAAAAAATAAAAATGTACAGAGGAAAAAAAGAAATTGTACAAAACAAATTTACACAGTTTTAAATCCAAATTCCCTTCATCGAATCGTGCTGTAAAATATTGTCAGATCTTAGATGTGCTCCATTCATCAATTCGTTTGAAGCAGCACGCTTCTTTCGCAGTTTCATGTCTTGTTGAAAGTGAATTCAAACTTCAATTACACTGTCCCTTGTTCTCATGTAATTGAATATCAAATGCATTACTTCAAGTCTAGAAAAACGACAACTGGCAAGATTCAATTAAACAGTCCAGAACAACCGTCATTATTATGGGGTTGTGGTACTTCCATAAAGATAGTTATAAAATGTAAATAGAATTTACATGTTTGGTATTTTGGAGACGGGCGAAGGTAACGGTCGGCGCCTCTGTGGTCTTCTCGCTTGCTATCAGCATCCCTGCATTCATCGGAACGTCAAAGGTTGACCCGTCTTCCGAGGTGCTTATGCGGATGGTCATCCTGGCATTTCAGATTCTCTGCTTTTCCGTCGCACTGATTCTGATCATTCCGTGTTACGGACTGGTGTACCTTACAATCCGGAAGCACGTGCGGATAGGAGTCCGGCCCGACACGATGCTAGATTGGTGTGTTACGAAATCAGGTGAATCCTGTTCAACCGTGCTTGTCCCAACCACCACATCAAGAATCCGCGAAACAAATGCAACCGGTGTATTCGTAGCATTGAAAAGTGATCAAGTAAATGCGAGTCCAGCTAGTAACGTCCAGAATATGGACTTCGCATCTGCATCAGGAAAGGGGGTGTCTGCCATATCATCCCCTAATGAGCAACCAGTCCAGAACCTTATCCATCAACCACAACTGGTTGCAACACGGGGTGTGTCATCTGGGGGCCCATCGATGCTAAACGAAAGGGGCCCGGCACCGAAGTCCAGAGCAACAAGCCTACAGCGCAAGACAACCAAGATGCTCTTCATCACCAGTGTGGTATTTCTCCTGACCTGGGTGCCGTATTGGACTAGGATAGGTGTGGAGTTGCCTTCTTACGGTGGGGCGACCGTCAGCCCAACACTGGCGAGTGCACTGGAGAGGTCCTCGGCAGCTCTTTTCGTCAACAGCGCCGTCAATCCAATCATATACGGAATCTCAAACGTACCATTCAGAGAGGATTGCCGGGAAGTGTTCTGCAAACTCAGGCTCCCGTAGAAGGCGCCGTATCGACGTCCGTCAGACTGACACTTGGTCAATAAGGAAGGTCCTCGATATCTGGTTGTCATACATTAGTATTAGTGATCTGTTGCTGATAGTTTATTCCTAAAAGAAAATGCGACATGACGCAGCCTGGACGTGTTAAGTGAGAACGACTTGGAGAAACATCAAGTTGCTGGCTCACGGAAAGAAAAATCTTCAACCCGCAGATATGGATATGGATTGAAATTCTTGTTCCCGATGATGGGGTGGGGGGGGGGTAGATGGTGGTGATAAACCAACGGATAAGCCACAGTTAAGTTTTAACCAAAAACGTTTTGATTGTATCATATCCCTTGCTCGACGAAACAGTCATATTTTTGTCTCTGTTCCGAGCAGGCTCAGTCATAATCCTTGTATGAGTTGGTGTAAACGTACGAATGGTTGAGTAGCTCTTCACATGCATCCTCTTTCCAAGGCCTGAGAACCTTTCTTCCGGCTGCCTCCTCCTACGCTGCATGCCTGGGGCTCAATGCTAATTACACAATACGTCTGCTCAAAAGACATAATTTTCTGTGTGGTATTGACTCCACTGTATTATTTCTCTCCACGCATATAGCCATAAGCTTAAAGGTAGTATCATACTTTGGCAAGAGACCAAAACAGAAATGTTTACAAAATAATTTGCCTATAACTTACAGAGTATGAAGATGATCCTAGTAGAAACCTACCGTTAAAATTGTTCCGCCTGAAACGGTGTATTTATCCAGAAAATAGTAAAACAGGGACCGAAAATCTTTTTGATCTTTTAAAAGATCAAAAATAAAAGAGAAAAGACTGAAGAAATACTAAGGCCGTGTTTCACTGTTTTCTGAAAAAGTGGGCACTGTATGGGACTGAAATTTTCACAGATGGCTGTTACTGTATCTGTCTTGGTATTTTTTATTCGCAGTAGAGGCAAGGCAATTACAACAGTGAAAATTCAATCTCAGTTTGAAAGATTGCCCTTGTCAGCAACAGAAAAATGGTAAAATGGTATGGTCTATTCGTAATTGCATCCACGGTTTCATATTTTCGGACACAAATCCAATTTCCCTGGTAATTACAGCAAATTGCAGCGACATCCACTTGAATATAATGACTTTCCTTCGCAGTTCCGGATCAGCTGGATCTGTGAGTGAGTGTGTCTCACGTAGAAACATCACCTCGAGTGCACGAGGGGAAAAAACACGTGTATATAAAAACCTAATGACAAACGGACATTTCCAAAGATGTTAGCCACTCATCTGCAGGGACACTAAGAGTCTCAGCGGAACGATCTCGCTATAGCTTGGTGCTGAACTACTGACATCCGTTGACAAGAATCACACCCAGTCACACACTGTCAAATACCTGATAGAGCAGTACTTCCAAGAGTCGTAGTCATTCAGTTTAAACGTTGCGCACTCACAGTCATGATGGAAAACCTATCAGCATATTCTACACAGCCATCATATGCTGAAAACCAAACAGGGTTTGGTAACATGGTACCAAGAGGCGTTAGCATTTTCCATCTCATCAGCCATACATTGGTGATTTTATTTGGCGTGCCCGGTAACTGTCTCATTCTGCTTGTCTACTGGACAACGGTCAGAAAGGGGAGCACCCATGTTCTTATCATGGGTCTTGCATGGGCTGACCTATTCCTCTGCTTACTTAGTATCAACCATGTTTTCGCAAGAGCTGTGAGTTTGGTCACTGGAAAGTTTCCGAACATATTTTATATATTCTATCCATTGGAGTATCCAGCTCTGGGCTTCTCTATCTTTATTACCTTGCTCATCGCAGGAGAGCGCTATGACTGTATATGCCGCTACAACCGTCGCGTTTTCACTACCAAACGTGCTAAGGTTGCAACTTGGATCGCATTCCTCGTTTCACTATGTGTCAATTTTCCGAAACTGTACACAAAATATTCGGAGATCCCAAATGCTTCCTTGAGAAATATTTGGTTGGCTTTTCAGATGACTACTTTCCCAATTTTCCTGGTGATAATTGTTTCGCTTTACCTGCAGATTTACTTCAAAATCCGAAATCACGTCAAAGTTGGAGTTGAGGGTGCCTCCAACCCATTCAATAACTCTAAAATGCCAGGTACGTCTGTCCAATCCGACGTAGTCGTCCCCGTTGACTTGGTGATAAAGACGGGCCCACATTTGAATGAAGCAGCCAACACGAATAAGGAGTCTTCGGACTTTGGTAATCTTCCCTCTACTTCACGGATGCAGAAAAGGCGGAGGAGCGTCACTCGATTGGCCGTCGGTATCATGCCTACAAACGTCCCTGGGCCGAGCGGGGCTTCGGTAAATCCTCCTCTACCGGCTGGCGTAGGACGCGTCTCCAGTCTCCAACAAAAGACGACCAAGTTGCTCTTTGCTACAACCGTGATGTTCCTGCTGACCTTAGTGCCGTATTTTCTCTACGTTGCGACGGAGGCAGCGGCAGTTTGCGGTATCAGCGTGAGTCCGGCATCACGACAGGTAATTCACGATCTTGAAATTACTTTCTACATCAATAACGCCCTGAATCCAGTCATTTACGGTTTTGCAAATAGACGATTTAGAGAGGACTGTAGGAAAGTGTTGAGAGGGTTCAGACCTGGCTTTTGTACGAGATTGTTTGCAATGAACCCCAACAACACAGAATGAGTGGAAAGTCTGGAAAACAAGATCAAAACTCAAACATTCCACACATGGAAAACAGGATCAAAACTCAAACATTCCACACATACTTGATGTTGTGATAAATATCAAATAATAGATCACCGTGAATGTTATTCGAATACTATTAATAATTGAACCATAATTTAACCCATTCCCAGTGGAAACGAAACAGGCACTTCTCCAATGCTTTAATACTTCTTAACTGTTATTCTGTATAATTATTTCATTGATTTTTCTCTTTGACAAAGTACATTTTTTTTTTGAAAGAGAATTTTTAGCTCTGAACCTCAAGTTGTTCATTTTACGATTGACACATTGAAGAAGTAACTGTTTCATAATGAATTCACATTTAATTTGTTCTATGCTGGTGTTTCGAATTGTCAAATGATAAAGAATTACATGCACAATGAAGTTAATGTTTTCCCTTTTGCAAAGTTAAATAAAATGGATTAAATAAATTTGTCAATTGATGTAACAAGTAAATATGTTTAAGTGAATATATCAATTATAAGTCACGTTAATAGTTTTTAACTTTTGACAAAGTGCAATATATAATTTTGAAAGAGAATGAATATTATTTTAGCTCTGAATGACAAATGCGTATGAACTGAAGTGATTGTGAATCAAGGATTAATTCAAGAAGTGACTTTCATATTCATTCACAATTTGCTTTGTTCTAATGGGCCTTTTCGAAATGAGGCTTGATGCTATAGGCTTTGGATTTATTTTGCTACCGCCGTTTTGTGTAATAAATGAAATGAAGGGCTTGAGATACATGGCAAAGCTGGAGCCTTTCTTTGGCTTCGTCATTTGGCCCAAATCCCTTCGTTTCGTTTAGTGCTACTGCAATATTTAAGGCCTATTTAAATTTAATTAATTGTCTGAAGCATCCAACAAACATTATATAGATGCCGGGTGAAAAGACAACATAATTATGCCTAATTATGATCTCCTCCTGAGGGTATAGGATCGCCCTAGCTGCCAAACAACCAGTAGGCTCCTTAGCAAAATATATTCTTCCAAGCACGAAAAAAAATGAGGCATATAAGGTGGCAATTTTTTGAAAACGAGGAGGTCTGTTTTTGATTTTTATCACAAAATTTGGAAAAGGTCGCGCGACAGATCTCTTACTTTTGGACAGCTGCGCGTGTGCGACTTTGTCGCGCGACTATGTCGCTGCGACAAAGTCGCGTATGTGTAAATAGGCTAGGCCTATTTACACATACGCAACTTTGTCGCGCGACTTTAGGCACGTTCTCACACACCAAAAAAGCGCGACTATTTGGGTCGCGATTTGGAGCGCGACCCAAATTTTATTTGTGTGGGAACACTAATAATCGCGACTATTAGTGCGATTTGGAGCGCGCTCCAAATCGCACTAGTAGTGCGTCTTTTTGCAAATAGTCGCGATTATTTGCTGTGTGAACGGTGCACCAAAAAATACCGGTTTTTTATATCCCATCATGCAAGGCGGGCGCGCGAGTTAAGCACAGGATGCATGCCAACTTCACGCTAAACATTTAGAATCGCGTACGCGCAGTTTGATAGAAATCGTACCGGTGCGATTTGGGTCGCGCTTTTTTGGCTGTGTGAACACGACAAAGAGCGCGACTATTTGGGTCGCGCTCCAAATCGCGACCCAAATAGTCGCGCTTTTTGGTGTGTGAGAACGTGCCTAAAGGCGCCTTTTCATATGCGCGTTTTTTTTATCCGCTGCGTATACGTTGCGTGTCCGTCGCGTTGCAAAAAAATCCATCATTATAAAAAAACAAGCGACCCTTTCCATATGTGCGCGTGCGTTTGAAAAGGTCGTGTGTGTCTTTTTAATGGACAATTTTAACGCACACGCAACGTACACGCAGCGTATACGCAGCGGATGAAAAAACGCACATATGGAAAGGCGCCTTAATGTGTGTATTTTTAACTGCGCACAAATCAATGTGCGTGTTTACATTTACGCGACAAAGTAGTGCGACTTGTCGCGCGACTTTTTGAAATCAAATTGAAAGTGATTTTGTCGCGCGACAAAAAAAGTTGCATACGTATTTCCCTATGTCCTTACGTGCCAACTGTATTGATTGCTTTGGAAAGGTGGACAAAGTAATGATAACTGATGGCCACACATATGATTAATTGTATTTAGCGTCCAACAAAGGTTATATAGACACCAGGTGAAAAGACAACATAATTATGCCATTAGGATCTCCTCTTGAGGATATAGGATCGCCCTAGCTGCAACAAAAACCAGTAGGCCCCTAAGCAAAATGTCGCGTGTATTTTTAACTGCGCACAAATCAATGGGCCTGTTTAAATTTCCGCGACAAAGTAGTTCGACTTGTCGCGCGACTTTTTGTAATCAAATTGAAAGTGAATTTGTCGCGCGACAAAAAAAGATGCACACGTATTTCCCTATGTCCTAACGTGCCAGCTGTATTGATTTCTTGGGAAAGATGGACAAAATAATAATAACTGAGGTCCAGAAATATAATTCATTGTCTGAAGCATCCAACAAACATTATATAGATGCCGGGTGAAAAGACAACATAATTATGCCTAATTATGATCTCCTCCTGAGGGTATAGGATCGTCCTAGCTGCCAAAAAACAGTGGCCCCCCCCCCCCAAGAAAAATATATTCTTCCAACCACGAAAAAAATGAGGCATATGAGGTGGCAATTTTTTGAAAAAGAAAAGGTCTGTTTTTGATTTTTATCACAAAATTTGGCAAAAGTCGCGCGACAGATCGCTTACTTTTGGACAGCTGCGCGTGTGCGACTTTGTCGCGCGACTAAAGCCCACCGCACACTATACGATCCCACTACGACCCGACTGGTTTTTGGAAGGATCGCAAAGCATTCTGGGAGTCTTAACCGTTATTCGACAGTCGAATCTTGCCGACTGGCCATCAGAGTGGGTCTGCGACTGGGAACAATCACGGTTAAGACTCCCAGAATGCTTTGCGATCCTTCCAAAAACCAGTCGGGTCCTAGTCGGAATGTCGGATCGTATAGTGTGCGGTGGGCTTAAGTCGCTGCGACAAAGTCGCGTATGTGTAAATAGGCCTCTAAGCCTATAGCCTCAAACCTGGTTTCGTAAAGGTCTTATTACGTTGGTATTTCGTTTGACACGGAATAATCCAGTATTTGACATGAAGCTGAACTATGTACTTTGTGTATTAACAACTCATTATTAAAATTATGTGTGAACAGTGCTGTTATAGATTTACTCGACGAAGTTATTGTTATACAATTTGAACCGATAAAAGGTGTCATACGTGATTGGTAAATGTCACAGTACAGCTCTCTCACTTTGTCTGATCAAACATGTACATGGAAATAACACTGAGAAATTTGAGCTCAATTGGACATCTTAGTTACCGCAGTTACGAGAAAATAGCGAAAAACCTACTCAAATTATTTTTTACTAGTAAAATATAAACATTGGTTTTGATCTTACCCCGAGATAAAAACTGTTTTCGGTCTTTGTTTTACTTATTTCTGGATAAATACACCATTTCAGGCGGAAATAATTAGCTGTTTCGCATGCAGCGGAACAGCTTTTGTTTTTCTTATTTTTTTTTTCTTTCTTATTTTTTTTTTCTTCTTTTTCCACTTTTTTCCCATAGACATAACACAGGGGTTTTCTAAGAGCCACTTCTACCATTATGCAAATTCCGATCAACTTCATACTTGGCACATAGTTAGACCACCACCCCGAATAGTGTCCCGCGTATGTACGTCATCGTGACGTCATCACGTGCACAATTACGTCATCATAAAAGTGCAAATTTTAGGGCTCTTTATCTCCGGAATGGCAAGTCCGATGCAGCTCAAACTTGGTATGTAAGTATATGGGGACGTGTTATAGACAAAAATTGCAGTCACGTGTTGATGACGTCATCGTGTGATTTTATACGAATTAATCAATTTTTGGACCTTTTCTTTATATCTCATGAACGACAAATCGTATTTTCGAAATTCTTTCGGCAATATGTTTGTTTAGGCTATAGGCACATGTCACAAAATACCAAAAAGGTGTGACGTCATGATGACGTCATCAAAAAGCTGATTTTCTGATTCACATATAAGGGAATATTCGATGGTGATGAAACTTGGTGGGTAGGTAGGGAATGGTACTAGTATTCGAAATGTGAAGTGACGTCACGATGACGTTAAAGGTTGATTTTTTATTGATTTTTGAATAATTAATGTTGCCATTTTTTTCACAGAAACACATATAAGCGAATATCCGATCTTGATGAAACTTGGTGGGTAGGTAGGACATGCTATTACTATCCCAAATGTGAAGTGACGTCACGATGACGTCATCGACTGATTTTTTATTGATTTTTTTGAATAATTAATTTTGCCATTTAGAGTCCAAAATAACACAAAACACGGTCTTTGGAACTTTTTGGACCGCTGATATGGCTATCTATAGTAGTGGGCCAATTTTGTACACGTGAACGGAGCACGACATCGCTAGAAAATCAATCATTTTGCTGTTTCCACCGCCCATGCACAACCATACCATACTACGCGCGCTGGTCTATAATAGACTCGGCCATTTCTGTGTTTCTCATGGGCATGTGTATGTACACGAATCTGTATGGGTGTATTGATGGACGAGTGACGACGCTCCTGATAGTTGTTTACAACAATTAAAACACCGCTTTTTCTCTGTACTGGGCCAATTGCGTTCATGTTTGTTTTTCATATTATTTATAAAACATACGCGAAACAGCTCAGTGTTTGTCAACAAACACAGGTCTAGTTTTAACGGTGTATGTTTCTACCAGCACCATCTTCATACTCCTGAAAGTTATACGTAATTCTGTGAACATTTCTGTTTGGGTTTACCAATCCTGTACTGTACCTTTGAATAAAATTGATTCATTAAATTGACCGATGCAAACAATCTTAAGAAGATAGCTACGGCGTTCCATAAAAACGAATTCGAAAAATACCTTGTAAAAATGGCGCCTAAAGACGCGTCCACGAGCAGGCAATGCTTTTTTGTATTATGGGCCTGTTTGTTTCGGACGAATCCTCGGATCCGGATCCCATTTTTCGGATCCACCTCCTATGCAGGGTACGCTAAAATGGGATCCGGATCCGAAGAATTTATGATCATTTGCGTGAAACAAACAGGCCCTATATTATGTGTGGAACAAGAACACTTTGACTGGAATGCCTTTCAAAGAGTGTACTCTATATGCAACGCGCAAGTATGCGCGAACGGTACCGGTAGCGCGTCGTGATGACGTTTGCAATCATTGCGTTACTGAAGTGCAGAGCGTGTGCGCGCACGGCGCTAAATGAAACGCGCATTTACCGAAGGTGCGTCGGATTTCGGGCGTATTTTGCTTCGATAACGCACCTGTATAGAACACAACGCAGGTATGCAAATGAACGTACAAAAAACGTACAAAATTTTGGGCTTTCCATAGGTTTGTGCACAAACATGGATGCGCCCAGCAGGCATCACTTTTTTTTTTTTCATTTGCATTTCATTATTTCATTATTTCATTATTTATGTATTTAGTAATTAGTAATTTTAATATAGCTCTATGATCCAGCCCTACATTGATATACATAATGGATTTTGTTTGTCTGTTGTCTATCCGAGTGTTTGTTTGTGTGTTTGTTTTTTGTTCGTTTATTTATCATGTTAATAACCATCCTGAGATTGGCGATTTGTGTTGATGTTGGTCTTGGTTAATAAATAAATAAATAAACAAAGATATTTTCTTGATTGGGTTCGCGAGAATATGAGCGATTAGATGTAGGTAAATCGATAGTCATTTTGAATTACAAGTTGGTGAAACTGGTGTCTCTCAAAAAAGAAAACACCAATGTTTGGTGAAATCTACAAGCAAATAGATTTATGAAGGCTGCAAGTCTGCAACTACCCTGAGGAACTACTTGTTCCTTCCGAACAACTCGGTCCCCTCGAATAGACGCGATGGAGTCGTTTACAGGATCCCCTAAAATAAAAAAATTCTTATCAGTCACACGATGTGGTCAACGGTAGAGAACGCGACGTTTCGTATGCAAACTGCAATACTTCATCAGGCGATGGCAATGGTCAGACTCGTGCTCCTTAATAATATATAATAATAATTTGGGAGGTTATAATCATCCTTACTGGCAGCTGGGGTGCAGAATTGCGAAGGATGCGACTTCAACGTGATCGAGTTGTAGGTAATCATGGGCGCCCTTGGGTGCCAGCCACATCAACCCATGATCACGGGGTACAGTCTGAGATTGAAAGTTTGATTTTTGTGGAGGGAGGAAAACCGGAAAACACGGAGAAAAAAACCTGGTAAAACTATACTCACATAATTTATGACCCAAGCCGTGATCGAACCCGGGCCACATTGGTGAGAGGCTCGCCACCTATACATGCCGCCTAAATTAATAAGCCTGTGGAAATTTGAGCTCAATCGGACATCTGAGTCTCGAGGAAATAGCGAAAACTCGACTCAATTTTTCTTATAAAACATACAGAAGGATTTTTGGTGTTTCGTTTTACTCTTTCTTGATAAATACAGCATTCCAGGCGGAAATATTTTAACGATATCTTTCAACCAGCACCATCTTCATACCCTGAAACTGTGAACTTTTCTGTTTTGGTTTGTGTTACCAATGTTGAGTATGCCCTTTGAAATAAAGATGAAGCTGCTGTGTTTGTTTGTGGCCTTGCTCTGATGGTTGCCATGCATTATTATTGTTGCCATGGTTCCTGTTATTGGTTGCTATGTACCGACTGCATCTAGCCTAGTCCCAGCTGTCCAGCACAGTTGTAGTAGATGGTTGTGTAAATCTTCATTTTCGTCTAAAATCTCTTGCCGTCGTTTAATACGCCTCCATGGCTCTCTTAGAACTCCGCCCACTCTATATAGGGGGCTTCACTACGGAAGGAGCCATTGATTTTTACCCTAAGAGTTCGTCACCTTCCTGAAAATTATCACAAAGTGCAGCACGTGAGGGCATTTGAATCAATTCTGTCCAATATTTGACTTCTCACTGGAAATTATTTCAAAATTAAGCATTGTACGGACGTCGATTATTGTCATTTTTATGATGATAAACTTTGCATAATTGGATTGTAATGTTAGAGTACATTGCACCATGGAGGAAGGAAATAAGGGATTTTCCTTCCTCCATGATTGCACATGAGTCATAATATACAGGCAAACATTGACACTTTACATTGGCTTAAATGGATTTGGCCTCCGGCGACTCGACGAAAATCCCCCTCGTAAACACACTGACAGCAGATTATGAATCTTGCAACAACAGGTGCACAGTCTCTAAAATCATTTGTCACCACAGGTAGAAAATGCTTGCCAACGGTTATATTAAGAAAAAGGGAATTTTTGTTCATAACATGTAGTTTTCAGATTTGATACTAAATGTTTTATCTTTTGTTCTGCGGTTAAGCATACAGAATAATTAATTAGTAGTTTTATTTTGTCAAAAATTATTTACAATTTATTTTAAAATACTATGATATGAATAAGGGGCTTCTGCGTGGACATGTTTTATCTAAAATGTTTTAGGAGTTTGAAATCCTTATTTGTTTTCATTCGTCTATTGTTTTTCAAAATGTAGTTGCTGGTTTTATGATGAATTGTCATCATGATACTATCTTATATTTCTCATGCATCACTATATCCACAGTCATGTTTTTGTGTGTTTTAGGAGTTGAGTTGGAGTTCTTTGCCCTCGGGTCTTTCCACCATCGTGTCATGGGTTCAAACCCCGCTCGGGCGGGCATGCAAGTTTTTGTTTTGCCAGTCCCTATGCCTTATTCTGTGAGCGTTCCCCGGCCATTAGGCTACCATATACCCTATTTACGGCGCGTCATCCATCCTACATTCGGAGCATCAGTGCAATCAAACCTAGGTTTGGTGGATACAAATTAGTCTGGTTCCCCTTTCCTATTTTAGAATTGGTGTTATCCTTTCCAACGGGTATACAAGGAAGGTGACAAGATGGATGCGTCGTGAATGAGGCGTATTCTCTGCCTCCCTATACAGGGTGTCCCAGAAAAAACGCAACACTGTGTCGGGACCCATTATGTTAAAATTAAACTGTTTATCACTTCAAGATTCAGATAATGTTCTACAACCATGTCTTGGTTATCACCATGTAGAATTTAAGCAAAATCGGGCTGTAATTGGCGAAAATATGACCAATTGAATGAGTACTCCTTAAAGGTAGTATCATACTTTGGTTTTTATCAAAGAAATACAGATTCATGGGCAAAAATACCAAGACAGATACAGTAACAGTCATCTGTGAAAATGTCAGTCCCATAAGAATCTTGAAGTGATAAATAGTTTAAATAAAAAAATTTCATATAATAGTTCTGGACACAAGTGTTGCGGGTTTTTTTGGGGTACACCCTGTATAAAACTTAGCATTTGTCTCCCCTGTGTGATCAGCATTTTTAATCACGCTGGTCTTTATGCGCTGTTTGGGGCCATCCTAAGGGGCCATTCATCTCATCACGCAGCTGGGGACCATTCAATGATAATCGTAGCCTCTCATTTTCCTTCTGATGATGATTGATGTAACGACGAATTTATGCTTATTATTATATCAAATAAAACATGACTATCGCAAAATATAGACAACTCCACGGCTGCCGTGTAATTGAAAAAAAAAATGAATTCAAGAAAACTACACGCAGAATAATCATAGACCTAATCATGCATTGTGTGAAGTACACGATGAGTTTATTATGTAAAAACAAAGAAACCAATGTTCCCATTAATCAGTACTTTAACCATAAGAGGGATAGTTTAGCAACTATCAACAATTCTCAGTATTAAAATGTCGTCAGTCAAACAATAATTATTTGCTTTTCGATCATACAGCTTCTTTCCGTCAACAACAGTCAAAAATACACATTGCAATTTCTGACATACCAAATGGCCTCCTCTCAAGTTAACTACAGAATATTTTCATATTTAATATTCAGTTTCCATATATTCTTTCTGATGAAGTAGTTGTTGCTACGAAAGCTCATGCTCTTTTTAAACTCTAGTTAGTCAATATAGTTCTACTTGTATTTTTGTATTTCATATATTCTATGTGAGGTAAAATTACATCTATGAATAATAATCTAAATAATTCTAAAACCAAATATAAAAACATTCACACCAAACACTGTAATAGTTTCACTCTAAGACACTTCCAAACTATAGTTAACTAATTAAATTCGTTAAGAATAATGCCACAATAATCATACCACATACACACGAAAATGTATGTTGTAATTAACCAGAAAAAGCTTAAAATTAAAGGCAGCGTACAGGATTTCGCAACTGCAAGGCCTCCAAAAAAAATATTGAGTTTGAAACAGAAAATGGACTCAACAGTTAGTAAACAGTGCAAACAGTCACCATGGGAAATCTTGGTTCATCAGATGCTGGTTTTTTTTAAGGAAATTGAGATTTTGCTGTTGGTATCGGCCGCAGCCGTTTCCCATAAACACGCATATACTGAATTTAAAACTTGAGTATCATATCTCAATATCATACAACATAATTTTATATCAATTAAGTTTACCACATTGCCCCAAAACAAACACTTAAAAGCTCGAACATTTAACTGCTACAAACAGAAACGTGTTATCATGTGAAAAAAAGAAAATTGACAATCGCATTTATTTCACAACTTTACTAGCAAATGGGTTTAGTGGGGTTTAAAACAAACACGTTGAATTTGTTCATAATAATGGGGCCGTGCAAATAAAATATTTGTAATGAAATGACACACGCCGGCCTATCGCCCTAGTGGATGAAATATTATAACACAGTTCAAACTATGAAAAGAGTTGGAGAGGTTTATTTTTTTATGGTGATTATGAACATGATTGTGGGATATGCTACGTGACTAGTCTACGCATTGATAATAGGAGACTTTGGAGAATCGGTCTTGAGTCAACAGAGCACGCGCAAACCACGCCGTGCGCAATTGTGAGCATGCGCGCGTTGGTTTGCGCGTGCGTGCGCATGCGCTGTTGACTTGAAGACCGGTTCTCCAAAGTCTCCCATTATTGGAATCTGTATACATATACAGTAATCCAAACGCAAGTTTTTTGAGTGGCGCCCTCTTTCGATTAAAACTGCGGTGGTGTCTGTATAACTACTTTGTAGGCTACACTGTCAGATCATCTTTTATTGAAATCTGGGTAGCCGTAAAGCTAATCATGAGCAATTGACCGGCAGGAAAATCCAGGAGATGTTGTCCATGCTGAATATTCGTCTAAGTTGGTGTTCCTTTCAGGAAAAAATCACGCACCACGTACAAATAACACCGCAGTTTCTTTTTTAATTACAAGAGGGCGCCACTCAAGAACTGGTGTTCAGATTACTACATACAATATATTTGAGTTGTTATTATGGTATAAACTCATGAACTGGGGAAGAAGGCGATACTGCTGTTTGTTTTGTTTGGTTTTTGTCACAATTAATTCCATGTTAGCAATCAAGAAATCGATAGGCATGGTCGTGCTGGAAATATTATTGGTGCTTTCCACTGCATCTTTATCTTGTAAGAGGCAAAATCAAGCCACGCATTCGACATCATGATGGGAATAATCTGAATAAAGGAAAATATACAAAAAGAGAACAATGATGAAGACGCCGGTAGTATCATACGTTGTTTTTTGTCAAAGAAATACTGATTCATGTGCACATTTTCAAGGAAGATAGTACAGTAACAGTCATCTGTATAATTTTCAGTAACATACGATGCCCATGTTTTGAGAAAATAGTGAAAAACGCCCACAGTGTTGTGTAATTCCTTCTCCCCATTATGTTTGATCTTTAAAAGATCAACAAGAAATTTGGTCATTTGTTTTACTCTTTTCTGGATAAAACAGCATTTCATGCAGACAAATGTAAACGGTATGTTTCTACCACCCAATGTTTATACCCTGTAAGTTAAAGGTAAATCTGTGATCAAGCTTACCGTGTTTCTTGAGAATGTCACAGATGGTGCGGTACTGCGATGTCTGTTTGAGCTGGTCGAATGCCGGATTCCACCAATCAGGTACCGTGCTGTCTTTGCGCACCATCATGCCGGCGCCATCTTGCATGCAGGTCGTGATGGGATTGCCCGCGGCCACTTCCAGATCCGTCCTGAGGTTGAAGAGTTGAACGTTGGTAAACACTGCATCAACCTATGTGTGACAGAAAAAGATCGTCATAGTGTGAATAATTATATCCCCATAAATTATGAAGATAGGCCCAATGATTACAATTGGAGAGTTTTGAGCTTGGTCTTCAGCTTGATAGCGCAAGCGCAAAACAACGCACGCATGCTCAGAGCTAGCAAAGAGAGACTTCAGTCTGCTGCCGCCAACGTCTCAAAAGTCTCCCATTACCCCCAGCAACTCGTGTTGCACGGCTCTTCTAACACAGCGGACAATGCGCACGTAAAATAATTTCCATTTATAAAAAAATATCACGTGGTGCAAATTCGTGGTGCAAAGAGAGGGCTGCCCATTTGAGATTGGTTCTGTTAATGTAAACGTCATAATTTGCATAAACTTGTGTACATTAATGAATACTAAACAGCTACCAAAATCGTACGGTTGACGAGCCTCAAACTTGATCCAAACATTTTTTTACTTCAAATCTAGAAGTATCATTACCCCATAGCTACAGTACTCGGTCAAAAAGACATAGCATTCTTTAATCTTTTAATTCTTTAACAAAATCAATCCTCTGTAATGGTTCATCCGATTTTGAAGAAACAAACATTTTCTTTTGGCAAACACAAATAATGCACAATGGCGAAAATACAAACATTTTGAACATGTTAAGGTTAGTGAGGTGACCAGCCAATTACAATGCTGCCAGCCGTGGCCAATGGGCCAAGATTGCATTGTGTCGTATCACAGCGACTTACCATTGAGCTGTTGACAGCTGCAATCACCTCGTCTCTGGACGAGAAGAAAAACAGGTTGGCGAGTGGCAGAGAGGATGCTCCCTGCAAAAGAGGAGAGAGGAGATGGAAGATGAGAGATGAGACATGAAGGCGAAGTTTCTGAAAAACAAACCCAGCATGGATGCAATTAGTGCGCCCTCAATTTATGGTCACCCTTGGTCTGTCTGTTCACTGGATGAAACAAAATCGCAGCATGCATCAAACTCCAAACCAGGTATAGTTGTTTTGCCAACTTGCAGAGTTTGGGTGCTGATTATGCCAGTTTTCATGACAATGATTTGCCATTGAGATCATGTTGTATTATGATTACCGTGACTCCTTCCCTTTGCAGGCAGAATTCGTTGGACGCATCGCCGTCCACGAAGCCGATTTTCTTGCCGGTGATGTCCGAGCTACTGAACGCACCGGGGTTGCCTTTCTTGATGTAGAAGACGCCGTCCAACGGCTTACGGAATGGCTTGGTAAAGGACACAGAGGAACTGCGCTCATAGGTGTTGAACCAACCTAAGATATGCAGATAAAAACAGGAATTACTGCATGTTTTTTTAGGACCGTCTGTTAAAGGGTCTCTGCAATGCGAATATTATGGCCTGAACATGTGCCAATCAAAAAACTGTACATGGGGATTGTGATTTTACCCACTTCCTCACACTGATTCAGGGTTAAAAACAGGTTTTTCAGTTTGTATGCTAATTAGCATTTCCGTATTCATGAGCAAACCTGTGATGTCATCTGGGGAACTGAGAGCAGTAACTCAATTGATTTGTGCACAAAAAGTTGCGGTTGTTTTATAGGTTTTCTGACAAAACTTTCCCCCTCACTGGTTTTTTTTGTGCTGAATATGTTCCTTTCACTCAACTGGTGGTGTAATTGTTTTGAGAAACCATTTCTGGGGGTCATGTTTGCCTCTTCATTTGTTTATGTTTTTTCATTATATTTTGGATGTTGGTTCCCTACATGAGTATGCATGAAAATCCCCCATTTTGTAAAGCCGTTCAAAAGAAAACCAAATGCTGGTTTGAAACCAAAATAAGACTTGCCATTCATTATTTGTTAGTATATTCTCTGTATGAAGGCAATAAAATAACCTGACTAAAAAAGCACTGCAGCCGCCCTTTAAGGGTTTCGTTTCCACGTAAAACTACACATTCCTGTCCGTGTCATCTACTTCACCTTTCTGGAGAATGTCGCTGAACGAAAGATACATAGCTTCTTACCGGTGCATCCCTCGTACCATCGGCTGACGAGTCCCACCCCTGACCCACCACCCAACCAAAGAAAGACTGTGCTTCGTACCGGTGCATCCCTCGTACCATCGGCTGACGAGTCCCACCCCGCCCCTGACCCATCACCCAGCCCTAGAAAGACTGTGTTTCATACCGGTGCATCCCTCGTACCATCGGCTGACGAGTCCCACCCCTGAACCACCACCCAACCCAAGAAAGACTGTACTTCTTACCGGTGCATCCCTCGTACCATCGGCTGACGAATCCCACCCCTGACCCACCACCCGACCCAAGAAAGACGGTACTTCTTGCTGGTGCATCCCTCGTACCATCGGCTGACGAGTCCCACCCCTGACCCACCACCCAACCCAAGAAAGACTGTGCTTCGTACCGGTGCATCCCTCGTACCATCGGCTGACGAGTCCAACCCCTGACCCACCACCCAACCCAAGAAAGGCTGTGCTTCGTACCGGTGCATCCCTCGTACCATCGGCTGACGAGTCCCACGCCTGGCACCGGGCGTTTCCCAGCCTTCGACGTGTAGCAGTTCTCGTAGACGTCCCACATCAAGCGACAATTCTTGTTGGCCAAATTGCACACTGAAAAACAAAAAATTTCCGAGCGATTACGTATTGTTCTTAAAAGGTTGCTTTAATAGTCTCCTTGCGTCCTTTGTATGTAAAATTATTGTACGGTGAAACATTCTCCAAAATAGGTTTTGGGATTTAAACTGTTTCAAAGTAAACGCCCTATCCTGGAAAAAAACTTCAGTTTCATTTCCAACGAAAAGTTACGTCCAGCTATTTCAGCTTTTGAATAACAGAGATTCCAAAAAGTTCCAAAAAGTACAAACCTTAGTAAAGTATCATTCACGATAAGTGATAAAAAGTCATGGCATGGAAATTATGTTTAACCGGATCATCTGCATTCTCTGGTTTCAGTCAAGTCTGAAGCTTTATTTATTTTACGGGAAACAGGTTAAGTCAGTCAAATCGAACTACATGTACTTGTATTACAAACTCTTTGTTAAATAGCTAAATGGGTTTAGATCGTTTAACAAGTCGCCCCTGACTTCCGTATCCCCACGTGACCAATTTAAGACAACTGTCTATTTCGCCGTTTTCGCTCTTATTAAAAAAATTATATGTGGAACATAATTGCAAGGTTTTTCTCCCACTTACCAGCCTCGACAATGTCGACGTGGAATCCTCTCACAGTGCCAGTCAGATCATGTCTGCAACAAAATAATATTCCAGTCATATCTATATTCAGTTTAAAACAAACATGAAACGGCAGGACAAGTCGAGTGTCTGAAAAGTCGCACAAACTCCACCATTGAAATGATTGGTCATGTACAGTACTAGCTGCGCATTGACACCAATGGGCCTGCACCGTGATTGGTCAAGTACCAGGAGTCTGCGCATTGACACCAATGGGCCTGCACCGTGATTGTTCATGTTCCAGGAGTCTGCGCATCGACACCAATGGGCCTGCACCGTGATTGTTCATGTTCCAGGGGTCTGCGCATTGACACCAATGGGCCTGCACCGTGATTGGTCATGTTCCAGGGGTCTGCGCATTGACACCAATGGGCCTGCACCGTGATTGTTCATGTTCCAGGAGTCTGCGCATTGACACCAATGGGCCTGCACCGTGATTGGTCATGTTCCAGGGGTCTGCGCATTGACACCAATGGGCCTGCACCGTGATTGTTCATGTTCCAGGAGTCTGCGCATTGACACCAATGGGCCTGCACCGTGATTGGTCATGTTCCAGGGGTCTGCGCATTGACACCAATGGGCCTGCACCGTGATTGTTCATGTTCCAGGGGTCTGCGCATTGACACCAATGGGCCTGCACCGTGATTGGTCATGTTCCAGGGGTCTGCGCATTGACACCAATGGGCCTGCACCGTGATTGTTCATGTTCCAGGGGTCTGCGCATTGACACCAATGGGCCTGCACCGTGATTGGTCATGTTCCAGGGGTCTGCGCATTGACACCAATGGGCCTGCACCGTGATTGGTCATGTTCCAGGGGTCTGCGCATTGACACCAATGGGCCTGCACCGTGATTGGTCATGTTCAAGGGGTCTGCGCATTGACACCAATGTGGACTGCACCGTAATTGGTCATGTTCCGAAGGAGTCTGCGCGTTGACACCAACTATGCCCTACTGCGTTTATTTAAATATTACTTTCAAAACCTAAACCGGACTTAGATGTACAAAAAGCTACAAGCTTAACAGCATAATGTACAAAGCCTTGCATAATTAAAGTCTACACAGATATGAATATTCCCATGACTTACATGTATTCCAGGTTGGTGCCGTCGTGCCCGATTGCAAAGACCCAGATCTTATCAGGATCACGTGGTGACTGGCCTGCCGTTAAGACCACATACGAGAAAGGTCAGAGGTTACATCGACGTCACAATCTTCAAAGTTGATTTAGAAATAATGTAACTTCTGTCTGCCCGGACACATTTACACGGTTGTGGCCATAAACAGTTGCCATGGGACATCTTTACCTGTTATTCTGTCCCCCGGACACATTTAGAGGGGGAATAGATTTAACCATTACACCGGCATAAATCCTATCATCTGATTGGTAAATAGTTGATCACAAATCTTTGATTTGATTTTGTTTTAATGAAAGGCGTGACTGCGCACCGCACAGTGAAAGTACTATTGCTGGGTGAATAGTACCTTCCATTGCACTGTGTTCAGAATATTGTCCGTGGTGGCGCTGTTGCACGGAATCATTTCACACAAAAATGTCGCACATTAAGCGAGAGGAACTTTTGATATTTTCCCGGCAGAAGATGGGAAGCATTATAATGCCTCGACCGAGCTTCGTGGGATGAAACATTATAGCTTTGACTCCGTTAAAATGAGTTTATTGGGACTACATTATATTATATTATACGGTGTAAATTATGTACTCCAATCTTTTCTACTTCAAACCTTTATATAACTGCATACATGCAACTGTTAGTGCGAAAACAAGTTTTTATAACTTGAGCCTTCAGGCTGTTTTGTATAAGAACGATTCGTGCATCACAAGTTCAATTATTGTACCTCGAGGCTATAGTGCTATAGAATACCCAAAGGCCATTGTCATATTTTGTGACGATGAACTTTTGCAAGTCGACCTGACCTAGAATCAATTTCAATTCAAATAAGGGGCATTATGTATTATGGTTATAATAAAGATTATAGTTTCACGCCTCGCTAGGTTCTGTTTACCTGTTCCCCCGCTTGATCCATCCGGGAGCTGCACCGTCGTAGAGATCGGGGTATTGGGTCGACCCAGTGAGACTGCCGACAGGACCACGGCCAGGATGGCGAGTATACCCACGAAGAGCACGGCCGCGGTCAGGCAGAGAACCTGCCTATCCCCGGACCCACCATCCCTGATCACACCCTTGCCAGCTCGCACGCTGCTCAGTTCAACTTCGTCCGAACTCTTCACCATGGTTGCTTATAATACACTGTGTATTGAGATACACATCCACAATTTTAAAAAATCAACTTTTGGGGCTGCCAATGAATTGAAATTTGGCTCCAAACTGGAATTTTGCGGGTGGAAGAGATCGGACAGATAGCAAAGGCAAAGTGTACACTGGATGTGAAGCACTAAGTCAAATATGGCAACCGAACTGCTATGATTTAGGCCTATATACATAATACAAAATATAGGCCCTACTTTTAATTAAAGGTATGATTGGTAAAGGTCACAGAACAGCACTCACAATTTGTCGAAACCAATATGTACTTGAAACAATACATTTTATAACTTAATTAGTAAAACTGGAGTTACAGGGCAAGACGACCTTTTGAGATACATTTTCGTTGACTTGGCCAGATAAACTGAAACCAGAATAAGTCGACTTCTCGTTTTTCACTAAAAGTCATCTTGTTGAGATAATTGAGACAAGACGACTTTGACCACTCCAAAAGTCGACTTGGCAAGATACATAATTATGTGGTTATCTGGATAAGTGGAATGGCTCTCGTGGAACACCGTACATAACAGATCACAGTGACTTTGCGCATTTAACTTGCCATCACAAAGTAGCCTCACATCAGCACTCACTTCTAGCCCTCTGGATTAAATACACAAACAACCCATACACCATACTTGCACCTAAACTATTCAATCAAACTATCAGTGTGCCCTGCTTAGAAACTAAACAAGACTCAGAAATAAAGATGAGTACAATATTGTCGACATTTGAAATCACCCCGTGTGCATTATGTAATATTATAAGAGAAAAGATAAAAATGAAAATGTTAATTACCTGTTGGTTTTGCCGTGGAGTTGCAGAAAACACAGATCCTCTCAACTCTCTAACTTCGCATGGAGAAAGGTGAACGCAGCTTCGTTGTATTTTTTTTTAGGGGAGCGGTTCATTTGAATATAAAAAGAAAGTTCGCCTTGGCCTGGTGAAATCAGGATTCGTCCAATATTGAAATGGGGGTGTTCATGATCATAACAGGTTGATCACTGGAAGCGTCTTATTTCGCAGCCCGGACTGTTGTTGACATATTATGTTGGGAACAATTAGTTTGATGATACAGGTCAATTAAAAATTATTTTTAAGAATGTTTCGGATTAAGAGAGACTGGCGAAATGGTTTGGCGAAGAAAACGCAGAACACGAAACCTACCCAGCTCTTGAGTTTGGAAGCAACCGTGATGGAGGTATCGTCATATAATAAAGGACCTTATGGTGGTACGAAATGTTTGTTGCTTTTCACACTTTCACCTCATATTCAACTTTGAAGACTTTACATAAAATAATAATACATGCCTTGCTACAAGTAGTAAGCAACAACATCGGATGGACTTAAATGGCATTTATAATATTGGTATCAAACAAACCAAAACAGCAAATGTTCACGTCTAACGTACAGGGTATAAAGACGACGTATAGGGAATAGGAACATACTGTGAAAATGTTCCTGTCTGCCTGAAATACTGTATTTATCCAGAAAAGAGTAAAACCAAACGCCGAAACATTTTTAATCTTCGAAAGATCAAAAATTGAGATTCCATTCCCACACAATTTGGCGTAACAATTGCCACGTTTTTCACTGTTTTTCTATTGTTTCCAATTATCAATGGAGCTGAAACTTTCACAAGTTTGTTTTTATCCACGTGACAATTCAAAATATGAACAGACAGTAGTTGCTTTGTCACCTTTACTAATGTTGTACATGCCCTTCAAAAGTTCCACTAAAATCCACTAACAGTTTTTATTTCTGTATTCCAGGTATTAGACCATTCGGAAATGGAGGTTTGAGGATCTGGGGTTTGGTGATATATTTTCATTGTCTTCGTTGAGTTAATGATAAATGGAGTTTCTTAACTGACATTATTGATCAAATCTCAACGGAATGCATAATTCAGTGCATTTCGAATAATAATGGTGCCTTCGATTTCGGCGACAATGAGTTGTTATTGCCGAGAGAAGAAAGAAAGACACAAATGCATGGTTTGTATAAACACAGA
This sequence comes from Astropecten irregularis, assembly GCA_963971285.1. Classification (NCBI taxonomy): domain Eukaryota; kingdom Metazoa; phylum Echinodermata; class Asteroidea; order Paxillosida; family Astropectinidae; genus Astropecten; species Astropecten irregularis. The sequence continues at coordinate 18,736,484 of OZ020244.1, read as the reverse complement.
CCAAGGCTAACTGCTATTCAAAAATGTCCTTGTATGTGATAAGAAGATTTCGTGCTCTTGTGTGAAGGCCTTCACGGCCCACAATGTACACCGTAACCCATAATGTCTGTCTGGGTAGTTCATCTGGGCTAGCTAGCTGTATTTGGATCGCGTATATGCTCCAAATATCGTGGACAGATCACAATGTCAAAATAAATGTGGAAGTATAGTCAAAACGAAAACTTGTTGAAATTATCAGGAAGAGACAGTTACAACTAGGTCATGCTTTTAGAAAGAAAGAATTGGAAGACATATTGCAGTGACGGGAAAAATTGAAGGAAACTAGCTTGAGGAAGGCAGAGACTCAAGCCGTGTCCCATGGCTGTGACTGCAAATTACGCATGTACTTATGACAGCTACTAGCCAGTGACTGCAGCCATTTCCATACACTTGTGTGTTATTTGCAGTCGCAGCCAGAGAATTTGGACACAGCCTCACTTTCATCTCAAGTCTCAGCCGCTGGATGAACATCAGTGAAAGTGAAATAATAAGAACGGCAAAGGATAGAAGATTATGGAGATCCATGGCCATGACACATAGACAGAAATCGTATATTTAACAAACTTCGAAGTGAGGAGAAGAATATACTCAAGCAATTGGTCCTCAACCAAGAACTCCTGAGTCCTGACTATCAAGAAAAGAAGGAAACTAAGATGGTATCATGTATCAGGGGTTTGGGACTGGCTAAAGCCGTACTCCGTGCTGGGAACAGTCCAGGGTGGTTCGGGAAGAAAGGTAGACCGAGGAAATGATGGGAGAGCAACATCAAGGATTGGACAGGTCTCAGCTGTGCTGGGTCGCAGAGGGCAGCACAGAACCGAGAGGAGTAGTGAAGACTAGTTGCTGCTTCATAATTGATGCCCCAACGACCAGACGGCTAAAGCATCAACAACAACAGTCATCATGACAGGACTTAGTGCGCAATATTTTTTGAAATTCTCATTGCAAAAAATGTATATTGTAATTTTTTAGGGCTCGGCAGAACGTATTGTTACCACTATTTTTATTTAACAATCATGAAATGTGCACAGTCATGGGCCGGCCGAACATGTTACGCTTCGGTTGCGTGTATAAAATTGTGCAGGCATGTTTACTACCCTCACACCCTCACCGTCTGTGACACTGAATGGCACGACTTAAGTACAATACAATAAAATATTTGGAACTATTGAATGTATGTTTGGGTCATGATGGCTCAGGCAGAAACCGATTGCCTTAACCTTTTTTTCACAAGGCATTGAAGCTACACAGCAGCCAACTTGTAAGTGCTGTTCACGTTCGATATGCACTGCCAGGTTAATTAAAGGTTAACTTCAAACATTTCTCCATGTTTCATTAAAAGAATTTTATAGACTTAGATTTTAAACTGCTCTTTTTTGAAGAGATAGACTGTAATAAAGAGTCATGTTTTGACACTTTAATTTAGGAAATATATCCATCTAGGAGAAATGGCAGGATTTAAAAAAAGAAGACTCAGACATCAGATCAGTCGATTGGAATGAGTTCCTTTCAAAATATGCCTAATGTATACATTACATTTATTACACCAAACCAAAAGAGATCGATAGTCGGCGTAAATGTCAAATCTACCCCACCCACCCCACCCCTCATTAATGTCACCCGGACATTTATACACGGTTGTGGCCATTTGCAGTTGTCCGGGGACACTTAATTTTACATGGGTAATTGTGTCATCCCGGACACATTATGCAGAGGGACAAATTTACCTTTACATCGGCCAACATTATTGAAAACAAACATCTATCTGTGAACGTTTTGGCGACGGGCAATTATTACTTGATTTAGTTCAAGCTAGATTTCTGACATCTATCGTGGAATGTTGGTATCTAGAAATTCGTCGTTCTTCGATCAGATTTGGGATTTAAATGTCTGTGTTTTTCCAGCAGCTAACCCTAAATTGCGCCCTCAACAATGTTCGCACACGAAAGGAAAAAAGAGAGAAAATTGTCGTTGGTGGCGCTGTTTGGGCGGGTCGGCTCTGGGCTCATCTTCTGTGGTATTGCTCATTCTCCCGGCTTTTTTCGACTTACTAAACAAAGTCGTTGCCCCAACCAAACTTAAGTAGAATGTCGAGATCGGTTGATCTATTTTCAATGTTTGTAAAGGAAAACGAACGAGAACATTGATGTTGCTACAAAATGGATGGATGAGTGTTCACATAGTTGAGCACTACACTACACTACTTGTGTATTTTTTCCAGTCACCATATTTGAAGTTCTTTCCATCTAATCATTCATCCGGCAGATTGCGCGGCTGCTCAGCTGTCCAGGTTTTGATTAGTTGACCATACATTCATTCGTGTGTAAAATCAACAAAACGGGCGTGCCTTGAATTGCTCCTTGACACTAAAATCACCTCTCAATCTATTGAACATGCCTTAAAGGTAATCATTATCATACTTTGGTTTTTGTCACAGAAATACAGATTCATGTGCAAAAATATCAAGAATGATACAGTAACAGTCATCTGTGAAATTTCCAGTTCCATTATGATGCCCACTTTTTGAAAGAAAATAGTGAAAAATCTTCACGGTATTTCAAATGAAAAAAACCCCTCATTTTTGATCTCCCTGAGATAAAAACTGTTTCTGGTCAATTTGTTTTACTGTTTTCTTGATAAATACAGCATTTCGGGCAGAAAAATGATAATTATATGTTTCTACGATAACCATCTTTATACCCCTAAGTTATAGGTAAATCTGTGACGGATTTCTGTTTTGGTATACTACCACAGTATGATAGTTCCTTTAATATTATGATTCAATACATGTATATATAATAAGTTATACCGTTTTCATATTGTACAGGTTATTACAGGCAAGCTATAATTCACAATGTCCCGTGTCACATTCAAATCTACCTATATATCTGTCCTACATATCCGGCTGGTAATCGGGGATTAATTTGTCTTTAAAGGTACAGTATTATTAGTAACAAACCCAAACAGAAATGTTCACATATTTACCTATAATTTACACGGTATAAAGATGGACATGATAGAACCCCCTGTTAAAATATTTTGGCCTGAAACGCTTTATTTGTTTAGAGATGTGAAACAAATAATTTAGGTCTCGGCGAGATCAAAAACATTCTTTATATTTTATTTTAAAAAAATCAAGTAGTTTTTCGTTATTTTCTCACAACTCAGATGTCCGATTGAGCTCAATTTTATTCACAGCTTAAATAATTATCTACATGCTGGATTAGACAAAGTGTGGGTGATGCTCTGTGACCATTACCAATCATAAGCACTGATAATATCCTCGATTATTTTATACTCGTTTCAACCTCTCAGCAGATCCACTACTTCTAAAAAAAAAAAAAAAAAAAAAAAACACCCTGAAAAGAAACTTGATCACTTAATCACGCCGCTAGACGAATCCCAGTTCCACTGATCATTTTGCCCAGGTCCCCTTACCCCGAGCGATTAAATGTACCTGGCTTACAATACATTATATTCACCGCTATATGCATGACTCGCTCTGAAAGGACACTAAGCATTGGTCTCCATATTTGGACGCCACCCGCACAGCTACAGTATGCCCTCATTAATTATTCACGGCGTACAGACAGCGTGCCCTGGCCGCTTGAGCTCCACCGCACAGCGCTCACTGCTACCTCTGGCGAGCCACGGTACAGTCGTTCAGTGAAACTACTGCTCCAGACGATTTTCAAAGAAGAAAAAAAACGCGGGCACAGATTTCTCTCTCATCAAATCTTCAGACTCAATAATTTTCCGACGACACCCCTCACCGATTACGTCATTTCCAAGCACCGTACGGTGGTAAGAATGATTAATTTTTGTTTAAAAAAAAATCGTGATTATTTTAAGACCGTATGAAGTAACGCCCTCTTAATTTTTTAATTTTCTTGGGGACGAGATAAGCACACAAAGAGTTTTATTCTCATGCAGGTTAATATTGAGAAAGCGGTTTAAATTCCGCTGTGTGGCAAATTGTCTGTAATTATCATTTTTGTGGCTGTTAAACGATCTGCCCCAGTGGATTATGTTGCTGATATGGTTTGGTCTGAAGCCTAAAGGGCACGTATTTATTACTGATTTTGATAGTGTAATGTATATTTCCACAGCTTATACTGTTCCTGTCGACCTTTGCCTATAGCTGACATGTCGGCGTCGCATATACAATGAATTAATAATTATGCTCTACATTGTGAACAGCCTGTAAATGGCCAAAGCGTTGGAGTGCTTGGTTATCGCGATTTAAATATGACTGACTTTGGACGGAACTAAGCAATAGGATTTGTTTGTGCGTGTGCCCTTTAAAAATGGCTGCCTTAAAGTATACCGACATGTTCGCTGTGCACGTAGGCCTGTGTATATTGATCGGTAAAGGAACGCTAGCTGTAGGTGAAATTGATTTGTATTGAATGTAGGCAACAATGCGTACATGACCAGAGGCCTTCATTGTATAAAATGATGATCAGCATGCTGGATTTAAATCCCCACCAATGAGCAGGATGCAGTGCCTTCAGCTTCCATGCTTATATTACTCTCCTCACGTGATTGATTGTACTATAGGCGAGGCGCATTGATCAATAATCAGGCGAGGCCGTGCGAATGTCTTATATCATGGTCTTGTCAATTGTAATGAATTAAAGATACATGTACTACCATACTTCGGTAAATGGTAGCATTTTGGTAGCATACCGAAACGGAAATCTTCACAAATTTACATATGACTTACAGGGAATAAAGACGGTGATGGTATGCGGTAGAATATGTTTAAATGTTTCTACATGAAGTGCTGTATTTTAATCAAGAAAAGAGTAAAAACCAATGACCAAAAACATTTTTGATCTTTTCAAAAATAACGGTGAAAAGATTTATTATTATTTTTTTTAAAGTGTGAGCGTTTTTCACTGTTTTCTAAAAACGTGGGTTTCCTATAGGACTGAAAATTTCACAGATGACTGTTACTTTATCTTCCTTGATATTTTTGCCCAGGAATTACCATTTCTTTGGCAAAATATAGTATATGATATTACCTTAAATAAGAACAGAATGTCCAATTTCCGCATTGTTTCACAAAGCATCCCATTAAAAAATCATGTACAGTGCTCTTGTTGATATCCTTAAACCGGCAAGTTAAATATTTGGGAAGTTGGCTGCGTTTTACGTTTTGAGGGAACTTGAGTGAACTTGAACTTCCCACTGGACCGCTGATTGCTGCAAGAAATCGTGACTCATCGGTTTTTTTTTCATGCAGTTGAAGCAGTTTACAAAATTACAGTTACTGAAAAGCTGGGGAATTTTAAAACATTTCAAAAAGGAAGATTTTCCGATAGTTTGGAATAGTTAAAACGGCATTTCAACACGAATTTGACACTGTTGTGACTTGTGAACCGTTGTCAACATTCCGGGTGTAACACCTGACATTAGAGATTACTTGCCAGGACTGTATATATAAATCATGCCTTACTCCAGGCGCACCTTTTGAACTGCAGGAATTAAAGTACAGAAAACTTTCCTGAATTTCCCTACTGTTTAGACATTAAAAAAAAAAATTTCATTCCAATCCAAATTTTGTTTTGGTCGACATTAATTAAAATTTCAATGACCAAATAATTGTAACATTAGCTGAAAAACGGGAATCAAATTTCAAATTGATGAAGCCTAAGCCTACTAGGCCTATGGTTACGAATACCGATCGAGTAACATGGCATTTTTCCACTACAATTATTCGCTGAAAAAATGCATGCAGACCGTGCAGGCGCAACGGATTTAAATTTTACACTGAATTGTGAATATGATTGTAATTTCATTCAATGCCATTGTATATTGACACACGGCCGTCGCTGCGTTGGTCGGTCTTTTGTTCGGTTTGCCCCAGCCATGAATACATTTATTATTGAGCCAGCTAGACTATGGAAGATCTGTAATGTTCGTTTGGATTACCACAGGGTGTTCACCACGAAGGTCATTGGATCATTTGAATAAAATAATTCTAGGGCCTATAGACGACTGTGCGAGTTCAGATATTTAATACCGTGGCTTGTACAGTCTGACCTTGCACAGCAGGAACTCGGATATTAGCAATGTCGGTTTCACTGCTGCGTTCAAGTTGTGTAATGACACATGTACTTGACATTATACAATGTCGCCAAGTACATGTACAATATTGTATTGTACATCATGTTACAACTACATGTACCAACTGCGCTCATGTACAGTCTCACGATCAGCAGACCCAAAGTGCATCATCATTATACCCCTGCAATTAAGTAATTCTAGCTGGACAGCTGGCCTCGATGTCTCAGTCGCTGACAAATTCTTTCCAGTCTTGAAGCAAAAAAAAACCTAGATGAGACAAAATATCCAACCCATGGTGATGAATTTAATAGCTTAATTAATGAAGGACAATTTGTCAATTATTCCCCTGTAGGCTGTATGACCATTGGTGGGACAGACTTATAATGAAAGGCCATGTATTATGATCACTGCCATTGGGCAAAAATGTTCTTCAAAGCATTCCATTTTCATTTACTTAAAGTTCCTTGTTTGAGAAAAAAAATGTTACCTAGGCCTATATATTTTTTTCACTTAGGCTTTCGCTGTCGTTGTTAAAAAGCAGATTTTAACAAATGTGTTTATTTATTTTTGGAGTAAAAAACCGCCCCTGTTACTTGGTGTGTATTTTCAAGGGATATAGCATTTCCTCATCGCGAAGTAAATGCTTATTACAAGAATAAGTAGTCAATAGTCACCATAGCCATAGTATCCCTTTAAGGAAAACAAACCCGTAGGCCTACGTGCCATATCATGATGCCAGTATACCGAAAGGTCACTTACAAACTTACAAAGGAGGCAAGCAAATTATGGAAGTCAAACAAATCCAAAGATCACTTTGAACAGCGCATCATTATAAAGCCAAGGGAACGTAAACATGTTATGTTATTTCTGTATGTATTTTTATACATGGGCGTATTACTAACCATGTACATTATATATGCAGAGATGAAAATGTGCGATATCGTACAGGCACTGAACTGCTGGTGCTGTGATTATAGCACACACAGGCTACTGGGATGCATTCCATGGGTTCTTCGTATAAGCATAAGCCGCTGGCAATTACAGAGCACTGCACTTCCTCGATTACCAACCTCCTAGCTCTTTGGATAAGATAACCAGCCCTGCTCTCTGCTAAGGAAAACATTCTTTCCCAGGGGTTTGTGCTTCAACAGCTGTGTAGTGCTCACACTGTGATATCATATCAAGAGGAATATTTGGAGAAGCTTTCCGGACTAGTTGAAAAACCAGTCGTGGATAATCTTCCGCACAACTAATGGCTGTAGTGTCTAATTAATATTCAACAAAAATGTGTTCTGTTGCGTAAGTGAATACATCATCAGAAACTTAGCTTTGCATACTTTACAAACTAGAAAAATATCAGATTCTTTTATCATTTCTTTTTCAATAAGTTTGTTTGGTTATATTTAATATGATTTAAACGTTATTTCATACTTTGGTAAGGTTGGTTTTTGTCTAAGAAATGCAGATTCATGGGCAACAATATCAAGAATGATACAGTAACAGTCATCTGTGAAAAATCCAGTCCCATGTGGTTTGTTTCAACATTTTGAGAAAACATTGAAAAACGCCCACGGTATTTTAAAAATCTTTTCACCGTCATTTGTTATCCTCCGAAGATCAAAATTGTTTTGGTCAATTGGTTTTACCCTTTTCTGGATACTGATTAATTTCAGGCAGGAAAATGTAAACGGTATGTTTCTACCATCACCATCTGTATACCCTGTAAGTTATAGGTAAATCTGTGAAGATTTTTGTTTCGGTATGCTATCAAAGTATGATAGTATCTTTAAGAATTTGTGATGGGGGTCCCCATTACTACTATAAGCGCATGCTTGGAATTTGGAGTTAAAATTTAGGGCATATCGGCGTATCCAGTGTCGCCTTTGGCCAAAATGATTAGAGAGGTTATGAAACCGACTCCAGAAGTGCAGTTTCTGCCTAGGATTGAGGAAGTCAGAACAGGTAGTGAGCATCGCACATCGTTTGTTTCTTTTTTAAGAGTTGCCTAGAAATATGGTTAACTGTTTAAATCTTTCCCCTACTTTTCTCTTCCTTGTAGGAAGCTGACACTAATCTTTGTACTTCTTCTTGAGAATCGTCTGAAAGCTGTTTTTAATCCCGGCAAGATGGCATCAGGATATGTGACACAGACCATGGCGGCCAAGGACTCCAAGGTGGACCCCTACTTTGACCTCATCATGGATGATGACCTGGCCAAGAACGAGTGGCCGAAGCAGCTCACCAAACACCAGAAGGGAACAGATGTCTCTCTCATGGGCCAGGTGATGACACCAGAGCTCTTCAAGAAGTTTAAGGACATCAAGACCAAGACAGCCGGATGGACCATCGCCCGGGCCATCAACACCGGTACCTGCTACCCATCATCCTTCGTCGGATGCCATGCTGGAGACCCAGAGTCCTACGACATCTTCAAGGAGCTGTTCCATCCAGTCATTGAGAAGTACCACAAGGGCTACAAGCTGGATGGATCCATGAAGCATATTACAGACATGGATCCAAGCAAGCTGACGGTGGCACTGAAGGATGACGCCAAGGCTAAGGTAGCCTCCAGCCGCATCCGTGTCGCCAGGAACCTCAACTTCTTCCCTCTCAATCCAGGTGGCACAGTTGAGACCCGGCTTCAGATTGCAGACCTGATGGCAAAGGTATTCGCTGATTTACCAGAAGACTTAGCTGGTACCTTCCATCGCCACACCGAGATGACACCTGAAGAGACCCAGAAGCTGGTCGATGGTCACTTCCTCTTCCGGGGCAAAGATCAAATGCAGGCAGCATCGGGATATCATCAATTCTGGCCTAAAGGAAGAGGCATCTTCCTCAACAAAGCCCAGACCTTCATCGTGTGGGTGAATGAGGGTGATCACCTTCGTATCATCTCCATGGAGAATGGAGGTGACATTAAGAGCGTCTTCACCCGTCTCTCTCGTGCCATTGATGCCATCGAGGGTGGTCTGAAGAAGATCACCGGTCGCACTTCCGTCTTTGCCAGCGACCCAGCCCTTGGCGTAATTACCTGCTGCCCATCCAACCTCGGCACCGCCATGAGAGGAAGCGTGCACATCCGGGTCCCGACCATCGCTTCAGCTCTTGGCCTGGCAGAGATCGACAAAATTGCCCGCAAGATCAATTGTCAGGCCAGAGGCAGCTCCGGTGAGCACTCTGCCATCGTCGATCGAGTCGACATCTCCAACTGGAGGCGTCTAGGCTTCACAGAGTATTCTCTTGTTCAAGATCTCATCAGAGGGGCAAATCTACTGTCTGCTCTGGAGGATAAGTTCGTCAGCAAGGAGGTCAAGGATGCCTCCAAGATTGATGAGGTTCTGGCCAAGCTTTTGTCAGATGTCTCTATCGCCGGCAAATAAGCTAGTCAGGCTAAAACCCTCTTCTGTTCCTAGACGCCTCTTGGCTTCAACTAAATTTATCTCTGTTTGTTTGGGACTTTGATTACCCTCTACTCTACTTAGTTCTTTCTTGGACATCTAGATAAAACTCGTAGATGTTACTAATTAGGCGTAACAAAGATTTCTACACACAAAACAAATGATTTTACCTCTCAAATGAAGCATGCCTAGTTTTTTTGCTTGATGTTTCTTTGGAAACAGTCCTTTGTCTTGTTAATGTCTGATTACAAAAACATATTACAGACATCTATCTGTCATAGACCACTTATATTTGCCTTTTCAATTTGTCCCAAAGGATTTCTTGTCCATCTACTGTCCGAGTTTAATTTTTGCTGTGTGATTTACGTGTAATATCAATTTGTTTGGACCTATATTATTACCAAAGTTATAACTTAAATTAATATCAGTTTTGAAGGCATTGTATAACTTTGCCAAAGTTAATAATAAATTATAGCTATGTTTGAGGTAGTACTGTGTTGGTCATTTGGAAATATTAGAGGTGGAATTAAAAAAAGGGTTAAAAAGAAATGTTTGCTGTGATAACAGAAAGAAGATATATTAATTAGCATGCCCTCAGTACATATCATGACACGAGAAAAAAATTCGCAGTTCACGCGAGGCAACAAAGTAATAGGTAAACAAGCAATACATATCTAGATATGAATGGAAATTATCACCTAGTCTTTCACTCCAGCCTGAAAAGAAATAGCAGTGCAGTTCGCTGATCGTACTTCCAGACACATTTAATGTTAGAATGAGGAATTCGTAAAGCGCTTAATGTAAACACTGACTTATCTATAATACCTCCATGTTGTTTGTTATACCAAAGTTTGATAGAATTTTTGTTTTTATTTTTTGCAGTGAAATAACTGACGGTGAGCCTTAGGTAGATTGAAAAATTTCCCCTTATATAAAATTCAACAGAGAAAGTGAATTTATTTAAAAGAAAACGAAACCTGTGTGTATAAAATATACCAGGGACTAGAAAATCATTCATTCTAAAAGTTGTTCACCCCAAACTAAGGTGTAACATGTATATTAATTCTATAAAAAAAAATCCGTTATTCCGTTTTATCATGTTAACAGGAACTTGTTCCCGTATCTTGAAATTAATAAATTCCCCATACTCTGTAAAAAAAAAAAAAACATAAACGAAAAAACATACTTTATTTTATTATTATTTTGTTTAGCATATACACTACCATTGTTGATTCTCTGAATCAATTATACAAATACCAAACTACTTGCATTGATTGTTGTGTCCTCTCAAGATGTTCCAAGGGAATTAATAATTTGACGGGGGTTAAATCGTGAGAATCTTTGGAGTTTTTTTGGAATGTTCTATAACAAGAGCTGGTCATCTGTAATGGTGGGCACCAGTTTCTTCCATAGTCTTTGTTCATATTTCATTATCAATGAGTAATTAAATGTTGAATAACAATGGTAACGGAATTGTTTCCAAAACAGGAGTCTTTAATTTCAATTGTGTGTCATGCTTGCTGTGTTTTTAATCATTTTTGTATTGTATTTCACTTCATTTGATTTATTTTCCACATTGAAGTTCTTCTATATAGTCTACATTGGTATATATTAAATAACATCAAAGATGCATTATGATTGACAATACATAACTATATACAGAATTGTAGCAACAATTTAACACAAATAACTGAAGGGGAAAAGAGAGTAGGCCCTATTATATGACCTCTATAAATATCGAAGTTAATTAATTTCAAATATGTTTCAAAAACGACGACATTTTAAACTGAGTTTAGAAGCCGAATGGAGACAAATAGGCTAAATTGTTATTAAATAGTGGACAAGGAAAACATTCGGTCACTTGCACTTTTTAATTCCTCTAGTATTTTAATAATGTCCTGTGTAGCTGTTCAACGGGAATGCGTTTAACGCAATGGGTGATTTATAAAGCCAGTTTGAATCCAGAATTTGAAAACGTCTAAATTTTCCATCGTGCTTATAAGATTAGCTCTTCAGCAACCCAGCCAGGGGTCGATTTCACTAACGCTTTGCGATCATCGTAAAGCCAAAATCCATCGCTAAACGGAAAATTGCCAGTATGCAAAGTAGCGATGGATTTTCTGTTTAGCGATGGATTTGAGCTTTACGATGATCGCAAAGCGTTAGTGAAATCGCCCCAGAACCACTAAATGCACGAAACAACCTCCAAACCTTCCTTTCCTCTCAGTCCTCAAAATTAATTGAAGACATCTCAAACATCTCCAGCTATCTTCATTGCATTTCGGAAGTAACTAAACATTCATTGCCCCGTCACAATTTATATTCCTCCGTCGTCCAGTATTCGTTTCTTTTAAGATTTAACTGTTACTTTTTTTTCCCGAGAAATGAAATAAGTGCTGAATTCAAAATGGAACAAAATGAAATGTAAATGTACAAAACAAACTCTGAAAGGCCTGGGTTCCTTGTGAAGCCAAGAATCGTCTCTGCTGTTGGCGCCTGCCGGTGCATTCTCCAGAGTCTGATCCACTCACTGGGAAATGCCTCATAGAAAACGGATTCAGAAGAAGGGGAGCTCCATCTTTGCTTCACCAAGCATTCTCCCATACAGCCACGGCGCCCCGAGATGCAGCCACAATTTGGAGATCAAATTCAATTACAGCCAACTAATTATAGTCCAGTCCCCGTTTGCGATTTAATCTTGACTCGGCTTGAAGTTCAGATATTCGCCACATGTCATACTCGTAGGCCTACTCTTTCAGCTGTTGGAATCAATCACGTGGTATCTGAATAGTTACCGAGATGGACATTCCAAGAGAGGGGAGGAATATTAATTTAAAACAAGAGAAAGGAAAGTTGGTGTGTATACTGGTCATTATATTATTATCGCACGGTAGAACATTGCAATGAAAGTTTTCAAATTGGCATTACACTGCACTGAAAATATGATTTAACAAATGAGAATATCGAGAAAAAAATAGATTTCGAACTTAAAGGTTTCAATGAGAAGAATTTAACCCAATGACTGAGAACCCATAAATGGCAAGTCTCTGAGCGATTCAGTGTAAAACAATTCTTGATATGTAATTGCAATTATCATGAAATGGCAGTTTGATATAGTGTTTCAAATGCACGAGAATATCTTTCTGGGTAATTCACTAACTTGAGGATTGGTTGTGGTGACAGTGTGACAGTTTGTAGTAAATTTTATACATAGCCAAATCCCCCCCCCCCCCCCCCCCCCCACTGTACAAAAACATATATGCCTAAATTGCGATTGTAGTACACTCGTTATTGTTCTTAATTACAGGGAAACCAGTCTCAGCCTGTGAATGGGAAATTGCGACCGTTTTAATGAGAAGTCCAAACTAAAGACAACAGTGGCATTTGTGGTGTCGTCTGATGTTTGTAGCAAACACCATCACGTCATATACTGAATATGTCCCCTCCATTTTTAAAGGGCTTACAGCAGTATACACGCTCACAATGATCATGAGAAAGTTTATCGATCAGCGAAGAACTGTTTGAATATCCAACCTGCGTCTATGGGATACTTGAATGGGTTGGGTAAATAAATTGTGAATAATACACGGTATCCAGGGACGCTGTCTGCTTGGCTACAAGGCCACTAGTTCTTTGTATTGGCCCTTCCGTCCTCCGTGGTTTATTGTATAGCTTGGGCATTTAAATGGTCGTCCGATAGTCTGCAGGGGGTATGGGTTTGGGTATAATAACAATACATGTACAGCTGTACATGTATTATTATTATCCTCCATGGTGTTCACAGACATAAATTTCAATTCTCGTTTTGAATGTTAAATGCAGAATACAGAGGGTTTGACAGAGAAAGTGATATGAAATGAAAATTATATGCCATTTGATTTATGCCTCTTAATATAAATATGTTCAAATAATAAGTTGGTTGCCCCTTTTAAAACCACTAATGACAATTGGTAGAGAGAAGTCGTCTAATTATGAACAGTGGACCGGAAATGTACAATAAGTTCGGTAGAGTGAAAGTGGAAATGCTGCCAACCAATAACTATTTAGTTTTTAGTGTGGACACAATTTCGACCCAAAATGATAGATTATATCGTTGGGTACTTCCCCAAATCTTCAAGTTCATAACTTGGAAGGAATCGAAATATGAAACTATCTCTATATAAAAAACACATCCTGGAATGAACTAAAAGTCTAAGTTCATTGACCTTTTCAATTTTTAAGGTTTTACCTTTTTTTGCATGGTGGTCAATAGGCCTATAGGGAGGATTATGTGGGATGATCGGCTGATCATCATTGCCGTGTCTGTTTAATCCATGACGTCATGCGACTAAACTAAGAAGGCGAACCAATCAGGGTTTTACATGTCATTTATCACGTGTCAAGTGATGCTAAAAAATGTCACCATAATGCTGTTTTTGTGTTATCAGTTTTGCCCATCAGCAGACGGAACGGTAAAGGCCTATTAATTATCAGTCGCTTATTAAAGGTACACTACGGGATTGGTAATATTATACCCAAACAGAAATGTTCACAGATTTAACTTTCAGGGTATGCATGCAGCTGATGAAGGTGCTAGTAGAAACATGCCGTTGAAATAATTATTCCTCTGTTTTCAAATGTTCACTGGTTATTTCATTGCACATGCTTGAACAGAGGGATTATGAGTGCTGTTCCGTATGACCTTTACCAATCTTGCCTAGCGCCGACTGGTCCCCTCTCCATCCTGAAACCTAACCGGGTTGAACGACTCGATCCTCGGCGGACCTTCAAACAGGAATACAATGGATGTAGGACGTATTGTCCGGAGAAATCATCGATGGATAGAATGACCCACCGGTTTTTATTGATTTCAAGGAAAGACGACATTAATTCACAAAAGCTTTAAAAAACAAGTTGATTATATCGCTGGCAATACACCACAACATACTGTAGACCTATTCATCGACGACTTTCATTGGCATTTACCTGGCTATACTATCTGTTTGTTCGTGAATAACTGACTGCATTTTTAGCCTCGGACCTTGTTTTCAGCTTGTTCATGTTGATCTGCAAATTGCGAGCAGTGGCAACACAAATTACACAATCGAGGAACTTTCATAAATTATCTGGCTACCTCTTCCTTTTTTCATATTCAGGAGTAAAAAAGGCGCGTCTTCAAGTTACACATGAATGATTCGTGATTTTCTCTGTGCCCGTTTTTTTTTTATGAATTATGCAGGGACTATAGACCTATATCTGCATGTAAAAGGTATCTTGAAGCTTTGAAAACGGGGAAAACAGAACTATTGTAGCTTCAATAAAACCACAACGTATAATTATTTTCAGGATAATTATGGATTATACAGAAACGAAGCCGGAGCCTGAGGCGGAGCGAGCTTTGAGAAAGGCTCCACATTGGGTAACCTCGCCAGGAAGGCGAGACTCCCAGTTTGCCTTCAGCTGAAAAAGACAGAGGTAACGGGAAAGAAAGATGGGTTTGTAATTTTCAAACTGACAGCCTTCTGGAAGAAGTTCGGATTCATGGCTGGATCACAGGCCGGGAATGTCATCCATGTCCTATAAGCTTTATGGCCTAGCGGTATGGCATCGTGGGTTCGAATCTCTATACTGAGCCAGCACGTGATTTGTTCACGTGCACTCACAAGCACAAGCTCATCCACGTCGGTGAAGGGCAAGCCTGATTTGCATATTATCTATTTCCCGACCAAAATCATTTAATATTCGTCATCCATATTGCTTCTTTTCTTCCATCCGGCGACGACAGGCCTTTCTGTATAGTGTAGATTTCCAAATAAATAATTATCCAAATAACATATTGATTGAAAAAAAGACAGTGACAGAAAAGGATAAAAACAAAACCTTGTATGAGCAAGTCATTGACCTCTTCCAAGATGGCGCTTCCTAGGCTGACCTTGCCAAAGCCAAAGATACGGAGAGTCGTTTGCGCGAAACTGCGCTGGGTGTTATGCAATGACCGTGAAGTGTTCATTATTGAAAGAATTTTACAGTTTAGACGGATTTTATTTCTTGGTTAATAGGCCTACTGTTTGAAAGCATCATAACAAAAGCATGAAAATAATATGCATAAAATATCTAAATCAAAAGTTAAATTTTCTAACAATATTTGGCTTTATGGAAAAGGGCAGCCTAGTTTTTGTTGGCAAAGGATAAACTAAAACTAAGCTGATTCACGGTCTCAAGCTTTGAAAAATGTATAAAACGATTGCCGACTCAAAATAAATGACATGAAATTTTTATTACAATTGAGAAGGATTGTTCATGCATATATTATGCTTCAGTATACAACAAATCAGGCAGGATGTGAAGTTACCAGCGCTCTAAATGTCATGTCTTTTATTCAGATGTCATTATAATTTTGCATTGTTGAAGCTGAATAGTAAAATACTGCGAGTATTATATCATGAACAGTCGGTGTATTGTTCTAACACAATTGTACCATTCCTTGCCTAGGAGCACTAATTCTTTCTTGAATGCGCGCACTACAATTTTTGAACAATGGCATGCCAAAGGCTTTGGCATGTTACATACAGGCAAGAAGGGATAATTTTGTTATAGCACGGAGGGTTTCTTATTCCTCCATGGTTATATGCTTCCATCACTCTTGGCTGTTTTCTTTTGACCGTGCTGTGGCCTGTGCAATATGCCGTGCGTCATCAGCTGAGCATGGGGCGATGTTGTGTTAACTCCCCGTGCCCTCACGATGCTAGCATCCCTGGAATGACGTCAAGGGATGTTCAGTCTTGGAGATGCAAGGAGCATGTACAATACAGCTGGCTGTTACTATAGCATAGGCCTACGAAATTATGTATGCACTGCATTGAATGCAGTCTGTGGCATTAGGTTCATAAGTCTTGGGGTTATTTTAGCCATATTTTTGGTTGGCTGACCCTCTGTCTGCCTATGTTCAAGTAAATTCAAAATCGGATTCAGTGTCAGAATAGAGGATATAGTGGTGGGGTGCCGTGGCCTAGCGGTCTGGTGAGTCGTACTCAACTAACTCAAGATCTTGTGGTCAATCTACAGATTGTGGGTTCCAAACCAGCCATGGGTTAGTGGTGCTTGCATCTATAGGGCAAGATGCTTTGCCACATATTGCTCCTCTTCACCCAGGAGTAAATGGGTACCTGTCATGGTAGAGATGGCTTTGTGCATGCACGTTTAGCCTTTGTGCGTTTTACAGTATAGCCGGGGATGTACATTCTATACGCAGGGAGCTGAGATGGTTTAAGGAATATTAATGTAAAGCCCAATGACCAGGAATAATAATATATATCACCTTGAGCGGGTTTCCGGATGAGTGCGCCATGTAAATATCTAAATTATTATCATCATTATATGGCATTATTTTGTTCAGGTACAGCCAAGCATGGCTGTGGATACAATACGGGATTCCGATTAAAATGGCGCCAAAGTCAGGGGAAAAAATGATGGTAACTCCTGCCTCTCCAGAATGAGCAGAGACTATGTCTCAAAAATAAATCAGGCAGTGTAGGTCCAAATGGTTTCTTATAGGGACGATGTCTCAATGCTAGAATGAGCAAGGACTTCTCCTCGGTCTATCATGTCCAACATAAATTATAATCTGAGTTTATGCTCATGCAAGTCATAATCATGATGTGAATTTACTGACTGTGTCGTGTAGAATCCCGAGCAGTTGACATTTAGTTACCTCAGATTCACATTGAATTATATACCTCCATGTCTCCTTGCCGATCCTCACCGTGTGCATGCACCCGCTCCTCCCTGGAATATATAGCACGGCATTCTCCCTCAGTCCTAGCCAGGTGCTAATTCAATGTTCGCACACTTGTGCTCATCAAAATTCCACATCGCCGGCTCATCTTACGTACAGCGCAGGCTGTGTCCGATTACTAAGGGTATACTATATTGCCATTCGTGATTTTCACTTTGCTTACAGCTCAATTTATTATAAGCCTAAATCATTATCAGAAAAAGTCAACGAATCCAATTTGTTGTCTAAATATTTACAAAAATTGTTAAATAGATTCATCAGTGATCAAGCAACAATTAACAAGTGCCGTCTTTGCTGCGAAGGTTGGCCGCCAAGGTTCTGCATTGACTTCTTTTCTCAGCCAAGTTGCTCCTATACGTAGTCATTGCTCCACTTTCCTCGTTGTCTTCCTCTGGCTCGGGAACCTTCCATTAAGCCTTCCAAGATGATGTTTGGAAGCTCACCACCACTTCCTCTAAGAATATGTCCTGCATAGCGCAGCTTTCCTTGCATCAACAGAATACTGAGACAATTATTAAGGATCTGTGTGTTCCAGCTCTATTTCGAACCATCAGTAATATGGTAGTTGAATACTGCTATATCATAGAGGAAAGGTTGCTCATAATAAGTTCCTACTCCTACATGTACATTGTTATCCTGCCAGCAACATCCTAATAATGTACTTCACTGATTATTTTGGGATGCCCCTCTGCCACCTTGCTTGTTGCGTAGCAACAGACTTGTGACGTTCCATCTCGACTCAAGTTCTATACCTTCAAACTCTAGTCCTTGGTATAGGCCTATACTTGCAAAAATACTCGTGTTTGTCTTGTGTTAGTAGTCAGCCTATGGGTTGATGGAGAGACATTTTCTGTCTCGGGGATCAAACCATGCACTACGAAGTATCAACAATTGGCTCCACGGTGCTCAAAGATCATGACACCTTATTCCTTTTCAAAATCAGTGGAGTTCAGTCCTGAAAGATCACGAATTGAGTTGTGGTGAAGTGTGCAGTGTTGACATTGCAACAGTAGTATTGCAAAATTGTACCATGAAATGTCTGTGTATTTAATGAGTGGATACATGAATACGCACAGGCGCGGTTCTGGGGGGGGGGGGGGGGGGGGCTTGAGCCTCCCAAAATTTTGTCTAGCCCCCCCCCCCCCCCCCCCCCCAAAAATGCAATTAAAAAAAATCTTGAAAATACTGCATCTTTTCAGTTTTTAAGCGCCAATTAAATTTTAAAAAACACGCGTTTAATGTGTGAGCTATAGGTGCCTGTTTTTCGACCCCTAATAAGACATAGCAGAAGCGAGTGTTAAAAGAACCCAAAATATTGGCTCTGCTAGCACCCCCCCCCCCCCCAAAAAAAAAATATATATATTGGCTCTAGAATCGCGCCTGAGTACGCCCAATGTATGCGCTGTGCACTTGAACTTTGAAGGTCTCGGGGTTGGTATGTGAGAACTTCCCGAGTAAACAATAAGTCTTTTATAATTTATCATAATGTACTGAGTAGGCGTGCCATATAATCATCCGATTGAACAGGTGTATTATTTTGTGCACCGGAATGTAGCAAGTTAGCAACTTCGACGCTTGTTATCTTAGCCTACTCTCAGACTGTAAATTATAAACTACTTGCAACTAGTTCGATTCGAGGTGTTGAAATGAAATTTTCTTCAATGGTCTTGCCCGGATATTTCTAAATCATAATTATTCGAAGACCTTCGCGATCGTAATAAAATGTCATAATCGGCTCGCCATACTTGTGACGCACGATACACAATCACCCGATCTTCCGATAATAGTTGTTGTAAGTAAAGCGCCACGAGAACCCGGAAGTCATTGATTATACAATTACATTACACCGAACGCTGTAGGTAGACACCCACGTATTACATACCGGAAGTTCACGGGACTTGCGATGGATGTCGCGATTGTTCGACGAAAGTTTGTTGACAAATCTGACGATGGTAGAGGGTAAAGTTCGTGTTGACATTCAAGGATTGTATTCCTAAAAATGAGGTGACTGTGAGCTGTGATCAGTTCAGTATATAGGCGTGGAAAGCCCCAGGAACATGGCATGATCGAGGCTAGTTACCGATCGCTTCAAGTTCAGTAAGTTTTTTTAGGAAATATTTCCGTTGAACCACTTGTCATCCACCTTCTTCTAACCAGCATGGGTGTGCTATCGAGTGCCGTGATGCTCTGCATGGTCGTTGGCCTGTACGCGCTGTGCAGGTTGAACTCTGTGGCTCAGTTTTACATCAAGTACACCTCGTTTGTGTTGCTACATCTGCTTCTTGGGGTACTGGTCACTGTTGCCAGCTTGGTAACGTTCAGCTTCGGTGATACATCAAACATGTGGTACGTATCATATGTTATGTAACTTATCAGCATCCTTTGGTTTGTGAAGCTAGGATTAGGAAGGGCTAGAGTAGTTGCGACGATCGTAACCCTTGGACTTGGTCTAAATTTAGACCACATGAATGTAAGGTTACGATCATTACAACTAGGAAGGACATTGGTTTACAATATAGCACACACACTACTATTTCCTAGTTTAAGCATAGAGAAATTTCTCCATGTATAAGCTTAACTAAAACTAGAAGAGAATTATATATTATCCTAAATTGGACCTTAAAGGGAGACATTCCCGTAGGGAGACATTCCCGTAGGGTTGTGCACTGAACTTTACTTAACAAGCCTTATCGCCAATACCGCCTGGTTGATTTTGGACAATGGTGGAAAGGCACCATGGGAAGGAAAAAGGGGCATATTTGTCTCTTTTCCCTTCCCACAGTGCCTTTCCACCATTGTCCAAAATCAACCAGGCGGTGTTTGCGATAAGGCTTATACCTATTTCTAAACATCCTCCAAACCAATGAACTTGAAATTGACATATGAATTTGTTCTCTATTTTCTATAAAAATTGGTACTATAAAATTGGTCTATAAAAGGTACCTAAGACATTAGGAGACACCAAAATGTCTCCTTAATGTTCGGTGTCTCCCTAAGGTCGAATTTATAGCAAACCTTGTCTCCCTAAGGTCCGATCCAGGTAAATAGTCTTTACTGATTGAATACCAAACTCACATTAACTGTTTGTTTTGATATCCATTTTGATGACAAACCATCGGGGAGGGGGGGGGGGGGGTTTCCACGTCCCCCTTTTCTTCTAGCCAAAAAAGAAAAAGAAAAGAAAAGAAATGAAGAAAGAAGAAAAAAACAATATATAGGGAGGGGGAAAGACTCAAAAAGAGAAGAAAAAGAAGGGGGAGACACAATTATCTAGCTTTGATCACCCTGAAATGCACATGTCGCTATATGGAAATGGTGCATTTTTTCCAAGCCCCCCCCCCCCCCCCCCCTCCTTTCTGAAAATCCGGGATCTGCTCCTGACCACTGCTCCAGTTGAGCATGGAGGAAGCAGAGGAGATCGATTGATGAGGAGTAGGCCCCTGATTCCTATCATTTCTTTTCATTTGTACCATGCAGGTGGTGGAATTTCTTTGCTTACTTCATGAACCCTGAGCTGCTTTTTGGTGTTCGCATCGAGATGTTGTCCAACACGCTGAATCGGTTAGGGGTGAACGAACCCTGCATCTTAATCATGAACCACCAGGCATCCCTGGACCAGCTGGGTAAGATTAGGTTTCCATGGAAATGGTAGAGTACATCAGATGAATTGTGCTGTATTCAAGGCGCAGTCTTGAAATACAAGCCTTGAATGACGGAGGCCATGGAGGCCATGGCCTTCGTTGCCCTGGTTCTTGGCCTTGGTTCCCCCTTCAAATATTTCCATAGACACTATGATTTTCCAATGGAAGTGCCCCTTGCTATGAAAAAGTGGCCTTGCCCCTTTCAGAACCAAATTCAAGGCCTGAAACTTATCAATTTAATTGTCATTTTATACATTGGTACAGTTTTAAAGGTGAACAAGGTGAACAATTAGGGGGCATAGGTGGCAAGTGCGTTAGGCACTCGCCTCTCACCAATGTGGCCCGGGTTCGAATCCGGCCTGGGTCATATGTGAGTAGAGTTGTGCGTTGGTTCTCTCCTATGCTACGAGGGTTTTTCTCCAGGTGATCAGGTTTTCCTCCCTCCACAAAAATCAAACACTTTCGATCTCAGGCTGTACTCCGTGATCATATATGGGTTGATGTGGCTGGCAGCCAAAGGCGCCCATGAAAGCCTGCTACTCGATTACGTTGAAGTCGCATCCTTCGCAATTCAGCACCCCAGCTGCCAGTAAGGATGATTAGCCTCCCAAATAAATTATTATTATTATTATTATTAACAAGTGATGTCATAAGATGAGGTACATGTATTGTCAAATTGGTCTCTTGGGTCACAATTCTTGGAATTTGCCAACCCACAGGGTTGACAGATATTCTGGGCGTTGTGATTGGCCAACGTGTTGCAAACTCTTGGTGGCGCACTATTAGGAATCGTCCATATTACTATTGCCTCTGATTTACTTTTTGAGACTCCTGTGTTGTTTACGTCTCTCCTCACTGAAGCGTACTTGAGATGTTGGGCACCAGGTCGCTGTTCTATCCTTGCCAAGAAGTCGCTGAAGTACACCCTGACCTACGGACTGGGTTGCATTGCTAGCGGCGTCATATTCGTGGACAGGAAGGATTCCCAACAAGCCAGGGAGACCAGCAACCGCTGTGTCCAATTTCTTACAGAGGAGAAGGTAGGTCAGGGGTCGATTTCACTATCGCTTAAATGCGACCATCGCTAAGCCCAAATCCATCGCTAAACGAAAAATTGTTCGCTACTTTGTGTAGGAATTTTCCGTTTAGCGATGGATTTGGACCTAGCGATGATCGCAAAACGTTAGTGAAATCGGCCCCAGGTCCAACTCAACCCAAACTGGCCCAAATCCATCCCCAAGGTTTGGAAGAGATTCTGGTACACCTAGTTTCTGTGCTCTATAGGTGCATACATAACTTTTTTTGACACTAAAGCTGTGCTCCCATTGGACTTTTTTAGGTCAAACTACCGCAAATTTTCTGTAGATTGACAAAATTTAGTCCAATTGGAACGCACGGAAAACTTACGTTCCTGTCAACTTACCGCGAATATGTTTTAAAACTAACAGGCCGAAAGCGGAATACTCATGTAATGGCCTGAATGAGCCAATACCAGCCAGCACTGTACGTAGTAGCCCTGTTGTGTACATGTCAATAGACTTTGGCACAGTGGACCATTACAATCTGAATAATCAGTGTATTGGGTCAACATTCTTATGTCTAATTTGCTTGATGTGGAGTGTTTCATTTGCATATTTTTATTGCACAAAGTGATATATATCAGAATTAAGATGTAGATAGATGGCTTATATTACAACAGTCTTATCCACATAACTCTGAAATGTAGGCTCAAAATAGTTACCGGGTATATCAGAAAAAGTAAAAATATGTATAATTCCCAATGAAACAATGACTAGAGCTCCAATTCATACCGAGTTGAATAGCAGAAATGGACTGCTATTGTGTATGTAACACGTTTTTGCCATTTGACCATATGGAGCGTGTATGTATCCATACAATTTCCTAGTTGACCCGGGCACAGGAACTTTGATCAGATAAACAGACTATGATTGTATTGTTAGTTCCATTGTGTATGGATGTGTGTATAATCAGTGCAATACAGATAAATTCTGTCCTGAAAACTTTGTTCTGTTTCAAGTTTACCATCTGCTGAAAAGGTGTTATAAGACCGTGGCAACTTTTCCCACTTTTTGCCACTAAAAAACAACAAATGTTGCATACTATATTAACAACAAAATAATGTGTTCTTTGGTGTCAATGTGCTTTTCAAAATAAAAAATAAAAAGTTTTGTTTGAATATATATCCTCCACGATTTTGGGCCTGCATAAAATGATATCCCGATACAGCAAGTCCATCATGATGCTTCTGACTGCCAAACGAACAGAGATAAATGACTACCGGGTATTAGGAACACACTGCCAACTAAAAGCTGGTTATCTCAGTTAGTAGGTAGAGCCCCTGTACGATATTCCAGGGGTCGCTGGTTCGAATCCCGCTCCAGTAATTTTTTTTTCCACTTTTCATATCCAGTGAGTTTCCCTTGTGCTTATTTGATGATTTTATGATGCTGTTTTTAGTTTGAGAAGCTTCATAATAAAACCGACCGTGTTTCTTCTTTTTCAGGGGAAGATATGGATTTATCCTGAAGGCACAAGATCTCATGAAGCCGACACTGACATGCTTCCATTCAAGAAGGGTGCATTCCATATAGCAGTGCAGGCCCAGGTATGGAAATATATTTCTTTCAAAATTGAACCAAAGGATGTTTGCATTTCAGGTTTCAGTTTTATTTCCATATATGTACCTCTGGCAATTTTGTTATAGCACCCTCTTATGACCGTTATTAGACAGTATGTGGTAGTTCAAAGATGGCTGCTTCTATGGGTGTTTACGAAACGGAGGCCTAGGCTCAGGCTCAGGCTCCAGCTCTGACATCCATATGCTGATAATATATGCTGTGGTTTTTCACTGAAGCTGAAGCTCTGTTTTCCTTTTCAAACCAGAGAATCTACTTAAACCACAGCCAAAAGCCTCTATTTTGATACCCGTTATTTGAGAATAGATTCTCAAAATGGAGCCGGAGCCTGAGACGGAGCCTGTGTCTCTGTTTCGTAAACGCCCTATGTCAGTGGTGTGAAACAAATTGCTCTGTTGTTACCCCCAAAACTAGCTAAAAAAACACTTTATTTGTAGTTATAACACCATACTACATGTATAATGAAGCTTTACCCTGAGTAAAACTCACAAACAGGATTTCAATTGTGGAGGTGGAGCAGACATTTTGTCAAAAATTTGCTTGGTTTTCCCAGAAGACACGTTTCTTACGTCAGTTCATAACGAAACACCCTCTAGAATTAAGCCTGCTTTGCTAGAAGCAGAAATGTTGTTGTGAATGTGAGAAGTGTTCATTCAATTATTTTCACCCAAATTTTGTACGCCTGGCAAAACGCAGTGGACCCGCAAAACATTTTGTTGTCCCGGAAAAACCATAGCTTCAGTTAGCATGGCCCAAGGAACCATAACCATGCATGGCCTTCAAATAATGACTCAGAAACCATAATATCAGAGATAAGAAGTCATGACCTATGATGGTGTTGGTAAACACAGTCCCAGATTCTGCAGGACCACAAAATCCCAAGCTTGTAGTCAACAGTCCTCATAGCTGATGCCACTCCAAAGTAGGACAAGTTTGCGGTGCTCACATTCCGTCATCGGATAGGAAACCACTGCATGAATTCACATCCATCATTTCCCTCTAATCGTGCTCTGTGTGTCATTCCTTTATTTCTAGGTTCCTGTCGTTCCAGTGGTTGTATCCAGATATAGACACATGTACAGTTCAAAGGACAAGAAGTTTGACAAAGGTAACACTGAGTAACATGGCACTTGTCCTTTTCTTGGCTAAAACTGTAGAATGCTGGGCATAGAATCTATTGCTGATCGCGATATCCTACAACAATGCAATGCAATGGGCTGGTAAAGGGGGCATCGTGTGCACGTCGAGTATAGTGGATTCGCTCTTTTAAAGGACGCCCTCTGTTGAAATAACCGATCTACAATAGGGTCTATGAATTATGCGGCTACAGCTTGATTGACACAAAGTCTATGAAAAGTAAAGTCTATGGGCATGGGTACATGAATATTTGTTCGTATAATAACATTTGGAAGCTTAACAATTTTAACCAGTTATTCCTCAGTGCATTTTTTTGGAGTGTATAATTTCCTCGGTGAAAATTCACAACAAGCACAGTTCGTCTTTAGGATTTTGTTGCAGAATCAGCTCCTTTACCATTGCAGCTTTCATCCTGTTTGTCTAAACTTCTGGCATTCTGTCTCTCTTCCTCTGTTTTGTTTCTTCCTCGCAGTGGATATCAAAATTGACGCAATGGCCCCAGTGCCCACCAAAGGTCTGACTGCAGATGACGTCCCAGAGCTAACGGAGAGGGTCAGAGGGATGATGCTGAACCGATTCCTTGAAATCTCACCACCACGGCCAAACAACAACACCAAGTTGACCGCAGGATGATTTAAACGTGCATTTGGCATTATAGGCACTGCAAATCAAGTAAACAACATAAATTTCTTATCTGGCTTTCGTTCATTTTGTTATGTTATGCCTTATGAGGTACAAACTTCCATTTGATATGTCTTGCAACAGAACGGAATATGTTGAATTGTCATGTTTAACCTCTTCAGGACGGGTTTCTTGGCTTTTCTTTTGTTTTAACCGGCCTTATTATCAATCACTGGTCAAATAGGGTCCATCCGGCCAGGCCATGTGTGCAGGAAGCTCGATGTAAGCAATGCGGGCACACAATGGTTGAATACTGCTGGACAATAACCCAAATTCCCGGCAGATGTAACCAATGTCACAGCAGCTGTGCTCGGAGCTCACAGATTGTGGTCTGCTCAAAAATGTTGATAATTTCAAGTGCAAATCAAGGGGTAAATATACCACAATGAGCGAAAATTTGGGGATAATAAAGGTTCATTGAACCTCTTGTTCTAGACAGTACTCTCATTCAATGTATTTCAATGGAAATAACAAAGCAATCATGAATATTCTCACGCCATGAGTTGAACTGCTATAGATGCTTCCCATCCGGAAGGGGTTAAAAGCAAAGAAAGTTTTTCTTTTTCTTTTTGTAGAGAGAAACTACAAAGATGCGAGAGTTTTTTTCATTTTTTTTTTAAAGGAGAGAATTGTGCTGCAAAGAGATGGAATTATATACAAGTATATATTATAAATAATATCAGTTCGAAATTTATAATTTATTTTTCCTAATCATTAAATATGAACATATTCATGTTTGTGTGTACATGTATGTATACAAAATGTCTCACATGTAACTTGGATATGTTTGTCATGATGTAAATATGAATGAAATATAACACTCCTACATAATTCATATTTGATTTGGTTTATAACATTTGGGGCAGAAGGTACAAGATGTTAGTTTTAAGAAGTTTCTATACATGTAGTCATACTTAAAGGGGGCATGTAGGATTTGCAAAGATGTGCGTTTTGGATGACTTTGGTACTTATACAAAAGTGAAGGTCTTATACTTCCTTACAGACGTTGTTTCATGTACGTTGTACGCTTTGTTCATCTGGATATCAGAAGTTCAGCCAAAATAATCTTGCCCGCCTCCGAATCCTTCACGGTTACATCATGCTAATAAATAATTGGGACAAATGATCTTTGGAAAAGACTAAATCTTGATTTCCTTGAAAAACCCAGCATCTGATGAACCAAGATTTCCCATGGTGACTGTTTGCACTGTTTACGAACTGTTAAGTCCATTTTCTGTCTCAAACTCAATAATTGTTTTTGGAGGCCTTGCAAATCCTTTAACAAGTACTAGAGAAAATTCAGGCAACTCAAGAGGTAGTTCTTCCAATCCTAAGGAAAACTGAGAAATAAGCCTTGAAAGCAACCAGAACTGACAGAGAAACAACGAACTGCAGAACAAACTGTGCTAGATATTAAGTTACCTTGGAAAAGCCTCACTTTAAATTGTACATTTGATTATAACTTATTACAATCAATATCTCTGATTTTTTTGTTTTGAAACTTTGTCCTAATTGTGAAAGAGAGGAAAGCAGACTAATATATGTACAAAATACTTTGAAATTAATGTATATTCTGGGAAAAAAGTGCTAATTTTGCCAAATATTTTTCGTATAATGATAGATCATGGGTTGTCACGGTAGCATTTGCTACTATTTTTGATACAAAAAAAAATCAATCAATATTTTATTGTGACTGTGTGCTATGAAACAGTACTTTGTTTTTATAGAATTATGATTTCAATATTGTGTATATGGGCAATTCCACGGTAACGTAAGTTACCTGTTAAGTGACTTTGACCTATTCCTTGATCAATCATTCTTGAAGACTCCAATTTAAAAATGTTTTATTGGAATCAGCAAGTACAACTTATGGTTCCTTAGAAATGCATGCAGATAATGCAAAGATGAGGTAACTTACGTAACATTTTGTAACGTAACGTTACAAAATGTCCCAAAGCCCTGGAAATGCCCACATCCATGTGCCATACATTTTGTTTGGTGACATATTAAAATTGAGATGTGATAGAAATTATCCAATAAAAATGTATGGAAAACATTTGAGATGACCTCAGAAAGGTGCTTTATGCTTGATTACTGCGCGTACTGGTGCAGGCTTGGCCATGTATCTCGGATGAAGGACAAACGGATACTTAAGAACATGCTCTAAAGTGAGCTTGTTTCTGACACCAGACACACAGGTAAACCTGTCCTTCGTTATGAAGATGTCTGCAAATAGGATATGAAGGCTGGAAACTTGATTTGTTCCACTAGACTGGGAATCAGTGGCAGCTAACCGGAGCAAAATGGATAAGAGCAGTGGAATCATCAGCAAACCAGAGTGAGAAGAAAAGGAAGGAGATGACAAATCAAAGGAGAGCACGCATAGCAAAGAGCATCAGATCCTGAACCTGCATCTGTATTTCCCTGCCGTAAATGTGAGAAGCAGTGTCGCTCTTGTATTGGCCTGTTTACCATACCTGGGATCGATTCCACCAAACTCTTTGTAACAATACTATCAATCGTAGGACTTATGATGCATCGCAGCCCTACAGGATACGATGGGTTATCCTTCGTAACCTCGAGTTACGATCGATTGCATGGCTTTGTGAAATTGACCCCAGACACTGTAATGCAACTGAAGACCTGTTTGTTTTGCACACGACATCAGTGATCCTGCTGATCCAGATCCCATGCGCCAAACAAACATGACCTGAGTGAACTTTAATAAACACATACCATTGTATTTCGTGACAGAAGATACAAACAACATACATTGTACTTAACACGCTTGCTTTTTAAATTAATGCGCAAGAAAACATTGAAAACACCAAGAGATTATTAGACAAATACATACTGAAGATTTTTATTAAATATATGATGGTATGTATGCCTTTACAGTGATGAAGCCAACCAAAAAAAAAGTGATATAAAAAACCTAATATTATCATCATCAACTACCAACTCCCTTGCCAAGAAAATGATCCATTTTTGTGTTTCTTTATCTACAAAATTATCATGGAATTTCAATAATATATGCGTAACTACGCTTTTTTTACAGAAATACTTGATGGTTACCGTAAGAAACTATTTCAACAATTATTTATTATGTACATGTACATTACTCCAAAATGCAAAGTAGATTTCTGCATGACTAGGAGTATGGCATCACTCCTCATATCTGCTCAACAAACCAGTGCTGTTCCATTATGAAAAAACAAACCTTCTGTCATATTTAATTCTTTAAAAACATTTCTTAAATTGGTCAGAATACCACAATTATGCAAAAACATTGGATGATGTGCACGCACAGCTGGTTTGAAAACTTTGACAACGAGTAATTTCAGACGGGGAAAACCAGCTTGCAATAAAGACTGCTGAATTGATGTGGCAAGAAACAAACAGCACGCCACTTCAAACAAAACAATCATATGGAAATACAATGGAAATACAACTTGGAACTCTCAACTTCAAATGCCACCAATGAAATACGTCAACTATAAAAATTGCGAACGATTCAGTCAATTGATTTTAAAAAGATGAATTCTTAAAAATATTTCAATCTGGGCCAATTTCATAGAGCTACTTAAGCACAAAATTTGCTTAAGCATAAAAAGTCTTCTCTGATCAAACAGAATTACCAACCAAATTGTCTTGTGATGTTTACTGCTTTTGACTTGTATTTGGCCATTGTTTGCCGAGTGCAACATTCGCAAGGAGTTTTGGCTGGCATACTGATTTTATCTACCAAGGTTTTTGGTGGTTAAGCAAATTTTGGTGCTTAAGCAGCTCTATGAAATTGGCCCTCGATCAGTTGGTAAATACTTTCTTAAACTTCACAATTTGTATAAAATGTCCAGCAATTGTGTACAAAGCGAAGTGAATCATTATAAAGTGAATATTCCAGAACAGGAAGTGAAACAGCATTCAGAAATGTTCAGAAACGTCCAACCACTGATAAAAAGACTGGATAGCTTCTTGATCAATAGTATTATTTTTTCTAAATTGCATATTATTAGGGCGACAGGTTAGCGTCTGAAAGTGAACATTTGGGAGACATCAGTCAATAGCGAGACATTTCAATGTCCGTCTTCGGAGACTGTTCTTTAGTACACAAGAACAAAACCATGTCTCCACATACAAATCCCGGTATGTGTGAACATGCTGTCGTTTCAGACGCTTAGTCAGTGTACAAGTAGTTTTGCCATGAGATGATCCTACACAAACCCACAATCTTTCGCTAACCAACTCCCTTCTTTTTCCTGATTTTACCGACAATCTCTCCACAACAGTGAAGGTAAAGTATCATAAAGAAACTACTTAAGGAGGGCCTGATGTTTTGATCCAAGAGGGAACTTTCTCAAAGGCTAAAAGATTCTGCTAGGATCAAAACGTCAGGCCCTCCTAACTTCAAGCATAAAGTACATGTAATTTCCTTTTACTTATTCCACCAAAACTTTGGAGATTAAAAATCAACATGCTTCGTTTCCTTATTCTTGTTTGGTTGTCTCCATCGAAACCTGAACACTGGCCACATCTCATAGGCATTTTAAAACTGTGTTTATTACACTTGTACTGAAACTATTGGCTGGATTTTTAATCCAGCTTAAATTACATGTACCTATGACCGGAATGCGATTAATTATACAGCCAAGATATCCTGTAGGTCAAAGAGGAAATTTTCTTTCTCTTTCCACATAAAAAGTGGAGTAAAACTTTAAAACGTTCATTTGAATTGGTGGCTTAATTTACATGTTGCTATAAAAATTATGAAACTCACAACTTGTTTTTAACAACTTCTAGAGTAGGTTTTTCTATTAAAAACTGGCAAGACTTTTTATCAACATTGTCTTCTTTATCAAAATAGCAATAATGCCATTAAAAACGAATACAAACGGTTGCTAACCCCCCCCCTTTCCCAAGTACTCAAAAGGTTTCATAATAACAAACAGCAGAAAATTGGAGCCACTTCTACTTTAGGTACCAAACAATAAAACTTAATTGTGACCATCAGGAAAGTAATTGATACAGATATCATATTAAAAAAACAAAAGGACACTTGGGATAATTTTAATAAAATTATGCAAAAATAATAAACATGAATAGCTTGCTTACTTAAAGGCAGAGCATGAACTAAACCTTAAAATCATGAGTTTTCTGCACTGAAGAACTGAAGGCAGTAGAACTTTGAGAAATAAAACAAAAAAATGTGCATTGAAATTGCAAGATGGTTAGTGCTGTCCCAAGAATGCTGAGTACTGAGAAACTGCCGTGGTGGCCCTTAAAAACATTTCGGCCAAGCAAACAATTAATGGTTTTTCTGGGCTCGATTTCACGAAAGGTTTAGACACATCACAACATGCGTATCAATCTTAATTGCTAAGCAAAGTGTGATGTCACAATACTAGTTACTATGGAAACATGAACAACTCATCTAAAAGATGAATCGCAAATCTTTGTGAAATCGACCACAGGGCTTAGAGTCACACGTTTTGACAGTGCCTTCAAAACAACACCACATGCCCAAGTTACGAGTAAACTTTAGAATTACCAGCTAGATAGAACGAAAGTTAAGCAAAATTCCACTTGTGCTGACGTGGTTGAACGACCAATCTTTGTCTGAATATCAATAGGAATCACATATTTCGTTTTATAATTATTATTTTGATTGATTGATTTTTGGGGGAATTGGGGCGTCCTTATTTATATTCTTGAATAAGGCCAAAAGAAAAAAATTTGTGTTGCCCTCAGCGACCGACTGTAAAATGCCAAAACTTTGGGTCGGGATATTTTTTCTTTTTTTTCTCCGAGTCCTAAAGTATAAAAACTCACCATTTTTGACAGAAAATGTAAGATTTAGCAGTAAAAAAGCGTGTCTCCTCAAAACGACCCAAGACCGTTTATAAGCCCTGGTGACCATGTATATGAACGAAACAGTATTTATTCTTAAATGTTTGAAAGTCGGCCAAAAAAAACACCAAAAAAAACATCAAAGAAAATCGACCGACCCAAAATTAAAATTTTTCCACTTAAGGGCAACACAAAAAAAAATTTTCGGCATAATGAACACAACATTCTACAAGATGACCACAATCTTCCAACTTAACCAATTTTCAACTCATTCAAAAAAAAAAGAGAAAAATTAATAATTGTCCAAACATAATATTGCTATTGAATACAAAGTGATGATTACAAGTTTGTGAATTATTATAATAAAAAAAATGACAATGGTCCAATTATGTACAATAATTACAAATTAAAATTAAAAAAGAAAGAATTAAAAATGGGAACTAAACGTATACTTGTCCTTCAAAATGCACAATTCTGTGCAAAATGGTTTTCCCCGACCCTCAGTGGGAAACTAATGCTTTTGAATTATACATTCAAATGCCCATATAATGTACTTCCACAATGCAAGGGCAGACCCAGAGCATAAGCAGGAAAAAAAAAAGAACTACATGAAGCAGCTAGTACTAAAAAAAATTATATACAGGTTTAAAAAAAAAAGCAATAGTACAAATTGGTTAACACTCGATAATGGTTTCACAATATGTGATGTCTGCAACACATAGAGGGTGTAAAAACATCACAGCAACATAATAAAATACTCAGTATAACCCAAACATACACACTGTCAAATACTGAGCCGGGAACAATAAAAGTCAAATTAAAAATTAAGACGTGGTCATTCCAAAAACTATAAAGATTGTGCCCTAGTTTTATTTTTGGTCTTCAGTTCTTCAGAAGCAAGAACCAGCTTGCAGAACATGTCAACGAGGGACACTTAAAGGTACAGAACAGGATTGGTAACATACCCAAACAGAAGTGTTCACAGATTTACGTATCACTTTCAGGGTATGAAGATGGTGATGGTAGAAACATACCGTTTAAATATTTCTGCCTGAAATGCTGTATTTATCCAGAAATCAATAAAAAAACAAAGACCAAAAACAGTTTTGATCTCGGGATAAGATCAAAACCATTCTTCATGTTTTATAAGAAAAAATGAGTCAGGTTTTCGCTATTTTCTCATGACTCAGATGTCAGATTGAGCTCAAATGTTCACAGGTTTATTATTTCATGCACATGTACATTCTGGATTAGACAGTATGAGTGATGTTCTGTGACATTTACCAATCATGTATTATACCTTCAATCCAAGATGCAGGGGAGAAGAGGGGTGGGATCAGACAAGGGTGGCAGGAATTATTTCAAAGTTTGTCCAAAATATCCACAATGTCATAATAATGTCTGCATGGAACTATGCAGATCATATATCATTTAAAGAAAAAGTGATTCACTTTTTTTTTTTTTAACTGAACAAAAATCCCTCTCAAAAAGGTTAGAAATTTCAATTCTGCATTGTATTACTGGTCCAATGTTTGTACCGGCACTTTCATGCAGAGAAGATAAAAGTACGGGAAATTTCATTTTTAAAAATACAAATCTAAAAAAATAATAATCATTTCATAAAAAGACAAATTTATGAATACAGCATATGTCTGGACTCCCAAAGATAAAAGGTATAATATGAATTTAAAAATATTATTCTATTCATTAGCTGCTTTGCCTTTACCAATCAAACTAGGGACCACGGGTGACAATCAAAATTTGACTGGCCTTCTGTCTAACCAAGCTTAACCTTGCAATATGCTTAGCGTGTATTCTCTGCTTTAAGCAAGCTTCTTTTCTGCATGAATCTGTTAGTCAATGTGGAGTTCCACACTTAAGCTCATCACTTAATGCTCACAAGCAGGGATAAGTTTTGGTACATTGCCATGTACATAACAGGATAAACTCTTTACTCCTTTCAAGCTGAAAAGAAGGCAATACCAACGACCGAGCACAAACCTAACTTTTCTGCAAACAAATTTGCAAGAAATGTTTTCAATCATTTGAAGTTTATAATGTGTTAACGTCAGACATGTCAAACTGACAAGAAGATGCATAAAAACAATGTCCAATATGTAAGTTAAAAAAATATCAACGAGAGCTAAAAAATATGAAAGGGATTCTCGACTTCAGAGTCGGTAGAGTGAATGAATACACCTGACTTGAAAGAAGAGAACCTACAAGCTGCTGATGATAAGGAACATGAAGATGACAGAGGAAAGCTACCTTTGACCGTTCTCCACGATCCTTGGGTCGATTTGACGAAGCCCTATGATCAATCGTAACTCCAGTTACGAAGGATAACACCCGTCGTACCCTACGTAGGGCTCCAATGCATCACAAGACCTACGATTGATAGTAAGGGCGTTTACGAAACCAAAGGCTCAGGCTTCAGCTCCATTTCGTAAATCCATCCTAAATAACAGGTATCAAAATAGAGGCTTTTCGCTGCGGTTCGGAAGTAGATTCTCTGGTTTGAAAAGGCAAACAAACTTCATCTCCAATGAAAAGCCATCACCTATATTTTCAGAATATGAATGACGGCGCTGGAACCTGAGCCTGAGTTTCACAACCCTATGTTACGATGAGTTTGGTGAAGTCCAACCAGGGCCCGGAGGGGTGATACATGACCTAATACCTCATGCCCCTAGGAAGGCTACGATACGACCAGTTGGTGTCAAAGTTCTGTCCCTGATTCTGATCAGGGCGGTGTGGATGGTGGTGCTGGTGCTGCTGCTGGTACTGATGAGAAGGATGAGAGGGGTTGTTGATCCGGCGATGATGTAAAGCCTGATCGGCACTCTGCAAGGAGGAATTAGACACCGTCTCCAGAGTGTTCTTCTGCATCCAACCTCTTGATCCTTCTGTGAACCGACAAACAAACAACCCCAAAAACTAAACCAATTAGGTGAAAACTTTGTAACAATTTTTATGCAAGTAATAAACTGCTGCAATGACCTGAAATATATCAAATGCTTGGAGTTAGAAGCTGGGGCCTGATGATTCGATCCCAGCAGGATCTCTCTTAAAGGCTGAAGCCGTTTAAACTTTGAGAAAGATCCTGATAGGATCCAAACGTCAGGCCCTCCAAACACCAAGCAATTGTATTTTGCAAGAGGGGAACATGTGCTAAATCAATGCAATAAGTTAAAAATAGGACAACTAGAAGTGTACAGATTTATTTGAACTTTTGATATTTTCTTTCATATTAACCATAAATTGACTAATCAACTCATTTGCAGCAAAATTACACAAATGACTGCTAATAGAAATTTGTAATGTGTTTCCATCATAGAATTATGCTTTTGAACAGTGCTATTAGGCCTATTATTTTATATGACTATGAAATGGCTAACAAACTACATTCTCAAATAAATACACAATCAATCAAAAAGGATTCCTTTCAAAAAAATGTCCTTGTTAATGATCAAAGAAAACTGATTCAACAGGCTCCAAGACTCTGGAATGGCATTTTACAGGTTGCAGGTTAGAATCCCACTACTGTCTATTTTCCACATACAGCCCCTTGACCCAAAACAAAGAAAAAGACAATACAGTAGCAAACCATTTAAAGAAGAAATACCCTGTGCAACTATGTGTATGGTTTACACATGCATTATATACATGATCATGCAAGATATATTGCATTGTGTTCCTGTGCTTCCAACATGCACTAGTTAGCAGAAGCGATGTATAGATTCTTCTTGCAATGCACTACATAGAGCTTGCCATTCAAACTGAGCGAATATCGCATGCTAGACGACAATCTCCGAAAGCCTTTTCACACTGTATACATGTGGGAAATTCCCCTCATTTTTCTTTTTAACGGCACATTCAGCATTTGTTCTGGGATCTGGGGTCGATTTCATGAAGCCTTAAGATCGATCGTAACTCAAGTTTTATACAAAGGATAACCCATCGTAGAGGCCTAACCTACGTAGGATCGCAATGCATCATGAGTCTTACGATTGAGAGTAAGTTACGATGAGTTTGGTGAAATAGACACCAGCTCTGTGTTTTTAAATCAACACAGTGTCCCAGCAGGGAACAGGCTTAAAAAACTCAGGATTATGACACAGGATAATTACAAGCACAACCCCAACAGACATCAATTGATTTCAAAATACAAGTGATTTAGATTGGATTGTTTTGACTGGGTTTGCTGTGGCTGACCTAGGCCAGAGACTAGATTTAACCCCGGTATAAAGGCGCCAGTGTGAACAGGCATTATCAGAGCTTATCACAATGACAGCAACAGAGATTTACTACATAGCATTTCATTATCTACAACTTTCCAATCTATTGAGTGAATCAGTTGTGCAGTATAATATCATAATTCATGTCACAGTCCAAGAGGGGCTCATTTGACAATCCTTCAAGGTACCACCATATTTTGGTGGCATACCAAAACAGAAATCATTCATAGATTTACCTATAACTTACAGGGTTTGAAGATGGTGATGGTAGAGACATACCATTATAATTTTTCTGCCTGTAATGCTGTATTTATCAAAAAAGAGTAAAACCACAGATCAAAACTCCTGTGAATAGATTTGAAAATACCGTGAGCATTTTCCGCACGGTTTTCTGCTAAGCAGCGCCGTGAAATTGGCCCCTGCACAACTGATCCAACGCATTGACTGCATGCAAAGCCTACACACTACGCCTCATATGTCTACAATGTTAGGAATCTACACTATGCTATCACCAATCTACATGTATGAAACTACAACAATACACAAACTTCATTTCTAATACACAAACATGGCTGCTTAAAAGCTCCAGCATTGACATGTATAAACAAGCTAGACAGGATTTTAAAACATCCAACCCACTCCCCCTCTATAAGTGTATTGTAAAGCCACTGTCTTTTTCAAACATGCCTAGAATACTATTTTATAATAGAATGACGCATTTACCAACTAGTATACTGTCTATCAATGGCTCATACTTTGTGTGAAATTTTCATTCGAAGATATCACAAGTAAAGTCAGATGATGAGACATAAATGAAGAATATCTTACTCCGGCAATAAGGGTAATTGCTACAAACCAAGCTCCAACCTGGTGGAATGATCCACCTACAACCTTAGCCAAACTTAAAGGGATTGCATACGTTTGGTAATTTGAGCCTACTGTTTGTTTCAAACCAATATAATTGTATATATATACCATAAAACTAACCTGTGAAAGTTTCAATTCAAAAGGTGGTAGCGTTTTTGAGATTTTGGGGACAAACTAGAGCGGTTATTTCACGCCAGAGAACAGTTAGTCAATAGCTGAGAAGCGTTACGGCCATAACGCTTCTCAGATTCATAATTTTTGGAGATAAAAAGTGACATATTTTTCCATAACCGCGGTACTTCGAATTGAACGTTTCTCAATATGCATTATACTATCCAAAGCAGCTGTACTTCTCACCAAGTAAGTTTTTATTGCCATAAATTTTCAGAGTCATTACCAAACGTATGCAATGCCTTTAAGTTACTAAACAGTTCTTGTGCTCCCAACAGGATCTTTCTCTTTGTCTTTAGCTGCCTTTAATTAGCAATTATCTCCATGCATTTATGAAATGAATATCAAAGGATAGAATACAGAGCATGCTGCATGCTTGGTTTATGCATGCGCTTCCCCAGGAATGTTAGTTCCTACTGTACGAGTAAACGTGCACAAAAGCGAGCAATGATTTAATGATGCTGTGACTTCTCTTGAATACCGGTAGGTGTTAAGAAAAAGGACACAAATCTTCTTGGTTCTGTGTGATATAAGCGATTTGTGAGTTAAATCTGAATATTATCTGGTACACAGACTTCTTTCATTGTACATACACACCTTAATTTGAATTTCCCAGACTAAAGACACTGTTGCTATTTCACTTGATTCGGGGCAAGCTTTTGCTTAGTTGCAGAGCAGACATCTTGCACCAATGCACTGTTCATAATGGATAAGAATGGCACAAAGGAACCAGACCATTCGAGAGATGGGTATTGCTATGCAAAAGCTTGAGCCAAACAAAGAGCCACAGCAACAGGGTCTTCAGTCTGGGAAATTCAAACTGTGGTGTTTATATGCAATGAAAGAAGTCTGTGTACCAGATACGTTTCAAAATTTAACTCGCAAAATTGATGGCTTATTGACTTAATAAAGTAGTAGCTGTGAGGACTAGTGTGTAGGTATATCATATGAGAGGGAAATTTTGTCAATAGTATGACAGGATAACCATCGTCAGTAGCTAGTAGGACGAGTGGAGAGAGAAGAGAAGGGGTAAGGAGGGAGCGAAGAGTCGTTACCTCTCTTCCATATTCTTACCGTTGACAGCTATAACTTTTGGGGGAGTGATCAGGACTGACAGCCTAGATTTGGTTGGGAGAAGAAAAAGAAGTGACGACAAGAACACAAAAAGAAAAAGAGGATGAAGATGACAATAACGCGGAGAGGTTGGAGGAGTGTAGGATAAGGGACTAGGAGGAAGGGTATGGTCTAGAGCTAAGGGGTATGATCAAGATGACGGAGATGGAGGCTAAGAATCACTAAGCATGGATGCCATGGCGATAAGTGAAATGCAGTTGCCACGGTGATGGTGAATGCATTTGCCAATCAATGACTAGCTACAGTTTTTTTTTTCTTCTGAGATTTTCCACGATGCAAACGGTTCCTTTGCCTACATCCCAATCCATCAAACACAAATGCAGAGAAATCTAATTTCTTCGAACATCAATCACATATGAAAATGATTATAATGCGTTTCATAAAATACTCTTCTGCATTCAACTGTGAGTTTTAACAACTGAAGTCTGAAGCTAAAAAAAGGAAAAATTTCCTTGTCTTTCTGTAAACGATCTCAAAAAAGCAACCAAAAAAAAACCCACAACAGATACCCAAATTGTCTGAACTATTTGCAGATGGCATGTCTCTTTCACTGTTGTTCATTTCTCTGAAAACTTTTCTTTACGCTTTTCAGACAGTTTGATAGAGTCCTGAGGTACATACAATCGTTGCATACAAAATTCACCTTTTTGTTTATCCCTAAAACATGGAATGGGAAGTCCACGAACGAGACGAACGTAAACAAAACTGCACTTACATTCACAAGGAGGCTAACTAATTCTAAACACACACAACACTAAAACTACATTGGACTTAACAAACACACCACGGGCGGCAGCAAGACAACAATACTTGACCAAAACACTGAGAGTACTTCGCAATTCACATTCAATACTACAAATGCTGCTTTGTAATTAAGGACTGATGATTTTCTTTGCTTCCACTGACAATCCTACACAGCGACTACAGCTGAGCTAAAACAATGGACTGCTTTCACACTTTTGATTACCATGACAACAAAAACTTACTTTCCTGTACCAAATGCGTGTCCTGCTTTCAAACTATCTCACATAAAGCAGAAAAAAAATCATAGGCAGAAAAAAAACAACAACTAATAAACATAAAACGGTATTAAGGAGATTTTTGATTTCGTTGCTTAGCATGAGCAGATAATATAAGCAGGATTCTCATCAGCCCCCCCCCCCTGACATTTTGACAAGCAAACTTTGAAAGAGTCTAGGACTAGGTCTGGGACCTGTGCTCTACAGTCCTTTGAAATTTAGCACACTTGTTATTCAGATTTATGAAATGCAAGCTCCAGATAATAAAGCATTTTTTAAGGTTAACACCAAAGCGAATTTTTCTTATAAGCTGAGAGAATTAAAAAACCGAATGCCCTACTGACTGAAGACTGAAAGTATAGACTGAGCGCTGCTTATTCTTAAAAATGACAGACTAGCAAAGGGCTTATTGAAGCAGATGTCCAAGCAGATAAAGAACGAGTTTATTACTTCCCAAAACAAAATCA
Source organism: Astropecten irregularis (assembly GCA_963971285.1). Classification (NCBI taxonomy): domain Eukaryota; kingdom Metazoa; phylum Echinodermata; class Asteroidea; order Paxillosida; family Astropectinidae; genus Astropecten; species Astropecten irregularis. The sequence goes on along the minus strand of OZ020244.1, from coordinate 18,697,339 downwards.
CTGCTAGGATGAAAAAGTCTGGCCCATCTATAAAACCTCAATTTCCCAAACATGCAGAGAAACAGACTATTTCAAAAGAATGGACAGGGAAACTGTTGAAACCGGTAGATAACTATTTCTCAACATTGATTTGAATTCTAAACTGACATTTTCTAGGACAGATATGTGGGGACAGACAAGAGTCAAATTATCCGGCAGTGACTGGGATGAAACCTTGGATTGCCAACTTTTCTGTCCAACTAAATTGTCTTCAGCAGACAGGACGTGTAACCTCAGAACCAAGATCGACAAACCGCAGGCTGGCCGACCGATATCAAAGGCAGGGGAAAAACAAAAACGGCATTACATGTACGTCCAAACGTGCGTGTGTACCCTGGTGCTCATCTGAATCAATTCCGTTCATGCTCTACATTAATGCTGGACATAATATCGACACATTCAACTGAAAACCAAAAAAAGAAACGGCAGAATTTTGACACATGAATCATTCCCCAAAATCAGTGAAGTCGGAAGTATGATTGTTTGGTCTAGAGGTTTTAGGAGGTGATGGAGGTAGGTAGGTTAGAATGGGTGGTCCTTGGGCTTGGGGTTGGGGATAAGTATTAGTGAGGGGTACCACTAACCTGAGGAAGGGGGCTGTCCAGCCCGTCGTAGTAGCAAGCACACCCTCTTGCCCCCTCTCCTGATTACCTCGATGGCCTCAGAGTGCAACATGCCGTCAGTGCTCTGATTATTAATCTCAATGATCTGGTCACCAATCTGTAGTTAAAAGATCCAGGCAGAAAATTCAACGTTTAAGGAATCCCTGATCGCGTGCGCGAAATAGACAGACCCTAAGCAAAGAGGAAATTCCTTACCCTGACGAGACCTCCTTTGGCTGCTGGGCCCTCCTCGGCCATACGTAGGACAAACAGGGGTGTGTTCTGGAACTCTCTGCCACCACGTATACTGAAGCCAAAGCCCATGGCTCCTCGCTCTAGCTCCACGGCATAGTAATCACCAGGCTCAATCTCAGGCTGGTCGTTGTACATCTAACACACAAAGTAAACCACAAACTTCAGTTAGTCACTGACATGAGGGACAGTTGCAAAAAGCCGTACGCAAGTTAAAATTGTACAATATCCGGTGCACTAAAGTCTTTCACTGTATGTAAAATAGAAATAGAAATAGAAATAAACATAAAAACCTAAATTCTCCAGACTAAAGACACAGTTGCTATATCACATGATTTGGGGTAAGCTTTTGCTAAGTTATATTACAGACATCTTGCACCAATGCACAGTTCATAATGGATAAGAATGAAAAAAAGGAACCAGTCCATTCCAGAGATGGGTATCGCTATGCAATTTTAGCTTGCCCCAAATCATGTGTTATAACAACAGAGTCTTTAGTCTGGGAAATTCAAACTGGGGTGTTTATATTCAATGAAAGAAGTCTGTGTACCAAGTACTATTCAGATTGAACCCACAAATGGATCTTACATGCATCCATCCTACATTTGAAGCAGTGCAATCAAACCGAGGCTTGGAGTCAAAATAGTCTGGTACCCGTTTTCTTTTCAGAATTGCTGTCATCTTTTTCGAAGGGTATATAAGGAAGGTAACAAAAAAAGGATGCGCCCTGAATTAGGCCTAATGGTACATGACTTAAAAGAGTGTTATGTAAACCCACTGGTAGGACAGGAATACGTTCCAACACTGGCAAGACGCTTTATCTAACCTTGGATAAGGAAATTCTCATGATACATAAATTGTACAGCATTTAAAAAAAGGGCACCTATACACTGGTGAGGTTAACACCCAACATGATAAACCTACCCCTTGGCTTGGCAGTGTGTTAGTCCCACCAGGTCTCCTGTGTGACTGCATATGGGATCCCTGTTGATGCTGTGGGACCTGGGGAGCACGGTAAGCATCAACTGCCTGGGGATATGGTCGTGTATGTCTCAGGTCGCCGCCATACTGCTCCCCTGTCCCCTGGTAGTCCCTGCTGCTGCTGCCGCTGTAAACCTCCCTGGACGGTGGCTCCTCATAAGGCACAGATGACTGATGGAAGGCCTGGGGGTTGGGGTTGCTGTTGGCGGTCATGGAGGAGGCGGCGGGGCGGGGGTTGTGATGGTAGGCCGTGGCTGGAGGGTTATGGTGAGGGTCGTAGGCTGGCTGTGGCTGTGGCTGGGGGACAGCGTTGCGGGAAGTCGTTCCCATGTCTCGGCTGTCCACTCCGCCAGGTTCGGACGGAGAGCGCCATCTTTGGGCAGTAGGGTACTGAATCTCCTGCTGTGGGCTATATTCAATCCGAATTTCAAAAGAATAATATCATTTCACATGAAACAAATCTGCAACGTCTTCTTGGGGCACCCATTAGTGGTGCCATCCTTGGGGCTGCTATTCCGGTTTGGATCCAACATGGGCAAGGTTAGAGCAGATAGGGAAGGACTGAAGACTGATGATTTGAGACATCAAATTACTCCAGCGGGCTAGTAACATGCATCAAAGTGTCATTGCTTCAAATACTGCATATCTATTTCAACATACAGTAAAACCTTGATAACTCGAACCTCAAGGGAATGAATGTAAACTTCAAGTTATCCAGACTTTGACTCATGCATGGAACAAAATATCACTTTGAGTTAATTAAATCAAGGAAGGGCTAAAACCAAATGCAGACAGAAATCCGAAGGCCAACGTTTCTACAAGTTTGATTTGCAAGTAAGGCAAAGCATTATATTTGTTTGACATGGATCATACCTATATGGGTCTGCTGATGGTGATACGGGTGATAATGGCCCCTCCCTGAAACTGTCCCTCTGCATCAGACTGGTATCACTGCTCTTGATGTGAGCCGGCATGGCAATTGCATTTGTCATACTCTCATTAACCTGTTGAGAGATGGTATAAAGTAAAAATAAAAACCTGAGGATGGGTACTTAGCGAGACATTCCAACAGGGTTATGCACAAAATGTTGCTTATTTCTAAACATCCTCCAAACCAATGAACTTGACATTGACATATGTTCATATTGAGAGCAGTCTCTGTCTTCTATTAAAAAATATTAAGTACAATCAATACCAGTAATAATTTGCTGCAAACTGCTCATCAGCCAAAATAATGACCTGAAATTTATCAAATGCTTGGAGTTAGGAGGGCCTGACACGTTTCTATCCCAGCAGGATCTTCGGCCTTCGATAAAGATCCTGCTAAGCGAAACGCGTCATGCCCTCCTAACTCCAATAAAAAAAATACTAAGCTTACCTTTGGGGAAGTCCCAGGCATCGTTTCTTCTGCAAAGATAAGAGCATTGACCAACATTTATCATTCATTTGTTCAACAGTCACAGTGAAAATCCGGGTGTGAAAATTCAAGTATTCTAAACGCGTCGTATTGGGATCCCTCCAATGAGAATAGCTCTTTCGTTTTAATTTACAAACAAAGATGATATTTTTACCTGGTGGACCTATGGTCAGCGTAACACTCAGCCCGGCATCCTTGATCATGTTGACTATGTCCTTGTGGTGCATGCTCATGATGTCCACTTTGTTGACAGCGATCAGGCGGTCACCCACCTTGACCCTGCCGGAGCGGTCAGTGGGACTACCCTCAATAATCCGACCTGAATGACAAACAAAATTCCGGTCAAAGTATGTTGTGTCAAAGGTACATACACATGGAATAATCACAAGGGAAACTGACTGGATTAATTCAGTTTCCCTTGTGGTTATTTGATGATTATTTTGATCAAAAAGTCGCATCCTCTTTGAATGATCCCCCATGTACTGTTTCTTAGGTTGCAGCATTGCTGATGCTGGACGTATCTTAAATAATCCTTGGGATATAGCGGTATGTGAGTGGTTTCATAGATTCTGACAAAGATAACTGACTATTACGGACACCACCAACATACAGCTGGATAGCTCAGTTGGTAGAGCGCCGGTACGGTATGCCGGAGGTCACTGGTTCAAATCCTTCTCCAGTCAATTTTTCTTTGTTCACTTTTCAATGAAAGATACTTAAACGAAGTTTTTCAAAGTACATATCTGAAAAAGGTTCCCTTAAACTGACTCTTTGACTGTGTTGCCACAGAGTGGGGCTCAAACGTCAGTTTCTACCACCATTGCCTTGGTGCCTCTTCAAAAGTCCCAGTAGATCTTTGAATTCTCTTAAAGAAGTTCCCTTTGAGAACCTTTCAACATGGAGAACTTGCCCTCGCCCCATTTAGGACCAAAGTTCCTGCCAAGGAAATGTTAAAAGTAGCACAGAGTCTGTGTACAACACACAAGGTCCCTGACTCACCAATCTTGGAGCCAGAGGAGAGCGTGGACGACAGGATCACCAGTCCGAAACCCTCATTGGCCCGGCGGTGTATCGTCACGTCGTATGGAAAGGCGACGGCATTCGGCCTCGTAGGGCTACTGGGGCTCCGCGGGGCTTGGGGCTCGGAGAACGGACGTCGGTCAACAGGATTTTTGGCAACTATTAAAAGGGAGATGATGGAAAAGTTGATATTTATTTTTAGAATAATCATTTGCCAATTGATAACACTATATAATTGAAAAATTTGCTCATTTGATTACATTTCTGAGCATACAATGACACAAAATATGATCACTATTGACCTTTACTCCAATGAAGATAAATCCAAAAGTATCTTCTGGACTGAACCACAATAAAGCGCCACATGTTTTTCTTCACTGGTTACTGGTACCCGCTTCCTAGTGGTTGGTTACCATCACATTTGGGTTGTGTGTGCCCGGTTGGTGCTTCAACCCGTATGAAGCCTCTGTATGGTTGGTCTTTCACATTAGATTGTTGGTAAGGTTATATTGCATTAAGTACATAATTTAAACCAAAAAAGGGATTTACATAAGTATTTCATGTTCTGAATTGTTGACATAATTTACCAGGTTGACTTGTGGAGACCTTTCTCCTGATTCCTAGCGACACCCGACCAGCTTGGGAAGCCTTGACCATCTGATTGACCACCTCCTGATGGGAGGCACCCATGACAGACTGACCGTCAATGTACAGGAGTTCATCCCCGGTCACCAGTCGGCCGTCCAAGTCCGCTGCACCGTTGGGCACGATGTTACCAATCGCAACCTGACAAAAACCAACGTACAAACAAGATATATATTTTCCAATCTTTTCTGTGAGAGCGGTGCGATTCTGCAGTTAAAATGGGCAGAAAGTTGAAGAAGTAAAGGATTCCATGTTTGTGATCGTCACTTAATGCGTTGCGAGACAAGTCTAGAAATTCTACACCAATCATGCAATTTAAGAATCATTCATTTCGATCCTAGCCATTTGTTTATATGCAGTAAGAATCTTCCTTCCAATAGCACTACGCACTTGCGCTAAAAATAGCACCGAACCTCAGACAAAAATTTGCTACCGGACAGTGTGTTATCTTCAAGCAAAAATTTCTACATGACCTGTTGACATGCATATAAACATATAGTTGCCGGCAAGTGAAAGTTTAAAGTTGATTATTTTTTTCAAGTAGAAAGCCAAAATTTGAGTTTTAAAAAAAACGACACTGCTGCACAATGGCCCACGGAACGTCTTTGTTGAGTCACTTGTTCCAACGGTGTGAAGTTGAGAACTTATTCTTAGTTGGATTTTATGTCTGCAAGTAGTATGCACTCAGCGCAAACCCTAGCAACAATATTTTTACCCAGAATGCTTTGCGCACAGCCCGTTTTTGGCTATCTTCGATAAAATCCATGCAGTAAGCACAGCATCACTGCTAGATTCCGCTAGGATCAAAACGTCACATTTTAATTCTAGCAGAATCGAAATATCAGGTCCTCCTATTACTCCAAGCTTTTTTTTTTAATAATTCAGGTCATTCTTTTGGTTGATGAGCAGTTTACAGCGGTTTAATACTTGTATAGTCTTGAAATTACCCAGAAACCTGCCACTGTTATTGGCAGCGAGGCTCAAGCTCAATTTTCTGTGATTTTTTTTGGGGGGAAACAGAAGAGGCAGAAGTAACTTTCACATCACCAACTGCCTTTGAGTTTTAATACTCAATTCCCCCGTCCAGTCCGCTGGATTTACCTGCGAGTGTTCCTCTTGGCCACCGACTATCCTGAAGCCAAAGCCGTTATCCAGCTTCTTGAGGAAAACGGTGGTCTCTATATAGTTCCCCTCCGCGTTGCCGACTGATGATGACGACCTGGGAGCCTGCTTAGCTCTAGAGGGCGGCCTTTGCTGTTCATTGACCTCGTCAAATTCTGTTCGGAAAATCAAGATAAGAAGCAGTTTGTCACTCACACGTTTTAAAATCTGACTTTTCCCTTTTTTTTTATTTCACTTAAATTATAAAGGCTTGGATTTTTCCTCATTTATACCAATATGATTATACATGTACTTGATGATTTTGTTATTACAATCACAATTTTGGCACATTCAGTTGATTTATTCAATAGACTAGCTAGAAACAAACAACTCCAAGGAATTGTCTTCAGCCCTGGAGCCAATTTCATAGAGCTGCTTTTAAAGCAAAAACATTTGCTCAAGCATGAAAAGTCTTCCTTGATCAAACAGGATTACCACCCAAGTGTTCATGATGTATACTGCTTTGGCTGGTATTCGGCCATTATTTGCCGAGCATAACATTCACAAGGAGTTTTAGCTGACAAACTGATTCTATCTAACAAGGTTTTTGGTGCTTAAGCAAATTGTTGTGCTTAAGCAGCTCTATGAAATTGGCCCTTGATGTGGATTTGTCTTCCACTTACTATTAACTGGGGAAGTACTGCGGTGTGGCTTGGGGGTTCTGCTTCTTGTACCACCAGTATTCTCTCCTCCAGGTCTTGGCCTTCGACCATCAGTACCTCTACCATCCTCCGGGTGAGAACGCTGATCCCTTCTCAGTGATCTGGTCCCGTTCTCAATGGCTGGAGGGCCCCGCCTGTCCACCCCGGGTGATCTTGGAGGTATTCTGTTCTCCCTGGGATCATAGTCATATTTTGGCGTGCGCGACCGCTCTGGGCGGGAGCCGGCCTTATCACGCTCGGGACTGCGTGGTCTGCGCTTCCGCTCAAGGCTCCTGGTTTCATAGTCTACCATGCCAGGCCGGTCCTCCCTCCGCGGCCGGTCTGGATCTCGATTCTGCTTCCTGTCGAGGGTCCGTCGATCATACTCTCCTGGCCTACCGTCTTGCGGCCTTCTCGGATCACCACGCCGATTATTTCCGTGATCGCCCGTTCTCCTGTCCGCGTCCCTTTCCCCGCTGCGATCGGAGTCGCGGTCGGCGTGCAGCCTGTGATCATTCTGACGTCCCAGAGTGGAAGGTCCGTTCTCATTTGGGGATCTGTCCTGGTCCTTATGGTGGTGTCGTTGGTCCCTGTCACCTCTGTCTCTGTCATGCCCCCTCTGACGTTCCTCTCGTTCGAGGTTATCCTCCCGTTTCACAGTCCTGGGGCTCTTGCGTCCCCTTCCCCTGCCATGCTTAGGGTGTCTCATATCGTCCTGAGATTCAGTCTCATCACTTGAATAACTGTCTCCTCCTAAAAGAAACAAAACAAATAACTGAAAATTATATTCCTCAAATCATCTTAAAGATACTATCATACTTTGGTAGCACAAGCAAAACAGAAATCTTCACAGATTTTACCTATTACTTTACAGTACAGGGTATGAAGATGGTGATGGTAAAAACAAACCGTTAAAACTTTTTCCAGAAAAGAGTACAACCAAAGACCAACAGAACAGTTTTGATCCCGGGGTGAGATCAAAACTCCTGTGAAAATGGTGAATAGATTTGAAAATATGATAAGCATTTTTAATGTTTTCTCAAAAAGCAGGCATCGTATGGGACTGGGAATTTCACAGATGACTGTTATGTCTTTCTTGATATTTTTGCCCATGAATCTGCATTTCTTTGACAAAAACCAAAGATTGAAATTACCTTAAAAACTAGCTTCAATATTAACATGGCTCAACAGCTAGCCCATACCAACAAATACAACTGTCCCATACTTCCAACAATAACCTTACACAAGCACACTGTAGCAATAATCAGTTTGCTATCGTATAATCATACATGCTGTAGATGTACTCTACTTTCCATCCGAAACTGTCCAAACTAGCAGCTCTGCCCAGTATGTACATGTACAACTGTACAGAGTCAATAGCAAAAACACACACAACATGCTTCTCAAAACATGAGCAGTGAATGGACCTAAGCTATGTTTGTCTGAGATTATTCCAACCCTCAAGGGGAAAGCCCCCACTCCATTCTTTGATTAACCCCCAGACTAACCCCTGGAATACCTTGTGTGATTTGGAGGGAGCATGATCCCTTACTGCAGTCAATCCAAAACCCATCTGCATGAACTGTGTGCTTATATAGTTCAAGCAAGTTCTCTGGTTCCTGGTCACCGGATTTGATTTGTGATGACAATGTCTTACAGGTCAAGCCCACAGAGAGGGGGGGAGAGAGTTCAGACTCCATATAATAGGCAAAGAAACTGAAACTGAGGTCTTGGCCAATGCCATCACACTAAATACCTCCCACGCTAACAAAGCATTACTCTCTGGGCTTGTTTGTTTTGCTGCGGATCTTGGTCGCCATATTTGATCTTGCAAATCCACGTCGCAGGCAGGGAGAGGCTAAAATTTGATCCGAAGCAGCTTTTGTGCACAGGATCACGTTTACTGAAACAAACAGGCGCTCTGTTTGTGTCTTTCCCTTGGTTGTTCAACACTCTGCCTTTTAATCTCCAGAACCTAATCCCCTCTCCAAATGAACTTTTTGCTCTTTATGTGGCCACTTGTTTAACCTTGAACCCATCGCTCAGGCTTTCCAATCATGCCATTTGTTCTCCTTAGTTTGTCTTGTTTTAGGATAATAAATTTATTTTATTGTTTCTCAGGTTGCAGCATTGCTAATGATGCATAATGTATCTTAAATGATCCTTGGGATATAACGGTACGTGAGTGGTTTCAAGGCTTCTGACTGCCAAACAAACAGAGATAATTGACTATTACGGACTCTGCCAACATAGGGCTGGATAGCTCAGCTGGTAGGAGCGCTTGTTCAGTATTTGGGGGGTCGCTGGTTCAATCCTGCTCCAGTAAATTTTTTCTTTTAACACAAGGTCAAAAGGGGAGAACCACATAAAACTAACTTAACGGCCTATATTATAGAGGCCTACACTGAACAAGGCAAATACAACAGACAACTTGGAGGAGGCAACTAGGAACATTACACGCCAAAGGGAAACTTTTTTTCCTGGCAGTGTCTTACTATACCGCACCTAGAAGACCACCTAGACCCGATTTCTTGTAAATGTGACAAGGGCCTTGAACAAATCTTGCCCGACCAGTTTGAACGAAACAACTACATGTAATACTCTCCCATCCCTAAATCAGATTCTTGTTTTCCTTCATTCATTTCAAACGAACTAATATCAAAATGAGGGAAGAAACTGAACCACCCTTTAAGGTGTCTCGATATCATGTGTATTATATGCAGGAAAAACACATAAAGCCGGCTGCTTGTTAGTCTCCGTTTAACTTTTGTTTACGAGCACACAACCCATATGTTTACATTGCTTCCCTCCTGCCAGACTACAGTACTGCAAGCTATGGCACAAGAGGGTGGAAAGAAAAATAAACAGCGACATGGCGCAATTTCTAACATTACAAAACAGGTTGCCCTCCTTGCATCCTGCTGCTGTTTCATGCTGATATTACTATGAATGTTTGTTTTGAAGTCATGAGGCAATGTTGTCCTACTATAAAAGGGTGCGGCTAGCTTGTCATCGTGTACACTATGGGATCTACATCTACACCAAAATAATTTCAAGAGTTTTATTTCGGGCACATGTATCACCTCAAAGCCAACAAATTTGATTATCAAGGATGAAACAGTCGCATCAGTAGATTTACGTGACACGCCTAAGAAATATACCGGTACATGACGAATCCCTTGAAATTTCAACCTAAAGACTTAAATGTTGAAATGGCCATACTTTACTTTGAGGCCTGAAATCAAAACGTATTTTTAAAAATACTTGGAGTTAAGAGGGCCTGATGTTTTGAATTTTGATGCTAGCAGAATCATTCTCAGATGCTAAATGACAAAAGGACAAGAACATGTAGGCCCTATATGTTTAATTAACAACATGATTAGCATAAAGGCTTGAAAAACTTTACAGTTTTCAAAAAAAAAAAATATTGCCAATGATTGTTTAAAATAAAGCAAGATTCTGGCCCTGTATCTCAATTGTATGTAAATTGCCGGATGCATACAAAGAAACTTCATAGTTCACTTCGAGTTGCAGGAAAAATAGCAAGGCCTAATTTGTTTTACCTTTCTGCGGTCCGTTGGTCTGAGGTCGATGATTAACGATATCACGCTCTTCCTCTGGCCCCCTGAATTCCTGGAGTCCCGAATCACTCTTGTCTCTCGGTTCGGGCGTCTTGGGCTGTCAGAAAAAGAAAAAAACAACAAAAGCAAACCCATGTAAGGCCAGACTCTGGGCAACAAGGAAGAGGTATTAAAATTTGACAAGATAATTCAGCAAATATACCAGCAGTTTGGGTCCAAACATTAACACGAAAAAACCGAGAGTAATCAGTTTTCACGATAAGGAAATAATGCTCAAGATTTCTTGCAATGTTACATGATGACGGCTTGTGCATGACCGAGCGTGATAAGGCGCAGGTTGTTTTGAAGCAGCAGCAATCAGAACTTGTATACATTGTAGGGAAAAAAACACCCCGATGGTATGATACCTGAAAGTGACCTTAAGGAGAGAGAGTCAAGATAAACACTGCGGAGAATTTATGTCCTGGCAGTTGAGCCTTGTGTTTCCCAGCAAGTGCTTTTGTAACTTCCAAATGGGTAGGGCTATGAATACTGACATGCTGGATGTTACACACATGACCTTTGACTTTAAGGCCTCATAAATAATCAACAGGCATTCTTCCACATCTCAAAAACAAATTTGGCACAAATTTGCTAGCTATCCTGCCTGGGGATGGTTGGTTGTTCATGATGGCCAGACATGATGTATCCAGAAGTCTGGCAGAACATTTACCACATGAATGCCTGTGTCCAGCTAGCAGGTGATTCTTATCAAAATATCTACTGTTCACAAAATGCATTGCGTCTTTTTTATGATAACTTCAGGCCTTCATTTTAATAAAAATGAAGAGAGCTGCAAATCGCTCACCTTAAATCAATGTAGAGAATTTAGGAGAATGACAAAAATCGAGCTTGAGCTACAAATTCAACTCCTTAAATCAACATAGGGCCTACTCGTACTAATGAATAAAGAGAGCAGTTTGCTCTTATTATACCAAGTTTTCGCATGTGTCCGGTGATGTCTGAAAAAGAGAACATGCAAAATTGTGCGTGTCCTGTTGAATATTTTTGTATTTTCCACAAAGGGTAAATGATGGCTGGAAAATTGTATGTGATGTTCTGAAAGAGGGCAACTCTCCTTCACGTCGGTGAAGGGCAAGCCTAATTTGCATATTATCTATTTCCCGACCAAAATCATTTAATATTCATGATCTCCTTAAATTGTTAAGGAGCTTTTTTTCACTCGATCCTTGGAAAATATTAAGGAGAGCGGGGAGAGTGATCATTCTCACTCTCCTTAAAACTCAAGGCCTGTAACTTCCACCAATTCCTCCAAGTCTGGGATGAAACCACATAACATCTTTTGGTGGAAAGAAAAGGACCTTCCAAATAACCTTGCATTCTCTGGACCCCAGAAAATTGATCAGTAACCCAGATTTCTGGCAGGCATCACGGTGTGTGGTGAGCTGACTGTACCTTCATAGTGAGAGGGTCCATGCTGGGTTTAATTTACATGCCTGACATTGAGGTTACAGAGTACTACAGACAGACCGCTGTGTTTATGGTCCTGTCAAATATATGAGATTGCAAGTTCTAATGATGTGCCACTTCTAGCACTTTCACACACACAAAAAATGTCTGTGTTTTGGAGGCTAATGCTCAAAACAAATTGACATGAAATGATCTCCATTGCATTGAGTAAATTGAAGAAAGGAATGAAATCATTTTTTTATTTTTTTCAAGTCTGTCTGTTACCATGGAAACAGAGAATGCATTGCATAACAACCGAGGTTCTGACATTTCATAACAACATCAACATATCTAAAAGAAAAAAGGTAGGTTTGTGGTGTCACCTTTGTTGAAAAATTTACATTATCATCACGGATGCTTCTAATTTTTTTTAAGGATACACCAATAGGCCTAAATTATTCCTTTTTTCATTTTCTGTACTTTGTTAAATTTGCAATAAATTAATAAATTTGATATGTCCAAAAGTACGCGATTTTCATGAATACTAAGTATGACTAAGTTAATTTTTCATAAATGGACTTTGTCTGTTTTTGCAAATGAACTCTTCAAATATAATGCATGTATTTTATGATCATAACTAAGGAAACTGTTTGTTTCATTCAATATCTTTGGTCAAATAAAGAATTTTTTTTTTAAGACTACAAATATTCAATAGAAAGGAAAGGATGATTCATCACGGTAGTTATAATTAAAGGGAAAAGGGTGATCAAAGTCACACGATGTCATGTTGCTTCTAGCGACGTTTTGGCTGCTGAAACTGCTAGCCTTCATCAGGAGAAAGCTGAAATGTCGCTACCAGCAACACGACATCGTGGTAACTTTTCTGTTCTTGTATTTGCTATAACAAGTGGCTGCACAAATTGTTTGCATGACGGGAATTTATTAACAGTCTAATATGACTGCAGGTAGTTTATTGGTTCTGAATTTCTAAGTTCCCAAAAGAATGAGAATTTGCAAAATGATTCAAGTTTATCAACAACTCAGAAATGTTGGCTTCATAAAATATGAAGACTGAACATTCTTATGAAAGAGGCAAGAGATGAGATGTAAGTTTTACATAGCTGATATCATGTGCTAAACCTATAGGCCTACATAATGGCATGAATGCGATATATCTGATGCCTTGTGCAATGTGCAGACTGAGCACAAAAGGTTGAATATGTCTCCACAGGGAAATTCCAAATGTGTAGGCCTTTTGGTCTCCACAAGGTCTTCATGAAATTGATATTTAGAATTAACTCAAAAAGGAGGAGGAATTTCCAATTTACATTTCTCTGACCCAAAGGGAAATATTTTATATCAATAAGCTAAGGAACATTCGCTAGATATTTCAACCCAAGAAAGTGATTCTGGTTCAAATTGGGGCGATTTCAATCCTGCTTTTTAGTGAGTGATCATAAGAACAAAGGCGTGTCTCCACAAGGACACAAATTCCAGCATGTGTGTACATGGGGCCTGCACATGCCACATGTGTATGGTGATGCCAAAGAACTTAACTACGTCAGAGTGTACACGTGCTACACAAGAGGAAAAACTAATGTACTGAATTGTGTACAATGAAGAACCATCCCAGAAACCATCCCCATCAAAGAAAAGTACCAATGAATTAGCGCTACCAAAGTCACAAAAAGAGATGACCATATTCTACTCTAGTAGCACTGCTTTTCATAATCTTAAGCATCTAAGATCTTAACAAACAAGTAAACAAACAACGCTCACAAACAAACAAACAAGAAAAGCTGAGAAGAAGCGGACAAACTCACCGTCTTGACTTGCTTGATCTTGCTCAGACTGCGCACTGGCTTCAGCATACCTGCCAAGAATTTAGGATCCAGTTTAATATTGGCCGTCATAGTCAAACTCAAAGGCCCCCACGGTGTTATTCATCCATGCATACAGTACATAGTATAAGTAACAAGATTTACTAGGGTAATAAGGATGGGTATCGTATCACCCAACAAGGGGTGCTGGGGCACTAACCCCACCAAAGGCAACCAGTCAGGGGGTTAAATGCAGAGGCCAGGCTCACACCCATGCAAGCCAGGGTGTCTTAAGCTCAGGGGTACCGACTGGGCTTAAAGTCAGTGGGTGAGGCCGCGAGAGACTTGGTGGTGTTTGTAGGTGTACATGTACCCAAAGGGTTTGGGGGCAACTTCAGGGTTGGTGTACTTGGTTTAGCTATAGCACTGCCTGTTGTGTGCCATGGGCTTGATGTATGTAGAGTAGAGACCTTGCTGTGATGTTGTTGTGGGCAGTGTTTCTATTCCCAGCCAAATATGTCTGGCACTGCAGGTAGAAAGTCTGGTTTCTGGGCCCTCAAGGCTTTTATCAATTAGATTTGGTCTTCGTTTTATTTTTTCCCAACATGAAATACTGTAGTAAAAATAAATAGTGAACTCAAATTTTGAGAAATATATTTTAAATAACCACATGTCAAAGTAAAACCACAAAATGTAGGTCTACAACAACTTTGGAAAATGTCGAGGTCGGTGTATATTTGAGAACATCTAGGCATCTAGGGAAAATAATGTCATGATCATGTTAAAAAAGAATATGCATACTGATGATACTGTACATGTACCGAGTAGATTTACTTTACAACATGTACCCGAAAGTTTCCTTGAATATTAATATTAGTACAATGCAGGACCTACATGTGTACCTTATAAGTTATAGGCCTAGCCTCCTAGGCCTATGCACATTGCACAGTATATATTTTTGTATTCTTGGTATCACAAAATGATTCAATGTGAACAGGGCCCAATTTCATGGAATCCATTATCGTAAGCAAAAAAATCTCCAAATAAGATAGCTGACTTGTTTTTGCTTACAGTTAGCGTATGTCACGGGAGAGTTTTCTTTCTCACTACGCTAAGCAAGGCCTTTTTGCAGAATGCACATGACAGCGTATTAGGAGGGAAAACAAATCAGTGTTACTGTTAGCCTTGAAATTCTTTGTTAACCGATTCAGCACCGGAAGTCTTCCTTACGTAAGCACAAAAATAGACTGTAACGGATTCCATGACATTGGGCCCAAATAATTCCAGGGCTCGAAATAGTGCTAGCCCGGCATAAAATGTCTAGCAAAAACCACTCTGGGCTAGCTGGACTCAATTCCTTGGTTGCCCAGTGGGCTAGTAAAAAAAAACCTACATACTGTACATGTATGTTAAAGGTATGGATCAACATATGTACGGGCTAGTAAAATCTGAAGCAAGCTGGCCCGATGGGCGAGCCAGGAAGAAAAGCTAGTGCACGACCTGAACCCATGTGGTCAGTGAAACCATGCACAGTGAAACATACAAGGCCTAGGCATACTACAAACATTAAATGATTATTAAACATTACTTTTCCCATCATGTAAATTCCTGTTTGATTTGTTTTCTACCTGCGGTGAGCCCCAAAACAAAACTTTCAAAATGACTGGCAAATCAAAGCTTATAAATGATGGCATTTTTTGTTTCAGCCATGTATGAGATTTATGGCATTCCTTAGATTAAGTGCCTTGTATTTTGCACATGGTCATCCTGGGTCACTGAAACCCTGGGTCACCATATCAAATTGTGAGACAACATCATGTAACTTGTATAAGATAAGAGTGAGTTTGATTTATGTACAATTTTTTGTCTTAAAGGTAACCTCATACTTTGGTTTTCGTCGAAGAAATGCAGATTCGTGGCAAAAAAATATCAAGGAAGATACAGTAACAGTCATCTGTGAAAGCAACTAGACCAGGGGCAAATTTCATAAAACTGTTTTAAAAGCACAACAATTTGCTTAGCGTGATATTTCTGTCTTAATAAAAACAGGGTTAACAACCAAATTTCCACATGTTGTGCATCACTTGTGATTGTTCTTTGGCTGTTGTTCGCTGACCATGAATATCAAATGGAATTTTCAATGGGTGATTTGTTTTATTGGGCAAGACATTTTTGTGCTAAGCAACTTTTTGTGCTTAACAGTTTTATGAAATTGGCCCCTGGCTTGCACGATGATGTCACTACAGGTTCCTAGAGGCTGGCAAATTGAAACCAAACACAATTTTTTTTTAAAGGAACAACGACCTTTCCAAGAACTTAGAAGGCCTGTGATAGTCAAGATAACTGGATAACAACCTACACTATACAGTGTAGACCCCTACATGTACATAATGTACATTGTGTTCCACCTTTTGATCAACCAAACAATTTTGTAATAAATAAAGTATCAACCCTCCATGTACCGCAATTTACCACACATGGTTTTTCCTTGTGGTAAGTGTTGTATCCCGAATACCACAATACACCACAGTGTGGTTTGTGTGGTAATGCATGGTTTATGATCCAGTCCCCTTATGGAGACTGTGGTAATGTGTGGTAAGCAGCTCTTGTCTTGTGTGGTAGGTGTATAGAGGGTTAGGGTTAAGCTACCTGAACATGAAATTGCAGACTCCCCTCTGAACATAGAGCTACAAACAGTATTTGTTGTGAACTATTACACTAATCGACTATAGCCCTTGATGGCAAGATCTCTCTGAATCTCAATGTAATACCTTACAGCCAGTGTGAAGGTGTGTGCCGCCTCTAAATAGATGAAACAAAACACTCAGTTCAATGTAAGTGGTTCAGGAGAAGACCTTCATACAAGTAGCATACCAAGAACCCCACAAGGGGACTGCATACACTGCAAGGCATCTACTGTGACCCTCGACCTCTACCCTCTGTCCCCAATGGGACTGCTTTGCGTGGGCCTTTAAATTTAAGAGGGGTACAGATCTTATGAATGATGACTAGAGGTTACTGACTGTGACCTTTCCATGGTCAGAGAGGAGGGCTGGGTTTGGAATTGCAGTTTTAAGGGGATGAAATTTATTCATAAACATCCACTTTAAAAAATCCAGGACCAGGAATGATATAGTGTATGAATGCTGAAATGACTATAGAACAGCACAAAACTGTATTTTGTTCATCAAGAACCAAATTTCACAAAATTAACTGGAAAGTTTCTTTTTGTGAAGTAGGTGGATATAAAACTGACACTAAAATGCTAGGTGACACAGTTTCTACATGTAAATACTATCGCCATCCTCTTTCAACACGTGTTTAAACATGATGCCATCAAAATGGTGAAGAGAATTTAGCACAAAACCCCAATTTGAGATTTACATGTAATACCGCTGCAACAAGATGGATAAGAGCTCATTGACAGGATAATCATGTGGCCCGTGTACATGATGAATAACTACAAGTAGGCCTACTATACATGTAAACGGGTAGTTCCTAATCATATGGGGTTTACCTACCATCTTCAAGCCATCCTACAATACATTAAAGACAACATTTACAAATTAACAAGTTATAATCAGCATCATGAAATCAATATATTCTACAGTGTATGAAATTAAACTTGAAAAAAAAAATGCAACAATGTTTATTTGGTGGTCCTAAAGGTTAAAGAAAGGTTAAAAAAAAGATACAGATTTGCTGATGTTACACGGCACAGTAAATGTAAATGTACTCCATGTACATCACCTGCCCCAACTTAGTGGAATGCTTCATGTATTCTGAACAAACACAACAGACAGGCACTGAGACTCCTCGCAAGGACACAGAAACTGACAAGTGCACAAAAGTGCAAACAAAAAGGTTATAAATACAGTCATTATACAGTTTCCACATCCTCAACATAAACTCTTCAAAGTGCAGTAAACTTACAAAGTACAGTCACTAGCTTTCTACAGTGCGTTTCTGCTGGCACAAATGGCTGTCTCTACTTCACCAAGCTCCTTGCAAACATGACAACAGCACTCTTGTAGAAGTTCAACTGGCTTCTAGACTGATGTCACACGTGCACATGTATGCACTTACAGATCCCAATATAGGAGTCTTGTGCATGACAAGGACCGGAGCATGTGTGATCCGGATAAAATTCATACTGTGCTTCAACATGCACCTGTGCCAGGCATATCTACATAAATATATTATAATGTGACAATACTGGGTCCAATTTCATAAAATCCATTACAAGCTATTTTTGTGCTTATGGGTACTACTACGTGTAAAATCTATTTCATGGAATCCGTAAGCAAGACTTTTCGACTTTCAGCAGCCGATTTCACGAAATGTTGCGTAACTTACAAAACTTACTAAACGTACACAAATTGTGTAAGTTTCGTGAAACGGCCATGACTTGTGCAACCAAGGTAGGAAAATGTTGCATAAGTTATGCAACAAAATGTTACGTACGCAATATTTGAAGTTTCGTGAAATATCGGCTACAGGACAAGTAGATCCCCCTTGGGAGAACCTCTCAAAGAAGTTTTCCTTTTGAATTTTTTAAAGTGGTTTTCTGTTTAATACTAAGGTCACTGTTGAGAATTTCATCAAATTCATTTTCCAATCCAACCATTTTTATAGAATAGAGTCTAAACGAACAACAAGAAAAACAAAAAATCTATCCATTTCAAATCTGCACACATAAGAAAAACTTGAAAATATCCAAATTCTTATCATGTGGATCGGTTTGCGGAAACACCATGTAAGAATCGTTCATACTTTCGCACTTCCGGAAGGTCTCAACATTTCGACTAGCCTGCTCTATTAATTGATTTCATGATTTACTGCTGTACCCGCCGTGATATTGGATTCGATTCACCCTGCACTGCAGACCCCAGCTAGCTCAGTGGCCGTGGGTTTGAATCCCACCTGAGCAAGCATGTGATTTTTTCTCACATGCTCTCTCACAAGCACTGAGTATACAGTGCTCATCCACGTCGGTGAAGGGCAAGCCTTATTTGCATATTAGCCTGCTCTAGTCATCATCAGGAGACCATGATGAGGACTAGAGCAGGCTAGTCAAAACGTTGAGACCTTACGAAAAGTGTGAATGAAAAAGAAGTGCGAAAGTACAAACGATTCTTACATGGTGTTTCCACAAACAGATCCACATACCCAATGTCACCATGCAAAGCCTCAAATCTATCCAAATTCTTACCAAGTACGGCTGCCTTTTTCTATAACCAACAGAATATTGGAACCTAAATTACGGACAGACTGCGTATTCCACACACAACGTTTTCACAAAAGATCTGCTCCTATCACTAGTCACTAAACAAACTAATGTCACATTCTTGCATGCTTTTCACCGTCAGAACATTTCATGTACCCCAAGAACAAAGTCCACAACCAAATCCTTTTGTTTCTTTGACAAGTAAAGGGGGGAGGGGTTTGCAGGTTTATAAATAAACACAATTTTCTCCCAAAAAAAGAAAGAAGTTAGGCCGTGTCCCAATTCTCTGGCTGCGGCTGCAAATAACACACAAGTCTATAGAAATGGCTGCAGTCACTGGCTAGTGGCTGCCATAGGTACATGCGTAATTTGCAGCTGCAGCCAGAGACTGTCTGAACAGCAGCATGAGCTGTCGTGTCTGTCTGACAGAGTCTATTGACTGTAATGATAGATGCCAGTCTGTTTATGCCATGAATTCCTCCTAAGTCCCACGTGCAGTGAGCTTTCACACTACGGAGACAGCCAGACAAAAGGTGTCTGTTATACCAAAGTCCAACCTCCTAACCTTCTGCACTTCAGAGGGCTGGCTTGTGCTTTGTCCTTTCCCTCCAACAAAATACCGGTACCCTGATTTCAATACACAGTAGACTTCATCAAGACTTTTCACCAGTCAACTATTTATGATGGATGAGGTTATGAGGGTTGTAGGTTCTGATAAGGCTGGGTATTGAATGGTAAGGAACCGGGGAACCGGGGTACCAGATAAGTGACTAGTAGTGTGGTGTTTGGTGTCACTTCTTTTTTATCTACTGATATGCAGGCAGGCTATGCGTCAATGCGAGAAGTTTGATAATATTGGTTTTATGCCGTATGTAATGTAATACATCCATGTACAACTCAATAATATTTTATTCTGGTACATGATATGTATGTGTAGGTACATGTGCACATGTAGATAAGCAAAGTTGTTATGATATAATGGTGTTCAGTGTGTGAAGTGAGCCTTCACTAAATATAAAGTATTCGCATCCTTCAGTTTTTATTTTGTGATGGCAGTTTAACTATTATGTGCCTGAAAATGCTGTGACACAATAGTAATAAGTCTAAATGGAGTACGGTAGTTGTAGGACCTGGATATATGTTGTAGGAAGGGTAGGGTAAGGGTTAGGTTAGACAGATACGTGATTGAATTTCAAGGCGGCAGCAGAGGCCATTCCCTTGTGCTTCTGAATCAGTTTCTGTCACTGAAAGTGGCAATTCACCAAGGCAATGGCCCTTTAAGCTAGTAAAGGCACTCCGTATACATACACTTCTAGTGCATCCAAACCATTCAAAGAATAATCCAGATTGAAAATGGTACATCTTGACTTTTCAAACTTTTCAAGAATCTGTCACCCCTATTCCACAGACACATGTACCGGTACATTTCTCATATCAATGTGGTCCGTCAGTCCAATGGAGTTGGGTAAGTACATGTGCAGTACTGCCATCATGTCAAGTTAACCCTCTTGATTTGCATTTGAATAGACTGGCATTTTCCATCAGACCGCAATCTGTGAGCTTTGAACACAGCTGTGGTGACACTGATTACAACTGCCTGGAGTTCGGGATATTGGCCGGCGGTATTCAACTATTGTGTGCCAGCATTGTTTTACGTCGAGCTCCCTGCAAATAATGGTTTGGCCAGATGACCTCTATTTGACTGGTGGCTGAAAAAAAAAAAATCCCCGGCTGAAGGGGTTAACAAGCACCAGACTGAAACACACTCACCTCCACGCTGCACTACGATAATAGTCTCCTCTCCCAAGGGGCATTCCTTCAGCTTGTTGACCACCTGATTGTGGGGCAGGTCCCGGATGTACTCATCGTTGATCTCAACAAGAATGTCGCCCTCTCTCAGCGTCTTGCAGCGCTGGGGAGCCAAGATCTGTTTTACCTGTCAGAAAGGAAAAAAAAGATCATTCAGCATAGAGGGTCAGGGGTCGATTTCATGAAGCCCCAAGATTGATCGTAACTCGAGTTATGAAGGGTAACCCATCGTACCTTGCGTAGGGCTGCAATGCATCATAAGTCCTGCAATTGATAGCAAGTTATGATGAGTTTGGTGAAATCAACCCCAAATTACCTTCTCTTCTCCAGAAATTGAAATAAAATACTTTTATCAGTACACCCAATGCCTAGTGTCGGTTAGATTACTTCTCTTTGTCAAACAATCCTTCATTTGGAGGGAATTTTGCAATTGCAATCTGCCCTAGACACTGACTCATAATCAGATCTTCATAGTGAACATGAATGTGTTAATATACATGTCATACAATGTGATACTTGCCATGCAATATCTGTCTTTAATTGAGCGTCAGTCTGATAAACATATTTCTGGCTGCTATTTTAAAAATAATTTGTTTTCCACTATTTCTCAGAATGCAGCATTGCTAGTGCTGCATGTATCTCAAATGACCCTTGGGATATAGCAGTATGTGAGTGGTTTCACGGCTTTTGACTGGCAAATGAACAAAGATAATTGACTATTAGGGACACCACCAACATAGGGCTGGATAGCTCAGTTGGTAAGAGCTCCAGTACGGTGCTCCGGAGGTCGCTGGTCCGAATTCCGCTCCAGTAAATTTTTCTTAGTTGACTTCTCAATGACAAAATAGTTTAGTTAAAAAAATCTTGTAAAATTGGAGCAATCCTTAACAGTAGGCTCCTATCCTATTGTAGGTTCTCCTTAAATTCCGAAAGATTAAGAGAACCTGAGAGTCATACCTTCTGTCCATATGGACTGTCGGCAACTGTAAACCCAAATCCTTGATTTCCCTTCATGAACTGAATGGCGTGAATCTCAGGCTGGGTGCTGGATGGCGACTCGCTCTGGTGCTCGCTGGACATGCTCCCCCTGTTGTTCAAATCGTTGGGCAGGTGCAGCGAGTCTGGCTTGATGCTGAGAGTCAGCGTGGGGGTCTTTGCCCGCGGCGAGCCCGTCACCTCCATCTCCCGAGGCTTGGATGATGTCAGATCCGGCAGGGACTTGACGTGAGTGTCTCGAGAAAGATTAGAACCCATGTCCCCGTTCCGGTGATTGCGGCCGTGGTGGCGCCCCGAGGAGATCTTTGGCGGCGACGACGGCACGTCCCGATTCTCGTGCGCGTTATTCCTCAGGTGCAACTGGGTCATGTTGGTGTCCTTATAACTCGGCGGGCCGATGT
The DNA here is from genome assembly GCA_963971285.1 of Astropecten irregularis. Lineage (NCBI taxonomy): Eukaryota > Metazoa > Echinodermata > Asteroidea > Paxillosida > Astropectinidae > Astropecten > Astropecten irregularis. Next base: position 18,675,298 of record OZ020244.1, on the reverse strand, counting down.
GGTTGTGGATTTGGTCCGGGGGCAGGCTGTTGTGCTTCCGGAAGGCGGACCCCGCGGCCGTACCGGGGATCTTCACCCCGGGCAGGTTGGAAGTTGGGGAGATTGCATAGGAGGTGACGATGTGCGTGTTGGGGTCGTCCGGATCGAAGGGCAGAGGGTAGCCGCGGCAGACTTCCAAATGTACATCCTCCCCTGGCATGATGGCCTGGAACAGGGTCACCACCTGTTGATGGGTGAATCCTAGAACCTTGACAGGCTCTGGAGTGGCATCGCTCTTGACGTAGACCAACACATCGCCTTCACAGATAGAAAACAAGAAGCGAGAAACAGAAAATCATTACAACAATCAAATCACTGTAAGTCAAGCCCAGTCTTTGTGACGCACACACAGCGTAACTGAAGGTCTGCGAAACTTGATACAGTGGAATGTCGCTACAACGAACATGGCGGGATGCACAGATATTGTCAGTTATAGTGGTCGTTCGTTACAGTGATTTAAAGAACCATATTGGCTTTGTATTGTACACAAAAATTTAGAAGCCAAAAATGATGTTCGATATCGCCAAATGTTCAGTATAGCGGTGTTCGTTATAGTGGCGTTCCACTGTATTACAGAATGACAAACAGATTGCATGAAGATAAAGTGAAACTATCTACATTGCTCAAGTTCATGGATGGCCGTTCTACCCTCAGCTGGTCAAGACCCAGTGGTCACCCAAGATACATACCTAATGTGTCAGTAAGCCTGAAAGTAGCTATTACCCTTGCTGGTTTAGAAGTCAGGAAGGACCCAGCAATTGAATAAACAAGAAAAAGAGGACAAAGGCGGCTACCATCAACCAATTCACTTTTGTCCGGGACCTAGCATACACAGAGTTCTTTCATCAAATATGCCATCAAACAGGCTCCTGATGGGTGGAATCATTCCATCCTGTTCAGTTTCTTCTCACCTGTCTTTAGAACTCCATCTGACTGGGCGGGGCCTCTGGGCACCACGCTCTTGATCTGCAGGAACTCCTCGCTGTCGTCCCCGCCCACGATGGTGAAGCCGAAACCCCGGTTGCTCTTGGTCAGGACCGTCTTGATCATTTCACCTTCCAGCTTGTCGGGGTCGTTGGTGAACATGGCCCGCCACTCGGCATCTGTTGAAGCAAACCAAATGTTATTGCACATACATTACAGCTGCCCGTACAATTACTCCAATGGCGTGTGGTCGATTTCACCAAACTTATCGTAACTTACTATTAATCATAGGAGTTATGATGCATTGCAGCCCTTCGTAGGATACGATGGGTTATCCTCTGTAACTCGGGTTACAATCGATCCCAGAGCTTCATGAAATTGACTCCTGGTCTTGATTTCACACAAGACTTGGATTGGTCCTTAATATAGTGAAGTCACTAAAGCAAAATGTGATGCTCCAATACAAGTCACTATGGAGATATTGATCGCACCATCAAATATGATGCGTGAAGCTCTCTACTTGTCAAAGGTAACTTCATACTTGATATGTTTTGTCAAAGAAATGCAGATTCATGGGCAAATATATCAAGACAGACACAGAAAACAGTCATCTATGAAATTTCCAGTTCCATACGATGCACCACTTCATGAGAAAACAGTGAAAAATGCTCACAGTATTTTCAAATCTATTCACAGGAGTTTTGATCTCACCCCGAGATCAAAACTGTTTTTGGTCTTTGGTTGTTCTCTTTTCTGTATAAATGCTGCACTTCAGGCAAAAATTTGTTAATGGTGTGTTTCTACCATCACCATCTTTATATGCTGTAAGTTATACACGAATCCGACAAGTGATTCATGTAGTTAGCCCTGCGGTGTATCCCAAACAGTAATAGTGCAGCGGAGCGTAAATTCCTTTGTCGCCACACAAAAGGCCGACGGGGACACCACAGTAATTGGAGGATGATTTGTCGTGCCGTTGGATCGGTGTACAGGTAAATCTGTTTTGGTACGCTACTAAAGAAAGGTTTTCTCATAGAAAAGCCTTCCAAAGAGGGACGTCTGCCTTGCCTCTTTCACAACAAAGCTAAAAAATGTGACCATAGATTTGTGACAAAAAAACAACAACAAAGAGTGTTATGAATGGAGGAGCAAACTACAGAGGTTTAAAGTGACTATCCAAGATTCCAAGTTTCGAAGATAATTATCTCAGACAGAGGTCTTTCCATGATAAAATACATCAGAAAGATGTCTTTCCGCTATATCTAATCTTGGGAAGACGTCTCTCTATTATATCTTATCTCGGAAAGAAAATCTTTCTGTGATATTGGGAACCATATCAGGAAGCAAAGCTTCTGTAGTCTACATCAACATGCATGATCTAACGTTAGCATATAGGAGATATTACGGAAAGACATCTTTTTGAGATAATCATCTTGGAAACTTGGGTGGTCACTTTAAGCTTCCGTAGCAAACTGCTTCTTGCAAGATGTTTTTGACAGTACATCTAACTTGGATACATCGGACAGTACCTGACGTCGTCTTCACAGGTGATGTGGACAGGTGAGGCCTTGCCATGTGACCGTTCTGCTGGCCTCCCTTATGCTGGATGTCCGGATTGCTAATGGCTCGGGATGGCTGAGGAGCCTGCAGGGAGCTCTGACTACTCCTGGCAGACCTGGGTAGCGTGGTCGGGTACCTGGACTCGTTTGGTTTGTTAGCGTCGTTCCGCCGGGCTTCCTCCTTGGCATGTAGGACCGGATTGGCAAACTGAGTCTTCCGGTTGACATGACTGCAAAGAGACGGGAGGAAAGTATGGGAGAGATTAACATCTGATCCTTCTAAGACAGATTTGGTCCGGCAAGCTGGCACCTTACATTATGAAATAATGTATTTCTGTGCAAATATGCTTCAGGCATAATCTTTTAAAAGAAACTTAAACAAAAAAGGTTATGACAACCACTTGCTTCCAACATGATATATAGGGCCCAAATATTTCCAAATTTCACAGATTTTGTAGCTGGTACAAAGTTGAGTACACTGATGCTTCACTCTGCAGGACCTTTTTTTTCATTTCCTCATAAGGGATGATTCTTAATGACCACTGAGTATTTAACAGTTTACCTCTAGTTTACATGAGAGGCATAAAAACATTCATGTCCCACTGACACTGACAAACAAATATTTTGCAGAAGGTTTGGAAATTCAATTTCTGATGCTAGACTGATGATGGGTTCCGAGTGGTTTTCATGGCCTTCCCAAGAGTCTCTTGGGAGAGACCTTGACGTCAAGTACTTGACACATTTACCAGACAGGGTAATAATGCTCATCAGTGGTACAGCATTCCTTCCTATCCTTGTCATTGTGGCACTCGGACCTAGAGTGGAGGTCCTCCACTTGAGCTCTCAACGTCTCCAGCTCTGTGCGACACGCCTCCAGTACCAAATCGGTCTTCTTGACCGAACCTTCCAGGGCAGCCATTTTGCGATCGAGCCGCGATACGGCCAAGGCGATGCAGTCTCTGAGGTTGTTTCCCATCACGGAGAGTCTGGCGGACACGTCGCGGGTGAAACGGTCCACCTGGCTGAGAGCATCCATAGGCAGCCCGGACACTGAAGACATCATCATAATCTGAAGGACCTACGACGGCATCCGAATTGGGTGAGGAGGAAAGGGGCGACTGGATTCAGGACAGGTTTGCTTCAAGCGGACATCATCAGATGCAGTCCCATGACAAGGTCGAACAATCTGCTATCTCGCAATCAACTTCTACCGCATTGAGGCTTTAATACTGACATCTATAGCAATCACAACTCATATCAATCCGCAGTGCTCTTTGAAGTGCATTATGATATGACCGAGGCAATAGTCACACCAGCTACGATGAGTAATAGTCACACAACTTTGCAAAGAAGAGTCCTCCAGAACATCATAGAGTTTGGCATTTCCAAGTCAACTTTTTCAGTGAATCTGACACAAAATCCCACATCTGCTCACCCAGAGATGCTTAGCCTGCATTATCAGTGCAGACTCAGAGTCAAGAGAAATACAGAACACACCAAACCGTACAACTGCAGACCCAGAAACAGATCCATATATTCGGGCGTAGAAAAAAGCAATGAAACCTCCCAAACAGGATCAAACATTTCACTGAAAGTGAATGTGATCACATCATGTAAAATCAGCAATACCTGGTCAACAAGGAAGTCAAAGACTGAAATGAATCATAACTTCACATTGTATCAAGAAAGAAACTACAGGCGACAGAAACGGGAACTGACAAAGTTGTCCACATTATGTTGTCTCCTCAATGGGATTCCAACGAACAACACAAAATTCTACTGCCTCCATTTCACGGTAGACTACTCTCAAGCAAGAATATCAACTGGTTCTCAAAAATAGAGAGAGGGACTATTGGCGAAGGAACAAAGTGACCAAGCTTTGAGCTTGCGGAGCGAGTGAGGGAAGAGGCTGTGGTAGGAAGTGTCCCTCTGTAGGGATATTGTTTGCATTTTCATGCTTGTAATCATGCTGTTTGGTGCATACATGTATTTATGGCGTATCTTATCTACTTCAAAGGGTCTTTAGGATCAAGAATGTGGTCTAACATTCAACTACGTGAAAAAAGTGCTTTCCTGTCATGTTTCTGATTCCAAAAAGTTGGAGGACACATGATATGATGTCCCCCCACTTTTAAAAGTGAGAGAAGGAGGCATTTCACTCCCCTTTCCATAATGTCCACCTGTGCTCTGCAGACAGAATGTGCCTATTTCTTACCTCAATACACAGTCTCGGACTTCAAAAATGTTCCATCTTCCATACAAAACAAAACAAAACACACTGAAACTTTTGCAACTCTTCCAAACTCTAAGCACCCGTCAGAACATCCTTCAAACGGTCACATCAAAACCTACAAAATAATTATATTCCCTTTCCCTCGTGCTTGTTTGATGATTAAAATAATATGAAATATGAAACGTGAAAAGTGTGGACAACTTACTCTATGAAATACGTGCCGTACTGAGGGTCGTCTATCTTCTCCCATCCATAGGGAAGTTCTGAAAACCAGAAAATGCAAAACAAAACCAATGCATAAATGCTCCCTTGAAACTTTCTTTGCAAGGAAATGAAAGACATAATGTAAATATACCTTTTCCAGACCGATTATGTGTGTTTTGTTAATGGTATACTTTAAATATACCTTTTCCAGATCAACTATATGTGCTTTGTTAATGGTATACTTTAAATACATGTATACCTTTTCCTGATCGATTATGTGTGTTTGGTTAATGGTATACTTTAAATATACCTTTTCCAGATAACTATGTGTGTTTTGTTAATGGTATACTTTAAATATACCTTTTCCAGATCAACTATGTGTGTTTTGTTAATGGTATACACTTTAAATATACCTTTTCCAGATCAACTATGTGTGTTTTGTTTATGGTATACTTTAAATATACCTTTTCCAGATCAACTATGTGTGTTTTGTTAATGGTATACACTTTAAATATACCTTTTCCAGATCAACTATGTGTGTTTTGTTTATGGTATACTTTAAATATACCTTTTCCAGATCAACTATGTGTGTTTTGTTAATGGTATACACTTTAAATATACCTTTTCCAGATCAACTATGTGTGTTTTGTTAATGGTATACACTTTAAATATACCTTTTCCAGATCAACTATGTGTGTTTTGTTAATGGTATACTTTAAATATACCTTTTCCAGATCAACTATGTGTGTTTTGTTAATGGTATACTTTAAATATACCTTTTCCAGATCAATTATGTATGTTTTGTTTATGGTATACTTTAAATATACCTTTTCCAGATCAACTATGTGTGTTTTGTTTAATAATGGTATACACTTTAAATATACCTTTTCCAGATCGACTATGTGTGTTTTGTTAATGGTATACTTTTGTACTTAAAAATGGTTTCTGAGTTGGCAAATGGGTTAATAACGAGAGTGATAAAGCATGATAAAACTGACTACAAAAAAAATTGACGAGGGATATCTACTTATCAATCATGGAAACCTACAAACATATCACTTGATTTTTTTTTCAGTTTTTTTTTTCAAATGGAGCTCACTGTCACATACTTCTGAAGGGCAAGCTTCAATTTAAACAAAAATATGTTTTGGGTGTTTTCTAAACCTATTCTATTCACTACAAGTAATGGTTTTTATATGATTTCATGTTCATGCAAAGTTATAAGTGCCATGATACACAGCTCACATTGATCTGTATGAAGCTTACGATTCACAACCAGGAACAAATGGGAGACTTTGGAGAACCGGTCTTCTAGTCAACAGCGCACGCGCAAAACAATGCGTGCATGCTCACAATTGTGTGCGCATGCGCTGTTGACTTGAAGACCGGTTCTCCAAAGTCTCCCATTTAAGTGGAACACATTCAATTTCAACTGTAGCAACTGCAGCATTCTTTGTCTTCCCATGTTAGCCTTTTACATTTTAAAGTGCAATGCAAACTTCTTGCAGTAAAATGGCAAGTTTCTTGAAAGCAAAGGGATTAGGCAATCTAGCACTAGTGTAGCATCACCTACATGTAACTTCCTTTATAATGATCACATTCAAAGGACACACCGCTGATGGATTCTTATGCCAATTAGGCTTGCCCTTCACTGACATACAAGTACATCAGCACTGCATGCTCAGTGATTTTGAGTGCAAATGAAAAACTCTTGCACTGGCTCAGGAGGGACTCGAACCCACGACCTCCTGCTCACTAGAGCAGATGTCATACCACTAGGCCTTCAAACTAGCCGGGGTGAGCGGGGTAAATATTGCAGTGGGTACAGCAATTTATTATTGTGATTAAAACTTGTGTTTTGTAACGAAGCCAGCCCCTCGTATGAACAAACCCTATAACTCACTGTTAACATTGTGTATTTTTCTACATGCATAAGTATGTAATGAACATGCAAAAAAGAATCATATTGATCTCGCTCTTTGAAGAACAGGTATAAATGTGCAGTAATTAACTACATAATGATGCAACAGTACTGAATGCTTCCTGTACATGAATGCCGTGCATATTGTGCCTAAACTTGGCGAAGGGATCCATTCAGCGATTCTGAAAGCCCTCTTAATAGCAGAGTCTCTTGCAGCTCGAGAGTCTTGGCTATACAGAGTCTCCCGTTTATATTTAAAGAGATTCCTTCTCAGCTGAGAGCAAACTCCTGCAATACAGTCCCTGATGCAAGAGAGCATCGGTACTCATATCAGACCCACAGAATACTTAGAGCCTTATTTGTAACACAGCCATGTGCCATAGGCCAGCAAAGCAAAGACCTCTGCATCATGGTCGAAGAAACTCCGATGGCAATTTTAATGATGGTATTCTGGCGGTGAAGGAACTTCATTTGATGGACAGCCAGGAAGTTCTAGCAGCTATTAGGGAGCTTTAGATTGGTATGAACGTGGACCTCGTACACGCTGACCACAAATGCAAGAACGTCGTGCTGAACGTCAAAACCGTAGTTTGTGCTTTCTCGACTCACTCAGACAATGTTGGTGACGACTTGACCCTTAAGCAAGAACTCAGTGTGTCGCAATCACGTATCAGTCAACGTAGTCAAGGTGAAAATCTAAAGCTCCCTTATGAGGCGTGGATGATGGTGCAGAGCTGTGATAACACTACTGCGGTTGGTGAGATGATTGGCATGCAGGAAGGCCAAAATAAAACAGTCATCGAAATACAAACCCTGGTTGTCTGACAGAGAGGAAGCATGAGGTATGTGCTCACCGTCGTCATCACAGTCCAGAAGGTCCTTGGGTGGCTTGCGCTCTAGACGAGGGTCCAGCCACTGCGTGGTTTCCGTCACGTGACTGCAGGGTTTGAGGGGACGAGTTTAAGAAAGAGAAATTGCACAGATTACAACATTTCAAGATCCTACAAAGATTTACGGACACAGGGTGTCTAGTGTGTTTTTTTCTGATGAAGGGTTAAATTTGGATTAGGGTTGGTTTGAGATCACGGCGCAACTCAGATGGTATTGGCCCTTCATTCTCACCAACACAGTTACTGTTACAGGCTACCTTTCAGTGGCTTTAAGATTCTTACTTGATGAAGTACATGTCTCCTTGGTCCGTGAAGGCAATCTCCCAGTTGACAGGCAGTTCTCCCAATTCCTCCTCCACCCTCTGGATCTCCTCCCTGCGCCTCTGCTCCTCTTCGTCTAGGGGTTCAGAGTTGAACGCGGTGGCCTCGATCGAGGACTTGTTCCTCTGCCGCTTTCCCGGGGCCGAGGGCTTGGCGCCCGGCCGGTGGATGCCAGGCTTCTTGGGGCTGGTGCTGGAGGAGTTATTCTGCTGTGGTTGTTGGGGTGGGGGAGGGGGCGGGGAGGAGGAAGAGGTTGGTGACTGGGGTAAGGGTGGCTTGGCAGGGGGTTTGGGGGTGCCGTAGTGGTTACCTAAAAGAGAAAAAGAGAAAAAATTGACAATTAAAAGTATGTCCAGAGTTTTGCAAAGAACAAAATTGAGTTGTAAGAGTTCAATCATGGACTCATCTTTGGGGCCCATATCAAAGATGTGCCAGGCACTGTTATTTGCCTACAACAAGGAAAGGCAAAAACGTCAGTGTCTTGTACTCAGGTGACAGTGTGTGCTGAGCATCACTTCCTGGTTGAGCAACTGTCTGCGACGTGGGGACATCACCACACGAATCCTAGAAAGACTTTCAAACAAATCAAGCAGACTTACAGGCATGACCCCCCTCTAGGAGCTAAAACTAGAATGGATATTTGCTCAACCTGCATCTGAGCACAATATCACTTACCTTTTACTGGGACAGACAGACACAGTCTGGACTTAATTCTCTGACATTGCAAAATGTCCATACTGCTTATTCCTGCCTTGGCATCTATCGGCAAATATTTCACGGAGGAAGGACAACTTGAGAGGATAATGGTGAATATTTCAAGGCCATTTCCTCTTCAGTGCACACAAACATGCTTCAGTCAAAGAGTGTGGGGCTTTGAATGTACTGTAATCCTTGTCTCCTGATGTCAATGCATTTGAGGGCTCTGGGAATTATGAAGACAGAAGGCTGTCCTTGGCATGTACATGTACATGGTACATTTATCTTTTTATCTTGTTCACATGTATGTATACATCTTGTCATGTATCTGATTAGTGTGGGGTTCACATGGTGGTGGGAAGGGCAAGGCGGGGCATGGTGGGGGCAAGGTGGGGCAATTATTGTGGGTCAAGTTGGGGCAAGACGAGGAAAGTTATGGACATGTTCAGGCAAGGTAGGGCTAGTTGGGCAAGTGGGATAAGGTGGACTGGTGGAGCAAGGCAGGGCAAGATGTGGAGAGGGAGCTGGGGTACACGTACGTTGTTATTATTATTTATTAATTAATTAATACTTAATTAGTACTGGACTTTTTACAGTACCCGTATATAGACACAACGTGGAATGAAACAGCGAGAAAACACAATCTCTGTGGGTTTTCTACCTTTCCAAGATTGTCTGACATCTGACACGGTGTCAATGTAGAAATTAAGCATCATGAAATAATAACAATGGCTATGTTTGGATAGTGCGCGCTGATTAATGATGAAGTCAATCACAATTTTCTAAAAGTCACTCACAGTGGCCGCGAGAAAAACATGCAGTCTGGCTCTGGAGAAGTTTGATTATCTTACCTTTGCCCTTGTTGCGGTTCATAATGACGGTGGAAAGTCAAACTGCACGTCAGATTGGTAACAGTTTGGGATAGTACATGTAGGCCTACATGTGTACATGTACATTAAAGGCTAGCTGGTTCAAATTTACTTGTAGAATACCAGTTTTACATGTAAACTGTAGGCTTATACATGTACGTGTAGATGATAATCAAGTAGCCCGGTATAAACAGGCCAACAATGTAAATCAATGTACTGTGCACAATGTCAGGTACACCTCAACAAAACCTTGTTGTTTTTAAGACTCAGGTGTCCTCAGCACCACAGGGTAAATAATACCAACTGCATAGGCCTATATGAGCACAGTGAAAGAGCCAGGGAAGTAATTTGAAATGGAGGCACAAAGAAAAAACCCATGGCCCAAGCAGTGTGCTTCCACTAGAGTCTAGAGACATCACGGCAGGGAGGCTTGGCAGCCAGAGCTAGACATCCAATGCCAAACCAGTGTGAGGGGCCACAGCTCTTATTTCTTTCAAAGTATCATTATAACTTGAACAAGGCTGTAACCTCCTGCATATATTTAGTGCATGTCAAGAGAATTTCATATTAGGAAGTGTTGTCTTAGGGCCTGTTTGTTTCAGGCATGCAATCGGTGATCCTGTGGGCACACAAAAGCTGCTCCGGATACCATTTTTAGTGTATCCTGCACGGGATCTGAAAGAACACTGATCACGTAAGGTGCCTGAAACAAACAGACCCTACTTAGGTACAATACATGATTGGTAAAGGTCACAGGACAGCACTCATACTTTGTTTGATCAAGCATGTACATGAAATAATAAACCTGTGAAAATTTGAGCTCAATCGGACATCTGAGTCACGAGAAAATAGCGAAAACCCGACTCGATTTTTTCTTATAGAACATGAAGAATAGTTTAATTTAAATGTATTTTTGTTCCAAAAATTGTTCGGACGAACGATCTTTGGAAAAAACACTAAATCTTGATTTCCTTGAAAACCCCAGCATCTGATGAACCAAGATTTCCCATGGTGATTGTTTGCACTGTTTACAAACTGTTGAGTCCATTTTTTGGAGGCCTTGCAAATCCTATATGCTCCCTTTAAGTAGTGTAATAGGAAGATAATTGAAGAGAGTTTTCCACAATTTGATGCTTTCGGAGAAAAAAATGCATTTCTTTATAAAAATGGGAGTGAATTTCATATGGCAAATAAAAATAATAAAAATCTCTTAATAATTTTTCTTAACCACTCGCCTTAAACTTGCCACAAAACTGGATTCTAATTTCCTACTGACCAGCTTTCAAAACTAACCTTACCGGTTTTTATATTTTTGATAAATGTCCTTTGAAAAAAAAAAGCCAGCGGAATGTTAAATTGTACTTTTAATGTCATAAATTACACATAAATCCACTTCGGTTTTTACGAATGTGTGTCAAATAAATCAGTCCATTCCCGACCGCCTACCCGCAAACAAACAAATCACTTATCCATCAAACTACCTCCATTTCACTTGACTTTCCTCAGTACCCCCCAAATCCACACACATTTATCATCAGTGCGTGGGCCAGTCTTTATTTGACCTGAGTGTACATGTTATAGAATTGATGCCTCCTTACCGTCAAACACACCACTTTCCAGCAGATGTCCGCTCTTCTCCAATGCCATAAATTCATCCACAGACAGAAATTTGTAGTCTACGCCGTCAACTTCGCCTTCGCGAGGTGATCGTGTCGTGCCTGGTCAGAAACAAAAATAATGGAAGAAAAAAAGGGGGGGGGGGAAATTTTGTTCATTGATTCTTGTTGTCAAACTACATTGCATACAGTGAAGGGCCTACATATGTACAGTGGTTGCATTGCAGTATTGTATAATTTTTGATTATTATTTAAGGATGTCCAAAAACAGCGCGTATGTACAACATATGTACAAGTTTGTGCTGCTTTCACCTGTCTCCTGATGATGACTAGAGCGGGCTAGTCGAAACGTTGAGACCTTTACGAGAAGTGCGAATGAAGACTTGCAAAAGTACAAACGAATATTACATGGTGTTTCAAATTGTCACCATGCAAAGCCTCAAATCTTTCTTGCTGCTTTTATGTTTTTGTTTTTAAAGTTTTGAATCTTGATAGCAACTCCAAAAACATTTTTTTTGTCAAACCCCAACTTCAGTTACCGGGGTACTTGCACTGCAGTTACTTGCAGTGGACAAATGAAATACTGCCCTCACTTGAGCAGACAAAGCATCAATGTACATGTTCATGTACACTGTACATGGTGTACACATGTACCATGTAACATGTACCAGTATGTACACAGAACAAATTCAGGTTTTACACTGTACACATGTACACGTGGATAGTATTATTTCTACACGACATGAAAATCAACTTCAACAAGAAGTTCAGAACACCGAATTGAGGCAGAGCATAGGCCTACAAGATGTACATTTTCATCACATAAATTAATCATGCAGGTCACAATGAAGGTGGTATTATCTGACCAGTGGGCTTGGGACGATGGGGTTGCATCCATAGCAATGGTCTCTAAATACTAGTCTAGATGCACCTTGGCATAAAAGTTACTGGTACAGTGCGCAATAAAACAATTTTAATCATGGCAGTCAGTGTCACAAGGGGACAGTCACCTGCTGTACAGACACACCCACATTCCCAGGCTACACCATGGCCAGGCCACCAGGCCAGGGCTGTGGCTGCCCCAGTCCAATAACAGCTGCCTAGCAGGTAGCACTGGGGTGACAAACAGTATGTTTCAGACGCAATAATTACATGTCCAGTAGGTGATAAATAGTCACAACTAACAAGTAGGCAGAATATCTTCTGAAAACATAACAAATAAATTTGTAGTACTAGTTGTAGTTGGACTGTTTATAATGAATCAATGAAATCTACAACTTGCAAGAAACGGTCAAAAGCCGAAACTAATGGAATTCAAGAGCATATATGGCAATATAAAAAAAAAGCCTTAAGTTTAGTATTTGTAAAGATTCTTTGTGTGCACAATACAAGCGAGACCTTGATACAAGAGCGCAGTACAATATGCATGCACAGTAACAAGTTCAAGTACGTGTACAGTAGGCTGCACTGTATGATTGTACAATTGTTTAATAATAATATACACCAATGACCAATGAATGAATCCTTTCAGATAGTTACAGTGTATATGATGGGTCACCTACCACATGCATATCAATGCACTTCACAAACAAACGGGAAACCTACACAGCCTATACTGTACGTGTACCTGCTTAAAATACATGTAGCTTTATATACATGTAGTACTAAACTTAGTAGGGTCAATATAAACAGAATTTTACAATACAAGCCTTGAATTCAATGAAGATTACCTCTTTTAGATACATGTACATCATAGAGTAGGCCTAAGGCATGAATAATTAATAATAATAATAATAATAATAATAATGTTCTAAATTGCATATTAGGGAGACACTTTAGCATCTAAAAGTGAACATAATTTGGGAGACACCTGCAAATAGGGAGATTTTTCGGTGTCTCCCTATCATACCAGCTACATACCTTTTCTGTCCATATTTTAATAAAAGACAGAAAATGCGCTCAATGTGAACATGTCAATTTCAAGTTCATTGGTTTGGAGGATATTTAGAAATACATGTAGGTATTATGCATGACCCAATGAGAAAGTCTCCCTAATGACCCATTCCCGGTAATTTAAATAATATTTGTCACTCATAAAGCCCTTTTATTTTTGTAAATAGCGGTACATGTATGCACACTCACAGTGACTCCACAGACAAAACAACCTGCCTTATTCATAAAGTTATCCAAGCAATTTAAATAATTTATGCACAGACACATCATGTCATTACAGGTACATGTATCATGGAAATGCCATGGTACATGTACATTAATCTACCCTAACCTACATGTAACTAGCTGTTGAAAGCAACTAACCAATTAACACATAATGTGCAATATGGTATCAAATTATAATGGGGAAGAACAAAATGTTATAAAGTAAACCAAAACCAAAATCATGACCTCAGTCACTTGACACTTGTTGCATTCATTCTTGGGTGTCTGGCCACACTCCACAAGATGATCTGCTACATTCACGAGAGGGGTGGGGTTATGAATCAACTCACTTGACCTCTCCCCCCTTCATTCACAGGTCACTTAGGATTACCATGGTGATAGATCCTGATGAAGAAGGCAGACTAATAAACAATTCTTCTGTGGTACATGTGGCGTGTACTGGAGGGGAGGGGAGAGGAGGCCATTCCCCCCAGGGTAATGCTAGGACAAACACCAGCTTTGTGCTTAATCAGACACCAGGAATTTGTTGTCTGTCACTCAGGTCCCACAAGAGTCATTTTGGGGCTGGGCAGATTTACAGGAGCTCATTGTCTGATAACTGTGGGTTTCTTTCCTTTCTCTTCTTTGTTTTTTTTTTTAACTGAAACTAAGTTTTTGCTGATACCATGGTGATGGCCATACATTAGTGCTACATATTTCACTGGTCACACACAATAATCACAGCCTGAACTTTCATACTCTTATACTGCCATGGTGCATGCACTACAATGTAGATTACAGCGTGTACATGTATGTGATGTGACTGTGCTGATTTGTGTGTAACATTTTTAACTTTTAGGGCCTAAATCCTAATTGGTGTCTAAATGCCATCATCATTTCTCCACTTCTCGTCCCACACATCCAGCAACAATGCATGTTGGCAGGGGGTAGGCCTATGATGTTATGTACATGTAGAACTTTCATCATTCATGTAGATTTGTTTTTTCTCTGAATAACTTACTGTACATGGCAGTCTTCAGAAATATCAGATTCACTTTTCCCAAAGTTATACTTTTATTATTAAACATGTTCAATTATTCTGCCCAGTTACAGTAACATGTCAATGTAATTGTAAAGTCCAGCCCTGGATTCAAATCAGGAGTTAGTCTGTTGATTGGTTGATTGATTTGTTTGGTTGCTTTTTTTGTCACTTTTCACACATGGTCATTACAGGTAAATCTTGTCTGGGCAGTAGAACCACCCACAAACTAATACTTTATGGATGTCTCAATCCATTAAAATTCTACAATTTCCTGAATAGATTTAACCTTGTGGATAGACAGCAGCCATTCGCCCCTGGAGGGCTGGACAGGAATAACCTTCCTACTGAAAAAGGTAGATTCTTCAGGCTAAACGGGAGTCCTGAGAAAAACAACCCACAATGCTTAAATTATGTGTAGTTAGGAGAAAACAATGGACAACCATTCCTCCATGATTACAACTTACAGGAAATTACATTCAGTGCGTGCACAGTTTAGCCATCATACTGTAGTGTATAGAGGCCCGTAACTGTTATTAACTGATGTTGAAAGAACCTTTAACCCAAATTTACCACTAGTCAAAGAAGGTTGGAATTGATGACATGTGTACCAGTTGCCTCATTAGTGTTCAACTTCAAAGAGCCATTCAATGTCAGTCACGTACCTAATGGGATGTCATCCACTTCCAATAGGAGGGAACTGTCAAAGCTATTTAGGAATGGATTCAAATATGCCACTAATCACTCACCATACCTTGTGTGGCAAATGCTAGATTGAGATGTGGGCCCTACATGTACAAATTGTACATGTAGGACTACATGTACAGGCCCTATGCGTATACAGATAGGCCCTGTCTCACATAGGCACATGTACCTAGAGTGTTTACGTTTTGCAAATTCATCATAGTACAAGCTTTCTGAAAGCGAAAATGCAGATGGCTCAATAAATTTTAAAAAAAATTATAAAAAAAGATTTGAGCAACAATGTAAATTCTCCGTTGATGTTTTTCTTGATTCATTTGGCAATTTGTGACGTACTGTACATATGCATGTGTACAGTATGTATGCAATACCGAGAATAGGCCCGTGGATTTGGGATAAAGTAGGATTAACGCTAAGCCCCTTCGACAATCATGACCAGCAAACTTCCTCAATCTGCCAAAGATCATAAGGCTACAATTTTGTATGATGCTTCCATTATTAACATACAGACCAATTACATGATGTACAGTACTGTGAGTGATACACACTCACACTGTAGGCCTACATGTATGTAGCCTGTAGGTCCACCAATCCCCAATGAGAAATAACATGTAGTTGTAGGGGGCCTAAAAATGCAAAGTCCAACCACTATACTGTATGAGATATACATTTCTGGGCTGGTTACAAAATGTATAATTTTCAAATTTTTAAATTTTTTAATTCAATGACTCTTTTTTTAATGTTCATTCCTTTACACACTAAATTCATGGTCATGATGATCAAATAACTGAAGTTTGATTTTATTTTAAAGAAAAACTGTACAAGTACATGTACATGTACATTCGGCCTGCATGTCTTATTTAGGCCTAAAGGCTTACATACATGTACATATAGGTCTAGGCCTATGCTTATTGTATGGGATTAATAAATTAAAAGTTCAATGACCACAAGCATGACAAGTTTAATAAAATTGCAAGGCTCCAAATAATACTGATGGGTGATATTTCATGAAGACAAAAATCCATTTATAAGTACGGTCCAGAGCAATAAAATTGATTTTCTGAATACCCTGTGAGGCTGTCATCTCCGAAATATTGCCACCTGACGCTACAATTCACTATCACCAGTCAATATCATGTACTGTCACCTGTACTGTAGGGTGCAATGTTTTAGGCATAACAGTACTTACTCATAATGCAGCCTGGATTATTTTGATACTGGTCTGGCAGAATTCGACATCCTTGTCACATGTTATGCCACCCAAATTTCTTCTTGTTTTTTTTTTTTTCATATGAATAAAATTGTACAGATCTAATTCATTACAATTTGAAATCTCATAGCCCAATATGAATGTCTTTTAGGTACATGTATTATCATACTTTGGTTTTCGTCAGAGAAATGTTGCTTCATGGGCAAAAATATCAAAAAGGATACAGTAACAGTCATTTGTGAAATTTCCAGTCCACTTTTTGAGAAAGCAGCGAAAAAATGCCCACGGTATTTTAAAAATCTTTTCACAATTTGTCTTGATCTTCCGAAGATCAAAATTGTTTTTGGTCATTGGTTTTACTCTTTTCTGGATAAATACATGTACTACATGTACATTTTAGGCAGAAAATGTTAACAGTATGTTTCTACCATCACTATCTACATGTATGCCCTGTAGGTTACAGGTCTATACATGTACATTGTAAATCTATGAAGATCTGTTTCGGCATGCTACCAAAGTACAGTACATTATGATAGCACCTTTAAACATACAACTTACAAGTAGGCCTACAAAGCACATGTTCATTGATAATGTACATGTAGGGCCTACATGTATTTTTTTAAATGTCCATGTTCCATTGTCACTCAAAATCTTCCAAATTCCTTGCTCCATGCATACAAGAAATAAATTTGTTGCAGATTTGAAATGGACAAGAAAGGAAGATATATTGTAACCAAGCTCAGCAATGGCAAATTAATGGAGAATACAATGGTGTAACATTGCTGAAAACGTTACTGTATACTCTGCAGCAATGATAGCTTGTATATCAATCCACCATGCCCATTCACAGCCTCAGGGTGTAAATGGCCCTGTCTGGTCGAGCAATTTACAAACAGCCACCTGTTTTATAAATCAATTACAGTACAAGGGCTGTTTGTCCCATTTGGAAGTCAATAGAGAATATCCCAGATGACACATGTTTGAGAGATTTCAATGTGCTAACTACATGCATCAAAGAATGTTCTCAAGGAAGCAAAGCCAATGAGCCTCATGGGGTAAATAAAAACCTGTAAAATGGATGAAAAAGGAGAATAGAGAAGACAAATACTGTACATCCATGCACATGAAAACATAAACAATATTAAAGATTACAAATTTAAAATCCTACCAAAATATTCCATTTTCATGTTCTGTACAATTACATGTTCTTTTGTATGTTTTCGGAAGGCTTTTGCAAGATATTTTTTTCAGATCAAGTAAGTGAAATGTGTGTGAAATCCTGTAGTTTTCCTGTGGCAGTCCCGTGGTAATACCGCGCGTATTATACATGTGTACATGCCGTAAAACATGAATCGCACGAACGGTAGGTAAACGGTGAAGTACATATACTGTATATCATGAGTAAACTACCGAACTTGTACAAAAAAAAATGGCATTTTTTAGAATCAATTACAAATAATTGCATCTTCTAAAGTGCAGAGTCTCTATATTAATTTTACTCATTCAAAGTACAGCTTTGAATGTACATGTACAGTCACTCAAGAATGATAGATAGGACATCTTTAATGCATAATGGTCATCCATACTCCATAGTACTCCATACATGCCATACATTAGGGGACATCCAGCCACACTAACTAGACCTGCTAAAAGGCCCTGTTCTTCCACAAAGTGTACCTTTTATGAACCCATCCATCACATGTATACACTCCATATGCATTGTAAACAAAAATAGGACTGAAGCCTGTCAGATGCATAATGCATGAACCTTGCCCCGGCCGGCATTATGACACGGAAGAAATAATTGCTCCGTAGTTACCCATCACCACCTATGAATTTGAAAATTCATGCACGAGTGACTAGCGACGACCACTCAATGCCACAGTCAAAAGCAGTCCTTCAAAAAACACCTCTGTCTGAAATTTTTTGAGAAATGTCTTGCAATTAACATGTCAGAGAAAGGATAACGATGCCATTAAATTCTTGTACTGGTAGAGAGAATAGTACAGAAGTGTGACAAACTGTAAGATTCAGAGGCTCAGGAAGGTTCGTCAAAAAGAAGAATCAGAAGAAGACTTTGAAGAAGAATCAGAAGAATCAGAAGAAGAATCAGAAGAAGAATCAGAAGAAGAATCAGAAGAAGAATCAGAAGAAGACTTTGAAGACTTTGACTTTGAAGAAGAATCAGAAGAATCAAAAGAAGAATCAGAAGAAGACTTTGAAGAAGAATCAGAAGAAGAATCAGAAGAAGAATCAGAAGAAGAATCAGAAGAAGAATCAGAAGAAGAATCAGAAGAATCAGAAGAAGAATCAGAAGAATCAAAAGAAGAATCAAAAGAAGACTTTGAAGAAGAATCAGAAGAATCAGAAGAAGAATCAGAAGAAGGATCAGAAGATCAGAGGAAGAATCAGAAGAAGAATCCTTTACACATTGTTGCCATTTTGACCCCAGTTTAAACTTTTGTATCAATGTCAGTTTGGCCTGCCATGTATGGGAGGGGGCTTGTCCCACTATTCCTACTAATTATTCATGTTCCAATCTCAGATGAGGGTCACAAACATTGATTTTTCTGTATTTAGGGCTTGTCGAAAAAGAGCTCAAAGATAAACAAGGGTGTTACTCAGTGGCAACAAATTCAGGATTTCAGATTATGTAAACTTGGTAATATTGAAATATTTTTGTTCCTCTTGTAAAGTTTAAGGGTCGGAGAGTCACTCCGCTGATGCCACCCGTCGTGTTTGGGGTTCACGACTTAATACGTCCCTCAACAAGAATGGAACAAAAATAATGTCTTTGATCGTCCTGTATCTTACCTGTCGTAGACCAACTTTAATCGCTTAACCAAGTAAAAAAAAAATTGGTTTAAACGGTTAGTAAATTAAACGTAGATGTACAGCCTTACTTTAGTTTTCATTCAAGAATTTGAACAGTCTTTTTGAAGATTTCTTCGGGAACCTAAATAAATAAAACGGTACGTGGTATAACAAAACAGTTGGATGTTGCGCGGTGGTACACTTCATGTGCATGTGCTCGTGGACCTTTGGCCATGCGTCCCCTCGCGTGTACAAAACTCCATACATACATGTACGGTATACCATCCAACAACTGCTAATTGTGCATCTTGGTTACTTGGTACTTACATGGTACTGTGCGAACGTAGAGATTTTCACGGATAGTCTGCTGCAAGTCATGGTCTAATGAGCCTTTCTGGAATCGCATATTCAGATACCGACGCAGATCTTTATTCAACGTTTGACCTGCAATAAAACACAGAGATATTTTATGAATTATAAAATGGCCATTAGAATACAATGCACATAAAACAAAACGAATGAAAATATAATAGAGGTGCCTGTGTCTTTACTCCAGGGCAGCGACCATTTTTCTACATGTACATGTATATGAAGAGACCATCGCTCTTGCTAAATACCGAATTACAGACATACATATGTACCAGCAATAAATGAATGCATGACAAAAAGCCTCACCGAAGAAGGAATTTGTTTTTTTCTGTTAAAATTGCAAGTTGTTGCTCGAACCTCCTTTGCAATGTGGCACATTACAGATGTCAGCTATATGTAAAAAGTAATGTCATGTGTACAGTATGTGGTTAAACCATGGATGGTTAAATGTACTTGGTCTGAGGAATGTTTCACCAAGATATTTTGATGTCAAAACCAGTCATGTTCTGAGCTTAAATGGCTGGCATGCACTGCATGCAGGTATTGTATGTTAAAAATACATTTACAGTATAACATCCATAATGTAGGCCTAAATTAGTAAAGGTCACAGAACAGCACTCACAGTTTTTCTAATCCAACATGTACATAAAATAACACACATCTGTGAAAATTTGAGCTCAATCGGAGTCACAAGAAAACTGTGAAAATCCGACTCAATTTTACTTATAAAACATAAAGAATAGTTTCGATCTTAATCAAAGATCAAAACTGTTTCCTGTCTTTGTTTGACTAATTTCTGAATAATTTCAGGTGAAAATATTTTAAATGGAAGAGTAAATCTGTGAACATTTCTGTTATCAATCCTGTATTTGTACCTTTAAGGCTGTATGCTCGTGCATGTACTGTAGAAACAGCAAGGATCTGCAATTTATATCCTCTGCATATTAATGTTCTTATGTCAGTTTCCAATAGGGCCTACATAATTTCCACAGGACCAAATGTAAATTTACATGTACATGGTGCATGAATGTGTACTATGCTAGTATGTAATATTTTTTCTTTGAGACGAGGAACGTGACTGAGACCATTTAGAGTAGACTGTCTGCCATCCATGATAAACCACTGAAGAAGAGTTCAGAATCGTCATCTAGGGTTGTAATGTAAATTGCAGTACATCCAGTATTTCCCATGTATAGGCCTATAGTACATGTATTCAACAGCAACTACATGTAACATGTAGGGCCTATGTTCTGTACATTTACATGGTCCTATGGAAATTGAGACCATTAATGGCCCCAGACTGTCAAATCCAGTCCTGAGGAGGATAGAGCTCTACTGCTTGATATTAATCAATGCTGAGCACAAAATGGTCCACAAGACATGCTCAACAATTTCCAATTTGCAATATCAATGCAGTGTACATGTACATGTATCCTCAAGTTCTACATGAAAGGTACATGTGTACACCGCATAGCCAACGAAAATACAACATACGAGAGATGCGTCATGATGAAGACCACACAATAGCCTACACCTTGACATTATGAATGATATAAATACCTCTACACATGTACATGTACTCCAACCCACATGGGAATTGACAAGTGTATGTTGGAATTGTTTGAATTTGTTGACACTGTATGACTGTAATATGTGAATTGCATAGCTTGTACAGTCTGTATCACAAAAGCAGCAGCACGTTTGTCATATAAAAAAAATCAATAGGCCTATTTTTACTATACTACTACCAGTCTTATGTACATGTTGTATCAAATACTAAACATATTGTTATATTGTGTACAAACAATGGATGAGATACATGTACTATATGTAGGCCTTCAAGTTGAGTCACCCAGGTATTACTATTTATAGTCACTCCACCCTAGCAACCAGGAATATGTGTAAACTGTAAAGGCCCCTTGTAAACTGTCAACATTTTCAATGACATTCTCTCTAAAATGTTGACCAGGTAGTTGTTGCGGATGTTGCCAAAATTGTTGTGTAAAAGTTGTGTGACATTGTTACCCAAATGTTACAGAGATGTTGACAAACACGCATTGATGTTACCAAGATGTTACGGAGATTTAACCAGTCAGGAATAGGCAAGCTAAATCACCTGACCTACCTATGGTCATGTGATTTGGACAAAATGGCTGCCACCGTGGAATGGAATGAGAAAGAGGGCAATTGTTACCATGTCCACACAGCTAGGGCCAACATTCATGTTGCCCAGGTGTGTTGTCCTGTACTGGTCAATATGTTACCAAGAATGTTACCGAAAATGTTGACAATGTAGGTCTACACTCTGCTTTGGTTCAAAGAATCTGTGTCATTTATAAAACCATGCCAAATAACAGCTGTTGTGTTGCTGTCACTGACATTAAACCACTCTGACAGCTCTTTCAGGGTGTATTCCAAAGTTATCAATAAATGCCTTAGCTTTGTGGGCTTGGCTTGCTAGCTGGCAATGTGGAAATTCATGAAAGATTTTGTTTGTCCGTTTGACCCTACACTGTACGTACGTACCCGTAGCCTTCACAGAGCAAGCAACATGTGCTCTCACAGGCAGATAAAAGATTTATCACTCTAGAAATCAAACATTGATCACCCTTCCCCCTCTGACTGGAACATGCAGACTGATATCGATATTACACAGTGGCCCATGGGTCCCACATGCTAAATACAATGTACATGTACACGTGTATGTATGCAGGCCTACTCCCTTGGTCATAAAATAATTCAGAACTCCATGGAGTTTACAAGTACAACACTGTAGACCTATATGATGCAGGGCTTTTTGCAGGAATACAAGGATCACCGATTGCCCCAAATGTTCACATCTGTAACAATCTGCCAATTACATATTTCAGTTTTCACCTGCTTTGTGCTAGACCAGTCAAAGCAGAGAAATCTTGTTTTTCATCTGTCATGACATGCACTGTACGGTACAAATTATTTTTTTATAAATTTAATTCAATGACAATGATTTATCTCCATCTATTCATTTCAAAACAATAAGCAGTAGAAAAATAAAGAAAATGGTATAAATGGAGGCATGGTTAGTAATTAACAGATACATGTACAATAAAGTGCTCACAGAAAACCCTGTCAAAAATAATGAAGACACACAAAGGCTGGACAAACAAACAAAACAAACAGCATTTGCTAAAAAAGGGCTCTGCACAGAGACTTTGTGTTGATAAAGTCTGCTTTTTCTATCATATAATTTGCCAAAAGAAAGCCACATACATATACTGATATAGTACGAAGTACAACATCAACACTGTTAAAAAATGTTAAAACTCAAGTAAATAACTTGCTTACATTGTTATAGATCTCTTATGACATCCGGGGTCGATTTCACTAAAGGCTAAGACAAATCTTAACATGGGTATCAATCTAAATTGCAAAGTGTGATGTCACAATACTAGTTACTATGGAAACATGACCAACTCATCTAAAAGATGAAACGCAAATCTTTGTGAAATCGACCACCAGTATATAAAATCATTCGATTTCATTTTTGAAGCTGGATTGTGTTGCCAAAAAAGCAACCCTATCAATAAATCCAACAGAAATCCATCCATTACATTCCATTTTCAGCAGACTATTCACTTTGAAAAGTGACAATATAATGGAAGAGCAGTAATCCACAAATCTGACCCAGAAAACTGCAAAGCCATAGGCCTATAGGTTTTCTGTATACAAAGTGTCTTGGTATGTATGCAAACTATTTGCTTTCATAAGACATTCATTTATCCATGTGTAAGTCTAGCTATGGAGCACCTTTTTTGCAGCTAATAAAAACACACAGAATGGAAAGTATGTAAGTGGTTTATTTATGGATGCCCTGGATATATAACTTTTGCCCATATAACTGAAGGATGGATGACTTTGGGGGCTGGGGCTCAATTTCATCCCCATATTATACACTGCTGCAATAATATAACGAGCTCCCTTGGGATGAACACACAATAACCTATGGCACAATGCATCACTGCATATAATGTGCAGACTGGGTCATTGGTATTCTATACATCATATTTCTTTTCTTTAATGACCTGCCCATAAACTGTACAGGTAAACTGAATCTATAGGCATGTTATGCACACATGTATACTGGATGGATGGTACCAGTACCGGTACGTAATGTATGCCAATTAATGGGAAAATAATTCTCTAAACTAAAAAACTAGGCCCAGGGTCACCTGGTTGTTTTGCCCAATGAATTACACATGTATGTATTACATATTGTGTACTGTATAAGTTTGAATCAACAACATTTTAACAGTTTTCTGCTCTTTCTTCAAGAATTCGGATTTTTACATACATGTACAGTAGGCCAACATGAACAATGAACAATGATATTTACATACATATGTATGTATGTACATAACAATGTATAATATACATTGTACATGTATACAATTATGTACATGTTATGATGATCAATGCATGTACAGTTAAGCTTGTTAGATATGACGATATTTATCGATATCTCGATATTTGTTTCATATCGAAAATCGTATCGGGCCCCGAAAAAAATATCGAAATATCGGCAACATCGGGAATATCGGCAGTATCGCGATATTTATATGCTAGCGCAACTTTATACCAAAAAATCAGAGTAGCTCATGAGCGGACGTACATGTAAAGCTTGACACACTTTTTGCGACGACCAAAACAAATAGATTACTGCAAAATTTGTAGCTGGTTGAGACGCTAAAAGCAGATTTCTTACCGTGCAAATCTGCACCCGAACGAAGCCGACAGTAATCCATATGCGGTCCAGAACGATGCTGCGTGTGCTACTGTACTAGCTGTACACTGCACTTCCGGTCTCCATGACTGAAGCCTACACGTGCGCTGACTGTGCTGACTTCACTATGCTGTGAGCACGTGCATGCCGCGTTGCACACAATTGCATTGTGCCATGTATGCTTGCCGCTTCCGGCCAACATGACTGACGCTAGCAGCGTATTGGACTCACGGTTTGGGCGCAATAATTCCAGACTACATGGAGTAAGATCTGATATACATTCACTAAGCGCACGATAATTATCGTGGCTATTACGTTGGGCTTGGGTACTAGTTATGGAAATTTCCAGACAGCGCGCTGATTGTTTACGTCTTCTTCAAAGTGGTCGTCGCTTTTGGAAGGTTTTTGCACGATATATTTTCAGATGAAGTTCGTAAAAGTGTGTTTCTACTTGGACAAATGGACAAAATAATCGGCCGAAATTCAAGTAAGATTTAGTTGGTCAGGAAAATGTATTTTACGGTACTTTGGAAGGATATTTTTTCGGAGATCTCGTTTCGATCGGTCGCCGTGCATGCTTACATAATGAAAAAGTTAAGAAAAGAAAACGATGACGTCACCACGATAATATCGAATATCGCGATATTTTCTTCACGATATTTCGATATGCCCAAAACTGGATATCGAACAAGCTTATGTACAGTACATGTACATGTAGGTGTACCTACGCGTTGTACAGGTTTGTCATAGAACACCATACTGAGCACTGCATGTCTACATGATCTACATGTACATGTAGTTTGTCTGCACACTACTGACTAGTACACTGTACTAAATATTATAGGCCCCTAGTTCACATACTGTACATGTGCAGTAAGTTTATGTATACATGTACAATGTACACATGTACATGTACACAACCAAATGCTAAATCACCAACTTCAACTTCCTGGGAACTTCAGTCATGCTTGAAAACCACAACAAAACCAAGTACCAGTATAGCAAGTGTAAGGCAGTGTGTGACTGTGTGTATACTATGCAGGCCAAGTATTATCTCCCTTGAATGGAAAGCCCTAACCCTTTCATCATACACACACATAGCATAATGCACCACTGGGTTCATATTTACAATAACTGTGGGTTTTATCAGAAAATCAAACATACAGTATCTTCACAGTGAAATGGCACCATTACCATGTTGTACCACAACAAAAGATGACTGGCTTAGACTAAATATTAGTCACTCCGATTTCCTTGTATTTCAATGTACTGTGATCTGTAGAGTGTTTAACTTTCAACCACGCACGGCCATGAACACACACAACAGTGTAGACTAGTCTACATAAAATGTAATTCAAAGTTTCAAACCACCATTTAGTTTTTCCTCTCTTGCCCAACACTAAACCAACCATGTTACTATTTCTATTCTCCTAAACAGTGCAATTCATTTTTAGAATCTAAATACAGCGCATATATTCTTTTTTCTTTTTATCTTTATGAATAATTCTGTCAATTATTTCACTCACACTGCAAAATGAATGACTGAAAAACAAAGTACTACATGTAGCTGTCCACAATTTAAGATTTAAATTCTTTGCTCCTTAGTTCTAAAATTAGTACTTCTATGTATGCTGTAATATCTGTTCTAAAATAAAATAGCAACTTGATACTACAGAAGGTAATGCGGTGTATTTGTAACAACTTTTGAAACCCATTTTGGACACAATACCTTCTGCACTGCTGCGCCAGCTGGAGGAATGATGGCAGAAAGAGAATGGGAAGTACTGCAATAGCCTCAGATAAGAATACCCAATTATGCATGGTAAAATACTCATACTGACTATAGTACAGAGCATTTTTCATATGTAGTGGTAGGCTGTGCCATCAAGGCCTGATAAAGGTGTTATTTCCTCCCATGCCTGGATTATTGACCCATTGATGTGTGTTGCACGGCAACAGTTGCTTTCTGATGTAGAGATGCAACTGGCCTAGACCAACAAATATCTAAAAAATGATTGTCAGACGTACACATGTATTTAGATACAAGTCATTTGTGTGCTTAATATGAACACTGAAGATTTCACGCAAAACCTTAACTTCTCCTGGGCCTATACAAGTACAGTGTATTGGTCATTTAAACAATTCTGTACATAATGCTATTTTATAAACAAATAATTCTTGTAACATAGACCTACATACATTATGTATATTTTATACAATTTTTGTTTTCTTGCAGGTCTTTTTTCTGAGCTGCAATGCATCACAATTCCTACGTACGATTGATAGTAAGTTACGATGAGTTTGGTAAAATCGACCCACAGTTGGTGTGTTTGTTGATAAACAAATAACTGAGATATTGGAGCCCTTCTCCGCATATTTTAAACCCGTGTTATCGGGCCAAGAGAGATGAACCTTTGGCCTTTTCTGAAGTTTGAATCAACTTCAATCAAGGTGTAATTTGTCTTTTTTTTTCTCTGAGTCCAAGCCTCTCAAATATTTGTCTGGGAACACCAAGAGCAGCAGGTGTTCCATGGTTTCCTGCTGAACCCGTGTTGTCTGTGGATACAATCATCAATGGCAATGGTATAAAGTAGCAAACTGCAAATGCACGGGTCCAAAAGCCCCACGGGATCGTAGGCCCCAGACAATATAATGCAACCAAATCTGAGCCAGCATTTTCCTCAGACACTTATTTTAGCTGGAATTTTCACAGAACCTTGATTTTTTTAGAAACAATTTGAGACCCAAGATTGTCACCAAAAAAAGAAAGCCTGGGGCAAAATTTCAGGGAAAGCGTGCTAAATTTAGTTTTTGAAATGATATGGCTACAGTATACATGTACAGTGACAAACAGGTACGGTACACCATTCTATTTTCTATTGAGTGATTGCTCAATCGTACCATTCTAAAATTGCTATTGATTGATTTTTTCTAAATCCATTTTTTCAATTGAATATCAAAGGGCATTCTGTGAAAACACCACACTGCCAGACTTACATGCAACTCGAAAAACCGCAGATTCATTTGAAAATGGGAGTAAAATCTTCCGGTTTTTTTTATTTCTGAAAACTGCCGCTCAGAACTGGTGCCCTATAGTTCCAATGCTCAGGCACAGCATGTGTGTAGGCCTACAATGTGGATACTGTACAGTATGTAGGCTACCTATTGTACATGTACATACATTACAGGGCCTACATATTACATGTACGGCTTTACCAGAACATGTATGGCTAATGGCCGGCTAATTACTCATGTTCATTCTGTATTATACAGTACATAGCTTGGCATAGATCTGCAACTTGGTAAAGATGGCATCGCTCAATGCCTTCTGCTTTGCAATACATGCAATTCAATTTAGCACCTCACATGATCACAGCATAGAAAGTGCCCATATACATGTACAGTATACTGTATTTAGTCAACTATCCACTCATGACTTCTGCAACAAGTCACGCTGTGCCTAGCTGACTCCATTGTGTGATGTGTGCAATATGGTTACCACTGGAGTTCACAATCAAAGTCAGGCATACAGTTAAGAGATAAAAGAACAGACAATGAAATGTATACATTTGTAATGTTGTATGTACATGTAGGCCTACATACTGTATACTGTATACATGTATGTTCTTTTAAAGGATAATAATTATAACATGTGTAAATGTATACATGTCCGTGTAGCGCCTATAGGCTTACCACACCATAGGCAGAGTCTCCCTGAGACCAATTATTGTTAGAAACTTAACAATAGGGCGACCGTCGCGCTTTGGGCGACATTTCAAGGTCGCCCAATGTTTTAGCTACTTTTTGAAGACATTTTTATTGTCCAAATTGTAGGCCTAATAGAAGACAGAGAATGCTCTCAATATGAAAATATGTTAATTCCAAGTTTAATATTGGTTTGGAGGATGTTTATCTTTAGAAATTAAGGTACATAGTAAGAAAAGTTTACAACCCTATGGAATGCACAACCCTATGGAATTGCCACCCTTATCATCAGGGATGTGAGTGGCCACACACACAAAAATCTGAAAAGGCTGAAAATTAAAAGCTCCTATACTTTTGTACAGTGCAGACCTGCACAAAAAAGCTGAAATTTTGAATTAAAATCTAAAGAAAAAAAATTAAAATTCAGATTTAAATCTTAAGTTTCACATCCTTGTACAGTATACATTGTAATGGAAAAGGTAGTTGTTTGAACATGCACACACACACAGCAATTTGCCATGCTATTTGAAGGCACTGAAAATTAAAGCGTGTTAAATATATCTAGTACATTCTTCACTCTCAGCAGGTGTTAAGGGTTAACTAGGGTCATACATGTACAGTGTACCCTGCTGTTCAATACCAGCCCCTGACCATTTCTTGGTATTTAAACTAACCACTGTAGCAAGAATGGTATTTTTAGTAACCGCCTTCCTTATATCAAGTCTACTGAGTCTAATGGTTTGATCTATAAAAACAAACTTTGATTGTAAATTTGGAAAAAATCCCCCTATGATTGTGTACAAAAAAGTACATGTAGGCCTACATTTCGTATTATACATTGATCACAGTACAGTATGTGAAAATTGTTTATGGTATTGGTAAAAAAAGGTTTTGAAAAATCAAGATAAAAATTTCCAAACACTGATATTTTTCATGATTTGCTTAAATGTACATTTACACAAATGATGTATGTATAAATGTATAATATTGTAATAAATTATCTTTACATACACATGTCCCTTTGAACATGCACAAATCTGTACGAGTAATACACATGAACATAACATGATATGCACTTGTAATTTCTGTTGACTGTACACAGATGAACTGTGTAGCCTACTCCTGATGTATATAGGCCTACATGTACATATGCTTTGAACTGTGAATGTATGCATTCCTGGATCAGCAGAGATTTGGGAGTGCATCAAGGAATTTAACATTTCATAGTAATTCAAATCAACAGTTTCTTTTCATTAATTTAAGGTTTAACCTTATGTTTGAGAAGCATGAAGCTTTCATACTGGAATTTACTGTATGCAATGCATTTAAAGCTTTTTTCTCTAATTGCAACTTGCAAAATTTAGAGATTTGCAAGCTAACGTTTTTGTCCATCAATTTACATGTAACCCTGGTCAAGTTTCTTCTAATTCTGAGAGCTACGTGTACATTTTTTCGTACTGGAATACGAAGCTGCTCCAAAAACTAAAAACCATTCAAGCTTTAGGAATTATTGAGCTCAAAATTCAAAATCGCTACTCAGATTACAAATCCATTACTGGTACTGGTGTCCGGTGACCGGTGTAGAAAACACTGACAGATGTACGGGCACATGACAGTTTCCTATTTCCAAAAGCTCATTTGAGACATGCGATTCTCTTTCAATAAAAATTACACGAGCCTTTGTTTTATTAAATCGTTTCAGGGAGATTTTTTTTTTTTTTTTAGAGAGGGAGTTGACACTCGCATATGAAATTTTAAAATGTTTCAAGCAAATACCGGATGGATCAGAATACTTCAAAAGGACATCTGTGTGAAGAAAGGTGATTGGAGTGGATGAACCGACAGATGTTTTTTTTTCATCGGAAATGATCTTCTGCATGCTTGTAAATAATGCAAACCCACATTAAGCTCCAACTTGTCCATTTCATTGGATATTTCTGCTAGCCCTTCTCTTGATAGATTTATTGTGCTGCCACCCACAACTGGTCTCTCACCATCACACTCAATAATATGAATGTGGTATTTGTGCCTTCTGCCCTTTTGACGGGCTAAATAAATAAAACGGCTCAGCTTCTATTCTGGCAAAGAGAAGACATGTAAGTGAGCAAGAATGCTGAGAAATATATTTTAAGCACTGGGCGTCTCCAGTCTCCATGTAGCTGTGCCATCCCTGCTCATGTTGATTTTGAGTTTTGTTGACTTAATAGCCGACTTGGTCTTTCGGGCTGGTAGTGTATTAGAGAATAAATCACCTGTCATCTGTGCTGACAAATCTTTTGCATTTCTGTAATATTTCACTTCAAATTTTTATCATATAGCTTTTTAAAAATACTCAATGGAGCTTAAATCAGAAAGAAAAAGCTTAAATTGAATTCTAAAATGAGATGCAACAGAAATGGAAGGGGTACATTTTGTAAACACACCAAAACCTTCTTCTTTGTAAACAAATTCAAAATAAGTTTGATATTCAGTTGTTACATTGTTGGACAGAATGCAGAAGACAAATTGGGAATATCTTGCACATTTGTAAGTTACACATTTTCAATTGTAAACTTGTAATAAATATTTTCAATTAATTGAAATGTTTCCCAATAACAAATGCAATGCAACCACAGCTCACAGTTAAAGTTAAATCAATCATGTATGCACTGTGCCATGATGTGATACAATTAAAAGTGAAAGTATGACACAGAATCCTTTCCAATTTGTTCATGAGTTATGATGATTGAAGTCACATTCAGTTATTCACAATATTAATTACTAAATGCAATGAAATTGTTGTGCTAGTTAATATCATGAAATTGTGTACATGTGAAGAAAATTCATTTGGCAATAAATAATTGCTTGTGATTTTGCTAACAGCATTTTCTTCCGTTGAACCAGGGACAGAAATAATTTTTGCACTAGCTGTAATGAGGGACAAGCACTTTGTACAATGGGACAACCAACTTTTTTCACTTCCACATACCTGGTTTTACCGTCTTCAAATTCAGCGGTGCACGGCCAATGTGCGTCAAGAGCGCCTCAATATCCCAAAGCGTAAATCCAGGTAACTTGTGACCGTTCACCTCAATGACTATGTCATCCGTGTGCAGCTTGCCAGATCGCACCAGGATCCGGTCGCCGCGAACGTCTGCGACGAAGGGGAACAGGCCATTCTCAGCCCCGCCCCTCAAGGTGAAATTGGGACTCCCGTCCTCCGATGGAGAGATCACAATCTCGTGGATATTCTGGCTCCAGTGTTTGGGCGGCTTGGCCCCCTTTTTGTTGTCTTTAGTCATGGTGGTGGCAGAACAGCGGGGATGAGAGAGAAACTGATATTTAAAGTGACTGTTGTGGAACTGTTTCTGCCATCAGAGAATAATTACTAAACCACAATCTGGTCTCCAGCTGCACGTATTGTAGTAATCCAATTAGTCAGGTGGTAGTTTAGTTCTCTTTTACGGTCCAGTGCACACAGTAATTGGTCTGAAAAAAAAACAATATTCACAAAATGATTATCAGATCATACATAATGGTAATTGTGGACAAGTGGTTCCCAAAACTATAAAGGAAAGGACAAGTGGTTTCTAAAACTATAGGAAAGGAAAGCAACTTTTTATAGCTTCTACTGCTCCCAAACAATATTGTTGACTTTCAGCAAATGTTCCCAAGTCCTTAAAACCCTAGATTGATGATATTTCAGTGAATAAGTACAATTTTCTTACTTGCTTGTTTCGAACAACTTGTCCATCCTTTATACTATATTATAGTTTTAGGAACCACTTGTCCACAATTACCCATAAAATAGTAAAAAAAAAAAACGACCATCAAATAACTGCACAAGGGAAACTGACTGAATTGTTTAAGTCATTGAAAGGTGAACAAAGAAAAATTGACTGGAGCGGGATTAGAGGGCCCGCTGTAACAAAAGTGTAAGGTATTCAGGAGGTCGCCGGTTCAAATCCCACTGCAGTCAACTTTTCCTCGTTCTGTGGTTCACCTTTCAATGTTATTATTTAATGAATAATATTAATCTTCAGCGACAATAAAATTGTTACCATTCTTGCAGTTGTGTTAATACTTCATTAATTGTAATATTAGTCAACTTGGACATCTTGGCGTCTGATACCTGAATACTTTTACTTATTTAGGCATGCCGCCTAGGTTAGCATATTTAGTGTGTAACTCAACCGCCATGTCAACTGTCTGTGGATGCAATAAGGTCTATGCTGATCGCAATATCCCACAACAACGCAAAGGCAGCATCATGGAATGGTAAACAGGTAAAGGGGGCATCACGTGCGCATCGAGTATGGTGGATGCGCCCTTTAAAAGGGTGCCCCCTGTTGAAATAACTGATCGACAATGTCAATGGGTCTAGGCCTAATGTTGAAAACTTGAATGTATTCAACATTTCAAGACAAACTCTTCATCGTAAATTTGTATCATCAATGAATGATCAATCATCATTCCACAGCACATCACCGTAAAACACTGGCAACTTACCTGGAATTTGAGTTCATCTGTCTGCTAGTGCTACTGCTACTGTGCTAGTTATCCTAAATTCCCTCTCACCTCTGTGTCTGTGATCGTGGCCGTTGCGAACTTGCGACCAAAAAGCGTACCCGACTACCAGTAGGCCTACCACAGCAGACAACAACATAACGCTTACCGTGTAAGCAGCGACGATATTCCTACGTGAAATACACCCTTATGCCAAGTCACTCAGCCCCCGTATATGTGAGATACCTGGTTTGTTACATTACCAATGCCATTAACTTACCTGTCACATCACAGTAATTCCATTTTCATTGTTTTCCACTGAGTCACTGAGCGTCAGAACGGGGTGTTCCTCTTTCGAAAACGTCCGTTTGATGACAAATTTGGTGTGATTGATTGATAATCGCTGGTTCCAATAAAACTTCTAATTCGTTTTCAATGCCATATCATGGTGGTCCCGGGTACCACGGATTAGGACTATGGGGTTTTTGCGTGGTACTAGTTCGCTGGTACCCGGAATTACACAAACTGTTATGGACCCTTGGTGGCGGCAACCAGTTTCTCAAACAAAATCGTGTGTGTAGGTGTAAAACAAAAATGCAAGGACTAGTAATAAGTCTAGATGTAGAAATGATACTGCACGCATGTCTCATGTTTTAGCTATGCAAGTAATAATAAACCATAAATATTTTCATTAAAAAGGAAATTTTTAAAGAAATGAAAGATACATTGTATTTGAAAGGCTGATTCAATGATGTTCGAGGTATAGCCGCCGGATACAAGTGGTGTAGTATAGCAGGTGGAATGCCGAGATGGGATGATACTGGCTTGCTCCAATAAAAACATCATGGACACTATTATTCAATAAAAATTGAAACTTGAAAGACCATAACAATTTTATGGGTACGAAATGTGTTGTTAAATGTTTCTTTTTTTCAGCAACAGCCAGGGGTTGATAGGATAAAAGGTTTTTTAAATCAATTTACAGAACAGCGAACAAAGAAATTGATTGAAGTGGGATTCGAACCAGCGACCTCTGGAATAGCCCTATGCTCTTACCAACTGAGCTATCCAGCCGGAGGTAAGCCCTTTGTTGGTGGTGTCCCAAATTAGCTTTGTTCGTTTGAAAATCAGAAGCCATGAAACCCAGGCACGGTTCTATGGGGGGGGGGGGGGGCTACAGCCAACAGTAGCGCCCCCCCCCCCAAAAAAAAATAATAATAAAAATTGTCCAGCCCCCCCCCCCCCAAAAAAAATGCAATTGAAAAAAGAAATGCTGGAAATTGGGATGGGAAAATACTGCATCTCGGTTTTTATAATTACGCGCCAATTACTTTAAAAACGCGCTATGTATAAGCGCTATTTTGCTTTTCTACACCTATCTTAATAAGACAGCAAAAGCGAATGTTAGAAGATTGCCATCACGTGGAAGGGTCTAAAAAAAATTAAATAAATAAATGTTGGTCTTCTAGCCCCCGCCACCCCCCCAACAAAAAAAACAATCGCATACCACGCTGTGTCCCAAATAATCAGTACTAGCAAAGATGCCTGAAAACGGTACATGGGGGGATCACTCAAAGAGGATGCGGCGTTTTAATCAATATACATGTAATCATCAAACATCCATGGGAATTAGACTGAAAATAAACTGAAGTCATTGAAAAGTGAACAAAAAAAATGACTTGAGTGAGATTCGAACAAGCGACCTCAGGAGAAAAATAAGATGGTTAAAAAATCAGCCCTGTGTTTCCTTCAATAATGATGTTCTTTTTCAAGAATCACAAACACCGACTTAGATGAGGAGAACCCACTTCAAGAAATAAATCCTAATTATTTATGACCGAACCAGTCTTAAGTCCCTCAATCCCTCTTTACTATTCCGTGATCACACAAGGAAAAGCTTCCAAGAAGATTCAAATTTGCCAAGTCTTAAAATTAGCACCCCTCACAATTGGCCATAATTTCGGGGTTTTTTTTAAATAAAATAATGGACTTGTAAGTGTGACTGAAATAACCACAAGGGAAACTGCGTGAATTTTAAGTCATTGAAAAATGAACAAAAGAAATATTCACTGGAGCCGGAATCGAACCAGCGACCTCCGAAGTACCGTATCGGCGCTCTTCCGCTCGCAGATAGGACAGTGCATGTGATCGAGGTTTAGGTCCTTACAAAATCTTTGTGTTCACTGTGGATCGAGTGAAAACAATAACAATGAATAATTGCCACAAGCTGCCCATAACATTCCCGAATAATTAACACAATGTCATTAATTAATGGATCGGGGAATCGCTGTTCTGTGAGAGATGCCGGAGGCAGGGTCTCAAATCAAAGATAAGAATGTAAAATAGAGGGCGCTAGATTAAAATTACTGTCTTCGCGCGCGCGCTACCGGTATGATTGACCAAGCGCATGGTGCAGTGGTACGGTGCAGTTTGTCGGTAAATTTATTGTGATGTGGCCTTCAGTTTTATTGCTGACGGCGCAACAGATCTAGCTCTAGTACTGAGTAGTAGTAGCTCTGTACATATGCGTAACATCGATTGAAAACGTGTTTCGTAAAGTAGTGACTTGTGCTGTAGCTGCCGTGTACGTGTGTTACGAAAGCATCAAGATGGCTTCTCTGAAAGATATCTGTGATGGTCTCCCTCTTGATCCGTTGCCCCCTGCCAGACAGAGGGACGAGAATACCGCTCATGCACCGGTTAGGATCCCCGGTCTTACTTCGGAGGAGAAAAGGGTGAGTTTGTGACCTATTTATCCGGCCTCATTCGTGGACTGGTGGAGATTTTAGACACACACAAGGGACTGTTGTTTCATGTTGATTAGTTTGTTTTTGACCAGGCCTTGGTTTACGCCGTTTTGATTGGTTGAAGATGGGGGTGTGTCGTGGGTGTGATTTTCAACTTTAAACCAGTGCAGTGGTCCGAGTGGATTGGGCCGTGAGATAATAAGAAGATATAGGCCTAGGCCTAGCTATAGAGTACAGGGGCCTAGTACTACATTTTGGCCCGCATGTGTCCTATTTCTCCATCATGGCTATGGAAGACCATGCCTTGAATTTGGTTCTGCATAATATTAACAAGGGAAGGGGCAAGGCCACTTTTCCATTGCAAGGGCATATTGTCTATTTATATGGAAACATTTGACATGTTTGATGGGGCACCTAGGCCAAGAACCAGGGCAATGAAGGCCATGCCCCCGTGGCCTCCGTTAAATTCAAAGATTGGAAGACCATGGTCATGGGGGTATTTCTAGGTAGGGGCCTACCTCCAAGGCTCCATGGGAAGACCCAGATGACATCACATGGACCATGGTCATCCAGCTGGTCAGGGGGGGGGGGGGGGGGGGGGGGGCGGAGGGGGTGGATTGTGTAGATCACGTTTTTTTTTTCTAAAACGAGATTTTGACTTTATAATATCAATAGCAAATTTCCCCTAGATTAAACAAATTTTAATAATACTTTTCAGCGTAAAAATACAATTTCTTAAATACCTCACCCGCTCGTTACATACTTGAAAAGCAGTCTGTCACAGTGTCAGTGTCAGTCGGGCCACGCCATTTTGCCCGAGCTACCTGACGGTTTTACCCCCATAATTTCCCTAAAAAACAAAATCAAAGCTGTGCCCTCTTTCCACAAATTTAACCTTGCTAATTATTTATTCAAGAGGACAGCACAAACAATGGCAATGTATTCTGTGTTTAATTTGCAGCTGGCCTTGCAAAATGCGCTTCGTTACTTTCCACCTGAGCATCACGACGTCCTGGCACCAGAATTTGCAGATGAGCTACGTTCCTACGGCCACATCTACATGTATCGTTTCAGGCCTGACATTGAAATGAGGTACTGTAGATACAACAATTTGTACATTTGACCGTGACGGCATGACAGAACTTAATGCACTGAAAATAGTGCAGATGATCATGGTCATGGTTTATTTCTAGAATTGGAAGGCTCACGGAGGGGCCTTAAATGACATTCCGGGATCGACACCCATGAAGTTGATGGTGACAAAAGATGAGAACATAATGGAAAATGATGATGAGAACACCTTGTCTCCTGATGATGACTAGAGCAGGCTAGTTGAAACGTTGAGACCTTACGAGATGTGCGAATGATAATAATTATGCGAACGATATAGAAGTGCGAAAGTACGATTCCTACATGGTGTTTCCGCAAACCGATCCATATACCTTGTACATGTACCTTGTAGTCTTCACTTTAAGGCTGCAGTTTGTATCCGGTTAACCGGTTAACCGACCGTTCAGAAGGGTACCCGGGTACATTTTCCCAGTTAGGTTATAAAAAATCGAAAAGTATCTTTTTAATTGCCTCTTCTTTTTTAAACATAGACACTTCTAGAGTTCACCAAGAAAAAAGTCATTGATCTTTTGAAAATTGGACCATGCAAAGCAAAGGCCAGACATTTAACTATGTCTCCCACTGCCAAACGTTGTGACAAAAGAATGTTGTCAACCAAGTTCCTGAAAGACCCAAACTTACTATTTCTTTGTTTTTCTTTGTTTTCTTTGTTATAAGGGTATTCGGAACCGTAACCGAAAAACAGATGGGTAACCGGTTACAAAATTATTTGTAAACTTACAGCCCTACTTCACTTAACAAAAGGTTTTCCAAGGACTATACTGGAAGTTGACGAGAGTGGATTAGGATCTAATCATAATGTTTCATGGTTGAAGTAAACTAGGTTTGATGGAGCTTCTGAAAGCTGGGGTTGAAGTTATATTGACAGCCCCTATTGGGGTATTTTACTCCAAAATTGGGTGGTCTCGGTGCAGAAGGATTAAATGTTTTGGGTTTATGTGAAGGATGATACTAATTATTGTTAATGATCAATCATGCAAATACAAAGAATGTAATAATGATGACACGTTAAGTAAATATTGTATCCTGCATTCTAACCACTTATTATTTCCTTTTTCTTCCCGCATCCTCGTACTCAGGGCTTACCCCATTGATGATTACCCTTGCAACACCAGACAGGCAGCTGGCATCATGCATATGATTATGAACAACCTTGATCCCAGAGTAGCTCAGGTATGCATTCCACAGCACTCCACTCCTGGGTCTTTTTCCAAACCTCGGCTTCGGCTCAAGCTTTGGCTTGGGCTCTATATTATTCTAAAATAGAATGTCAAAATAGAGGCTTTTGGCTGCGGTTTGGAAGTAGATTCTCTGGTTTGAAAAAGAAAACTGAGCTTCAGCTTCAATGAAAAACCTCAATCTATATTTTTAGCATGTGGATGACAGAGACAAAGCCAGAGTCGGAGCCGAAGCCAAGGTTTAGAAAAGGCCCCAGATATGAGCCGCTGAGTTTGGAGAAAGTCTGAAATTCTGGGTTTGTTTGTAGTGCCACTCTGTTTATGAGAAAATTACATTGTTGCTGCACTCAACTCAACATTATCAACCAAAACGAAAAATCCCTACTGCATGCCTTAACCCTAACCCTCTGCACCTATCACACAACGCAAGAGCTGCTTACCACACACTACCAAAGTCCCCACTTGGGTGTATTGTGGTGTTCAGGACACCACACTTTTCACAGGAAAAACCATGCATGTGTGGTGAACTGTGGTGTGCAGGAGGGTTAGGGTTAATGTCTCAGTCCTATACTTGATCAAAATGCCATATATGTTTATAATTGCACTGTTTTCTTCTTCAAAACAATTTCTTATTCTCATTTCTTGTTATGCTTACATGTGTGTAAAGAATTATCCCTTATGATAAGAAAGAGGAAATATGTCTAGGTGTTGGAACAGTTGGAGGGGCACAGAGGCATTCAAGGCCGGATGTAGAACTTTATCTATGATGTAATTTGTGCTTGGACTTTGTCGTCTTTCAAGTTCATTTCCATTTATACTTTCATCCCTGCAGTTTCCCCACGAGCTGGTTACGTATGGCGGCAATGGCCAGGTCTTCTCCAACTGGGCACAGGTGAATATATCTATCAGTGAATGAGGAATGCTAAAGCTAAGGCTCGATCTGTATCAGATACGTTTTGTATATTGTACCATTTGCACATGGTTAATAATAATAATCGCTTTAATGTAGTGCATAACACAATTGATGATGTCCCTACGAGCGTATTATATACTTTTATCCATGGTCATTGGGCTACATTTACATTCCTGAAACCATCACAACTCCCTGGGGAGTATACAGTCCCGGCTGCTGTAAGGCACACAAAGGCTAATGAAGCACACAAAGCCATCTCAGGTACCCATTTACACCTGAGTGACGAGGAGCAATATGTGACAAATCGTCTTGCCCAAGGATGCAAGCACCACTAACCCATGGATGGATTCGAACCCACAATCTGTAGATTAACAACAAGATCTTGAGTACCACATGCCAAACCACTAAGTCATAGCATATTGCCATGCTATACTGTGTTTGAATAAATTCCTTGTCATTTGATAAAATGTTTCATTTCTGGTTTTTTTAGAACCATATATAAATCTCACTAGACAAGTTATACTCTGTAAACTGTGAATAATTGAGTCATTGATGTGAACAAATGACTTGATTCATTTTGTTCTTCTTGCAGTTCCGTCTGGTGATGCATTATTTGTCCCAGATGACCGAGGACCAGACTCTGGCCTTGTATTCTGGCCATCCGATGGGACTGTTTCCCAGTCACGTTGACGCACCGAGGGTTGTCATCACCAACGGCATGGTAAGGTCATTCAGAGTGTGGGAATGAACAATATCAATGGGAGACTTTGGAGAGTCGGTCTTGAGTCAACAGCGCACGCGCAAACCATGCTTGCGCAATTGTGAGCGTGCACGCGTCGTTTTGCGTGCGCGTGCACTGTTGACTTGAAGACCGGTTCTCCAAAGTCTCCCATTGACAGTAACTGACTTTGTGCATGTAACAAACTTGCTGTGTGGTATTTTTCCCTTTAAAAGTAGTATCATACTTTGGTAGCATACCAAAACAGAAATCTTCACACAAATTTACCAATTACAGGGTAAAAAGATGGTAATTGTAGAAACACTTATACCGTTAACATTTTTTTTTCAGCATTTGCCTGAAATGCTGTATTTATCCAGAAAAGATGTACAACCAAAGAGCAAAAACAGTTTTGATCTCGGGGTGAGATCAAAATTCCTGTGAATATTTTTTGCAATATTTTCTCAAAATGTGGGCACCGTATGGGACTGAAAGTTTCACAGATTACTGCTAATGTATCTTTCTTAATATTTTTGCTGATAAATCTTTATTTTTTTGACAAAAACCAAAGTATGAAGTTACCTTTAAGTCCCAGCAGTTGGCCCAATGTATGTTCAGTAATCAGTACAAAATAATAGTGTCTGGCAAATTACTATAAAAAAGAAAAATATCTGCACAGAACCAGTTGCAAGTATTATACACGACCTGAAGGTTTAGTTGGTAACCGATTTCTGCCAGCACTTAACTTTGGAGCCTATTTATTTGCACTGCATGAATAAGAAACCTAGATTTTGAGATTCACATTTAGTCTTTCTTAATTAATTCACTCTTATAATATTTTTGTTTGAATCCTTTCAGATGGTACCAAACTACTCTTCAAGAGAAAGCTACAACCGTCTCTTTGGTTTGGGCGTCACCTTGTAAGTCTTAGGCCGTGTCCCAAATCTCTGGCTGCGACTGCAAATAACACACAAGTCTATGGAAGTGGCTGCTGTCACTGGCTAGTGGCTGCCATAGGTGCGTGTATAATTTGCAGCCGCAGCCAGAGATTTGGGACATGGACATAGTGTCATCTTGATTCTCAGTCAATCCCAGTACATACAGTACTTATGTAACTCTAATTAAGCATGTCTGAATCTAATTCAGAATGTGCTAATGCTGTGTGCACCTTAAATGATCCTTGGGATATAGCGGTATGTGAGTGGTTTCATGGCTTCTGACTGGCAAACGAACAAAGATAATTGACAACATAGGGCTGGATAGCTCAGTTGGTAGAGCACCGGTACAGTATTCTGGGGGTCGCAGTTTCGAATCCCGCTCCGATCCAGTAAATTTTTCTTTGTTCAATGACTTAAAATTAATCCAGTCGATCAGTTTCCCTTGTGGTTATTTGATGATCAGAATGTGTGCACATAAGAATTATATGACAAGAGGTATTCTCTTTTTCTTGCATTGCGTGATTATTTTTCTGTAGGTATGGTCAGATGACAGCAGGGAGTTTCTGTTACATCGGTCCGCAAGGAATTGTGCACGGAACTACGGTAAGAAATTTAGAAATTCTGGCCAAAAGTCACAATAACCACCTAGAAATATTAAGTGAGGAAACCGCGCATGATGCAGAAATCCCATTGAACTTGAGTCTCACATATCGCTTGTCTTATAGATAACTGTGCTGAATGCAGGACGCCAGCAGCTGGGGACCGGTGATTTAAGGGGGCGTGTCTTCGTCTCTTCTGGATTGGGCGGGATGAGCGGAGCGCAGGCCAAGGCAGCGGTCATCTGTGGTTGCGTCGGTGTCATCGCCGAGATCAGCGAGGAAGCCCTGATGAAGAGACACAAACAGGGGTATAATGGACTCGATGATTTGACTTAATGATTTTGATTACATGATTTGAAATGATCGATGATCTGAAGTAATGATTTGACCACATAATTTGACCTAACAACTCAACTTGATCATTTGTAACCTGATGATCTGACCTGATTATTCATCCTAAACATTTGACCCGCTGATTTGGTCCGTTGATTAAACCCAATGATTTGACCAATTGATTTGACCCATTGATTTTGATTCTTGATTACCATAAGCCTTAGTCACAGCCATTGTTTAGGAAATAGCCCGAAACCAGGTCAATACTTCACACGAATAGACCGATTCAGTAAGCCCCTCCTAGGCTCCTACTGCACACGTAGGCAATGAACACCCGTTCCTCTCCAATGTCACACTGCATACATACTTGCACCTGCATTTGTCGGACCTTAGTGAATACGTGTCGGACATAAGCCACGGCCATGATTGGCTAGAAACAAATGGGTTGGTGTGTCATGAATCGGTCTATTGTGAAGCGAACTGGATTTGAGTCGTGAACCGGAAGGGAACAATTCACACAAGTTGATATGTGCTCAACTTCTTACGAACGTCTGTAACAAGTCTCCAGTTCTGATGGACAGTTTTGCTTGGCACGAAGCTTTGGCATGAAGTACGGACTGGGCTTTAACCTTCATTTTTTATCCTATGTGTTTTTTTGCTAGATGGGTGATGGAGGTGACAGATAATTTGGACAAGTGTATAGAAAGAATCAGGTACGTTTTTTTGTCCAACTTAAGAAATAAAACGTAAACTCATTATGACATAAACTAAGGTTGGTTTGCAGTGACACCGTGCAATTTCTTCTGTGAGACAGTGAGAGTGTGTGGTTCTGAGAAGAAGGCGGTATTATCTCTCGACGTTGCAAAGAGTGTGCTCTGTTCGTCTTCAGGAGGATGAAAGTATGACATTATATAATATGCTACTGTGCTTTTTTGTTTTATTTTTTATCATTGGTTTAACCAAGATTACTAAAAATTATAACATTTCAAATTATTGCCAGACAGACCCATTATACTGAAATTGTTTATTATAAAACTTTGTGGTATTTTTTCAAAAATTGAAAACAGACGTCAAAAGCACAATGCACAAAACTTCATGTTAAAATTTATTTTTATTTTCCAAACTGTGAATTGAAGTCTTCTCTTTCTTTCAGAAGTTTAAATAAAAGTTTCTTGGGACAGCATGTAGGGCAATCAGATTTGATTATTTTGAATTTTCCTGGTCGAGCCAAGCCTATTTATAACCTGTTCATTCCATACGACTCTTTATTTTGACAGGCGAGCCAGGAAAGAGAAGACCCCCCTCAGTCTTGGTTACCGTGGAAACATTGTGGATATTTGGTATGCCTATTTTGTTTTTTTTATTGACTTATTTTTAAGATGTGGTAGATCTTTCGTTTTTCCAAACATGGAAGCAGTAATATACGAATGGCAGTTAGAAGTGTGAAGTTTTGATCCTATATACACTATAACCTGGGGCGGATTTCATAAAACTTACGATGCGTCACAGAGTTAAAACGCATCCATACTCTATGGACTCATCGCATGCATCTATGCGACGCGTCGCAGCTACCACGCATCGCAAAACGAGTTGCGACGCGTCGTCGAGCTTTATGAAATTGGCCCATGATCTCTTGATCGAAGACAAAAGTGCTATTTTTACACTGTTTTACACTGTTTTACACTGAAAATGTGAAGTTTTTAGCTAGATAACTCAAGTGGTAGAGCACTGGGGTATTTAGGTATTTTTGTTTGCTTGTCTCCAAAACCAAAGTGATGTTTGTGGAAGCCCTATTGGGAAAGCTCAATAATTTGTCACGAATAGATTCCGTAAAATGTGTAATTGCCTTTGAGGCTCTGATTTCTTCTTTTTTCACAATAATCATCAAATAACTACAAGGGAAATTGACTGGATTCATTTTAAATCCTTGAAAAGTGAACAATGAAAAATTAACTGGAACGGGATTAGAACCAGCGACCACCAGAATTCCGTACTGGCACTGTTACCACTAACAGACATCAGCTGATTTCCTCTTTGTTGGCAGTGTCCCTAATAGTCACTTTTCAATGACTTCTCCTTTTTTCATACATTTCAAAACCCAAGGCCTGTAAGCCTCTCTATCTGCAGTAATCGTTTATAATTGTTGTTTTTTTATCAGCAAGATTATGTCTTCTTTTTTGTGGGATACCTTGGTCAAGACTAGATTCTCATTTGTCATTGTTTAGGGAGAGAGTGGTAGCGGAGTATGACAGTACCGGTGAGCTCTTAGTAGACCTTGGATCTGACCAGACATCCTGCCATAACCCATTCAATGGAGGGTACTACCCTGTGCAGCTGAGCTTCCAAGAAGCCAATGATATGATGGTGTCAGACCCAGCCAGGTTCAAGAATCATGTTCAGGAGAGGTAAATAGCGCTCCGCACTAATGACGTCACAAAATCCCCAGATGTCAGACAAACATTGTCTCACACACGTAGTGTACATGCACACGCACACACGTTTGCATGGTTGCAATGTCTGTCTGAGATCCGGTGCTATTATTAGCGCAAGTGCGGAGCGCTATTGAAGTTACAATAATTGGTAACATACCCAAGCAGAAATGTTCACAGATGTACCTATAACTTTCAGGATATGATGATGGTGCTGGTAGAAACAGACCATTAAAATATTTCCATCTGAAATGGTGCATTTATCCAGAAAAGACCAAAAACAGTTTTGATCTCGAGGTAAGATCATAACCATTCTTTATCTTTTTATAA
Source organism: Astropecten irregularis (assembly GCA_963971285.1). NCBI lineage: Eukaryota > Metazoa > Echinodermata > Asteroidea > Paxillosida > Astropectinidae > Astropecten > Astropecten irregularis. The sequence goes on along the minus strand of OZ020244.1, from coordinate 18,631,470 downwards.
GAAAAATTGAGACAAATTTTTGCTATTTTCTCGTGACTCAGATGTCCGATTGAGCTAAAATGTTCACAGATTTATCATGTGATGTACATGCTGGATCAGACAAAGTGTGAGTGATATTCTGTGACCTTTACCAATCATATATTATAGTTGTAAAGAGGGATGGTTGTCAATCCAGTGGGATCTCACACAGTCTGCATGATGAAAGAAGAACAAGAAGAGGATATAAAGGGGATGGTGAATAGACCCGAGTAATCTTGTCTCATTCTACCCCTTCTAGCTTGACTAAACAAATTTCATATTGCCATTTTCCGTTTCCCCCTCATACAAGCTTGCGCCGCCAGGTTGCCGCCATCAACAAGCTTTCTGACCGTGGATTGTACTTCTTTGACTACGGCAATGCCTTCCTGCTGGAGGCCAGTCGAGCAGGTGAGTACACTTATAAGACATCACTGTGTCCTTTTGATGTATCGCCCCTAAAATGTCACAAAGCAATACTACAATCCAGTAGGCCATGATGCCCACCATGTTATAGCAATGGCCAAGCAACTGCACATGCACACAACGTGTCATTATCAGCGAGTGCTGTGTCATACAGCTAACTGACTATATTATCCACTGCACACCCTCAACCACCGAAATGCACTTCTGTCCTATGGACTTTGGTTTTGGAAAAGGCCAAAATGTATTTCCTCTCAGCCAGGGCATCAAGAGTCAGAAATACATATTAAACACCGCTTGACCATTGTTAATTAAACTCGGGTTTGTGAAAGAATTGCCTTGTACATACGAAACAAAAGTATATAAATTTGACGAAAAGTGTGTGGTAAAGAATACAAAATTCAAAACGTTATGTCGGACAAAATGGCGGCAATTTGTCGGACCTTAAATCACGCGTTGTGATTGGTCGATTTTTCAAGGGGCGTGGCCTACTGAATCAGTGTTTTCATTCACGGTGCATGGTTTGTGCATTCATTTAAAGCAACTTACGTTCAGCTTTTTAAGTTAAGGAAGAAAATGGAAATCTCCGTTGACAAAACATGTTTGGGATGCATTAGGTGGAGAGCTAACTTAAGCTACTTAATATACAATACCACTAAGGTAATTTGTGGACATGAGATAGTCTGGCTCCCTTGTCTGGCTGCTTAAAGGATCTTACTTGTCTTGTGTGCAGGAGCTGATGTGAAGAAGGAAGGGGACCAGACCGGGAACAGATTCCGATATCCGTCTTATGTTCAGGATATCATGGGGTAAGAATTAAGGAACATCTCTGTTTTTAATACACACTAAGCACTTACTTTGCAGCCTGAAATATTTTATCAGATGCAAACTTTTGCCTGTTTTTTTTTTTTTTTTTTAGCGTTTCCGTGTCAGCAAAACGCCTTTACCGGTATTTTTGTTCTGATTTTTTTTTTTAGGTTTCTTCCTCTTCTTCTTGTCGTCACGGCCCATAGACTTTACAAATGTTATGTTCGGACACCCACTTTGGTCACTTTTAAGCAGTCAATCTTAATAAAACTTGGTCCAATTAAAGTCCCTACAACGTACATGTGCTGCGCAAATTTACGTCATTATGGCATCATCAGGTGTCAATGTTAGGTAAAGTCTTACTTTGTGAAACATCGCTTGACCTCTGTGACCTTTACTTCTGGTCAAACAGGAAGTTGCTCCTTATTTTAAAGTGGTAAGAGCTAGGATCATGATTCTTTTTCAGATGTCCATATGAGGGGTCACTTTCTTTGTATAACATTTTATATATATTTATGTATCAATTTATAATATCATATGCGGAAAAGCCTTATGTGATGTTTGCAACAGCCATAGATGTCTAGTTTTGCTTTGCTTTTACTAGACTCATTATTAGGTGTTCAATTATAAGGTTATCTTCCGTATCATGTGCAGGGATATATTTTCACTTGGTTTTGGTCCGTTCCGCTGGGTGTGTACGTCAGGTGACCCTAACGACCTAGCAACTACGGATAGCATAGCAACCACGGTCCAGGAAGATTTCATCAGAGAGGGAGGTGAGCTTTTTATCATGATTGATACTTGGAATGTGTCTTAAAGGTATAATACATGATTGGTAAAGGTCACAGAACAGCACTCACACTTAGTCTGATCAAACATGTATATGAAATGATAGACCTGTGAACATTTGAGCTCAATCGGACATCTGAGTCACGAGAAAATAGTGAAAACCTGACTCAATTTTTCTTATAAAACATAAAGAGTGCTTTTGATCTTACACAAGATCAAAACTGTTATCAGTCTTTTTTTTGTTTATACTAATTTATGGATAACTTAAATACAGCGTTTCAGGTGGAAATATTGTAACGTTATGTTTCTACCATCACAATCTTCATACCCTGAAAGTTAAAAGTAAATCTGTGAACATTTTTATTTGGGTTTAACAATCCTGTACTGTACCTTTAAAAGGAAAGTCCATGATAAGATATCAGTGGCTCATTGGATTTGACAAGTATTCTGGTGGTCACAGGTTCGAATCCAGTTTCCTTTCATTTCGCTCTTCTGTCAGTCAGAACAGACACAGAATTAAAGATAGTTCGGCAGTGTGAATGTGTTGTCTTTTAAATTCTCCCTAGTCCCTGATGCAACCAAGCTGCAGTACGAGGACAATATTCGCTGGATCAAGGAGGCCGAAAAGCACAAACTGGTAAGGAGATTTTAGAACCTTTGTAAATTTTGCCCATCACAGTGAGGAAAAGGAAAATATTAAAGTTTATGGATTTGGGGGAAAGCATAGATTAGAATCATTTAGTATGTAAGGTGCATTTCCTAACACCAAATGTGAATTTTTTTTCTTCAAAATTTGGTGTTCGTGTTTTCAGAGAGCAATGAAAAATGGTTACCATAATCTGTTTTCCTCATGAATTTCTGCATGTGAGTGGTTTCATGGCTTCTGACTGCCAAACAGAGAAAGATAATTGACTATTAGGGACACCGCCAACGTAGCCAGGGCTGGATAGCTCAGTTGGTAGAGCACAGGTACAGTATTCCGGGGTCGCAGGTTCGAATCCCGCTCCAGTCAACTTTTCTTTGTTCACTTTTCAATGACTAAAAATTAATCTAGTCAGTTTCCCTTGTGGTTATTTGGTAAATTAAATTTGGATTGCTGAAAACTAAATCCACTTGGCGCAGTGTTTATTAGAAACAAGATGATTAGTTTAATTGAAACCACTTATATATATATAAGTGGTTTCAATACTATAGTATTAGTATCATTGACATTCATGTGCAAATAGGCACTCGCCTCTCACCAAATGTGGGCAAGGTTCGATTCCGGCTTGGGTCATATGTGAGTAGAGTGGTGTGTTGGTTCTCTCCTGTGGTACGAGGGTTTTTCTCCGGGTTCTCCGGTTTTCCACACTCCACAAAAATCAAACTCTTTCAATCTCAGACTGTGCACCATGATCATATATGGGTTCATGTGTGCTAAGGGCAATGTCGGCAACTCCATCACGTTGTAGCCCATCCTTAGCAATTCATGAGCACCCAAGTTGTGAGCAAGGATGATTAGCCTCCCAAATTATTTTCATTGTTATTATTCTTCATCTTTATGCCTTTGTTTTCAACTGGTACCCTTAGGTCGTTGGTTCCCAGGCACGCATTCTGTATTCTGATCAGCGGGGCCGTATGGCCATTGCATCAGCCTTCAATCAAGCCGTGAGCGAGGGCAGGCTTCGTGGGCCTGTCGTCATCAGCAGGGATCATCACGATGTGAGTGGCACTGACAGCCCCTTCAGAGAGACGTCCAACATTTACGATGGATCAGCTTTTTGTGCCGGTAAAAAGAAAAACAAATGTTAATTATGTAACTCCCACTCCAGTCAATTTTTCTTTGTTCACTTTTCAATTCAGTCAATTTCCCTTGTGGTTATTTGATGATTATATTAATTAAAAAGTTATATCCTCTTTGAGTGATCCCCCCATGCATGTACCGTTCCCAGGTTGCAGCATTGCTGCGCATATCAATGAAATGATCCTTGGGGTATGGCGGTGTGTGCGTGGTTTCATGACTTCTTACTGCCAAACAAAGATAAATTACTATTGGGGTCACCACCAACGTAGCCTGAGGGCTGGATGGCGGAGTTGGTAGAGCGCCGGTGCGGTATTCAGAAGGTCGGCGGTTCGAATCCCGCTCTAGTTAATTTTTCTTTGTTCACTTTTCAATTATGTAACTCGAAAGACGGAAGTTTCATCGGCTTACTTGAAATTTGTGTAATTATTTAAGACAGTGTTGACACTATTCTCAGAATGGAATGCTTTTCAGTATTGTTTGATTTCATTTGATGGTATAAAATCTGAAATATGTTTAAATTCAAAACTATACAAGTAATAAACTGCTACAAAGTGCTCATCAACCAAAATATTGACCTTAAATATATAAAATGCTTGGAGTTTAGGAGGGCCTGATGTTATCATCCTAGCAGGTTCTTTCCCAAAGTCAAGACAAATGACAAGAGTACAAGAATATCATAAATATATTATTTCGATCTCAGGCTTTATATCGTGGGTTCAAATCCCACCTGAGCCAGCACGAGATTTGTTCACGTGCACTCACAAGCACCGAGTATACAGTGCTCATCCATGTCAGTGAAGGGCAAGCCTAATTTGCATAGGACAAGAACATGCAAGAAAAGATATGCATAAATTTTCATATATTATACATAAAATGTGTTTAGATGACACAGACACAGTAACTTTATAATATACGGGAGATAAATGATATTTGATATGAAATTACTAATAATTGTTTGGTATGTGACTCAACAGACATGGCAGTGCAGAATGTGATAGGGGATTCCTTCCGTGGGGCTACGTGGGTCGCCCTGCACAATGGCGGTGGGGTTGGCTGGGGCGAAGTCATTAATGGAGGCTTTGGTCTGGTACTGGACGGTACAGAGAGGGCAGGAGAGAGAGCCAAGACCATGCTGGCATGGGATGTCAGTAACGGGGTAGGTTTATTATCCAACCACGTCAATTACATCACTCATCCCATGAACCAAGCCGGCCTAATAACTAGACTCTGCTATAAGCATGGTTGAATGTGGGTTGTATTAAATGTATGATTGGTCTAGAACAGCACTCACACTTTGGGGCCGTTCATAAAGTATGTACGCACGAATTGCCGACTTTTTTGATCCCCCCCTATACGCATGGCATACGGCGCCGTACGCAGTGGTCAATCCCCCCTCCCCCTGTGCGCATGGCGTACGCATCAGTAACAACTCCCCCCCCCCCCCCCCCCCCCCATTGGATCATTGGAACAGTAGAGGACAGCAAAAAAAACGTTGCAATTGTTACGCGGAATTGTTACCGGCAATTAACTGTAATCTCAGAGATCAAAACTGTTTCGCTGATAATCAGCAAATTTGGTTAATTTTGTGTTTGGTATTTTTCTTCTTTTTTTGTAGGTTGCTCGACGAAGTTGGGCCGGAAACACTAAAGCACAGGAGACGATTTGCCATGCTATGCGTGCAAACAGTAAACTCAAGGTAACCGTTCCACACAACGTACAAGCGGATGTACTAGAGAGAGCCTTCAGAGACTAGTACCCTGTCTCCCCTACCTCTCCTCAGCTACATTGAATGATGCTATACTTCTCCATTTGAATGTCATTCCCGACTACTCTAAATCACCAGACTCCAGTAACATTACGCGAACTTGTTTAGTAGTCAAACGTTTGTGTTAGTCTGGGTAGTGATTTTTGTTGTTATTAATAATTGCAGTACCCGCTGCGATATTGGATTTGATTCACCCTGCTGACCCCAGCTTAAAGCTTGGTGGTCTAGTAGTATGACATCTGCACTAGCTTGCAGGAGGTCATATTGGGTTCGAATCCCACCTGAGCCAGTGCATGATTTTTTGCACACTTAAATAGCACTGATGAGTATGTAGTGGTGACATATAAGTCGGTGAAGGGCAAGCCTAATTTGCTTAACGAGCAGTGATTTTGTTCAACAAAACTGTTTTTGTTAACGCCACGAGTCAATTTTTTCCTTCTGAAATAGTGCTGTTTATATTTTGTGAATCAAATCTGCAGACACCTGCAGAATTTATAAATTCCTGCAGTATTTGAAGCAGTACTAGACTTTGTAGAAAATGTAGAAATATTCAGAGTTTTGTTTTGTAAGCTTTTAATTGTTGGTTTTGGTTTTCATATGATTTTTTTCCCCAGCATTTACCATACTCTTTCTATACTGCGTGTAGGTAACATCCAAATGGAAACCGATGCTCTATTTTGCTCTGCTTCGCACATAATATCACATGTATGTTTCGCAAGCTTGTTGTAGGCAATACTAAGCATATGGATGCTGTGTACAAAGTTTACATTGATGCTTTTATTTGCTAGATTTAGTACACTGTTTAACGACTGTAAAGCCAGTAGTACAGTACACATTTCCATAAAAGAAGTGCATTTGTTTTGGGTGGGTGTTCGTTTGTAGTTTGCTGTTTTGGGGGAGGATATAAATTGGGACATGTTAATTATCGACATTGCTAAATTCTAGTGGCCATTTCAACTTCAAGTTAGTGATTCTCAAAACATGGATGTTGTATCTTGTATCTTGTAAAAATACCACTATATGTTGTCACTCAGTGATTAGCATGACTACGTACTTTGAGCACAGTGTCTGAATGCAAGAAGCCAATCACATTTTAGGCATTACACATCATTTCAATGTTATATCTGAAATATCATGCTTTACCAAGGTTTTTGTTTTCTTAAAGAAGACTGAATAAATATTTTTCTTTTTGCAGTAAACATGCTTACAAAGGATGAGTTTTGTATTCATGGACTGCGGTGTGATCGTAATTGCTATAATTGATGTAATCTTAGTTAGTTTTGAATGGACCCTTAATACCTCTACCAAGGGTTGATTTTGATCCGACTACATCGTTCTGCCTGGGTTGGCTCAGGGCTGAAATGTTTCAAGTGGGAAAAAGGGTCACCGAAAAAATATATCTCAGAGTTCAACCGGGGTCCAACTGGAGTCCAACTAAGGTCCAACCTGGATCCAACCGCGGTCCAACAGGAGTCCAACCTGGATCCATCCTGGATCCAACCGGGGTCCAACTAAGGTCCAACCTGGATCGAACCTGGATCCAACCGAGGTCCAACTAAGGTCCAACCTGGATCCAACAGAGGTCCAACCGGGATCTAAATAGGGTCCAAACAGGGGGCCAACTCTGGAAATTTTGGAGAGTGTGAATAGCACTATGAATCCAGATGGAGAATTAAATAAAGAGAAATCTTTAACATCTAGATATAATGTTAACAATTAATTCTTTATTAAAACACTCCGAGGAATAAAATGACAATCTCTGCACACTGTGGTGAAAAATATGTTCCAAGTTTCAGGCTCATTTTGCAAAATGCCTAACGGTACCTCTTGCACATTATTTCAATAGCATATGCGAGCACACTGCAAACCACTTACATGAAATTGATTCTCTTTCTGTTAGTAAAATATAGTGACTAATACAAACATCATATTGGGTATTATGTGTTAATGCTGTGATACAACATCTGTTGTACTCCTGTTGGAATAATCAACAATAATGCCCATAGCAAATATGGCTTGCAACACATGTAATGTATCTGCTTTGTAATATTAAAGGGCATATACAAACGGCATTGGTAACAAACCAAAACAGAAATGTTCACAGATTTTCGTATAACTTACAGGGTATAAAGATGGTGATGGTAGAAACATACTGTAAAAATGTTTCTCCTGAAATGGTGTATTCAATTTATCCAGAAAAGAGTAAAACCAAACACCAAAACATTTTATCTTGGAAAGATACAAAAATGAGACAGCTATTCTCACACAATTTGGCGTAAAAATGGCAACAGTTTATTTGTTGCTGTTTTCTACTGTTTCCAATGATCAGTTGAACTGAACATTTCACAGGTTTGTTTTTATTCCATGACAAATCGAATTATGAGCAGCCTGCAGCTGCTCTGTCACCTTTACCAATGTTGTACATGCCTTAATAAGAGATTTTGCATCAGCTAAAATGAGAGAAAAGGGATTACAGTATAACAAACATAGACTAGAATCACTTTGCTTGTTTATCCCCCGAGGATATGCAAAATATCAATAGTCCTCTTCATAGCCACAAAAAAATCACAGACATCGTGGTGATATGCAACAAACATCCTCTTTTATGATACGTAAATATTAATTCACACCCAATTAAACCAAATCTATTATCACTGGAAAAAATTCAACTTCTATTAAAACCATAAATGTGATGAAATTTGAAATTACAAAGACAATGACGATTACATTCATCGAAGTGAATGGCAATGATTCGTTATTATTTCTAGCCATATTTAGAAAATAATATTTCAGTACTGAAAGAAAATAATATACATAACACACATTAGCAGTTCAACCCATGAAAGTGCTTGGATGTATGGAACTACTATTAATTTCTTTGAATGGAAATACAAAAAATATACAGGATCTGGCTGCTAAGAACCCTGTGTATACACTACCACATGCATAAAACCGTCAATTTACTAAAATAAGGTTATTTCAATAGTGACGGGAGAAAAATATATGTACAGTAATATAATGTGCAAGAGTTGAAAATGTGCTGTATGTATACATTCTTAATTATTGCTAAATGTTTTTAATACCCATGATCTTCTTTGTGTTATTTCAAATGATGAGTTACGAAGGCCTGATGTTTTTACCCTAGCAGTAGCAGGATCTTTCTAGTCAAAGACTAAATAGGACAAGAACATGCAAGTTAAGATCACGTAAGTTGATGAGAGGATCAGAACAAAGGGGGAAGGAGTGACTAAGGAAACAGGGAAAGCATGCAATAAGGCTGGGAAACCACAGCGAGAGGAAAGGGGGTGGAACAAGTACTGTTAAAGGTACAATCATACTTTGGTAGTATACCGAAACAGAAATCTTCACAGATTTACATAAAGCTTTCAGGGTATAAAGATGGTGATGGTAGAAACATACTGTTAAAAAAATTCTGCCTGAATGCTGTATTTATCCAGAAAAGAGTAAAACCAATAACCAAAAACAATTTTGATCTTTTAAAGATAAAAAATAAAGGTGAAAAGATTTTTTGTTTTTTAATGCTGTGGGTGTTTTCACTGTTTTCTCAAAGAGTGGTTATCGTATGGGACTGTGAATTTCACAGATGACTATTACTGTATCTGTCTTGATATTTTTGCCCATGAATTAGCATTTCTTTGACAACAACCAAAGTATGATATTACCTTTATAAGAGAAAGGGACAAAGGGGTGCCCAGAAGGTAGACATGATCAAAGGTGGACGATTACTAAAGGGTGAAGAAACAGTTAGGTAATGACAACCAACTGACTCTTTTTCTTCAAATCATCTTCAACATCTGTGCCATACTAACTCTTCTCTCCTGAGCTCCACTAGAACATAAAGTAAATTTTACATAGATATAGTACACTGATGAGACCACAATAAAAAAAATACATTGTTAACATACCGGTACAAATCAAGTTTACAGAACTCTTTAAACACTTCAGTAATATTATTTCAATTCCAAACTTCAAGTACTTAAATACCTAAGTTGGCTTATTTCAGATTCTAGTACCAGTATAACACGACCCAATAGTTTATTTTGAATTAAATGCCTGCAATAGACAACTAAATGCATGCTGAAAACCTATGACAAGTTATTTCTTCAAAGTTGATGATGAAGAAATCAAGTTGTACTTCAACGCAAGCTGATATAATTATCATAATTGGTAATGGCAGATGACAGAGTATTAATTTTGTCAATTACCTAATATTTCTTAATTCAATATTGAGGTTATAGTACACATGTTACTGGAAAGGGGTTTGAAAAATTGTTATATTAATAGTAAGCATTTTTAAAACGGTTATCATATCTGCTTAAGCAAATCATTAAAGAGCAATTTATATGTGCGTACAGCAATTTATCATTAAACCAGCAAAAATCAAAACAGTTTATTTATACAAATGAAAACAAAAAACAACTTTGTTTTTAACGATTTTTTAAAAGCCAAATGGGGAGTCATTCTATCACAAAATCAAAACCGTTTAATTAAACTTCAATCAAAACCGTTTCTGCGGGAGTGGGTTCTCTTCAGAGAGTCACGGGGCCTATAGTACGACACTCTTTTGCCCAAAAACTAACCTATACCTTCTTTTAGTGTCTTTGACAGACTCAAATTCTTGTTTTTTGACTTTACGTTTTGATAATTCCGGCTTGGTTATACCTCCAAATTAATATGACAGCACTGATTCCACCTTCAATACTTTCTTCTTATTATTTTGGTCATTTTCTCCTTGTTCAGCCTTTCGCTGAGCCACGGTAGAGATGTGTTACCGTTCTTTACTTGACTCTCTTGCGCTTGCTGGTCTGTTTGTTGGACAAGGTGCTGCTGGTCGGCGAGGGAACACGAGCTCCTTTCATACACTCAGAGTGGTAGCTGTCCATGAATGGTTTGACTGCTTTCCAGACCTTTTTATAACCAAGGGAAACAATAAAATCTGTCTTCAGTCTGCAAAATGTACTGTCTCAGGCTCTAGTCTCAGCGCCAGACTTTAACTTCAGCCTTTTCAGCATCAGCTTCTAAAGGCTTCAGTCTTAGCTTAGCAATTAGCCTTAATCTCATCTTCAGCCTCAATCAACTTCTGCCTCAGATTCAGCCTAACCATTGGTCCATGGTCTGTCTTAGCTTCAGCCACAATGAGCCTCTGTCTCGGCCTCAATAAGCTTCAGCCCCAATTAGCCTTAGTCTCAGCTTCAGCCTCTGTCAACTTCAGCCTCAGATTCAGCCTAACCTTATATGGTCTCAGTCTCAGCTTCAGCCTCAATCAGCCCCAGTCTCACCCTAGGCATTGATCGGCCTCATTCTCAGCCTCAATATATAAGCTTCAGCCCCAATCAGCCTTAGTCTCAGCTTCGACCTTGATCAACTTCAGCCTCAGATTCAGCCTAACCTTTGGTCTCAGTCTCAGCTTCAGCCTCAATCAGCCTCAGTCTCAGCCTATAGGCATTAATCGGCCTCATTCTCAGCGTCAGTGAGCTTCAGCCCCAATAAGCTTTAGTCTCAGCTTCAGCCTCGATCAACTTCAGCCCAGATTCAGCCTAACCTTTGGTCTGTCTTAGCTTCAGCCACAATGAGCCTCAGTTTCACAATTAGCCACAATATGTGCGTCAGATTCAGCTTAACTTCCTTTAATTTAGCCTCACATTTAGCCTCGGTCAGCCTCAGTCTTAGCTTCAGCCTCAATGAACTTGAGCCTCAGCCTCAGCTTCAACCTTGACCAGCTTCAACCTCGGCTTAGGCAAGAGTTTCAACTCTACCCGAGTCCTCAGATTTCCCACAGACCCTGCTCATCACTGAGGCCTAGACTTTAGCCTCTGCCTCATAGCCTCAACCTAGCTAGCTAGCTAGCCTTGCACTCGGCTTCAGCTGAACAGTTTTATTCTCCTCTTAAAGTACATGGGGTTATTATATCTGTACTTATTTAGGTTTTAAAAAAACAACAAATAAATATGAATGCGGCTATGGACACGCAAATCAGGAGCAGTTTGAAATATGTAGAATTTGTATACAAATTATGTACAGTATTATTATAATACATGTTTATCATGCACATACCTTCTCTTGTCTCAACAGTTTAGTAGTTGCTTCAATGTCTGGTGCCATGTAACGATCTTTGTCCCATGGTCTGTTGAAGAAAAAAGACATTCCCTAGTAAATGAATGATACACCTTTCGTAAATGATATATTGTACGCTTTCAAGAATAGTGTGTGATGACATTAAAACAATTCATTCATGTAAAATTTTGTTACTGACAATATTCATACACATGTATAATATTCACTACCGTTTTATCTGAAGTACTTAATACTATATTTTCTGATTTATGCAGTGGAACACTACTATAACGAACACAACCATACCAAACATTATCATTGGCTCCCAATTATATATATACAATGTATAGGCATCCTGAACATTGTTCACTGTAATAGATGACCACTATAACAAACTATTTCTGTGCATCCCGGCGTGTTCATTGTAGTGAACAGTGCAATGTAAAATAAAAGAAACTTTCACACTATAACTGTATAAGGGAGCATTTGTTTCACTGTGACATGATCCATAAAGCCGCTTCAAATTACACTCATTTCTCAGTTTGTGAAGTTTTATAATTATAAAAATAATAAAACGTGCAGCATTAGTTGTTTTTTTGCAACGCAAGTTGTATGTATGCCATTGGATGTATTTAATACAATGTTAAACACAGTTGTTTGTAACGAGGTTTATCTTTAAACATTTCATCAATTAGCTTTTGTTCATTCATTTGTGGGAACTAATGTGGGTACAAATTGAGAATAATTTCTCACTGAAACATGAACTATACATTTCTGCAACAATGTCACAACTTGACAACACAGCTTTGTTTAATACGAATAGACTCAAAGCAACAATACATTAATTTATAGACATGACGATCTGCACAACCTAGTTAGCTTACCATATTTTACCTAAAATTAAACAAAACAAAAAAATGTTCACAGATAAAATGTAAAACTTGGGGAAAATGGAACTTACGGCACGACTGATCGGACGAGCCTGTACACTTCCTCCAGCGGAGCGGTAGTCTTCATTGGACGAAGAAATTCTATACCTTGGCAGGCTGCCAACAATTCAATGGCCAGCACTGTTGAGGAATGGTAATAACTATGGTCATTATATAATTTACCTATAGAGTATATAGTACATAAGGAAAAAAAGGTGATCAAAGTCATGCGATGTTGTGTTGCTGGTAGCGATGATGTGGCTGCTAGAATTACTGCTAGCTTTCATCAGGCAACTTAAGAACTGGATGCTGCAGTGTACGCATTCTTTACATCCTGTTGGTCGGTCACATCCGTGTTCACTGTACCGTGTTCATGATGAGCGGATGAAAACAGTGAATGTATGGTGTACGTAGTGTTACAATTACATCTAGATGTCTCAATTGCAGTTTGCAGTCCAAGACAGATTCCCCTACCTTGCTCGACGTTCTCCACCACTGACAGGCATTTCCTGGCCGAGAATCCACCCATGCTGACGTGGTCCTCCTGGTTGGCGCTTGTTGGGAGCGAATCGACGGATGCAGGATGCGTCAGGACCTTATTCTCAGACACTATCAAGGAGAGAATATATAAGATGAAGATCGTCAATACATGGTATGTATATATGCATGAATTGGCCGCAACCCTGTGGCTGTTGCATGCAACTAGCCCTTGAGCATGAATCAGTCACAGGATGTCCCACTAATACATGTTTATGACTCGGATGCATACATTAGTTCTCCTCTCCTACAGATCTGCAAAGTAACACACTGTTCTTGTCCAAGCATGCATTGAGTATTTCTCAAGGCTTCAGATTCTACGTTCATATCTTCTACGTTACAAGATTCTTGGGCTGATCGTGCAAAGCTGGAAAAAACAGAAATCTAGGACAGACGCATTTCATTTCAGAAGATGAAAACCTTGCTCAGCATCCATCCATTGCCAATATCGATAACGTAATTGTTTACCGAGAGCGGCAGCAGTGCAGTGTGCAACCATGAAGCCGGAATTGAACCCGCCATCGTTCACAAGAAAAGCCGGTAGCTCACTCAATGCTAGATAAAGGAAAACAGGGTTAAATCAAAAAGAGAATGTCAATTGATGTCGGTTTTGGTTTCAGCACATCACAATATCACTTTTTGCTGGAAGAACTCAACTGCAATGGTTACCCCAAATCTGTTCCCGGAATGATCATGATGAAGTGAATTGTAGATGATGAACTTATTGTATCTCATGATGGCTGATGAACAAGGAAAGAAAGAACTGATATACCATCAATTGGCCTTGGTGACCTAGCTAATCATGACCATCAGTGCCCTACATCAATGAGCAACTCGACTTGCTTTGCCGTCTAATGGACCACGGTTTTGTGATGATACGTCTTATTATAAATGTTTGTACTCTCTGTGGAATTAGGTGTTGCAAAATGGCCATCATCTTCAATCCTTTCTCTCTGCTAAGGTGCTATAATTAGACTTTGATTTAAAGGGCATGTACAACATTGGTAAGGGAGACAGAGCAGCTACAGACTGCTCATAATTCAATTTGTCATGGAACAAAAACAAACCAGTGAAATTTTCAGCTTAATAGTTGATCATTGGAAACAGTAGAAAACAGCAAACAATTAAACTGTTGCAATAGTTTATATACTCAGCCAAATTGTATGGGAATAGAGGTCTCATTTTTTTTTTATCTTTCCATGATCAGAAATATTTTGGTGTTTGGTTTTACTTTTTTCTGGATAAATACAGCATTTCGGGCAAAAGCATTTTTACAATTTGTTTCGACCATTACCGTCTTTATATAAGTTATACATAAATCTGTGAACATTTCTTTTTTGATTTGTTACCAATGTTGTATATGCCCTTTAATTAGGATTCATTAAATGGGTCCATTATCCTAATTAGTGGAAGTGTTAATTAATTAACATCATCAGCATTTGCAGCCAACACCACACAGCCAACAATCAGTGTTGCTCCCGTGCAGCTGGGCGTGTATGTATTTATTGGCATCGAGACTCCTCACCCTAGAAAGTGGTTCTAGATCCAGGCCAATTTCTAAGGACCTTTTACCGGTGTCTATATTATGACCTACATGGATCAATAAGTCTGACGACTCGACGCTCGCTGATTGAAGAAAGTTCATGGACAGCAATGGCAAGATAATCCAAGGCCTGCGACATATTAAAGGCAAAACCATTAATGAAGTGCGTATCAAACATTTGCACAGTAATTCAGATTTGAAGCGGCAATTAAGAACAAAATTGAGATAAAAAGTCATTTCCCTCCAAAAAAGTTGGAAGAAAAAGATATGGCATTGAGAAATATACGCGTTCCGACTTTGCGGGCTCCTTTGTAACAACCTGCATCTTAAGTACAATTCCTCCCCCCTTTTCATTCTACAATACAACCTCAATGTCTTAAATACACAATACTTATTTCTATACATTGGCTTATGTGAGTGGTTTCATGGCTTCTGACTGCCAAACGAACAAAGATAATTTTGACTAATCACAATGGAAACTGACTGAATTTTTAAGTCATTGAAAGGTGAACATATCAGAAAAATTGAATGGAGCGGGATCCGTATCCTCTTTAAGTGATATCCTCCATGTACTGTTCTCATGTAGCATTGCTACGAGTATCGATAAAATGATCCCTGGGATATTGCAGTATATGTGCATGGTTTCATGGCTTCTGACTGCCTAACAAAGATAATTGACTATTAGGGACACTACCATCATAGGGCTGGATAGCTCAGTTGGTAGTGTGCCTGTGCAGTATTCAAGAGGTCGCCGGTTTCAATCTTGCTCAGATTTATTTTTCTTTGTTCACCTTTTAAAGATAATTTACTATTAGAAATACCACCAACATAGGGCTGGATAGCTCAGTTGGTGGGAGCACCAGTACAGTATTCTAGGGTGTCACTAGTTCGAATCCCACTCCAGTTGTTTCTTTGTTCACTTTTTAACGACTTAAAATTAATCCAGTCAGTTTCCCTTGTGATTATTTGATGATTACCCGGTATCATAAGATACAAAAAAGTTGAGTGAGAAGGGTGACTACCTTGGCAGGATACTCTCCATGGAAGTTACCTCCTGATATGGTCTCCTGACGGTCAGCAAAGACCATCTGTTTCAACAACAGGCAGCTACGTCAAGGATGGTTAATCACATGTATGGCAATCCTGAGACGTACCTTATAAACCTCCTGGGGTTGATTTTACCAAACTCATAAGAATAACTTACTTTCAATCGAAAGGACTTATGATGTACGTATTATAGCCCTATGTAGGATATGATGGGTTATCCTTCATAACTTGAGTTACGATTGATCGTAGGGCTTCGTGAAACCTACCCCTGCTGTACTTTACTTCAGTGCCTCCCTACTCACAAACTGTAGTAGTTTAATCTGGTGTCGATTTCACGAAGCCCTACGATGATCGTACTCAATTATGCCTGCTTGGGAGAATATAAATGCATTCAGAAGACAATATGAAACCTGCACAGCAAAGCCTGATGAGTGATGATGACTAAAGAAAAGACTAAAGAATCTGATTATATAGATAAGTAAATAAAAGAACCAAGAATGCCATTACAAGAATTTCCAACCATAAACATTTTTTTTCTAAGATTGAGCGTGTGATTACTGCAGGACTGATGACAGCCAGCAAATAGGCCCTAATGCACAATCACTGTATAGCAATGATGTTAACGTACGTATTCAAGGATACCGGGTTGTCTGTGGCACTGTTCATCTCCGTTGTCAGGACTCCTCTGACAAACTCAATAGTGTCATTGACGATACCGTGAACCTGATGGAGAGAGATCGAAGTCATCAAAACAGATTTTTAAACACACACCGCTGGGATGATTTTTTACACCAGGTCAACTTTTTTTTCTGCAGAATACATATGACAGGGCGTTAGCAGTAAATAATCACGGTTAGCCTAGAAATTCTTCGCTAACTGAAAGTCTTGCTTGCGGATGGATTCAATGAAATAGATTTCACGCGAAGCAGTGCCAAGCACAAAAATAGGCCGTAACGGATTCCATGAAATTGAGCCCAGATCTCTCTCGAACAGCTCTCCTAACATCAACAAACACCATGGAGGTGACGTCCTCACTCCAGGCCTCAACTACCAATGTGATATTTTGCACTTGCTTGCAGTCCAATCATCCGAAAAAGGAAATTGGAGATCGGCCATGTCATTGCAGCAGCATTCATTTTGCTTCCAGTCGAACCATCGTTTGACGGGATTTGTTTCAATTCAATCATGAAGAAACAAAGAGATCTACTGTATGATCCTTGCTTCATACAGTGCACCTCATTTTCTTCTTAGGGGCTTTTTAAGTGAACAAAGACAAAATGACTAAAGCGGGATTCGAACCAGCGACCTCCAGAACTGTACCCGTGCTCTTACCAACTGAGCTATCCAGCCCTATATATTGGTGGTGTCCCTAATACAGTAGTCAATTATCTTTGTCACTTGACACTATCATTTTTTCAATGACCTAAAATTCCGTTTCCCTTGTGGTTATTTAATGATTAGGGGCCTTTTAGTTATAAAAAAAAGAATACGTTGAGTATTACCTGGGGACAGCAGCGAAGGGTGTAGGAATCTTGCACCCGATCGCAGAACCGATGACTATCAGAGATCTCCGAGGGATGGACCTCTGAGGACAGGAGAGCTCGGAGGTTACTGGCTACAGCCATCTGGCCCTTGTGAGGTCTGGCTGCGTGGATGTCTTCATCAGGATTCAAACAGAATATATCTGTAAGAATGTCTGCTACGTTACCCCCACCCCCATCCCACCCTATGTTCTAGACTAGGTCCTGATTATCAGGGAGCATGACATTTTTATATCATCTTACTTAATCGTAACAAATCTTTTTCTCAGAAAATTAAAAGTGAAAATTGACTTTTCCCCCAAAAAGCAGGAAACTGCAACAAAACCTTGAGCAATTTTGGAAGAATTAACGGGCATTCATGGTTAATATCAGTACGTGTCAAATAGGGCACGTGTACAAAACAAAAGTAATTAACTTACGACTTTCAAAAGCTGAGCTGGATCCTTTCAGAACTTCTAAAGTGAGAGCAGTGACAACGTCGGCCTGACGTGAAATGGCTGCTGATCGTTCCAGAGCTGAAAAATTGAATATTGCAAAACAATCAAAGTCAAATACAAGTAATATCAAGATGGAGGTTGTTGTTCCTAAATTTCAGATGATTCCTGTTTGTCAAATCTCACCTTCCACTCCCAGTGCTGTGATCAGCTGCGTTCCATTGATGAGAGCAAGACCCTATTTGTAAAAAGAAACAAAAACAAAAAACAAAACAACATTTAATGAAGAGATTAAATGAGGTTAAGCAGATTTTTTTCCTCCAAGGTTGTATGTAACATGGCCTACATGCTCCGTTACAAATGCGCACTGTACTTGTGATGCTGCAAAACCTCTGTAATAATAATGAACCACTCTTATATAGTGCAGATCGAGAGACTTGGATGAGTACCAAAGAGTTCCTCTCTCATTGTTGAACCAATTAAGGACCAAAGAAAAATTGGACCCAACCATTGCAAACTATATGTCTATGTAAGTGAAAGTATTCTCTAAATAGACATCAAAAGGTTTGGACATTTCCCTTCATCAGACGCCCTTCCATTTTAACCCCCATCCCCATCTAATCACTCATCGTTCCAAGAAGGGGAGGGAGCTTCACAAAATATTTTCCCCCAGTCCAATTGTTCATTCCTTTACGAAGATCTTCTTGTTAATTAATTAAGCACCGTGTACATACCTCCTTTGGGCCGAGTACAACTGGTTCCAATCCATGCATTTTCAGAACCTATGCACAAATAGACACAAAGGGTTTAAAACATACACACATGTTATCAGAATCATTTTAATGTGAGCCATTCTTTTTTGTCGCTGCAGATAGCAATTATGGGGCGTTTATGAAACGGAGGTTTAGGCTTAGGCTCGGGATCCAGCTCTGATATCCACATGCTGAAAATATAGGTTTTGGTTTTTCGCTGAAGCTGAAACTCTGTTTTCCTTTTCAAACCAGGGAATCTACTTCAGAGAACCGCAGACAAAAGCCTCTTTTTTGACACCTGTTATTTCAGAATGGATTCACGAAATGGAGCCGGAACCTGAGCCGCTGTTTCGTAAACGCCCAAAAAATGTTGTCATTATTAATAAGGATTATAACATCTCTTCTCATGATCATAAAAGCTATACTAACTAATTAAAGACTTTGAAAAGTGAACAAAGACAAATTGACTAAAGCGGAATTTGAACCAGCGACTTTTAAGGCTCTACTTGAAGCCATTTATTTATAATTACCGTTTTGGCATCAGCCCACTGGGTTCTTGGGCTCCACATCTTTCCCTCGCCCATCATACCCAAAGCCAGATGGCTCAAGGGTGCCAAGTCACCACTAGCCCCCACGGTACCTTTCTCTGGAACGCAGGGCAGGCAGGAGGCTGTATATACAACGTATGGACAAGACGAGAATGGAAAAACAGTCAAGCAAGATGCAGCAGTATAAAAAATCATGCCCTGTATTCAGGCCTGGAATTTGGTTCCGAAAGGGGCAAGGCCAATTTTCCATTGCAAGGGGCACTTCCATTGGAAAGTCTTAATGTCTATGGAAATATTTGAAGGGGCACCAAGGCAAAAAACCAGGGCAACGAAGGCCATGGCGATCTGTGGTCTCCGTTAAATTCAAGGCTTGCTGTATTCCGTGGTGCACACTTCTTGCAGATGCCATGCTGCACATGCAGCAGATAATTGCACTGGATTTGATAACTGGAGTTCCAACCTTCGTGACGAATGAATGCCAACTTAACATCATTCGTGCATCTTCATATCTAGAACTGCCATATTAGTTTAAATTTAGTGATCGTGCCAAAAGTGTTTCAAATGCTACTTGGACCCCAAGAAATGAACAATGGAGTGAAAACAAACTTTAAGTGTTATTTCATAGGGAAACTTAACAAATTATTTACCAAAAACTGATCAGAATTACAAAGGGAAACAGCAAAAAATAGAAATAACACAAATTCAATTCAATTCAAAATCTTCATTTTCACCAAACACGGATATAGATACAATTTTTGTAAAAATTTGAATAATGTGCACATCCTATCTAGGATAAAAAAAACTCCTCTCCATTCCCAGAAAAGATTAAACTTCAAGTTCCCTTCAGCTGGCATAGTCCCAACCACCAAGACCACATTTGCCCAGGTTGATGTACACAAATTTGCTAATCTGAGTTTTCCAAAACTCTGCTTACAGTTGAAAGCATCCACGATCCTTCGCAAGTTCTTGGGAGACAGTCCGCTATGTCCCTTGGCGACCACGTTGATGCGTAGGGCCATTAGACGACGGGTCCGTTCGGGGGAGAGGGGCTGACCGACCCCAGCAGCATGGGAGCGAATCAGATTGTCCTGCAGCTCACTAGAAAACAGAGGGAGAGTGATAGTAAGGGAAAGGAACTTCATGAAAGGAGTTGCCAAAAAGTCAAACTGTAACTGAATCAAACTGACTGAAGCTGGATTTGAACCAGTGTGTTTTTATGTGTGTTTAAGAAGCAGGCAAGAGTTTATGTTCTGTTGTTTTTTTACTTTTTCTTGACTATAATGCTGCTTGACTTATCTGATTTAAATCAGTATTACCGAGTCGCAGGTACAATATTTACTTGTCAAAGAGCAGAGATGATTTTGTTAGCAAATATGAAGTAACTTATTGACAAATAAATTTGGCTAATTCTTGATAAAAAATAGAAACATTAGCAAAGCGTGGATTAAAATTGGGTCCTTTAATTAGTAGTCCATGGGCTGTGATTCTTTATTTCTTATAAGATTCTCCTATTTTTCTTGTAAGATTTCTTATAAGTATCTTATAAGATTCTTACTAATTTGCATATAAAATACTTATAACTCTTATAAGATTCTTATAAGATTCTCAGAAAACTATCTATTCGATTTGTATATAGAGTTCTTATAAGAATTTTATAAGAATCTAAATAAAATTCTTACTAATTTGCATATGAAAACTCTCATAAGATTCTTATAAGATTCTTATAAGATTCTTATAAGATTCTTTGAAAACTATCCATTTGATTTGTATAGAGTTTGTATAAGAATTTTACAAGAATTCTTATAAGATTCTAAATAAGATTCTTACTAATTTGCATATAAAATACTTATAACTCTTATAAGATTCTTATAAGATTCTTACTAATTTGCATATAAAATACTTATAACTCTTATAAGATTCTTATAAGATTCTTACTAATTTGCATATAAAATACTTATAACTCTTATAAGATTCTTATAAGATTCTTATAAGATTCTTATAAGATTCTTTGAAAACTATCTATTTAATTTGTATAGAGTTCTTATAAGAATTTTATAAGAATCGTATAAGATTTTTATAAGATTCTTACTAATTTGCATATAAAATACTTATAAGTCTTATAAGATTCTTATAAGATTCTTAGGAAACTATCCATTCGTTTTGTATAGGGTTCTCTTTATCATTTCTCAAACTAATCTATTTAGTTTCTCATTAAATAACCACAAGGGAAACTGACTGGATTAATTCACTAAAAAGTGAACAAAGAAAAACTGGCTGGAGCTGGATTCGAACCTGCGAACCCTGGATTTCCATACCAGCGCTCAAACAACTGAGCTATCCAATTGACTATTTGGAACACTGCCAACATAGGGCTGGAGAGCTCAGTTGGTACAGCACCGGTACAGTATTCCGGGGGTCCCAGGTTTGAATCCTGTTCCAGTCAAGTATTTCTTTGTTCACTTTTCAATGGCTATTCAGTTTCTTTCACATCTTATCTAAAATAAAAGATGGAGATGATTTAAATCCCATCCTGTAACATTTACTTTGGTTTTACGTGTCATGTTTACTGATTTGACATATTTTGGTTCTTTTGGTTGCTTTCTCCCCTGAAGTGCTTGGTATCCTTCGGAAAAGGCGCTCTATAAATAAGTTTATATATTGAAAAGTGAACAAAAGAAAAATTGACCGGAGCAGGAATATTAAATGATTTTGGTCGGGAAATAGATAATATGCAAATTAGGCTTGCCCTTCACCGACGTGGATGAGCACTGTATACTCAGTGCTTGTGAGAGCACTTGAGAAAAAATCACATGCTTGCTCAGGTGGGATTCGAACCCACGACCTCCTGCTTACTAGTGCAGATGCCTTACCTGCTAGGCCACCGAGCTAGCTGGGGTCTGACCGGAGCAGGGTATCAATTCATCGATACTCACAGCAATGCTGCAACCTGAGAACGGTGCATGGGGCATCACTCAAAGAGGATACGGCTTGTGGTTATTTGATGTTTATATTAATTAAAAAGCCGTATCCTCTTTGAGTGATCCCCCATATATGCATCGTTCTCAGGTTGCAGCATTGCTGCGCGTATCGATGAAATGATCCCTGGGGTATGGCAGTGTGTGCATGGTTTTCATGGCTTCTGACTGCTAAACCAACAAAGATAATTGACTATTGGTGTCACCACCAACGTAGGGCTGGATAGCTGAAGTTGGTAGAGTGCTGGTTCGGTATGAGGAGGTCGCCACTCCTGTCAATTTTTCTTTGTTCACTTCTCAATGACATTAAATTCAGTCAGTTTCCCTTATGGTTATGTCATTGATTAAGTTTATAGATGACAGAATCATATATCTATATAGGCCAGATTCTGTAATGGTGTCCAAGTAATATACCACATGTGACTCTATATGAATGCATAATATTTACGTACATTTCCTCATTTGCACTATATAATTAATCATCAGTATAGTGGTATGCATAATTTTTGTCAACATCTGAGCATATTCTTTTTCAATCGAAAGTGATAAACATACATGTACCATGACAATGCAGAGCAAGTTACAAACATTGAACCAAAAAACAAAAAACAAACCCAAACAAAACAAATCTATTTGCACATTGCCACACCCGGTTGAGGTTCACACGATCTGATATGTATGTTATAATACAGAACCATCCCTGAATCCCACACAGCTGTTTGAATTCAGCCACACAACTGGAGCGATCAATATTTCATCATGAGTTTAAATCCATGTTGTCTCATTGAATACCGATTCCTGACGGTGTTTTGTAGACTCTGCTTAATTATTACAAGTCCAGGGGCCAATTTCATGGAGCTGTTAAGCACAAAAAATTGCTTAGCACAAACATGTCTTGCCCAATAAAACAAACCACCGTTAAAAATTCCTTATTCATGGTCAGCGAACAACAGCCAGAGAACAATCACAAGCAATACACAACACATGGAAATTTGGTTGTTAACCCTGTTTTTAATGAGACAGAAATGACATGCTGGGGTGGTTTGAAATTCTGTGCAAGTGATATGGCACATGATAGCTCTGAGCTACATGTAGCTGTTTGCTAATGTAAAGAGAAGTGCCATGTAAATTGGATATGTGCAAATCTGAATGATACCACTGCATAAATGTCATTATACAGAACAATGATAATTAACACCTGGACCGCCAAACACACAGTTACCAATTTTTTTTTAAGGTTGCTTACTAATGCTTTTATTTTCTTTCTTTTTTCAAAAAAACTACCGGTACGTGCAGTTACAAACATGATAGCAAATAAAAAAAAATTAAAAAAAACTGTAAAATTCTTCTTTTGTCTTTCCGGATTAAAATAATTAATTTTAAGAGTATAAACTCTAATTTGAGGTTGTAGAGATGAATTTGATAATGCATGTTCCAAAAAATTTGAAGCAACGAAAACTTCAACTTTCATCCAAATAAAAAATCAACTTTAACAGTCATGCGGACTGCCCGATGGACGGATATTGGCATTATAGACTCGCACTGCTTCGCAGCATTATTTTTATCGCCACAAAAAAGAAAACAATTTAAGTACAAGAAAGGAAGACAGAAAGTGATTCAGGAAGTTTTTAAACAACTATTGTATGATATAACACTGGATGGGAAATACAACCAGAAAAGAGAGTGGCTGGACACTGTCTAAAGAAGAGCAAAAATTATGGCATATTCTGCTTACAAGCTGAACCCAGAATAAGGGTTAAGGAGAGATAATATATATGATATCCAATACTCTAAACAATGGTGCCAGAGCATCTGCTTATGTTATTTCAAAGTATGAAAAGTGAATATGATTATCATTTATGTTAAGTCAAGGCTTTGATTGTGACGTCTGTGTATGAATCAGATTTAGGGTCAATGGAATAGAAAGTAGAAGTTGTGTACTTACTTCAGTTTTTCCGAAGGAATGACCACACGAGCAAACTTGCCAAAGCCTGTTGTCACACCATAGACAACTGCAAAACAAACAATCATAGAGTCATAAAAGATTCCTCATGGTTATTAACAATTATTGCATCCTTTTGATTTTGGTTTAGAATAAAATGTGTACATTCTCAATGTGTTCAACATTCAACCATATTTGCTTGTGTTGATGCCACTACTGGATCGGAGCTGCAGCTGTGCGTGCTTTTTGTGCTGCGTGTGATGTTGCTGCAACTGGTACCAGAGGTGCTGGTGCTGCCCTTATTGCTTAACCTACTGGAATTGCTGCTGCTAGTTCCAGAGTTGCTAGTGCTGCTTGTGCTACTGTTGCTGCTTTTTGAGTTGCTGCTGCTGCTAGTTCCAGAGTAATAGTGCTGCATGATGCTGCTTATGCTGCTATTTGAGTTGCTGCTACTAGTTCCAAAGTAGTAGTGCTGCATATATTGCTGCTGTTTGAGTTGCAGCTGCTGGGGGTACCAAAGTTGCAGGTGCTGCTATACTTCTTCAGTTGCTGCAACTGCTTGTGCTGGTGCTATATTGCTGCAGGTGCTGCTGCTTTCTTGATTGTTCTCACCTTTATTTTCTTCCACAATCTTCTCCAGAAGCTCTCTTGCCTTGGTGACCTTCTCCCATGATGCATCTGTCAACTGGAGATCAGCAACAGAAATTAACCTCATTTAAAAAATATACAAAGCTTTGATGTACAATAAACATTTGTATGATATGTTAACCCTCAAAGGTACAGTACAGGATTGGTAACATACCCAAACAGAAACGTTCACAGATTTATACGTATAACTTCCAGGGTATATGAAGATGGTGATGGTAGAAACATACCATTAAAATATTTCAACCTGAAATGATGTATTTATCCAGAAATCAGTCAAACAAAGAAAGAAAACAGTTTTGATCTTGGGGTAAGTATATCAAAACCATTTGAGCCATGGATTTTTTTTTATTAGCTTGTGACTCGACGTTTAAGCTCAAATTTTCACAGGTGTGTTATTTATAATATGTACATGCTGGATCAGACAAACTGTGAGTGCTTTTCTGTGACCTTTACCAATCAATCATGTATTATACCTTTAATGCTCCCCAAAATAATCAGTTCTCTGTTCAAAACATAACTTCCAAGTGATTAAACTTATAGGCTCATAGTTGAAACTGTTCTCCATTTTTTTTAGGATTTTAGGAGAATGTTCAAAGGAACAACTTAGGCATAAAATAAACATCCGTTCAGGATTGGGGATTGAGGATTCAATTTTTGATTGGAAAATAGCAGACTGTTTCTGAGGAATTATTTTATCAAATTTTAGGCCAACGGTGATGGTACAACAGTCACTGATCACTATATTTCAAGAATGCTTGATTTTACAAGTTGAGAAAGGGTACAAGATTACACGTACAGTGGGTATGTGTAACTTGGTCAGTTAGCATTTCATTTGTAAAAGAAAAGTAAAAAGGCAAATCTGAATGAAGTTCATTGACAAAAGTTCCTGTTGAGAAATCTGATTATTAAATATTTTTTATTTTACAAAAATGAAATCTCTCTTATACATTTGTTTGCTTTTTTTCAAACAGGTTTGGCCATACATAACCATAAATGCAGCTTTAATGGTCAACTTCCTCAAACTTTCTGAGATTAATTCTTCATCCCAATATGTTAAATTACTTATCAAAGTCCTCTGGGGAAATTGAAGTATTTTCTGCAGAGTTAAGATGATAAACATTTACAACCTTTGCCATTTCTTTTCTAAAAATAGAGTTCTCGCCTTTCAGTTTAATTCATCACCCTATAAGCAACTCCAAGAGGTCTGGGTTGCTCTAGATTTCTTAAACACAGGCTATTTTCAGGGGTAAAAAGTCCCTTTGCAGGTGGGTTGGGACATGGTCAGGAAGGAAAATCAGATAAACGGGCTGGTGGTGATCATGATGAAAATTGAAAGTACAAGTTGTGTCTAAGTTAATAGTGTTTGAATGATTATCATGCATCAGTACAGTACAGTGTGGGCGCTGCACACAGCACGCACTATGCAGATGTGGTCTAGCCAATGGGGTTGCAATGTGGTGATCACATGACATGAAGTGCAGTGATGAGTGGTAAAAAGTTTGTATTATAGGCCTACAACATCCAGGTACACCAAAAACGACATTGCATTGTACAGCATTCTAATTCCCACAAACAGCGCTGTTGCATTACATACGGCTGCACTAGACAATATAAGAGCATACTGTATAACCTGTGAAGAATTCTACACCTATACAGGGTGTCCCCCCAAAAAAACGCAACACTTGTGTCGAGAACTACTGTATTATATGAAAATTTAACTGTTTATCACTTCAAGATTCAGATATGTGATACAGCTATGTCTTGGCTATCACCATGTAGAATTTGAGCAAAATTGATCAAAAAATTGAGTGAAAAAACTAAGACTGAATTACCCAACCTCAAAACCCGATTTTCAGCTTTCTTTCATACACATTATGTGTGTATTGACCACTATGTGTATTATCCTTGCAAATTTGTTTTTAAGGAGTACTCTTTCAATTGGTCATATTTTCGCCAATTTCAGCCCCAATATGCTAAAATTCTACATGGTGATCGACATATAGCTGTATCATACAGTGTATATCTGAATCTTGAAGTGATAAACAGTGTTATTTAATACCATAATGGGTCCCGACATAGTGTTGCACTATGGGACAACCTGTAGATATGCAAATGCAAACATTCTCTAATTACTGATTAATTGTAAATTGCTTGCAATAATTAACATTTTAATAGGCGATTCCTTATGCTTCAGTAAGCTGTTCAAACACTCCTGTATATAAATTGCCCATCCCAGTTAATGTTTATTTACCCCAACCACAACCCAGAGCCCTGAAATTGGGGAATTGTCACAACATATGATCAGGGTTGTCAGAACGTAACTTGAGCAAATTACACCAGTAGATCTGCCTATGAACTGTTACCCATGCATATTGACAAAATATGGACTGGATAATATAACCATGCTTGGACAACCTTGACCCAGACACATCACAGTGGATGCTTTATAAACTACATCACAGGTCTGATGACGGTTGAACCTTTTGTCAAATCCACGATTCAACCAAGAAAGGGATCGAAACACCTTGACCATTTTCCCCCCATTTTTCTTTTTACGAAAAAATGCATATAAAAGGGATATAATAGCCAACAACCAAACAACTGCCTTATAAAGATAAGCTACATGTACATGTTATTGATTTTGCAGTAACACCATGAGACGCAACTTATACTATTTTATTAAAAGTAGTTATCATACTTTGGTAGGAAAGCAAAATAGAAATGTTTACTGATTTACGTATGAAGATGGTGCTGGAAGAAACACACCTAAAATGGTGTATTCATCCAGAAATTAGTTAAACAACGACCGGAAATAATTTTGGTCTGTAAATGATAGTAGGAAAGCAAAATAGAAATGTTTACTGATTTACGTATGAAGATGGTGCTGGAAGAAACACACCTAAAATGGTGTATTCATCCAGAAATTAGTTAAACAACGACCGGAAATAATTTTGGTCTGTAAATGATAAAAAATTACGGTGAAAAGATTACAGAAATTCCATGGGCGTTTTTCACTGTTGCTTTTTATTCAAAAGTGGGCACCGTATGGTACTGGGAATTTCATAGATGACTTTTTAATTACTGTATCTGTCTTGATAATTTTGCCCATGAATCTGCACTTCTTTGACAAGAACCAAAGTATGATACTACCTTTATCAAAGAGTTGTGTGGCTCTGAAAAAAGCTGGTTAATTCAACATATTCCGACGAGTATGCTCTGGTCGTCTTCAGGAGAATGCTTAGATGCACTGCATAACCATAAATTCATCTGGCCTATTAACAAACGTTGCCAAAACAAAATAATAGCAAGGAGTTATTTACTTTGATGTTGTAACTTCCTTCGCCGAGTTTCATGAGGTCATCAGTGGACAAGCTGCACCCATCCAAAGCCAGAAACTGTAAAGAACAAAAAGAGAGGTGCACAAAATGTTACCCACAACCAGTCAATGTCCTCATTTAGACTTTGAGAAAGATCCTGCTAGGATCGAAATGTGCCAGCCCTCCTAACTCCAAGCAGTTTATTGTAATGTCTCATATCATTATAACTCAATACTAAACCCATAAAACTGGGTCGCTGAATTCCTTTTTAATTTTGGGGTTGACGTCGACCAACCTGATCTTTTCTTTCTGCAGTGATGTATCAACTGGGTTAGAGGTAGTATCGTACTTTGGTAAGAAATGTTCACAGATTTCCGTAAACTTATAGGGTATGGAGATGGTGATGGTAGAAACATACTGTTAACATTTGTTCGCCTGAAATGGTGTATTTATCCAGAAATTAGAAAAAACAAAGAGCAAAAATCTTTTTGATCTTTTAAAAAGATCAAAAATAAAAGAGAAAAGACTTAAGAAATACTGTGCCTGTTTTTCAATGTTTTCTCAAAAGTGGCAACCGCATGGGACTGAAATTTTCACAGATGACTGTTATTGGATCTTTCTTGATATTTTTGCCCATGAATCTGTATTTCTCTGACAAAAACCAAAGTATGTTATTACCTTTAAAGCATGTACATGTGGTAGTAAGAAGTGCTCACATAGGTTAATAGTAATTAAGAATCCATTTGGTAGTCTCTTTTACCCCAGGGACTTATCAGCCCCTCTTTCCCCTAAAACCTGTCATACCTGTTGCCTGACATTTCTGGGGCAAATGTGAAAGTCATAGACACCCCAGGGCCCAAGAATGACCTTAAACTCATGATATTTTGGGTCACTCAAGGACCCTGTGGGAAGCAAAGTCATGAAATTCTAGGCCATTGTAAAATGTCCATGCTATAATGGGATTTCAATATGTATCTACAAGATCAACTTACAAACGTTTAGGCCTAATATCTGGATGGAAAAAAAAGTCTCTGAAGCCTAGCAAAGAGTTATGTCAGCCATGTTTGGGGGAGGGAATTAAGTCTGATTTTCAAAACAGCAGATCTTGTCTTTTTTATTTACCTCGGATGTAGACTTGGCGGAGGTTGAGTGTCTGTGATGGAGAGTAAAATCTCAGTCAAGGAAATATCGGAAACAGCAAAATGATCAGTGGTGGCATCTGATTATAAATCTGGTACTACCACCACCTCCACCAACTCACTTCCCCCCCCCCTTCTCCCGGAACCTGGGGATGGGCTAAGAGTGTATAAATATCCACCCCTTGCCAGCATCATTTGTAACCAAATTTAAGAATCTTTCGCAGTTTGCAAGCTTTCAAACACCCATAACTCTTCTTTTATAAAGCTGAGTCACACTGAGCAAAGTTTTCTGCCATCGTCTGACATAGGCCTACATATATTCAGAGTATCTGAAATGCACATTGTTCTGAAATGGAAAATCAATGGCCCAAAACTTTGAACAAAATAAGGGTCAATATGCTTTTGGCAAAACTTAAATGAGAAAGGGAAAAACAGATTTATTTACTGTTACAATACTGAAACAAATGCATATAGGCCTAACCTACATATTACGCACTCAACTGAAACATGTTCCATTCACCTACACATGTATACATGTACATGTGAAACAACCCCATATCATATTATAGCATGTAATAGCAATAGCGCTCCGCACTTGCCCTAAAAATAGCACCGGACCTCAGAAAAACATTGCAACCATGCACACGTGCATGGGTGTTCACGTGCATGTACATTACGTGTGTGAGGCAATGTTTGTCTGACATCCAGGGGCCAATTTCATAGAGCTGCTTGAGCACCAAAATGTGCTTAAGCACCAAAAAACCTTGGTAAATAAAATCAGTATGCCAGCCAAAACTCCTTGTGAATGTTATGTTCAGCAAACAGAAATTGGACCCTGGGTTTTTGTGACGTCATTAGTGCGGAGCACTATTATAAGATTTCCAACTTTGGCCTTGGATGTTCCATTATATGGCTGTCTGTAAATTCTGAAAGGTAGTCAGTTTTTGGAGGGGGGGGGGGGGGGGGAGAAAGATCAAGGCATCTTACAAAAGAAATGTTATGCATGAACAAATCAGAAATATTCTACGTTAATTGTGTGGTTGCTTTAATCAATGTAATTTTGCCAAAGAAAGTATATATCTGAGATACCAATACATTTATGATAGTAAGGACAAATCCTAATTTTTAGGTCTGGATATGCTCAGATTTTTATCCAAAAGCTCTGAAGGTTCAAATTCAAGTTCAATATTAATGTATGAATTTCTCTGTTTATCAGAATCCCCATTATGTTCCCTTTTGGTCAACATTGGGTTTTTCAGCACAATTAGGGTATACCAACACTCAAGTTTATCAATGACTGCCAATCCTGCACTTGATTTCACGAAGCACGAAGGTAATACTTTGGTTTTTGTCAAAGAAATACAGATTCATGGGCAAAAATATCAAGGAAGATACAGTAAAAGTAATCTGTGAAAATTTCAGTCCCATACGGTGCCAACTTTTTGAGAAAACAGTGAAAAACGGCCACAGTATTTCTTAAGTCTTTTCTCTTTTATTTTTGATCTTTTAAAAGATCAAAAAGATTTTTGGTCGTTGTTTTATCAATTTCTGGATAAATACACCATTTCAGGCGGAAATATTTTAACGGTAGGTTTCTACCAGCATCATCTTCATACTCTGAAAGTTATATGTAAATCTGTGAACATTTCTGTTTTGGTCTCTTACCAAAGTATGATACAACTTTAAGTTTGAATCAATCTTAATTGCTAAGCAAAGTAATTATGCTTAACTTCATTTCCAATCCCAAAATATCTACAAGTCTGAAAAATCACAACTTTAAAGGTACATAGAACATGTACTATCATACTTTGGTAGCATACCGAAACAGGAATCTCCACAGATTTACCTATAATTTACAGGGTGGTGATGGTAGAAACATACCGTTAAATTTTTCTGCCTGAAATGCTGTATTTATCCAGAAAAGAGTCAAACCAATGACAAAACAATTTTGATATTTTAAAGATAAAAAATAACGGTGATTTAAAACTACTGTGGACATTTTTCACTGTTTTCTCAAAAAAGTGGGCACTGTGTGGGAATAAAAAGGTGTGCAGATGACTGTTACTGTATCATCCTTGGTATTTTTGCCCATGAATCTACATTTCTATTTAATCCAAAGTATGAAATTACTTTTCAAGGATATGCTCCCCTCAACCACAAAATTTGCTCAGAGGGGGGAAATAAGTTCTATTCAGGAACACAATCAAGTTGGATTCAGGCCAAATGATGTTTGACATTGGCGGGAAAAAAAATGAATAAAAACGCTTCATGGTTCAATTGTTGACATAGCAGTCACAAACCTTGTGGCTATGTTTACATCGTCCAATTATTGCAGTTATTGTCGGTGTGCCGGATGCGGGCACAGGCATTTGCCATTTTATTCAACAGTTTCAATGATGAGTACAAATTAATGTACACATTTCCAATAGAACTGCAAGAATAAAGACACCATGGAATATTACAGATGTTGAACACATTTAAGTCATGATTCATATGTAATTATAAGTTCCATGTGCCCCTGATACCGGTCGATATCAAGAGGCCAAACTGGGGCATGTGCAAGGAAAAAGGGGCGGGTGGTATACATTTCGGAGGAAACTGCTGAGCT
Organism: Astropecten irregularis; assembly: GCA_963971285.1. Classification (NCBI taxonomy): domain Eukaryota; kingdom Metazoa; phylum Echinodermata; class Asteroidea; order Paxillosida; family Astropectinidae; genus Astropecten; species Astropecten irregularis. The sequence continues at coordinate 18,599,853 of OZ020244.1, read as the reverse complement.
TGCAGCACATGCTTTAAAGGAATCAGGAAATGAAAGCAAAAAAAACAAAAACAAAAACAAAACCAGGAAATACACTGTATATCAATTCATAAAATTTCACAAATCACGTAATGATTTGAATCAGAATAAAACTCAAACTTTTAGTTTATTTAAAAAAGATTTAAAACTATTCCTTCCATAGGATTCAAGGAAATACAAAACAAAATTTCAGTACTGGTGGAAAAAGGTATGATTAACATAAAAGGATACACTTCTTGGTAGAAACCACCATTGGGCATATTTGTGTCAACATTCTCCTCTTCACTCTTCAGAACTGAAAGAAAATATTAAAAGTTATTAACCAAAGATGGAATATTAAGGAGACTTGTGTAAAAATGTTTCCTGATGGAAAATATACCTGTATTATATATGTTCAATTGTACATGTATGATTTAGAAGGCGCCAAATCCACTTAATAAATGCTCAAGGCACATTTGTGAAAAGAAGGACACATTATTCAGAACAATTACGTTATGATATCAATACATTACAGATTAATCTCATTTCAACTGTAAGACAGGGGACGTAAACGTAATTTTTTTAATCAAATTAACAGGAAATAACCACAAGGGAAACTGGCTGGATGGCTCAGTTGGTAGAGCGCCTGTACAGTATTCAGGAAGTCTGAAGTCGGCGGTTCAAATCCCGCTCCAGTCAATTTTTCTTTGTTCACTTTTCAAATTAACAGGAGTTAGAGATCTAATGTCATGAGGCAACTTGTTCCATAGAGATGGCCCTACATGAGAGAAAGCTCTATCTCCCCATTTCTTATGAGATATCTTCTTCATAGTACTTCTAGCAATCCTGAGTTTTGCAATCTTAAAGTCCACTGTCCAAGTTAGAGTATACTGCTGAATCAAAGACATATTGCATTGTGGGGCTGAGTCATTAATGCAATGAAATACAAGCAGGAAAAATATTTTGAGAATTATTGAAAAATATTCCCCTTCTCCCAATTCCTAAACCTTTCCAAGACCATTTTTTCCAGTTTTGCATCCCAATTAAGTTAATTTAAGTTAAGATTTCATAATTGTGTTAATTATTATGAAATCTTGGGAAAATTGGGATATTAAAATTATTTGTCTTTTCCTATGATAATGAGGTTCATTTTCAGACCTTCCTGTCTCCCAGAGGAATGAAAAAATAACAACAATTGAACAATAATAATTATTAGGCCTATAACTTTAAATTCTATGTTTAATAGGGGAGGGCGACAATTCATAGTAGACTTGTACACTAAAATAAACCCCCTTTATCCCCTTGTTATGAAACCCAGCTGCCAGCCAAAAGTTCTACACAAACAATCCAAAAAGCTTCTAGACCACAAGAATTAAAAAAAAAAATTATTTATTCTTTCTAGTTTTGGAGAAAAAATATAAATTGTCACCCTCATGTGGTCTATCGCACATTTCTTTCCGTAAAAACTGAACATTACCCTATTAATGTTGAATGCAGTGAAATTATGATAATTAATACATGTAGTTTAAGTGCACATAACTTTCAACTCAAAGTGTGTTAAGGTTTTGGTACAAGTAAGAAAGGCAAGAAACAACCCAAATGAAAAGTATACTGAATAAATACAACATTTAAGTAGGAAGGGTGATGATAGCAGGTTAGCTTACACTCAGGTTAATCAAGAGGCATTATATAATATCCAATCTTTCTACAAATTCTACTTAAAGGTATCATCATATTTTGGTTAAGTAGCTGCAGTCTGTTCATAATTCGATTTGTCATGAAATAAAAACAAACCTGTAAAATGTTCAGCTTAATTGATCATTGGAAACAGTCGAAAACAGCGAAAAACCAAATTGCAATTGTTACACAAAATTGTGAAGTAATTGTAATTGTGAGGTTTTGATCTCTGAGATTTTGTTTTACTCATTTCTAGAAAAAATTGGCAGCATTTCAGGCAGAAAATGGTAGGGTCTATGTTTGTAACCATGTCCAGCTTTATACCCTGTTATAATACATACCGGGTAAATCTGTTAACATGTCTGTTTTGGTTTCTACCAAAGTATGATAGTACCTTAATTTAACTCCTCTCATGATCTCATCCTTGAGTTATTGTAACCTGCTATTATGTTGTATGCAGATTCTCCTCTGCAGTCAATTGGCCTTTCTTAACAAAGATTATATGTTTCTGGCCCAGGTCAAACATAAGAGAGATCGTTATCAGATTGAATTAGAAAGATGTGTCTACTTTGTCTACATCATTTCATCCAACTTAGTATTGATCTATGCTGGACCCCTGACTAGGCTAATCTCTTTTCACTCTAACCATGAACACAATGGCCACTGACCATTTTGACTCCTCAGTTTGGGGTTTTGTCAGAGAGGTATAGATGATAAGGGTGAAACAGGCTATAGCGCTAGATGAAAGTAAACAAATACCATCTGATTCTGGTGGCCAAATAATAGTGGTTGTGAGTCAGTCAAAGGTTAATTTTATAAAAAAAAACCTAGTTCTTTGAAAGCCACTTTCGTTTGCAAATGGGATGTTCACATGTAAACATTCCAGTATTTATATATTGAGCGTAAACCTTGCCAAATCATATAATATTATTAAAAAAAATTATATGAAAAAAACAACATATTATACATCTGCAAACACATCACACTCAAATTCAAAAGCAAACAAAAGACAAAAGTCAAAACCATTCAATTCTCTGAATTGTTTACTTCCCAATGTACAAGTTCTCCCACATATAATTAATATAGTTGCGATGATCGTAACCCTAGGTTTGCCCATGTCAGACCTAGGGTTATCATCATCGCAACTATAATTAATTAGGGCTATAATTTGACTCCTGAGTCCTCTGAATTTTGTCAGATAGGCCTAACATTCTGAGGAGTCCAATTATTTTGGAAGAGTTTTTAAATATTCTTAATAGGCCTAGGGCAGTACAGTTATCAAGAATATGACAACCAACAAAATTATGTTCTATTGTGCGAAAAAGAACAAATTTGGGAGAGGATCCAGAAAGTTCGGACTAGATAAGACTGCCATATAAGACTAAGATTAGAACTTAGAAGAAATTGCTACAATAAAACAATGTAGGGCGGGGCCTAATTCAAATAGCTAGGCCTAGGCTAAGGCCCCATAAAAAAAAAGACTTGTTTAGCGTCCCCGCCCGACCTCCGATATGAGCCCGACCTGGATTATTATTTATTTTTTTTTATTTGTCTCAACAAAAATAAATATTGGGGGAAACAATTATTTCTTGTATGTAAAAGCAGTGTGCGCTAATATCTACCGTAATTTTCGGACTAAACATCATGAAGGCCACCTGGGGTAGAAGCCGCAGCATGCGAAAAATGTACAAATTTAAGCGGAAGGGACATTTGATAATATTTTAATGCTTTTACTTAGGTTTCTCTAGTCTACTGAAATTTCCAATGGTCAGATATCTAGCTTGAAAGCTTCTATGGTCTTCAGTATCTTCCTAACATGTTTTCTGACCATGAATACCATGTATCTTTTCTTCCACAGGCATGTTGCCATTCTATCCTTAAAATAAAAAATAAAAATAAAAACCTCCCTCCCTACCTAGAAAATTTGGAAGAGGTGGACGCTAAACAATTTTTTTTTTATGTGGCCTAATTGAAAATTAATTAATAATTTTTGAATAATTTTTTTGTCAAAAAAAAAGAAGAAGCAAGGATATCAAGGCATTAGGCCTAGTGTCTTTTACGCCACCCATATTATTTTCAGTGTTTTTTGGGTAAGAAACTTTTTGTTTCACCGAAATATTGCCGAAATATGTTCATTTTAGGGTTTACAACAGGAACCATGAATAATTGCTTTAGCCTAGGCCTAAAGTAACAAATCTCATTTTGGAACAGAAGAAGCTAAATAAATACTGAAAATAATATGGGTGGCGTACTAAAATTTAAAAAGTAAAAGACACTGACCCCGATATCAAGACGAAAAACACAACAAAACAACAACAACCCACCTGTGTACACGAAATCGTCGTTGTCCACAACGTCTTGGATTTGATCCTCGGGGAACAGCAAGCTCCCTCCTGGCGATTTGTGCAGTTCTACCACGGTATCCTGGTGCTGCTTATCGTACCCCTTCATGGAACGGTACCGACCAAGGGCCTCGTTACCTAGCCAGTCAACCGTCAGATCGGCCGACTTGACAGGCACGAGCAGCCATTCATTGCGTACTCGTACGTGTACCTTCATCCTTCTTGTGGCTTTGTATCAGTAAAGTCGTACTGCTGGCAAAGAAAAATGGCCGATCTTGGAAATGGAAATGAGAGCGGCGATTACGTCCGAAGACTTGACAAAGCTCGGTCCCCTTGCTAGTATATTAAAAGTAGGCCTATAAATGCTATGATCTATCGGAAACTACTGCCTAAAATGATGGTAGGCTACTTGGTAATGGTAGTCTTCTCTTTCACTTCGCAAAATAAAAAAAAAATCACCCGCCAATAAATACATCGCCCTAGTTGCCTTGACCATAATATAATGACTCTTTAAGCTTATTATTATTTTTTGAGGTCACGTCAACAACATTACAACACGCACTCACTCTTGGCACGTTGACAAATTATTTTTTATATTGCAACGTACAGATGGGTACCACCAAACATTACAAGCTGACAACTGTTTGGACAAAGCTTACCAAACTTACCCCCCAAAAATGAGTTTTAGAATGTGTTTGCTTCTGGTCCTGAATAATACCAAATTAATGAAATTGTTTTAAAGGTTAAATGTACACATCCATGAACTGCAAGCGCCCAGTGATTACCACCAACGTGGGCGCGGTTGTGGGTGTGCTCTTTATCCGTTATTGTGATTGGTTACAAAGGATTCCTATTAAAACGCACGTTCGCCGCGTTGTTGTTCCACTCGCGGTTTTTCAAGTTAAATTGAACACAGGGGGCGCCATTGCAAGTTAGCGGTGTGATCAATTCTGTCTACACAAAAAAACCTACCACAAATTTCAATTTTCCCCATTGATTTATCTTAAAGGTAGTATCATACTTTGGTAAGAAACCAAAACAGAAATGTTCACAAATTTACGTATAACTTTCAGGGTATGAAGATGGTGGTGGTAGAAACATACCGTTACAATTTTTTCGCCTGAAATGGTGTAATTATCCAGAAATTAGTAAAACAACGACCAAAAATCTTTTTAAAAATAAAAGAGAAAAGACATAAGAAATACACCGTTTTCACTGTTTTCTCAAAAAGTGGGCACCGTATGGGACTGAAATTTTCACTGATTACTTTTACTGTATCTTCCTTGATATTTTTGCCCACGAATCTGTATTTCTTTGACAGACAAAAACCAAAGTATGATATTACCTTTAACTGATATACCTTTTATATTCCTGTGGCATTGGAATAAATGTTGTCATAAAAAAAACACATATGCCTTGGTTTCCACCATTTATACTCCTGATGCATTTCCCTATAACATTATAGGCTTTACAGAACAAAATGTTGAATTTATGTCATTATAATTGGCTAGAGCTGCAGTTGCAGAGGTTTTGTTTTACTTGTATTAAATTTATCCTTGTTTTCAGCGTTTCAAAAGAAAAATCAGACAATGTGATTTAAATAATTTTCTAAATACATTTCAACCTTCCTGCTTTACTGAAAATGAAGAAATTGTTTTCTCAGGTTAAGATGATGATGATCAATACAAATACATATGGCATGGCACATATAGATATGGCAATAATTATTCCTTGTCTGACATTATATATTCCTTGAGAACTAACCGTGCATGGTGGTTAGAGTAGCACATATTGGTTAATTATGACTGTACACAGTACAACTACGTTTACAAGCAATACAAATATATTATATGACTTCTGCAGTTTGTCCATCTAAGATCCTGTATTGTGATGTTGTTATTGATATGGCATGAATAAATAATAATAATAATGAATTATAGTAAGTATTAATAAAATGATGTATAAATTAAAAAAAAAATCAGTGAAAATATCATCTTAATGATCAGTGTCACTCTCAGGCTGATTATAATAACTGACAGCTGAGGCCAAAGATTTGCTATAAAAGGTCTTGCTGAAATACGAGTCATTAATTAATATTGTTCGGTCACAGCACTCATTGTGCCGGTTGTTTTCTAATTAATTCTGACATTCACCTTGTACTACATCCATTTTACAGCTTTATAAAATTAATTTCCTCTTCCCCGGCGTTGATGACAGAGTATTTGCATGTCAGTGGATAATTACGGAAACGAGGTTGAAAAATCCCTGTACAGCATACGTTCTAAGATTCTTGCTCCGTAACGAAAGCGAGGCTGAAGCGTTCATAGGGACGCCACTTTGAATCCAAGGAAAAATCACTCGCTTATTTGAAAACGGATTAAAATGCTATAAATCATGAAGAAAATATTCAAGAGCAACAAGGCGAAGGGGAAAATTGCTGCCCCGGAGCCTGAAGGTGATGCCCAGTTCGATTCTCCAGGATATTCGCTGAAAGAAAAGGATTTACCGAAGCTGCATAAGGCGGCTTGGAGCGGGGAGTTAGCGAAAGTGCAGCAACTGATCAAAAAGGGAGATGTCAATCAACTTGATAAAGAGAACAGGTAGGGGGAGGCCTAGGCCCTAGGAATGATTTTTATTTTGTTTCTTCAGAGAATTCTTCTGGGTTAAACAACGGTGATAATGCATTTTGTTACTGACAATAAGCAAATGGCATGACTGTAATTCAATGATCAATCATCGGGAAAAGGGAAGTATTCCAATGACAGCCATCACATTTTGTGCACAAACCTATGGAACTGACACTGACACTGTGACAGAGGGCGTTTTGAGAAAAATGGTTACCACTGCATTCGAAGCGTTTATATCAATTGTAGGCAGTGGCGTCACCAGACTTTTGAGTCTGGGGGGGCACAAGGGGGGCACTAGCAATTGTTGGGGGGGCAAACTTTTTATATATAGGGCCTATTAGGCCTATATATTTTTTTCACCAACCCAAATTTCAAATGGGGGGGCACGAGGGGGGGCACGAGGTTTTCCAGGGGGGGCACGTGCCCCCCTGCCCCCCCCCCCCCCCTTGGCGACGCCACTGATTGTAGGTCATTGAAAAGTGAACCAAGAAAAATGTATTAGGCCCCTATTACATACACATGTAGGCCACACTGGTCTGATCAACAGACCTGAATTGACACTTACAGTTACACCAAATAAAATCTTTGTTCAATGTTTTGATTGCTCTTCTTCTTCACAGGACTGCTCTTCATTTAGCCTGTGCCCATGGCCACACAGAGGTTGCAGCATTCTTAGTATCCACCAAAGCTAAGCTGAACTTGTGTGACAATGACCAGCGGTCACCTCTTATGAAGGTATGAGGGGGATTGAGCATTTTCAGGTCCCTCAAAAACACATTCTTAAATAGCTTCTACTGCTCCAAAATGAAAAATATTTGAGTTTCAGCAAATGTTCCCAAGTAGCAAATCTTCTTACCCGCTTCATGCGAACTTGAAAACAGTCGCATCATGCCATTTTGTCTGGTCCAGTCATTCCAGTTAGTCTTGTACCAGACCCAACAGATGAAGAGTCGTGAAAATCAGAGCGGAAACCAGACTTAATTCAGCAGTTATTTGGTTTTAAAAGTGTTTTGTGTGTGAATTTGAAATGTCGAGTTTGCGTTACCGTTTTTACCCCATAATTTTCCTCTAAAATCAAAGCCCTGCCCTCTCTCCACTGTGCTAATGTTCGAGGGGACATCACCACCAATGTATTTAGATGAGTAACTTTACAAAAGTGGTTTTGATCTTCCAAAAATATACAATCCCTGGTATGAGGGAGCCAAAGTGGTGGTTTTTTTTTAACCGGGGTCGATTTCACTAATGCTTTGCGATAATTGCTAAAGCCCAAATCCATCGCTAAACGGAAAATCCGTTTCAGCGATGGATTTGGGCTTTAGTGATGATCGCAAAGCGTTACTAGTGAAATTATCCTAGGCATTTCTGGGGAACTCCGTTTGCTGTTTTGGATGCCCTGATTGTAGTCAGCTTGACATTTCAATCAGTTTCCTCTGCTCACCTTTAAGAGATGAAGAGTCAAATTTTAGCAGCAGCTTTACCATTTTTCGCCAACCTCCGAATCTGAGGCTGTGTCTGTTCCAGAGCTACGGCTAGGTCTATTGTGTTGGTGTCGCCGCGTATTTCCAATGGAGCGAAGACCTAGAGGCTAGATCTAGCTATAGACAACAGATTTGGATGCAACCTTAGATTATTTGTATAATTGGTTGGTTTGTTTGTTCCAGGCTTCCCATGGCAACCACATTGCCTGTGTAGAAACCCTTCTGAGAGCCAACGCCGACCCTACCCTAGTGGATAAGGATGGCAACACCGCCCTCCATCTGAGTGCCCATGAAGGCTTCGTTGATGCTGTCCTCCTCTTGTTAAGAGGCGGGGCAAGGGTCAATGCCCCGAACAAGGTAATACACTTCTGTAGAATTTAAGGAGGAGGAGGCAGGATTGTTTTGTGGCTATACATACATGTATGTAGAACTTTACCTTCCAATTCTAAATTGTTGGTAATATCAGGTTTTTATATAGCGCCATTTCATCTAGATCATGGCGCTTACCATCATTATTCCTGGTCATCGGGCCCCACTTACATTCCTGAAACAATCTCAACTCCCTGGGGACTGTACAGCCCCTGGCTGCCTGCAAAGCATACAAAGGCTAATCAATCTAGCATAAAGCCATCTCTAGCATCACAGGTACCCATTTACTAGTGGGTGAAAAGAAGCAATATGCAATGAAGCGTTTTGCCAAAGGATGCAAGCAATGGCTGGATTAGAACCAGAAATCTGTAGATTGACCGCAAGACCTTGAGTACGGCTGCCAGACCACTAGATCCTGCACTCCATATGTGCCATTTTTTGCAGATACAGGAATCTCCAAACTAGAACTTGCTGAAATGTAAACCTGTACTTCATTTTCACTGACAGCGTCCTCCCGTGTTAGGAGAAGTTGACCTTGGTTCATATGCTCAGTGCGCAATTTTGATCATGAAGGATTTTAATTATGTGCCCATGGTAATCATTCTGTTGGCTATGATGGCATTATTTTGGTAATGAGTGTGTGTTCATTTTGCACTATAGAATGGCAATACGCCTTTGCATCTGTGCACGGAGGCCAAGCAGGATGTGATGGTAGAGGTGCTACTGGACAATGACGCTGATGTCAATGCCACAGATAACAACAACAGGTATGAATGAAATCAACCGTTCCAAAATGCTTCCTACACTTAGTTAAGTCAGTCACCGAGCAGGTGCTCTCTTCTGTCATTGATTGTTTGGATGATAGGGGTAATACATTTAACAGTTTTGTAAAGAAATCTTCGGGAATGCTGTCCAAATGACATCTCCTGATGATGACTAGTTCAGGCTAGTGGAAACGTTGAAACCTTACGAGAAGTGTGAACGAAATACAAAGTGCGAAAGTATGAACGATCCATACATGGCGTTTCCGCAAACTGTTCATGAAACAATAAACCTGTGAAAATTTGAGCTCACTCGGACATCCGAGTCACGAGAAAATAGCAAAAACCCGACTCAATACTGCAAAAGAAGAGTTCTATCTTTGTGCATGCCTTTAGAAAATGTATCTGTTTGCGGTTTCAAATTGACTTTTTTCTTTTTATTTTCAGGACTGCTCTTATGCTAGCCTGTCAATCAGACCAGATTGGACTGGTCAAGTTGCTGCTGGACCATAAAGCAGACACTGAGATCAAGGACAGTAAGGGGTGGACGGCCAATGACCAGGCTATCATGGGCGGATTCCACGGGTATGGTTGATTTTGAGAGAAAGAAAAATTGATGTATCCCAAATCTCTGGCTGTGACCGCAAATAACACTCAAGTCTATGGAAGTGGCTGCTGTCACTGGCTAGTGGCTGCCATAGGGGCGTCTGCAATTTGTGGCCGCAGCCAGAGATTTGAGACACAGCCTAAATTGCTGCAGATGGCAAACCATAATGATAACATGCCTTACAAACTACTCAACATGACTCTTTGAATGAACAGGCACCTTGTGGAGACTGAGCACAATAGGTTGAATATGTCTCCAGACATGCCAGAGGGAAATTGTAAAGGTGTATACATGTAGGTCTCCACAAGGTTTTCACAAAAGTGGTTATTTGGAATTAACTCAAAAAGGAGGAATTTCCAAGGTATATTTATCAGTTATTATTTAGCTTCAAGTGCAACAGAAACACAAATGTCTTCTAGTGCCTTTTACAAATACAATATGGAGGAAGATTCTCTCTCTAAAGAGACGAATTACCCATTGCATCTATAACTAAGCCATATATTTCTGCAGCAATATGCCAATGATGTCAATTTGAGACCAGCCAGGGGCCAATTTCATAGAGCTGCGTTAAGCACAACAATTTGCTTAAGCATGAAAAGTCTTCTTTGATCACACTGGATTACCAACCAAATTTTCATGTGATGTTTACTGCGTTTCAGCCATTGTTTGCTGAGCATAATATTAATATATTTATTTACCCCGGTACCAAGGTTTTTGGTGCTCTAGCTAATTTTGGTGCTTAAGCAGCTCCATGAAATTGACCCTTGGTCATTGGTGCCCAGTCCACGATTCTTAGAACTACCCATGCATTATAATCTCTATTATACAGATCCATTGACATATTTGCATACATTTGCATACATTTGCATACCTGTGCAGATGTTCCCATCTGATTGATGAGTTCAACTCCAGCAGACGTCCTCGGTGCCCAGTCCACGATTCTTAGAACTACCCATGCATTATAATCTCTATTATACAGATCCATTGACATATTTGCATACATTTGCATACATTTGCATACCTGTGCAGATGTTCCCATCTGATTGATGAGTTCAACTCCAGCAGACGTCCTCGGGCCTCGGCCAGTCGTCCAGGGTCCAGCATGTTTGGTTCTACGACGGGCACAGAAGGGGTGGGGCTTGGCTTCAGCCTCGGGGGAGGTGGTGCCAAAGATGACTTCTGTAAGTGAAAAGACAAAAGAAAATGTGTGTGTAATTTTTACTGCAGATTGGTCAGAAACACTTTGCTCTGTTTGGTCAGAGAGAATGAAGAAACAGGATGCTACATTCTTGTTAAGAAGCTAAGTGTTCGATGGCGTACAATGTTGACTGAAAGGCTCAACATTTCTGCTGCGGACTGCTAGCCTTTATCAAGGACCGAGACTCAAAACAGCAAAAACCAAGTACGGATATAATTTGAGACTGTGCAAGTGTCTTCTTCAGCTTGATAAAGGTTATAGCAGTCCACAGCTACAACGCTGTACCTTTCAGCCAACATCGTGAGCCATCGAACACTGCAATGGAAACTTGCACCAACATTGGATGGACCACAGACATAATAACCCATAGACCGACAGCGCCCTATTCAAATGCATGGCGGGATACCGTAATTGTGTCGGCACCCGACTATTGCCAAACTATGGGCAAAAAAAGTTACTTTTACGCACGATTGAATAGAGAGGATTGATTCAAACGGGAAATTCTAGATAAAACCGAATTGATATCCACTTTAAACACATTGGAGCATTAAGAATAACTCACATACCAATGCACAGTAATATATTTTTCTCAAATAATGGGAAGATTGAATGAAAACTTTCGTGTTTGAAATTTCATCTTGATTTTATGAGAGGGAACTAGCGCGAGATTGCATGCGCAACTGGCCTCTTTTAAAATCTTTGCGAGATTTTGAAATAAAATCATTGTTTACGTGTGGCGCGCACGCCTAGTTTTTTGAGATGGCGTCCATTTCCAAAATTACGCGCTCACGCCCTCTGCTGTCGGTCTATAGGTTATTTATGTATGGGATGGGCCCACTGTCCTCCACAAACTACACAAGTTGCATTGACCAAGCATAGCCACATTAATTCATAATATTTTAGACTTACATTAAATACAGAATAGAAACACCAGTGCAACCATAGACATATAAAAAAACTAGATGACGCATTGGCTGTTCGTGGTTGCGTCATTCGTGGCGCCATTTTTAAGCGGTATTTCAAATCCGTTTTTATGGAACACCATAGCTATCTTCTTTAGATTGTTTGCTTCGGTGATTGCCAAATTGAATGATGGAATTTGCAAACAGAATGACAGAATGACAAACTGAGTGATGGAATCGGCGAATGGAATGACAAAATGGAAAATGTTCATGTATAATGATGAAATTGGCGAATTTAATGATGGAATTACCAACAAACTATCTAAGCCACCGAATATAGCTACGCCGCTCCATCATGGTTCTGGTGCATCGCGTAATGCAAAACAGCGCGTTTTGCACGATCGTTGTGAGCACGGAGGTGCAGTATAACATGGCTGTCTTCATGACGCATGTAATCCCCATTCGTTAATACACGGGTGCGTCATCTAGTTTTTTTTATATATGTCTGTGAGTGCAACCTGTTATGTAGTTGACTCAGCAAGAAAACACCATCACATTAGTGATTATTTTCTTACCAATGTAGTTAACTTTGTTTCCTGCCATCAAATTACTAGTGAGAACCAAAAGTGTTAGCTGGAATTGACCACATTATTATGACCGTGCTCCTGTTACTCTCAATAGCACTCCGCACTTGCGCTAAAAATAGCACACCGGATCTCAGACAAACATTGCAACCACGGCAAACGTGTGGTGACTGTGCTTGTGCACATGCATGAGAAGTTTGTCTGACATCCGGGAATTTTGTACATGTGCGCGTTGGCCAAAGTCACTCGTGTGACGTCATTAAGTCTGAAGCACTATTGAAAAACATCAATATTTCTTTCTCTCTCCTGTCCCAGATGATGATGAAGATGAAATCTCTGTTGGAAAGTAAGTATTACTTATAAATCTTCTGTCTTACCTTTGTCAAAATTCTTTTAAAATTAATACCTGGCTGAATTATTGGGCCCGCCTCTTCTGACAAGAAGCCGCTGAATCGAATCTGTTTGGGCAAGACTTTTTTGTTTCGAATTTGTTTCAATAAGCTTTTTAGATTACTTTGAAGAATTCAGTTTTGAAGTTTACTTTTTTTTTTCCCTGCCACTTTTGAAGGGACTCTTTTGGCGAGGATTCTTGGGCAGCATCGGCCTCTGAAGTGGAAGAGCCAGTCAAACCTAAACCTCAGGTGAGCCAGAAGTTTCAACCAACTACCTGGAACTGGAATGCTTTGAAAAAGCGGCATTTTGATCAATAGCGTTCCGCACTAATGACGTCACACCACGCGCGACGCGCACACAATTTTTTCCATTCACCACACGTTTGCATGGCCACGTTGCAATGTTTGTCTGAGGTTCAGTGCTATTTTTAGTGCAAGTGCGCAGTGCTATTTAGTAGATGAGAAAGACTGTATTTCGCTGATGAATCCATAATGATTCTATTTCAGAGATAGGAGGCTTGTGGATACACCATGTACTCTTTTGGGAAGAAATGTGGCTCTGAAAGAGCCTAAACTGTAGACTCGACATTCCGACTATTGTGCTCTGGTCATCCTCAGGAGAGAGATCCTATTTTCTACTTTTTCCTGTGATACAACCAGCACTGAGAGATCTTACTTTTGATACTTAAACACCCAAACAATACCAAATTGTCTCAAATATGTCCTTATTATTGCGCCTTTATTGTACTACAGCATTTTGTACACAAGGCTATAGAACCCAGTACTGGTTGACCCAACATACTTTGTCCAAAGAACGTGCCATTGGGATACTGTGGTTAACAAATGTAGGACACTTCCTGGCCAAAATAACCAAGGGTTAAGATTTAGGTTAACAGTCTTAAGTCAGATTTAATGTTTATGATACTATGGTAAATGTTACATTAACAAAAAAATGTTTTGCTGTACCTTGTCTATTTCTAGATTTCAAAGGCGGTCAAATTAAGCAAGTTTATCGCTGAATCGGATGATGACTCGGTCAAAAGTTTTGATGGTAAGTCAATGAAAATCATTTTTGGCAAATCTTTATAACTACATTGTGTTGAGCTTATGATAATGACACTAGATATAATGGCAACTATATTGAAGTTGCTATTCAATAATGCTTATGTAGTAATTAACGGTACCATATTAACAGTTTTCTTTCTGTTTTGAGCTAGGGAAAGAAATATACCATTATTGATGCTGTGAGTGAGCAGTGAGACTAATATGTTTAGAATTTTACTTTGATTTTTTGTTCTGGTTAAGCAAAAATTGAAAATGTATGAAGCTAACTGTTTGATGGCTCATGATGTTGGCTGATAGGTGGCGATGTTTCAGCTGTGGACTGCTAGCCTTTGTAGTCTTCATCAGCCAACATCATGAACCAATGAGCAGTTAGCTTCTTTCCATTCTCTACGATGAACATCCTCTTTTCTAGTATCAAATGGAAAACGTATATTGTTTCATTGTAGTCTCTCAAAGGTCAACGGCATCCAAGTCCCGCATCCCGAGGGCAGTCTCCAAGGACAGTCTCGCCAGTGCGGCCAGCAACCGCTCCGCATCCCGAACCAACCAAGACAGCAGCAAGATCCCACGCCTGTCCAACAAGCCCAGCGATCCCACCGCTGCCACCAGTTCGCCTGCAAAGGCCAAGGCAGCAGCGGGGGCAGACAAAGGAGGGCCCGCGGTCAGCAAACCAGACCTGTACCCTTGGGATGACACCCCGACCCCTACTCCGAGAGATGATGATGGTGGGACACCAAGAGGAGGACAGTTCACACCTAGAAGCAGTGCCATCTCTGTTGGAGAGGTATTATATATCTTTTGTTTTTCTACAGACATCCGTGGAAACTACAGAATCCCATGAAACCTAAAGTTGTCCATTATTGAAAGCTGTGTTTTCAAGTGGAATTTAACAAATCTTAATTATTCTTGAGGCCTGTTTTCAACACATTTTAGCACATAGTTTGTGATTCTAGTAATTTGTTGTTATACCTCCTTCTGATAAATTTAATTAGTCTTCTTCTTCTTGCTTGTGGTTGTTCTGATCATTCTGTCCTATGAGGGGAAATGTACATCTCTCAGCCAGGTCCTGGCACTTGGTGTGAGGCTGCAAAGAGCAGCCCATCCGCCTACTAGGCAATGGGAGGCACAGTGCTCTACCTGGTGGTCGCCAGGTCCTGGCGCTGGGTGTGAGGCTGCGAAGAGCAGCCCATCGCCTTCTAGGCAATGGGAGGCACAGTGCTCTACCTGGTGGTCGCCAGGTCCTGGCGCTGGGTGTGAGGCTGCGAAGAGCAGCCCATCCGCCTACTAGGCAATGGGAGGCACAGTGCTCTACCTGGTGGTCGCCAGGTCCTGGCGCTGGGTGTGAGGCTGCGAAGAGCAGCCCATCGCCTTCTAGGCAATGGGAGGCACAGTGCTCTACCTGGTGGTCGCCAGGTCCTGGCGCTGGGTGTGAGGCTGCGAAGAGCAGCCCATCCGCCTACTAGGCAATGGGAGGCACAGTGCTCTACCTGGTGGTCGGCAGGTCCTGGCGCTTGGTGTGAGGCTGCAAAGAGCAGTCCATCCGCCTTCTAGGCGATGCATGGGAGGCACAGTGCTCTTCCTGGTGGTCGGCAGGTCCTGGCGCTGGGTGTGAGGCTGCGAAGAGCAGCCCATCCGCCTACTAGGCAATGGGAGGCACAGTGCTTTACCGGGTGGCTGGCTGTCTGTGCTTTGCTACAGTCGTATCTGTCTGTATCCGAAAGGTTCCACAGATGCATTGAAGGCTTGACATTTGCTTGCTTAACGCCAGTGCGGAGTCGTGTCAGATGCATTGGACAAAAATTCATATAAAATCGTAATTTGACAGGGAAGTTTGATAGTAAAAGATTTGAATGAAAATTCCTGTTTATTTTCTCTTATCTGTAGAGCGGCAGTGATTGGGATGATGATGACATCCTTGGAACTCTCGAAGGAATGTCGCCGAAAAAAATGCCAAATGTGAGTTGTTTTTTCTGTAGTAACTGTTGTGCAGATCTGTCTAACTGTGTCATATGCAGGGCCTGTACATTATGTGACTTGCTAAGCTGCATTCTACATTACTAATGCAGAGAATGTTTGTCATACATGTTTGCACTATTTGCAACCATAAATTTATTAACTGCATGTATCAATCTAAGCACTAAGGAATGACCTTTGGGATATAGTGGTATGTGAGTGGTTTCATGGCTTCTGACTACCAAACGAACAAAGATAGTTGACTATTAGGGACACCACCAACATAGAGCTGGATAGCTGAGTTGGTAAGAGAGCCAGTACGGCATTCCGGAGGTCACTGGTTCGAAACCACGTCCAGTCATTTTTTCTTTGCTCACTTTCCAATCACTAAGGAATCTTTCTTTATTTTTATCTGACAGATTTCCGAGGAGAAACCCAGTAAGTATGAGTAAAACGTGAAATTCAGAGCGGCTGCAGAGGTGACTTTGGGTCTGTTTGTTTAGCACACAGGATCAAGGATTCTACTGATCCAGATCCCATTTTAGCATACCCCGCATAGGACTTGGATCCGCCAATCTGGGATCCCGTGCGTTAAACAAACAGGCCCTTTGTATCCTTGTTCATTGCCTGGTTGCCCCCGGGCTTCCAGTTCACAGAAGCACCGAAGGCGATTACTTCGGTGCCCCTGATCACAAGTGCCCCATCAGAGGTTCTTGGTAGAAATTCCCGCTCCTCTCTCAGACGTTCCCTGTACCCAGGCATACACATTATGACTCATATCTATTTTCTGTAAAGGTACAGAAATGTCATTATAATTTGAAAGAATGTTACAAATAATGCCATAAACATAATGGAGTGACCATCAATTTTTCAGGTCACACCTGCATAAAGCACATTTTTTAAGGTTGGAAAATATATCTATTTTGTATCTGTGTATTGCATTGACTCATTTTATTTGATTTTTTTCAGATAAAGCTGGTAGTCAGACTGAGACAAGACCCTTAAATTCACAAGATAAGCAACAGAGGAAAGGTATACCTTGGTATTATCTTTAAGAGACATGTCGAGAGAACATATAATGAGTACCAGTGGTGTGTTTAAGATGTTTAAAGGGATCCAAATCTCTATTCTTCAGGCCTAACCCCTTGACGCTCACTGAGGGCGCATCCTCAATCCTTCGATTTGATCCCCAACGAAAAAAACTGTCCTTTATGAATTCCTCAATCCACAATTGCCCAGAATTCCTTACGTATTCTTTGTCAGTCAAACAATACGACAGGTTAAGAATCCATTTGCACACTTCCACCGTCTGTGTCCGCTTCTAAAACATGTAGGTGTGTGTACATACACAATGCACTTTCATGATCTGCTAGAGCAAGGCACGCCAACTTGTACATGAGCTGAGATTGCGATGTTTGTGTAGCGCATGCAGGTCGTACTGTATCGAGTGATCGCGGCCGAAGTTAAGCACAGAGAGCCTCGGTTTTGATGCGGATATGCACAGACAGCGCTAATGTTAAATCCCTCTGTATGTGCTGCTTCAATCCTAAAAAAACACTAGTCATCCAAGAATATATTTCTGGTGAATAATGAGCAAGGAAAAATACCCACGACCCCTGCCATTTGGGTAGGGCAATTCATAGGCCCATGTCACACAAGGCAATTTACAGGCAACTAGTTCCATGCAATCTCCAAGAAGAAATAACATTAACCCTCAAAATTCCATAAAAACTTTCTTAGGGAAAGTGACAAACTAACAGAAAAATGACTTTAGTACCTGAGAGTATTCCATTTTACAAGCAGTTTCCTGTAAAATTTGCCTCGTGTAACTGTGACATGGACCTTACATATCGTCTGCCTGAATGTTCTGTTGGTTTCAGATGTCTTGAATCGACTCGGGATG
The DNA here is from genome assembly GCA_963971285.1 of Astropecten irregularis. Taxonomy (NCBI): domain Eukaryota; kingdom Metazoa; phylum Echinodermata; class Asteroidea; order Paxillosida; family Astropectinidae; genus Astropecten; species Astropecten irregularis. The sequence continues at coordinate 18,581,998 of OZ020244.1, read as the reverse complement.
AGCGATATTGAGGATGAGGAGGAAGATTCCAGTCTTCATTTCACAGATGAGGAATCCAAGAAGGCACCCATTCTCAAGCAAGGCATCCCGGTAGGTGGAAAATTCTCAAGACATTTTATTTTCCCTTATGTCACAAATTCCCCACGAATGGACCAGGACTTGAAATATATCAAGAAAGATACAGTAACAGTTATCTGTGAAATTTCCAGTCCCATACGGTGCCCACTTTTTGAGAAAACAGAGAAACAGTTCACGTTTTTCTGCCTGAAATGCTGTATTTATCAAGCAAAGAGTAAAACCAATGACCAAAAGCAATTTTGATCATTAAAAGATAAAAAATAACGTTGAAAAGATTTTCAAATAACGTGGGCGTTTTTCACTGTTTTTCTGAAAAAGTGGGCACCATATGGGACTGGGAATTTCACATATGACTGTAACTGTATCTTCATTGATATTTTTGCCCATGAATCTGCATAAGTATGAAATTACCTTTAAGGGAGCATTGTAACAGGAAGAAACTTAATGAAAAGGAATTCATTTCAAGGATGCCATGATATTAATAGCTACTAACCAATGAAGAGTGGATCTTGGAGGAAGGTGTGAGCTTGCTGTATGATGCTAATTCCCAGTCTGTTGATTTCTTTCTTGGTCATTTTGTGGTGTACCAGCCAAGCCCAATTGTCAAAGCAGAGGAGAGTCCCATTGCTGCCAGAGCCCCCAAGACTGCTGATGATGAAGATGAAGGTAAGGTTTCACATGATATACTTGAGACTATAATCATCCAACCTTACTTCCTCGTCAATGTGACCTGTCGTCAATTTCACCAAACTCATCGTAACTTACTATCAATAGCGCTCCGCACTAATGACGTCACACGAGTGATTTGGCCAGCGCGCGCATGTACAAATCCCTGGATGTCAGACAAACTTTTCATGCATGCACACGTACACACACACACACCCACCACATATTTGCGTGGTTGCAATGTTTGTCTGAGATCCGGTGAGACGTCACAGCATTTAGCCTGCTATTTTTAGCGCAAATGCGGAGTGCTATTGTATGTATCATGATGCTTTGCAGCCCTATGTAGGATACGATGGGTAATCATTCTTAACTTGAGTTATGATTGTAGGACTTTGTGAAATCGACCCCAGGGCTGGATTTCACGTAAGATTGATCTTAAGATGAGTTGTCAGTATCACCATAGTGATTTGTATTGTGACATCACACTTTGCTTAGCAATAGCGCTCCGCACTAATGACGTCACAAAATCCCCGGCTGTCAGACAAACATTGTCTAACACGCGTAGTGTACATGGACGCGCACACCCACACACGTGCATGGTTGCAATGTTTGTCAGAGATCCGGTGCTATTTTTAGCGTAAGTGCGGAGCGCTATTGGGTTTCATTCACACTTAAGACCCGTCTTAAAATCAGTCTTAGCGATTTTGTGACATCCGGCCCTGGAACCTTCCTGAATCCATCGATGTCACATACTGTGCAGTATCTCAGTGGCACATTTGGGGGAATTATACGGCTATTAAGTTGGGCTACAACTCGCTTTTTTAGTTTTGGAAAAATCAAAATCAAATTTTCATTTTGGAGTGTATTACAGTGAAACGCCACTATAACAAACTCTCTAGGATGCACAGAAATTGTTTGTGATATTGGTTGTTTGTTATAATGAACAATGCTCAACATTGTGCATAACAATTGGGAGCCAATTGGATGATGTTCAGTATAGCCAAATATTGTGTATAGCGGTGTTCATCATAGTGGCGTTCCGCTGTATAATGCCATAATTTTGAGCATGCTAAGTCAGTTAAATTGAACGTGACCTTTGACCTCATGGCATTTAATCACTATGGTGCTGTATTCATTGATATTTTCCACCTTCTTCTGTCTTTCCTTTGCATGATACAGAGTCAGACTGGGACTCGGATGTAAGTCTTTCCCACTTTTCTTGTCTTTTTCTCTGTGTTTTATGCGGTGTGCCAGCATGCCTAATTGTTTCATATATCAGAAATGTATGTTATCGTGCATAGGTAAACCATGGTTATTTCAGTGGTTAATCTCATTTATGAATGGTAAACCTGTTTCACAAATGGTAAACCTATAGTTTGTGATTGGTATTAAACTGTATTAATTTTATTAATGTTGTGAATGATGATTTGTAGGTATAGTCTGTTGTGTTTGTTAGTGGTTGACCTTCATTAGGAGAGGTAAACCTTGTTTATGAGTGGTAAACCTTATCAATAAGTGGTGAACCTAGTTAATGATAAACCTTGTTTATAAGTGGTAAACCTTGTTAATGAGTGGTTAACTTTGTATATGAGTGGTAAACCTTGTTAATAAGTCATCAAATAACCACAAGAAATTGACTGGATTAAAATTTAAGTCATTGAAAAGTGACCAAAGGGAAATTGATCGGAGCGGGATGATATTCCTGAGGTCACTGGTTCGAATCCTGCTCCAGTCAATTTTTCTTTGTTCATTTTCGCTATGATCGGTATTCCGGAGGTCGCTGGTTTGAATCCCGCTCCTGTTAATTTTCCTTTGTTCACTTTTTATTGACTTTTTGGTAAACCTTGTTAATGAGTTTTAAACAAGGTTGTAAACAACTAGTACAACTGTTGATAAGTTGTCAACCTTGTTTGTGAGTGGTAAACCTCGTTATTATTAGTGGTAAACCTTGTTTATTAATGGTAAATCATGCTATTCAGTTGTCAACCTTGTTTATTATTAGTGGTAAACCTTGTTATTATTAGTGGTAAACCTTGTTTATGAGTGGTAAACCTTGTTTATGAGTGGTAAACCTTGTTTATGAGTGGTAAACCTTATTTTTGTCTCTTTTCAGGATGATTTGTTGCCTTCTAATGCCTCTGATTTCAAAGGTAAGTTTCTAGACCGATAGCTGCCTTGACATCAATCTTAGTCACATTTTCAGAGCAATTAGATCAGTGTAATTTGTGGGGGTCTCATCCAAATATCAGGGGCATTGAATTTTGATGAGAAACAAAGTGTTTGAATGTTAATAATTTTTGCCTCACGCCCCAACCCTCCATCTTCCCCAGACCCACCTGTTGTTAAACCAGGTGATGCCAGCATCCATAGCAACTCGGAGAGTCTGGATTCAAAACCCCAACTGGCGGCGCAGCATGCTCCGGCTATCTCACCCCGCATCGAGAGGAAGCTACCTCCTACTCCAACCAAGGGTGCCCCAGGGAGGGACGACGACATCGGTCAGGCTGGGAAGGACCTGGCTGAGGCAGAACGGGCTAAGGATGGCGAGGAGGAGGATGAGGCGATTGATGGAGACGATGATGATGACGATTGGGACTCTGATGAAGATGATGAAGAAGAGGAAGAGAGCGAATGGGAGAAGGCGAGGAAAATCGGAAGGAGGGTGAGTCATTTCAACTTACATTTTATATTTTCAGTCTTGGGTCTTTCTCCTTTAACATAAGTTTAACAAAAGGTTCCAGCACTGCTAATGCTGCACGTATCTTCTATGATCCTTGGGATATAGCTATATGAACATGGTTTCACGGCTTTCACGTCTTCTGACTGCCAAACGAACAAAGATAATTGACTATTGGGGACACCACCAACATAGGGCAGGGCAGCTCAGTTAATAGAGTTTCTGTATGGCATTCCGGGGGTCTCTGCTTCGAATCCAGCTCCAGTCTATTTTCCTTTGTTCACTTTTCAATGACTTAACATTAATCCTGTCAGGTTCCTTTGTGATTATTTGATGATAAATTAAACATAACAGTTAATGGATAATGTGGATTCTGACAGATTTTGATTAGCATCCTGGGAAGTACATGTGATCACACAGAGGCCTTGGCTAATAAAGTACTTGATACCATAGATGGTAGAGTTCTAGTGTGATGTGGATAACAGATTCAGGTGCTAGTTTTTATTCAATTTTCTTTGATGAAAATATGACAGAAACGAAATATTTAAACAAGAATGAGGACAAACAGTTTATAAGCTTATAAGCCGTTCCACTCCAGTGCACCCTTGGCACTTAGAACCAGCATCCTCAGAGTCAGCTAAACCAGTCACTCTTCGATCCTGAAGACAAACAGAGTACTCTGTTCGGAACGTTGGGTGTTTAACCATTGGTTCTTCTCAGAACCACACACTCATAGAAGAGATTTTTGTACATGCATGTACATGGTTCTACCGCAAACCTTACCTTACTTTATTGTACTTCCACCATGCATAGTTTTAAGTCTTAATCATTAGTTATAAGCTGTTCTTAGACCAGATTTAACCAGCTTCCTGAAGATGTACGGTAATTGTGTCAGAATTTTCAACGATTAAAAAGGTTTTTTTTATCACTTCTAAAGTCTTCTTAAATATATGCAGTGTGTGAATGGCAAGTTTGTTTGAAATATGTGGGACTGTTTTAAAGGTTAATAAACATTTAAAAACTGTTCTTGAAAAATATATGGTAATTGACGGAGGAATTACAGGTTAGAAGTTGATACTTTATCATGAAACTGCATGAACATGTACCAAAAAAGTGTCATAGTCATTCCCACCACTTTATGAGTCGGTTTAAGACTTTTATCCACGACAACACCACATTTGTTTGTGTTTTAAAGGTAGTATCACACTTTGGTAAGAAAGTAAGAAACCAAAACAGAAATGTTCACAGATTTATGTATAACTTACAGGGTATGAAAATGGTGGTGATAGTTCCGCCTGAAATGGTGTATTTATCCAGAAATTAGTAAAACAACGACCGAAAATCTGTTTGATCTTTTAAAAGATCAAAAATAAAAGAGAAAAGACTTAAGAAATATTGTGGCTGTTTTCACTGTTCTCTCAAAAAGTGGGCACCGTATGGGACTGAAATTTTCACAGAAGACTGTTACTGTATCTGTCTTGATATTTTTGCCCATGAATCTGTATTTTTTCAAACACCAAAGTATGATATGAGTGTTCGTACACAGCATCATTTGAAATGAGTAGTTAATGATAATCTTTTTGCCCAAAGTGCAAGATGCATTTTCCCTGAGTTTCATTTTTTGTCATCATGACAAAGACCTGTAATATTTGCAGGTAATGTTTGCTGTCTTTTATTTTCCATTGATGAATTTTTAAAGGGTACAAAAGTACAAATATACAAATTTACAACTTTCTGGCATAAATATTAAAGGCTAGACTCAAATTTGGGGTACCAAAATAATTTGGGAATCAGGACTTTAATAAAATAGAGACATTTTGATTCATTTCCATATTTTTGTTTATAATATCAGTTGAAATCGAAATAACCCCTTGCTCCAAAACACATTGTGTGCAGAGTGAAAGCAAAAGCTTGATACCACTGACAATAGTTGTTACTTATGAATTTACAATGACATTGACTAGGCCGACGTTTGGTCTTTTTGTTTGCGTCCCGTATTGACTGGATGGGCGGGGCCTCCAGGGCCAATAAGAGGGGAGTGGGTAATGAGGCATTAAGACTAACTATTGGTATAGTCCATAATGGACTAGAGTGAGTGTAATATTGTCATAATAAATGATAATGTGCTCAGCTATGCCTCTGTGCAGTGGCGTGGCGGTTGCCTCCATTCAAACAGATGCTATACAGGGAAATTCATATAACAATGGGAAACGCTGCAAATGAAGGTCACTTGTTGCATCTGCATATTAAATAAGTACAAGGGAAGGAAAGCACTGTTCCTTTTTGTGTTCCCTGTCTTATTGTGATGTACTTGCCTCTTTTGTATAATATGTAATGTTATGAATACTCTCCATTGAGTTAAAGGCAGAATACGATTATTAAAGGTGACAGAACAGCTGCAGGCTGTTCATAAGTTGATTTGTCATGGAATAAAAACAAAACATGGTATTTTCAATTTTAACTTCTCTGAATCTACACAGAAGTTTTGATCTCACATCGAGATCAAAACTGTTTTCGGTCTTTGTTTTACTACTTTCTGGATAAATATCGCATTTTAGCTGGAAATATTTTAACGGCATGTTTCAACATGGGCTATGGTTTCTACTAGCACCATCTTCATATCCTGAAAGTTATATGTTATCTGTGAACATTTCTGTACTGCACCTTTGAATAAAAAACAACAAATTTTACCAACTGGTGATGGTGTATTTTGCGGGGTACTACTCATGGCTCTTTATAATAATAATAGTATAAACTTATATAGCGCATAATAATAAAAAAGATTCTCTATTCGCTTAAATGTTTTAAATGCTCTTTATGTTTTAAAGTCATTATATGAAACAAAAAAATTATCAGTTGAGAAATTAATTCTTATGCTGTTGCTATTGCCTCGTACTTGAATATTGCTTGCCTGGGAACCTGGCTACATTTGACGTGTATACATGCAAGATATAAATGAGCTGAAACGGATGAGAGAGTCGCTGCACGTGTTGCAAAATGCTCCCTGAAGCCGTGTCCAAATGGGTTTCCAGAGCTATGGCTATAGCCAACGTATTCCAATGCAATTTGCAATGGGCTGAGACCTAGACCTAGCTCTAGGCAACTGGTTTCGGATGCAGCCTGATAACTCCTCCTATACTTTTTTGTAAATATATCATGTGACAGGTTTAGGCAAATATGAGTAGTCCAACTACCCTAGGTGTTTATGTATGTATGTATGGTACGTGTGCATACAGTGTATGTACATGTACTATATATACATGTATGTATACATACACTGCATACAGTGTATGTACTATATATACATGTATGTATAATTAATTGATGCTGAATATTGAAAGGCAAAACATGTACCACTGCCAAACAGTGGTATACTTAAAATACACCTCACCCCCACCCCTCAAATAGCATTTTCATCAAAATGAGAGCAATTATTGATTTCATTGACTGGCTACAACTGATGAGGCATGAGACCCATTGTACAGTCCCTACCATCACACAATACATGCCATAAGTCTTGGCTGTATAATGTATGCATGTACTGGTATAATATACTACAAGGACAAGCCTATGCACTGGGCGTTCCTGCAGTATACAGAGAATATATTCTGCCGAGGTGCATACCTGTTGTTTTCTAGTGATCCGTGAAATTATGATGATGACGATGATAATTTTGATGCTTGACGAGATCATTATGTAGGGGTGTTTTTTTTTTTTTCATAGTGGTTTGAGTACCGTGCATCATTTTACAACGTGGGTATAATCGTGATGGATGACTTTATTAGCCCGAGTGTAATTTATTTTTATGCGGAGTATTTTGTTCTTGTTGATTATTACAGCTAGGTAAGTCATACAATAATGCGCAATTGTTGTCTGTTGGCCATTGTTTTAATAATTGCAGTTATACTGAAGAAGAAAGAAATTTGATTGGGTGTCAATTTTGATGACTTAAGGTTGAGCAAAGAAAAATGTACTTAATAAGATGAATGAATATATAGTAAGTGTTCCACAAATGAAATATCTATGGATATGAACTTGAGATTCAATGACAGTAAGGCTGTGTCCAAATCTCTGGCTGCGGCTGCAAATTACACACACACCTAGATGGCAGCCACTAGCCAGTGACTGCAGCCGCTTCCATAGACTTGAGTGTTTTGTGCGGCCACAGCTAGAGATTTGGGACACAGCCTAATTAAGGGTTGATGCTAAATTTTCTCTGTGTTCTCAGTTTTAGGAATGATGGCAAATAAGTCAATGAGCTGATCATTGGTTCTATATCTGCTGATTGGTTTATGAGAGTATGACAGTTAGCAATGTGCAAGCACTTTATGAGCAATCCATTGCTGCATTAATCTATAGAAATATTCTAGCTATCAACTTCGACATAGCTGGGGATCTTGGCCCATATAAATGATACAAACAGCAATTTGCGAACGTAGCTTTAGCAGCTGATTCAAAGTGTTCTAGAATCGTTGGGATTCTTACAAGCTAAAACCAGGGACCAATTTCATAGAGATGCTAAGCACAAAAAATTGCTTAAGCACAAAAATGACTTGCCCAATAAAACAAACCTCCATTGAAAGTTCGATTTGATATTCATGGTCAGCGAACAGCAGCCAAAGAACAATTGCAAGTGATACACAACACATGGAAATTTGGTTGTTAATCCTGTTTTTATTAAGGCAGAAATTTCATGCTTAGCAATTTTTTTTGCTAAGCAGCTCTATGAAATTGGCCCCAGAATAGTTAGCATATTTAGAAGCCAGTAGTTTATGATTTATGTGATTAATATCAAACATGAACAACATGATACAAAATTGCATACTTACAGCTCAGAATAGTAAGTTGCTTCTTATATTGTCAAAGTTCATTAAAAAAAAAGGAGGGAAAAACTATACAAAATTTTATACTCACAGCTGAAAATACTCAAAGTGAACCAGTGTCTTGATCCCTTCCACCGTTCCCCAACCTGTAGCCTATATGGTTTAATCTCACCGCATACAATCAGCTTTATACACTGAAGATGGTGCTGCAAAAATTTCCATAGAGATATACTGCACAAAGTCAAGGTGACAGGTTATTCATATTTATCTGTGTGAAAAGGCCAGTGTCAGACAAATAACTTGTCATGTAATTGATGCCGTTATGAACAGGTGTTTTTAAGGGGATGGGGTTTTTGTTCAAGCTAATGTTATCCTGCAGTGTGATTTATGGACCAGATTGAAACGGAAGCGTTGGTCTTTTGTAGTCATCAGCTCTGTCTTTCAGGATGTGACTGTATTACTGACCTGTTGTCATAGCAGGTTTTTTCTTTTATCTGCGGATCTTCATGCATCTCATCCTGCAGGTGTTCATGAATTGTTTTTTAGCTTAATACTGTCTTTTCAAGTGTGTCTTAACAGCGTGAAAACAGCTTTCTAATATGGAGGATATTTTATGTGCATTTTTTAGGCAAGCATCCATGAAGAGCTGAAACAGGCCCAGAAGACTGAGGGAAATCGGCAGCGAATTTGGGAGGAGGAGGAGGCCAAACGTGAGGAGAAACGCAAAGAGGAGGCCGCAGCTGAGCTCCGCCGAGAACAAGAGGAAATTGAGAGGGAAAGACAGCAGAGAGAGGAAGAAGAACGATTGGAACGGGAAAGGGAACAAGAGGAACGGCAGGAAAGAGAAAGGAGAGAGGCCAAGAGGAGGGCAGAGGAGGAAGAAGACAGAGCGAGGCAAGAGGTGGAGAAGCAAAAGCAGGAAGAAGCAGAGCAGAGACAGCGTGATGAGAACGAAAGAGCTGCAGAGGAAAAGAGACGAAAGCTTGAAGAAGAACACTTACAGAAGGCTGAGCAGGAGCTGAAGGAGAGGCAGAGGGAGGACAACAGACAACGCAAAGAGAGGAGAAAGAAGGAGGAGGAACAGAGAGCTGAAGAAAAGCAGAGGCAAAAACTGGAAGAAGAACGCTTGAAGAAAATAGAGCAAGAAATGAAAGAGAAACACTTTGAGGAAGAAAGACAACGTGAAGAGAGAAAGATAAAGGATGAGGAGGAAAGAAAACAGAGGGAAGAGGAACTGAAAGAGGAGATGGAGAAGATGAAGACTGTGGAGGAGAGGAATGAGGCGGAGAGACAGCATCTCGAGAAGGAGAGGAAGCGGCTTGAAGAGGAGAGAAAACAGGAGGAGTTGAGGAGAGACGAGGAAAAGAAACGCTTAGAAATGGAGGCCAAGATCGAGATGGAGAGAATTGAAGTAGAGAGGGCCAAACTGGAGGCTGAAAGACATGCAGAGCAGAAACAACTTGAAGAAGAACGAAAAAAGATGGAGGATACTCAGAAATTTGAGAAGCGGATGTTGGAGGAGGCGAGGCATAAACTTGAAGATGAAATCAAGCTCCGGGATGAGGAAAATGAACGAAACAAGGAAGAGAGACTAAGACTGGAAAAAGAAAAAGACGAGGTTAAAACTCTTCGTCTTCAGCAAGAAGAAGCAAAACAGAGACTTGAGGATGATAGAAGACGAGAGGAAGACAGATTCAAGTTTGAAGAAGACAGAATCAAGAGAGAGAATGAACGTCTGCAAATCGAGCGCAAGAAAGTAGAAGAGGAAGCCAAAAATCGCCAAAGGGACTTACTCCAAGGCATTTCATCAAAGAGTGAAACTGAAAAGAAACAGTTTGAAGATGAACTCGCTCGTTTAGAGGATGAAAGAAAACAAGAACTCAAACGTAGGGAAGAGGAATTTGAAGCAGAGAGGCTCCGGCAGACAGCAGAAAAGAATGCACTCCAGAAAGAACTAGACCTCCAGTCACTCCGCTTCAAGGAGGAACGTCTGAAATTTGAGGCTAGGCAAAAGGAAGCCGAACGCCAGAGGGAACAAGAAGAATCTCGCCGAGAGGATGAACTGAAGAAACTGACTGAAGAACAGACCAGGGAGATGGAGCAGTTGAAAGCCGAGAAACAGCGTCTCATAAAAGAGAACGAGGACATCGAGAGGAAAAAGGGAGAGATCCTGACTATGAAACGGGAAGCGGAGAAGAAGGAATCGGAGAGGAACCTGCTCAGATACCAGAAGTCTATTGAGAAGAGGCTGCAAGATGAGGAAGACGTCGTCACGGCAGACGGCGATCACAGCTCAGACATGGATGTTGACCATTACGAGATGGAGGTGGCTGTCATCCAGAAGCAAAGACAGGACTTACAGGGAATGAGCCCTGTCCTCTCAGGGAGCAGAGATCAAAATGTCAACAGGAATAATGGCCTAGACTCCCAGGGTAACACAGCAGACTTCAACCAAGGATTAATCGGGTAAGAGCAAAGACTTGTCAATTTGCCGTAATACACTGTTGGCAAAGGGAAAGGAATTTGGTGGAAAGAAAAGGCAAAAACCTGGGCTAGTTTTATTTTACCAGATAAGTTTATAAAGACGTCTGAGGAAAAATGAGATGACCGAGTGTCTTGGAACTTGGAGGCTTAAATTGAAACCAAACAAAATGACATCATTTTCATACATGACCAGGGGCCAATTTCAGAGAGCTGTTCAACAGGTTCAAGCACAAAATTTGTTTTAAGCATGAAAAGTCAACCAAATTTTCATGAGATGTTTACTGCTTTTGACTTGTATTCGGCCATTGTTTGCTGAACATAACATTAACAAGGAGTTTTGGCTGGCATACTGATTTTATTTACCATGGTTTTTGGCGCTTAAGCAAATTTTGGTGCTTTCTGTGAAAATGGCCCCAGTTCATACAAATTACCATGTTTCTGTCTCAATAGGCATAGTCCCCACAATCCACTGCATTCAACAGCAGCTAGGAGGTCGCAGAAGCCAGCCGGTTCACATTATGCCCTAACCAATGGAAATGCATACGGTCTACCAGCAAAGGTGAGCTAACGAGCTACTTCCTACATGTTCAAGCAATTATAAGAACTAAACAGTATTACTGTATTATTGATCATCACAATGTCACTTTTTGGAACTATTTTGTGCGTCACAAGTTATTTTCAACCCATTGTTGCAAAGACAGATATTGACCTACGATTTCTCAAGAGCTGGTCACATATAAAGAAATTCACCAAGTGTCACATAGTATCAAGTATGTGTATCAAGTATCGCCTGTTTGTTTCAGGCACGCGGTCAGCGATCTTGCAGATCCACATCCCATGCAGGATATGCTCAAGTGGGATCCGGAGCAGCAGGATCACTGATCGCTTGCTGGAAACAAACAGGCCCTTTATATCTGTTATCAATTCTGTTAAACCATAGCAACCAGCTTGGCAGGCAATCCTGAACGAACCAGACGGTCTAGATTCATCTTCTACCGATGAGGATGTTGATGATGACCCAGCTGCTGCCGAGGAACTGCGAGCATCTTATCTCTCCCAATTCCTCAGCTCAGCACCTCTTGCCCTGAACACCAATCAGAATGCCGGGGGAACATCCCAGCCTGATGGTAAGTCACCCTCCTGGCATGCCTGGGCCTTTTTGCTGAGGAACATTCCTGAACGGTGCAATTTTTAAACATGAGGCCTAGACCAGTAAATAATTTCCCATAGGCTCCCACGCAAAATGGCCAATTAAAACAAATAATTAGAAATACTCTGAGGCAATTAAATCAAGCGATACAGCAAAATAGGGCTGAAATCTTCAATTTCAAATTTCTCTTCAATTATTATAGAATAACCAATGACTTTTAGCTGAAAAGTCCATGCAAAGATAAATACCCCTAAAACAGCCACATTGACCGGTGCCAGACTTAAAATAGTACCCCTCTATATGGCAAAAGGAGAGCGACTTTTGGGCCTGATTTCATCCAAACAACTCAAAGGTGAAAGTCCAAACTCTGGTGATCTGGTTCCATCTATTCTTTCTACAAGGCTTCCCACATAGGGCTCACCAAACACTTTAGAATGAAAGATTTTGATTGATTGATGTGGGCCTACATGTATTTACTGGTCTGCACCCCTAGTTGGGCCAGCAAACCCAAGGTTGAAGTTGATGAAACATATCAAACATGTATTTAACCACCCAAAACAGTGCGCTGAATATTGTTTGTTTTTCTTTTTTTCCTCAACTTAGATCCAACGGTGGTCTTGCGATTACAGGGTCAACTGCGAGAGCAAAAGCGCATCGCAGATCGGGAGAAAGGCTTACGTGTCAATGCTGAAAATCACTGCAGAGCCCTTGAGGGCGATATTGATGAGATGCACAGGTAATTCGTTGAAGCAGGTTGTGATTATGGAAGTTCAAATATCACAATTGGTGTCTGAGGTTCAGGAATGATATAAGTTGATAAAGACGAGAATGGAAATGACAATCCAATTTGTATTATTTTTTTTAAAATGATTTGTGATATATAAAACTTAAAAATGATTTGCAAGTAATAAACTGTTGCAAACTGCTCATCAGCCAAAATAATGACCTGAAATTTATAGGATGCTTGGGGTTAGGAGGGCCTGACACGTTTTGATCCTAGCATAATCTTTACTGAAGGCTAAACTAAACAAGTTCTGCGAGGAACGAAAAGTGTTTGGCCCTCCTAACTCCATGATGATGATTTGTTACGTTATACAGCATCAAAATGGTCACACCAATAACATCTGCATCATTCTTTAACATTTTGTTTGTGTCCTTTTTTCTCGCCTTCGATTGGCAACTTCAGGAGAGTTGAGGAGTCTACTCAGACAAGGGCAGCACTGGACCAGCATTTGCTGGACATGGAAGCAAGGATTCGAACTCTAGAGTAAGCAGGAAAAACAAAAACTAGACAAAGTGTTGTGTACAAAGTCTATGGGAATTCCAACGTCAAGAAGAGGAAGAGGAAGAAAATAAAAAAACTAGACATAAATGTCTGTTGAAAACAGAACATAAGGCTTTTCCGAATACGATATGAAAAACTTCCTAAATTATTACATTCTACTTTTGTTTGATTAAGATCTTATAATGTTTCAATTGTGACCATATCTTGATGTATTATACTAAGTTTTAACCCAATCGGATGTAGGGTTACTACACAATTAGAGTATGCCCCTTTAAGGCTTTGTCACGAGACACCTGATGACGTCATGATGACGTGTATGACTGTGATATTACACATCTACTTCATAGGGACTTCGGACCAAGTTTTGTTAAAAGATTGACTGTTTATAAGTGACCAAAGTGGATGCCACAAAATTTGTGTGTTGAGACTATGGGCTTTTTCTACAAGAAGAAGAAGAGGAGGGGAAAAAGCAGAACAAAAACAAAAGTTTTTCCACTTACGCTCAAGAAAAGCCAAATATGATGTGAATGGAAAGCTAACTCATTTTATTATTTTCTGATATGGTTGTCTGACTTCGTGGTAGGGCTGTATACTTGGTAATACTGCAGGGAATCTTCTGGCATCTGTGTCCTTCGTGAAATTCCTATTTTGAAATGTTTCCCTCTGGTTTTGGTTTGTTTCTTAGACATGAACTGAGTCAGGAGATGGAGATGAGGCAGAATGCCGAGGTGTTACTCGGCAAGACCAAGGAACAGCTCATGCGCAAGGAAGAACTCTACGCACAGTAAGATGATCCAACTATTTTGAGTCATGCCAACAATTTTTCTTCAGCCTGTCAGCAGATTTCCTCTTCTTTTTTCACTTTGAAAAAACACTTTACAAAGTATGGTAAAGATTGACGTCATCGTTTTTGGTTATCAAAGTCCAAGTTGCATGCCTGATGCCACGAGCATTGAGCTGGCTTTGCAGTGTCCAAATTGTGTGGATACTGTCTGTGTTTATAAAAGCCTGCATTCTTATATGTTTATCCAAATCTGCCTGATTTCTGAACATGTTTGCTTGGTGTACATCCCATGATTAGGGGATGTACACCCCGCAAGTATAGAGTGCAGCGGATGTAAATTCTTTTGTAGCTGGACGAAATACGGGCAGGGACACACCAGTAATGGCGGGTGTTTCCTACCTCCATGGTCTCGCCGTTGGATCGGTGTATACAGTGTTAAGCCACTCATGGTGTGAGCAAACAGTACACTTACTCTATTACTGCAAAGTAGACTTGTTATTCTGTTTACATAATAAAATGTTCCTGTATTCCATTTTCTTTTTCGTCGTTGCAGTGAAATTGAAGCTAAACAGAAATCTGAACTTGGATCAAGGAATCTCGGTCTGGAGCTGCGGACGGCCCAGAATCTCGTCAGACAGGTCAGTGGCCAGAATTTGCGTCTTTTATTTGTTTCAATGACCGTATTAGCTTGGCTTGACCTTGCTTGGGCTTTGTGTTCTTCAGTACTTAATTCAGCAGAAATTACTGATAAGAATGTCAGATGACAACTAGGTAGAATGTGGTGAAGGGAGTTTTATAGTGGGTTGTGGTTAACTAGTGGATTAACAATTAGCAACCAGTGGGTGTAACTTGTGAGTTAACCGGTTGTTTCTCAGTGGCTGCATGTCACGGGGCTGCCTGATGATTTGGGCGATTCCAAAAAAGTGCACCACCAAGAGTTCACAAGGCGTTGGCCAATCACAATGCATGGAATTTGTTGACAAAATGTGAATCTGGAAAGGGTTGACAGATTCCGCGCATTGGCCAACGCATGCAAACTCTTGGTGGCGCTGCTATTTGGAATTGCTCAAAATTGTTTTCTGACAGGTACTACAGTGATTAAAACATAGTACCTCATCCAACCAATGGTGATTTTGGTCATAAGAATGCTGTAATTAACTTGTTTTGTTTTCTTCCTGTAGTTTGAAGAGGAACGAGATGAGTTACGTTCCCAGCTCTTGCATGAGAAGCACGCAAGGGCCCTCCATGAAGAGCTAGTCCATGATCAGCTCCAAGCCCAGGATGTCTTGCATCAGGTAGGCCTGTTATAAACAGTTACATTCCACCCATTTGGTGGACATCCTCATTACCAGGATTGCATGTGTGGTTCGGGTAATGTAAGGCTGTGTCCCAAATCTCCGGCTGCGGCCGCAAATAACACACAAGCCTATCAGGCATTCAACTTTTCCTTGGATCAGCTGATTTCCTCTTTTTTCACTTTATTCACTCTTATGCCATTTTTTGTTATAAAGTCCAAGTTGCATGCATGGTCTATATAAACGGCTGCAGTCACTGGCTATAGTGGCTGCCATAGGTGCATGTGTAATTTGCGGCCGCAGCCAAAGATTTAGGACACAGCTTAATTCTACAAACTTACATGGGTATTATACACAATCAGCCTCCATATCCAACATTGACTACACACCTATTGCTATTGTGCATCATATGCTTTTAAAACATGCCATTTGCTTTCAAATACTACCAATTTTTTGTAAAACTACATGGAGAATAGAATGAGTAAGACTTGCGGTGACACCATGTATAATACTCTTTTAGGAAGATGTGTTGTCCTGAAAAGGACCGATGAGAGTGGATTCTCGACGTATCGACTAGTGTGCTCTAGTCGTCCTCAGGAGAGAGAGAATGGAGAATCCCTTCACATTTACGATATTTCATATTTCATACGCGAATCATTTTTTCCCATTCTATCATCATTTTGTGCAATTTTTGTGTGCATTTTTGCAGGAAACATCCAAATTCTTCGCAGAAAAGGTACGTGTTTTGTCAGGCCTGCAACTTTTCCTCGGATCAGCTGATTTCCTTGTTTTTTCTCATCGCACTAATTATGCCATTGAAAATCGAAGAACACTGCACTAAGTCTTGTAAAGACAGGGATTTCCTTGTTTTTTGTGTGTTAAGTCCGAGTTGCATGCCTGTTCTGTTATTATGGATTTAATATCCATAGCTTGTACAATAATGTATTACGGACGGGAAAAATTAAGATTGTAATAAGCCTCCATTTATTTCTATTTCATATTTCAGTGTTGCAAATATTCTATATTCATTCCGTGGATTTCTATTATTTGCTAAGGCTGAAGCGGTCAGTCGGCTGGAGGCTGCTGATGAGAGCCGCAAGGTGGTACTGAACCAGAGTGACCGGCTGAAGACTGAACTCAGTGCCCTCAGGGTGAGTCAGAGGTCAAGCATTGGCCGTTTATGAAACCAGGGGTCAATTTCACGAAATCCTACGATCAATCGTAATCGAGTTACGAAGGATAACCCATCATATTTTACGTAGGGCTGCAATACATTACGATTGATAGTAAGTTACAATGAGTTTGGTGAAATTGACCCCAGGCTTGAGGCTTGGCTTGAGACTTATTCCCCTACTGTCATTTTAGGACCACAAAACGAAGCGAAGGGATTGGGTCACATAACGAAGCCAAAGAACGGCTCCAGCTTTGCCACGTATCTCAAACCCTTGATTTAGTTTTGGACACAAAATGGCGTTAGCAAAATAAATCACAAGCCTAGACTCGAGCCTAATTTCGTTAATTGGTCCATTGAAAGTTCTCATTACAAAATTAAAATTAATTTGTGAAAAAAAAACATGGAAAGTGACTACGGTAGATACATTTGGAATAACTGTCTTGGCGAGAAGAAACTACTTGCATCTAAAGTCCTATGAAATTTGGTATTAACACTTTATGCAGCCCTGCAATTTAACATGAGTGCATTTCAATTTGGGTTCAGGTTGAACTGGAGCGACAGAGAATGAGACACAGAGATGACCAGGGCATGTTGACATCGGAAAACGAGGAGCTCTCCAACAAAATCGAGGAGCTCAAGAACGACATTGTGAGTAGACAAGCGGACAATCACTTGAGTGGATATTCCTGAACCAAAGATACAGCCCACTAAATCGCTTCATAGGGTTTGGCTCAAATTTTAGATGGAAGACCTTTTTTAAACCTTTCACTTGTGTGTATTATTAAAGATGCTTTAAATTTCATACTCGTTATTCAAGGCAAGATTAAATTACTTAAAAGGGAAGAAAATTGCCAGGGTATACCGTTTTGATATTCAATTCAATATTATTGGTCCATGATATAAACATACAACAAAAATTAGCCTCCACTGCCTGTAATAAGAAATTAATTACGGTAAAATACATACTTTTTACATGGGGACTAAATTTAACATTTATAACATTTACATTTTGTTAACAGTTAAAGACTGATTGCCAACTCCTAGGATATTTCGAAGATCAAGAAAAGAAACTTTGACTGAACCAAGAACTGAACCCAAATCTGTCCTACCCTGCGATGGAAATTGTCTAATAATGTAAATTACCAAGGCTCAGAAGCCTGTACGCCATGTGAACATCAAGCAACTCTTTTTTCAGCACTTTTGACCTGTCCTTTTTATTTCTTGCTTCCTTGGAATGAATTTTCCTTGCAGAGGGTGAGCGAGGAGGCCCTGGCTCATGCGACGATGGCCTTCAACTCACAGCTGATGGCAGTCAAGACGGAGAACGCCATGTTACATGGAGCTGTGGAGAAAGAGATGAACGCAGCAGACAAGCTGCAGACTAAGGTAGGCTCAGCTACTCAGATTACTCAAAGAGGATACGGCTTTTTAATTGATATAATCATCAATTAACCACAAGGGAAACTTACTGAAATTAAAGTCATTGAAAAGTGAACAAAGAAAAATTGACTGGGGCGGGATTCGAACCGTTGACCTCCTGAATGCATACAGGCGCTCTACCAACTAAGCCATCCAGCCCTACATGGGGACTGAATCCTAAACCACACATTACCATGAAAAGCACACTGTGGTTTATTGTTGTATTCTGGACGCCACACTTAATCACAGGAAAAACTATGTGTGATAAACTGTGGTATGGAGGTTGGTTAGGGTTTAATAATTCCGTAAGTTTTTGCTTGCTTGACCAAAGTACTTTTTTAACGTTTTAGTTGGACTCTGTGGAGAGAAGGCTGCAATCAACAACACAGGAACTGGAGAAATCCCAACAAGCAAGGACCGATCTAGAGCGGTAAGTGTCTTCTTGTCATGCCGGCTAGGTCCTTGATAACTGTCGATATTGCACCACAGAGCATTTAGGACCCCAGAGATTATCCTACAAATCTCAGCACCCCCTGACAAAAATGAGTTTCTGTGGGCTTGCTAGGTCCTTACGAACTTGCAAGGTCCTTGATTGCCAAATAGGTCAGTGATGACTGGCTAGATCCTTAATATTAAAATGCTAGGCTCTTGGAAGCCTGCTAAGTCTATCATAACTGCCTAGGCTCTTGTTATCTTGCCGAGTCATGGGTAGCTGTTCTTGATAACTGCCTAGCTAGGCTCTTGAAAGCTAGGAGCCAATTTCATAGAGCTGCTTAAGCAAAAAAATGCTTAAGCATGAAAAGCCCTCGACTAAATTTTCATGTGACATTTATTGCTTTTGACTTTGTTTGCCGAGCAAAATATTCGCAAGGAGTTTTGGCTGGCATACTGGTTTTATTTACCAAGGTTTTCAGTGCTAAGCAGCTCTATGAAATTGGCCCCAGCTAGGTCCTTGATATATTACTGCCTAGGCTCTTGTTATCTTGCTGAT
Organism: Astropecten irregularis; assembly: GCA_963971285.1. NCBI lineage: Eukaryota > Metazoa > Echinodermata > Asteroidea > Paxillosida > Astropectinidae > Astropecten > Astropecten irregularis. Next base: position 18,563,172 of record OZ020244.1, on the reverse strand, counting down.
TCCTCCGTAGCTGGGCTTGGCTCCTGGTAGCAAGCTTGGTACTTGATAACTGCGTAGCTAGGCTCTTGAAAGCCAGCTGAAGATTCTTTCTTTCTTTTGACGAATGACAGGAACTTCCAGAGGGACAGGGACGAGTGGCACCGAAGCAGGGACAAGATGGGAACAGAAATCATCTCCCTCAGAGACTCTGCACAGGTGAACAATTCCTCATGATTCTCTGGATTTAACATCAGTTCTTCCTCTCCTCAACATCATCTCAATAAGTCCCTATTCATCTCATAAGGACCTCATAATGAAACAAATGTAGTTCACAGCAATGCAGTACGGGCGATTCCAAATAGTGCATCCACAAGAGTTTGCAACGTTTTGGCCAACTGCAATACGCAGCTAGAATCCAATGATCCTTTCCAGACGCGTATTTGGTAAACAAATTTAGCGCTTTGTGATCGGCCAAGGCATAGAAAACTCTTGGGGCACACTTTTTGGAATTGTGGGCACCTTATGGAACTGGAAATTTCACAAATGATGACTTTTACTGTATCTTCCTTGAAATTTTTGAAAAGTGTGTAATTACCATTAATATTTCTCTTGCATTTTTGTCATTCAGGCAGCCAACAAGAAGTCTGTTGCCACCGAAGGTAAACTCCACAGTATTGAAAAAGAGGTGAGCATTTGTCCTCTGCTATTAACATTTGACAGTGGTCAATACAAGTAATATACTGCTGCAAAATGCTCTTCAACCACAATTATAACCTGACATATAAGGGCCTGACATTTTGATCCTAGCCGAGCAGGATCTTTCTCAAAGGGTTTTGAGAAGGATCCTGCGATCAGCGATCAGCTGAATGAGAAAAAAAAATAGAAGCATGATTTGTCAAGACTTACATAATGCAAGCACTGCTTGCAAAATGCTGGCCACTCAGTCCAAGATCTACATTTTGAATAACCTCCTGCTTTTTATTTCTTGTATTGCCGCTTTTTCTGTGGGCTTAGTTAATTTTGCTTCCTAGCTGAAATCTCTGTATCTGTCTACCTAACCTTACCTTCTGGCTGCTTTTATCATCTGTGTTTCCACGACACTTTTCCTGCTGTTGCTCGAATCAAAGAGCCATATATGGCTATGCTTTCTCATAATTGCTTACAGCCACATTTTGTCTTATCACTGTGTCGAACCATGTCTTAAAGGTATAATACATGATTGGTAAAGGTCACAGAACAGCAATCTGTCTGATCCAGCATGTACATAAAATAATAAACCTGTGAACATTTGAGCTCAATCGGACATCTAAGTCACGAGAAAATAGCGAACACCTGACTCAATTTTTCTTATAAAACATAAAGAATGGTTTTGATCTTAAACAATCTTGATCAAAACTGTTTTCGGTCTTTGTTTGACTAATTTCTGGATAAATACAGCATTTCAGGCGGAAATATTTTAACGGTATGTTTCTACCAGCACTATCTTCATACCCTGAAAGTTATGTGTAAATCTGTGAGCATTTCTGTTTTGGTATGTTACCAATCCTGTTCTGTACCTTTAATGCACGCAGTTCAGTACGACATAATTTGTTGTAGAGGCGGGGATGCAGTTATTAAAGCTCATTCATTTTATATATTTTCGTCATTTCTCTGAATCTCAATGTCCCTCACCACTTTCAACATCGCATCCCCTTCACTGGTGTCCCGGCTTGCATATAACCAGCTCCAAGTGGCTGGTACCCAGCTCATGGAACGCAGTAACCAACTGGCATCCCTGCAGAGAGAACTGGACAGTAGAAACACACGGCAGAACTCGCATGACTCCCTTCTGCAAAGGGAAAAGGTACCCATCACTGCCATTTATGACAAGCGACGCATTGAAGCCAATTTGTAAAATGTTTTGCCCAAAGTGGAGTTTTTACACTTTCAGTGAATGCAACAGTGACTCTAGCTATTGAATTTTGGCTTCGTAGACTCTACTGCTTAATTAGCACTAATTGCTTTCTTACTCTGTTAATAACAATGACGGCATTCATATCATACATCATGAAATCCTACAGTGCCAACATATTTTTTCACAGATAACAGCTCATGTTACAATTTACAATTTGCTACTCATCATTCCAGTACAGTTGGATTTGAGATATTCAAAGACTTTTCCGTTTAATAGAAGGAATAATATTTTATTTTACAGGAGGACAATTACAAGATATCGGCAAGAATGGAATCTTTAGTGGAAAGGTATGTTTATGTGTGGACAAAAAAAAAACAAGCAAAATCTCAGAGTTATCTTTAACGAGTTAGAAGCTTCTATAGCTTTATTGTTTGCAGCAATAAATGCACTGGACTTTGGACATGTTTGCAGTAAAATCTGTGATGGGAAGGAAAATTTAAAAAGTTTGCAGAAATTTCTCAGGAATCCAATCCGTTCATTTAACTTTATTGCAGAATTCAGGCGATTCCAAATAGTGCACCTCCAGGAGTTTGCAACGTGTTGGCCAATCACAATGCACGGAATCTGTCCACTTTTTGTAGATGCTCATCTTGTCGACAAATTCTGTGAATTGTGATAGGCTAATGTGCTGCAAACTCTTGGCGGCGCACGTTTTGGAAGCAGCACAATTTTGATACTCAGTTAGTTCAGAATTTGATTTTCGACCTATACGATGTCATATTCATGGTCAGAAAACAACAGCCAAAGAACAATCACACATGGAAATTGTGTACTTAATCCTTTTAGCAAAATTACGGTTAGCACATTTTTGTGCTAAGCAGGTCCGCGAAATTGGCCCCTTGGCAATGATAAGTGAAATACATGTATATACATGACTGCATGATTTGTCCGTCAGATTGAACGATGCTCAGAATGAGTCGTCTAAGCTCCGTCGAGCCCTAGAGGCATCTCAGCAGGAGAAGATGCAGAGAGATAAGGACATGTTGGATGCTCAGGAGAAATTCAACAACACCCTGAAGACGCTACAGGCTGATAACGACCGGGTGAGACAAGCCTATTCCATCAATTACAATCTAAAAGATACAATGTATCCCATAAATTAAAGGCATCGGTGTTGAGGAAGTGACAGTTTAGAAAACCAGAAAAACAAGATGGACTTGTTAAATGTCACTTTTAAAAATTCTTATTTCGTAAAATAACAAAAGGCAATAAGCCATATAGCAGAGATGTTTGACCACGTACTCATCACAAGTCAATTCACATAGCTGGTATTATGCTGCATAAGAAACCATTCATACACACAAATAATATAGGACATTTATTTTGCGCAGTATGTCAATATAACAAAACAATACTTTTGAATAAATCCTGGGACTGTGGAGGCATTCTATGGCCTTTTACGAAACGGAGGCTCAGGCTCAGGCTCCAGCTCTGACATCCATATGCTGAAAATATAGGTTTTGGTTTTTCATTGAAGCTGAAGCTCTGTTTTCCTTTTCAAACCAGAGAATCTACTTCAGAACCGCAGCCAAAAGCCTCTTTTTTGATACCCGTTGTTTCAGAATGGATTCACGAAATGGAACCTGAGCCTGAGATGTAGCCCAACCTCTGTTTCGTAAATGCCCTATGTCAATTAACTCGTGCAGTATGGTTGAGAACTGAAAAGTGAATTGCGTTCGAGGGTTGAATGTTGTTCGTTTTGTTATTTCCGCTGATGCAGTCACGTACAGTGTGGGAGGAGAGGTTGTCAACTGCCTCTGATAACATCTCAAGACTGAAGGAGGAACTGCAGCGATCTGAGCACACGAGGAGTATGAGAGATCAAGAAATCAGGCAGATACAGCAGGTATACACATCATGGGGAATTGTTATCAGGAATAACTTTGATTTGAAGTACATAAAGTAATAGGTTTGTGGTAACACCATGTGACATGTATTTATCTCTCTAGTGAGTATGGGGTGGCTCTGAAAAGAGCTGGTTAACTCGATGTTCCAGCCAGTATGCTCTGGCTGTCTTGAGGAGAATGCTGCAGCAAACCTATTACTTTAAGTTGTCACGAATGGGGCCACTTTGTGTGCCCGCAATGTTGATGCCAAACTCCCTGCACACATGGCCCGGATCGATGACCTCTATTTGACCGATGTCTAATAATGAGGCCGGTGAATTATTTGAAAAATAAAACCTGGGATGAAGAGGTTAATAACTGTTTAAATACAACTGGTTGAAAGGTTGGTGAAGGTTGGCTGGAAAGTGTTCTCTTGCTGGTTGACCTGTTGAAAAGATTGATTTTTCTCACTATTTTCCACTTGAACCAGGAGCTGACAGAAGCACTCAGAAAATTATCCATCGCTGAAGCCAATTGGGATATCACAAAGAAGGTAAAAGAGTTGCAATAAATGTTTTCCCTTGTGGTTATTTTATGATTATATTGATTAAAAAATGCCGCATCCTAATTAGAGTGACCCATGAACCATTTCTCAGGTTGCAGCATTGCTAATGCTGCGTTTATCTTAAATGATCCTTGGGGATATAGCAGTATGTGCATGGTTTCATTATGTCCGATTACCAAACGAACAAAGATATAATTGACTATTAGGGACACCACCAACATAGGGCTGGATAGCTCAGTTGGTATAGAGCGCAGGTTACGGTATTCCAGGGGTCGCTGGTTGAAATTCAGCTCCTGTCAGTTTTTCTTTGTTCACTTTTCAATGGCAGTCAATTTTTCAGTGAAATTTAACAAAATGGTCATAAAATGCTTGGAATTTTCATTACCAATGCTGCTATTAAATTTTTAAAAAAAAGGGGGAGTCAAGCTTTTGCAGTACGTGTCAGATATCTCTATGCATCATGGCAGCCTTTAGGAGTTTTAAGCACATCGCTCAATTTTTAAAGGAATGAAGCACAGGGGGCTCTACAAATTCTCCTTACCAGACCGTTTTCTTGAAATATACTCTCAGCTACTTGAACTCTTCTGGGACACTCATAAAGGGGTTGGAAGTGTGACACATTTCATCTTGTATGCACTGATTTCTTGTCAACTTCTTGCCGTTCTTTCTCCAGACCCAGAATGACCTTGATAAAGAAAAGCAGCAGCAGGGACACCACATGAAACAGCTGCAGGATCAGGTATGCCTTCAGAATTTTACTGTCCAAAAAAAATATCAATACCAGTAATAAACTGCTGCAAACTGCTCATTAGCCAAAAATATTGACCTGAAATTTATAAAATGCTTGGAGTTAGTGGGCCTGACGTGTTTCAATCCTAGCAGGGTCTTTATCGAAGGTTAAGGATCTTTATCTTGGCTTCGATAAAGATCCTGCTAGGATTGAAACACATCAGGCCCTCTAACTCCAAGCAAACAGAAATATGATACAAATTGGGATTTTTTGGCCTGTGGAAAGTTTCTTTTAATTAAAAAGGATATTTTATACACATTAATTGACTGCGTCTTTCGTTCAAAAGTGTGTTCTTGGTTTCACTGACATTCTGATATTTTTGAGTCTGACTGTGGTTTAATTCGCAGCTGAGTTCCATGGAGCGTGATCGACGGTCCCTGGAGGCACGGATTGAGGAGTTACAATCAGACCTGATGAAGACACAGAGGAACAACTTGAACACATCCCAACAACTCATGGCCACACAGACTTCTCTGCATAAGAAGGTACAACAGCGCCCTCTCTTACAGCCGGAATGGATCTTAATTTGCCGGAATGATTCTTAATTCATGTTGAATATGTTTTTGACTTCAGTGTGGTTCAAACTGTACATTCTGTAATGCTAGGCCTGTTTGTTATGCCACAGATCTTGGTGGCCATGTTTGATCTAACAGATCCACATCGCAGGCAGGATACACTAAAATGTGATCTGGAGCAGCTTTTGCACACCGGATCACTGATCACATTCCTGAAACAAACAGGTCCGCTGTTTCCTTCACATTTTTACTGATGATCACAAGAGTTTGCTGAAGATCTTAAAATCTGTGAATTTGTGTTTTGTGTCTGTCCAGTCCGAGTTAGAAGAAAGACTGAAAGAGCTGGAAGCAGAAAACGCACGGATGGAAGCCACTATCAAACTGGAGAGGGACCGAGGCAACAGCCTGCAGAGAGAAGCCCAGGACTCTAACAAGGTGGGACTTCTTAACACATGGGGCATTTTCCACACCTTAACTTTGGCTCCGGCTCCAGATTCGTCTCTGTCATCCAAATGCTGAAAATATAGGCTGTGGTTTTTTCGCCAAAGCTGAAGTTCAGTTTTGCTGTTCTAAACAGAGAATCTACTTTTCTAAGTCTTGTTGGAGTTTGGATTATAATGAGTTATTTGAATATTATCAGTGATCATCAATTCACGTTTCTTTCAGCAGTGAACTGTTGCGTCAAATAAGATGCTTCTAAGTTTCACTTGCAAATAGAAATATTCCAGAAACTGCCCTGTGCAGTTATGCATGACTATGAACTATCCAGTATTCTTTGGCTTTAGATGCGAGAAAGCTTGGAAGACTTGGTGTCCAACCTGCAGACTACTTCAATGCGCATGGAGGGAAAATTACAGGTACAGTTTAACCGTGCTTTTTGGAAGGTAGACACATGGTAGAGGTTAAGGTAGAGTTGATAAGGTGTTTGTTCATTTATGTTGGTGAGGTACGTAAGGAAACAGCTCAACACTACTCTCTGTCTCGCATAGGAGTCGGAACTTTCTCCTTTCTCAGACCTGTGTTCTTACAGATGCTGTCTGAATCGGTACTCAGCCCTGAAATTGTATACCAGTATGTCTAAAATGGCATAATGCATACCTGTATTTCCCTCAAGCTGTGACTTGGTCAGAGCAGCGTACCTAGGGAAAATGGCGCTAAAATTGCGCCCCTAATTCCAACTTCTGATGCCAATGAAAACAAAAATCAAACAATTTGAAATTGGAATCTTTGTTTATTTGTTCATTGGATAAATACAATATCTTCACAGACTGTACAGTTACCTTTGTTTGCTAGTTTTTTTTTTTCCCCTTTGCATTTTTTGCGCCCCCTAAAATGTGGCGCCCTGGACACATGCCCACTTTACCCCCACCTTTCCCTAGTTACGCCACTGCTTGGTCATTTCTGATGTGCCATTGAAAGTGTGACTCATATATTCTTGGAATGCTTTGCTTTGTTTTAAGGAGGAGACAGCCAATCGGAGCTTGTTTGCCAAAGAGGCTGAGGACCACAAAGGATTGTGGGAGTTAGAGGTCAAGTCAAGGTCAAGGCTGGGCCTCAGGGTAAAACATCACATCCTGGCCTTTTCACGACTTTATGGCTCAACTTAAAGAAGTCACAATGAAAGACAAGCTATGTACTCCAAGAAAGTAGTCCTTGTTCATTTGGAAATCTTTTTTCAACGCAAACTCATGTTGACCCACAAAGGTTGACAAAATATCCACATCAGTTGTCAGGAATATGTTAAAGGTAGTATCATATACTTTGGTAGCAAACCAAAACAGAAATCTTCTCAGATTTACCTATAACTTACAGGTTATAAAGATGGTGATGGTATAAACATGCCGTAAAATTTTTTTTTCTGCCTGAAATGATGTATTTATCCAGAAAAGAGTACAACTGAAGACCATAAACAGTTTTGATCTCGGAGTGAGATTATAACTCCTGTGAATAATTTGAAAATACCGTGTGATCGTTTTTCACTGTCGTCTAAAAAAGTGGGCACCGTGTGGGACTGGGAATCTCGCAGATGACTGTTACTGTATCTTTCTTGATATTTTTGCACATGAATCTGTATTTCTCTGGCAAAAAAAAAACTATGATAGATATTACCTTTAAGCAAATGAGGAAAAGTACAGGAAAAACCAGAAAGATTCTGCCATCTTTGGTGCGATCACATTTTTTTAATATTAAAGACAACTGAATAGCTGTAATAGAGTTAGTACAAATCAGCGAGTTGCCATTTTGTTAAATGGATTTAAGTTATGAAACTCTGTCAGGAATCTATACGCTTCTGTGAATGAATGTAGATTTCAAACAAAATGTCTTTGTTTTGTCTCCCATGTTTCATTTCAGATTGCTCAGTTGGAACGGTCTAAAGCTGAGGCGTTAGCACTTGTGGATGAGGTAAGTTTTACCCCAAAAAACATCAAACGGAAACTATGGGCGTTTACGAAACGGAGGCTCAGGCTCCGTCTAATGCTCTGGCTCCATTTCGTGAATCCATTCTGAAATAACGGGTATCAAAATAGAGGGTTTTGGCTGCAGTTCTGAAGTAGATTCTCTGGTTTGAAAAGGAAAACAGAGTTTCAGCTTCAGTGAAAAACCAAAACCTATATTTTCAGCATATGGATGTCAGAGCTGGAGCCTGAGCCTGCGTCTAAGACTCCGTTTCGTAAATGCCCTATAAAGACTATTTGATAGACTCATGCTTTTTCTGTCATTGTGAATGCATATATTTGGTGCCTTCTAGAGACCGAGCACAATAGGTTGAATTTGTCTCTACAGGGAAATTCTAAAGATGTTTTGGTCTTCACAGGTTTTCACAAAATTGATATTTGGAATTAACTTAAGAAAGATTTGAGGCTTTGCATGGTGACAATTGGTATGTGGATCGGTTAGCGGAAACACCATGTAAGAATCGTTTGTACTTTCGCACTTCTGTTTTATTCGCACTTCTCATAAGGTCTCAACGTTTCAACTAGCCTGTTGTCTCCTGATGATGACTACAGCAGGCTAGTGCGAAAGTACAAATGATTCTTACATGGTGTTTCCGCAAACCGATTCACATAAGGTGTTCTTATACATCGCAAAGGGAAATATTTTTGATAAGGGGCTTCTGCTAGAAATTTTAATACACTGAGGAAAGTGATTCTGGTTCATATGGGAGCGATTTCAATTCTGCTCTTCGGAGAGTGTTCATTTAGTACACGAGAACAAAGCCATGTCTCCACAAGGATACAGATTCCAATATGTTTGTATCCATCAGTGAAATTTCAATATAGAATATACTCTCTCCTCTCTTCATGTGTGCAATTATTATAGCCGTGTGACAGTCTTTTACACCACAACAAAATTTCATTGATTTCTATGTGACAGGAAAAGAAGAAAGTCCGCAAGATGGCCGAGATAAAGAGAAGTTATGAAGAAAGGTGGCAGAGCGAAACGCAAAGGTCTGGATAAGAGCTACTCTCTCATTTTATTAGCAGCAAAGATTTTTTTTTTTTGTTAATTAAAAAGCCATATCCTTGATGAGTGATTCCCCCATGTACCGTTCTCAGGTTGCAGCATTGCTGCGTGTATCATTGAAACGATCCCTGGGGTGTGGCGGTGTGTGCATGGTTTCATGGCTTCTGACTGCCAAACGAACAAAGATAATTTTGGTCACCACCAATGGATAGCTCAGTTGGTAGAGTGCCTGTACGGTGTTTAGGAGGTCACTGGTTCGAATCCCCCTCCAGTCAACTTTTCAATGACTTTAATTTCAGTCAGTTTCTTTTGTGGTTATTTGATGATTATATATTTTTTGTCAAGACAAATTATCAAGATTGATTAACAATTCCTCCTCCATTGAAAAGTATTCATCGCAATTTGGTATTTGGTATCAGTGTAGGGTCAACTTACCCTCATTTCTAGCTTTCAGTTTGCTGTTTCTTGTTTCATAAACCCTGCCCCAAATTAGAATCTGGAAATTCTCCAGGTATGAAACACAGCATGCCGTTCTGAAACGTGAAGTTAAAGAACATTGAAAAGTGAAGAAAGAAAGATGGACTGGAGCGGGATTCAAACCAGCAACGTCCAGAATACCGTACCGGCGCTCTTGCCAACTGAACTATCCAGCCCTATGTTGATGGTGTCCCTAATAGTCAATTATCTTTGTTCGTTTGGCAATCATGAAACCAATCACATACCGCTATATCCCAAGAATCATTTAATACAAACTACTCATCAGCCAAAAATTACCTGAAATAAATTAAATGCTTGGAGTTAGGAGGGCCTGATGGGCCTGGCATTTTGATCCCAGCAGGTTCTTTCTCAAAGGCTAAAAAATGAGAAAGATCCTGCTAGGATCGAAACGCCTCAGGCCCTCCCATAGAGTTAAATAAAAAACTAGAGTGCGCGCTTCGTATTCAATGTGCGTGCTCTCGGCACTCTGGCACTCTGGCACGGACGCGCAGCTGCCATTTTAGTTGGGGTGACTGAGCAACAGCAGTAGAGTCCAAAAACGGTACCCGGATGTTACTCGAAGAACTGCGCGCACTGTGCGTGAGGCGACGTGTATTTTATACACAGTGCTGCGCGCACGAACCGGGGTAAGAATATGTACGCACAATTTGAAACGGGACGTGCGCGTTTGCCCTTGTTTTCTTGGGCAATGGCGCTGGCCATGGTTCGAGCATCACGCGCAGAGTGCACACTCTAGTTTTTTATTTAACTCTATGGGCCCTCCTTACTCCAAGTAGAGATTAAAGTTAAAAAACAAATGGTTCCTTTTAGATCTCCTTAAAGAGGAGATACCATTATGCATGGCATTGCTTTGGAACTTCTCATGATGTCCTAGTCTTCCTTTCAAATCTGAATCTGTTCTTGTTTATACCGGTCATCCGTTTTTTTCCATCATCAGGACTCAGCTTCTGGAGCAGGAGATAAGCACTCTGAAAGCCAAGATGAAGGCAGCCAAAAGGAAACTCAAGGTAGGAAACTGAGTGGGATTTGAAGCTTTGACATGGCGGAAGTTACCGGAGGTAGAAGGCTTCCAGATGCACCATGTACTCCAGTGCACATACAACCAGACAGGATACCGATTCGGGCTCCACCTCATCCAACATTCCTTCAATAGCCGATCTTCCAGTCCTGTCCGGTATTCTTTCTCCTGAGGACGACCAGAGCACACTTGGTCGGAGCATCGAGTCTTCACTCACGGTTCTTTTTCAGACCCACACTTCTTCCTAAAAGAGTACTTGGCGTATCCGCAAATCTCATATTCAAGCTGGTCCAATCCACGATTTGACGTTTCTCAATTTTGAGTCGAAAGGCCACTGAAACATGAAGGCAGAATCTTTTGTTGAAATTTACTGCAAACAGCCATTAAGGATGTTCTTCTCTTTACCTCTTCATGAAAGAATTCAAAATTCAATCTCCTCCATTCCTCCAGTGGAATTATAGGGCCCTGTCCCAAATGCCGTCTGCGACCGCAAATAACGCACAAGTCTAAGGAAACGGCTGCAGTCACTGGCTAGTGGCTGTCACATAGGTGCGTGTGTAATATCTGACCGCAGCCAGAGAGAGCCTACAGCCTTAGTAAGAGTGACAGAATTCAGCTTATACATTGTTTGAAATATGGTGACAGAGATAGATATTTCAAAATGACATAAACTCACACTCAAAAGGTTGTAAACACAGAAAGTCATTGTGAGTTTAGATTAATTCCTCATTGAGTGATCCCCCATGTGCTGTTTCTCAGGTTGCAGCATTACCTGAGAAACAGACACCACCAACATCGGGCTGGATAGCTCAGTTCGTAGAGCACTGGTTCGAATCCCGCTCTAGTCAATTTTCATTTGTTCACTTTTTATTGACGAGCTGCTGGGAAGCAGTTTTTTTAATTTTTTATTTGGTGTCATGTTTGTAACTGCTCGTAAGGGCGCAGTGAGCCATGACAGCTTCGCTGTTCTAGTTAATGACTTAAAATTAATCCGGTCAGTTCCCCTTTTGGATGTTTGACGATTTGATAATTTATTTTTGTTTTCCCACAAGGATCTTGATGCTCCTGAGCTTCGTCTGAACACCTTACAAGCAGGCTTTGAGAGAGAACGTCTAAACACGGAAGCCACTTTGGCCACACAGAGGAGACAGGTATGTAGATCCATGTCCAGATTAAGTGGCTTTGGCTGTGGCTTGAATTTACAGCTAGACAGCAGTTGCTTCCCATAGACTTGTGTGTAATTTTAAGCCGTAGCTAGGCCGTTAAACCACAGCCAAAATCAAGATCATTTAGTTTAGGTAGGCCTTTGACATGCAAATATATCAAGTAAGACTACTGGTTTATTCGGCAATAGACAGATGACTGTATGCAGTATGCACACAGGGCGAGAGACATATGACAGTACACATAACCTTGATAACTCAGCGATGTGACACTTTTAATCTGATTTCAAGTTTGATTTGGTTTCAATTTAAACTCAGAATTTCAGCTTTTGTGTACACTTGCTCTGCGTTTTGTGTGATATGTCCACTCACATCCCTGAATAATTGAAATAAACCCCCCCCCCCCCTATGCCAAAACTCTCATCCACAATGCATTGTAATATAATATATCAAACTGTTACATATTCATGTGCTATAAAAGGAAGACTGTGATTCTGATATACAAATGAGTTTCCAAGCTTAGTAAAGGGTTTAATGCACTGCATGAAGTACATGTATAATCATTAGACCTGTAAAAGTCTTGATGCAAATGTTACAGGCTGGTTTTGTAAAAACACTATACATATGAAGTGTTCACCATTATTTGGGAATAGAGAAGGCAGATGAGTTTGAGAAATGCCATGTCATTTTGATATCTGTCATAGATTGATGATCTGAATCAGCAGCTTGAACGAGAAGCCTCGCTACGGGTTGACGTGGAGAAAAACAACAGAGTCTTACAGCAAGGTATATAGCGCCCTCATCTGGCCTGTAGTACTCCCTATGACAGTGACAGTGAAGTGACAATCATGATGACACTGACATCTTCAGTGTCACTGTCATCTTCAGTTGTATGTGTTGTCCCTTTTGCAGTGGCTGTCATGTTCTTCATTTGTCACGTTTAAATGATTTGTAACTTTAAAATTACATTAAGGAAAAATAATGTTTGTTTTTTTCAATCAGTTGATATAGGTAGGCATTGAATAATAAAGATTTTGAAAAGTAAGTACCTACTAAGTGTCTGCTACAAATTGCCTTGTGAAATTTGAAGTTGATATAATGATGAAATTCCCAATTATTTTAATATCATACTTTGGTTTTTGCCAAAGAAATGCAGATTTATGGGCAAAAAATATCAAGAAAGATACAGTGACGGTCATCTGTGAAATTCCCAGTCATGGTATTTTGAAATCTATTCACAGTATAGTTTTGATCTCCAAAATTGTTTTTGGTCATTGGCTTTACTCTTTTCTGGATAAATACAGCATTTCAGGCGGACAAATTTTAATGGTACGTTTCTACCATCACCATCTTTATACCCTGTAATTTATGGGTAAATCTGTGAAAGTGTTATGTTTTGGAATGCTACCAAAGTATGATATTATCTTGAATCTGCAAATGTTAATGGATTGTCTACCTTTGAATCTTAATTACAAGTTTGTTTTCATCTTGCAGGTTTGGCATCATCCAAGACTATTGAGAAGGTAAATTATGTTGCTACATTTTTGAACGTTTGGCCTGGTTTATTTATCTCACTCAAGCCAGATTACATTCTAGGAGTCTATCTCTGAAGGTTTTCCATCATGCAAATGCCACTAGATTATATTTTGCTTGAGGCTGTAGATGCCTCCTCAAAACTCACAAAATACGAAATGGACCCAACTAATCTTGTTGATAAATTGAGTTTTTGAAATTTGTATCATGCTCTTAAATTGTTTTCCCATGCAACAGGGGAAGGACAAGCTTGAGAAATCCAAGAGGAAACTAGAGGAGGAACTGGCCCAGATGAAGGTAGGAAAACAAAATATTAGGTTTTCTGAATTGTTGTGCTTCATATCTCACTGGCAGCTGCCATTTTGCTTTGTAACCCCTTCAGCCCAGGATTCATTTTCTTTATTTTTAGCAGGCTCGTTTTTATCAGCCATCAGTCAAATAGAGTTCATCTATGCAGGCCATGTGTGCAGGGAGCTTGGCGTAAACAATGCAGGCACACAATGGTTGAATACCGCCGGACAATATCCCGATTTCCACGCGGACATAATCTGTGCACAGCAGCTGTGTTTGGAACTCACTGATTGCCGCTGCTTGAAAATGCCAATCTATTCAAATGCAAATCAAGGGGGTGAATGTACCACAATGAGCGATTTGTTTGGGATAATGAAGGTTCATTGAACCTCTTGTTCCAGACAGTACCAACCGTTAAATGTTTTTCAATGGAAATAACAAATCAATCATGAATATTCTCCTGCCATGAGATGAACTGCTATAGATGCTTCCCGTCCGGAAGGGGTTAAATTAACAAACATCTTTTCATGAACAGTTTATCAGTGTTCATAAAACAATGGTGTAGATTAAAAATGAAGGATGGACTGCACAACCCTGTAGAACCAAGATAGTTTGTTATAATTTCGGTTAAAATAGACAAAGTATCTCTTAGATTTGAGTTGCGCATTGTTATTGATGAAGCTGTTGAGTTCATACGCATCTATGATAACACTAGATCCTGGAATCAGCAGTTATTGTGGAATATTGGTTTGATATTTGTTGTCTTTGTGTCTCTCCTTCGTGCATGTAGATGATTGTCCAGCAGAACTTCATTGAGAAGGGGGAGCTGGAGAAATACAAGCAACAATTGGATGCTAAGGTTTGTATGTTCAAACACTAATACTATTATTGTTATGTGCTGTGGCCTAGTGGTCTGGCGTGTCGTACTCAAGATCTTTGTAGTCAATCTGCAGATTGTGGGTTCAAAACCAGCCATGGGTTAGTGGTGCTTGCATCCTTGGGCAAGACGCTTTGTCACATATTGCTCCTCTTCACCCAGGTGTAAATGGGTATACCTGAGTGGGCAGATATGGTTTTGTGGTTTGATGGCTTTGGGCTGCATACTCTGCAGGAAGTTGAGATTGTTACAGGAATATAAATGTAGCCCAATGAACAGGGATAATAGAGACATCATTGATGTGATATGCGCTATATAAAAGCAGTTATTATTATTATAATTATTACAAATCATGAGCAGTTCAGGGTAAGGAGACAATCGAAGACCCAGTAGAACATTTACAAGCATGGAAATACAGGATGGGTCAAACAGAACTGGATTAGTGATTTTTTGCAAAAGAAGCAAATGATGACACTCAAGCACTCTCTCCTGCTTATAAGAAAAAAGAATGAAACAAATTGATCATTCCTAAGAGGTGTTATGTGTATTCTAATGAAGGTACACATTTTGCAAGCAGACTCACCCTGTAATTCTTGTCATGCACACACCCTCAGATTAATTCCCGATGGCAATTCTAACTTTTTTCAACCTATGGTGGGGGATGTTTTTTATGTTTTCAACCACAAGTGATTTGTTAATCACCGATTCATTTATTGCTTGGAGTTAGGAGGGCCTGATGCGTTTCTATTCTAGCAGGATCTATATCGTTCCGTTGAGTTTGTCTTCCACTTCTTTTTGACATAGGCAAGGATGGAGGTGAATGAAAAACTGGACCAGGTCAACACATACTTGGAAGAACAGGTGGGTATCTTCATATAAATATTCTGGGTTCATATAGATGGTAATATGCACTGTTAAAGAAAAATGTTCAGATAGCATGTTGTTGTTTTACTCAAGACTATATGTTTGTGTATGTAAATCCCGTAAAAAAGCAAAAAATAATTGTAATATAATATGCAAAGGAACCATTCATTGCCTGCTTCCCCATGAATTTTCATAAATGATGTTATAATAAATGATAACAGTTTAGATTAACAAAACACATGTCCATCAGACCGGGGGTTGATTTCACTAAGTACTATTTCTTGAGTGTGAATTAATCTTAATTGCTATGCAAAGTATGATGTCACAATGCAAATCACTGTGGTGATACTGACAACTCATCTTAAGATTAATCTTAGTGTTTAGTGAAATCCAGCCCTGGTCCCAAGGCCACTATACATGTACAATATTAGTATCACCCTATGCTCATCTGTTCACAGTCTCAAGCTCGGGAGAAACTGGAGATGCTGCGGAACAGCAACGAGAACGAGCTGAAGAAAGAGCAAGAGAATATGATCAACGATCTCAAGGTGAGACACTCTCAGCATTCTCAGTCGTGGCTGCTTCCTCTCAGATGTGACTATTGAAAACACTGCCCCTGAAAGTGGTTCAAGATCACAGCTTGTATGAAACTGGTTTGTCGTTCTTGCCTTAATAACATGAGTTACTGACCATCTCTTGTCTATTTCTGCACCCTAGAATGAGGTGGGTCGTCTGCGGAGCAGTTATCATGACATGCTGGCACAGAAGGAGACCATGGAAGTTGAGGTTGCAAGATTTAAGGTGAGAATCCACCAACCATCCGTGCTCTAAATTCATGGAAACTGTTACGACATATTTTTATGCTTACGGGCACTGCTATGCGTGAAATCTTTTTCATGGAATCCGTTAGCAAGACTTTTGAAGCTTAACTGGTTAGCGAAGAATTTCTAGGCTAACCTTGATTTTTTTCTTCCTGCTAATTACGTGCTGTCATGTGCATTCTGCAGAAAGCGTAACTAGAAAGAAAACTCTCCCGTGAAGTACGCTATCCATAAGCGAAAAAAGTCTGCTATCATAAGCAAAAAAATGTTTGCTTACGGTAATAGATTCCATGAAATTTGGCCCTAGTCATATGTAGTCATTCTGTTGTCTCATTCAATTCAAAGTACCTGGTCAACTGGATGCATGAAAAACATTGTTGCGGATTCTTGGCCATAGGACACAGACATTAAATGGGATAAACATTTTTAGAAAGACATTTGAATGGTTACTCTTTGATCATGAGACAGCAACTCGGTTATTAACATGAAATGATACAAGTTTTTTGTTTTTGAAGGATGATATTTGTTATTTCTTTTGTAGATTCCATTTTTTTTTTGGGGGGGGCAAAACAACCTTGTGCAAAAATTGAGCACTGTCACGTCCAGTGGAAACATGAAAGGTAGAACGTGTTCATAAAGTGATTACACTGATTGTCATTTCTACCAGACTCTGCAGGCAAGAATAAACTAACAGCGGTTTCCATGGAAACAACAGGCTGCTGCCGACATTAGAATATATACGTCGGCCTTTTCAACTCAGTAGGAAAAAAAAATGTTCACAGCAAACCAAATACACCAACCGATGCAACAAATGTTTTCAGCACAATTAAATCATATACCAGTATGAAGCGCAATACACTGAAGAATAATAAAACACAGAGAATTTCTAACTTGCCAGTAGATGTTCATACTGGTTGCATATGATGTTCTGTGTGTCTGTTACAATCAAATCATCTCTGTCACCTTTAGAGCATGCCTCAGAAGAAAATGTTTGTTATCACTCTTGAGATTCATTACTTGGGGCCTGTTTGTTTCAGGCACACAATCATTGATCTTGCAGATCCACATCCCATGCAGGATATGCTAAATTGGGATCCGGATCAACAGGATCACTGATAGAAAGATTTGAGGCTTTGCATGGTAACAATTGGTATGCAGATCGGTTTACGGAAACACCATGTAAGAATTGTTCAAACTTCTATTTCGTTTGCACTTCTCGTAAGGTCTCAACGTTTTGACTAGCCTGCTCTAGTCATCATCAGGAGACACTGATCTCATCTTAAACAAACAGGCTTTTGCTCTGTGGTTGAAGCGATCAACTTGTTTCTGAGTGATTTTGCTGATTCAGTGTCTGATCGCAGAAACTGTTCAATCAGAATGAGTTCTGTTTATCAGACTTTACATTATGTATGGGTGTTGGTGTTGTAAATACTGCCATGACAATTTAAACGGAATACCATTTTAACAAACACTGCCATACCGAACATCATCCTTGGCTCCCAATTTTTGTGTAAAAAATGTACCGTACGTTGTTGTTTAAATCACTGTAACAAATGACCGCTGTAAAGAATGACTTCTGTAACGAATAACAGAAAATGTTTGTGGATCCCGTTGTGTTAGTGTTAGCGGCGTTCCACTGTTTAAAAAAAAAAGTCTGTTAACACTGCATCTTTGTGATAAATACATAATTGAAACTCTGAGAATGAGACTATGAGACTCAATTACTTACTGCAGGACCAAATTACACATCAGGATTTACACGTATCATGATCTTTAGTACAGGAATAGCCAAATTTATTGATAACATTCTGTCACTTGTTGCTATGGCAACTGCCGGCAACATAAGATAAATAAGTAGTTAATAGAAAGGGTTTTGAAACTGCCATTCATTATAAAATGAAGTGAAAAATGGCCAAAATTAATGCTATTTTGCTGCAGTTCCAGGCTTTGAATAAACAGATATTTTTGAAGAATCATTATGTCAAATCCAGTGTGAAGATGGAATATTATACTCACTATATTTAGTGACGTTTCATTAGACTGATATTGTGCTCCAAATAGAATAAATGTTTATAAATATACAATTCTGATGTAAGACTTATTTGTCACTGAAAGTAAAAACCAACCTTCAAAAACATGGTTAATTTATCACTAAGCAACCCTGAATATATATTGGCCAACAGTGACAGCTGATTGGTCAATTGCTGAGGCTGGGTTGGGCTTAATGTTTCAACATAGTAATATCATTAATTCAGACTGCACATGATGAAAGTTCATTTTTTATGCATTTAATTCTCCAAGCAGTTATTTATACCGTAATTGTGAGAGTATTTGGCAAAAATACAAGAATGAATGAGCCAATATCTTTTACAACATTCAAGCAGCAGTTGTGGCAAGCTAGGCGCGGCTCTGTGTGCTACAAGAAATATATTTAATTCAAATACCTGTTCACATTTATTATTTTCACATTTTGAAGCAGCAATGGTGATAATCAGTGGAGATACTCATACACTGTTACAATGTACCATTCTGCATCAGTATGTTTAGATCAGTTGTAATCTATGAAAGTTCCATGTATCATCAAGTGAAAATATATGCCACAGTACAGTCACTGATAATATGTTCAAATGATCTTTTTGGATAGTTCAACAAAGACACAAGAGCAGTATGGTAGAAATTGACCAAAATAAAATTCTGCGGCACAAAGCAGAAACATTTGCAGCCAGTATGAACATCTACTGCATGGCAAGTGAGAAATTCTGTGTTTTATTATTCTATTGCGCTTCATTGACTGTATGATTTAATTGTGCTGAAATTATTTGTTGCATCTGTTGGTGTATTTGGTTTGCTGTGAATGTGTTTTTTTTCTCGCTGAGCTGGAAAGGCAGACGTGTATTTTAATGATGGCCGCAGTGTGTTGTTTCCATGGAAACGGCTGTTTGTGTATTCTTGCCTGCACCCTCTGGTAGCACTTTTATCCACCCAGACACGTTCTATACGTTCATGTTTCCACTGGACGTGACTTTGATCAATTTATGCTCAAGGTTGTTTGGTCTAAAACAACAACCAAAACTGGACTCGATGTGATCTACAAAAGGAATACTTGAATTTCAAATATCATCCTTCAAAAAGAGAGAGTTGTATCATTTCATGTTAATAACCAAGTTGCTGTCTCATGATCAAAGAGTAACCAAAAGAGTAAATCAGATGTTTTTGGGGGGTTTGCTGTGAACATGGTTTCAAGTGATGATGACGCTGTATGCTAAAGGTACTATATTATACTTTGGTAGCATACCGAAACAGAAATCTTCACAGATTTACCTATAACTTACAGGGTATAAAGATGATGGTACAAACATATTGTTAACATTATTATGCCTGAAATGCGCTGTGCTTATCCAGAAAAGAGTAAAATCAAAGACCAAAAAACAACTTTGATCTTCGGAAGATCAAAAATACCATTTTTCACTGTTTTCTCAAACAGTGGGCACTGTATATGGGACTGGAAATTTCAAAGACGACTGTTACTGTAATCTTTCTTGATATTTTTGCCCATGAATCTGCATTTCAAAAACAAAACGTATGAAGTTACCTTTAGGATATGTGGTCTTGTTTGCTTTTGTAGGAGCTGTACCAAGACGCCATGAAGAAACAGGATAAGTTGACCGCCCAGCTGGACAAAGCCCAGGACAAACTCTTGGACACCCAGGCCAAGTTTACGTAAGCCACAGCAAATAATTGATCCTACAAATTAATATTACTATCATCAATATCAAATACTGTACTCGCAAAGTCATTTGACAACGTCTACAATTAAAATCTTGAAGCAAAATGGACATTTAAAGAAAAAACAACTATGATAGGATAAAATACAAGCAGATGGTTTGAAGGGGTTTGTCAGAGTCCAAAGCATTGATGGCTTATAGCTACACTGGCATTATTGAATGAATATGAATGGTGGCAAACTCATCTTAACCCCTTCCGCCTAGGAAGCTGCTATAGCAGTCACCTCATGGCACAAGAATTGATAGTTGTTTTGTTATTTCCATTGAAATACATTGTATGAGGGTACTGTCTGAAACAAGATACTAGAGGTTTCAATGAATCTTCATTTGCACATTGTGGTACATTTACCGCCTTGATTTGCATTTGAATAGATCGGCATTTTCAAGCAGACCGCAATCTGTGAGTTCCAAACACAGCTGCCGTGCAGAGACTGCTTGGAAATCGGGATATTATCCGGCGGTATTCAACAATTGTGTGCCCGTATTGTTTACACCAAGCTCCCTGCACACATGGCCCGGCCAGATGACCTTTATTTAACCGGTGACTGATAATGAGGCTGGTAAAAATGAGAAGACAAAAAAAGAAGAGGTAGAAAGGGGTTAATGATGATGCCCATAGAATAATGGCTTCATTACATCCCTGAATGGGCTTTGGCCTTAACATGTCTGGATGGAACATTTTCTTTCTACAGGTTACAGAAGCAGCGAAACAGACAGATGCAAGATGGAAGCCTAGACCTATCCCCTAGACACCTCACCAAGAAACCAACTTCACAAAGTCCCCACATTGACTCCATCACCGAGAAGGTCTGTATTCTCTTGACCCTGCTCGGTTCTAGAGCCAATATTTTTGGGGGGCTAGAAGAACCAATATTTTTGGGGGTCTAAACCCTTCGCGCGTGACATCATCGATCTGGCATTTGCTTCTGCTATGTCTTTAGGAGTAGAAATGCAATCCGGCATATAGCCTACACAGTGCACTTTTCAAGTAATTGGCTTGCAATAACTGAAAAGATCCAGTATTTTCCAGCATTTTAGAAAGGTCTTGATGAGGGATCCCATTGGTCATGACACTTTCTTTGTTTGTTTTTCCACCTATAGGTATGGAGTGAACTGGACAAGAGTATAACCAGGCATCTGCAAGCAGGTATGTATAGGTCTTGTCTTCAGTTTGTTCAAACTGAGTTTTTGCAGATTCTTCCTCTATTTTGCGCTACATTCACTCAGAACATGTACATTGAGATGACATATTCCTATACTCATAAAACATTTACATCGAGATATCTTCCTTAGGGTCAAATCTTGGCAATACTTTAGCCTTTGCGACCAATTTTACTGGGCCAAGTCGACTCGTGTAATAAAACATTGGTTCGTCGGCTATGATTGTGAAAACGTACAACTGAATTTGTTGCAGTCTCTGAACATTGACCAGTCTTTAGTCAACCAAATGTCATGAAGTATGCCTTTCATTAAACTAGAGATTTTGATCAGCGATCTCATCTATCCAGTTGTAGCATGTGTCGCAAGCATCACACGATTGTCAAGATCTTAGTGTACACATGGTATGCCATTTTCAAATTCCAGAGTGGGAAAAATAATTCTAAGTGATAATTTGATGGTAGTTTACTTAAAATCATTGTCAACTGATAGTAAAACCATTGCATATTGTTTGAAATACTGTTACAAACCAGTGATACAATTAATACATGACTCATACAAAATGATACAATTTTTGCAGTCTTCAAATCATCATCGAGTCCTTCGAATTTGTGAAAAAAGCGTCAGCGCTTCCAGGCATTTACATGATTCCAACATTAATATTGTGGCCTTTGTTCCTATTTGCAGCACCGACTGACGTAAGTTCGTCTCTTGCTGAGCTACGAGCTAGTTCCCTAAGCAGAAGCTACGACGGTTCCAACTCACCACTCCGGCACGACAACAACCAGTACCTTGCCACTCTCAGAAAGAACTATTTTGTCTAGCCAACCCCCACCCCACCCCCTTTTGGCTCTGTAAACTCATTGTTGCTATTCCTCAAAAACCACTCGGACGTTGCCAAAATGAGCAAAAACGGTTACAAATGCGAGACTTTTGAGAACCGGTCTTCAAGTCAACAGCGCAGGCGCAAAACAATGTGCGCATGCTCACAATTGCGTGTGCGTGCGCTGTTGACTAGAAGACCGGTTCTCATAAATCTCCCATTATGGTTTAAAAGCTGCTATGCCAACCATTGCAGTAATTGGCATAGAATAAAATGTGTGTAGTGACCTATGGCATGTCACTTTTGCTTTTTAAATTCGGTCAGGAACCATTTCGTCAAATTTGCAGCAATAGACTGATTGCGCGACTAATGTTTATACATGCCATGGCGTGACTTATAGTGGGTATTTTTCATCTCATTTGGCACAGAGCAGCAGTGGAAATGTGGCAAAGAAGAATGTGGATGATATATAATAGTCTTCTTTGCTCGTTTCTATTGCTGTTCTGCACCAATGAGATGACAAAATACCCACGATAAGTCACGTGATGGCTTGTAAACATTTGCCATGAAACCGGTCCATTGAAGCCATTCAGAATATAAGGCAATGGATCTCTGATTATGGGTGCTTACGAAACAGAGGCTCAATCTCTGTCTCAGGCTCCAGCTCCATTTCATGAATCCATTTTTAAATAACGGGTATCAAAATAGAGGCTTTAGTGCTGCAGTTGGGAAGTAGATTCTCTGGTTTGAAAAGGAAAACAGAGCTTCAGCTTCAATGAAAAACCACAACCTACATTTTCAGCACATGGATGTCAGAGCTGGAGCCTGAGCCTCCGTTTCATAAACGCACTATGAGTCTGACATGAATACATTAAACCATTATAGCAACCCGTTGCAATAAAGGATGGCTAGTCAAGCAAAGGCCCTCCGTTTGTATTGAAACAGAACATATAATTCTCTTTATCCCTATTTGTTTATGCCTTGTAAATTCCTGATACATGTATATACCAAATTGCTAACGTCCCGCTGGTCTTAGTTTTACAGATCTATGGGCCCTGTACATTGACTGAAATCTACTGCTTGTGTGTGATTCGTTTCTGTTTCAAATTGTAGCACTACTTATATATTCAGTCAGGTTTTGTGTACATTATATAGTTTGACATTGTTTGTGACTGTGTATGTATATTTTGAAGCCATTTGTTAGTGTGACAGCATAATTTGCGATTCGTATATTCCGTGTATTCTGATGATGTTTTATCTAATCTTACGTTAACTGTGGTTCAGAAGGCAAAATGGGGACTACCATTTATTTTAAAGGTAGTATCATACTTAAGTAGCATACCGAAACAGAAATTTTCACAGATTTACCTAAAACCCATTACCGATATCCTCTTCAAATAGAAGTCTTAGCATTCACTGGTCCTAAATTAATATTTGACTGGAAAATGAAAAAAAAAGGATTTTAATTTATATATGAATGAATTTATCGGTCCTCCAAATTTATCCCCATCCCAATGTTGATAAAAACCAAAATGGAAAAGCTAATTTTATCCTCATTTCCAAATGTTATCCCTATCCATACCACTGGTGCTCCTTTTATACGGTTTCAAAATATTCAATTTGAATACTGCTTGCCAAATTGCTAAAGTTTCCGTCCATATTTAATAAGTAGTTTGGCCATTTGTCAACAAACTCTGTGGAAAGAACTTGTCTTTTCATCCTAAACAATAGTGCAGTGTTTTCAAGTTACGAGGTAAACAAATGTCCATTGTACAGCTTTCATTGTTAACTAGTTTGTATTATTAACTTATTTGTTGCTTTTTTTTTTACAAAGGTTTTGTAGAATTACAAACTCAGTACGATTTTTAAGATATTCCGCTTTACGTCTTGTATGTACATTGTATCATTCTTATGGCCATGTATAACTTCCTAGGGGCTTTATGAAATGAGGCTTGAGGCTTGTGATTTGTGATTTATTTTGCTACCGGCATTTTGTGTCCTAAATAAAATGGAGGGCCTGAGTTATATAGCGAAGCTGGAGCCCTTCTTTGGCTTCGTCATGTGGCCCAAATCCCTTTTTTGTGTGGCGGTAGCGTTATAAGTCCCAAGCTTAGCCTCAAGCCTGGGTTTGACTTCACTAATCCTTGAGCTTGAGTTAGGAGGGATAACCCATCGTATCCTACGTCGGGCTGCAATGATTACATGTCCTACAATTACATGTAATAGTAAGTCACAATGAGTTTGGTGAAATCGACTCTGGTTTCATTAAGGCCCCTTGTACTATTAGGAGACAAAATGGCTGAAATATTGCACATGAACTCAAACTGCTTGCTAATCCTTGAGACATGCTTGCAAATGAGTGCAGAAAACCTCTTTCAAAGGGAGCAACAATCTCTAGATGGGCGGAAGAAATGGCATAGATTAGGGCCCCTTTGTATGGTGTTGCACATCCTAGAGACAACTCATGTTGTGGTAAACAGCAGGCTTGTGGTTTGTGCAAAACATCCATGGATTGCTCGTACATCTGCACCACTTGGCACTTCCATCTATGGTTGAACCTAGTACAGTAAACTCCCATGAGACAAGTGCCTTTCTCCTGTGGCCCTGGCTGTTCTTGCATAATATGCAAGCACGTTTGCTTCCAGTATGGATTATGCACTTATTGAAGGAATCTTATTTTCCAATGACAGTTGCATGCGCTGTATCAGAAAATGCCAAGAATACCTCATTTCATTGTCCAACTCAACTTCGAAACAGGGTCTCGCTTTGTTTTTATTTAAACATTACTGAATGTAAATGGGAGTCTTGGAAAACAGTATTTCATAAAAAAAACTGTGTTGTTTGTTTGTTTCTTTACATTTATTGAATGGTTTTCAAGAGAATTATTAAATGATTAATATATAGCTTCTTAAAATAATTGAATAACATTTATTTGATGTATATCTATCCAGTGTTGATGTCATAATAAAACTCTACAGCAAAAAAGAAAAGAAAAATGGCAACAGACTCCACAGCTTTATTAAAATGACTGTGGTTGTTTTCAACACCTGACTGGCTCCAACTTGTCCTCCTTGTTTTGGTGAATACGGCAGACTTTTAGCCACATTTTCTACGTTTTGTGGGCCTCAAATGGCGGGTAGCTATTAAGTAAGTCCCAAAGCCTCAAGCCAAGGGCTGAATTTCACAAAGGACTAAGATTATTAATCTTTATAAGAAGATTGATTCACACTTAAGATCACTCTTAGTGCTTCTTGAATTCGGCCCCTGGGGCTGATTTCACAAAGCACTAAGATAAATCTTAACTGTGAATCGATCTTAATTGCTAAGCAAAGTGTGATGTCACAATTCAAATCATTATGGTGATATTGACAACTCATCTAGTCTTAGTGCTTTGTGAAATCCAGCCCTGGTTTTGTAAAGGCCACTCGTATCCTGGAAGCAACCTATGAGGCATTTAGTCAGTTTCTATTCAGTAAATACTCAAGTCTTAGGAAAAATTCAATAGGAAAACGAAGCATGAGCTTCAGTGAAACAAGTATAGATTGTATTTGTATCTTTTTAGATAGTAAAGACAAAGCCTGAGCCGCATCCAGAGCCTCCTAAGTTCATCAGAAAACAACAAATATATAGTGGGATGTCATGAGCCCTTGCGTGCACATGAGCTGCAGCTCGAGCTGAGGTTTAGAAAAAGGGCCTATAATTGGTCTTCCGCTTGTTCAAGCTGGCCTCCATCGTTACCTTGCTCTGTGGTGACTTTCGTGGGTCTCCCTCTTCTCTTGAGAACGTACACACAGGCTTGCAGTCCGCCAATGTTGATGGTCAGTTGCAGCTGCTTCTTCCAGACTGACATGACCTTCATGAGAATCTGCATTATATGTGGCAAGACAAGGAAGACATGCGGTCAAGTCATCAGGCAAGACCGACAAATTCTGTAGACCATCTTGATTTCTATTTGAAATGCAGACTGCTTGAAACTTTCATTTACACACGGTGCCTGTTTACAATAAACCATTTTACTGCATGCTATTCTGCTTATATGCACTAATTCTTCGATGGTATATCAACTTCATGCTTTGGTAGCATACCAAAACAGATTTCTTCGCAGATTTACCTACAACTTACAGGGTGTAACAATGGTGATGGTAGAAACATACCGTTAAAATATTTCTCCCAGAAATGCTGTATGTATATAAAAAAACAGTACAACCATAGATCAAAACTCCTGTGTGAATAGATTTGAAAATACCGAGAGAATTTTTCATGTTTTTCCAAAAAGTGGGCACCGTATGAGACTGAAATTTTCACAGATGACTGTTACTGTATCTTTCTTGATATTTTTGCTCATGAATCTGCATTTCTTTGACAAAAACCAAAGTATGACGTTAACTTTAATGAACCATGTAGACAAATGTACATGAGATCTTTACCTTGCCCATACACTTCCTGTCTTGTGTGAGCAGCACAGCCTTCCCAGAGCCTCGTCGACAGACACGCCCCATCTCAAACAGACTGAGACGATAAAGCTCCCAGTTATTCAGCCGGCTACCTATCCTATTGGTCACAGACAGGACAGCAGAATAAATGTAACGTTACAATCACATATCACAATGCCATTGGATAGTCACAAGCTGTTTAGCCTGTCCAGTTTATAAAAAGGAAATGCTGAATTGGAGAAACATTGATTTGGTCGCAGCATTTTTGTTTCACGTGATAGGTGAAATGGACCCTTCCGGCCTGTGTGCATTGACCAATTGGAGGATGCATCTTAATCAGGTGACTTAACAACGATTGCTACAGTTGTCGTCGTCCATTACCTCGGTTAAACTAATAAGCCCTTCGTCGTGGGCGGGGCTTAATAGCTAAGCCCGAAGGATACATTCCTTGAGAACAGTCAATAAAGCCACTGGATATATACAATCACAAATTGATTTTGCAAGCAGAACGTATAAATCATTGTTATCAACAAAAAGAGAAGTCCGAAGGCACTAGTCGTCACCTAGAATTCTGCAATCATCTGACAAAAAGCCAATTACAAAGTGAACAAAGTCACCTTACCACAGCCTTCACATTCACAAGAAAAATCATCAAATAACAACAAGGGAAACTGACTGGATTAATTTCTATTCATTGAAAAGTGAACAACAAAAAAATTGACTGGAGCAGGATACCGTACCATTATTCCGGGGGTTGCTGGTTCGAATCTCGCTCCAGTCAATTTATCCTTTGTTCACTTTTTAATGGCATTAAGAAGGAGATATAAAGGTGAGTATGATGAAGAGCCTGCACTCACCTCTTACCAAACGGCTGGAAGGTTGAAGGAACACACCGCCAAAATTCATGATGGAGAAAGAAAGGTCAAGATAATAATGCATTACAATCTTAGTGCATTCATAGATCTCAATACAACATTCTAAAAGCATTTACTGGTCCTCTTCAAGTTTGGAATACTTGTAGGATGGCACTTGTGGGATGCATTATGAATTGTGTGATCATTGGTAACCCTGTAAAGTCTTCTTTTGCTGGTTCTTTTGTGCGGTTCTTTTTAGAACCACACAAACTCAAAACAGAGTGTAACATCACATGGTGCTACCGCAAACCTCTTTCCCAGTATATATCACTTTTGAACACAAGATTAACGCTTTTTGGTGCTAATCTTGCTTTCACTGCTAATATATGTGTAGTCCTAAAATTCCTGTATGCTTAATACTACAGTAACTGCATTTTGCCCACAACTGACTGAAGGTGAAGTGGTATTGACAGGCATGCGGATTATCTCACCATGTCTGACACCATGATGTCAATGGAGTCACTGCGTAGAGGTAGATTGGTCACATCCCACTGCAACACATCCACGGACATACTACATCTAGAAAGACAATTACCGGTATTAAAACAAAGATCCAGCATGTAATAAGAAGCTAAACTTTCATGTACTGTGGGCCAAGATTGACAAAGTATAAACCAGCTGCCCTTACTTTTTTATCAAGTTGGGGCACGAATTGTCAGACAGTGTCCATGTTGTACACCTATAAACCTGTGCATCTTCAGGTATTATCATTCAATGAATGAGTGTATATTCCCACCTGTTCGTCAAATGAAGATGAAATCAGTCTGTGCCTTAAACAGACACCACCAACAGAGGGCGCTCTGTTGTGTTTAACAACATCATGCATGGCAATAATATGTCAATACTATTTAAGACTAATGAGAAAAAGGATCCTATTTACAAGAGAACATAAGACCTAATAATAGACTTGGCCAAGCCATCTGGCAAAAAAAGAAAAATACTAATAATAGTGTTCTTGTTTTATTTCATAGCAGTTACCTACTTACCTTCCTTTGGACTGCCTTTTTTCATTCATAGCTGATACATTGCCTCCGGCGTGGAGGCATGCTATGTCGTGATTGTCACCTCCCAGAACAAAGCATGGCCAATTCTGAGAAGCCTGTGGTTTATAGACAAGAACAAGAAATGGGTATAACTGTCATTGCAATTGAAAACAGGATTTAACATTCCAAAGGATACGTCAATCAATCAGTGGGAGCATACGCCGCAACAGTGCATACGCCGCAACTACCTTTGAGTGGTACTCCTCCGGTCTCCTGATGACCACTCCTCCCCAGACAGCCATGCGACCCATCCCCCATCTCATCAAAATAACGATCCATCTGACACAACCACCTGTCATGCAGATGCCCTACTGGGCGAGTCCTACCAGTAGGTTCTATCAAACATGTCAAAGAGAGAATCCGTCTGGAAGGATACGTCCACACGGACAATCTGACTGTATACAATTTGATTGTGTGAAAACGCTTCCGTCACCAATACTGAAAACTGTTTGATTATGACATGAAAGACAGCTTACCTCAAGTGGTATGGAGCCTCCGCCACACATAGGATCACATATAACATCCCCTGGCTGTGGTTCCCCTAATCTGAAAGATAAGACCCCACAATGGATGCATTTAATCATCTGGGGTCCATTTCACAAAGCCCTGCGACTCGAGTTATGAAGGATAACCCACTGTATCCTCCGTAGGGCTGCATTGCATCTTAACTCGTACGATTGATAGTAAGTCATGATGAGTTTGGTGAAATTGACCCCTGGTGCAGTTATCGTACAAAAGACAACATAAAAGAAAATGAAGCTAAGAGTGAACCATACCTTAACATACAATGAGCAAGGGTTGATCGTAGTGTCGTCGGACCGAAGTGCACAATGTTCCTCTTGTGCATACTCTCCTGCGTCAGGTTGATGCCAATGGTGGCACTGTCCTCGTTGACGTTCACCAGTACCTCCATCTCAAAGTTCTTAAGGCTGACAGGCAAGCCGTAGTGCCGTATGAGATACTCCCCCAGCTTACCGGCGGCATCTTGCGAGGAGAAGTTGTGCCGAGTGCCGACCCTGTGCCCGGTCACCCGAAATGTGGGCAGGTACGGTGGACTTTGGGTTGCATCAGCATGATGGTTTACCAAGTCCACGGGAGAGGTCTCGGGTCGGACTACATCCTCACTTGGAGGCTTTGGAGGGTCCGCAGGTATCTCTTCCGGGTCCACTGTGTCTTCCTTCGGAACTGGGTGCTGATGACGACAACTGTCCAGGAGGGTTGGGACATACTCCACTCCTCTGAAGTGGGTCCATGCATCCAAAGCCTGGACCCAGTCAGCATGCGTCAGGTGACGACAGAGCTCCGTTATTGATTCATCCTGAAGATAGAGAGACACAAGAGTCAAATCGAGAGGACAGTCAACTGCTGCTTTTCAGTTTGCATGAATGCCCAACAGAGGGCGCTATTGATCAGGCCAACAAGACTGACTGGCACTCGTATACAAAATCTATTAGATGTCGTCTGTACTATAGTACAACTCTTCAGGATTTTGAGTCCATCCAGCACAATAAAGCTTCTGAGAATTAAACTTCTTTACAGTGCTTGTCTTTCCGAATTATAAATCTCAGGACTTAACTGAACCATTGCATGAAATGTGAAGCCTTCTGAGCTCATACTGACCAACTTACAAAACATAGGTACAGTGATTGTGATAACTTGACAATTTCTCTTTCTGTAATGATTGTGTATCAATCATTGTGCATTACCTTCTCTTGGTATAGGTTAAGCCCTTCCAATCGTCTGACGACAACAAATAAATGGTCAATTGTCCGAAGTTCCAAAGCCTGTAACAAAAAAAATTCAAATACATATAATTTGTATTATTCTAGTATAAATCAATTATTTAAATTAAAGAAAATGTTACAACAAAAAAAACCTCGCCTATGTCAATGCATCATAATTCTATCTCATCGACGAATAAATAAAAAATTACAGATTAATTACAGAGCCCGTTAAGAAGGGATTTGACTCACTCTGCTGACTCCAGCTAGCTCGATGGCGGCCTAGCAGTAGCAGTATGGCATCTGCACTAGTAACCAGGAGGTTGTGGGTTCGAATCCCACCTGAGCCAGCACATGATTTTTTTATGTGCACTCAAAAGGAACTTTAATAGTGACATGCTTATCTATGTCGTTGAAGGGCAATAAATTGTTACTATAGTATAGTATTATCTCAAATAGCATTTTCAATTCAACAAGAGAGGGCGCTTCCTCAAAGCATTGTATTGTGCGTTACACCTGGGTCGAACAGCAAGTTCAGGAACATAGTAAACAAAAAGATCAAATTTTACTAAGACTGTACAAAAAAAGTAAGCAGGTGGTAAGGCCCTTTCGACCCTTCTGCATCCCACATTTCTTAGCGGTCGCTATTTGCGATATACCTTAGTTAGGGTTTATTTTTATGCCATAGGCCTAAGGCTTATCGCAAATACCGCCTGGTTGATTTTGGACAATGGTGGAAAGGCACCATGGGAAGGAAAAAGGGGCATATTTTGTCCCTTTTCCCTTCCTACAGTGCCTTTCGACTATTGTCCAAAATCAACCAGGCGGTATTTACGATAAGGATTATATGGTCGGAAGGAAGTAGAGGCCTAGGCCTAGGAAGTTAGGAATCACCTTTTTTAATAGAGTTTTGCCAACGTGAAAGAACACTCTCCCCCGACCCGAGTGGGCGTTGATTTCCCCGCCCAGTTTCTCCTTGCATTCTTCCAGGGCTGTCCTCTCGAATCCCGTGGCAATTGTGGCACCCAGCAGATAGAGATTTTCTCCTGCCATTTCTTTCGTAGAGTTGACCTGAAATGGTTAGGGCCTACGTCTTCTTGTACTTATACTATCGTACATACTAAGCCAATTTATGCTAGATGCTGTGACTTCAATGCAAACGATACGGCACGTGCATCAGTACAGTGCAGTAGTTACGAATCCGACGGCTATTTTATGATTACAATATTATTGTAAACTAAAAACACAGACCGAGGTCATAACTACGGAAGACACTACAGGCCTATGATTAATTTCGGACGATATTTCCCCGAATTAATCAATTTTTATTTTCTTCCCTAATCTTTTGTTGGTCGCCCCAAAACAACACAATGAAATTATTTTAGACCACCAATGACGATAAATAATGCAGCACAAAATTGAATTATATTATTCATAGGTGCCGATTTCTTGGGGGATGATTAATGTGATTAAGGGCCGATTTCATAAAGCTCTGCGACGCGTCGTAAGTTTTATGAAATCGACCCCAGGTATCCTATACGAGGGAGCGAAGCGACCGAGCCGGGGGAGGCTGTGGGAGGTGGGATATACCCCCTCCCAAACCAGGGACTTCTTAATAAAACAGAGTCAAAAAGTCGCATTTTAGAGCATTTAAAAACGATATTCAGAAGAATTAAACAGTATGAATTTACTGCGAAGACTAAAAAAACAAGTCTCATGTAATATTTCTATACAATAAACTTGAATGATATTCAACCTTGAAATATATTGGGGGGGGGGGGGGTTTATAATACACGCCATTCCCCACCTCAAATATCACGGGGGGATATATCCCCCATCCCTCCGGGATCGACACCCATGATTATATTACTTGAAGGTAGGAATGCTAGGATGGAATGCGTCAGGCCCTTCTAACTCCAAGTAATTGATTATTTCATTCATTATTTTGGCTGATTTTGCAGCAGTTTATTACTTGAATTAAATTCAATTAACTAGCCCTACTTATCCCGAATTTAAAGAATTATTTTTATAATGAATGATTCTTGTAAATACGGATAATTATGATAATAGGACATGTTTTTAAATTTTTCAGTGCACGCATTTTTCTTGTTTCCCTGCGAGTATTCTTTACGCCCTAATTCTCGTTAATTCCTTCTATCTGGGGGAATCTTTGGTTCCATGCCCAAAGATTCCCTGACGACTCTTGTTAAAAATCTAGTCGGGAGCTTTTTGGGTCCGGGAACCAGATTAGGGGTCATCACGGTCGTGAAGGATATGTGGTGACATATCCAGGGGCGTAGATAAGGTGGGGGGGGGGGGGGGGGGGGGGTAGGGGCCACACCCCAGGTTTCCATTTTTTTAAAATATATTTATGATGTATTTGTGCACAAACGTATATGGAAGTACGACACAGCTACAGGATCATACCAGGTCTGAGGATGTGTCTACGCTACTGGACAGATCGTATAGGCCTAATAGTCACGTAATTCGTTGTTAGTCTTGTAATAACAAGGCTGAAGCAAAGATAATGTCTTCCATCATAGATGACAGAAAAATACATCACCAACCAATTAATAATTATTACGAACCAATACGTCGAGCTGGGTTAATCCGTGAAAACACCGTGACCACAACATTTCCTACAATAACTCGAATGTTCTACTAACTAGTGAAACTCGATTTATTATTGGCCATGTTGCAAAAGAAAACCATTATCCTTAATTTAATAATAACTCCAGGAGTACATTGTGTAATAATAACAAAATCGTTGCTCACAATTTTTTTAGAGAAAAAATGTCAAATCTTTCCCATGTTAATGAATATTTTGTGCAAGTGCCTACTAGCTGCAACTGCAGGTGCTATACTTATTTCAATGGTGCATTTAAAAAAAAGTTCTCCCTTAACATTTCTCAACTGTGACAACATTTATATCAGAATTATTTTCACAAAAAGTTTTAAATCGTTTATCATTATTTTAATGAATCTTATACCTTTAGTGAAATGCATTTTATTTCATACCATTATTCATCATCATAACGACGAGTGAATTTACTAGTTAATCCTATCTTAAAGGTACATGATTGGTAATGGTCACAGAACAGCACTCACACTTAGACTGATCCAGCATGTATACATGAAATGATAAACCTGTGAAAATTTGAGCTCAATTGGCCATCTGAGTCACGAGAAAAAATAGTGAAAACCTGACTTAATTTTCTTATAAAACAAAGAATGGTTTTGATCTTACCCCGAGAGTCACTGTTTTCGGCCTTTGTTTTACTAATTTTCTGAATAAATACACCATTTCAGGGGGAAATATTTTAACAGTATGTTTCTACCACCACCATCTTCATACCCTGAAAGTTATACGTTAATCTGTGAAAATTTTTGTTTGGGTATGTTAATAGAAATTCTATACCGTTACCTTTAACATTTAACACACTGCAGTTGATAACGGTTCACTATAACTCACTAGATTGTGCACGTTTCTAGGTAAGAACGAACTGTATAACGGTTTTGTGTGCATAGGCCTATACATTAAACAAAAATAATGTCTGCCCACTTATTAACAAAAATGACACGTCGCGTTTGACGCGCTTTAAAACAATGACAAGGCAGAATCCATGTATGGGGTGTTGTAAAACAAACTGCAACTGTATTGACTACTTCAAGTGCTATGGGAATAAGACTATGACGCCCGAGGCGAACCCCTGAGCAGTATGACAATCTATGCAAAGGGCGTTATAATGTTAGTTACGATCTATCTACTCAGTAATTTCAAGAAAGGCTATAGCTCTTTAATCAGTCGCACGAACAAAATGTACGGTTCTTAATTCGAACGCTTTCTGGTTCCAGTTCCTCAGTATCGTTGTAGATACAGCTCTGCGTTCCAGCAAACGGTCGAGTTATCCGGGTGAATCAGATAGGGGTCAGCCGTGAGAGACACAAGCATCAATAGTTGAAATGACTTCATCATTCCACACTCGGTTTCTACGGAAAGTTGACAACGCTGTATACTTTTGAGATCGAAACTGTTCGTACTTGAAGCAGTAGCGGATTGACGAACATGTTGCAGGCCACCAGAGCCGTAAAAGGTGCGCACCCGATGTGGAGAGCATGCCTGGCGTGTTTGATTAAGCTATAATGAACTGGAGCCAATTTTATAGAGATGCTTAGCACAAAAAAATTGCTTAGCACAAAAATGTCTTGCCCATAAAACAAACCACCATTAAAAATTCGATTTGATATTCATGGTCAGCGAACAACAGCCAAAGAACAATTGCAAGTGATAGTACACAACACATGGACAATTTTGTTTGTTAATCCTGTTTTTATTAGGACAGACATATCATGCTTAGGGATTTGTTGTGCTAAGCATGTGCAGCTCTATGAAATTGGCCCCTGTGCTTCTGTCGGTGTCCACAGCACACCACAAACATGATGCCAATCAGCAGGGTCGTAATGAGGACGTTCTTCTTGGCTCTACTCATCGTATTCTGCTGACCGTTCATCGGATTCGCAAGTTTCTTGGTTAAAGGTAGCATCATATAATCATACTTTGGTTTTTGTCAAAGATGTACAGATTCATGGGCAAAAATATCAAGGAAGATACAGTCACAGTCATCTGTGAAAATTTCAGTTCCACACGGTGCCCACTTTTTGAGAAAACAGCAATAAACGGCCACAGTATTTCTTAAGTGTTTTCTCTTTTATTTTTGATCTTTTAAAAGATCAAAAAGATTTTCGGTCGTTGTTTTACTAATTTCTGGATAAATACACCATTTCAGGCAGAAAAAAAAATTAACAGTATGTTTCTACCACCACCATCTTCATACCATGTAAGTTATAGGTAAATCTGTGAACATTTCTGTTTTGGTCTCTTACCAAAGTACGATACTACCTTTAACACGATCCTAGTGTATGTGTAGATCAAGACACGTAGGTCTGAGTCATGAACCTCTGAGTCCGAGTCCGAGACCAAGTCCGGCAAAATCGGTCTCGGTCCGGTCTCGAATCCACTAGACCGGACTCGAGTCTCACAGCACTGCGGAGTTTTATCGAATAAGGCCGTGATAACGACAACGTAGGAGTCAATTTCAAGTCGATGTTTGCCGTTCCTTTCATCGATGGATGAAAATTGATGGTGCCATCAATTAGATGATTAAGACAGATGATTCCTCCAATCAGAGAGAAGAATGTCAATAGATATAGGAGTACCAGTTTGTGCCGAAGGGCGCCGCATTCGCACGGTATGCCGAGACTGAGCTGCCAATGATGATGATAATGTGTTACATTTTGATCCCTTTGAAACCCTCTTGATATAAGGCAAACCAACACGTACATGTATAGGCCTAGCATCAACTGCTCCATGGATTTCCAATTCATAAGATGACTTCAGCTCCAAGAGTATAAATCAGCAAGAAGATATAACATAATTATGTAAATGGTGCCAGGCTGCCAGCACAATTACAACGATTCAGCCCAAAACAACAATCCAAACCTCATTTTAAGCAATGCTTCTGCAATTGGAAAGAAATTGACATCACTGGATCGATATCCCGGTGGAAACTGACGGAATGTTTCCCCCATCACGCACCTGGTTTCTTCTCAATCGGTCGGTTACGTCTTTTAATTGCAGTCGAAAGTGTTCGTATTTGAAACAGTATATAATCGGATTGACAAACATGTTGCAGGCCAATAGACCTGTAAACAACGTGTACACTACTATGTTTGGTCTTGTCGCGTCTAGTGCAGTCCAGTAAACGGACGAGCCTTCCATCGGTGTCCAGCACACCACGAACATGATACCAATCAGCAGGGTCGTAATGAGGACGTTCTTCTTGGCTTTACTCATCGTATTCTGCTGACCGTTCACCGGATTCGCAAGTTTCTTGGTTAACACGATGAGTATCCTGGTGTATGTGTAGATCAAGACGGCGATGGGAACAAAGTACTCAGTCAAGACAATCGCAGAAGTTGAGACAACTTTGATACCCGTCTCCATGATTGTATATCGGCATTGTCCAAGATGTACCTCAAATAGAAACACTATGTGCAAGCCGTGAATTGCGCTGATTGTCCATGGGATCAATGCAGCAAACTTCAGTTTGGACTTGGAGAAAGAGTTGCGATGTTTCACTGGATAGCAGGTTGCCATAAACCGCTCCAGCGATATGACGACGAGGTTGTACGTAGATGTCACATACATGATCCAAAGAAACAACTCTGAGACCCAGAATCGACACACGAATTGGTCGTAAAGATTACCATCAACAGACACCACAGTATTAGGACTGCGAACTACCTTCTGGATGAAGAAGACCACCCCAGTAATACAGTCAATGATGGACTGGTGCAGGATGAGACGATTTGTGAAGGAGATGAACACTCGACGTCTAAGCAGCATAACGGTGATAACCATGCCGTTACCAAGCACAGCCAGGCAGGCGATGATGATGTTTATTGCGTCCAGTAGAGGTACACGGGATACTGGGTCGTCAGATGAGCCATTTTCATTCGTAACGTTGTTAATAGACATGGCGGCCTGAATCTTTAACTTTCAATTCAAAGTATTCAAATGTAGGCCTAGTATTTAAAATTGAGTGACCGTGTTTTTTTTATGACAGAGAAGTCTGACTTCAGATGTGCTTCATGATTTCCAATCATATCGCAGTCATATATACGAGTAACATAAATTACAGCGAGACGATGCTTGACAATGAAAAGCCAGCAAGTCAGGAATTCAATTACTTTATGACATGTCGCAGGAGAGAACCGCATTCAAATAGTAACGTCGAAGCGATATTAATAATTCAATGCAATTTGATAAATATGTATGGCTGTACGAAAGGAATCTTGATTCACCTTGAATTTCAGTGTGGGTCATGTGTTCACGATGATTTGCATTATTTTGTCTGCTATAGGCCTACATGCTTATGGGGAAATGTCTGAAGTGGCATTAATGACATGAGTGATAATGGTCAGTGGCAATAATGGTATTTATACAAGTTGACCTAATCTGTATTGTTTCCCTGGGTGTTTTCGATATTCCTATTCTGACTCCACGTATTGTTGCCTTGCGTTGGCCAACATTCAGTATTTCTTTAAATTAAATTTACATGCACCTATTGGCAAATTTGTATAGGCGTAATCAATCCACAATATGAAATTGATGACATTACAGCAACAACACGTTTTGTAATTGTCTTATTTCTTCCGGTGTGCTAGCAGTATATAATGAATACATCTAATTTGAAGAAAGATTTGAGGCTTTGCATGGTGACAATTGGTATGTGGATCGGTTTGCGGAAATACCATGTTATAATCGTTCGTACTTTCGCACTTCTATATCGTTCGCACTTCTATATCGTTCGCACTTCTATATCGTTCGCACTTCTCGCAATTAGGTCTCAACGTTTCGACTAGTCTGCCCTCGTCTCCTGATGAGGACTAGAGCAGACTAGTCGAAACGTTGGGACCTAATTGCGAGAAGTGCGAACGATATAGAAGTGCGAAAGTACGAACGATTATTACATGGTGTTTCCGCAAACCGATCCACAAATCTAATTTGTCACCGACATTTACATTGACACGCACTATGTATAGAGACTGTTATCATTGTAAACAGCAAAGCATGCTACAGGATTTGTCCAATCAATTAACTTTGTCACTCTTGGTGCGCGTCGCCATAAGCTATAATGAGAAACACGTTCAGTATAATATTCATAACCCATCAGCCTGCTCCATGACATAGCAATGTAAATTTACGAATTGGGACAAGTCTACAGATTTAAATGAAAAATAGAGGGGGCCCTTTGAGAAACATGACTATCAAAATCGTTGCTGAAATTTCATCAAAATCGGTGCCCACCTTTTGAGAGGAAAATGAATTAAATCTTAAAACAGTTTCTAATTTAATTTGTTGAAGTGCCTTTTAGCTGCATGTGTTTTATTAATTTAAATGGTGCAATTTGTTAAGTTTTCCCATAACATTTTCTCAATTGTGATATAGCATTTAAAAAAAAATATTTTCACAGAAACTTTTAACACTTCAATAGCTTGACCATTACTGAGAGTAAAGACCTTTGAAATTGAAACTTAACAATGAGTTTTAATCTCTCATCACTAATCAAATAATAATAACAATTAAATACATTGCATTTTTGTAAACCATTATTTATTATCATTACGACAGATGGCTTTACTGTTCAATCCTATCTTAAACAAGAAACTAGGCTTATATAACATTGAATGTGTTAGTGGCCATGCAGTCACGACAAGCCAATGGAGACTGACGAACTTGGTTTCAATGCAACCATTTTGACATTGGCGGTATTTCAGAGGAAAATATTTCACGGGAACATCGGTATTAATATCAACTTCATCATCAGCTTCATTATGTATATCGTACTATGCAGTTGATAACAGTTCACGAACTGGTTTGTGAACTTTCGAAAACGAACGGTATCACGGCTAGTGTGTGCATGAATTTAATGTGTAATAGTGTGGGCTATACATACACATATACTTGGTAATTTTACTAAGAAAAGCTAGGATATGATTATGCTCTTTAATCAGTCGCTCAAGAACAAAATGCCCAATTGTCAATTCGATCGTTTTCTGGTTCCAGTTCCTCAGTATATCGTTGTAGAGCACAGCTCTGCGTTTAATCCAGCAAACGGTCGAGTTATCCGGGTGAATCAGGTAGGGATCAGCCGTGAGAGACGCCAGTATCAATAGTTGAAATGACTTCCTCATTCCACACTCGGTTTCTGCGGAATGGTTTGACAACGAGGTACTTCAGTTGAGATCGAAACTGTTCGTACTTGAAGCAGTAGATGATCGGATTGACGAACATGTTGCAAGCCACCAGAGCCGTAAAAGGTGCGTACCATATGGACAAGATGCCTGGTGTGTTTGAAGCTGTAGAGTAAACGAACATGGCCTATGTCGGTGTCCAGCACACCACAAACATGATGCCAATCAGCAGGGTCGTAATGAGGACGTTCTTCTTGGCTTTACTCATCGTATTCTGCTGACCGTTCACCGGATTCGCAAGTTTCTTGGTTAACACGATGAGTATCCGGGTATATGTGTAGATCAAGACAGTGATGGGAGCAAAGTACTCGGTCACTGCAACAGCTGAAATGAAGATAACCGTGGTACCAGGCTCCATGAATATCGGTTGGCATTCTCCAAGACGTGCTTCGAGCAGGAACAGCACGTGTGTTGCATAAAGTAAGCCGATCACCCATGGAATCGCCACAGCGAACTTCAGTTTGGACTTGGAGAAAGAGTTGCGATGTTTCACTGGATAGCAGGTTGCCATAAACCGCTCCAGCGATATGATGACGAGATTGTACGTCGAGGTCGCGTTCATCAACCAAAGAACGAAATCTGAGGCCACAACTCGACAGACAAAATGATCATAGAAAGTACCCTCCAAAGACGCAACTGTGGTTGGTCCACGCAGTACCTTTTGGCCAAAGAATACAACCCCGGTGATGCAGTCAATGATGGACTGGTGTAGGATGAGACGATTTGTGAAGGAGCTGAACACTGGACGTCTGAGCAGCATAACGGTGATAACCATGCCATTACCAAGCACAGCCAGGCAGGCGATGATGGTGTTGACTGCGTCCAGTAAAGGAGATCTTTCACCGTACATGCTATTCTCTACATCGCCACTAGTTCTGTTCAAAGCCATGTTACATTTGGCGGTGAAAAACAGACGTCTGTACTCTTCTCTATGTGTTAACTGAAATAAAGGGTTGTTGTTGCCGTGGCAGGCGTCGTCAGAAACGCTGTTTACATGTAGTTGTCTGAAATCAATTTGCATTGTGGCTACGAGTGCATGGAGTTTTATCGAATAAGGTGGTGAAAACGACAAGGTTTCGCTGTTCAACACTGATTGAAGAAGCCCAGACATTGAGTGAGGTAGCCAACTGATTTACATTTAATCACGACCTGTGCCAATCATGCGCACTCTTGAATGCAAAACAAATCAGTGTTTGAGCATTTTGTACCGATCTCAAGCCTGCCTACTACATTGTATATGCAAATTGAATACTGACAGGTCCCTATCGCTCACTCCGGAGTTAAGTTCGGTGAAATCGTTCGAGTATTTGTCTTACGTTTATAATTCAGTTTAGCTGTAAACGTAAACATAGTTACAAAGGAGAACGTGCACGGCCTTGATGATGACCGTGTTTTTATTACATGACGTCACATCAGTTAGATGATCCAGACAGATAATTCGTCCAATCCGAGGGAAGATTGGATCGAGATACCAAGAGCAAATGGGTGCCGCATTCGTACGGTTTACACGCCGAGACTGAGCTGCCAATAATGATGATAATATGTTGCCTTCCTTTTAAAACCTTCTAAATATAGGGCAAACCACAGTAGAGAAAAAAAATTATAGCATCAACTGCTCCACGGATTTCCAATTCACAAGTGACTTCAGCTCCAAGTATAAATCAGCACAGGAGTGGGAAAAGGCCAGGGACAACATAGTAGTGCCAGCACAAATACAATGATTCAAATCCAAA
Source organism: Astropecten irregularis (assembly GCA_963971285.1). NCBI lineage: Eukaryota > Metazoa > Echinodermata > Asteroidea > Paxillosida > Astropectinidae > Astropecten > Astropecten irregularis. The sequence goes on along the minus strand of OZ020244.1, from coordinate 18,522,586 downwards.
ACAACGATCCAAACTTCGTTTCAGATAAACTACTGCCATATTACTGCTAAGAAATCGTCATCAGAGGATCGATATCCCGGTGGAAACTGACGGAATATTTCCCCCATCACGCACCTGGTTTCTTCTCAATCGGTCGGTTACGTCTTTCAATTGCAGTCGAAAGTGTTCGTATTTGAAACAGTATATAATCGGATTGACAAACATGTTGCAGGCCAACAGACCCGATAACAACGTGTACACCACGACGTTTGGTCTTGTCGTGTCTGAAGATACAGTCCAGTAAACGTACCAGACGTCTATCGGTGTCCAGCACACCACAAACATGATGCCAATCAGCAGGGTCGTAATGAGGACGTTCTTCTTGGCTGTACTCGTCGTATTCTGCTGACCGTTCACCGGATTCGCAAGTTTCTTGGTTAACACGATGAGTATCCTGGTGTATGTGTAGATCAAGACGGCGATGGGAACAAAGTACTCAGTCAGGACAATCGCAGAAATTGAGACAACTTTGATACCCGTCTCCATGACTGTAAATCGGCATTGTCCAAGATGTGCCTCGAATTGCAATACCGAGTGTAAGCCGTAAATTACGCCGATTGTCCATGGGATAAATACAGCAAACTTCAGTTTGGACTTGGAAAAAGAGTTGCGATGTTTCACTGGATAGCAGGTTGCCATAAACCGCTCCAGCGATATGATGACGAGGTTGTACGTAGATGTCACATTCATCAACCAAAGAAACAAATCTGAGACCCAGAATCGACACACGAATTGGTCGTACAGATTACCATCAACAGACACCACAGTATTAGGACTACGAACTACCTTCTGGATGAAGAAGACCACCCCAGTAATACAGTCAATGATGGACTGGTGCAGGATGAGACGATTTGTGAAGGAGCTGAACACTCGACGTCTCAGCAGCATAACGGTGATAACCATGCCGTTACCAAGCACAGCCAGGCAGGCGATGATGATGTTGACTGCATAGTGTACAGGGCTAAGGGGCTCTGGTGAAGCGGTCTCGAAATGGACAGTGGTTTCGTTTGAAGCCATTCTATACGTCTGGTGTGTACGAGTGTTTTATGACTGTCTGCTTTATCTCATGTAATTCGACTTATATGTAGATGTGGCTGTTGGTTTGGCCTCCTCTTATTCCTAATTTGTCACGTCTTGTCCATCTGCAGCCGAGCTGCAATTGCACTTGACATATATAGTAAACCCAAATGGTACGTGACTTGTTTAAAAAACGTCAGGCTCTTTTCATGAAACACGGCAAATTCCTTGCGGACCACTTAGCCCAAATGAAATAAAATTGCTTTATGTCCCAGGACAGAACTGCATTTAAATAGTAACGTCGAAGCAATATAAAATTCGATGCAACTCGATTGCAGCATGTATGCCTGTACCAAAGGAATCTTGCCTCATCTTGAGTTAGTGTGGGTCATGTATTAATGATAATGTGCATGTGTCTGCTACGAAACTCGGGCATAAGTTCATGAAACAACGTCTCAAGTGACATTCAATGACATGAAATAATAAATACATGGTTGGTTGCAATTAATGGCATTTATGAAACTTGACGTAATATTATGTCCCAGGGAGTATTCGGTTTATTCTGACTCCACGTATTGTTGGCGTGAGCGGCGACCTTATTATTTACATGCATTTACCTTTTGGACTGCAGTCATAATAAACGTCATAATGTGAAATTGATGTCATTACAGCTACAACACGTTTTGTAATTGTCTTATTTCATCTGGTGTGCTAGCAGTTTATAATGAATAAATCTAATATGGCACTGACATTCACATTGGCACGAACTATGAATAGAGACTGTTATCACAGTGAACAGCAAAGCATGCTACAGGATTTGTCCACTGATCAATCATTTTTGTCACTCTTGGTGCGCGTCGCCATTATAAGCTACATGTATAATGAGTATTGTCAATTGGGTTAACAGCACAATGATGATACAAACGAGCACTATAGCTCATGACACTAATTATAGCGTTGTATAAATAGTCCCTACTATAGACCGATCCGACGGCACGATATACTGTCCGCCATTACTGCAGTGTCCCCGCCTGCATTCAGTCCCACAACAAACGAATTTACGCTCCGCCGCATTAATTGCAGGGTGTACGTCCCATGATTATGGGAGTGCGGCGGACATAAATTCTTTTGTTGCCGGACTAACGGCGGGCGGGGACACTGCAGTAATGGCGGGTGTTTCCTATCTCTATGGTTGCGCCGTCGGATCGGTGTATACTTCTATTCAACAAGAGACGTATGAACAGTATAGGCTATAGGCCTCCATATTATGCATACTTGCATTACATTTTTAACTTGGTTGGTGTGATGTAAGCTTTCTTCGGATGCTGGGAAACATACATAAACACTTAAAGACATTTTATGAAAAGTGCGAAATGTTCGCATTGAATTAATGACGTCATATTTCTTTAAACTTTCGTATTCAAGTTAGTATACATGTACAATGCGAGAAGTGGGCTTTGTGAACAGTGAGAGGAACGTTTACTTAGGTGTATCTATACATTATCTCTAGTAATAGTCTTAGGAATTAAATCTCCCCCTTAATCATGTGGCAGAAGCCGATAGAAGATCATGGCATTATAACGGGCTTCACAAGTTAGAATGCTCTGTCTACAGGTAGATATCAGCTAAACAGACTAGGGGGTATAGCCCGGATCATAATATACTTCATGCGAAAGCCAATGCGAATTTTGGCATGAATAAACGGACAGTAACCGCACTCGCTGGAGCGGCTTATGGCAATCTGCTATCCAGTGAAACATCGAAACTCTTTCTCCAAGTCCAAACTGAAGTTCGCTGTGGCGATTCCATGGGTAACAGGCTTCCTTTATGCAACACACGTGCTGTTTCTGCTCGAAGCACGTCTTGGAGAATGCCAACCGATATTCATGGAGCCTGATGTCAGAGCTATCTTCACTTCGGTAGTTGCAGTGACCGAGTACTTTGCTCCCATCACCGTCTTGATCTACACATACACCAGGATACTCATCGTGTTAACCAAGAAACTTGCGAATCCGGTGCAACTGCTGAAGTGAAGACAGCTCTAACATCAGGCTCCATGAATATCGGTCGACATTCTCCAAGACGAGCTTCAAACAGGAACTGTATGTGCGAGGCATAAAGTAAGCCTGTTACCCATGGAATCGCCACAGCAAACTTCAGTTTGGACTTGGAGAAAGAGTTGCGATGTTTCACTGGATAACAGGTTGCCATAAACCGCTCCAGCGATATGACGACGAGGTTGTATGTCGAGGTAACAGTCAGTAACCAAACTAACAAGTCCGTGGACACAAATCGACACAGGAATTGATCGTAAAAGGTATTCTTGACTGACACAACAGTAGCTGGTGCACGCAGTACCTTTTGGCCAAAGAATACAACCCCAGTTATGCAGTCAATAATGGACTGGTGCAGGATGAGACGATTTGTGAAGGAGCTGAACACTCGACGTCTGAGTAGCATACCGGAGATAACCAGGCAGGCAGGTGATGATGATGTTGACTGCATAGTGTACAGGGCTAAGCGACTCTGGTGAACCGGTCTCGAAATGGACAGTGGTTTCGTTTGAAGCCATTCTACACGTCTGGTGTGTACGAGTGCGTTATGATTGTTAGGTTTATCTGCTGTAATGCGACTTCTATGAAGATGTGGCCGTTGATTTGGACTCCTGTTGCTCCGAATTTATCACGTCTCCATCTGCAGCCGAGTCTGCAATTGCACTGTATAAATAGTAGACCCAAATGGTAGGCTACGTGACTGATGTTCTAATATCTGGCTCTTTTGCTGAGAGAAAGAAGCGAAGTTTCCTGTGGACCACTAAGTCCCGATGAAATTGACTTCCGCCGGAAAGGAAATATTTTTGCCTGCCCGCAACACTTAAAAGCGTTTTGCTCATTGTTTTTTTTCATTTCGTATGTGGATTATTGTTTGAGCATTAGCCTCAAACTCCAAAACAAAACTTTGAAGCAATAGGCCTATGCCTACATGCATTTTCTATTTGTGACTTGATGAAGCCTATTTGGTTTAATTGACATCTTATATTTTGTATGAAAGTTTTTCTATAGCTTTTCCAACAACAGAAAGGCACGCGGCCACTTTGGTTTTTAGTGATGAAAAAATAAGCCTTTTAGACGGTTACAATGCATACATACGTGTACATGCATAGACCCAAGTCTTATACGTGATTGATTCTCAATTTTCATAATTGTTTGTCCCTCTCGTGCGGATTGCGCGTGTGGGCGTTTTTGTCAGGGGACACTGCATGGCGAACTCATGCTGAAACCAGAATACTTAAAGGTAGTATCATACTTTGGTAAGAGACCAAAACAGAAATGTTCACAGATTTACGTATAACTTACAGGGTATGAAGATGGTGGTGGTAGAAACATACTGTTATAATTGTTCCGCCTGAAATGGTGTATTTATCCAGAAATTAGTAAAAAAAAAACGAAAATCTTTTTGATCTTTAAAAAGATCAAAAATAAAAGAGAAAAGACTTAAGAAATACTGTGGCCGTTTTTCGCTGTTTTCTCAAAAAGTGGGCAGCGAAATGGGATTGAAAATTTTCACAGATGACTGTTACTGTATCTTCCTTGATATTTTTACCCACAAATTATTTCATTGACAAAAACCAAAGTATGATACTACCTTTAAGATATGCGAATTTAAAGGTAATTTCATCTTTTGTTTTTGTCAATGAAATGCAGATTCATGGGGAGAAGGAATGAATGCAGACCTGCAAAGGAGGTTCTAAGCATTAGAGATGAGATACCTCTCCGAAGACTCCTTGACAACTCATACACGGACCGCATCACCAACGAGGATATCCGACAAACCATCATACCTGCTGACCACAGTAAAGAAGAGAAAGCTCAGGGCCTATATGCCCAGAGGCCAATTTCATAAAACTGTTAAGCACAAAAATGTGCTTAGCACAAAAATGTCTCGTGTGATACACAACACATGGAAATTTGGTTGTTAACCTTGTTTTTATTAAGATAGAAATGTCATGCTTAGCAAATTTTTGTGCTTAACAGTTTTATGAAATTGGCCACTGGTTCTCAAGGAGGGACAGACACACTCTTATACGGTACCGACCATTCTGCATATTAACTGATAATCATAAGTGACGAATGATTTATTTATCATTTGGGATGGATATCCACAACAAGAAGATATTTGGTTTGTATAGTCATATAGTTCCTGTTCAAAATTAACTTTTTAAGTACAGAGGAAAAACATTCAGTTACTGCAAGAGAAGAAGCTTGAGGGAAATGTCAGGTGAATCGTATGGACCTGGACACTATGGCCATATTTTGAAGCTGGTGACTCTGACGTTAAATTAGACCGTATACCTGTTTGACAAACTTCCACTTTGGGTTCACCTCTTAGCCTCATCTTCGGTTTCATCAGCCTGCACCATGACATAGCAAAGTTAATTCACAAATTGAGACAAGTCTACAGATTCAAATGAAATAGATGGGGGCCGTATGAGTGATGACTTTCTGTGCTTTCAAACTGCGTGTTCTTAATTCTGTACAACACAACGATGTATTTTACCATTGACACTTGTAAACATAATAAATGCAAATAGTACCTACACTGTAGTTAATACTTATTCACAAAGAGACGTATATATACACCGAACAATTAGATAGGCCTCCCTGTTATGCATACCTACATTACAATTTTAACTTGGTGTGGTGTAAGCATTCCATACAGAAACGGTATAAAACAATGAGGTTCACTTTATTCGGAACATGTTATGAGGTCTGTTCGTACATTCTTCGAATAAGGATACAAATTGAAATATGACATTAAGTACGGATGCTGAAAAAATATCATTATACATAAACAATTAAAGACATTTTAAGAAAAATGCGAAATGTTCGTCGTGAATTAATGGCGACACATTTCTTTAGGCTTCTTATGAGTATCCTGGTGTATGTGTAGATCAAGACGGTGATGGGAACAAAGTACTCAGTCAAGATAATCGCAGAAATGTAGACAACTTTGAAACCCCTGTCCAACAGTGCCGATCGGCATTGTCCAAGATGTGCCTCGAATATAAACAGTACAATACAATACCGGACGATTCCTCTTCAGATATTCTCATGACCAGTGCATTGCAAACCATAGACAACTGAATCGGGCATTGTGTTCAACACTTTTTACGGATGTCATAATATCTTATAAGAACCTTGAAGTTTCTTTGAGGTTTAGGCATACCTGTGCAGAAAGCACTGAGAACTTATCCTGGGCAGTATTATAACAATTTAATAAATATTACCCTTGTGAATCGAGAATTATAACTGTATCAACGTGGCTGTACTTCTTTCTCGTGCCGTAGATATAGGTTAACGCGTTCTTTACTGTTCAAACCAGTACATAATGCATCTTTGAGGTGGACATGTTTGTGCATCTCAGTTTTGCAATCAGTCACTGTTTAACTTGTCTTGATCTGAATGCGTTCAGTTCCATCGCTGTGCGATAGTTTTACGTTGATGTCTGTCCGACACACGGTTATTAAAACAAGTGAATTGGTGATTAATCGCAATCAGTGCGGACTGTTGAAACGGTCGCTTCGTCCCGTACTTGATTTTTACGAAATCGTTTGAGTACGAGGTTTTTCAATTGAGAGCGAAACTTTTCGTACTTGAAGCAGTAGATGATCGGATTGACGAACATGTTGCAAGCCACCAGTGCCGTAAAAGGTACGTACCATATGGACAGCATGCCTATCGTGTTTGAAGCTTTGGAGTAAATGAACAAAGCTTCTGTCGGTGTCCAACACACCACGAACATGATACCAATCAGCAGGGTCGTAACCAGGACGTTCTTCTTGGCTTTACTCATCGTATTCTGCTGACCGTTCACCGGATTCGCAAGTTTCTTGGTTAACACGATGAGTATCCTGGTGTATGTGTAGATCAAGACGGTGATGGGAGCAAAGTACTCGGTCACTGCAACTACCGAAGTGAAGATAGCTCTAACGTCAGGCTCCATGAATATCGGTCGACATTCTCCAAGACGTGCTTCAAACAGGAACAGTATGTGCGAGGCATAAAGTAAGCCTGTTACCCATGGAATCGCCACAGCGAACTTCAGTTTGGACTTGGAGAAAGAGTTGCGATGTTTCACTGGATAGCAGGTTGCCATAAACCGCTCCAGCGATATGACGACGAGGTTGTACGTCGAGGTAACAGTCAGTAACCAAACTAACAAGTCCGTGGACACAAATCGACACAGGAATTGATCGTAAAAGGTATTCTTGACTGACACAACAGTAGTTGGTGCACGCAGTACCTTTTGGCCAAAGAATACAACCCCGGTGATGCAGTCAATGATGGACTGGTGCAGGATGAGACGATTTGTGAAGGAGCTGAACACTCGACGTCTGAGCAGCATGACGGTGATAACCATGCCGTTACCAAGCACAGCCAGGCAGGCGATGATGATGTTGACTGCGTAGTGTACAGGGCTAAGGGACTCTGGTGAACCGGTCTCGAAATGGACAGTGGTTTCGTTTGAAGCCATTCTATACGTCTGGTGTGTACGAGTGCGTTATGATTGTTAGGTTTATCTGCTTTAATGCGACTTCTATGCAGAGATGCCTGTTGGTTTTTACTCCACTAGTTCCTAATTTGTTCCGTCTCTCTCTGTCGAACAGAGTCTGTAATTGAGCTTTATATATAGCAGACCCAAATGACCAGTGCGTGATTGGTGCTCAAATGTCAGGCTCTTTTGTTTTGAGCAAGAAGCCAAGTTTCCTGCGGACCACTTAGTCCCAATAAAATTGACTTTCCCCGGAAGCAGACACTTCTGTCCGCCTGCAATTCTTAAAAGCAATCGCTCATTTTCTTTCGTCCATTCCGGCATTTCGCATCTCTGAATGCTGTTTGAATTACACACATGCCTCAGACTCCAACTCCAAAGCAAAACTCTTAGTCAATACAAAGTTGTTGTTTTGGGGTTTTTTGTGAGTGGATGCATTTGGTTTAATTGACGTCTATTTGTATGAAAGCTTTTATATAAAGCTGTTCTAGCAACAAAAAGGCACACGACCACTTTGGTTCTTAGTAAATATACAAAATCTTTAGCTTTTAAAATGGCGGTCAAAATGCATTGAAGTAGATACGTGAGCGCATCTATACTTCCAATCCACTTAGACCCAAGACTTATACGTGATTAATTCCTGTTTTAATTAGGCCCCTACTTCTTGTCGCTCGTGTGGGGGTGCATGGGCGTGTTTGTCATAGGACACTTGGGAGTTTATGGTGAAACCAGAATATTTAAGCTATGCGAATAAAGATTAACCGTCCACTTAAATTGTTAAAGTCTGTCCGTTCTTCTAGCATTTTGCCGAAGCTGAACACTGGACGTCTGAGCAGCATAACGGTGATAACCACACCATTACCAAGCACAGCCTAGCCAGGCAGGCGATGGTGGTGATGACTGCGTCCAGAAGAGGTATATACGGAACACTGGGTCGTCAAATGTTCATTTTCATTCGTAAAGTTGTTAAAAGTATGGCAGCCTGAATCTTTAACTTTCAACTCAAAGTATTCCGCTGTATTATTTCGAAAAATAGAGTTCCTAATAGCTAGTTTTTCGTCACTCGTCAGCAACGTTGCACCATATGGCACTGTCCAGTAGATGGCCCTTGATTTGTCAAACCTTAGAGTGGTCAGTGCTGGGTTGGCTTACATAATAAATCGGAAATCTTCACGCATGCTTGTGATAGACGCTTGTTGGCTGTACTAGTACGGACGGCGTTAATGTTAATGTTAATGGTTTGTACCAGGTACATCTCTATTATGTAAGCTATGCGTAAATCTATATGAACATTTCAGTTGTGCATACCCACCAAAGTATGATAGTACATTTAAAACAGTCCCTTTCGAGTTTTTGCCAAAAGCTGCTCAGGCGTCGAATAGTCAACACCTTCAAAAATCGTCTCATCGAAAAAAAAAATGGCAAGAATGAAAAAAGAACGGGGAGATTGTAAAAACTAGCGTGGAAGGTTAATCTTTATTCGTATAGCTTAAATATTCTGCATTCTCTGATTGGAGGAATCATCTGTCTGGATCATCTAACTTATGTGACGTCAGTAACAAAAGCTCAGAACAGCCTGGCCGTGCTCAGGCCGTGCACCTTCTGATTCGTATGTTTACGTACACAGCTTAACTCGATTATAAACGGCAAGACAAATACTCCAACGACTTCACTGAACTCAACTCTGGAAAGAGCTAGGGACTAACTTGTTTATTCAATCTGCATAATTAAAGGAGTCTTGCGATCGGTACAAAATGCTGATTTGCTTTTCATTCAAGAGTGCGCATGATGATTGGAAACTGGTCGACACCAGTCAACCTCGTCTCCATTCTCCCGATTGTTTTGTGCAGTAAAACACGACCATTCCCAGAAAGGGCTGACCCGGGGGAGCTAATCGAATGCACCCATGAATATACATTATTAAGTTACATCACTCGAATTCCGTCTTCGTCATTGTTGAACAGCGTATCCCCAAGAAAGAAGCGAACAGATAAAATGAATAATTTCCCGCGGTTTTGAGTGATTTTCTCCATGGACTGAAATGAATTGCTACAATCGTCTTGAAAGACACTCCTATACGTAGTCAAATTAAGCGCCTTATTGGATAAAACTCAACTTGTACCCACGATGCAATTTGATTTCAGACAATATAAACATGCATACAACGTTTCTGCCGGCGATGCCTGCCACGGCAACAAACATCCGTTATTTCAGGCAAGACATAGAGAAGAGTACAGACGTCTGTTTTCACCGCCAAATGTAACATGGCTTTGAACAAAACTAGTGGCGATGTAGAGAATAGCATGTACGGTGAAAGATCTCCTTTACTGGACGCAGTCAACACCATCATCGCCTGCCTGGCTGTGCTTGGAAACGGCATGGTTATCACCGTTATGCTGCTCAGACGTCGAATGTTCAGCTCCTTCACAAATCGTCTCATCCTGCACCAGTCCATCATTGACTGCATCGCTGGGGTTGTATTCTTTGGCCAAAAGGTACTGCGTGGACCAACCACAGTTGTGTCTTTGGAGGGTACTTTCTACGATCATTTTCTCTGTCGAGTCGTGGCCTCAGATTTCTTTCTTTGGTTGATGAACGCGACCTCGACGTACAATCTCGTCATCATATCGGTGGAGCGGTTTATGGCAACCTGCTATCCAGTGAAACATCGAAACTCTTTCTCCAAGTCCAAACTGAAGTTCGCTGTGGCGATTCCATGGGTGATCGGCTTACTTTATGCAACACACGTACTGTTCCTGCTCGAAGCACGTCTTGGAGAATGTCAACCGATATTCATGGAGCCTGGTACCACGGTTATCTTCATTTCAGCAGTTGCAGTGACCGAGTACTTTGCTCCCATCACCGTCTTGATCTACACATATACCCGGATACTCATCGTGGTAACCAAGAAACTTGCGAATCCGGGTAACGATCAGCAGAATACGATGAGTAAAGCCAAGAAGAACGTCCTCATTACGACCCTGCTGATTGGTATCATGTTCGTGGTGTGCTGGACACCTACAGAAGCTCTGTTCATTTACTCTACAGCTTCAAACACGCCAGGCCTCTTGTCCATATGGTACGCACCTTTCACGGCTCTGGTGGCCTGCAACATGTTCGTCAATCCGATCATCTACTGCTTCAAGTACGAAAAGTTTCGATCTCAACTAAAGTACCTCGTACTCAAACCATTCCGTAGAAACCGAGTGTGGAATGAGGAAGATATTTCAACTATTGATACTGGCGTCTCTCACGGCTGATCCCTACCTGATCCCTAGACACTCCATTCAAGACCGCGACCCTTGCCTTCGCGCTTTTCTTGCTTGGAATAGCGACGCTTGTCTAGCACATTTTAGCCACTACTCTGGCGTTGACGAACGTGTGGTACCAGACTGCGGTGCATGGAGTGTCTATCTTCAATGTTAAATCATCCAGTGTACACAGAGACTTGAATGAGAGTGCAGCAAAACTGGAAGAAAACTGCAAAATTTCTGCTTTTCTGCAAAGAACATACTGTTGAAAATGGACTAGGAGAGTCAGTGGAATATAGACTATCTTGTGGAGATAAGATCAAGCACAAACTTGAAATGGTTACAGCAAAGATGATAAAAACTAGCAGAGCCAGATACAGAGCATGTTGACCTGACGCCATCTTGGTCTTGGAATCACTCTTAATAATGGTCAAACTAGATGTGTAAAATGTTTCTGTGAAAATAATTCGTCTTTTTTTAATGCTATCGCACCTTGAGAAATTTTTTAAAGGAAAACTTAACAAATTGCACCATTTACTTAAATAAAACACTTGCAGCTAATAGGCACTTCAACAAATTAAATTAGAAACTGTTAGGATTTTAGTCATTTTCCTCTCAAAAGGTGAGCAACGATTTTGATGAAATTTCAACCAACGACGGTCAATTTGTTTTTCAAAGGGTCTCCTCTATGTTTCATTTCAATTTGTAGACTTGTCTCAATTCGTCAATTTACTTTGCTACGTCATGCTGCAGGCTGATGAAGCCGATGATATGACAAAGAGGTGGATTATGAATATTATACTGAACGTGTTTCTCAGTATAGCTTATAATGGCGACGCGCACCAAGAGTGGCAACATTAATTGATTGGACAAATCCTATAGCATGCTTTACTGTTTACATTGATAACAGTCTCTATACACAGTGCGTGCCAATGTAAATGTCAATGACAAATTATATTTATTCATTATATACCGCTAGCACACCGGATGAAATAAGACAATTACAAAATCGTGTTATTGCTGTAATGTCATCAATTTCATATTGAGGATTTTATATGACTGCAGTATAATAGGTAAATACATGCTTATTACTTAAGGTTGGCCCATGCAAGCAAGGCAACAATACAGTCAGAATAAACCGAAAACAATCGGGGAAACAATACTGATGCCAATACCATTATTGCAGACCATGTACTATTCATAATGTCATTAATGCCAATGCCACTTCAGACATTTTGTCATAAATATGCTAGTTTCATAGCAGACACAAGCCATGCAAATAACTTTAATACATGACCAAGACTGAAATTCAATGTGAACTAAGATTTGGTATAGGTAGTAGGTGCATGCATACATTAATATGTTTATCAAATTGCATCGAGTTATGTATATCCCTTCCACGTTACTGTTTGAATGTGGTATTTTCCTGCGACTTAGGCCTAATTCAATTCCTGGCGAGCTTTTTATTGTCAAGCATCGTCTCGCCGTAATTCATGTTACTCATACATAACTGCGATATGATTGGAAACGGTGAAGCACATCAGGGGCCAATTTCATAAAACTGTTAAGCACAAAAATGTGCTTAGCACAAAAACGTCTCGCCCAATAAAACAAACCACCATTGAAAGTTCCATTTGATATTCATGGTCAGCGAACAACAGCCAAAGAACAATCACAAGTGATACACAACACGTGGAAATTTGGTTGTTAACCCTGTTTTTTATTAAGACAGTAATGTCATGCTTAGCAAATTTTTGTGCTTAACAGTTTTATGAAATTGGCCCCTGAAGTCAGACGTGTCATGACAAAAACGGCCACTCATTTTTAAACAATAGGCATACATAGCAAAACTTCAAGTTTGAATTTAAAGTTTAAGATTCAGGCCGCCATGTCAGTAGTAATGGGTGTGACTTCAGACCACTCTATTTTTAGCTCAAGGTCAAGTGACATTAGATAAGGTCAAGTAGGGAGATAAGATAAGAAGGTCAAGTAGGTCAAGTAGGGAGATAAGAAGTCTGGCAGTCTGGAGGTGAAAGGTCAAGTGGTCACGTGACGAGCGTGACGTAGTAGAGATAAGGTCTCGGAAGGCAAGCTGAGGTTGAAGGTCAAGTGGGGATGGTAGGAATTGAGGTTGTCTTTGAACTTGTAGATAAGGGGAGCGATGAAGGGTCGGTGTGTAAATGAATATGGCGTAACGTTGAGTGTTGCGTGTTGCATCAATAGTGTAAGTACAAAGGGCGTGAAGGGAAGGCTAGATTAAACATGTATCGAAATATTTGTTGTCACTTGTATGTAGTACATCGAATAGTGTGGAAGTTTGTTTCCTCGTGCATATTGTAACCGAGACCTCACGAAAATGTCTGCAAGAAAGGAAATGAATATGGAGAGCGATCGAGTTAACCAGCGGGAGGACGAAGATGAGGATTTGTTTTTATCGCCCGATCCTACTGCCAGTCAGCAGATCGTTGTGCAGGAGATTGCAGACAACTACTATTTCCTCGCGGAAAATGAAGGTGTGTTAGATGTATCGCAGGACGTGGACAACGAGTACTACCCGTTTAATAGTCCCGATCCTTCTGAAGAGACGTTGATGGAAATTCGAAAGATAGAAGAAGAGGTATGTCATTTTTTCTTGACTTTAACGTTTTTTTTTTGCTAAAGGTTTTACGTGCACGGCTTTTAGTTATGACTGAATTAGCTGTCTGCTTAATGAGGATATTGAAACGTTTTATTCGATGTAGATCCATAGTCTCACGAATGACTCCCCTACTCTGAAAACCGCTGTCCCGCAATTGGTCACCGTTGAATCTGATGGCAAGAATTCTGATCGAAGTCTTGATCAACCCGTACCGAGTACGAGCTACCAGGCCCCCAACGTTTCCTCCAACGTTGTGCAACCAGACAGATGTATTAACAAAGAGGTACGATACTGTCGTGTCAAATATAAGTTTTTATTTACTATGGCTCGTACAGGTAGGGTTTGACCTAGTGGTTGATATCCGTTATTTGTTTGTTTGCGTATAGGCTCCTCTTCGGGGTGATAAGGGCGGAGAATCACTCGACTGTCTACCGAGTACGAGTTATAGCGCCTCCAACGACGCTACCATCGCGGCACAATCGGGCAGATACAATGAAAAGGAGGTACGATACAGTTGTGCGGGTGAATCATTAACCATTCTCGTTATCTCGAATTATACCCGTATTCAATAAACTTTGACCGGTGTTCGATTCTGTTTGTTTGTTTTTTGTTATTTTTTATTTCTTATTGGTTTTGTTTTGTTGATACGCAGAAGCTTGTCCAGTACGGCGGCGGTGGTAACCCTATCGTACCCGATGGTTCATCACCCGTCGATGAGGGCGTCCCAGTCGTGCAAAGAACGAAGACGAGGCGTCTCGACGCGCGGGGGGATGAGTCACCCCCGGCGGCTAAAAGAACCCGTAAGTCGGTCTCCTTTTCATCATCGGAGGGCTTACCTTTTGAGGATGACGACGACACTCTCATTCTCGGCGATGATGACCCAGATCCTTATCGAACCCCGCCACGCATCGAGGACGAGGAAGAAGACAGCGGGGACGAAGAAGATCCAGATCGGATGAGACCCGAAGACTATTATAGAATCGTATCCGTTCAATCTAAGTATGTAAAGAGATTTCAAACCCAAGGCGACCGTTACGTTGTTCAGTTTAATGAAATTGATCCTATTATAGGTATAGAAAATATAATACAAACCTTAGTTGAGGTGTTTGCTTCTCTTTTCGATCAGATGATGAGTGATTTTGAGCCGCAAGATTTAGTGGGCGTAACGATTCGGTTTCCGGGGTTGGAGGAAGATTTCTGGCTCGATTTTGTACACAGAGATCTTTTTACGGTCGAAACCCTGTTATCCGAATTAGAAAGGGTTCTCCAATCAAACGAGTCGGTATCCCTAGACGGTAACGTGGTCGTCACGATCACAAGGGTCAAGTGGAAGAAGGGGGGAGCCTGTCTCGGCCGTGGTTTCCAACCGCTGGAACAATGGCTGGGAGGTAAAAAGAGCGTCATCATCATCAACAACCGCGACGAGCTCTGCTGCGCCCGGGCTATCGTGACCGCCAAGGCGAACCACGATAAGGTCGCGGACCCCAGCGTACCTTGGAATAGTATTAGACAAGGTAGACTCAAGCAGAGAATGGCGGCTGTACGCTTACACGAAGAGGCGGGCGTACCCCAAGGTCGTTGCGGTCTCGACGAGTTGAAGACCTTTTCGCAATTCCTCCAACCGCAGGGTTATCAGTTGATAGTCCTGTCGGCGGAGGTCTTCAATGCAGTATGGTTTAAGGGGGAAGAGGCCCCCGTGAAGCTATATCTGTATTTCTATAACGACCACTACGCGGTCATAACATCTATGTGCGGGTTTTTGGGCAGAGCCTATTTTTGCGACATATGTTTCAAGGGGTTCTCCGGACAAGAGAGGCATAGGTGCGTCAAGAAGTGCCACTGTTGCTACAAGGGGAAACCCGACTGCGATTTCGAAAAATGGTTAGAGTGCAACGATTGCCGCAGAGTGTTCAAGAGCCAGACGTGTTTCGCCCGGCATCTGGAGAAGACACCGCTGAAGACGAGACGCGTCAAGGGTAAGGGGCACCGCGTGCAAGTGGGTGGAAACTCGACCTGTTCTACCGTTCGAAAATGTACTTGCGGTAAAGTACTGTACAAACACCACACCAGAGATAAAGACCACGTCTGCAACGAAGTCTACTGCGCCGTCTGCAAGAAGTACCAGTCCTCGGAACATCGATGCTTCATGACCCCGATACCGAAAGAGGTCCTCCAGCCGATTGAGCCCGCGTTACCCGAAGACGAGATCGACCTAGATGAAATGCTGGTTCGAGAGATAGAAGAGGAAGAGGGGGTAGCGATAGTAGAGGAACCCGAAGATCAGACGGCCCAGACGAAAGAAATATCCACCTACATCTTCTTCGACTTCGAATGTAGGCAGGACGAGGCTTTTGGTGAGAATACCTTAGGTCCCGTCTACGAACACGTTCCAAACCTCTGCGTCGCTCAGAAGGTATGCGATGTCTGCATGGACACGCAAAGTTTCGTCCCCACCATGCCGTGTCAGCGCTGTAGTCTCGGAGATACGAACGAGCGCGTATTTAGGGGACGCAGCACTCTGGACGACTTCTGTCAATGGTTATTCGGCGAAGAGAGACACAAGGGGTCTATCTGTATCGCCCACAACTTCAAGGGTTACGACTCCCAGTTTATTTTGAGATACCTGTTCAAGGAAGCCGTGCTACCTACGGTGGTCATGAATGGGCAGAAGGTCTTGTCTATGGAGGCGGGGGGATTGAAGTTCATCGATTCCCTGAGTTTCTTGAACATGCCACTCGCCAAGTTGCCCGCCGCATTTGGTATTACCGAGATGAAGAAAGGGTTCTTCCCACATTTCTTTAATACTCGAGCCAATGAGAATTATGTCGGTCCACTCCTCGAGCAGCGATTTTACGACCCCGAAGGTATGGTGACGAAGAAGAGAGAGGAGTTTCTCCGGTGGTACGAGTCTAGAAGGGACCAGCCGTTCGATCTGCAGAAGGAAATATTAGACTATTGCAGGAGCGATGTCGATATCTTGAGGAGAGGGTGTCTTCAGTTTCGTCACATATTTAGGCAGCAGACGGAGGTGGATCCTTTTGCGAGGAGCATCACCATAGCCAGCGCCTGTAGCACCGTCTTCAGACGAAACTACCTCCGGCCGGAAACCATTGCGATCATACCGGCGCTGGGGTACAGAAAGGAGCACACCCATTCAAAGGTGGCGATCCGTTGGTTGAAGTGGTTGTCCTTCGATAGAAATATCAGAATTCGGCACGCCCTCAACGGCGGAGAGGTCAAAGTCGGCAAATATAGGGTGGATGGGTTGTATGAGAAGACCGTCTTTGAATTCCACGGTTGCGTGTGGCACGGGTGTCCAAAGTGCTATCGACGAGGGGACATCATTTCACCTACGTCGGCGTTGACTATGCACGAAAGGTACGAAGAGACGGTCAAGCGAACCAAGGCGCTGGAGAGGGCGGGGTACAGAGTTGAAGAAATGTGGGAATGCGATTTTGCCAAGGCGCTCAAGGACAACCCCCGCATGGCCGCTTTCGTCGAAGCCGAACCGGAGGAACCGCCGCTGTCTCCCAGGGATGCTTTCTTCGGGGGCCGTACCAACGCCACGAAGCTGTTCCACAAGGCAGGGCCGGGGGAGAAAATCATGTACGTGGACGTCTGCAGCCTCTATCCCTGGGTCTGCAAATACGGAAAGTTCCCGCTCGGGCATCCGAAAATCATAACAGAAAATTTCGAAGCAGACCTGAACCGATACGAGGGTTTCATCAAGGCCGACCTGGCGCCTCCCAGAGGCCTTTACCATCCGATCCTCCCCCGGCGCGCTCAAGGCAAACTCATGTTCGCCCTGTGCGGGAAATGTTGTGACACCCTCCAGACCGAGCGTTGTGAACACCGAGAGGAAGACAGGATCATAAGAGGGACTTGGGTGTCCGTTGAATTACAGAAGGCTCTGAGCACGGGTTACAGGTTGGTGCGGGTGCACGAAGTGTGGCATTTCGAGGAAACGGCTCAGTACGACCCGTCCACCAAGACGGGTGGGCTATTCGCCGGGTATATCAACACTTTCCTAAAGCTCAAACAGGAGGCCAGCGGATGGCCTAAATGGTGCGACAGCGACGCCGAGAAAGACAGGTATATCAAAGAGTACGAGGAACACGAGGGCATCCGGCTAGACCCGGCGGCCATTAATAAGAACGAGGGCTTGAGGGCCGTGGCGAAATTGATGCTCAACAGCTTCTGGGGAAAGTTTGGGCAGCGGGAGAACATGTCTAAGACGTCCTACCTGAAGGAGCCGGAACCCTTTTACGACCTGCTGTTGGACGATAAGAAGGTGGTCAGTCAGGTGAATTTTGTCACGGAGCAGATGGTGCAGGTACAATGGAGGCACAAAGAAGATTTCGTGGAACCCATGGGTAACACTAACGTGGCCATAGCCGCCTACACAACGGCGCAGGCCAGACTGAAGCTGTACTCCTTCCTGGAGAAGTTGGGAGAAAGGGTCCTCTACTACGACACGGACAGCATCATCTTCGTCTCTCGGGAAGGTTCTAACGAGTACGTGCCGCCGACCGGCGATTACCTAGGAGACCTCACCGATGAGCTAGCCAAAGACTACGGTGAAGGGAGTTACATCACCGAATTCGCCTCCGGCGGGCCCAAGAATTACGGTTTCACCGTGCATAGTACGAAGACCGGCACCGAGTTGACCTCGTGCAAGGTCCGAGGCATTACGCTCAATTTCAGAAACTCGCGTATCGTCAATTACGGTACGCTAAAGAGTATGGTCAGAACGGAGCGAGACAGCGAAGACGAAGCAGATGCGGCGGCTGGAGCCGATGCTTTAAGGCGCAGGGTCTACGACCCCCACAGGATAGGTCGCGTAAAGTTTGGGCGGGTCGTGACCCGCAAAGAGCGCAAAGATTACAGAGTGGTGTATACTAAACGCGTGAGGTTAAACGACTATAACACGCTTCCTTACGGTTACTGACAGCCTATGTTACCCTTATTCCCGTTATTCTTATCTATTAGCGTAGGTTTTTTATACCTTTTTTTTCTCGTTTCTTTTTTTTTTCTTTGTACTCCGTAGTACCTTTACTCGCTTACATTCCGATTATCGTAACCGTTATCTATCCTATCGAGGTGTCTGTCAACTTAAGTGATTGCCCGTAATAATACTTAGGTACTTATACTTATACATACTTATACGTATATGTATATATATATATATATACCATCATTTTACGATTAAAAGTATAATTTAAAGGGTCCCCTTCCATTGATTTATAATGAGAATAAAAATCAATAAAAATAATGAATCGGGAAAAGTCTAGTCAAAAGGTGTATACCCTACCAATGAAGACTCAAATAGTAGTAAAGAAGACTTAGACCTACCGATAAAATAACTCCCCGCGCTACACCGACACTCAGTCGTCTTCATGGAAGGAAGCTTGAAACATCCTTTTTCCTGCGTCATTGCGGGACCGACGGGATCGGGCAAGACTCAATTTGTCAAGAAGCTTCTATTAGACGACCGCGCTATCCAACCCCCTCCGGAGCGCATAGTGTGGTGTTACGGGGAATATCAAGATGTTTACGATCAGTTGGCTAGCCTGGACCCTCGTCTGCATTTTGTGGAAGGATTTCCGGACGATCTTTTATCGGGTCTCGACCGAGCGAAGAGAAACCTTATTGTGATCGACGACTTGATGTCAGAGGTCGGAAACAACGACCGGGTCGTTGACCTCTTCACCAAGGGAAGTCATCACAGGAACCTTTCGGTGGTACTCATACTGCAGAATCTCTTTCACAGGGGAAAGGCCATGAGAACGGTCAGTTTGAATTCGCACTATATGGTCCTGTTTAAAAACCTCAGAGACGCCTCGCAGATCACCCACCTCGCCAAACAGATGTACCCCGGCAGGACCAAATTCGTCGTGGAAGCCTATCGGGACGCCACCACCAGGCCCTACGGCTATCTCTTTGTCGATCTCAAGCCGGAGACGGGGGAAGACCTTCGACTGAGGACGAACATATTGCCGCCCGATTTTTCGGTCGTGTACGTCCCGAAGGTTTAAATACGAGGGATTCCATCCCCTCGCTATCATTCGAAAATGTCTACCCGCCTGAGACGTCACGCGCCTTATCTCCACGTTCTGGCAAAGGGCACCGCCAAGCAACGCCAGGGGATCATCCACGGTGCCAATAAAGAACTCGTTCACTGCCTGTGCGAGTGCGCCCTCAACGTGCTCAACGGAAACATTCCCTTAACGCCCCCGGACAAGAGACGGCTCGGAAAGTACAAGCACCATCTACGCACCTTGGGTAATCGAAAGGTCAGTCTTCAGAAGAAGAAGAAAGCGCTGAGTCAGAAAGGAGGTTTTCTCGGTGCCCTCCTCACCCCCGTTCTCAGCGCTCTCTGAGGACTGCTGTTTAAATAGTCGTCATGCAGCACGCCAAGAAAATGGTTCTCGTGCCGCAGGATACCCTGGAGAAATTACAGAGAACCAAGAGAGTGGAACAGACGCCGGTAACGAGGGTCATGCACGACCTGGATGAAGAAATGAAGCGAGTGCTGGACAGGAGTGACGTGTCGGACCACGATAAAGTTAAGCTGTATCACCAGGCTCTCCGTCGTTACGTGGAGTTCAACAGGCAGAGGAACGCCCCCCTGACTCTGACGCTTCAGCAGAAGACGCAGAATGAACCCGACCTACATCCCGCGGGGACGGGGTCTGTCAAATTAAGCGCGGATGCCTCCGAACCGAGTCCGAAGGAAGAAAAGATGGATGCGGAGGGTCCTACACCCCACCCAACCCTGTTCGCCAAGGCGTCGCATTTGCCGCTATTCCAGGAAGTAGAGAAAGAGACGAAAAAGAAGAAGAAGAAGAAGAAGAAGAATACCGTGCCCCTGAAACCCGCGGTCTCGAAAGGCCACCATTGGACGCCCTATTAAAGAAACAGTAACATTCACTCATCCTCATTTCCCCCACCTCCGACGGATGAAAGATGACGACAAAGTGTCCCGTACCTAGCGACTGCAGACACGCCTTCGAGAGAATTCGGTGTTTGATCATATGTTGCAAGAGCACCGTCGTTCTCCAGGACTCCGAATTTACGGATGGCGGAGACGGCTCTCAGAAAGGTGTACTACGACCCGAGCAGTCCGGCCGCCTTTGGTGGTGTGGATGCTGTTTACCGCGCCGTAAAAAAAGAAGGGGTCGAAGCGAACAGGAAACTGGTGAGAGATTGGTTGAGTCGACAACCTACACACACCCTACACAGACCGATCCGTAGACGTTTCAAGCGAAATAGAGTGATCGTCTACGGCGTGGACCAACAGTGGCAGGCGGACCTGGTGGACATGTCATCCCTGTCGAAGTTTAACGACGGGTACAAATTCCTGCTCACCTGCATCGATATTCTCTCAAAGTACGCGTGGGCGGAACCTCTCAAGAACAAGAAGGCGGAGACCGTGGTGAGCGCCTTCCGGCGTATCTTTAGCGAAGGACGCAGACCGGGTGTGCTCCAGACGGATAAGGGTACCGAGTTTACCAACCGTTCGGTGCAAGGTCTTTTGAAGGAGAACGGTATACGATTCTTCACGACCAACAACGAGACCAAGGCCAGCGTGGTGGAGAGATTCAATCGGACCTTGAAAACGAAGATGTGGAAATACTTTACCGCCAAAAATACCCGGGCCTACATGGACGTCCTCCCCAGTCTCCTCTCCTCTTACAATCACGCCTTTCACCGAAGCATCAAAACCACCCCCGCTTCGGTCGACGACTCCAACGCCGAGGACATCCGTCGTACGCTGTACGGCAACCCGGGTCGGGGTCCCAGTTCTAGGCGCTATAGATTTGACGTGGGAGACACGGTCCGTATCAGCATGGCGACCAGACCTTTTCGTAAGGGATACCTACCCAACTGGACCACCGAGATGTTTACCGTGAGCCAAAGAATCCCCCGGGATCCACCCGTGTACAAGCTGAAAGACTACGGCGGGGAAGAGTTATTGGGCACGTTTTACGAGCACGAATTACAGAGCGTGATCAAAACGGATGACGTCTATCAAGTGGAAAAGGTTCTGCGAACCAGAAAGAGGCGGGGTACCACGGAGCACATGGTAAAATGGCTGGGCTATCCGGACAAATTTAATAGCTGGGTTAGCGACCTGCTCACGGTATAAAACACCTCGTACCGCTTACACCAGCGACAGACATTGGCGGGCTTCTCATCATGATGGATTCGCATTACATCACGCTGCCGAGCAACAGCAGCTTTGACGTGTTCCCGACCAACACGGTCACGCACTATAAGGTGAATTTACCTACCACCATGACTTTCGACGGCGAGTGGGAAGTTGGTCTGGCTGAATTCAGCTACCCCCATCGCTGGCTGAACGTGGTCGTAGTGTTCCTTCGTTTTGAACGTGCACAGTACCGTAGTACCGTAAAGACCTTGCCATTGCCCAATGAGAAGCTCTGTACAACAAGCTCCGCCCAATTCAGACGGTTGCATTCATTGAACATCATATATATTCATGTTATACAAATAGCTCTTTATGAAAGGCAGAACCCCGTAATATATACCTGTGTAGTAAATACATGTATACAAAGTTTTACTCATGCGCAGAGCTGCAGCAATGTGCACCTGTAGCTCTGTATTAACGTATTGTAAACCTTCACTGTAGGCCAACTGTATTAAATGGTCCCCATTCAGCGCATTGCGGTACGAATAATGAAAAAGGAACTCCACTTGTGAATAGGCATTGAGCGCGTAAAAGAATGTCATTTGAATAAGGGTTGTGTGTCGTGGCTCTGTCGCGACCCTCATTTTATATAAAGGTATTAATAATATACAAAACAGTTTGCTGCTTAATGCTGTGCAAGTAATAATGTTTATTATTGTGCTATGCCAATGTATATTTTTTTTTAGTCCAAGAAATTAGATAATGAAGTAACAAAACAGTTTTGTTCGGGTTGCTGTAGCTGCCTTCAAACGTCTCGTTCGATGAATACACTGAACTGAAAGCTGTTTCATCATGGAAAGCATATGCACTCACTTTCGATATGGCATTATATTTCTCTATCCTATTAATTTCCTTATGTTGATAAGTGTTTCTGAGACATGTTTCGAATACGCGGGTGCACATTTTTCAACATATAAACAAATTGTCCTTAATTTCGATGGATACAAAAAAAAAAATTGATTTGGGTCTTCCAATGCTATTTCTGGACTTTTACTGTATTTTAGACTGAAAGAATTTCATGTTGCAAATTCTATCTCCAATTCGTGTTTTGTTTCAACTTTCCGACTTTTGTCATACCGGTACAACAGTTTTATACTTATCTTTAAAAAACAACTTATTACCGTCGTGCACAAAAATCGAAATACACTGTAGCTGACGGAACCGTATGACTGTCACAGCCGAGCTGAATATCATAAGGGCAGTACGTTATCTCATCTGAATGTGAACAGCCTTCCTGAATAGCATTAGAGCAGTACGTTATCTCATCTGAATGTGAACAGCCTTCCTGAATAGCATCAGGCCAGTACGTTATCTCATCTGAATGTGAACAGCAGACCTGAATAGCATCAGGCCAGTACGTTGTCTCATCTGAATGTGAACAGCCTTCCTGAATAGCATCAGGCCAGTACGTTATCTCATCTGAATGTGAACAGCAGACCTGAATAGCATCAGGCCAGTACGTTGTCTCATCTGAATGTGAACAGCAGACCTGAATAGCATCAGGACAGTACGTTATCTCATCTGAATGTGAACAGCCTTCCTGAATATCATTGGGACTGTACGTTATCTCATCTGAATGTGAACAGCAGACCTGAATAGCATCAGGCCAGTACGTTGTCTCATCTGAATGTGAACAGCAGACCTGAATAGCATCAGGACAGTACGTTATCTCATCTGAATGTGAACAGCAGACCTGAATAGCATTGGGACTGTACGTTATCTCATCTGAATGTGAACAGCAGACCTAAATAGCATCAGGCCAGTACGTTATCTCATCTGAATGTGAACAGCCTTCCTTAATATCATTAGGGCAAGTACGGTTTGATTGTTAGTAGCCTAGCTATGCCTTTCTCAAATACTGACACGAATAGTCGCGTCGACATACACGCCCCACAACCCTCATTCAAATGACATTCTTTTACGCGCTCAAAGCCTATTCACAAGCGGCGTTCCTATTTCATTGTTCGTATACTGCAATGTACGAGCAATGGGGATGGGGATCAAACAGTACAGTGAAGGTTTACTCCTGCTCTTCGGTCGACTATTACACTTTGCATTATAACTGCACTGGGTTTCTGCGAGTATGCCAAAAATATAAATATAAATAATATAGTATCTGGTTCAACCTGTTGACCAACTCACCGATGCAGCTTGTAAAAAGAAAAACAACGGCTGGTGTGTTTATCGACCCCTCTAAAGCCTTCGATACCATCAACCACGAAATATTGTTATCTAAACTTGATTACTATGGTATCAGAGGGACTTCCTTAGAGTGGTTTGCTTCTTATTTGCATAACAGACAGCAGTACACTACTGTTCATAACTCTTACTCTACGTACAAGAATGTTCAACATGGCGTTCCTCAGGGTTCTATACTCGGTCCTTTACTCTTACTCATTTATGTTAATGATCTGCATTAATCTTCATCCCTTCTCAAATTCATTCTTGTTGCAGATGACACTACAATCCTTTACTCTCACTCTAATTATGCTTCTTTGGACAACACTTAGAATTCTGAAATGCTGAAAGTATCTTCCTGGTTCAGAGCCAACAAACTCTCCCTTAATCAACACAAAACTAAATACATGCTGTTTTCAAGATCCAGCACGCGTGTATCTGATGCCAACTCGATTTTCATTGACAACATTCCCATTGCTCGAGTTCAATCGACGAAGTTTCTGGGAGTGCTCATCGATGACAAACTTTCTTGGTCCGAACATATTTCCTATATAACTTAGATTGTTTCTCGTAATACCGGTGTAATGTCCAAACTTCGCTCTTTTCTACCATCATCTACTATTTTCACACTTTACAATACACTAGTCCTACCCTACCTCAATTACTGCAATATTGTGTGGGCACGCTCTAGTAACAATAAACTTCATTCACTCATTGTTACTCAGAAAAGGGCAATTAGAATTTGTACCAATTCTCATCCTCGTGACAGCACTCCCCCCCCCCCCTCTATTCGCTAGACTGCATACCCTGACACTCTCCGACATCAACAAACTACACACTGGCATTTTTATGTATAAGCACGTTCATAATCTTCTACCTCGATCTTTTTCCTCCTACTTCACTACAGTTCACGACATACATTCATATTGCACTCGATCCCGAAACAATCTTTTTCTACCCTTCACCCGCACGTCATATTCCATTCACACGTTGAGATTCTATGGTCCCCGCCTTTGGAATTCTTTACATCAAACTATAAAGGCCAAACCATCCGTGGGTGGATTCAAGTCCTCTTATAAGAACGCTCTCCTCTCTCATTATGTGACTTAGCTTCTTAAAGTTTTTGTCCTTCTGTTATTCATTGGTTTTATTCTCTTATCTTCATTTCATTATACCTATTATTATTTTGAATATCATTATTTTGGTTCTCGTATTGACATTACCACTATTGAATTATTTTTCTCATGTCTTGTTTACTTTATTCACCATTGTCTCATGCTGTCAACAGTACAGTATATACATTAAAGTTTTTTGTTTCGTCTTTTAGTTTTAGCATATCATATTATTGCTTTTAAGGTCATGCCCATGTTATCAGATTGTTTTATGTCTCGTCGGTTGTATTTTCTGTCCGTATGTTTGTCTGTTGTGTTCGTCTTATTTGTTTTGTCCCACCTCTTCACTTAGTATCTCTTAAGCTAGTTATGTTTAAGGCATATCTATACAAGCTTCGGCTTCTTGAACATGCCACCATTTATGTACCTGCATTGATTCTTTGTATACAGTGTGTATCTTCATTAATTTATTGTTGTCTCCTGCATTTCAATTTGCTTGTACTTAATGGAAATAAATGTGTGTGTGAAAAAAATGAAAAAGTATAACTGCATAAATATGTATCATGTTTAATGAATGCAACTGTCTGAATTGAGCTATAGGCGGTTCATTCAGATGAGATAACGTACTGCCCAAATGATATTCAGGTCTGCTGTTCACATTCAGATGAGATAACGTACAGTCCTAATGATATTCAGGAAGGCTGTTCACATTCAGATGAGATAACGTACTGGCCTGATGCTATTCAGGTCGGCTGTTCACATTCAGATTAGATAACGTACAGTCCCAATGATATTCAGGTCTGCTGTTCACATTCAGATGAGATAACGTACTGCCCTAATGCTATTCAGGTCGGCTGTTCACATTCAGATGAGATAACGTACAGTCCCAATGATATTCAGGAAGGCTGTTCACATTCAGATGAGATAACGTACTGCCCTAATGCTATTCAGGAAGGCTGTTCACATTCAGATGAGATAACGTACTGGCCTAATGCTATTCAGGTCTGCTGTTCACATTCAGATGAGATAACGTACTGGCCTAATGCTATTCAGGTCTGCTGTTCACATTCAGATGAGATAACGTACTGGCCTAATGCTATTCAGGTCTGCTGTTCACATTCAGATGAGATAACGTACTGGCCTGATGCTATTCAGGTCTGCTGTTCACATTCAGATGAGATAACGTACTGGCCTGATGCTATTCAGGTCTGCTGTTCACATTCAGATGAGATAACGTACTGGCCTGATGCTATTCAGGTCTGCTGTTCACATCCAGACGAGATAACGTACTGTCCTAATGCTATTCAGGTCTGCTGTTCACATTCAGATGAGATAACGTACTGGCCTGATGCTATTCAGGAAGGCTGTTCACATTCAGATGAGACAACGTACTGGCCTGATGCTATTCAGGAAGGCTGTTCACATTCAGATGAGATAACGTACTGTGTCCTAATGGTATTCAAGTCGGCTGTGCATAGTCAGAATTGATACGCTACGGTCAGCTACAGTGCATTTCGATTTTTGTGCACGACGGTAATAAGTTGTTCTTTACAGATAGTGAAACTGTTGGAAAGTACCGGCCGGTATGACAATGGTTAAGAAAAGTCGGCCAAAATTGTTTGACTGTCTTCAAAGTTGAAACAAAACACAAATTGGAGAAAGAATTCGCAGCATGAAAAATTGTCAGTGTAAAATACAGTAAAAGTCCAGAAAATAGCATTGGAAGACACATATTAAATTATTGTTTGTATCCATCAAAATTAAGGAAAACATTTTTATATGTTGAAAAATGTGCACGCGTATTCGAAACATGTCTCAGGAACACTTATCAACATCAGAAATTAATAGGATAGAGAAATAAATGCCATATCGAAAGTGAGTGCATATGCTTTCCATGTTTGAAGGCAGCTACAGCAACCCGAAATATTAAACTGTTTTGTTACTTCATTATCTAATTTCTTGGACTAAAAAAAATTATACATTGGCATAGCACAATAATAAACATTATTACTTGCACAGCATTATAAGCGACAAACTGTTTTGTATAATTATTAATACCTTTATATAAAATGAGGGTCGCGACAGAGCCACGGCACACAACCCTCATTCAAATGACATTCTTTTACGCGCTCAATGCCTATTCACAAGTGGAGTTCCTTTTTCATTATTCGTACCGCAATGCGCTGAATGGGGACCATTTAATACAGTTGGCCTACAGTGAAGGTTTACAATACGTTAATACAGCTACAGGTGCACATTGCTGCAGCTCTGCGCATGAGTAAAACTTTGTATACATGTATTTACTACACAAGTATATATTACGGGGTTTTCTGCCTTTCATAAAGAGCTATTTGTATAACATGAATATGTATGATGTTCAATGAATGCAACCGTCTGAATTGGGCGGAGCTTGTTGTACAGAGCTTCTCATTGGGCAATGGCAAGGTCTTTACGGTACTACGGTACTGTGCACGTTCAAAACGAAGGAACACTAGAGGGACACAACCACATATTCTGCTCCGCCGATGAAGAAGAGGGCCAGGTGCACGTTCACAAAATCCCCGAAGGATATTACCCGAGGATGGACGACATGCTGTCCAGGATTACGCCGTCCATATCACACGGCGACCAGATCAGGATAAAGTACAACAGATTCATTCAGAAAGTCGTGATGAGGATAGACGACGGAATTCACCTCGCTTTTGCTAAACGCATGGCCGACTTGTTCGGATTTAATCAAGGAAGTGAACTCTCGGGACAGGTCAAATCCCTGAGGCCCATCGACGTGCAACCAGTACAGCACATGTTCGTCTACACGGACATCGTGGAATACAACACGGTCGGAGGGATCCGGGCGCCCCTTTTGAGAGTCGTGACGGTGGATGGAGAGTACGGCCAGACCATCACCAAGACGTACGACACCCCGCATTACGTACCGTTGAAGCAATCGTCCCTCAACACGATCGAAATAGATATAAGAGATGATACCGGGAAGCACATCCCATTCACGGGTGGGAAAGTCATCACGAAACTACATCTGAGGAGACGTCGTCCGTCGTACTTTCGCTGAGAGGGTCAACGCAGTAACCACCGCCATGAGAAATCATTATCTTCCCCACCACCGTCAATACGTGGATTACTACACGGGCCAGGTAGGCCGCGGGTTTCCCGTCTTTCAGGGCGCTCGTACTCAGAGGGGTTCGGGTCTGGGCGGGATTCTCGGAGGTCTGTTTAAATCGGCCCTCCCCCTGATCAAACAGGGGGCCAAGACCCTGGGACGCGAGGCCTTACGGACGGGAGTCGGAATAGCCCAGGACGCCCTCGAAGGTAAAGACGTCAGAGCCGCCGCTAAAGGAAGACTGAAGAGTGCCGGACGTAACCTAGCCCAACGAGCGCTGGGGACTGCGAATGAAACCTTTGCACCCCCGAAAGGACGCCGCCAAGGTATAAAAAGAAAGACTAAGGGGAGACGCACCACTGCTTCATCGAACAAACGCTCGAGAAGGTCCTTGGACATATTCGATTAATCCCCGGCGGTACGACAAGACATTAGCGATGGCTCTGCTACACGATCACTCCAGCGAATGCACCAAGTCCGAACTCGATCTGTTCACGGTGCCGCCCACGCAGACCAGCGTGGAGAAAGGTCAGTGGGTCGAGTACCACCCCATCTCCAGCATTTCGGATGGCGGACCTATCGAATTCTTCGTCCCCGGCTCCGGCGAAGAATACATGGATCCTTCTCAGACGCAGCTCTACGTCAAAGCTAAGATAGTGAATGGAGATGGAACCGCCATCGCCGAAGACAGCCCGGTGGGACCGACCAACCTCCTGCTCCATTCTATCTTCAACCAAGTTGACGTCACCCTAAACGAGCGGCTCATCTCCTCCTCGGTGCCTACCTACCCCTACAGAGCCATGATAGAGACTCTGCTCAGCTACAACGGCGAAGCCAAGAGGTCCCAGTTAACCGCCTCCATGTTCGCGAAGGACACGGCCGGCCATATGGATAACGTGGATTTCTTAACTCCGACCGAAGGCGAAGATGAAGGTGGCGATCAGGAAGCTTTTAACGAGGGTCTGGAAACCCGACGTCAACGCACCAAGGGCGGTCGTGTGGTGGACATGATAGGCCCCGTCCACGGAGATCTGTTCTTTCAAGATAAGATGCTGCTCAACGGCGTGGACCTTAAACTGAAATTCATACGGAATAGCGACGCCTTCTGCCTCATGGCCTCCGGAGCCAACCCCTCCTTCAAGCTGAAGATAATGAACGCCACCCTGTTTATACGAAAGGTCAAGATAAGCCCGTCCGTCATGTTGGGACACGTCAAGGCCTTGGAGCGAGGCACGGCCAAGTACCCGCTGCGGAGAGTCATATGCAAGATGGTGTCCGTACCGAGCGGAAACCTGTCACTCACCCAGGATCACGTGTTCCTCGGCCAACTACCTCACCGCATCGTGATAGGTTGCGTCGGTAACGACGCCTTCAACGGGAGATACTCCAAAAACCCGTTCAACTTTCAGCACTTCAACGCCAACTTCCTCACCGTGCATATGGATGGAGACCAGATACCGTATTCGCCGCTCAAGCCGAACTTTGATCCCGCCCACGCGAATTACGTCAGAGCCTATCACACCCTCTTCTCCGGGACCGACAAAATGTACCAAAACGAGGGAAACGACATCAGTCTCTCCGACTACGCTGGTGGATACGCTTTGTACGCTTTCGACCTGAGTCCTGACATGTCCTGCGGGAGCCATTACAGCTTGGTGAAGCACGGTAACCTCAGGCTCGAGCTTCAATTCGCCCGACCTCTGGACGAGACCCTCAACGTCGTAATTTACGCCGAGTTCAACAACGTCTTGGAAATTGACCAGGCAAGAAACATCCTCTTCGACTACGGCAGTTAAGATCATGGACTCCCACCAGATAGCCAATATACTGAGCAGAGACCGATTCACCAAACACTACTTTAGAGGCGTGTTTGCCAGCGACGAATTACCACGACAGTACCTACCTCGTCCGAGCGCCCTGGTGGTCAACACGGATCCTTCCACGAAACCTGGACGACACTGGGTGGCCATCTACATCGCCAGGGATGGAACGGCAGAGTACTTTGATTCTTACGGTAGGACGCCGTGGTTACCGTCCATCCGGTCATTACTGGCCAAAAACAGAGAGGGCGCTGTCTACAACCCCCGTCGTCTGCAAGGCATTTTTTCAACCGTCTGCGGCCAATGATTGTATTTTTTTCCTAATGCATAGGTGCCGAGGATGGAGTATGATGAAGATTCTGAACTTGTTTTCCACCGATTTATCGGATAATGACCTTTCCGTAAATGAATTTATACAGACCCACTTTCCTCGTTCTCGCACCGAAGTGTACGACGGACCGTTTTTAAGACAGCAGATTTCAAAAGCTTTATTATGGTCTCTTTGAACTATAGAGGGCGTATGCCGGACCTACCCCGTAAAATCCCGTTTCGTTATCGGTCACTCGTTATTTGATCTTTGCACCTTACCTTTAAACATATATATATATATATAATTATAATGGGGGCGTACAATTTTATAAAATATACTTATAATAAGTAAACGTAGATTGTAATGTTTAAACCTTATACGTATACTCTTATGTACTTTGTACTTTTGTAATACCCTACATCAACGAGACTAGGTTACAGAATACGTATATTCCCTCCTGTTGTAACTTTGTCTCTAATGATTAACTTTTGTTTACCATAACCGAATGCCCGACTAATAGGACTGTGTATGTATTTTAAACTTTAACCTCGCTATTGCCAATCGCCGATTAATCTCAAACAGTATTTGTTTATCTCTTTCCCAATTTGGCTGCCGAGCTTTATTATGTACATAACGAATGATAACCTCACGGACACTGTTTAATCGAAGGAGTCAGTTTCGACAGCCTACCCGAAATTTGTTTAAGATAACGATTCAACTCGCTGAATAAACATGTTAGAGTCAAAATTAAATATATATATATAGATATAGATATATTTTGGTCTTGTTTACGGCTTCAATAATAATAATGGAACAATGACCCCCATATAATTCCTACGAGGCGATTTCTTGAATTAAAATTTGATGAACGCTAAAGCTGAGTGTCCGTGTCTTTAATTACCAACGTCTCCCTTTGTCACACATCCATACACGCAACGCGGTAAACAGAAAACAAACACATTTTTCTTGGTTTCCTTCTCTACATCAAGTATAGATTTTATTCTTTTCAATATCTGCACATAATTCGTCTTTATACAATATAAGGGTTCATTTTAAAAAAACAAACATCAACCAACGATATAAAAAGCTGTTATTGTTAAGCTATACTGCGAGCTTTGTGCACGATCGGTCTAAGTCTGTACACGCACTCACGTATTACGAGATGACTATTGTTAAACCGCTGGTTTTGGTCGTAAAGTTTCAATAGACGACTGGGATCCGCCTTCATCAGTTTCATGATCTCGTTCGCCATAGCCCAGACATCAGACTCGACCCCATCGTATTGAAAGAAACCGACCCCCACCAACGCCATAAATTCTGTCACAACCCCTATTACGGTGGATATCGACATGTTATTTAAAACTTCCTTGTAACAATAATCATCTGTATAATCGTACATGATCACATCGGGGGTTTCTGCCGCGCACGTATGTTCAAATAGACTAGGATAGTTCTCAATACATCCCTCGCACGGAAGTTGTAGCTCTCGCCACATGTTCACTACCCCGTCCGATGCCATATCTATAATTATCCTCTCTGTTATTTTTCTGAGACGACGTTTACACGCCGGGACATGTCGCTCGTAGGTATTATCTACGACAAAATAATAATAGTAATGAAAAATCAGTTTAGATAACCCCCAGATTTCGCTCTGTCTTTTAAGAATTAAGTTTCAAAAGAGCTAGATCGATACCGCGGGAGTGAGACTTCAGTCTCTCCCACTGCGGCTCGGTCAGGTTAAGACCCTTTTTACCCGCTATCCAGCGGGATGAGTCTACGCTATAAAAGTACTCTCTAATGTTAATATAGGGTACGTTTCTGAACATTTTTACGAAGGCGAAGCGCTCACCCCCAATATGAAAACGAGCTGCTTTTCTCTCGTTCTCGTCCTGGTCCGGATCTGCTGGGAATCGGCGCTTCCTTTTCACCCCGGAGTCGCTGGGGCCTTCGCTTGAGGAAGACGGTCCGTTCGCCTCGTCCGATGGCTGGCCGTCAGATGCTTGGCCGCTAGCCTCGGCCGTCGCTGGGTCTCCCGGTACGGCCTCCTCCTCCTCCTCCCCTCCGGACAGCTCCTCCACGGCGGCCTTCAAGATGTCCTGCGACAGGCTGACGTCGGGCTCCTCCGGCTGGACAGGCTCCTCCGGCTGGTCGGGCGGTGGTAAGGGGACTTGGGGTAACAGCCAGACGCTGCTGCGGCTGTACACGTTGTAAAAGTACGGCCTCTTCTCCGTATTGCTGAAGGCTTCCCTCCACCCCAACGAGGCATATTCTGGGGTCAGCGGCGTCTGGTTCTGCTGCTGCCCGGGTAGAGGCACGGGTGGTGGTACGGGACCGTCGGGTAGGTGCTGACCGGCCATCGTCTCAACGGTGTTTTGCGGTGGTAAGGCTTTCTTTACGGCTGCAGAAATCGAATGGTCTCAAGCCGTCGGGGGTACCTTTTTATATGTATCAGTTCGCCTCTTTTTTGCGCAATGTCCGCTGAAATCTCTAAATCGGTAGCGTTACATCAGTGTCTCTGATTGGCTTTGTCGGGCATGTCCAGACACGGTTTCAACGTCTGGACATGTCGAGTTCAAAATTAGGTACTGGGTGGTGGTGGTGGTGGTGATGGTGGTGGTGGTGGTAGCGTTGTGGTCGTGATGGTTGCGTTGCGGTGGCGTTGTGGTGGTGGCTAGAACATGACTCCTAGGTATACATAGGAGTCATGTTCATTCCTTCCATGGCAGGGTGGACGTAGTCAGTACGGCAGGATTGGCAAATTTGCGCCCACGTCATTCCCTTCCGGTGCTCCGTCATCATTGCCTCATGGGCGAGACTCCTCAAATTGAGGAGCTCCCAATGATAGGCATGATTCGGAAGAAGCCGGGGTGTGGCCTTTTCAGGGAAGATGAGGGCGTAATTCCGAGCCTTTCCTCGGTCGACAAACCCCGACGCCATCCTTCCCGTCACAGCTCTGAACCGGCGCACAGCATCATTATACCGTCGCCGGCACTCCTCCAGTTTAGGGGGAGTTTCCTCCCCCTCGATGATGGCCTCCCGTAGGGCCTGGAGCAGGTCGGCTAGCCTCTCCTCGGCCAGGCCATGTTTTCCTGCCTCCATGAGGGCGTATAAGGCTTGCAGAAGTTCAAAGAACATCATGATGAAAGAATGATTCTTTTCAACAGACCGAGTTTCGCCCATCGCCCTCTCTTTTATAGGCGCGTCCGTAAAATCTCGTTGGGATTGTTAGGTAACATTTTTAACCTTATCTGGTTATGAAACAGACACGTCAGCAAAAACAACGACCGTTATACCTTATTTGGTCATAATCGGGCACGTCCCCCACAATTATCACCATTAACTTAAAAAAGAAAGAACAAGAACAAACAAGACGACCTTTATCTTCAAATAGCTACGACCCTCCATTGTCTTCAAAGTTCGCCAACTTTTCACCTCTATACACAGTAAAGGCTATAACGTGGTCTCTATGGCTCCGTTCGTCTTCAACTCACTCCGTCAGCCACACCTGCGCTACGCTATATGGTGTGGCTGTTTTGCTAACGCAAAACATGTGTTTAACTGCTCCGTTCGTCTTCACCTCACTACGTCAGCCACTACGTGGCGTGTTTTAGCTAAAGCAAAAACACCCTCACTAACGTGAGAATGTCCTGCGGCTCCGTTCGTCTAAGACTCACTCCGTCAGCCACACCTACGCTTCGCTTCGATGTGGCGTGTTTTACTAAAGTAAACCACAACAACCCCCACCTACCACCTACATCCTATCATTTCATCGCATCATACTTACACGCTCTTCAGTTAGACCTTCCCTATTTTCACGGTCTGTTACTAGTTTTACTCTAACCGTTTTATTTTCCCTTGTAAAAATCGCATTAGTACTTTATTACAATGCACAGATATCGAACACAACTCGACATAACGCCATGCATGCCCACTGCCTCCGTATTCATTTACACACGTTCAAAGACAACCCGTACGTCCTTCAAGGTGCACGCACTTTCTTACACAACCTACCATCCCCCACTTGACCTTCAACCTCAGCTTGCCTTCCGAGACCTTATCTTTACTACGTCACGCTCGTCACGTGACCACTTGACCTTTCACCTCCAGACTGCCAGACTTCTTATCTCCCTACTTGACCTACTTGACCTTCTTATCTTATCTCCCTACTTGACCTTATCTAAGGTCACTTGACCTTGAGCTAAAAATAGAGTGGTCTGAAGTCACACCCAATACTACTCATGTCTATTAACAACGTTACGAATGCATGAAAATGGCACATCTGACGACCCAGTATCCCGTGTACCTCTACTGGACGCAATCAACACCATCATCGCCTGCCTGGCTGTACTTGGTAACTAACGGCATGGTTATCACTGTTATGCTGCTCAGACGTCGAGTGTTCAGCTCCTCCACAAATCGTCTCATCCTGCACCAGTCCATCATTGACTGTATTACTGGTGTGGTCTTCTTCATCCAGAAGGTAGTTCGTATATCGTAGTGTCTGTTGATGGGACTCTGTACGATCAATTCGTGTGTCGATTCTGGTTTTCAGATTTGTTTAATTCTTTGGTTGATGAATGTGACATCTACGTACAACCTCGTCGTCATATCGCTGGAGCGATTTATGGCAACTTGCTATCCAGTGAAACATCGCAACTCTTTCTCCAAGTCCAAACTGAAGTTCGCCGTATTGATCCCATGGACAATCGGCGCAATTCACGGCTTGCACATAGTGTTTCTATTCGAGGTACATCTTGGACAATGCCGATTTACAATCACGGAGACGGGTATCAAAGTTGTCTCAACTTCTGCGATTGTCTTGACTGAGTACTTTGTTCCATGTCTCCAATCGCCGTCTTGATCTACACATACACCAGGATACTCATCGTGTTAACCAAGAAACTTGCGAATCCGGTGAATGGCCAGCAGAATACGATGAGTAAAGCCAAGAAGAACGTCCTCATTACGACCCTGCTGATTGGCATCATGTTCGTGGTGTGCTGGACACCGATAGACGTCTGGTACGTTTACTGGACTGTATCTTCAGACACGACAATACCAAACGTAGTAGTGTACACGTTGTTTACAGGTCTATTGGCCTGCAACATGTCCGTCAATCCGATTATATACTGTTTCTGTACTGTACGAACACTTTCGACTACAATTGAAAGACGTAAACGACCGATTGAGAAGAAACCAGGTGCGTGATGGGGGAAAAATTCCGTCAGTTTCCACCGGGACTATCGATCATATGTGATAGCAATTTCTTTCCCAATATCCAGTAGTTTATTTAAAACGAAGTTTGGATTGTTGTTTTGGATTTGAATCGTTGTAATCGTGCTCGCACCATTTACATCAGTTATCTCTGGCATTCTTGCTCCAGTGCTGATTAATACCCTTTGAGCCGAAGTCACTTGTGAATTGGAAATCCGTGGAGAAGTTGATGCTACACGTTTTGCCTAATCGTGGTTTGCTCTATATCCAGAAGGTTTCAAAATGAAGGCAATACATTATCATCATCATTAGCAGCTCAGTATCGGCGTGTAAACCGTACGAATGCGGCGCCCATTTGCTCTTGGTATCTCGATCCAATCTTCCCTCTGATTGAATTATCTGTCTGGATCATCCAACTGATGTGACGTCAGTAATATATGCTGAGAACAATTAGGTCGTGACCCATGTCATCGTTATGCGGCTGTTTACATAAACAGCTAAACTCGATTGTAAATCGCAAGAAAAATACTCGAACGACTTTACTGAAGCCAACTCCGGAGTGAGCTAGGGACTTGTTTATTCAATCTGCATGTAGTAGGCTCGAGGTCGGTACAAAATGCTATAGACCAACGATTTTGTCTTTCATTCAAGAGTGCGCATCGACTCGGGCTCGTGATTAACTGGTAAATTAGATGTAAATTCTTTGGCTACATCACCAGGCATCTTTAAGCAGTGTTGAACAGCGAAACCTCCAATGTGCTTAAGACGGAAGCGAACAGAGAACATGAATAATTCCGCGTGATTTTGAGTGATCTTCTACATCGATTTATTAATAAAACTCCACTCGTAGCAAAAATACAATTTGATTGCCACAGGAACAACAATCATTTATTTCAGTTAACACATAGAGAACTTAGTACAGTCTGTTTTCGCCGCCAAATGCAACATGGCTTTAAACAAAACTAGTGGCGATGTGGGGAATACAATATACGGTGAAAGATCTCCTTTACTGGACGCAGTCAAAACCACCATCGCCTGCCTGGCTGTGCTTGGTAATGGCATGGTTATCACCGTTATGCTTCTCAGACGTCGAATGTTCAGCTCCTTCACAAATCGTCTCATCCTACACCAGTCCATCATTGACTGCATCGCTGGGGTTGTATTCTTTGGCCAAAAGGTACTTCGTGGACCAACCACAGTTGTGTCTTTGGAGGGTACTTTCTATGATCATTTTGTTTGTCGAGTCGTGGCCTCAGATTCGTTTCTTTGGTTCATGAATGTGACATCTACGTACAACCTCGTCATCATATCACTGGAGCGGTTTATGGCAACCTGCTATCCAGTGAAACATCGCAACTCTTTCTCCAAGTCCAAACTGAAGTTCGCTGTGGTGATTCCATGGGTGATCGGCTCACTTTATGCCTCACACTTAATTTTCCTGTTTGAAGCACGTCTTGGAGAATGCCGACAGATACTCTTGGAGCCTGGTATTACGGTTATCTTCATTTCAGCAGTTGCAGTGACCGAGTACTTTGCTCCCATCACCGTCTTGATCTACACATACACCAGGATACTGATCGTGTTAACCAAGAAACTTGCGAATCCGGTGAACGGTCAGCAGAATACGATGAGTAAAGCCAAGAAGAACGTCCTCATTACGACCCTGCTGATTGGTATCATGTTCGTGGTGTGCTGGACACCGATAGAAGCTCAGTTCATTTACACCATAGCTTCAAATACGCCAGGCATGCTCTCCATATTGTACGCACCTCTTACGGCTCTGGTGGCCTGCAACATGTTCGTCAATCCGATCATCTACTGCTTCAAGTACGAAAAGTTTCGATCTCAACTTAAGTACCTCGTTGTCAAACGATTCCGTAGAAACCGAGTGTGGAATGAGGAAGTCATTTCAACAATTGATACTGGCGTC
Source organism: Astropecten irregularis (assembly GCA_963971285.1). Lineage (NCBI taxonomy): Eukaryota > Metazoa > Echinodermata > Asteroidea > Paxillosida > Astropectinidae > Astropecten > Astropecten irregularis. The sequence goes on along the minus strand of OZ020244.1, from coordinate 18,485,195 downwards.
TCTCACGGCTGATAACTATTCACCCTTTCATCCCTATTCGACTATTTGCTGGATTGAACGCAACGATATTGAGGAACTGTTACCTGAAAGCGTTCGAATGATAAGAATCGTGTTCTTGAGTGACTGATTACCGAGTCTATATAGCCTTTCTTCACATTTCTGAGTAGATAACGATATTGCACCAAACATTATTTCATGCAGTTTTGCTTGCACACAAATGCGCAGTGAAACAAGAAACATTTACAATGCAGTGTTGTTATCAACTGCAATGTGGACTGTTAAAATGTTTAAGGTACGGTATGAGAATGAATTGAAGCTGATGACGAAGTTGATATTAATCGATATGTTCCTGTGAAATGTTTTCCTCTGAAACATTGCTAATATTGAGCGGTTGCATTGATACCAAGTTTAGGATTAGGTAACTATACTTCGTCAATCCATATTGGGGTGGCATGGGTGGCAAGTGCGTTAGGCACTCGCCTCTCACCAATGTGTCCCGGGCTCGAATCCAGCCTGGGTCATATGTGAGTAGAGTTGTGCGTTGGTTTTCTCCAATGTGTCCCGGGTTCGAATCCGGGTCATATGTGAGTACAGTTGTGCGTTGGTTCTCTCCTGTGCTACGAGGGTTTTTCTCCAGGTGATCCGGTTTTCCTCCCTCCACAAAAATCAAACACTTTCGATCTCAGGCTGAACTCCGTGATCATATATGGGTTGATGTGGCTGGCAGCCAAGGGCGCCCATGAAAGCCTGCTACTCGATCACGTTGAAGTCGCATCCTTCGCAATTCAGCACCCCAGCTGCCAGTAAGGATGATTAGCCTCCCAAATTATTATTATTATTATTATTATTATTATTATATTGGCTTGTCATGGCTGCGTGAGCACTAATACATGTACATTTAGTACATTCAATTTCTTTTTAGTAAAACCATATTTCTTGTTGAAGATGTAGGATTCAATAGTAAACACATTCGTCGTATACCATTATTAATAATGGTATGAAAATGTATTTTACTAAAAGCAGTTATTGATATGTGACTAGTGATATGTGACTACATTCAAGTTTCGAGATCTTTAAGTTTATCCACAATGCTCATACTGTGGAAGTTGATATAAATGTTTTTTTTTTGTGAGAATAATTCATATAAATACTGTAACAGTAATTGATGTTTGGTGTAAACGTTTTAAAATCTGCACCATTTAAATAATAGAACACATCCAGCCTATAGGCAATTGCACAACATTATTCAACAGTATAAAGTTAAGTTAAGATTTAATAAATTTTTCTCTCAAAGTTGAGAAACAATTCGGATGAAACTTAAGTAACGATTTTGATGAGTTTTTCACATAGTAGGTTTTTGACATGGACTTTGAAAACTACAGGGTTACTAAAAAAAAAAACGAAACCGAGATTTACAAATGTTTCATCGTACCTTAATATATACTTTTGAGTAATAAATGACCCTTATCTGAAAAGCTTAGTTCCTCCTCTTTCTTTGATACCATTCATGATACACACTTCGCGCATGAATGAATGAAGACAATATGAAGTAAGAATTTCAAAAAGTTTGTTACACAACGAAAGCTGAATTTCAAAGAAATTGGCTATTGTTTTATAAAAAGAACATTTCCTGACCTTTTAAAATTAGTGATACCCCAGCCAGGAAAAGGGATGATAAAGATATCCTGTCGTTAAAGGGCGTGTACAACGTTGGTAAAGGTGACAGGACAGCACTCACACTTTGTCTAATCCAGCATGTCCATGAAAAAATAAGCCTGTGATTTGTTTTTTCTTATAAAACATAGATTTTCTTTTTATCTTGGCAAGATCAAAAATGATTTTGGTGTTTGATCTTATTCTCTCTGGATAAATACACCATTTCAGGCTGAAATATTTTAACGATATGTTTCAGCACCGTAGTTCTTTATCGTGAAATGTATACGTAAATCTGTGAATAGTTCTGTTTTGGCTTGTTACCAATGTTGTACATGCCCTTTAAATATGGATTGACATTTCCAGGTTTGTCAATCATTCGTTTGTTCACACCGTTCTGGGTTAAGTTATGATTGAACGGAATGATCACACAGGGAATTATGCGGATAAAAACAAACAACTCAGCAAAATGAACTGGAAAATAGCAAATAAAATAGTCCAAATAGGTCAAGGAGCCTGCATTTATGAAACAGGACAGACGAAAATGGAACGTAGAAGTAGTTTTATGTCGATTACAATTTCTTTGGATTGTCCTTTTTTTGTGTGCAATATTCGCAAATCAGGTCGCGGGAAGCATACAGTCATAGTCGACGTTATTCAACTTGCGAGGATTGTTTTTCTGTCTCCTGGAAATGGACAACATGTTTTTATTTTACAAGGCCCATCATTATTATTCTCTATATCTACGGCCGTGACTGTTATCAGTCCTGCAGATCAGACAATTTTATCTGGTCCGAACGGTTTGAAATGACACCTATTACTGTGTAGGCTCCAAAGACATGCGGCAATAATAATTCTAGGTAAAGGTTATGACACTCCTTCAAGTGAATTATTTACTACACTAGCTTGAATGCCTTTACCAAAGCGATTCCTTTACCTGCGAGCAGTATATTCTAGTACAAAATGTCTTCATAATCTTTCCCCTTCCAACCTAACTGAAAATATGACCATTTTTTTCTGATATGCATAATTATTTTACCACTGGACAGATCACCGAAGAGTGACTTGTTGCCCCAGTTCAATGCTTAAAACACTGCTCATTTGTTGCTGGGGTCATGGTATGGAATTATAATTTAAATATAAAGACTAGATCAGCCCTCTCCATTGCCTCATTTAAGTCCTTGGTTCAATATGATATTTTAAATTCTTAATTATTTGTTCTTTTTAAAGTTAAAGTCAGCTCATTGAATTGTTACTGTAATTTGTAACACTAATTCTACTTTTGTTTTCTCTTACAAGTAATATGTAATGTTACAAAATTATTCTTTATTTGTATAGAGATTTGTTTTAAGTACTTCGTATTTTAATGTTAATGTCAACGAACTTGTAATATTAGTGTGTACTTTATTCAATTGTAGTTTTAATGTTATTCCATTGTTTGTTTGTTTTTATCTCAGGGCCCTGTGGTAGACTACATTATATGTGATAAAATATAATAAATAAATAAATTGGCCGCCACATTGGCAGCCGCATTTTACTTCATAATTATGTTCATACTGTGTTTCATAGTGTTCATGTAAACAACTGGGAAGCATTTTACATGATGTCTATAAAAATTATGACGTGGGTCAAGTTATATTCATTAAAACAACATCGTCGGCAATGAAAGATTACAGTTCTTGCTTTATTTTGAGAAAGACCTCCTCGACAAAAGACCTCCTCGACAATGTGGTCATCGCGTCCTATGATTGTGATGGGGCCCTATTTACGACAGTTTATTAAATTAGGACTGAGTTGAAATGGGTTACAGCGAACGACTTAAAAGTTAAATATTAAGGCGTACGTGACTATAGGCCTATATAGTTGGTCTTCATTAAAGCTTTAGCGACAAGTGTAATCAGCAAGTCAACTGTATGTAAAATTTGGACAGTGCCATATGGTCTACCAACGTAATACAGACAGGGAGCTGGGAACTCATTTTTATATAATACAGCGGAACACTTTGAATTGAAAGTTAAACATTCAGGCCGCCATGTCTATTAACAACGTTACGGATGAAAATGGCACATCTGACGACCCAGTATCCCGTGTACCTGTACTGGACGCAATCAACACCATCATCGCCTGCCTGGCTGTGCTTGGTAATGGCATGGTTATCACCGTTATGCTGCTCAGACGTCGAGTGTTCAGCTCCTTCACAAATCGTCTCATCCTGCACCAGTCCATCATTGACTGTATTACTGGGGTGGTCTTCTTCATCCAGAAGGTAGTTCGCAGTCCTAATACTGTAGTGTCTGTTGATGGTAATCTGTACGACCAAATCGTGTGTCGAATTGTGGCATCGGATTTGTTTCTGTGGTGCATGAATGTGACATCTACGTACAACCTGGTCATCATATCGCTGGAGCGGTTTATGGCAACCTGCTATCCAGTGAAACACCGAAACACACTGACCAATACCAAACTGAAAATCGCCAAAGTAACAGTATGGACAATCGGCTTTGTGTACAGCTCACATTTGCTATTCGTTCTCGAGGCGCATGGAGGTCGATGTCGAATGATCGACTTGTCTGGTTTGAAAATTATTTACATCGCAGTGACTCTGGTAATGGAGTATATTGTTCCCATTACAGTCATTATCTACACATACACGAGGATACTCATAATGATCAGACAGAAACTTGCGAATCCGGTGAACGGTCAGCGGAATGCGATGAATAAAGCCAAGAAGAACGTCCTCATTACGACCCTGCTGATTGGTATCATGTTCGTGTTGTGCTGGACACCGATAGAAGTACTATCTATTGTGTCTGGAGACATTTGGAACACCAAACACCTTTACACTGTGATTACTAGTCTTGTAGCCGGCAATATGTTCGTCAATCCGATAATCTATTGCTTTAAGTACGAAGATTTTCGGTGTCAATTGAAGTACTTGCTTATCAAGCATATTCGTAGGAACCAAGTCCACAACGAGGTAACAATTACCACGAATGCCCAGTGATTATCTCAAAGTCGAATTAGATCATGTTCGGAAATTTGTTGCACCTTTGAACTTGTATCAACGAGTAGTTAATGTTTAAATAGTATGTCTATCACTGTTGTAAAAATAAAGCTATAATGCACGCACACGTTTTAATCAAGCAATGCTACGAAATCTGTCAAAGCAACCATGTGACTTGGAGTCGCCAAAGCAAAGAAGTCCTAAAATCCACATGTGTTCTTGAAATGATATATGCGTTAAATAATTATTCCGTTTTTAATGGGTTACAATACAACAACTAAATCATCATTAAAACATCTGGATGCGTATTTATTTCTTGGGATAACAATTACATTTGTGAAAAACTAAAACTAAATAACTCGAACGAATCCAAAATAAAAGTAACATCATAATAACAATTTCAGGTAACATGTTTCTGGTTCAAAAAGATTAAGTCTGGTTCATACTGTGAACAATATCAACATTTCAACTTGTCCGATCGAATTGTTTGCATGAATCACGAGCCTGGCTGTATGTATACAGTGTTTGACTTAACATTCCTTTATAATAAAAGTAAGAAATGCTCAACGTTTTTGCTCTTTATCAAAATGCGAAAATGTTTAATAACATATTTTCACAAACTAAACCAAGCCCCTGAACTAAAACTTGACAAAATAAATATTAAAATCTGAAAACCGGCTCCGACTATCTTTTGATGTGCATGCATTATTTGTGGAACGACAACGAATGTATGTTTTGTATAATCAAAAGCGTATAGACAGTGTCAATGTTAAGATGTTTCAGTCTCTTCATTCGTTCAATGTCTGCTCAGTGGGGGTCTCAACTGGCTGGTCTTCCAAGACAGTCTCCATCAGTTTATTCAGTTCCTGTAGATAGTTCAAGAAATTGGCAACCCCTTCAGCTTGGTGTGCACCATGTCCTGCAATCTGCACTACGTCTGGATCTCCTCCTGCTACGTCTTGTGCGACCTCGCTAATGGGATCATCTTCGGGCGTGGTGTTCAGGAACGAAGACACAACGAGCTCTTCTCTCGGTTGAGGATTGTTTCCTTCGATTCCGGTAGAATCCGTCTCGGGTTTGACGGGCGTTGCGGGGTTTTGAAGCCCGTCAGACATGTCTTCTGATGGCTCCTCTTGGTGGGGTTCCGGGACCGTTATTTCAGCCAAGGTCCGTCCTTTTGGAGAGTGTTGCGGTGGTGTTTCGGGTTGCTCTGCGATGTACAGCCTGCCGCTGGGTGTGTCAATGCTGCAGATGGATTCCGTGGAACCGTGGCCCTTGCGTCGCTGAAGCTTGGGCGTCACTGGGCAGTCATGCTCTGAAACGCCAATCCTTTCGTTGGAGGCGCTATTATTCTCATTTCCACCAACCATCATCAAGGCAGCGTTGCCTGCCGCAGACATACCTTTATTCAGGGAAAGAATTTCTTGATAGGGAGGCTCTGCTAACAGTATACCAACGGTGGAGGTTACGGGCTTGACCACTCCATTCAAGCCGGAAGAGTACGTCTGCAAAGTAGGTCTTGAAATGCTGGATGGTTGTTTGGTTGTTGTCCCGGTTAGTTCTTGCATTTTAAAATGGGGAGATAAACTTGGTGGATCGATTGGTCGCCTCCGTTTGATATCTGGTTCTTTCTGAAAAGATTGAGTGTTGTCAAGTATAGTCACAGCAACCGGAAAAGTCGGCCATGTCTTTCCATCCAACAAAACAAATGGCTTCGGCTGACCTTGGGTAGTGGTTGCTGGGTTCTCCTCTAATCCCAACGCTGCCAGCAAACTCGTCATTCTACCGAGAGCATTCTGGTTGTACTCCCCCATCGAAAGTTGCAGCTCCCCCTTGCCGTCGATGCATCCGTACAGCGGTGGAACCTGCGGGTCAGTTCCCAACCTTAAGGGCCTGAGCTCCACCTGAGACGACCCACCGGCGCACTGACTGTGTTTCATCACCTGGGCAACTCCGAGAGTGAAGTGCACCGTACGGTAGTCATGTCCGGATTTAGGTAGATGCTGCCCTTTGGAAGCATTCACAGGCCTGCGCTGGTGAATAGTTTGCGTAGCACGACCGGCCCCTCTCTTTGGCCGATAGCTCTTCGTTTCCGATTCGCTGCGCAAAGACATGTTTGTCAATCTGTTGATTTGGGGCATTTGTGTTACACTTTGCCTCTCGGCGGCATCTGAAATTTAAAGGACGCTACCGTCGTCAACCTTCACCGAGAGAGTGACAAGGGGCGGTGAGTTACCGAAGACCATGGTGTCGGAAGTTGCCTTCTGTCGTTGGCTCAGACGGGTCTCCATGGTTGTCGCCTGTCCGTTCGACTCAACGTGTGGCCTTTTCAGATAATTTACGTTAGGCCTACCTGGTGACGAGATCAGAGATCCACCGAATGGCTCCTTTTGGCCACTCGCAATGGGCACTGCGACGCCATGTTTCGCAGTCTGGAACCCACATGTTGGATGCACAGGCTGATGATGGGGCAGTATTTTGCTTTTGCCTAATGAAAAACCATAAAACAAACAGAACAATAAGCATACTAGCTGAACACGAAACGATATGAAGCAAGACAGCTGAGTACATGGGCAGGAAGACAAATCAATAGGCCCCTAAGTCAATCCTCATTTCAGTTTTAGCCATGGGCTCACCAAACTAGATGGACAGATTCGAAAATGAGAACAAAAGTGTTTTTAGTCTCTTTAGTTTTATACCTTCTTGTATGAACTCTTTCGAAACTGTTATCATGCTGACAATAGACTATACTTCATCAGTCTATTCCCTCCAGCGCATGTAGTTGGTGACGGTCTATAGGTAGATGTCAGTATGCCTATCGCTCGTAGTAGATTATATTCCACGAGTAGTTTACCTGTTAAACAAAATGACACTGAAGATAAGCAGATAAAGAGTATAGGCCTAAACTTCAAATCCTATAGAAATTCATCGGCAGTTAGTTCATGATCTGTATAAGAGTATTTACTTTTAAACTGATACAACATCATGATTGCGTCAAAATCATTCATAGGCCTACATGCACTAAGACAGAATGAATCAGTGCTATCACTTAGCCTGTTCATCAGAAAATCTAAATATTTATAAGACACACAATTTTGTGATTTTAATTTGGGCCATTCAATTTCTTTGTGAATCGATAAGTTAAAAAATAGGGCCTATTCGAATCAGGCCTACGTGATTACTATATAGGGCCTATGTTAAAACTCATCAACGAAACATGTTGGGCATCTCGTCAGAATCGGTAACGATCGAAGGCCTAGGCTAGGGGCCCTACTTTAATTTACATTAATAAGTTGCACAGTCAGACAGTAGGCGTGTTACGTCCCAACTGTGCCTCTGCCCCAACTGTGTTCGGGGCATGCCCAACTGTGTCCGAGCCATGCCCAACTGTGGCGGACAAAGTTGGGCATACCCAACTTAAGTTTGGCACAAACGTACACTTATACATCTGCAGCGAATCAGCTAGTATAACCTCCAAACACTACGTATTTGATATGTATAGAGAGCAACCTTTGCTAGGTTGACCTATATAGCTTTTTTATAGGTCTATCTCATGTTTGTGTTTGGAGAAACAAAATGTGGAGATTGAAGAGGAATTGTGTTTATTATCATGAGATCTTCGTTGTATGCAAGCCAAATAAAGTCAGACGCCCAGAAATCAATATTTTAGCCAGCACTTTTCCATTTTCAAAATTTAATGAGGATTGGTAACAGAAAAATGATTTAAGACCCTACCACACCTGCATCGTTTGTGCCCAACTTAAGTTGGGTATGCCCAACTGTGCTGACACAGTTGGGCATGGCCCGGACACAGTTGGGGCATTGGCCACAGTTGGGATGTAACAGGCCTACGTAGCTCTGGTAGGTCCTTACGTATGAACCCCGTGAAGTGACAATGAAATGTATTAAAGTCCGCTAATGTTTACTCATTTTAATCATTCTTCTTACCCAGTGGCGTCACCAGACTTTTGAGTCTGGGGGGGCACAAGGGGGGCACTAGCAATTGTTGGGGGGGGGGGCACTACAATATATATTATATTTGTTTTCACCAACCCAAATCTCAAATGGGGGGGGCACGCGGGGGGGCACGAGGTTTTCCAGGGGGGGCACGTGCCCCCCCTGGCCCCCCCTTGGTGACGCCACTGTTCTTACCTTTAGTAATTGGTGCAACTCAAACTGGATTCTTCAGAGTCAAGTGTTCCCCGTGGTAGACGTACTATAGGCCAAGTAGATTTTGTTTGTTGCTGTTGAAGTGGTGATATTGATATGATGTGATCAACAGTTTGTTTGTTTTAATCTGAATCGTGTCAAATAAAGCAGATGCACAGCAATTATGTTCTCTGTGACGGTACGAGCACAAACTAATGGGAGCTATATCCGTCATGCAGGACGCGGTCATTTCATGTAGGACAAGCGCTTATTTAGAACGATCGCGCAAACCGCGCGGTACGCGGTTCCGGCCGTTACGCGTTACGCGGTACGCAGTTATGCACCAGAAACCATAGATGACGCACCCGTGTATTAACGAATGGGGGTTGCACTACGCTCACGCGCAATAACAAGCCGCGCCGTTACGCGGTACGTGGTACGCGATGCACCAAGAAACATGATGGAACGCCGTAGCTATATTCGTCGGCTTAGATTGTTTGTCGGTAATTCCATCATTTAATTTGCCAATTTCATCATTTTATTTGCCGTTTTGTCATTCCGGTCGCCAATTCCAACATTCAGTTCATCATTCTGTCATTCTGTTCGAAATTTCCATCATTCAATTTGGCAAAATGAGTGATGGAATTACCGAAGCAAACAATCTAAAAAGACAGCTACGGCATTCCATAAAAACGGATTCGAACTAGTCCCATCGGAAATGGCGCCGTTTAGACGCGGCCAAGAGCAGCCAATGCGACATTAGTTTTTTTACATATCTATGGGTACGAGGACTTTGAATGAATTTGACGCGACGCTCCGCGTCCGAATACACGCGTCGCTCGCGTTCGCAGTATGCACAATAATCACATTATACTGCGTGCGCGTGTGGTAGAAAGCGTGAAGTTTCATACGCGCGTGACTGAGAAAACGCGCGGGTTTGAGTACTGCATGCTCTTAAAAATAGTAGTTTTGAAATGAAAACGGGTAGGCGAACAGCAGCATGGCAGTAAACAGTGCATAGGCCTACTGAGCCTACGCAATTGTTTAATTGTTTAAAGTTGCGGGCCCGGTTCTCTACAGTTTCTATGCTTGTTGACATTTTATGATCACTGTAGGTAATTTTCTCCATCTCCATTTCCAACATTGCAGTCAGCAAAATATCCTTCAGGGGTGCATGAACGCCACTCAGTGCGTGTGCCGTAGGTCATGGAGATTTCAGTTCCGTTCACTACAACTGAAGCGACTGTGAGGGTAGGGCCTACTGCTGTACTAGTAGACAATACATTCCAGAATGAGTTAAAGGTAGTATCATACTTTGCTTTGGTAAGAGACTTAAACAGAAATGTTCACAGATTTACGTATAACTTTCAGGGTATGAAGATGATGCTAGTAGAAACCTAGCCCCACTAGTGTGGCACGAGTTTTCACTCAAGCCGCTCCATCCTTAGCCACACGTCCAACCGCCCGATATACGTGGGATATGTTCGGCTCTGGTGCGCGGCCCGCGCCATTAAACTCGCCGGTGTAGCACCAGTGAATGACCGAAAAATAGATGAATACAAGATTGAAATCATTCGAATAATATATCATTGGAAATATGAGATACTAAGGAACATTTGTGTTTGTAGAAAGTGTGTGAAATGTGATGACAAGTGGGTGCGCACCAGAGCCGAACATATCCGTAAATCAGGCGGTTGGACGTGTGGCTAAGGATGGAGCGGCTTGAGCGAAAATTCGTGCCACACTAGTGGGGCTAGTATAGAAACCTAGCCGATAACTTTTTTTTCCGCCTGAAATGGTGTATTTATCCAGAAATTAGTAAAACAACGACCGACAATCTTTTTGATCTTTTAAAAGATCAAAAATAAAAGAGAAAAGAAAAAGAAATACTTTGGCTGTTTCACCGTTTTCCCCAAAAGTGAGCAGTTGGGCACCCATGTGACTGAAATTTCCACTGATGACTGCAGCTGTAGGCCTACCTGTCTTGATATTTTTGCCCATCAATCTGTATTTCTTTGAATTGACAAAACCAAAGTATGATATTACCTTTTACCGACGACGGAATTTCCACCGGCAAGTGCTTTCCGACAGTGTACTGAATTCTCAGTCTTTATAAACAGGCCGCCACCGACCCGCCTTGTGGCAGACGACTCAATTACCCGGCAAAATGCGAAAAAAGTTACTCCGGTAAGTACTTCAGTCAAACGCTTGGTGGCGCACGCTATAGTTGCTCATTAATGTTTAATGTAGGCCTAAGACTAATTATTCCAATTTGATTTATGTTATATACAAGGATGCAGACATTTATATCAAAGAGACGACATCTTTGTTTTGCCATTGAATATAAAAATAAACAATTAAACAAATTAATCTCCCCTCAATTAATAGCAAAAGAGTCTCTGACTGAAACAGTCGTCTGCAGTCAATGGCATCACGAGCTTTGCAAAAATCAGGTGGTCTACTTCCGTGATCACGTGAGAACAGTTGAATGTAATGCAACTAGTGGTGGTGAACAGTTTGTTGTTGTGATCACATTTTGTTGTCCACGAAAAACCTAGCAAGTCTCTTTTTATTTTCACACTTTACACAAACATCATGGCAATTTTTAGAATTCTCATTCCATTGCTGGCTATATTGCCTGTGTTTCTGTGTGATACGCCAGCCAACTGCACATATGAAGATATCGTTGGCCAGTGGGTGTTTCAAGTCAGTGCTGGCGGTGGGGACAACACTCTGAAATGCGACAATCCAGGTAGGCTAGTTCAGTAGTACACTAGGGTAAGGGTAGTCCGAGTAACTTGGACCGCCTTTTTTTTAACATTTGGACATGATCTGGCGAATCGCCTTTTTTTAACATTTGGACATGATCTGGCGATAGTAGATAGTACATATCGCCAGCTCGCCAGATCATGTCCAAATGTTACGGCGATTTTTAGGGTCCAAGTTAGGCCTCCCCCTACTCGGACTAGGTCTGACCATGGAGGAAGAAATAGACCTTGGGTTATGATCATTGTAACTAAAGTGAAGGTAGCTACGTACGACGTGTCGTGGTTAAAAAAAATCCCAAATGAATGCTATCTAGATTCAAAATTGCACACGGCCCAGTTAAGCTTGCGCATGGTGGTGTCAAAATTGCGCTCAACAGGCCTACTAGTAGTACTAATACATAGTAGACTAGATTATAGACCGACCAATGTTTACATACCATCACAAATGATCACAGTGGAGATATGCAAAGAAGAATAGACAATATTATGGTGTTCCAAAGACGACACATCGCGTCGCCGTCGCCGTCGCACTGGATCTCGCCTGACTACTTTGAGGGCGCACTATTGTCTTTGCTTGCTGTGGTCAAGTCGGCGACGCGCGACGGCATTATTTTAATCGTTTGTTTACGTTGACAAAGTTTACTTCTATACATGTATGTACTTCTTTTCGCTACAGGCCTACAAAGAATTAATGAAATCTTGAGAACTCAATATATATATATATATAATATTTGTATTCATACTTTGTTTGTTTTGAAATATTGCATGTATAAACAAATCACACAAAAAACAGTACACATAACAACAACTTGCAGGTTTGTTGTTATGTGTAAATGTACGGAGTAGTGATACACAATAATATATCAAAAAGAAAAAACTTCATACCTCTTTCTTTTCTTAAGATATTGTCGTTTCAATTTGTTTACTTATTTGTTTACTTTAATAGTCATTAGTAAACAAATGATTACACATATAATTAATTATGCAAATATACAATGAACATGTACATGACACGGGACGTTTGATTAGCATGGTATAGTCATATGTACAAAACAGCAGATTTTAAGTTATGATTATGAGGATTATTCACATTTGTTTATCAATATAATTAATTCCTGTTGTCATGGCAACCAATAATGACACTTTTTAATTTTTCTCGGACAAAAATTTGTCTTCCCTATATATCGCACTGATTGGCGAAGAAAAAAAATGAAAATATAGTAAGACACTTTTGAGTTATTATTAAGTGAATTTGTTTACATCATTGTTTACTTGAATAAGATGAATTTTGTCTCCACAAAGTAATCATCTTTGCCCATACATCAATTTTGATAGTATGGGTATCAAATGATGCAGATTTATGCACTCTATACGAATTTAGCATCAACAGACCTATTGCACCAACTTCAAAAATCCCATTTCAGTCCCTATACTAGTACTAAATTAAATAGTCAACATGCGCGCGCTGCCATGCCGGAAGTAGGCCTAGTCCAAATATCAGGGCGCCCTCATGAGGCGGCGACGGCGACGGTGCTGCGTCGCACTCTTCGCCCCATTTTGTGCACAAGTTAATGGGCCAAATGCGACGGCGCCCCTTCACGAAGCGACGCGATGTGTCGTCTTTGGAACACCATACAATATAAAAGTCTTCTTTGCTTGTTTCCACTGCTGTTCTGCACCAAATGAGGTGGAAAAATACCCACTATAAGTCACGTGATGGCATGTAAACATTGGTCACGCAATCGGTCTATTACAGATTGAATATGCGAACATAGAGCTGGATAGGTCAGTTGGTAGAGGAATGGTAAATTGTTTTCTGCGGGTCGCTGGTTCGAAACCCGCTCAAGTGAGGTTTTCTTTGTTCATTTTTCAATGATATATTAATTTCTATCAACTTTAACTTCCTCATTAAAATTTTATTCAATGCCATTTGAACAGCAAATTATGCTTCTTTAATTGTGTACATGAATCTTGTTTTTTCTCATCCCACGTCACAGGACCAGTAGATCACACAATCTTCGTTGACCTGATATTCCCTGATGTGGCTGTGGACTTGACCTATGGTCACAAAGGATATTGGACTTTGATTTACAACCAGGGATTCGAAGTGGTCCTCAACAGCAAGAAATATTTTGCATTTTCCAAATATGTCACAGAGGGTCAGAAAGTCAGGTTAGTGTTCCTGATGTGTGATTTGGCGGCTGTTCCTGTGACCAAACCCTAATTTCATTTTGTAACTAGACAATAATATTCGGGTCTTGTTAGTCTACTCATGTGATCAATCATATAATAGCGCTCCGCATTTGCCCTAAAAATAGCCGGCTAAATGCTGTGATGTCACACCGGATCTCAGACAAACATTGCAACCATATGCAAACGTGTGGTGGGTGTGCTTGTAATTGTGTGCATGCATACATGCATGAAAAGTTTGTCTGACATCCGGGGATTTTGTATGTGCGCACGCTGGCCAAATCACTTGTGTGACGTCATTAGTGCGAAGGGCTATTTACAACCTTTGTGTTTGATTGTAGCCCATTATTCTCTCTACTGAACTCGAAGTATCTGTGTCTTTGATGATATTTTTTTCTTGTTATTTTCAGGAGTATTTGTAATGAGACCTTACCAGGCTGGTCACATAATGTGGTGGGGAGCGACTGGGCCTGCTACGTTGGCATGAAGAAGACTTCAACGCATGCACCGCCTAAAACCACGATCATGTGAGTTTCAGCCTCCTAACCATTTCCGTTGTAATCACCAGCAAAATATGATAGTGGGAGTTGCTGGTACATTATTTTCAGGGATGTCAGACTTCAGATTTTTATCTGATTTCAGATTGTTTTGTTTAGATTTTAACTCAGAATTTCTACTTTTTTGTACACAGGTCTACTTTGTACAAAAGTATAGGAACTTTTAATTTTCAGCTTTTTGCTTGGTGTTTTCAAATTATTTTGTGGCCATTCTCATCCCTGTATTTTTAAGAGAAGTTTCCAAATCTATGCTTTTTGGTTGATTACCCAAACTGCAGTAAAGTAAAAGTAAAGGTATATATGTAAAGAAACTTTATTAAGTTAAACAGTTCATAGCAGTATAATACAGTGTACCTAAGCACAGCACACATCTGGTGCTGTGTGATATCACTATGACACATGACAGTATCATATATTCAAAAGCTTCTTGGTATCCAGCAACATTTATCAGTGATAGCTATTTGTCTTGTCTGTCACGTTTTAATTATTTCTTTTATTTCTTTGCTTTGAAGTTAGGAGGGTCTGACATTTTGATCCAGCAAGATCTTTCTCAAAGGCTGGAAGATCCTGCTTGAATACGAAACATCAGGCCATCCTAACTCCAAGCATTTTATACATTTTGATTTAAGATTTTGATTGATGAGCAGTTTGCAGTGCAGTTTTTTACTTGAATTATTTTTTTTTTGTACAGAGATCTGTCGAAGCAGCATTTCAAGACAGACTATGATTTCATCGATCGGATCAACTCAGCCCAGGATTCTTGGACAGCTGGGGTTTACCCAGAGTATGAGAAGATGACTCTGGAGGAAATGATTCGTAGAAGGGGAGGTCGAGCATCGGTGTTGACAAAGTGAGTCTGGATACCCACTGCAATATTGAATTTGACTTACCCTGCTGATCCCAGCTAGCTTGGTGGTCTAGCAGGTATGACATCTGCACTAGTAAGCAGGAGGTCATGGGTTTGAATCCCACCTGAGCCAGTGCATGATATTTTTTTCATGTGCACTCAAAAGCACTGTGTATGCAGTGCTAATTTACATCGGTGAAGGGCAAGCCTAATTTGCATAATCTATCTCCCCAACGAAAAATCATTTAGTAGCAATGTTTATTGTCTGTTTCCGGCACTCTTACCAGCTGAGCTATATCCAGCCCTTTGTTGGTGGTGTCTCTAATAGTCAGTTATCTTTGTTCGTTCGTTGACAGTCAGAAGCCATGAAACCATTTGCATACTGCTATATATCCCAAGGATTATTTGAGATACGCGCATCATTGGCAATGCTGCAACCTAAGAAGCAGTACTACTAGGGGAAGTGCATTTAATAATGGTTCCATGCAGTTTGTAGGCTCAGATGGACCTGGCATCTTTTAATTGTGATATCCCTTAATTAAATGACATGAGAATTTGAAAGAATTTGGGGTAGGGTTTGTTGGTCCTATCCTCGTAACTGCTTCGTTATCATCACACAATTGTCCGACTTTGCTTGATTTTGCAGAAAACCTAGCCCAGCTCCTGTCACCGATAGAGTCCGGAAAATAGCGGACACTTTACCTGCATCCTTTGACTGGCGGGACGTTGATGGCGTCAGCTTTGTCTCACCTGTACGTAACCAGGGAAGCTGCGGAAGTTGCTATGCCTTCGGGTCGACGGCCATGCACGAGGCCCGTCTCCGCATAGCCTCTAACAACACCAAGCAGCCAGTATTGTCTCCTCAAGATGTGGTGTCATGCAGCGAATATTCCCAAGGTAATTTGATACTCTTTTGGCTCAATCTGCCCAAATCTATTTTCTTTCAAGGCGGGATTTTTGGACTTGAATGTATTGTCAGAGGTCTTGGGTTTAAAAGTCCTGATCTAGGTTTTTTTCTTAACCCCAACAGAAATTAAAAAGGTATGTCCTATGTCCTTCATAATAATATAAGTCATTGAAAAAAATGAAAAGTAAACGTAGAAATATTGACAGGAGCGGGATTGGAAGTTGATCAGTTCGAATCCCGCTCCAGTCAAGTTTTCTTTGTTAATTTTTCAATGACTTAAATTAATCCAGTCAGTTTCCCTGGTAGTTTTTTTATGATCATGTTAAAATTAGGTGATAATAAACCTAGAATAAACCTACCGGGTACTTATAAAAAGTATTTTACACAGTCTCAATGCGCTGTGCAGAGAAACAAAATTAATCAAAACAAAATCAATTAAGTGTAGACAAATTTCTCAATATTCAGGGCTGTGATTGTACTAGCATAAAAAATCCTGAAAACATAGCAAAAAATCCTGAAAATCATACTTCTCCTATACTTTTGTGCAGGTAAAGTGAGAAAAAAAAAATCCTGAAATCAGGATTTTTCCTGACAAATCACACCCCTGAATATTACACATACAAAATGGCTTCCCTGCTTTTTGGAGTATGTGTAATATTGAGTTCTCTGAATACAGTGGATCACCAGCTGGTAGACAGATATGCATTTTAGATTTTAGGTTTTTCAATGTGTCCTTAGTCTGTGCATTCTTGGTTTTGTTTTTTGGGGGGTTTTTTTGGAAGGGGAGGGGTGCAGGGGGTATTCTGAAAACCCGAAGATGCTGTAGAAAAAGCACACTAGCCGTAATGCACGGTGAACAGTTCATTTGCTCAACCTGAAACAATTTTTCTTTGTACTTTGCTTGAAGGATGCGAAGGAGGATTTCCTTATCTTATCGCCGGCAAGTACGCAGAAGACTTTGGCTTCCTAGAGGAATCCTGCACCCCTTACCTCGGTAAAGACACCCCTTGCAAGAAGAACTCCTGCAAGCGATTCTACGCCACTGACTACAAGTATGTCGGCGGTTTCTACGGCGGCTGCAATGAGGAGTTGATACGGATCGAGCTGGTCAAGAACGGACCCATAGCCGTCTCTTTTGAAGTCTACGAAGACTTTGAGTCCTACAAGGGAGGCATCTACCACCATGTGACCCTGAGTGACCGCTACGGTCTAGGCTTCAACCCCTTCCGACTGACCAATCATGCTGTGTTGCTGGTGGGGTACGGAGCGGATCCCAAGACCGGAGAGAAGTTTTGGATCATAAAGAATAGCTGGGGAGAAGGATGGGGAGAGAGTGGATATTTCCGCATCCGACGTGGCACTAACGAATGTGCAGTTGAGAGCATCGCTGTGGAAGCATTCCCAATCTATCCTTAATTACTAATTTAAGGATAAATCAATGAGACAATCAAGTGCCAGTTTTTTTAGATTTCAAATTTACGGCGTGCACGTGATTTGGTTAGTTACTGTTGTTTTTGTACATGTAGTCTTATTACAGTGTGGATGAAACACACTTTTGTTGATTGTGTTTAATGTGAGAGAGTTTAACTCCGATCTTGATTTAATGTGACGTCCAACTTTGTATTATTTCGGCTTTATGGTGTTTGTTGTAAAGAATGGGAAAAAATGAACTTAAAAAGCAAAAAGAAGGGTTAATACTGCTAAAATCGGACACTAATTGATCTATGGAGGACGCAATGGATTTTAATCTTTCCCTTACAGGTATATCAGGATAATATGAAATTGAAAGTAATCAAACTGTAATTGTAAATTCTTAAAACTAAGAGGTAGCACTTAGACTTACTAATAAGGAAATAAGTTTGCACTGCCTATGCTTTCAAAGCAACTTCATTAGATGCTGCAAAGCTGCTTAAAAATCTATTGTTCGTGTCAAATATGGTTGCTGTGCCACCATCCATTGCGTCACTTTTCGTGTGTAACATATCTGTAATTTTTTCTTTTCCTTTATTTCTATAGTCCTACTCCTAGTCACTTGATGCTGTTTTAAGTTCGCCTTTATATTATACTTAAAATATTGCTGAAATAACTGTACCAATCCGTCAAATGACTTTCTTTTATATCAAGGCATAACGCAAATAGCATTTTTACCAAGAGAGGGCGCTTCCGCAAAGCATTCAGCATTGGATACATCTTGGTCGATCTGCATATTCACGTGACACTGTGCATAAAGATAACTCACCCAAAGTAAGCGGGTGGTGGCGCCCTTTCAACCCTTGTGTATCCCACAACTCCCTGCAGTTGCTATTTGCGATATGGTCTATTACATAAGATGAATAAATGAGTACATACATGTACATCTATTTTATAATTATACATATCCTTTCTGGTTATAGATCATATATTGATATCTTCAAATGGTTGCTGTTATATATAAACACACAACTATGAGGAGCTCTTGGTTGTCAGAATGCTGATTTCTATAAAAGGCAATCCAGAATTTTATGGTCTATCATTTTTGCCATAATGGCCCAGGTTTCAAAACACGGGCAATTCCAAATAGTGCTCCACCAAGAGTTTGCAATGTGTTGGCTAATCACAATCAATGCATGGAATCTGTCGACCCAATCTGGAAAGGGTTGACAGATTCTGCGCATTGTGGTTGGCCAACTCGTTGCTAAGTGTTGGTGTTGGTTGTGCACTATTTGGAATCACCCTATTATACAATTCATTCTCGACACACAAAAATCATAAGGGCTCATCAGCAAAGCACTATAAGCATTGGGTTTTTGAAAATCAATTATCTTCTAATCTTATCAATGCAGACTGAGATCAAAGGGTCTGTTTCAGGCACAAGATCAGTGATCTTGCAGATCCACGTCCCATGCAGGATACACTAAAATGGGATCCTGAGCAGCAGGATCACTGATCGCGTGCCTGAAACAAGTAGGCCCAAAAGCATTCAAGACTGATACTGCGACCTAGCAACACTTCGTCTGACACAGACCAAAACTTTCAATACATCAAGCAGTCACTCTCAATACAAATAAAAAAATCAGGAACAATTCAAAATGTCTCACTGATTCATATAATCTTTTTTATCTTCAACACCTTCTTGTTGATTTTTACACAGAAATATTCAAATGCAGGCAGGTTTTTTTAAAGCAAGGCAAAACAACAAGGCTTTATACATTGCAGCGGTGTTCGCCAAGGCCTGGTTAAAATACGTGGTAGGTGACCCGGTTTAAATCACAAACTGAGTAGGAGAAGTGCACAATTTTACTGACATGTCCTATTTTTACCTTCAGGACAGTCTCAGTAAGACTTCTTATGAAAAAAAGCAACACTGGTGACCTCTTTTGCAGTTTGGTTCAGCATCAATAATACAATACAGTGTCGAGTATGGAATTGTTTTAAACTTTTCACCCAGTTATTTCCTCAGGTTACAGAAATGTAAAATGCCAGTTACACATGAGATCTATACCAGTCACCATTTTTGAAGGAAAATTACAACTGCATTTCATTACCATTGGGGCCCAATTTTATGGCTCTGCTTACCATCAGTGTAGAATTAGTGCTTACGACAGCCAAACATTTGACACTTGCAAAATCTTATTTGATGTTTTTTGGGGGAAATTTTCAATTGAATATATGCATACCGGTAGTTTGTGTAACTAAGGATTTCTAACTCTGCTCATGTAGAAATTTGGTAAGCAAAGAATGGAGACAATCAACTTTGAATTCCGGGGCAAGCAGAGCCATGAAATTGGACCCAGGTAGATGCATTGCAGGCTGAATGGTCTAAATACATGGGCCTGTTGTATGAAAACTACTTTCCAGTACCAAAAATACCATTACCCGTAAGCTATTCCAGAGAAGTAACTTCGCCAGTATATCCAAAACCAGTTGAAAAATTGGTAAACTGCACAATTAATTATGGGAATTCGGGAAAAACTGGATTTTCTATGTGATAGCAGGAGTTTGAGGTTAAATCCGGAGTTTCACACAGAATCTGGGAGATTTAATTGGCAGCTCTGTAGCAGTTATTCAAGTTTCAACGGCAGCTATGCTTGGGCCTGTTTGTATCAGTAATGCATTCAGTGATCTGGCGTGCAAAAGCTGCTCTTGGTCGCATTTTAGCCTATCCTGCCTGCGACATGGATTTGGAAGATCAAATATGGCGACCAAGATCCATGGCGAAACAAACAGGCCCTTTATCTGTTGCCCCACAATGCTACCCCTTACAAAAAAAAGTTAATGAATACAATCTGGCTATCTACATGAAATAAAAGATGCTGGATACTTGGGCAGTCTCCATTTTGGAATGTTTACAATTAAAGGTACATGCAAAAATTGCAAACGCTATAGAATACACGTTAATAATTGTACAATTAGGTAGTACTGTAAAGGCATAAATTTCCAAGGTGTAGCTGCTCACATATGGAATGAAATAAATTCTCAGGCATTTATCCAAAACCCTAATGCATTTTTCTGATGGAAAGCCCCATAATAGCAAGACATATTGACCACAGAAGAGTGCGGAGTGTACAAGGCCTTTCACAAAAGGTTAAAAAGAAAAACACAAAATAGGGTCACCCGGGTCAGAACAATATTTCTTCAGCTCACCAAAAAGAAAAGGTCGGTTTCTAATGCAAGCGTGAGTCTGATTGGAGAAGCAATTCTGGTGCATGCAGTATAAAATGTGTTAACTGCACATGTCTACTGTAACTAGTGTACTTACAGATGGTAAGCAATGGGCAACCAACTACATGTGTACAGCGCATGCAAGAGGAAAACCTTGGTGGTACCAAAATCAATTTCCTTGTAGTTTCTGACTAACCCAAGAAAGTCATATGAACATTAAAATGGCATGTACAGCATTTGAAACACACCAAAACAGAAATGTTAACAGATTTCCGTATAACTTTTAGGGTATGAAGATGGTGCTGGCAGAAACATATCGCTAAAATACTTTTCCGCCCGAAATAGTTTAACCAAACACCAAAAACATTTTTGATCTTGGCAAGATCAAAAATCATTCATTGTGTATTATAAGAAAGATGAGTTGGGTTTTTGCTATTTTTTCGGGACTCAGATGTCCAATTGACCTCAAATTTTCACAGGCATGTACATGATGGATTAGACAAAGTGTGAGTGCTGTTCTGTCACCTTTACCACCATTGTACACACCCTTTAAAGATGAATGTTATTTCATCTTGGAGATTGCCTGGAACTGATTGCCTGTAAATTGCCTCGTGTAACATGGGCCTAAAATTCTCCTTTTGAAAAATCCCCAAACTAGCGTTAATATTTTACAGATGAAGACCATGGTACAAACATTAAAATGTTCCTGTGTTTTTACTTATTCAAATTAATGACTCCAATCATTATATGTGGACGCTGCTCAGTGCACGTTCTATGCACACAGCTTCAGGTATTTTATAACACTACAATTGCTACACTGATCATGATAATTTCAAAAAAGCACTCTTTTTTTCATGAGATAACGAAATATATAAACTATCTATACTGATTGCACATAATGAAATTTCTATGAAAACAAAACTGCTAGCAAACCTCTAGAAAATAAGATATGAAATTAAAAAACTTGAACCTAATACTAAATAAAATATCTAAATCTTCACATCTATATGAATTAATTAGAGCTCTCTCTGCATGCTTTGTACATGAGATACAAACACAATTTTGATCATTCTACGAGACAAATATTTTCTTCTCTTAAAATTTCATTCTTTTTTTACATTGTTATGTTCCCTTTTTTTATTGAACAAATTTCACATTTGGAAGGAATTTATTATATTCTTTTATAAAAGTGAAGTACCGTGAAAGTTTGTGCTGAAATAGGGGAAATAACAGAAGCCAAAGGGGCAATATGTTATTGATATGGAGCAGAACTGACAAGTCCTGCTTACAAATTTGGTGGCTACCGGTAATCCTTTGTTGTTAATCACCCTAATTCCTTAATCCACAAAGGTCCAATGAGGTGTAATGGCCTGATCAAACTAGGAAGTATTAGTTACATCCTGGCACCTCACATTTCTGTCTGTCAAAGTCCAATGATACCACGAGACTGATTGAACTGGTTGGAAGCGGCAATTAATTACATACTTCTTAGAATATCAAAGGCAAATGTAGCCTATACAAAATCAGGCATCCACAGTGTCTCAAGGATACTACCTTCATGGGTAATACTTAGTGTTTAATAATCATCCAAAAGTACTGGGCCAAGGTATGCAAAGGTACCGGTAAGTGCTGGATCTTAGGGTCTAGGCATTGCAGACATTGCATCAGAGAACAAGATGGACTGTAGAGGGCGTTTGGGTTGTGTGGAAAAACTGGGAGCCAAGGATGATGCTCGCTACAGGTGAATATTCATTATAGCGGCATTCCACTGTACACTTGAAATGTGTGCACTGTACAAGCACAGCTAAAACTTAACATGCACAAACTACATGCGAGGGCTGTTCACTCACATTTTGTACAAATTGGCCAGGGGCGGGGAAATGTAGCTGCAGTTTCTGTCTTGAAATATCCACAATTTAAGTCTACACTCACATTGTAAAATATGCCTGACACTATAAAAGGGCTATGTGGTTATTCTCATCTGTTTACGATAAAATATGGACATCATCTGTCAATTCCTATTTCCCTAATGTCTATAATAATACACAAACCTTGTCAGAATTTCATGGATCTTTTGCTCATATATACATTATAATATCATGCTATTACTGAAAGTACTGAAATCCTGGAATGTATTGACATATTCATAACCTTCCTTTTCACACAAAACAACAACAAGACGCGACTAATTTTGTAGCACAAAAATGTCATCACATATGCATATATATGTGTACATTGAAATGCAAACAAACAAAAGTCCACAGACAAATGCAAAATTGCAGTCAGAAGGAAATGAACCTCGAAGCATTCTGCAGAAAAAGAAAGTGACACTGATAAAATGAAAGCAAATTTTGGCATGTACGTAACACAGCGGTGGTTATGAAAATTTCAGCTTGGGTTCTGTCTTTGACTAGAATTAAATTACTGGAGAATAAAACATGTCGTGAACAGAGCTGCTAGACACTAAAAATCTGGTAAGCAACCGAGCTTGGCTTTGCTGTGAAACAGTTCAGAAGCCAAAATACTAATATTAAACGGATGTCTAGTCTGGTTTCTTCAGCTAGATGTTACCAATTTTATTTTAGAGCTCTGCGGAAAACAGCTTAAAGGTCCATTCATTTCTTCTGCAAAGGAGTTGGAGTGCTGAACTTTAGAACCTGCCGCCTATTTTGACACCTCTGCTACTCGTCCCAAGTTGCTGGCTGACACAGCGGCCATTTCTAGTACCCTGTCCATGTTCCTGCCCCTGGTCCCCCGTCTTGTACAGTCCAACCTTCATTCTTGTCCTTGTCCGGTGCATGGCACTTTTCAAGCGGCGGGTCGGGAACGGATTGTAGGTGTTGTGCTGGGGTGTTCGCTTTGGCGTGGCTCCTCCTCCGATAGACTGTCTGTCGTCCGCTTCATCGTTGGAGTCCAAGTCCGAGTCGGAGCTGGGACTTGTGGCGTTGAGCCATGGTTTGTAAGCGTTGGATTGGCCGTACATCTTGGGGTTGCCCGCACCTTCCACGGCATGCTGCGCAAACTCCGGCTGGTACGCCTCCACGGCAAAGTTGAACTTGCGCTCTTGGACGAGCGGGCTCACCTTCACGGGCGCTTTGGTTTTAGATGGTTGTAATTGTTGTTTGTTTGATGGGGCTTCTGCGGCTCCACAACCTGCATCCGATTTCGTATTCCCTGTCGATGCTGTCGATGCTGCCTGCTCATCCGTAACATTTTCCTGAGGAGAATCAGAGCCGTTTCCATTGGAATGCTCAACAAGCGTAGAAGGTTTAGTCGCTGATGCATCGCTACTCGTGTCCTGTTTACTTTTACCGCCAACATGTTCAGGACTCCCAAAGTCAATGAGTAACCCCACTGGAGGGTCTACTGTCGGTTTGGAGAAGCCTTCCTCCTCATCCTCCTCATCGTCATAATCATCACCATTGATACCGCTTCCCTCATCACCTTCCTTAGCAATCTCCTCAGACCCATCTCTACCATCCTGCCCGGGTCCTTCTATGTGTCCACCTGTCTCTTCCTGTTGTAGATCCGGTCTTTCAGGGTCCATCTCCTTCGTCTTGTCATCGTTGTCTGAATCCACCTCCCCGTGACTCTCTCCGGGAGAGACTTTGGTGGATGGGGTCTTCGTCGGTGTCCCGACGGATGCCTTGCGATTCTTCTTCCCAAGACCTGTGGTAAAGAAGCACTATGATTCAATGCCCACCTTCATACTTTTAGCAAATGTTTGAGTTCTAAAATTGTTTCAGGAATTTTTTTTTTCAAGTGAAACATTTCTTATCTTTGGAAAGCCGCTGCTCATCAACTGAAAAGTAGTGTACTTGCCATGTTTTCCGATGAGGAGGTGGTTGATCGCTGACGGGGAGTCTAAACCGGTGGAGCAGTTTTTCCGCGGCTCTCTCCGTCTCCGTCCTGGGGATGCAAGAATCATCAGATTAAAGATGCTCGGTGAAAACTAGTATGACATCAAACTTAGCAACACAAATTTCTCAATGCAGTTTAATTTAGTTCTTTATGTGCATGGTGTATCATCGCCTTCTGTACACAGAGTTACAAATATGACTTCACATAAATAGCGCCCACTTGTGTCAGAAATCGGCATAAGAAAATGAAATATCTTTAATGGCTTGTTTCTCATTGCTCCGTACTTGGTACTTTGTGGTACAACCAAAAATCGTGTTTAAAGGTATATGATTGGTTCAAGGTCATTGAACAACTGACACTCAAACTTTGTTGGATCCATCATGTGCATGAAATGATAAACCTGTGAGAATTTGAGCTCAATCTGAGTCACAAGAAAATAGTGAAAACCCAACTCAATTTTTCTTATAAAACATGAAGAATGGTTTTGATCTTACCCCAAGATCAAAACTGTTTTCAGTCCTTGTTTGACTTATTTCTTGATAAATACACCATTTCAGGCAGAAATATTTCAACGGTATGTTTCTACCTGCACCATCTTCATACCCTGAAAGTTATACGTAAATCTGTGAACATTTCTGTTTGGGTATGTTACCAATCCTGTACTGACTGTATCTTTAAATGTAGTTTTCATACGTACCTCTTTCCTCTTCCTTGTTGCCAGCGCTGTAGATGACATGAGCCTGTTGTTGGCGTCGTTGTATTCTCCAGTACTGCTTCTTCAGGGCATAGATGTCCATGTTCATCCTTTCTAGCATGGCCGTGGATAGCCGTTGGCCCGAGGCATCCTCACTCATGCTGGCCCCATAGGCTCCTGGACTTGCTCGGGTGATGTCACTCTGGCTCGCTGCCGACTGCTCACCTATTGCCACCAAAAAAGAATCAAGCTCCATTTTGAGAATTTAGTGAAGTGAAGATTTATTAGGTGGCCAGTTTCAAAGAGTTTTGCTTTGAAGCAACTGCACAATGAAAAAAATGGATGTCATATTGTCTCATATTGTGTCACAAAAAGCAATTTTTACAAGCAACTTGGAGGCAACAAGCTACACTGTTTGCAAAAGGAACATTTCTCTGGTACAAAAGTCATTTTTGAGGTCCTTTCTCACTCCCAAGAAAGTAAGATGAAAATTTGAAGGTGAATATTACTTCTTCTTGGAGATTGTCTAGAACTGGTTGCCTGTAAATTTCCTCGTGTGGCACGAGCCTGAAGATAAAAATGTCATTACTTATCCAAATTACTGCAATCAAACTTCATACCCCCCCCAAAAAAAATAATAAAATAAAGAAACAACTGCAAATGTGCCATGTACTGAAATATTTGAAGGGGCATGAAGGAAACTGTGTGTGTTTCCTTGGTGAAGTTCAAAACAACATTAGGATTTGAGATTCGGTACTTTGCCCCTATCATCAGGTTGTCCAACAACAAGCATGGAATCAAAGGGGATTGATGGATGAGCAAATTACCCGCTTCCAGCCGACCTCTACTAGGTGACGTCGGCATCGGGAACAGGCTCGTGAAGCAAGTAAGCACCAACTCGTCCTCGTCTCCATCAACTTCCTCATCACTCTTGCCTCCTTCCTTCTTAATACCGCCTCTGGGTCCCACGCCACCGGCACCGCTTACACCACCGCCTCCTCCGACACTCCCCCTGCCCTTGGCCCCGCCCTCGGACTTCTCTGGGAGGGATCCCAGTCGGGAGAAGGGAGTGATGCTGAACATGTACTTCTCTCGGATCTCGTTGAGGTGGGGGAAGGGAAAGGGCGCTAGGTTGTAGATTGTCTATTCAAAACAGGGGATAAAAAGAATTGTCTTTATTATAGAATGAGCATAGAGTTGAGTGCTGTGGCCTAGTGGTCTGGCGTGTCGGACTCAAGATCTTGTGATCAATCTACAGATTGTGGGTTTGAATCCAGCCATGCGCTAGTAGTGCTTGCGTCCTTGGGCAAGACGCTTTGTCACATTATTGTTCCTCTTCACCTAGTTGAAAATGGGTACCTGTGAGGGTAGAGGTGGCTTTGTGTGCTTTATTAGCCCTGCACGCTTTGCAGGCAGCTGTAAGCTGTATTGGGGGCTGTATTGAGTACAACTGCTGGCTGTATCCCAGGGAGCTGAGATTGTTTCAGGAATGGCCCGATGACCAGGGATAATAATGTGATACCACTCTTGTGTGTAAGAACACCATATATAAATGCCTAAATTATTATCAAATTATTACAAAAATGAATCTAGCCAGATTTTGTAAACCTGGACCTTGAAAATCATTTACCTATTTAGACTGCGGTTTTGCATTACACTTTCCATTTTCAAGATGGAATTCAACACTTGAAGGGCAACAGAAGACACTAAAAGCGACGAGAGCAATTTCCTCTGCCGACTCTGCAAACTTTGACAAAGACAAGAAGAAGGCTCACCTGGATGAGTTCATCCCCGTCTACAATTTCTCCCTTCAGCATCTTGTTGCCAAGGAGACCCATCATACTGTAGAACTCATCTGCACTCTCCACCTCCATCAGTTTACTGGATTATACGACACAGCAAGGCAGTATTTTAATACAATTTTGAAAATAAAGGTAAGGGCATGACATTCAGGGTTATTTAGTTACTTCCACATAGTGTTAAATTTCAATTATGATTCTGCCAATCCTTGATAATGGTTGGAGTGGAGCTGCACTGCTATCAAACTGCTAACAATTTTAAGGAGTTGCAAGACATTAAAAACAAGGGAGTATGCTTATTAAACTGATTAACACTGGTTGCTTGGTAAAATCTGCGCTGCAAGAATGCAAATCATCTTGTGGAATACAATACTAGAAAAGTGATTATTCATCATGAAAAATGGTAAGAAGCTTAGTGTTCGATGGTTCACGATGCTGGCTGATGGAGACTACAAAGGTTATCAGTCTGCAGCCGAAATGTCTCTACCTATCAGCCAAAATCATGAGCCATCAAACAACCAGCAATCACTCAAAATGCAATTGAATCTTAGCAGGGGCCAATTTCATAGAGCTGCTTAGCACAAAAAATTGCTTAACACAAAAATTGCTTGCTCAAAAAAACAAACCACCATTGAAAATTCCATTTGATATTCGTGGTCAGCGAACAACAGCCAAAGAACAAGTACAAGTGATACACAACACACTGAAATTTGGTTGTTAATACTGTTTTTACTAAGACAAAAATGTTATGCTTAGTGAATTTTTGTTCTAAGCAGCTCTATCAAATTGGCCCCTGGACACAAAGGTTGCCTAAAGCAGGTTCTAAGGGCGTTTACGAAACGGAGGCTCAGGCGCCGTCTCAGGCTCCAGCACTGACATCCATGTGCTGAAAATTCAGGTTGTGGTTTTTCATTGAATCTGAAGCTGTTTTCCTTTTCAAACTCGAGCCTCTATAGAACAAAAGTCTCTGTTTTGTTACCCGTTATTGTTGAATGGATTCATGAAATGGAGCCGGTGCCTGAGATGGAGCCTGAGCCTCCGTTTCGTAAATGCCCTAAGTTCCAAATCCATGTCTGAAGGATCCGACTTACTCTGCCAGCTTGGCCCAGATGGCCAGGGCCACCCGCAGCAGGATCTCTGAGCCTTCAAGGAAGATGCTGTCCCAGACACGAAGGACCAGGGCCTTAGGAAGACAGGTAGCGAAGAGGGTCAGGAACCACTGCATGGTGAAGACGTTGGTCAGAGGGGGTTCGTAGCTTCCTAGGATTAGACACGCAAACAAAATGACAGCTTTAGAACTGAGACAGCTTTAGTGCTGTTTTTGATACATGTACATGTACAGTGTAGGAGTAATGTGCCTCTGTCTCGGCACTCCTGAGGTGACCTTTTCTGTTGCAGCCCCTTACATCTGAAACTCACTACCTCTCCATCTTAGATCTTGTTCTTGTGATACAAAATTTAAGTCACTATTAAAAAATGCAGGCATGCAACCTTGACTTGACAAAAATGAGGAAACTCCAATCTTAACCAGACTTTGTACAGTGTTTTCACTTTTCAATGGTGTAAGAGTGTAGTGAAAAAAGAGGAAATCAGCTGATCCGAGGAAAAGTTGCATGCCTGATAATGACACAAGTCTTCAATGACTGATTTGTTTATCTGCACTGTTTCCATGCTTCTTGTCGCCAAGATTGCTGTGCCTTGAACACCCAGTAGGGTGGATATGTGTGCATTACAAGTCATTATTATCATTATCTACACTTACCTGGCAGACTGTCATTTGTGTTCTTCTGCAGCCTGTCCAGATGCTGGGCCAACTCTGGCATTTTGAAGTGAAGGAGCTCGCGGAATACGGCCATGTCCACGGACAGCGCCCTCAAGTTATTAGCAAAATAGCTGTCCGGTAGAACGTGGTCAATCAGAAATATCATCACCTGAAACGAGGAAAAGGTGCAGATGTACAATTATCAGTTTCTCTCTAAATGCTTAACAATAAAGTTAGATAACTGCTGTGGCTTAGTGGTCTGGCGTGTTGAACTCAAGGTCTTGTGATCAATCTACAGATTGTGGGTTCGAATCCAGCCATGGGTTAATGGAGCTTGCATCCTTGAGCAAGACGCTTTGTCACCCCTACCCAGTCTCCTACATGTACATTTACCTTAAGAGCGTCATCCTCCACACGTTCCATGACCTCCAGTATAAGAGCAGCCAGGACATTGAAGCCCTGGCAGTATCCTACGGCCTTGTTCCATCGGGCGTAGGCTAGGAGGACTCGCTTGAGGACCACACGGTCATCCTCTGCATCCTGTCCACAGAATCCACTGCAGCCAGTGCGATGCAAATCCTGTAAGAAAGAAAAAACATTAATTAATTTGTCCCTCTCTTGTCAGGATAACCCTAAACCGTCCTCAACTTGAGCCAAATGTTGACATCAGGTGTAAATGGCACACTCGTTGGACAGCAGTTTAAGCCGGCTAACTAATTATCACATTACGATACATGCACAGTATAGTCCTCTGCCCTTCAGAATCCTGAAGAAATAGATTCTGGCTGATTTGAGATGAACAGTTTTTTAGAAGCACAAAAAACAAAATTGTAATGTCTACAGGTAAGAGCACCTAGTTCAAGGCCTAGGAAATGGATGCCACAGCGGCACAGCCTCTCAGACTTCCATGAAATTCTTGGCATGGCCTCAAACAGTCATTCAATGGATGGTGATGGTGCAAGCCTGTGATGATCAAATCCAATGGGACTGTATAACAAGAAGACTCAGAATGGCTTTGAGTTTAAGAAAACCTAAGGGATTGGGCCTTACTCAAAGCTCGGCTCTTGCTCAGGCTCCGGCTTTTTCTCTGTAATCCATAGGCTGAAAATATAGGTTACTGTTTTTCATTAAAGCTGAAGCTCTGTTATCTTTTTCAAAAAAGAGAATCTACTTTCGCACCGCAGCCAAAAGTATCTACAGTATTTTGATACCTGTAATTTTAGAATGGATTCACGAAATGGAGCCGAAGCTGAAGAAAGGCCCTTAGTTTATTAAATTAGCAAATCTTAAATATGAGGTGCAACAGTGACAAGTCTAGCTCCCAACCCACCTTGACTATCTGGACCCCCAGTGTGTCGTCGTCGGGGTTGCTCCGGTCATTGAAGGTAAACTTGACCGTCTTGGGCCAGTCCAGCTTGAGGTGCTTAATGTGACGGTTGGCCAGGCTAAGCCACACTGACTTACGAAACTCCTGGGGGAGCCCTTTGGGAAGCCGGCCCACTGCCCGCAAGGCGTCATACCACTGGATGGATAATGAGGGTTACATAAGAGCTATGGGCCTCTACAAAATAAGACTTGAGGCTAGGCTTGGGATTTACTTTGCTATACCACCATTCTGTGTCCTAAATGAAATGAAGGGCTTGAGATACAAGGCAAAGCTGAGAGCCTTTCTTCAACTTCGTCATGTGTTCCAATCCCTTCATTTCTGTTTATGGGCCTTAAATGCCAGTAGGGAAGTAAGTCTCAAGCCAAGCCTCAAGCCTGGTTTCGTAAAGGCCCTGAAATTTGTTTGTGGGGCATGCATGGCATGCAATTATGTGAGATCTAACTTTCAAATCCCATTTCAGTATGACTTTTTTTAAAACCAATAATTTTAGTTTCATGTAAGTAAAACATATTACAGGGTATTTTTTGGTAATTAACTGACTTTTACACACTTATGCAGTTGAATGAAACAAGAACATACCGTTAAAATATTTCTGCCTGAAATAGTGTATTTATCCAGAAATTAGTCAAGCAAAGACCGAAAACAGTTTTGATCTCAGGTTAAGATTAAAACCATTCTTTATGTTTTATAAGAAAAATTGAGTCAAGTTTTCGCTATTTTCTCATGACTCGGATGTCCGATTGAGCTTAAATTTTCACAGGTTTATTATTTCATGATATTTGATCAGGCAAAGTGTGAGTACTGTTCTGTGACCTTAACTAATAAAGTATTATACCTTTAAAAAATATAGACATTTTGTATCAACTCCCAAAACCATTAAATTTACCTGACGGAAAGCTCTCTTTCCAGGAAGCGGCTCAATGCTGAACTTCAGTCTTGCGTCGACCCCTTAGGAAAGTACACACAAGAATTCCAATGTAAATAAACATACAATTTCAATTTGCCAGATTTTGGAGGAAAGGATAGATATAGATGAACTCGGTCAGCTAAAATGTTGCCATAATCTTTCAGAAATTTTCCTTAAACATTTGTACTTTGTAATCACCCAATCCATGAAGAAGAGGTTATATTTTTTTTTGTTAATCCCAGCTACCCTAGCCCCATTCTTCTCCATCCCTTTGTTGATGTTAACCTTTGATCTTACTCCACTCTCACCCTCCCTACACCTCTCTTTTGTCCCAATCCTCTCTTCCATTTATGTGTATTTTTACTTCCATGTTCTTGTCCTCTTGTCATTTAGCCTTTGATAAAGATCCTGCTAGGATCGAAATGCGCCAGGCCCTCCTAACTCCAAGCATCTAATAAATTTCAGGCAATTATTGTTGCTGATGATGAGCAGTTTGCAGCAGTTTATTACTTGATTTGGTTATATTTATTATGAGAAAAGATGGCAAACACATTTAACTAATATTGTCCAGTACGTTGTGATCTTCATAAAAATGCACTGAATTAACTACCAGTAAAACAAGTTCACGTCCTGTGTACCTCTTAGATAAAACACAAAAAGTATTGCACAAATCTACTGTGTACTTGTGACAATGGCCTTACTTCTTTTCTGTGACACAGCCTGCAGGACCGCCGTCAAGACGTCTTGGTTCTTGTTGAGCTTGGCGATGTAGCGGTCACGGCGTTTCAGCTGCTTGATCAAACGTCCGGATAGCACGGCCACACTGTGCTGCAGGTCGCGCACCATGTCCTGTAGTTCGGTGAGACCTGCAAGCAATTTTAATAAACACACACCCAAAACATAAGCATAGACCCAATCTTTATGAAAACAGGCTTGATGTTAGGCTTGGGACTTTTAAGGTCCACAAAATGAAATGAAGGGATTGGGCCATATGCCGAAGCCGAAGAAAGGATCCAGCTTCGCCATGTATCCAAAGCCCTTGATTTCATTTAGGACACAAAATGGTGGTAGCAAAATCAGGGATGTGATTGGCCACACACACACACAAAATCTGAAAACACCGTGGAAAAAGCTGAAATTGAAATGTTCCTATACTTTGTACAGAACAGGTGTACAAAAAAGCTGAAATTCTGAGGTAAAATCTAAACCCAATAAATCGGAATTCAGATTTAAATCTGAAGTTTCTCATCCCTGCAAAATAAATCACAAGCCTACATGTAGCCTGCAGCCTTATTTTGATAAGACCCTGTATGTACATATATGTACATGTATACATCATTTAATCAAGTGAAGTACAGTACTGTAAAAGTTTAGAGAGAGTAGGGCTTGCGGTGACACCATGTATACAAATCTCTTTTAGAAAGATGTGTGGTCCTGAAAAGGACCGATGAAAGTGGATTCTCGACGTTTCGACTAGTGTGCTTTAGTCGTCCTCAGGAGAGAGAGGATGACTAGAGCACACTGGTCGAAACGTTGAGAATCCAATCTCATCAGTCCTTTTCAGGATCACACATCTTAAAAGAGATTTGTATACATGGTGTCACCGCAAGCCTTACTCTCTCTAGTGTCTCCACCATGCAAAACTTCAAACCGTACTTGTAAAAGTTTAATCAGAATTGGGAAATGTCTTGTTTCTTCCCAAATGTAAATAGTTTGCTGTCTTGGCAATTGCAGTACTTAGACCTCCCGTTGTTTTCACCATGGACCAGAGGAATAGTGCTAATTTGGAATGGTAAAAACAAACAAACAAACAAACAAACAAACAAACAAACAAAGCAAACATGCAAAGCAAACATGTAAACAAGGTATGAATCTACAGACTACATGAAATTCCTACTTGCACGAATGAAGACAATTTTCCTGTGCTTCAATAGTCAGCACACATTACAGATATAATGTAAAGTGAATAATAATATGAATTATTTGCACATTCTGTTAATAATGTAGACTACCACTGAGGACCTCAAAGCCAAATACATAGTGTACATACCATGAGTACTCATGTATGGGCAAATCCTTAGCCATCTCAAACTGGCTAAAACTCCATCTAAGTATTCCTAATGACAATTAAGGCCACTCAGTCCCATGGGGCAACTGAGGCTTGATTGATTATAAAGACAACGTGTACATCTAGGTGTGCCCTCCCAGCTCAAAAATGCTGACATTCAAGTGCCATCTTGGCCATTACAGTACCTCCATCATCAATGTAGACTCCCTCATCAACGGTATCTGAGTTTGAAGATTCCATGTTGGGGCTAAAATGAACTCCTTCCATCTAGTCATGCTAGTCTGCAAACATTCCAGACACACCTTATGTAAGGTATCAACTGTATAAAACCTATCATACAGCCAGGCTACAATGAATCCCAGACTACCAGTCCATTCAGCTAGTGACTAGTGACCATTCATCAGGACCACTATCTATTCTCAGATGCTACCAAGAAGACCAGAATTTAATTGAATAGATATTGCCCACCCAAACCCCAAGCTTGACTGGCTCTGGATAGAAGCCTCCCTTCTATAACTTTACAGGGGGGTTGACATGTTCTGAATTCAGCTCTCAAGTAAGTATAATAGGGCTCCTTTGAACATTTTCTAACAAATAACCTTCTGTAGAGTGTAGACAGGAGTTGTCAGTCAACTCATTGGTCTGCCAGGGAATGTGAACATGTCTCCATGGGAAAGGAGGCAGATTTATTGAAGATAATTGTGACACTAACATGTAAATGTGGAGTCATGGACCAGTTGGCATGGTTGGAGCATGGAACTCTTCCTCCCATGGTTGGAGAAGGGACAAAAACAACAACTGCCAATGAGAGCTCCTCATCAGCTTCTCGTTCATAAAAACATTGAAGCACAGTTTGGGAGGACTTTTCTGTGGAAACCACGTGTAGAGGAAGTGTTTCTTTCTGCATGTGGAAACTAAGGTTTGAATATAATTATGTGAGTGTCCTCTAACAGGTCTGTCTGCACATTGTATGCCACTATCTCTTGGAAAAGTTGTTAGGGTGAGCTTCTTCAGAGGGTACATGTCTACAGTAAGCTCTGTATTCAAGCATGGAGCTATATTAATTGAAGAACGTTCATGAGTAGGTACATTACGTACAGTAGTCTCTATAATCAAGCAATTAAGTTCCAAGTGCAATACCTTGCAGTAACCCTCCAGGGAGGCTGTGAGAATCAAGTTTCACCGCCATCAAGACTTTCCCTGGCAAACCCCGTCATGCATCCCGTAATGTAGACACTTGCTGGGACTTGTTCCGTTGCACCCATAAAACATGTTGGGTTCGGGGAAAGTTTTACGGGGAAAGGCAGAAGCCATTGGAACCACCCACATAATACAGCCAAACAAACAAAGATGATTTACTCTTAGGGACCCGACCAAGGCACCAACATGGGCTGGATAGCTCAGTTGGTAAGAGCGCAGACCTGCATATACATGTACATGTACAGTGCAGTGGTTCCAGAGGTTGCTAGTTTGAATTCAGGTCCAGTCAATTTTTCTTTGTGCACTTTTCATATTTAGTATTTCAGTCATGTCAGTGTGTATAATAGGGGCCTATTTATTATGAATTCAAAAGTGTGAAGGTGTAAAGTGCACTATCCTAGTTCTGGATGAAAGATGCCAAAATGTAGGCCATACCGTAGCAATTATTGCAGTAATTTTCAATTTACATACGTTTACATGTATATTGGCTCATTGGGGTTTATTGGGAAAGCCCATCTAACATGTCCAACCACTTTTACTTTTATTTTTAAGAATTAAAACGTATGTTTAAACCGGTATGTTAATAATACTAATATCAGGTTTTTATATAGACTATTCTATCTAGATCATGGTGCTTACCATTATTATCCCTGCTCATTGGGCCCCACATAATTTATGTACATTCCTGAAACAATCTCAACTCCATGGGGAGTACACGGGTGTGTGTACAATTTTGTATGTTACGTAGGTGTGTTCTTTTCATTTTTAGTAAAATAAATATATTGTATGCAAGTGCAGAGTAAATTTATTTGTGATGATAAACTCAGCAACAGACTGACAATGGATCTCTTTAGACTGAAAACCTACATACACGTACATGTACAGTACATGCATACATGTGTAGCTGGGCTGATCTGAAAGAAAATGTTTCAGTAATTGTAGACTACATGTTGTGTGCGTCATGAGCTTGTGAACTATAGGCCTAAAGGAATTGATTTCAATAGTCCATAATGACATGTACATGTATACTACATGGCACCTTCACAGTGCACGTACAATGTTTATTGTTTTCGAAGGAATAGTGAAAAATGAATCTTTTGTTGTCATGATGAAAATGAATGTGTTTATGAGAAAGCAGCTGTGGTCCAAGGCCGTCATTTACTCGGATTAATTCTGCATTATGAGATGTCCCCATCTGTGATTTTTTAAATATTGATTGGCAATTGTTGAATTAACAAAATGCCAAATAATATTCAACGTCTGGACAGTCATTCCTCGACTGAACTGCTGTAGATAATAGCCCAATACTAGGTATTTACAATTCCACTAATCTCTGAATATCACGCCCCTTCCCCCCAAGCATCTGACACAAGTTAACCTTTCCCGTGCCTTTTTTTAGTTCCGACCTTTGGGCACATGATGCATGCACAGGAGTACACGTATAATTATAGCACGCATGATATTCAGTCAAGTGGTTGGATCAAAACCTGAAGTGATTCCGACTAAGGTCCATAAAGTGTACACGTACACACTGTACATATTTGTACACCGTATACATGTACATGCTACCGTTCGACTGTAATTATATGTGTGAATGGCGCCCTCTATTTGGAGTTGGCAATAATATCTGCAGAACATGTCGGGCCTATGTACTATATAAGGGTACCCTACTGGGGTATGTGTTTCACAAAATTCATGGGCGAAAAAAAAAATAAGGGAAAAAGTCAAATATGTGCACCACAAAAAAACCAACCTGTTAGTGTTACAGTTTGTAGGCACATGCAGTATGTATGTACTGATGTTAATAGTGATGTAACTGCTGTTTCTGTTTATTCCATGTGTCCATGATGTTATTATTAGTGTCACCATGGTGTCATGGAGTTTTGAGCCCAAATATCATGGAGCCACAGAACAGAAAGAAATCCTTCTAGGTCTAGCAGATTATTGCAACTCCAACTCAGGAGTCATACAAAAGCACGTAGTGCCATAATAAAGGAACATGTACAATTTAAGTTTAACACAATATTTATCATGTTGTCTTATTGTTTGGACACGGTGGAAGGCATCATTCATTTCAATTATCTAGTTGTGGGATGCCGTGGCCTAGTGGTCTGGCGTGTTGAACTCAAAGTCTTGCACGGTCAATCTACAGATTGTGGGTTAGAATCCAGCCATGGGTTAATGTTGCTTGTGTCCTTGGGCAAGACGCTTTGTCACATATTGCTCCTCTTCACCCAGGTGTAAATGGGTACCTGCGACAAATGCGAGGATAGTGATGGCCTGGTGGTTTGATTAGCCTCTGTGCACCTTACGGTAGCCGGGGCTGTCCCCAGAGAAATGAGAAATGGCCCGATGACCAGGGATAATGATAAAAGTTGTGCAGTAGATAGTAGCTGCGCAATATAAATGTCCTATATCATTATTATTATTTTTCATGTACAATGTTTATCACATGCTAACCTGTGACCATTTAAACAATGACAAACTTTTCTGCTTTTGAAGTGAATTTTCACTTAGTTCTATTGGCTTTAAGAAAGATTTAAGGCTTTGCATCATGGTAACAATTGCTATATATGTGGATCGGTTTGTGGAAACACAATGCAAGATCGTTCGTACTTTCGCACTTCTGTTTCGTTCGCACTTCTCATAAGGTCTCAACGTTTGGCTTATAGGCTTTCATTTTGTTTGTGCAATTCATCAAAATTAAAGTTATGTATGTAATATTAATACATTTCTGGAGGCATTCAAATGCAGCTGTCTCGATAACAGTATTTCAGAAGGAAAAATTTCGCAGGAAAATTTGTACCAGTTATCAACTTGATAATACTTTTACATACAAAAAAACGTGTGTATTTTCAAACTGTATTTTGTTACTGAGTATAAGCGCCTTGAGCACTCAGCCTCTGGGTGGGTATAATGTTGTTTTACACAATTATAATACAGTTGGCTTGTACACAGGAACCGACCAACCTTTCATAGTCATTAGCAATTCTGTCCCATGACACCTGTAAGCAATACATGATCACATGCCATTTGGGCCAGCATTCTCTGCATTTAACAATAGTTAACAATAGTTAAAACAGAGTTTACAAACTGGAGGGAAAACAAGAAATTTGCCTTACATGTAATTTGTGTCCGCACTTCAGTAATGTAGGGTAAGTTTATTTGCATACATACAATATATGTGTACATGAAAACCTGTACCAATGTGCATAGTAAATTTAATTCTCCTACATCGCAAGTGCACAGTACATATACTGTACATGTACGTATATTTCATTCTAATTACCGATATGTGCAGTTATCATGGTGATGAAAAAGCATGTGCAAAGTTTAATTCTAGCCAGACTAACCAAAACAAAATATTTGAAAATTGGAGACAAAAAACCCCGAATCCTCCGGAATGTTTCATGACCATGGGTAGAGGGATTCATGTTTGATGTTTGACCCCAATGTTTGACCCCAGTACCAGTTTGTTTAGTGCACCTTAAGTCATTTGTTTAATCAATTCAATTCCCAAATATATTTTAATTTGTCATCCCATCTCCATTTTTCAATAGTTTCATTCCATTTCCTAAGGAAAGAGTACTTTGTGGTAATAGAACTTACAAGATATTGAAAAAAAAAATGCATGCCTTTTCAACAAATATTTTAAGGGAATAAAGAGAACAATCAAATAAACATGTAAAAAAGAAAAGAAAAAAAAAGAAAAAAGAAAAACGGACAAATTATGCTCTGTACCAAAAACCCTGACATCCTTTTCTGCTGGGAACCATCAAATTTCACTTTCTTTTGCCCACATGTATAAAAATTTACCTCATTTGTACACGAGTCATTATTCAGTATTATGGTACCAGTTGGCAATTAACTTTTAATCACAATCCTGGGTAAGATACCTGTACAGGTATGGAGTTAATAATAAGGCTACCCTACACAGATCTACCAATACGGAAGTTTATTAATTATGCTGGCACGCTGCACATATAATGTAAATGTGTACATTTGCAATTGCTGGTATACTGCATAATTGATGTACATGTACTGTATACGTGTACATGTATATGTCTCACAATGCAGAAACAGTAAACCCACATTATTATAACAAACCTAAGTATTACATAATACAAAATAGCATGACTCTTTTGTGTTCTTTTATTTTCTTTTATTTTTTTTATCAGCGGACCAAATAGACTTTAGTTGCCAAAAAATACAGAAATCTCACAAAGGGTGCTTTTGCTATGCACACGTTAATACTTGATGATATAAATGCAAGGCTAGCAAAATAATATTCAATAACATGTGGTGCACAATGCAACATCTGGTGCTGCAGATTGTGTACTGTATACAGTATGCATTAGTACGTATGTATACGTTCTGTATACATGTTTAACTATGGCAAAAATGTCCTTAGGCATTGTCGCATGCACTTTGACTACAGCAAAATCACTCATGAAAAGAATTTGAGGACACAGTATGCAAATTTTGGCAGACATTTTCCTAATCTGTTTGATTATTTTCTGTAAATTATTAGCAGAAATGCTGCAAACAAGAAATTTCATTTTTCACTTAAGAATTATTATATAAAAAGAAACTATCAACTCATGAACAATGGTATTCAACGAGTTCAAAGAAAAGTATTTCACATTTATGGATGATATTAGCCGCCATAAATTTTCCTGACAACAGATGGCGTGGTCCGGAGTGGGTACAAAATCTCAGTCACCGATGCCTACTGTACATGTACATGTACATAACAAAAGAAATCTTTGAGGTATCACCGCTTTTCATACTAGGCAAATGAAGAAAACATAACATGTACTAGTTTGAGGTATTACTTTTTTGTCTGAAAAACGTCCATTCCAATCCAAGGTTGACTATATACAATTATACATGTATACATAGTTTTTATTATACCTTAGGGATCCCTAACATCTTTTGTCAGAAGAGCTCCATACTGTTAAAAAAAAGTAGCTCTACTGACAAAAGATGTCATAATGCCAACTTTTAATCTTAAGATGTGCACAACAACTTTCCATGGACTGACTGGTACACACAGTTCTCTTTTCATGCAAAAAGATTTCTGGGACCAACAACAAGTTGACCTTTAATTGTACACGTTGTAATGAGAGAAATATATTAGATCCTGTGTTGAATGCACATAACAGGGGAAACAGGCCAAAATGCTTGCACTATCAGATTTTCCTTGGTACTTTTTGACTGACTGACTGCATTTTGTTCAAGATGTATAATAAAAGTGTTTTTCATTCATCATCCAATCTGCCATGTTTGTATTATAGACTGTATACAACTTGCTGCATTGAAATTGGCAACCAAGGGTCCCTAGATGTTATAGTGTGAAGTCCCACATAGCGAGATTTTGCCTATTTGGGATCAAATTTTGGTACAATGTGCATTCGTCCATGAGCAAAGTAAACCTCAAATACCTAAGGGAACATAAACATATGCTTGTAAATGTGTGTACATGTACACATGTATGTATTATACTCATATCCCAAGGATATCTAAAAATAAAATGTTTGGAGAAAATAAATCGTTCAGAAGGACAAAGGCTTTAAAAGAAAAGGTTGATGTAGTGCAAATATAGGAACTCAGTCAAGTGGAAACTGGAAAGCAGGAATTGTAAAACAATATTTGAACAATCTCCGAAACAAGGTCGTCACGATCAAGATTACAAAGCCAGGTTTTCCATATTTGGCGCCAGAGCCTTGCCAGAACCTTAAAAGGATAACAAGCTGATATTCGTGTTTATCGAGCACAGTCTGAGTACTTTTATCATGAGTTTTTTTTCTAATATGCCCAAAAGTTGTGTTAGTGTTAGCCTGATGTTAACAAAACTTGTTTTGAGTTACAGTATGGATCATTAAACAGACAAAAGTAACGCAGGCAAAATCCCTTCTGGCTTCTGGTTGTTTTGGAGGATTTCGGAAGACTCAGGATATAATGTCATTTTCCAAGAAAGGACCACTGGAGGAGTGGCAAAGATTCAGGATAAACGCAATTTTTGAGGTAGGGCAAATGAAGGATTCTGAAGGATTCAGGATTCAGGACAGGTACATGTACATGTACATTACCTCTCATTTTGAGTATTTGTGAAATCACTGTCCAGAGGACTAGACTGTGGAGGATTCAGGATGAACGCAGTTTTTAAAGTGTGACCATTGGAGGATTGCGGAGGATTCAGGATGGTCACAGGGGTTATATTGTGACTATTTTTTCCAAAGGTTCCTCGGGTTTATTTTTCCTCAATACATTTTTACGGCTGTCCATCAAGAATGCTACGTACAAAATGTATATTGTGACTAAATGACAGAAACAAACACAAAACATGAAGAAGAAAAAAACACAAAAATACCAGACACATTCTTAAATTATATTTGGGGAAGAGTTGAATGTTCTATGTGAAGATAATGCTTTGGTGGTCATGCACAA
Source organism: Astropecten irregularis (assembly GCA_963971285.1). NCBI lineage: Eukaryota > Metazoa > Echinodermata > Asteroidea > Paxillosida > Astropectinidae > Astropecten > Astropecten irregularis. The sequence continues at coordinate 18,444,351 of OZ020244.1, read as the reverse complement.
AGTCTAAATTTGTGTTAAATTGTGTAATTTTGTAAATTACAAAATATTTCTCAGTCCCGGATTCGTTTCAAGTTTATAGACAACTTAGACTTAAAGGCATTGCATACGTTTGGTAATGACTCTGAAAATGTATGGCAATAAAAACTTACTTGGTGAGAAGTACAGCTGCTTTGGATAGTATAATGCATATTGAGAAACGTTCAATTCGAAGTACCGCGGTTATGGAAAGATATGTCACTTTTTATCTCCAAAAATTATGAATCTGAGAAGCGTTATGGCCGTAACGCTTCTCAGCCATTGACTTACTGTTCTCTGGCGTGAAATAACCGCTCTAGTTTTTCGCCAAAATCTCAAAAACGCTACCACCTTTTGAATTGAAACTTTCACAGGTTAGTTTTATGGTATATATAAACAATTATATTGGTTTGAAACAAACATTAGGCTCAAATTACCAAACGTATGCAATCCCTTTAAGTGAATATTTTGCCAGCACGGTCATTATATTCTTCTGATTGGCCAATTCTCATGCCAGCCTTATTTCCCTAATGAGTAATGTAAATTGGTCAATAATAGTATTATACAAGGGGAGTTAGCAAGTTAGTAAGGGAACGGCACATAGTGTTTGCAGGAAGAGTGTCGGTGACGGAAAAATATACCATGTCAAGTTCATATCTGAAATAAAAAAGGTTTTATTAACAATAACAATTCCCTTTTCTGCTGAACATGTTTTAAGTTAACACAGTTTGTCATTGAACTCTAAAATAAAAAAAATCTTAATTTGCAAGCTTACTTTTGGCATTTAGAATTGCCTTTGGAAGACGTGTTGATTCCTGAAAACTGTCTCCCTTGCTGCTGAGATACGCTCCCTCGGAGTTACTGGAGTATTCGGTGAAGCCATCGCTGTCGATGCTGTATCGTGAGTTTGACTGACATCGGTCGTACAGCTCGCACAGCAGCCCATCCAATATGGAGGAGTCCCGTCGAAAGGGGGCACCTTCTCCTCTCAGGGGGCTTGTTGGGGACTCGCTGTTGTCACTGTCACGGCTGTCAAAAGATAGGGTGCTGACTCGAATCCTGGTCCCTAGGCCACTCGTTGTACCGTCCAGTCCCACAGCATCGAGTGCATGGACAGTGGCTTCCGAATCGCTACCTTCCAACCCCACCGGTAAAAGTCCACCATGATGCTGGTTGGATTTCAATATATTATTCAGCGTTGATGATGATATTCGTGTAGGTTCAATATGGTCCACAGTTTCGGGAACTGTTTCCGACTCCAGCGGCAGGTCAACCCATTCCGAGGTGCTTGCCGAGCGGCCAGGGTCTCCACCGAATACTGACCTTACCTCGGCCGGGTAAGGAAGGAAGATTTCGTCTTCGAGTTCGGAAAATTCTTCCTGAGAGCCGTCGGCAGATGTTGTAGACCGCCTTCCAGCCATACTGCCATGTTGAATGATTGCTTTATATCATATCATCATCATAAAAATTTGGTTGAAGCAAAACACACCGAGTGAGGGCGCCCTTCAGAGAGTGAATGGGGGCGTGGCCACAAACCTACGTATGTGGGGTGGTGACGTGACATCAACAAGTTATAATTTGTATGGCCTTTACGAAACTAGGATTGAGGATAGGCTTGGGATTTATTTCACTACCGCCATTTGAAGCCCACAAAATGAAACGAAGGGATTGGACCACATGATGAAGCTGGGGAAAGTTTTCAGCTTTGCCGTGTATCTCAAGCCCTTCATTTCATTTAGGAAACAAAATGGCAGTAGAAAAACAAAATGCCAAGCCTAGCCTCAAGCCCCATTCAGTAAAGGCCCAGTCCGTTAAAACTTCTGAGGGCGCTGTTAACTTTTATGGGTGCCCATTGACTTTTAAAGTCTAATAGTGTAAAATACCTCAACTTCACAGTTCAAAAAATCTTATCCAGGAGTCTCTCAGTGTTTGGTGCAATAATTCAAATCAAAGTTTGAACCCTCATCTACCTGATTGCTTTCAATTGTTGGTATGGTAACCGATCAGATTTTTTGCTGATTGCCCCAGAAAAAACACCCAACAAAAATAATGTCCATTTTCTCAAACCAAATTGCAGCCGGTTTTCATGAAGCAACCCTCCACGTTCACAACAATGTATATAGGGCCACATTTTAAGTCTCAACAACTGCAGTTTGGTGGGAAACAAAATCTGGCTGAATGCACAAAAACCTAAAAAATGATGAGAAATGTTCATTGTATTCACTGTAATCGTTTGAATATGTTTTTATTATTTCTGTGATAGAAAGTATGAAAATGTAGGCCTGTTGGCAAAATTTGTCTGCAGAAATTCTGGATTTTCTTTTTCTTGAATTTATATTATGTCATTCTGGACAGGGTCGGCGGCAAAAAAAGGTGGTTTTTTTCCCTTCGGTCGGAGGCCAAAATATGGGTCGGTCGGAAATGAGAACCACAGTAATAAAAAGTGGCGCCCTATAATGATTATCTTACTGTACGGCACTTCGCCACTCAGGAGAGATCTTGCAGCCACATGATCTTCAATGTCTTGCGACCGCGCCACTAATTATCTTCAATATCTTGACGCCATTATTAAATATCTTGCAGCCGCCACTTAGTATCTTGCGGACGCCACATACTTATTATCATCAATGTGGCCGCCACTTATTATCTTCAATATGTTGTGGCCGCCACTTATTATCTTCAATATTTTGTGACCGCCACTTATTATCTTCAATATCTTGTGACCGCCACTTATTATCTTCAATATCTTGTGACCGCCACTTATTATCTTCAATATCTTGTGGCCGCCACTTATTATCTTCAACTTCTTGTCACCGCCACTTATTATCTTGTGGTCGCCACTTAAGTTATCTTCAATCAATTGTGGCCGCCACTTATTATCTTCAATATTTTGCAGTCACTTATTTAGTGTCCATCATTGCAGACTTATTATCTGCAATATTTGTGGCCGCCACTTATTATCTTCAATATCTGGTGGCCAACACTTAGTATCTTCAACATTTTGTGGCCGCCACTTATTATCTTCAATATCTGGTGGCCGCCACTTATTATCTTCAATATCAGCCGCTGTCACTCATCTTGCATTATGTTGAGTGTCAAACCACTCGCCAGAGGGCGGGCGTCCCCCAACAGCAACAGGAACTAGACTGGTTCCCGCCATATGCGTACAATCATACACAAATGAATGTACGGAACCAGTCTAGGTCAAGGTCTACATGTGTTACACAATCGAGTGTTTCGCCGGCTTCATACCGGCGAAATTTTCCGACTGTAGAATTCGTGGAAATAATAGAAAATGAGTAAGTTTTGGTTAAAACTTAACCTTGTTAGCTTTCAGGGTCCATCCTACACGTGTGCACCGTATGTCATATCAGTGGAGATGTTAACTTAATCAATAGGCCTAGGACCTGTCACCTACTAAAAATTTAAATTACCTTACTCACTTCATGTCCTGACCTTAGGCCCTACTACTTTTTACTAGTGTACTACTTTTACTTAGGCTTGGCTATGGAGAATGATGCATGGCCATGGCCAATAAGCCTTATCGCAAATACCGCCTGGTTGATTTTGGACAATGGTGGAAAGGCACCATGGGAAGGAAAAAAAGGGCATATTTTGTCCCTTTTCCCTTCCCACAGTGCCTTTTGACTATTGTCCAAAATCAACCAGGCGGTATTTGCGATAAGGCTTATTCACTCGGCACTGCAGGGGCCGATTTCATTTGCTTTGCGACGCGTCGCAGATCGCATTGATGCGATGAATCCATAGAGTATGGATGCGTCTTGACTCTGTCATGCCTCGTAAGTTTAATGAAGTTTCTAGTTTAGACGTTTGTGATTCACAAAACTCAAAAGATTATTAATCTATGTTTATGATGCCCCACAAGGCACAAACATGACGAAGGTTCTCCAACTAACAGAAACTAGGCCATATCACATGTCGTAAATTTCCACAATTGTCAATTGGATCACTGATGAGCAAATTATTGGCTACGTTAAAAAGAGGAACGACTTTTCTTTTGTGTTGTTTGGGTGTTTTTTCCTCCGACTTTGCTAGTAACAACTGATAATGAAAAATTCATGTAATTGTGTTCTTAATTTTTCATTGTAAGTGATATGTGTGCATCACTGATGATAACTAGCACTGTTCACCTTGTACATATGTACAAGGTGAACAGTGCTAATGAATAATAAATGACTAGAGTTTTATCGCTTTATGCTTGCTGAGTTGCTATGTCACATTAATTCAATGAACAGGCCATAATATAATGTTATAATTACTTTTTCCCAACAGACATCTTCCCTTTAAAGAGAAGCCTTCCCTACACACCTTTGGAAGTTAGAATCTGAACGGTTTGATTCACAACAGTGACAAACAGTCGCAAGCGTGATGCAGTACTGCCGAACATCCATGCAAGCCGTACGGAAGATCCAGGCAGAAATTATCTGTCGTAGCCGTCGGAAAGTCAAACCTTCATCTGAAGTCCTGCAGACTGTTCCAGATCTGTTTGAAATCTTCAGTGAGACGCAGCCGCACAGGACCGGACAAAGACGGCTCAGGAAGCTCCACCTGAACCTGTGGAACAAGTCCCAACTCAGCCAGAGGCCTCTCATTGCTGCTGGTTACAGCACAAGTATACAAATCTTACCGGAAGCTGTCAAATCGGAGTTGTGTGCCAATGTTGACAGTGCGGAGGAGGTGTCATTGCTTAATGTGGTGGATGGATGCCGAGAGTTAAAACTGCATCCTGATGGAGCAGTAAGCTCCGACCGTCACCCATTAAATTCACGCTTATCCCTGGAAGATGTTCTTGCACATTTACAGAACAGCCGGGACATCATCTCAAATCAAGTGCTTGACCGAGTTCAGGGTTTGGTCGAGGAGATCCAACGGAGAAGACTATGTGGGCAACTGGTCCCAGAAAAGACTAATCTTCTTGATCTGGATTATCTTCTGGGCTTGACATCACAGACTGGCAGAAAGAAATTTCTCAATTTCTTAGCGAGGAAGGAAAAACTGAAACGCAAACAGGCTGAAAAGCGGGCCCTAAAACGCGACCTGAAAGTTGCCAAAGCGGGCACTTCAGAGCTGACTCTTGGCAACACGTTCATTCGCTGTGGACAGTCGGCAGCTGTGAGTGCAGCCAATACTTGGACTATCGCCAGGAGTATGATATTCGGTCCTCCCATTGTGTTTGATCTGAGCTACGATGCCCACATGGATCGCGGAGAAGTCGTCAATACCATCATGCAATTAAGCATCGTCCTCAAAATCAACAAAACCATGCAGGATCCGTTTCACATCCACTTCACCAACGTGGCCGAGCACGGCCGCACAGATCAAGAATTGAGGCGTGTCTACGGTGCACATCTTGACGACCTGATGATCAGTGTCACAGACAAGTGCCCTGAGCACGTGTTCGATGCTGAGCAACTAGTCTACCTTACAGCTGACTCGCCCAATGTCCTTACGGGCTTCGACCCACAGAAGATCTATATCGTCGGTGGTTTTGTTGACAGGAAGGTGAGAAGTCGGATTTCACTAAGCAAAGCTGAAGCCGCAGGGCTCTCCCATGCCAGACTGCCCCTGGACGAGCACCTTCGATGGCACAAGAGCACCAAAAACCTAACACTAGATCAGATGATGTCCATTCTGATGGAGATGAGATCATCTGGGGACTGGACCAGGGCTCTGCAGCATGTACCACAGAGAAAACATCTTGGAACCAAAACCCAATCATGACTGATATTTTATCTGTTCAAGGTTCCGTCCACTCAATTTGGCCTCATATTGTTTTGGCATGTTTAGATATGAAATATCAAAGAATAAACGATACAAAATGTATAATACCATCAAATAACCACTTGAAAAGGGGAAACTAACTGGATTAATTTTACGTCATTGCAAATTGAACAAAGAAATATTGATGGGAGCTGGATTCAAACCAGCGACCTCCAGTTTAAATCCTGCTCCAGTCACTTTTTCTTTGTTTACTTTCAAACTAATTCAAAGTATATTTAAAATACATGAATTATAGATTTTCATCCATTTAAAAGTCAGGAAAATACCAGTTGTTGAGGTGATTGGAAGTCTGCATGAGAAAGAAGTTTGTTATGAGTTCAACTCCTGCTTAAGCCAAACCCATTGGTAATACTTTGAGGGGCACTATTAAATTGACTGAAAAATCATGCCTGTTTTGCCAACATTTATTACAACAGGAGATTTAATGACATGACTTACCCTGGTAACCTTTTGAAGCATTGAGACATGTAACTTCAAAACTAATCAAACTTGATTGATTTTTGTTTCTAAAATGATACTTGAGTTGAAATGATCTAGTCTTAAAAGACTACACATATTTATGATCATGTCCTTCGGTATTGACTATCAGCAAGAATTTATTTGTTTGAGATGCTAACAAGACTTTGGAGGAAAATTTGAAATTAAGTATAAACTGATTCATTGATCAATAGAAGCTTAATAATTCTGGGCATACAGGGAATATGCATACATTGAATTAGTATTAAAATGGAATGTGCATTCTTATTTTGTAATAGAATATAAATTTGGTGAAATGGATGTGAAAATGTGTGTTCATGTATTCAGTTTCGCGAAGGATTTTAAAACTTTGTGCACCCATCATACCCATGTCAGCCTTTGTATCAGTAGTTTTTAAATACATGCATGTATGAGAAATATTTTGTTCTCAAAACAATGACAAAGCGACCGAAGTGAAGAACGCATAAGATTTCATTAAAGTTTAGCAAATGAGAAATCATACATTTCTATGCCTTAAAGGGGGTGTATCGTCGTGCTGGCTCAGTTCCTAATGCACCCATCGGCATTAGTCTTGTAAGCAGGTTTTCCACTTAAATTGTACTGGGACCGCAAGGTGGCGCTGATAGAAAAAAAAAGATGCTGAGGAACGACGATATACCCCCTTTAAATCTTTGGAGGGGAGTGACAAAGGCTGATGAAGTAGGCAAAAGAGCTGGTAGTCTTGGTCCAAGACATTAGTGAATCGATCACGGTTCGTAGTGCGCCCTCGCCAGTGGCGCACCCAGGGGGGGAGGGGGGGAGGGGGGCTTGAGCCCCCCCCCCCCCCCCCCCCCCCCGCCCCCAAGAGGGTCCCTGAAAAAAAAAAAAACGAAAAAAAAGAGGAAAAAAAAGAAAAAAAAGTGGGGGGGAGAGGGAAAGGGGGGGGGGAGTCACAAAATGTTTTGTGGGAGAAAAATTTTCTTTGAGCCCCCCCCAAGACAAAATCCTGGGTGCGCCGGTGGCCCTCGCGCGACTGATTCAGACCATCACAACCCGCTCCTCACTTTAAAGGGTTGTGATGGTCTGAATCAGTCATGTGAGGGCGCACTACGAACCGCGATCGATCCACTAACGTCTTGGACCAAGGCTAAAGAGCTGGAGGCCACAGTATTTGAATGATTGAAGGACAGGCTGGGTCTTACAGCAACGTTAGTCCAATTTGTTTAGCTTGCTTGTTTGTCCTTTTGTGGGCTTCGATGGGGTGTCTGTTTCTTTTATTTGATTTATTTGATTCTCCTATAGCTCCCTAATGGGTGGCATGTAAACAACTTGGGAGGTAGATTAGAATTAGCAAAGAAGAAAAAAATGAACCGGGGTTTTATGTAAATAATGAGTTAGCCTATTAAAGACATTGCATACGTTTGGTAATGACTCTGAAAATTTATGGCAATAAAAACTTACTTGGTGAAAAGTACAGCTGCTTTGGATAGTATAATGCATATCGAGAAACGTTCAATTCGAAGTACCGCGGTTATGGAAAAATATGTCACTTTTTATCTCCAAAAACTTATGAATCTGAGAAGCGTTA